>JAHSVA010000010.1:65412500-67812500 GCA_019915185.1 Eucalyptus camaldulensis
TATGGGCGTGCCTTGCATTGGCACATAGGTTTTTTTTTTTTTTTTCAACAAATAGGCATAGTGTAGTCGAGTCATTCATTAGAATATCATTTTACTCAATCTTTTGATATCATTTTTCAATTAATTGTTAGGAATTCAAGTGTGTTAGTTTGAGTAACCATTGTAGGTTGGTTTTCGGCTTTCCAATGTGAGTAATACTATTTCTTTTCTGCATTTGTAAACTTACATTTTGAAAAACAATATGGATTATATATATATTATGAGTTAAGCAATTGAATAGGATCAAGCCTTTACTATTTTTTCGTCTGTTTGACATGGGAAGTCATCTTTTGACTTCAATTCAAATGATCATTTGTAAAAGTTTGTGAAACCTTTTATAAAAGAATCACAAAAAGTTTATAGTTTTTGAAAGATGCTTTGATATTATTTCGAATGGTGAAGATTTACGATTTGATTATTAAACCTGACTTGTGAAATGGTTTTGATTTTGGTTGTGTAATAATGGAGTTTGAGATTGATGAATTATGCTCAATGTCTTTGTAAACCCATTGAGGAGTTTGTGGGTATACTCATACTAGTTTAAGACATTCTTGTTGGCTAAGTCACCGGCTAATAATAAATGGAAACCTAACCAAGGGGAGAAGATCTTAGTCGCTATATCACGGGCATTATGCATGACCATGGCTAGATACTTGAACATGAGTTTAGTCAATAGAATGGACATTTGACGTGCGATTTGTTGAGATTGATCAATGGGTTGAACCAGTGGTGTTTTTTTTTTTTTTTGGTTGGTAAACCGATGGTGTTTGCTTTGTTATTATCTTGAGTATTTCTTCTATGAACATATTATATTAAAGTAAGAAATATCGCATTTTGGTTTTGATGGTTTGTTAAAAGGTCAAAACTTCATACTGTAGTTTTCTTATTTATCTTAGTCATCATACCTTTACAACAGTCTACTCAATTCTCTAGGTCACTTTTAAGAGTAAGTAGGATGCCGGCTTTATCAGCATGTCTTCTCTTTCTTTAGATTATATAACCAAGACATTTATGGCACAATTTATAAGATTGTTCCTTAGGCAGAAGTCTTTTGGAAACAACTTTTCAATCGTATAAGCGGCGTATATATTATTGGGAGTTAAACACAATTTGTACAATCTATTTGACATATTACAGCACCTAATCTTATTTGAATTAAACATAAAAATAATATTTTTCTTTATTTCAAAAGAGTAACCACACATGCCTAAACATGATATGGAAACTAAGTTCTGTCTCAAGGAATGTACATAAAGTGTGTTTCATAAAATCATATTAAAATATGCCTAAACAAGAAGATAATTTTATTGACTCAGTCAAATATTTGGTAACTAGATAATCAAATTGCGTCAAGATTTCCAAGATTCTTCAAAATTCGATCCAATGTCATCTCCACGCCAAGATTTTCAAGATTTTTCAAGATTTGATCAAAGGTCATCTCCATGCCAAATATCACGAACCATGACGCCAACAACTTACCTAAATTGCTTGACACACGCTTGAGTGATTGAATCAATCCGAATAGACAACAAATCATTAACACCTACTCCTCGATATGGCTTGATATCCACATCACCATTGCAGTTTTGGTAATATTGAGTATCCCTTAAAGTTTCCATTTATTGGATTTTAGAAGAGAATTGAGGAAAGAATTCTATTGTTAGGGAAAGAATCTTATTGTGATTACAATCATAAAAATTCAAGAGCTCTTGTAGTACTTAATTATTATGGAGTGAATTCTATTCAAAACGGCCGAATATCAATATCTTTTACTAATTGCTTTATTAAAAGAGACATCTTTTGATTACAATAAAAAGAAGTGCATCTTTTTTTATGAGTACATTTTTTTAATCATAAAAAGAACTAAATTTGTTTTCAATTTTATATAGAATTCTCTATCATTCATTCACTAAAACCTCCCAAGAATTGATGTTCAATATCGCAGGAGCAACTCCACAAAAATGTCAATAAATCGATTGGACATTTCAACATGGCTCGATTTATTCCCGAATATGAGATTCTTTTTGTAGTATTTTATTAATACGTCCATGATGGGGTGCGATTGGAATACACCGTTTCGTCTTGATATGCTACGATGGAAATGAACCTTTTGAAAGGGTATGAAGGAAGTTGTATAAAAGACTCCTGAAGATAACTGTTGGCACTGTTGGTAGAACGTACGCTCAGAAAGAAATAGTGTTTCCTTTCTCTCCCATTTCCATCAAAAAGAAAGAAAGCGTTCCATTTCTCCTTTATAAGAACAATTGGCATTTACGCTGCGGAAATCAGGTGCTTTCCTCGTGATTGCATTCAGACCAACGTGAAGTAATTTTGTTCGTGATTCATCCGCAATTCAATGTTCGTTCCAAGATAAATTGGTGTTTGTGCATCGAAAAGAGGTAAGTCGTCTTCCGCCGACTTGAATTCCAACATTGGTATCAGAGTCTGGTCGTGATTTCTGCCTTGTTTTCACCGGATTTTCTCGTTTACCACTTGATATCGAGATCAAGAGAATAAAATCTACTCTGTTTGGATGTTTATTGCTCGGAAATGCAATCTGAATCATTGAAAACAAACCGAAGCAAAGAACGGGTTCAGGGTCGCGAACACCCATACGGTTTTGGCCATTTTTCGAAACATTTTTTCAGCCAAAACAAATTTTCAAATATACAGGGTGAAAGTACTCATCGAGACGAGTCCAACAATGGGTCGAGTGTTGACGGAGAACGCTGGACACGCCCACATGCGCGGCCAGAGGCTGCTGCTTGTGGGAGCCACGTGCCAGACACGCTGGGCATGCCAGCGCATGAACATCACACGCGCGTCGATGAAATGATGCGTGCCAGATGCACCGGCGGTAGTTGGCCGGTCGATCATCGACTAGCGACCCAACCCGTGACCCGACCCAACCTGAAGTTGACCCAACCCAACCGTTGACCGATCAACCGGTCGGACCAGTCACCGGTTGGACCGATTGGACCGGTCGGACCGGCCAGGAGCCGTTTGGCTCGCTGGCGCATGCGCCACAAGCGCCACACACTCAGGTGGTGCGTCTGGGCATGTGGGGCATCAGAATGGAGCGTGGTCAGCGGCGTTTTGTTCATATAGATATTCTCTACACTGTGGTATAATTATTTTATATATTTTAATTTTATAAATGTATGCAAATGTGTAGGAAACCCTAAGTACACACATTTTTGGGAGTTTAATGCATAGTTTATTCATTTTTAGCTTGTATTTTCTTATGTTTTAGGAAATACAGTAGCTAGCCTATATGAAAATGATGTCATATATGTTGTGTAGAGCTTGGTTCGATGGTAGCATGTATATAATTTAATATACTTGCAATTTTCTAGTTCCAAGAAAATTCAAACAATGGTAGGAAATCATTGTTTTTCAGTTACATGTTGAATTGCGATTTTGATTGTAGTTGTAGCATGATTATTTTTTATACGTTGATTCACATCATGTTATGTTTTTTGTGTTAATGAAAAAATGTATAAATTACATGAGGTCATGTAATTATTTTTCCTAGTGGGAGTTCGTAGGTTGGTAGAATTCGAAAGAGTTCTCACCTAGAATTTAAAATTTGCGCAAATTAAACTAATTAATAATAATAGAACAATCGTAAATAGAATTTAATTGAGAACATAGTGAATTTTTGTTTCTGTGTCTTTTGTTGAATTATCATTAATTTAGTTTATTTTTGCTGTAAATTAAATATGTGTGTTACTCTAAAAAATGTGCTAGTATTGATTATGCATTTATTATGTTAATGTGTTTAGCAATTAATTATGACTTCGGTATCCAATACCATTGTGGCTAACCTCAACAAGGTTGGGAAGCTTAACAATGACAATTATGATATTTGGCACCGAAAGGTTCAGTACATCCTTGAGGAGTAAGAGGTTTTGGAAACCTTCAACCACACCATGGATGAACCTAAGCATGGAACTTCATCTCAACACGGGAGAGATCTAGAAGCTTATCAAGCTTGGAAGAAGAAAAATGGCATTGCTCGCATCACATTGCTAAGCTGTATACAAGATGATCTCATGTATGAGTTTGAAAATTATAATAAAACTCAAACTATGTGGGTTACCTTGAAAGACAAGTTTAAGGGTACATCTGCTACTAAGCTGAGGAGACTCACCATCAAATTTGACACATACCGAAAGCGTCCAAATGTAACGATGAGGCAGCATCTTCGGGAGATGTCAAACATGATTCGTGAGCTGAAGTCGGCAAGTCACTCATTTACTGATGAACAGTAACTTCAAGCTATTATAAGATTTCTTCCTGATAATTGGGAGCATATAAAGATCAATATGACACATAATGAGAATATTGTAACTTTTGATGATATATCGTGTCATTTAGAATTAGAGGATGAGCGCCTAGAGGCTGCAAGATCTTTTACTCATGCTTATGTTGCTGAATTGAGTTCGCGCAAAATTTCAGGCTTCAAGTGCAAAAGGAATCTTCAATTCAACAACAAATGGAAGAAGACTGATCAGGCACCTAAGAGGGCTAAGACATTCCAACGCAAGAAGCGCAGTAGGAAGAAGGACAATGCTAAGATGAAGTGCTACAATTGTGGCAAAATGGGTCACTTTGCTCATGAATGTATTGAGCCGAAAGAGGTACCCTATTACTCCATTACTATAAGTAATGCTTTTGTTTCTGGCATTGTAATACTTGTTGAATCTCATCTAATGTAGACTATAGACTCAGGAGCAACAGACCACGTAGCTAGAAACCAATAAGCGTTTGTGGAGTATCGTCGAATACAGCTTGGAAGAAGATAGATATATGTTGGCAATAACTCAAGAATTGAAGTGAAGGGTATCGGCACATGTAAATTAATTTTACGTGGTGGTTGAAGCCTATTCCTACATGATGTCCTCTATGCTCCGGATATTTTACGAAACTTGATCTCCATAATTATTATTCTTAGCCTAGGTTATGTATTGAATTTTCATGGTGATTATGTTGACATTTTGTATGGAACGGTTTATTATGATTCAGGTCATGTATCGAATGGTTTTATGGTATTAGACATTGATTATGATCAATACAATATTAATGTCGATGGTTGTTTTTCTTTAATTGCATCTTCTAGTAATGTTGAGATTGATGCAAGTATTTGGCATGCTAGATTAGGTCACATCGGGTTATAAAGAATGTAAATATTAGCTAGAGAAAGCCTTTTAGGGTCACTCATTAATGTTGATCTACCCGTATGTGAATATTGTCTAGCTGGAAAAGCAATTAGAAAACCATTCGGTAAATGGACTAGAGACAAATTTCCATTGTAACTCATATATTCTAACATTTGTGGTCCTTTGAACGTGAGAGCGAGGCATGGAGCCTCATATTTCATCACTTTCATAGATGACTTCACTCGTTTTGATTATATTTTTCTGATCTCCCATAAGTAAAAAGCATTAGATTGCTTTAGACGATATATAGCAATGATAGAGAATTAGTTGAACAAAACAATAAAGGTATTGAGAACTGATCGTAGACATGAGTATCTATTGGAGCAATTCAAGGCTCTTTGTGATAAAAAATGAATTGTACGACAATTAACTATTCCTGATACTCTACAACAAAATGGGATAGTTGAGCGAAGGAATAGAACCCTATTGGAAATGGTTAGGTCTATGATGCTGCAAGCAAATATACATATCTCATACTAGGGAGATGCGTTATTGACTGTTGTCTATGTACTTAACCGAGTGCCCTCAAAATCAGTCACTTCTACCCCTTATGAATTATGAACTAGTAGGAAACCATACTTAAGTAGTTTACGTCAATAGGGATGTGCAGCTTATGTTCATGATTCTTCTAATAAATATGACAAATTAAGTCCTAGAGAGAAGAAATATATCTTTACAAAATATTCATAATACTCCAAAGAGTACGTGTTCATAGGTGAACAAGCTGATGGAAGTGTGGCTGAAATGGAGTCACGAGATGTCACGTTCTTGGAGAAAGATTTTCTTAGTAAAAGTGAGATTGATAAGGACTTCCAATTATATAATATGAAATATCCTAATAACACACTCGTTGATGTTATAGAGGGAAATGAAGATTTATCTCAACATGCAAGACCTAGTGGGAGTGTTGCATCGTCTGGCAAACTGAATTCAAGAGAAATTTAGTTGTGTAAAAGTAATTGTAAAAGTATTCATCGTCGTCGTTTTGAGATTGAAGGGGAAGCATTTATGATTGCTCAGAAAGACAATGCCTAGCCAAAGACTATTCAAGAGGCTCTCTCATCCTCTGATAAGGAAGAATTGAGAAAAGCTTTGGAAGATGAGATAGAGTCTTTGAGGGCAAATCACATCTGGGACTTGGTTAATCTATCATCCCATCGCAATGCCATTGGAAATAAATGGATCTTCAAGATTAAGCGAAGGGCGGATGGATCCATTGAAAAGTATAAGGCTCGCCTTGTGGCGAAATGTTATACTCAACAAGAGGGTATAGACTATGAGGAAACATTTTCACCAGTTGTAAAGCTTGCCTCAATACGCCTTATCCTAGCCATCGTTGCATATTTGGACCTTGAATTATATCAAATGGATGTAAAAACGGCATTTCTCGTTGGAGAACTAGATGAGGAAATCTATATGAAACAATAAATAGGTTTCATAACTAAAGGTCAAGAGCATAAAGTTTGCAAACTTCATCACTCAATATATGGCCTTAAGCAATCATTTAAACAGTGGTATCTTCATTTTCATCGAGCCATAACCACTTTTGGTTTCACGATGATCGAAGAAGATCACTGTGTATATGTCAAACAGTCTAAAAATAAATTTGTGATTTTATCACTTTATATTGACGATATTATATTAGCTGGAAATGATAAGGTTTTGGTTATCACCATAAAAGAATAGTTGTCCTCCAATTTTGAAATGAAAGACATGGGAGAAGTTGCTTATATATTAGGAGTTAAGATCGAAGGAGATCGATTAAGGAAACTCCTTGCTTTATCATAAGAGTCTTATATAATGAAGATTCTTGAGCGTTTCAATATGCAGCATTATAATCCCATTAATACCCCTGTCATACAAGGTGAAGGCCTAAGTACTGAGATGTGTCCTAAGACTCCAAAAGAAATTAAAGTGATGGAAACTGTTCCTTACGCTAGTGTAGTCGGAAGTTTGATATATACTATGATGTGTATTCAACCCGACTTATGTTATACCGTGGGATTGGTGAGCCGATATCAATCAAATCACGGTCAAGCACACTGGAAAGCAGTGAAGAGAATTCTGAGATACTTGAAGGGCACCATGGACTATCGACTTTGTTACCAAAGGAATGATTTATGCCTATTAGGCTACTCAAATGCTGATTGGGGTGGAGGCCTTGATGAGCGTAAATCGACTTATGGATATGTGTTCTTACTCAATATAGGTGCAATTTTTTATAATAGTAAGAAACAAACATGTATGGCCTTGTCTACGATGGATGCATAATTTATTGCATGTTCTGCCGCAGTGCAAGAAGCAGTATGGCTAAAACATTTTTTGAAAAATTTAGCCACTGTCACTGAGGTTCCAAGACCAGTGATAGTTTATTGCGATAATCAAGCAGCCATTGCCTATATGAAGAATCCCAAGTATCATGGAATGACAAAGCACATTGAGATAAAGAATAACTTCATAAGAGGTATAATAATGCAGAAAATAGTGATTTTACAATACATTTCAACCAATATAATGGTTGCTGATCCATTTACAAAAGCTATTCCTAGAGACATATTCTTGATCCACAAAATGTCACTAGGATTGCGTAGAATGTGATATGTGTTATTGTAGAGGATCATTGATATATATATATATAGACATATGTATTGTACTTGTTTGTTTATTAGTGACTTAATGTTTTATCAATAAGTACAAATCCATTATGAGACTAGCACAAACACACATATATTATTGGAAAGTATGTCAGTAGGCAATTATTAGCTCACTCCCACGAGCAATCGCCTTAAGTGTTATAGTTAGCATGTTGAGATGAGACATTATGTACAAATAAATGCTAAAGAGCAAGTATGGTACATAAAATATATCGCCTTGATTGGAGTCAAGATAAGGTTTGTGATTTGTTTATAATAAGACAAAAACATGATAGTCCTACAATCATGTATGCCTGTAAGATGCCGGATGTAAGTACTTAATTGAGCGCTATAGAAAACGAGCTGATATAACACTCCAGCTAAACATGAGTATGTGAGAGGCACGTAACTATATTTAGGCTAGGATCCGTATAGTAGATATATTTAATAAATGACATACATTTTTATAGAAAGAGAAATCCACTATAGCATGTAATTCATACTACATATGCATTGTACAACCAACAAGGGAAGGTGAGAAAATTATCCATATTTACTCATCGTGTGAGCTCTTGAGGTAATTTATAATTTACCTCATTTTGTGCCCTATGTTACTTCTGATTATGTTCTCGAAGTGAAAGATCAATGTTGCTACTTTAGCATGTTACCGACGGTCATGAATAGATATGACCTTATGGGACGTGTCTAGGAAAACAGTTGTTCTAAAATGGAGAGAGACATGAGTGCGAAGAAAGACTATTGTTGTTTTACATCTATCACATGTATTTACTGGTCGACCAATTATATCGCCTTATATGGTTGCCAATATAATTGTAAATGCATAGTGTTTTGAGAATAGTCAAGTATAGCCTTTAAGGGATGGGTATACTTGGACTAATGTAGGTGTACTTGGACTAATGTAACAAAGTCTGGGGCACTGTAAGACATCGATTGTTTATTTCTTTTTATGGTTGTAGCCATTATGTCATCCTTAACAGGTGCATAATTTGAGCTCCCAAGTGCAAGTGTACTCACTGGTCACACAGCTTATTTGCCAGTATGAATTGTTTTGTAAAATTGATGAATGTTGAATGCCTTATATTCTTAATATAATGATATCATGCCCATCATGTCCGAGTGGGAGATGTAGTATTTTATTAATACGTCCATGATGTTGTGCAATTGGAACGCACCGTTTTGTCTTAATATGTTACGATGGAAATGCACCTTCTGAAAAGATATGAAGGGAGTTGAATAAAAGACTCCTAAAGACAACCGTTGACACTGTTGGCAGAACACACGCTTTTCTTTCTCTTCCCTTTTCATAAAAAAGAAACAAGGCGTTCCATTTCTCCTTTACAAGAATAATTGGCATTTACGTTGTGGAAATCGGATGTTTTCCTCGTGATTGCATTCAAACCAACGTGAAGTAATTTGACGCTGTGGAAATCGGATACTTCCCACAGTTCTCTAATAAAATTTTATTAAATAGTAAATTGTACTAATATACCTAAAATACTAAAGTACCTAAAATATACAATAAATATAAATTTATATTTAAATTTATATATTGAAATTATTTTATAAAATATAATTAAATTCAAATACATAAATAAAAATAAGATTAAATTAAAGTAGCTAAAAAAATTGTTATTTTGAATTTCTTATATTAGAATTCAAATATTATCTATATTGACATATAATTCTAATTTTATTAATCTAAAAAGTCTGTTATTCAAGAAAAATAACTTTCATAGTATAAATGCTAGAAATCATATTACTTTTATGACACATCTCCCATAGGATAATTTTATCCCCTTTTATCATATCTTGAGCAGGCACCAAATACAAAATAAAATAAATTTTATCCTATCCCGAATTTTATTCTGACTACCAAACACGGCCTCAATGCCATTGATAACCTATGTAGCACTGACACTCTCCGAGAGCCTTCATGTCGTGTCTCCGACATGTGTCTGACACTCTCCAATACACCCCAACATGTGGTCAATGAGTATCGAAAAATCCGACACGTGGTCAACTCTCTCCGATATACGAGTCCGAAATTCCAACACACGATTCCGACATGCATTGGGTCAATTTTAAAATATTTTCAATAATTTAGGGTTAAAATATAAATATACAAAAAAGAAAAAGAAAAAAAAAAAGAGAGAGGGCTGGTGGCTAGGCGGCACCGCTGCTACCACCATCAGAAGGGGCTGGCGACCTCGTCGGCCATAAGTAGCAGAGGGGGGGCGGCCCTCACCGGCCCGGGCGAGGCCATTGCCGGCTAGGCAAGGGCCAGTGAGGCTCGCCCAGATCTAGGCGATGCCTCAGTTGAGGCCTAAGCGAGACTTGCCCAGATTTGGATGGCCCAACGCCCTCACTTGGGCCTAGCAAGGGTCGCCGGCCCTCGCCTGGGGCTAGGGAGGCTCGCCGGCCACAAGCAAGGGTTGGCGCTGCCCAGATCTGGTAGATCCTTGCCAACCCCTCTAACGGTGGCTGGACGCTCCACTAATGAGGGCAACGGCAACAGCGTGCCTAGCCACGACCCTACCTCTCTCTCTCTCTCTCTCTCTCTCTCTCTCTCTCTCTCTCTCTCTTTTCAATTTTGTTTTTTTAGAATTATTTTAGCTTTTTAAAAAGTCTTTTACTATGAAAGAAGTAATAATAAAAAAATGCTACATATGATAAATAAATAAATTCAAAAATACAATTTCAGCATTTTTTCAAACAATGTTTTTTTCCCTCTAAGTTTTATGTATTACTATAATGAAATGCAGTGAATTTGTCAAATTAATATAATGAATGATATTAACAAATGTTAAATTAATATTTTTAGTGTAAATTAATTCTATGCTTTTTTATTATTTATTTATGTATTTATATATAAAAATACATTTAATATATAACGTGTCAGAATTCTCTATTTTTAAGAAATGACGTGTCAGCGTGTCATGTTGCGTGTTACAAGTCCGTGTCAGTGCTACATAGTTGATAACCGTTGACACAAAAAAAGTCTAATCCATTAAGATTCAGCTCTTGTCGCTTCAATTCGTCCCTCCCCCCAACTCCTAACTCCACAACCAACAAATTCCTCTCCCCCGAACTAGGCTCAAGGGTCGCCATTGATATTGCTAGTATAAACACCTAGAGGGGGGGTGAATAGGCGCACAAACAATCTTTCTCAAATACGTAAGCAACAGATTGAAATACGATCGATGTAGAGAGAGTAAGGAAGAGAAAATCAAACACAGGATTTATAGTGGTTCGGCTTATTCCAAGCCTACGTCCACTCTTCCGCACTGACAGCCCACCGGCTGGATTTCACTATGATTAAAAGAGAAGTTACAGCACAGCTTTGCCTTGATTCCACAGTGTAGATGTTCTATCACACCTCCTCAAGGTCTCTCACAAATATAGACTCTTTTTTGTATACAAGTATTCGCTCAAGAGATTTATCTAAACAAATAAGAGCTTCAGACTTTGGAATTCTTCTATCGCGCACACTCTCTTAAACAACTAAGAACGACTTCCTTATATACTCCTTTATGCCATCATACCCGTTGGTACTTTCCAAAGGAATTCCTCCAATCTACCCGTTGGACGGAATCAATTAGGAAGATCATTCAAGCTATTAAAGGAACGTGTTGATAGCCCATCAATCTTGTTCGCCCATACAATCAGGATCTCGGTTTCCATAAGCAGAACCTTCCAATAATATTTAGACAATCATCGAATCTTCAGTCATTGAATCAATCTTTGATCAATCAAAGGATTCTGATACGTCTTCTCCAGCCACGAGATATTCTCCAGATGATAAGGTTAAATCCTGAACAAAACATCCAGTTCGGGATAACCTTTCTTCAACGGATCAGAGACTGTCAATGAGGATAGACTTTGAGTCTTGAGTCTGGCTGTCCGGAAGTCTTCAGACTTTAACTAACAGAGTCTGCAGACCTTCAGACTAGACTGACGGAACCATTTTGTCAACTTCAAAACTCTTCACGAGGATTTCTCCAACAATCTCCCCCTTTTTGATGGTGACAAAACCTTCCTACTGATTTGGATAACTTTGACCTGCAAAACACTTCTCAAACACATATGCATATCTTATGAAAATAAATGGCTAATAGAATAACACTAGAATCTGCAACCACAGAAAATAGGTTAGTCCAATATATGATTAAGCCATTCATAAGATAACTATATTGATAAATAGAAGCAGTCAAATCCAAGTCTAGGCAGTTCTTATCCAGACACAAAACAAAGTCAAAGTCTGTCAAAAACAAACAGTTAAACACAATTCAACAAACAGTTAAAAAGATTGAAAGTTTTCAAATCATGTGCATCTCTCCCCCTTTTTGTCATCATTTAAAAAGGATGAGATGAAATCAAGATCGCTTGGGAACGCGGACAAGCTGGAAATCTTCCATAGACTGAACAATGCCTTCCAGCCTCTTAAAGTCTTCCTTCAGCTGTACAACCTCCTCACTCTTGGCATTGGCCTGATTCTGAATAGAGAGGGCTTGCATCTTTTCATTTAATGAACAGGAAGAAGCTTGACCTTCATTCTTCAAGCTTTGAACTTCACATCCCAAGGCATATATCTGACCTTTCATCTCCAAGAGAATATCCATGATTTTGCGAAAATCTGCTCCATTATCAGTCTGAGTACTTGCTTCTGCTCGTTCTGATGGAGTAAAAGCAGACGATGGTGGATCAGCATAATCTCGCAGGTTGGGCGATGAAGCTTCATGACCTTCCTCTGGAAATTGAGATGCATAAACATCTTCTGGGTCTGCAGGCGAGCGACTGACTCCTTCACTTTCATCTGGAAATGAAGATGTCATTCCTTTCTCCTGAACTCCCCCTGTTTTCATGCCTACAGGTGGAGAAGAGATTTCCTCAGGTTCTCCTTCTCTTCTTTCTTCTTCAGGTCTTTCTTGCTCTGCTTCTTGCTCTGTTTCTCTTTCTTCTTCTCCCTTCTCCTTTGCTTCTCTTTCTGCTTCTTCCTTCTCCTCTGCTTCTTTCTCTTCTTCTTCCTTCTCCTCTGCTTCTTTCTGCTGAACAGGACGACTTAAGTTCTTCAAAGCCATTGCGGAGATGGTGATGTCATCGTCATCATCTTCATCCTCAACGAGGAGAGCTCTTATTTTCTTTGATGGAGCAGCCATGGGCTCCTTCCCTTTTCTCTTAGCAGCAGAAGAGAGTTGATAAGACTTGGCAGGAGTCTTCTCCTTGAATTTCTCCAATTCCTTGCTCAGTTCCTTCAGACGCATTTTGGTCACCATTTTCAGTCCTACCACCATATGATCGCATGATCGAACACAAAAGATTTGCGGAGGCTGAATATTCAGATGTCTGAATAACTTCGTAACAAGGCTTGGGTAAGGGAGTTGACCTCTGTCCTTCATCACCGCTCTATACATGTGAAACATGACAGTATGAGGAAGAGAAAACTTCTTTCCACAGAGGATGGCATACATCAACTTTGCCTCAGAGCTTGAAACATCAGTTTTGGAAGTTGATTTTGGCCGAAGACAATTAATCACAGTCTTGTGAAGCAAGATGTTGAATGCATTCATCCTTGAGTAGGTGATCTTCTCTTTTGTTCTCCTGTCCTTCACCAATTCAAGTGTGGCCCGAGCAATGGAAACTTTAATCGGTTGATATCTGCCTCTCTCAACTTCTAACACATCTGCCAGCATATCCATATCCACAACATAGTCTTGTTCTTTGACACTGAAGGAAAATCTATTCGCATCTAAAAAGCTAAGATTCGAATAGAAGTAAGCGGTCAATTCAGCATAAGCCTCAGTTGAGTCAGAACAGAACTTTTCAAGTTGAAGATAACTGAACTTTTCCCTCAAGTTCATTTTCACAGCATCCAGAAAATCAAAGTCCACACTCCTAGGGTTTATTACCCCACGCTTCATCAATTTCGAGTACAGATCCTTTTGTTCCTTTGATCTGAACAAATCTCCCCTTTTTCCTTGAATTTCAGCCGCAATACCCATTTTCGGTTGAAATAAACTGAAAAGATTGTCATCATCATTCCCATCTACAGGATTTGGCCCCCAGTCACGAGGATCACTTGGGATATTCGCAAGGGTTTCCTCAGCCACCCCTTTACGAGCGATTCCTAAACTTTCCATTCTTTTCAGAAAGATATATTCGTTCCTATATCCTTTTTCTTTAACAAAACTATCAACATAGTTCAAAGGAGTACGAATTCCTTTTAAAGCACGATATAGCTTGTAGATAAAAGCAGGCTTTTGAACTCTTACGGGGTCTGCTTCCTCGATGATTTCTTCCTGATGAACAACGTCTTGAGGACTAGATGATGGAGAATGACGCTGCTGAGAATGTTGTGGGCTCGGTTGCTGATCTGGAGAAACTTCATCTTCAGTAAGATCGAAGTGCGTAGGCCCCTCACTCATTCTCTATGGTCCCCTGCTTGCGATTCTTGACGACTTTCGTGAAGAAGACATCTTTAACAGTGTTTGGAAGTTTCCTAGCTTGACTTTCCCAGAAAAGATGATAACTTTTTGAAGATTTAGAGAAGAAGACAAATGGGAATGGAAGATCGATGCTTTCTAGGGTTTTTGAGAGAGAGTGAATAGAAAAGTGAAGAGTAATCGATAGTGCTCGTTCAGTTAAAAAGAAGAGTAAATGAATCGTCACAAAGGAAATAAAAATATGCCTTTTCAAAATAACTGATTTTATCCATAAAAATAGCTATTTCAAAAATAACTTCCCTTTTTGAAAATGAATCGATGTAATATTTACGGCAACAATTTAAACACAGACTGATGATCGTACCTTTTCAAGATAAGATTGGATAGAGAAAGACTTACAGTCTGAAGGTCGAGACAAGACTGTTGATAAAGTCTTGTAAGCCTGAGTCTGAAAGTCTTTAGACTTTGATATCTTCATACCTCAAAATATTGAGTCTGGTCCGTATAGACTCAAATTGATTTTTCTCCAAAGGCTTCATGAGTATATCAGCCAGCTGATTCTTTGAGTCAACAAATTGAATTGAAACATCTCCATTTTGAACGTGATCTCTAATAAAGTGATGTTGAATTTCTATATGCTTCGCTCTTGAGTGGAGAATTGGATTTTTGGTGAGGTTGATAGCGCTGGTGTTGTCGCAATTAATCTCTGTGCATGAGTCTTCAATTTCAAAATCTCTTAGCTGTTGTTTTATCCATAGAATTTGCGAACAGCAGCTTCCAAGAGCTACATACTCTGCTTCTGTTGTTGAAAGAGACACAGTATTTTGTTTCTTTGAAAACCAAGACACTGTTCTGTTTCCAAGCAACTGGCAAGTTCCTGAAGTACTCTTTCTATCAACTTTGCAACCGGCCAGATCTGCGTCTGAATATCCCAGAAGATTAAAGTCTCCCTTCTTAGGATACCAAAGACCGATGCTTGATGATGAAGCGACGTATTTAATGATGCGTTTCGCAGCACTGAGATGAGATTCTCTAGGATCTGATTGAAACCTAGCACAGATGCAAACACTCAACAAAATATCAGGTCTAGAAGCAGTAAGATAAATAAGTGATCCAATAATGCTCCTATACAGCTTTTGATCAACTTTCTTCCCTTCTTCATCTTTGTCTATCTTTAAAGAACTTGACATTGGTATGTCGGTCTTTTTGCAATTTTCCAGTCCAAACCTTTTGACAAGATCATTAACATATTTTTCTTGAAAAATGAAAGTTCCTTCCTTCAATTGTTTTATTTGAAGACCAAGAAAGAATGTTAATTCTCCCATCATACTCATTTCAAACTCATCCTGCATAGACTTTGAAAATTTCTTGCACAGACTTTCATTAAAGGATCCAAAAATAATATCATCCACATATATTTGAACAAGTAAGAAACTTTTATTTTCCTTCTTGATAAATAAAATCGTATCTACTTTACCTTTGACAAAACCATTTTGTAATAGGAAATTACTTAACCTGTCGTACCAAGCCCGAGGTGCTTGCTTTAAACCATACAAAGCCTTTTTCAGTCTGAAGACTGAGTCTGGCTTCTTTGGGTCTTCAAACCCTGGCGGTTGTTCCACATAAACTTCCTCATGGATAAATCCATTTAAGAAGGCGCTTTTGATGTCCATTTGGAATAACCTGAAATTCTTATAACAAGCAAACGCAAGTAATAGTCGAATAGCTTCTAACCTTGCCACTGGAGCGTAAGTCTCATCATAGTCTATTCCTTCTTCTTGCGTATATCCCTTGGCCACGAGTCTTGCTTTATTTCGTACGACTTTCCCTTTCTCGTTCATCTTGTTTCTGAACACCCATTTGGCTCCAATAACAGTTTTTCCTTTTGGTTGGGATATCAATTCCCAAACATCATTTATGCTGAACTGTCTGAGCTCTTCTTGCATAGCTTCAATCCAGCTTTCATCAGATAAAGCTTCTTCTATGCTCTTTTGTTCAATTTCAGAAACGAGTGCCACAGCACTAGACTCTTCTCGCCTTTTGGATCTTGTGCGAATTCCTTCATTAATTTCGCCAATTATAAGATCTTTGGGATGACTGGACTTATGCTTCCAGTTACTCGTTGATTTGTCTGGTTGATAATCTCTTTCTTTATTTGGATCTTCACTAACAACCTGATGCTGGTTTTCAAGAGTCTGAGATACTTCTTGAGTTGTAGACTTTGGAGGGTCTGGAGTAGGTTCAGATTCTTCTTGATGAGTCTGACTTGATTCATCTTGTATTGAGTCTTGAAATTTGACATTCATTGACTCCTCTACAGACTGGCTCTTCTTGTTATAGACTCTGTAAGCTTTGCTTGATGTAGAATATCCAAGAAAGATACCTTCATCTGATCTTTCTTCAAACTTACCAACTCGATCTTTTGCATTTTTCGATATAAAACATTTGCAACCAAATACATGAAAGTATGAAACAATAGGCTTCTTTTCTTTGAATAACTCATAAGGGGTTTTCTGAAGAATAGATCTTAAGAAGACTCTATTGATGATATAGCAAGCTGTTGAAACAGCTTCAGCCCAAAATTGAGAAGAAATTTTACTTTCAATTAAAAGAGTTCTAGCCATTTCTTGAAGAGATTTGTTCTTTCTTTCCACAACTCCATTTTGCTGAGGAGTATATGGAGAGGAAAACACATGCTTACAGCCAGATTCATCACAGAATTTTGTAAAATCTTGATTTTCAAATTCACCTCCATGATCTGTTTTTATACAAGAGATTACACATCCCTTTTCATTTTGAACCTTTTTAGCAAATTTTTCAAAATACAAAAAGGTTTCGGACTTACTTGAAAGGAAATATACCCAAGTAAAACGGGAGTAATCATCAACAATTACTAGGCAATACTTCTTACCCCCAATACTCTGAATTCTGGTTGGTCCGAAGAGATCCATATGCAGCAACTGTAGAACATGATTAGTAGAGACATGATTTATTGGCTTAAAAGAATTTCTTACCTGCTTTCCCAGAATACATGGAGTGCATGAATCAGTCTTTTGGTATGGCAATTTTGGTAGACCTCGAACAAGCTGCTTTGATGAGATTTTGGCTAATTGCTTCATATTGACATGTCCAAGCTTTTTGTGCCACAAGCTTGCTTCGTCTTGAATTGAGATAAGACATTGCGATTCATTTGATTTCACATCCAGAAGATAGATGTTTCCATGTCTTCTACCCATAAAAGATTGAGTAGAGTCTTTACTGAATCCAGAACATGTTCCTTCTTGAAAGGAGATCTTGAAACCAGTATCACACAATTGACTAATGCTGAGAAGATTGTAATTGAGTCCTTCTACTAAGGAAACATTACTTATCGTGAGAGTTCCAATTTTCACGGTTCCAAATCCCACAATACTTCCTTTGCTGTTTCCTCCAAACGAAACTTTTCCACCATTTACTTGAGCAAGCTTTATAAAGCAATTTGAGTCTCCTGTCATGTGTCTTGAGCATCCGCTGTCAAGATACCACTTTACCTGTTTCTTGATGGAGACCTGCATTTAACAAAGAGTCTCAAGCTTTCTTTGGTACCCAAATTTTCTTGGGTCCTTTGGTGTTAGTAAGATAACCAGTATTAGCCCATACTTTCTTAATAGGTTTCCATACCATAGGACACTCTTTTTCAAAGTGCTCCGGACTGTTGCATTTTGAACATTTGAGAGAATTTCTTCCTACGGGTTTAACAAAAACCTTTTTGAAGTGATTTTTGTAAACCTCACTTGAAGGCCTTTTCTTAATTCTTTCTTTTACTTTAGGAAAATCAATCAAGGGAATTGTTTCTTCTGTCAAACCTAGACCAGACTTATTGAAGTAAGGTTTTTGTGCTGAAAGAATTTTCTCAAGTTTTTCATATCCCATAGAAAATTTCTTTGATATATTAGATAAATATGTTTTCAAGAAAGCATTTTCTTTTAAAAGATTTTCTTCATTTTCTTTAAGATTGGAAACGGAAGAGTCTAGACTTTTAACTTTTTCTGCTAAAACATTTTCCTTTTGTTTTAGAGCTGAGTTTTCCTTTTTTAGTTTGGAAATACTTTTGAGAGAAGTCTTAAGACCAATGCATAGTTCCTCAATATATTTAGAAACTTTGACAGGAATTTTAAAATTACTTGCCTCAAATTCACTGTCTGAGTCTAATCCTGAGTCTGATCCAGAGTCTGAGTCTGATTGTGCCATCAGACATAGATTGGCATATTCATTATCACTTTCTTCACACTCAGTATCACTCCAGGTTTCAGCTTTGAGAGCTTTTCGAAATTTTTCAGCTTTTCCTTTCTTTTTCTTCAAAAGAGGACAGTTGGGTCTGATGTGTCCCTTTTTCTTGCATTCAAAGCAGACTACATCTTTGTTTGGTTCCTCATCATCAACAGACTTGGTCTGCTGTCTTTGAAAGCCTTGTTTCTTTGAGTTGAACCTTCTTCCTTTTCTGTTTAGTTTTCTGAATCTTCTTATCATGAGAGCAAGCTCCTCATTGTCCATATCTTCTTCAGAATCTGTAACATCAGAATCATCATTTGATTTTAATGCAATGGATTTCTTACCTCTTGGATCTTCATCTTCATTGATCCTTTCCACTTCATAGGACTGAAGAGTTCCAATAAGCTCATCGACAGATAATGGCATAATTCTCTTCGTCTCTCTTATCGAAGTCTTTATGTGATTCCAATCCTTGGAGAGTCCACGTAGTAGCTTGTTTACCTTCATAGGATCAGAAGTTGGTTGACCTTGATTTTCAAGACCATTTACAATATCTGTAAAACGACTAAACATGTCAAATATTGATTCTCCTGGTTTCATTCTAAAGGCTTCGTATTGACCGAGAAGAATGTTGATTCTTGTTTCCTTCACTCGATCTGTTCCTTCATAGGTGATATGCAATCTGTCCCAAACTTCTTTTGCTGTACCACAAGAAGATATTCTATTATATTCAGTTGGTGATAAAGCACAATATAAGGAATAAATTGCTTTTGCATCGAGTATCTGTCTCTTGATTATTTCTTCCTGAGACATTCTGCTGGATTCTTCAGTTTCTTTTCCTCTTTCAGAGACTGATGCAGTGGTAGGAGTAATTCCTTTTTCTACAACGTCCCATTCCAGAGGATCCTTTGATCGTAGGAAAGCTTTCATCTTGTTCTTCCAGATGTTGTAATCCTTTCCATCAAAGTAAGGTGGTCTGGTATTGCTTTGCCCTTCCATCAGCCCTGGTGCTAGCATACTAGCCATGGATCTTTTACTATGAAGTAAAACACTTCAAATAAAGTAAGTACACAGGCTCTGATACCAATTGATATTGCTAGTATAAACACCTAGAGGGGGGGTGAATAGGCGCACAAACAATTTTTCTCAAATACGTAAGCAACAGATTGAAATACGATCGATGTAGAGAGAGTAAGGAAGAGAAAATCAAACACAGGATTTATAGTGGTTCGGCTTATTCCAAGCCTACGTCCACTCTTCCGCACTGACAGCCCACCGGCTGGATTTCACTATGATTAAAAGAGAAGTTACAGCACAGCTTTGCCTTGATTCCACAGTGTAGATGTTCTATCACACCTCCTCAAGGTCTCTCACAAATATAGACTCTTTTTTGTATACAAGTATTCGCTCAAGAGATTTATCTAAACAAATAAGAGCTTCAGACTTTGGAATTCTTCTATCGCGCACACTCTCTTAAACAACTAAGAACGACTTCCTTATATACTCCTTTATGCCATCATACCCGTTGGTACTTTCCAAAGGAATTCCTCCAATCTACCCGTTGGACGGAATCAATTAGGAAGATCATTCAAGCTATTAAAGGAACGTGTTGATAGCCCATCAATCTTGTTCGCCCATACAATCAGGATCTCGGTTTCCATAAGCAGAACCTTCCAATAATATTTAGACAATCATCGAATCTTCAGTCATTGAATCAATCTTTGATCAATCAAAGGATTCTGATACGTCTTCTCCAGCCACGAGATATTCTCCAGATGATAAGGTTAAATCCTGAACAAAACATCCAGTTCGGGATAACCTTTCTTCAACGGATCAGAGACTGTCAATGAGGATAGACTTTGAGTCTTGAGTCTGGCTGTCCGGAAGTCTTCAGACTTTAACTAACAGAGTCTGCAGACCTTCAGACTAGACTGACGGAACCATTTTGTCAACTTCAAAACTCTTCACGAGGATTTCTCCAACATCCATCCTCCGTGAGGCCCCACCGATTTCTCCATATCCGTACCAATTATGAGTTGACTGTTCAACGCCCGAGGAAGGCTCTTGAAGGAGCCGTTCCTAATCTATCCTCCGATCGGCACGCGGTGACCCACTCTCGCCACACGAGCAGGTCAAGCAGTCCACCAATTATGCAATTCACACCAAGTATCGCAATTCGCTACTTTCTTCATCGATGTGAAAGCCAAGATATCCGTTGCCGATAGTCGTTATGAATAATATGAGATTGCATGGCTAGACGCAAGAAAACCAATGCCTTGTTCAGGTCGTGGATCGATAGCATGTGGCTCGTTCATTCATGCTCGAGGCACGATCTCATCTTACCGAAGGACTCATAGATTCGTCAATTCCCAATTAACTCGAGTGTTACGTCAACAACTTAGTCAGCAAAGGTCGGTTAAAGGTAGAGCGAAGGTAGAGAAATGGCCAAGTGTTGGAAGCAATTAGTGGCCAAAATAAGGTTGGGTTATGAGAAGATCTAGTTTTAGTCGATGGAGATATCGGTGAAAATGGATTTTCAGTATTGAAGCGAAGAATCGATGAATGAAGACCAACCCCCATCGATTAAAGAGATGCACACATTGTAACTGTAAAGGAAGTGGAAGCGACAATTGTCAAGAAGTTGAGCCAACGATTTTGGATACAACTGTTAGGGAGGCTATTGTCATATAAGTGAAGGCGATGTAATTGTTTAATGGCGAAGTCAACAATTTTGAATGCAACTGTCGAAGAGGTAACCGTCAAAGAAGTGGAAACGACATAACTATTAGGCAGTGGAGTCAACAATCTTGATGATTTCAATATGGATTATTGAATTGTAGGAAGCACATATAATAGATTTGATTTCTTAGTGACCATTTGTTAATCATTGGTTTTAGATATAAATACTTGAATTGTAGTTTTTACAAGGGAATGCAAATCAATTGGAGAACTACATCGTTCGTCTTCATTTTCAATTCATCTTTATATTTTCAATACCTTTTACATGACTGTTAACAAATGCTCCTAGTTGCAATATCTATAGATTTCTGGTCGTTTATATTATACGTCCAAAAATCAACAAAGGACCATCCGCACTCGCACCCTACTTCTATTTGCTTATCGATCTATATCTTGAAGGATATTTCATGATTTTTTTGGCACAGTCGAAGGGACCCTTGTTTGTTGATTTGAGGAAGCTTTCATGGCAAGAACCAAAAACCGATAAGAGGCAGACAGTGTTGTCGAAAACAATCTAGTATCGCAAATTGAAAATGAAGTTGTTGCCCATTTTGACTCTTCAACGCTAACAGAGTGGAGAGAGAGAGAGAAAGTTGAAGACTTGAGGCAATACGGAATAGAATTGCATGATCACGGGGGATATATTTAAAAACTTACATGAGGTACAAGAAGATAAGAACAATTAGCTAAGGGTAAAAGTAATTATGACTTTGGTTAAAAATACTTGGTAGTGGATGACAGAGAGGTGTACAAATCAAAGAGTGATCTTTGGCTTAACCATATGATTCCGGAGTAGATATTTTGATAAATTGCCACAATAGTTAGTAAATCAATATGTAAATAAGAAAATCAGTATTCACTCTAAATATTGATGATACGAAAAAAAAAAATACTTTAAACCCACCAAAATGTTGAGCAAAATTTATCGGAAGCTAGGAGGCTCTCAACACAATAAATTTCTAATCTATTACTGATTTGATACGTAATCTCAAAGTGTATAAGTCTCCATTGACAACCAATGGAATCATTTTCCAAAAACTATGGACAAGGAGAATACAATTCGGACCTTCCTATGTTACAATGTTAATAATCTAATTAGAATTTCCACTTATGACATTATTGAATTTATTTCCCACATACAATTAATGGATGTAGAAATTTTCGGATGTCATAATTAGCACAAATAGCCCCTAAACTTTAGTTAAATATGCAATGTCATCTTATAACTTTTAAATTATGCAATGTAGTATATGAACTTTAGCCTAATATACAATATCGTCCTTAAACCTTTAAGGAATTCAATATGGTTTATGAAGTATTGGTAAATTTTTAATTTAGTCCTTACCACATTGAAAAAATTAAAAGTAGCGAGATGATATTACATATTGAACCAATGCTTAGAGATTATTTATCTGACCATTCGTCAAAATTTTATGGACTACACTGAAAAAATTAAAAGTATTGGGATAATATTACATATTGAACCCATGCTCAGAGATTATTTATCTGACCATTCGTCAATAGTTAATCAAGATATTATTCATTATTAATTATTTTAAACAATGCAAACTATTAATATTTAGAAAATACTTTTAAAAAAATTATAAAATAAATGGACCCTTAATTTAGTAAAATCACTTGGGCGATAAAATTCTCGAAATTATGATTTATAAATATCTAAGATCTGAAGATAAATAGCATATGGATATGGTTGGGCCCACACACGATGTGAATCGGCAAGGAAAATCCCCGCGTAATAATTGAGGATTTTATCTTTATCATTAATGGATTAGAGTGGAAATGCAATCGCATTTAACTTGGTAATAATCCTTTCTCTCTTTTATTTACTTATTTCCGAGGGAGATTACTGCTGGGTAAAAAGGAATAAAGAAAAAAAAAAATCCAGACAAGTTGCCGTCGCTGGTTCGGGATTCGATCGAGAATCCACCGCCTCGTTTCGATGAAATCCACCATCGCCGTCTTCTTCCCGAATCTTTGATTAGGGTTCGGTGATTCGATTCCGTGCGGGGCCATTTCCATGGGGCGAGCGGTCTCCGAATCGTGCAGCTGATTGGGCATTTTTTCGCCAATTCTTTTCTTCTGGTAATTCCTCGTGCCTCGCCGATCGCAGCATTTGTGTACGCACGTGTGATTTTGTTTGTCGCGGTTTTTAGGAGAGAATTGGTGCGATCCCGCGGAGTTGGTGGGTGGGTTTGCGTTTTTTTTTTTTGGATAAAGATGTGATCTTTAGGTGATTTGAGTGATGTCGGGGACGGTTTGAGTGCCCAACTCGTGTGAGCTTGCATGTCGATTGGCGTTTTATCTGGTTCTTGGGGAACTGTCGGCTGTTTCTGCTGAATTCCGTAGATTTGCTTCGTTTTGTTCTAGGATTATAGACTGTCCAATAAAGATGTGATCTTTAGGGGATTGAGTGATGTCGGGGATGGTTTGGGTACCCAATTCGTATGAGCTTGCATGTGGGTGTTTTCGCTTGGGTGGAATAGGTGGCTTCTCTTTTCTTTTCTTTTTTGAACCCTGGTGATTGTGGCGAATGAAAATGTGTTGCGGCGATTAGAGTTTGATGTGGTTCTTGGGCAATTGTTCAGCTGTTTCTGCCAAATTCCGTAGATTTTGCTTCGTTTTGTTCTAGGATTATAGACTGGTAAGACATATGTGCTGTTGGTTTGGGATTTGACTTTTCTGGGTTTCAATATTGACTAGTCTTGAGATAGAGCGGCGTTCTAGAAGCGGAGCAGTGAGTACGGTCGGTGTGGATAGTGGAGATGAGGGTGCAGCGCTTGCGGAGCCCCCCGATCCTGATGTCGTCGAGACAGATCCAACTTATCGATACATTCGGGTAATTGTGGCATGGTTTTTCCTTTTACTGCTTAGCCTTTTTTTTTTCAGTGGTTGCGAACATAAATTATGTTGTGGGAAATCCTATTGTTGACTCATTGTGGTCCTTGCATGATATTCAATTCTTAAGAAATTGGGTAAATGCAACAGCAATGAAGTGTTTAAGTTCTTTCCATTATCTGTCGCTTGATTTCCCTACTAATTTATAATTTTATTCATTTTATTGACTTGTGACTCTTGTGCCTTCGTGCTTGGAAAAGGTGCTTTCAAGACCGTGTATCCATTGTCCTGACGTATTTATAGCACTACCTCTGTTTTTCACTTTTTGTGTTGATGGACTATCTGCATTTTGTACATACCACATTTCAGGTAGAGATTTTCTTCTTCTTCTTTTTTTTTTTTTTCGATTAGGAGGAGAAATTAAACATCAGCCAAGTGCGAATTCATATATTTCAGCAAGATTGTATTTTGTCCTATATAAATGCTTTGTGACAGACTTAGTGAGAGAAGTTCACTAGTGTTACTATCACTTGAAAGTTTAAAATGATGGGTGCATCACTTACGATGATTCTTTTTATCAAGCTTTTTTAGAGAAGTATCAATTGTATTATTCGATAGGAGTGGCTGCATACCTTATTTTTCATGGGAAAAAGAGAAATAAATAAACATATGCAATGATACACAGGACTCCTTACCCACAATTTATTTTAGAGCATATATCACTGGAGAAAAGAAGATTTTCTACAAGCTACCCAATTTACAATTAATTTGGGGGTTTCAACCAGCCACTTTTTCAGTAATCATCAAATTAAGGATGAATAAGATTGCTTATGGATAAGGACTTAATCATTTTTATCCGATTGGTTTATGTCTTTCATTCCATTCATCAATCGGTGTTCAATTTTCGTACCAAGTTGTCGTTTTCTTCGCTTCTTTTCCACAAGCCTCTCCTATGTTTTATCAATAACAAGAGAGAGCTTTTTCTACCATTGATCCGTTCAACGCATGTGGGGAAGCGCTGGAAGTTTTTAGTCCTTTTTTTCTGTTTTCTTCTGCACGAGAAAGTCATTGTTTTCTCGCGTGAACTCCTTGCGGAAATTGCACGCTCCAACGCCTTCTATTTCTCCAATTTTCCGTAAGTTGCACTATTCTACAGTTTTATTTAAGAATAAACAAACTAGAAGTCCTAAAATTTGTCAGAAAATTACAAGTGAGTACTAAAGTTTTCAAAAAGTGTAATTAAATTTTAAAACTTGTCATGAAAATACAATTGTATCATAACCTTTTGAAAGTGTAATCAAATTCTAATACTTATCATATTGATGTATTCGAGTTCTTTTACTAACTTTTTATAATTTTGATGAATGGAAAATGATGATAAGTTTTTGGGACTCGATTGTACCAATTTGATAAATTTTATGATTTGATTATACTTTTTGAAAATTTTAAAATTTAATTGCACTCTTATAACAACTTTTAGGACTTTTAATATACTTATTTCTTATGGGTAAGGACATAATACATTTTTATCCTATTGGTTTGTGTCTTTCATTAGCATACGTTAATGGTGTTTCATTTTCGTACGAAACTGTCGTTTTCTTCTATTATTTTCCACATGCCTCTCCAATGCTTTTGTCCAAAACCGTGAGAGAGCTTCTTCCACGGTTGATCCGTTCAACGCGTATGGGGAAGCACTAGAAGGCTTTAAGCCTTTTCTCTGTTTTCTTCTGCATGAGTGCATGGGAAAGTCATTTATCAAAGAAGTGGGGATAAGGACTGCATGTCACAGGTGCCATAATTTTTTAACTACAATAATATCATTTTTCGACTACTTGAGTACCATAATTTCTAAAAAGTACTATAACTTTCAATTAATCACTTTGTGTCATAATTTTTTTTTAAACATTCACCCAAGTGCCGAAAATTCGACGTGATATAAGAGTCGTGGTGAACGTTTTAAAAAGTCACGGCACTCAAAAGATCGCATGAAAAGTTATATATGACTCAAGTGATAAAAAAAAAACAGTTATAACTTTCAAGTGAGTGATGTACTAAGCTATGACACTCAAGAAAATGAGAAAAAAAAATATAGCAGCTGAATAAGCACCATACAAAAGTTATGATAATTGTCATGTCCTTTTTCCCCAAAAAGTATTGTAAGCGGCCTTTATAGGGCGACACATCCATGCAAAGCTCCCATGGAGGGCCTTTACTAATTGCCATTTTTTAATCTTTTACCACCTATCTAAGTTCTTTTTTATTCTAATTATATACTTTCCTATAATATGCTTGTCCTGTTACCTTACCTAAATTTCTTCTTTTACATAGTTAAAGCTGTGTTTATGGATATCTGCGGGGCGACAAATCTAGCACTCCGCAAATATGACTATGTGGATGCAATGCTTATAGCTTATTAGTGTTTGTGACTTACCTTTAACTTGTTAGAGCAATGTGATGATGGCTCATGAAAAGGTCGCAAAGCATACTGATCATGTTAATAGTACATGAAGTGTTCACTTTGTGCGTTTTGATTTGTACCTGGGTTTAAATTAATCAGGTTTTGCTAAAATCTGGTCATATGACATAGATATGTATACCCAACTTGCATCAAGCTCTGTAATTTGATTTAATCTTTAGTTTCTATGGTTTTTTTGTAATCAATTACTATTATAACAATTGACGTGCTTGGTAATTAATCGTGTTTGTGTCCAGATGGATGAACTCACTTGATGCGAAAGCAAGAAGTCCTATTTAACTTGCATTTCCTCAAATTGACTTGAATTATCTCTTTAACTGAAGTTTTATTGTTCGATTGCTTGTTTTGTCCAACATTGTCAATTATTTAGGATTGTAAAACAATGAGAAAATTGTACAAAAATTCTTAAATCTATTCGGTCTTAAACATTTTGACAACTTGCCAATTTAGTCCTAAATATTTCAACTGTAACAAATTAATCCTAAACATTTTGATAATCTATTAATTTAGTCTTAAATATTTTAAAGATTTTTCAATTTAGTCATTCGAACCAATTTTAACAAAAAATCGCTGATGTGACACCGTCCTACATGGCACAGATGATGCTGATATAAACAATCTCTGCAATTCTATTTAGATGATTTAACCAAAATTTACTTACTGACATTTCATGGCTCAATACTTAGTAATTTCCTCTTATATCGCTTGTCAGCAACTCCTCATCGCCTTATCTATAGTTGTTGACCAAAATTATGTTAGCTTTGTCTTTTTGCTTGGTCTTATCAAGTCCAAGTTGATAGTCGATTGGGCAATTTTAGTGACTCATGTCTGTATATTCGCATCTTCAAATCGTCAAACAGAATTACTCTTTTTACAATGCATTTGCACGTGGTTACGCCGTACCATTGTCTTGGTCTCGGGGTTGCAGCAATTAAGAAGATCAATCTGTCATCCAAAAATTAGAGCCCCCACCCACTGCAAGAACGTTAAAATCTTAGGCAAGGAATGGCAAGAGTCTCTAATGAGAATTTTGAATTGAAGAGAGATCTAATTTCTTTCATCCTTCCTTCACCGACCCAGTCTTCTTTTTCTCTTCCTCTTCCACTCTCTCTCACGCTCTCTGGAGAAAAATGGGAAAGCAAGGTACAAGCCAGAAGAGCAAGCGAGGCAGAGGATCGCGCAGCATCATCCCAGGATCGGGGCTAGGTCGGCAAGGCAGCTGGTAGTGGCAGGAGCCATGCGCGATTGCTGGTCGAGCTTAAACGCGAGAGAGGGAGAGTCGGCCAGAAGGGGGGATTCGTTTGGGGAAAGAGAGTGAGGTCCGAGAGAAAGGTTGAGAGAACGACTGAGAGTGAGAGCGGAGAGAGAAGTCGAGAGTTGAGAGAGGGTAGAGAGCAAGAGAGAAGCTCGGCCGCGCTCGAGACCCCACTTCCCGGCGTCTGTCGTTCTTCTGGTAAGTCTATTTTTTTTTTTTTAGTTCAGACACTTCGGCCCGAGGATCCCGTCTCGACGACACCAAGGCGGCCGGTCATGGCTCGATCCATCCCGAGCCCGCCCACTGTCCGCCGCTGCCTAGCCGGGCAGGGCCCCATCGCTCGAGCGCATAGGTGCGCTCCGCGTCGCTCTGTTTTCGGGCCGCCGGACCGGGGCTCGCGGTTCTTCGGTTCGCTCGAGTTCCGAACCCGGAGGTGCTGCGTTTTATTGCCTCTGGACCCTGCGTGGTTGTCTGTTTCTATCTCGATCGCCGTTTGATGTCCCGGTTGACGGGTTGAGTGATCATTGGCCCTCCAGTTGATGCCCACCAAGTGCTCGATGAAATGCCTCTGTGGTACTCGTGAAAGTTATGTCCGCCTTACCGAAACCGTAGATCCCTTTGTTCACATTTCGTTGGTCACGGTCGCGATTCCTCGCTTCCGTTCTTCATTACTGTTGCTTTCGTGTGCGTGGTATGTTTTGCGTTCATCGTTCCAGTGATGGATGGTGGCCAACCGTGACTTTCGTAAAGGGTGAGGATGGATGGTGGACAACCGTGACTTTCAGGCCCGACCCAACCTGGACCTCTATGGTCCAGGTTAAACCCATATTCAGGCTAGATCCTTTGACGCGACCCGAGGCCTTTTTTAAGAATTAATAAAAATTCCAAAAACTCAGAATTCTTTGGAAAAAGCTATAAAAAAAATAGAAAAACTTTAATTAGATTTTGACTAGTTTCATTAGATTTTTCATGTTAATCTTGGTTTAAAAAAGGTTTAGCATAAAAAAAATGTGTGAAATCACTTGATAAAAAATCGTGCTCAAAGTTAAACAAACTCTTAGGGCTTTGTGATGGGGTTTCCTCGTTTCCTTTTTTGAGATGAATTATCAATTGTTTGTGTGCTTTCAGTATATTATTTTCATTTACCTTTGGCTTAGTTAGGAATTGTATCTTTCTCATTAACTAGCGTTAAATGCTTGTTTTTCCTTTCAATTAATTTAATGCTTCCTTGGTTGTTGATTTTTACTTTAATGATTTTGCACCCGCATGATTACCTTCCATATTAATGGATGAGTTTAAAATCAATCCAAACTGCTTGATAAATATCTTTTGAAATGAACAAGATTAGGTACTGAAAATGCATTAGTTAATCCATCAATATAACCAACTCTCTACCTAAATCTCTAATTGCGTAGGAAGTGAGATTCGCTCTCATGGCTCACTTGATTTCTAGTCGATCTCAATAGATTGTGGCAACTCCTCATTAAAAAATGCTCATAGCGTCAACTTAAATACCTAACATCGCACGAGGTGCGAGCATAAAAAAGCTTGTATCTTAAATGAGAGCTATAGGCAATACCCCTAAACCTATGTCTTCCCCCCCCCCCCCCCCCTCCCTCCTCATGGAAGAAGAGAAAAGGTAAGTTGCGACACATATATGTAATTTCCATCATAACTTATATCCTCTAGAATTCTACGGGAAAAAGAGAAATAATATAAGTATGTGCCATGATAGAAAGGGTTTCCTATCCACAATTTATTTTAGATAATTTGAGCATTTATCCCTAATGTAAAGAAAATTTTCTACAAGCCACCTTATTCATTATTGATTCGAGGAGGGTCGCAAGTCTTAACCAATCACTCTGTCATTAATCATCGAATTAAGATTGAATAAGATCGTCATAATTACTGCTCGCTATTTTATACCCAAGTTGGTAAATTAAGATCATTGCAAGAAACCGAACATTTGCCCAATCTCTTACTTTTTCTTATGTGTTCCTGGTTCGGACATGTATTAGGATTCGATAGGTGTATATGTCTCCCATTCTTCTATGTGAATAACACTATGTTTATGTACCAAAGTTGGTCCCTTTTCTTGTCTCCTTTGCCGTCGGTAACAAGAGAGGGCTTCTTATACTGTCCCCGTTGAAGTCTTGTTTTGTTTTCTAGGGGTGTGCAACGGAAACCGCCCGAACCGGGACCGGACCGGACCGGATTGGACCGGCCAGTTTTGGGCGGTTCCCACGGTCGGCGGTCCGGTTCCCGGTTCCTAATCTTGGAACCAACGGCCGGTTGGTCCGGTTCCCGGTTCCTAATCTTGGAACCAACGGCCGGTTGGTCCGGTTCCCGGTTCCAAGGTGGGAACCGGACCGACCGGACCGGACCGGACCAATTTTTTTTATATATAATTTATATACATATAATATATAAACATATATAATATATGAATATTATATATGAAACTTATTGCAATTATAATTGCAATTGAGGTAACAATCTTCTATGTGGCCAAGAGACTACCAAAGCTTTGTTGTTACTCTTTATTTATAGAGAAAACTTATTTGTTAGTTTCATTTTCTACTTGATGTGAGACAAGGCTCTAGGAGTTCCTCGTGCTCACACTCTCTCTCTTGCTCCCCTCACTTGCAAACAACAAGGCACTTCAAGCTTCAAAGAGTTTGATATCGACTAAACATTCAAAGCATAGAAGAGAGACTGTCTATAAAACCTAAACTAAGCACAACTTTTAATCAAATTATTCATGGCTTTTATGCTTAAAATTAAGCGTGAAATACATAAATTGTGATTGATATTCACACAAGTGAAGTGTGAATATTTTGCACGTAGCGCATGGAAACATGTGTGAGTAGTTTTATTAGAATGCCCGGGAACCGAATTGGATTGATCGGTCCGGAGCATGGTTTTTCTTTAATGAAAAAGGAAAATGCCGATTTTGTTGGACCGGACCGGACCCGACCAGAACCGATGGTCCGGTCCGGTTCCCGGTCCTAGGACCAAACGGTCCAGTCCACAGTTCCCAAAATTGGGAACTGGTTCTCCCGGTCCGGTTCCCGGTTCCACCTTGGAACCGGACCAAACCGGGAACCGATCACCCCTATTGTTTTCTTCTGTATGAGAAAGAAATCGTCTTCTTGCGAGAACTTTTCTTGCGGAAATTGCGCGTGCTCCAACGCCTTTCATTTTCCAATCTCTCTCTCTCTCTCTCTCTCTCTCTCTCTCTCTCTCTCTCTCTCTCTCTCTCTCTCTCTCTCTCTCTCTCTCTCTCTCTCTCTCGATTACTAACCGGGGCAATGAGTTTTTCCTTATGACAATGTGCTCTTTGATTGATGTAGCTCACCAGTATATTGCGGTGAGGCAATGCAATGGCAACCAATTTCGACCAAACGAAGCTTCTATGGAGACAGCGGTCCTTTTCCTGTAGTTGAAGTCGAAACATGTCTTCATATTTATTCCATTATATCTTGGAAAAAATTTGGATATTAGGACTAGACTTTTATGGAACCAGTACATTTTGAGGAAATGCCGGTCTCTCTTTAGCTGAAGAAAAGAATCTCATATGGTTTCACATGAGATCCTACGTTTAATTGAAGGAATGCTCTGCTTGTTCTTGCTTGTAGAGAACTCATGACAAGTCTCTACTTATACACAATGAAGAACCCAATATCATTTATTGCACATGAAAGAGACCATGTTTGTTTCATGAAAAATGACTAATTTAAAAATATTTTCTTAAAATGATCATTTGTATAGCTTACAAAAGTCAATAAACAAAACATATTTTCAACATCCACGAAAATATATGAATATAAATTGTTATCAATATTGAAAATATTTTTTATTGACTAATTATTTTAATCAATATAAACAATTGTTTTCAGACATTTCGGCTGCCGTGCAGGGAATCGATGAAAGAAACAAAACAAATCCACACGTTAGATAATATTGTGTGCATGGAAGAATTCGTCTTCTCGGTTGTCTTCATGCTACTCCCTTTTAATGCCAAAGGATGGATGGAATCTTCTCCAGGAATAGGTGTAGCCTGTGGAAGTCTTTCTCTTGCGGACACACAGAAAACAAAAGTAACTCCAGGGAAAGAAAAAAAGAAAAAACATGTGCAGCCGAGACCACATGATCCCAACAAATCAGGAGATGACCAACCTATTTATCCAGCCGGCACGCAAGAAGTGAAGATAATGTCAAAGTATATGCCGGAAATTATGGACGTGAGGAGCTAAGTAATTTAAAATTTTACTAAGTCTTAGGCGGTTGCCTATTCTAGGTCGTGAGATGACTTTCCCTTTGTCAAGGTCTAGTAAACAAGCCTACTTATATTAGGGGTCAGCAATTTAAGGTTACGGCCCATCAACCAAAACAGATTTCCTAATTTTTAGAATCTGGAGATTGTCCTATGAAAGGTTCCAAGGTCTATGCAAGTTTCATTTGTAATTATATACAATTATAGTGAATCTTGACTTTTAATGAATACCATTTGTTATAATGAACCATTTACAAATTATATTTCGACACACAAAGAATATGAAATAGAAGTCCTAATCATGGATATCGCTGAAAATGATAAACTTTATTGGACACCATAAAATGCCGCAAAATTATGTAAAAACATAGAACAAGAAAAGTATAAAGACTTGTTCCAAATTTTAGGCTCTAGGTATGTGGAAACCTGGAACCTACCCTACATACCCTAAAACCTAAAACCATACTGATTCCCACATATCCGAATCTCAGGTTCTCAGTTTTATCCTGAATTCATGCTTACCCCTAATGTATATGACTTTGATGCACAACCAGCAAAAGGAGAGAACCAGAACTAAAAATTAGATCAACTAGAGAAGAAAATAGAGAAACTGAGAGAGAGAGAGAGAGAGAGAGAGAGAGAGAGAGAGAGAGAGAGAGAGAGAGAGAGAGAGAGAGAGAGAGAGAGAGAGAGAGAGAGAGAAGAGAATGGTGCTGTATACCATGTAAACTTCAATTATACTATAAGTTTTTTCATGTTGGGATAGTATAGTTTTATGTGTAAATCTGACCATACTTAAAAGAAAGCTCGCCCCCATTAACAATAACAACTTGAAGGAATGAGAAGTTCACTTTCTTGTGTCAATGTTGGGCTTGCTTCTCAGCGCACTTATCATGCTATAGACGTCTGATATCCTCCTTAAGTATGCAAAATATTACTGATTTAAATCTCAGATTCTTGACACATAAAATAGGTGTGAATCCTGTTAAAGAGGGCAAAAAAAGAGATTATGGCAAAAATTTTGGCGTCTCTGAATAATTCTGAATCTGCATGAGCCGGTTTTAGGCTGAAAGATCGGGAAGTTCCGTCGACCTTTCGCATGAGGTCAGCCGATTAGTCAGAACAGCATCCAATATTTACATGGGCAATGGTCCATAGGCAAAATAGTGCTGTTTCCTCTCCCTCAAAACGCATCCTTAAATTCATGGTTAGCTAACAGGACTCATACTGATAAACTATATCCGCAACCTCGGGAAGTTAAGAATTGTTGAAATAAACTCAAAAGTTGTTTTACTTCCTATAAGATCGAAGAATTGCATAGGACAGAACAGGGAACTTATTTCTGTTAAAATGACAGACAGACAAAGCACTTTGCACGGATAAACCTAAAAACATGTTCTCTGCTCTGGAAATACCTATAGTAGAACAGCTCAATTTTACTCTAAATCGAGCAGGTTTTGGTGGCGATAATTGCAATTGCGAAGATGATTCAGATAACACTGGAGAAGGAAGTAAGACAAGGAGGGATTGGAACGTCGACCGTGCCTTCAAGCATCAGCAGCACCTTTCTCATCGAAGGACGAAGAGCTGGCTCTTCTTGGATACACAAAAGTGCAACTTTAACCATCCTCTCCAATTGTTTTTGGTCAATAGTTTGATAATGCACCAGTTTATCCAGCTCGCCGACCTGGAAGCAGTGGTAAACCCAATCCTCGAGAACAGCTTCCTCCTCAGGAAGGTTCGAATCCACACACCTTCGGCCACAGATGATCTCCAACAGCACAACGCCGAAGCTGTAAGTGTCCGCTTTCACCGTCACCGGCAGTTGCTTGTGCCACTCCGGCGCAACATACCCTTTTGTACCCCTTATCATTGTTGTGGTATTGCTCTGATCTGGCTTCAGCAGTTTCGACAGCCCAAAATCAGCGATCTTTGCTTGCATGTTGTCATCTATCAATATGTTCTGAGGCTTTATGTCACAATGAATGATCTGCGTCTCGCATTCTTCATGTAGATAAAGAAGCCCTCTGGCAACATTCTGAGCTATTCCCATTTTCACATCCCAACTGGTTTGGTGTTCGGCTTTAAAGAGTACATCGGCAAGTGACCCATTGCTCATGTACTCATACACCAAGAGCCTATTCTCTCCATTGTGACAATAACCTAGCAGTCGGACCAAATTCCGGTGATGAGTCTTTCCAATAGTTTTCACCTCAGCTAGGAACTCCCTTTCCCCATCGGATGAGATCTCTTTTAGCTTCTTAACAGCTACGGCTTTGCTGCTGTGCTCATTCTTCATCAGCGTGCCTTTGTAGACTGTTCCGAATGCTCCCCTGCCAATCTCTTCCGAAAAATTTCCGGTCACTTTCTTCAGGTCTTCAAAAGTATACGATGTAGGAGCAACATCTTCAATTGTTGTGAGAAATCCCTCCTTTGGAGACCTTTCGTAAACCCAGAAACGATTCCTGTGAACAATAATTACAGACACCGCCAACATCACTATTGCAAAAGCAATCGATGATGCAACTGCAATCAGAATAACTCTCCGAGTATGCTTTTGCTCAGAGCCTTTTGTTCCATTGCCTCCACCTCCATCATCACCTTTTGTTCCATTGCCTCCACCTCCATCATCACCTTTTGTTCCATTGCCTCCACCTACCTTGACGTAAAGTTGTGGGTTTGAGATCCCTTCAGTGACTCTACCGAATTTTAGAGGATGGTTCTGCTTGTAGCAGTATTGACTGGCGTTGTATGTAACAGCTTCGCATTTGCAATCCTGCCGACACGCTTCTAGACATTCATCCTTGGTCAACGATGTAAGAGCGGAATCCGTGGTGTACTCCCACGTGGTGTCAAGAACAGGTTGCATGTCGTAGCTGACCGTGAGGTTATTGCAGCTTTCTGCAGTGATGTTCCTCTCACAGCCTGCAGTCCCGTTGCCGTACTTCACAGATCCTGGAAGACACTGGCACGTATAATTCTGATCAACATTCGTACAAAACCCGTTAAGCCCGCATAGGCCCTTGGGGAGGCATCTGTCTTTTGGTTCAGACCATTTGACGGGCCAATCGTCATTCCTGGTTATGTTGTATGAGTATAGCCGGAAAATCCCATCTGGGTCAATCCTGGCAAGATAGATCGTATCTTTTTTAGGAATTCCTTGGCTCGTGAAATTGAGTAGGTATGTGCCTGGGGGTTTCAACAGGTAGAGAAACCCATCATTCTCAAGATGTAGCGTCACATCCTGACCATTATTAGGCGTCTTGGAATCCCAGTAACCGTATTCGGCAGTAAATGGAGTGTCCTCGGGATATAACGCAAGCACTCCATCTAACTGCATGATGGCAAGAAAGAGACCTGTAGATGGATCAGTGACCGAAGCACTTGAATGCAACTCATCTTGTGCCGATAGACGTTGACCGCCTAAGATGGTATCTGTTGGTGTGTCGAAGCTCTGCCATATTACTTCCTGGTTAGAGTTGTATAGAACGAAGTTCCCCGAATCAAGCATTGAAGCCGAAGCGATCGTATCAGTAGGAGAGGCGACATATTTATCCTGTTCTTGTGCTGACTGAAGAACGAGTCCGCCATTGACGTCGAAACGTAGAGTGGAATTGCTCGGAAGCGGAGGGTTATCTCGGTCATAAGTCCAGACTACGGTTTTAGTTGGAGTCCCTGGTAGGAAGATTCCCACGTAATAACCGTTGCCTCTCTGGTAGAATCCAAACGCAAAGACACCGGAAGGCGAGAGCCATGAGGATTTGGAGGTGGGAGTGAGAGTATCGGTGAGGCTGATGTTTTTCTGTCCTTGGGAATTTGCTATTATAAACAGGAATACCAATGGGAGGAGACAGAAAATTCGAGCAGCCATAACAGGAGGGAGGGAGGGAGGGAGGGAGAGAGAGAGTGGCTGTGCTGTGAAATGGAGGTTCTGTCTACACGGGCTTGTGGTGTGAAGGCTCATATCGTGGGTGTGCTTTATGCTTGTCCATGCTTCCGTGTCATGTCCGACACATGTCGGAGCGTGTCGGACACGTCGACACGGTCGGACAAGCGGTCAATGCATATCGAATTTTCCAACACGCGGTCAACTTTTCTTGACATGTGTATGGAAGACTGATGGAGGGTGGAGGCGAGGGAGTAGAGGCTGCGAGCGCCAGCGAGACAAAGCCACGAACGGACTACCACAATGGCAAGAGACGGCTAGAGAAAAGCCGAATATAGAGAAAGAAAAGAGAAGGCAAACTTCCGCCAGCGAGACGAAGCCACAAACGGGCCACCGCGACGGCGAGAGACGGCTAGAGAGAGCAGCGAGGGCCGCCACTGTTGCGATGGATCAGCGACAAGAGGAAGAGGAGAGGAGGGAAGGAGGTCGTGCGGTGAGCGGCAAGGAGGAATAAGGAAAAGGAGGGCTCGGCGGCTCGTTAGGGTTTTTCATAAAGAAACCCAAAAAAAATAAGAAAGGAGATCTGATGGTGTGAGGGGGAGGGGTAAAATAAACTTGGGGTGGAGGGAAAATAACGAACGAAAGAAGGGGTGGATTTTGGGGATTGTTTTTTTTAAATGAAATTAAAAAATAATTTTAAAAAATAAAAGTATTGAATTTTGAGTAATGATAAATTTTGGTCATTGTAAAAAATCATGGATTTATTTAAATAAATTGTTTCTAATTTCTTATTAATTATTAGTTTCATCGATAACTTTGTTAAAATTAAAAAAAAAAAAAAATTTGTTTCGCTGGAGTTCCGAACCCGGAGGTGCTGCGTTTTGTTGCCTCTGGACCCGGCGTGGTTGTCTGTTTCTATCTCGATCGCCGTTTGATGTCCCGGTTGACGGGTTGAGTGATCATCGGCCCTCCAGTTGATGCCCACCAAGCGCTCGATGAAATGCCTCTGTGGTACTCATGAAAGTTATGTCCGTCTTACCGAAACCGTAGATCCCTTTGTTCACATTTCGTTGGTCACGGTCGCGATTCCTCACTTCTGTTCTTCATTACAGTTGCCAACTGTGACTTTCGTAAAGGGTGAGGATGGATGGTGGACAAATGAGAAGCTTTCTGCTCTGCATCTTCAGGCCCGACCCAACCTGGACCTCTATCGTCCGGGTTAAACCCATATTCGGGCTAGATCCTTTGACGCGACCCGAGGCCTTTTTTTAAGAATTAAAAAAGTTCCAAAAACTCAGAATTCTTTGGAAAAAGCTATAAAAAAAATAGAAAAACTTTAGAAATTAGATTTTGACTAGTTTCATTAGATTTTTCATGTTAATCTTGGTTTAAAAAAGGTTTAGCATAAAAAAATGTGTGAAATCACTTGATAAAAAATCATGCTCAAAATTAAACAAACTCTTAGGGCTTTGTGATGGGTTTCCCCGTTTCCTTTTTTGAGACGAATTATCAATTGTTTGTGTGCTTTCAGTATATTAATTTTCTTTTACCTTTGGCTTAGTTAGGAATGGTATCTTTCTTATTAACTAGCGTTAAATGCTTGTTTTTCCTTTCAATTAATTTAATGCTTCCTTGGTTGTTGATTTTTACTTTAATGATTTTGCACCTGTGACGACCCGAGCAGCGGTGCGCGGGGAGGAGGGATGGCGGTGCGTCCGCGCCTCCGGTCCTCGGACGTGCGCAAGGGAAGGGGAAGGGATTCCTCTCCCTCTTGTCCCACATCGCTTAGGGAGGAGCTCCTGGAAGCCTTTATAAGGCTTGGTCCCTCTTAAACTTGTGAGACGCGTTTTAAAGCCGTGAGGACTCAGTGTCCAAAGCGGACAATATCACACAAGTGGGACCCGGGATGTTACAGCACCCACATGATTACCTTCCATGTTAATGGATGAGTTTAAAATCAATCCAAACTGCTTGATAAATATCTTTTGAAATGAACAATATTAGGTACTGAAAATGCATTAGTTAATCCATCAATATAACCAACTCTCTGCATAAATCTCTAATTGCGTAGGAAGCAAGATTCGCTCTCATAGCTCACTTGATTTCTAGTCGATCTCAATAGACTGTGTCAACTTCTCATTAAAAAAATGCTCAGAGCGTCAACTTAAATACCTAACATCGCACGAGGTGCGAGCTTAAAAAAGCATGTATCTTAAATGAGAGCTATAGGCTCACATTTTAGGCAATACCCCTAAACTTATGTCTTCCCCCCTCCCCCCATCCCTCCTCTCGGAAGAAGAGAAAAGGTAAGTTGCGTACGTAATTTCCATCATAACTTATATCCTCTAGAATTCTACGGGAAAAAGAGAAATAATATAAGTACATGCCATGATACAAAGGGTTTTCTATCCACAATTTATTTTAGATAATTCGAGCATTTATCCCTAATGTAAAGAAAATTTTCTACAAGCCACCTTATTCATTATTGATTCGAGGAGGGTCACAAGTCTTAACCAATCACTCCGTCATTAATCATCAAATTAAGATTGAATAAGATCGTCATAATTACTGCTCGCTATTTTATACCCAAGTTGGTAAATTAAGATCATTGCAAGAAAACGAACCTTTGCCCAATCTCTTACTTTTTCTTATGTGTTCCTAGTTCGGACATGTATTAGGATTCGATAGGTCTATATGTCTCCCATTCTTCTATGTGAATAACACTATGTTTATGTACCAAAGTTGGTCCCTTTTCTTGTCTCCTTTGCCGTCGGTAACAAGAGAGGGCTTCTTATACTGTCCCCGTTGAAGTCTTGTTTTGTTTTCTTCTGCATGAGAAAGAAATCGTCTTCTTGCGAGAACTTTTCTTGCGGAAATTGCGCGTGCTCCAACGCCTTTCATTTTCCAATCTCTCTCTATCTATCTAACTATCTATCTCAATTACTGACCGGGGCAATGAGTTTTTCCTTATGACAATGTGCTCTTTGATTGATGGTCCTTGGATGTAGCTCACCAGTATATTGCGGTGAGGCAATGCAATGGCAACCAATTTCGACCAAACGAAGCTTCTATGGAGACAGCGGTGCTTTTACTGTAGTTGAAGTCGAAACATGTCTTCATATTCATTCCATTGTATCTTGGAAAAAATTTGGATATTAGGACTAGACTTTTATGGAACCAGTACATCTTGAGGAAATGGCGGTCTCTCTTTAGCTGAAGAAATGCTCCATAGAAAAGAACCTCATATGGTTTCACATGAGATCCTACGTTTAATTGAAGGAATGCTCTGCTTGTTCTTGCTTGTAGAGAACTCATGACAAGCTCTCTAATTATACACAATGAAGAACCCAATATCATTTATTACACATGAAAGAGACCATGTTTGTTTCATGAAAAATGACTAATTTAAAATATTTTCTTAAAATGATCATTTGTATAGCTTACAAAAGTCAATAAACAAAACATATTTTCAACATCCACGAAAATATATGAATATAAATTGTTATCGATATTGAAAATATTTTTTATTGACTAATTATTTTAATCAATATAAACGATCGTTTTCAGACATTTCGGCTGCCGTGCAGGGAATCGATGAAAGAAACAAAACAAATCCACACGTTAGATAATATTGTGTGCATGGAAGAATTCGTCTTCTCCGTTGTCTTCATGCTACTCCCTTTTAATGCCAAAGGATGGATGGAATCTTCTCCAGGAATAGGTGTAGCCTGTGGAAGTCTTTCTCTTGCGGGGACACAGAAAACAAAAGTAACTCCAGAAAAAGAAAAAGAAAAAACATGTGCAGCCGAGACCACATGATCCCAACAAATCAGGAGATGACCAACCTATTTATCCAGCCGGCACGCAAGAAGTGAAGATAATGTCAAAGAACATGCCGGAAATTATGGACGTGAGGAGCTAAGTAATTTAAAATTTTACTAAGTCTTAGGCGGTTGCCTATTCTAGGTCGTGAGATGACTTTCCCTTTGTCAAAGTCTAGTAAACAAGCCTACTTATATTAGGGGTCAGCAATTTAAGGTCACGGCCCATCAACCAAAACAGATTTCCTAATTTTTAGAATCTAGAGATTGCCCTATGAAAGGTTCCAAGGCCTATGCAAGTTTCATCTATAATTATGTACGATTATGGTGAATCTTGACTTTTAATGAATACCATTTGTTATAATGAACCATTTACAAATCATATTTCGACACACAAAGACTATGAAATAAAAGTCCTCATCATGGATATCGTTGAAAATGAAAAACTTATACATACTCATTATTAGACACCATAAAATGCCGCAAAATTATGTAAAAACATAGAACAAGAAAAATATAAAGACTTGTTCTAAATTTTAGGCTCTAGGTGTGTCGAAACCTGGAACCTATCCTACATACCCTAAGGGTGTGTTTGGGAAGGCTTTTGGGAAAAGCCTTTGGAAAAATGCAAAGACTTTTGAGTTAAAAGAGTTTTTCAAAATGCAAATTGTGTTTGATAAATTATACTTTGAAAGTCCATTTTCAAGTACCTTTGAGTAAAATGGTGTTTGGAAACATCATGTTTGCAAAAGGCTTTTGTTTTTCAAAAATTCTAAAAAAAAGAAAAGAAAAGAAAATGAGAGTTGGCTGGCCAAGAACTAGTCGCCGGTGAGGAGCAACTGGTCCGGCAAGAGCGGGCAGTTCGATGCAGGCCGTCCAGCAGAGGTAGGTAGTCCGGCGAGGGTTGCGCGACGCTCGCCGGAGGGTCGCAGGCGACCAGATCTAAGGTCACAATCCATCTGGTTGAAGATCTAGTCGCCGCTTGAGCCTCCGGCACCATATTTGGTCGCGACCAGACCTACAACTAGATGGCTCGAGCGGCCCCGGCGACCTCCGTGCGAAAGTCGAGGTGCGGCAGGCGACAGTCGTTGGCGAATATCTGCGACCAGATGGCTCGTTGAGGGTCGCGCGACCCCGATTGGCGAGGATCTAGGTCGCGGCTACTCAAATCTGAGCTGCTGCGGCTCGCCGGGGGTCAGGCGACCCAGATCGGCGAGGATCTAGGTCGCGGCGACTCAGATCTGAGGTCGCCACCCAGATCTGAGCCGCGGCATCCCAGATCTGGGCCGCCGCGACTCGCCGCCGCGGCCCCTCGCCATGGTCGTTGAGTCATCGCGACTCACGAAGGGTCACGGCGAGCTCCGCGACTCGCGGAGGTTGCCCGACTCTCCGACGACGATCGCCTAGGTTGTCGCAACCACACCGGCGTCCCTTTACCAGTCACCAACCGCTCGCAATCAGGTAGAACGCCCGGAGAAGATGAACAGTGCTCCTACAAGGGCAAAAAACGGGAAAACAAAAAATTAGTGAGGATGATTTCAGGAAAAAAAAAATAATGAACAGTACATGCGCATGCCGAGAATGCTGAGAGCCCAAGGGAGGTCCTCACCTACCTTGGGCTTGCAGCTTACAAAATGCCAGCTTTGCCAACAAGGGGCTTCCAAAGTTTTTCCCAAACACTCTTATTTTGGCCCAAGGGGCTTTTGATGCCTAAAGCCCATTCGAAAGCTTCTCCCAAACGCACCCTAAAACCTAAAACCAAATTGATTCTCACCTATCCAAATCTCAGGTTCTCGATTTTATCCTGAATTTATGCTCACCCCTAATGTATATGACTTTGATGCACAACCAGCAAAAGGAGAGAGAACCAGAACTAAAAATTAGATCAACTAGAGAAGAAAATAGAGAAACTGTGAGAGAGAGAGAGAGAGAGAGAGAGAGAGAGAGAGAGAGAGGTAGCTGGGGGAGTGAGAAGAGAGTGGTGCTGTATACCATATAAACTTCAACTATACTATAAGTTTTTTCATGTTGGGATAGTATAGTTTCATGTGTAAATCTGACCATACTTAAAAGAAAGCTCGCCCCCATTAACAACCGAAAGGAATGAGAAGTTCACTTTCTTGTGTCAATGTTGAGTTTGCTTCTCAGCGCACTTATCACGCTAGAGACGTCTGATATCCTCCTTAAGTGTACAAAAAGATTACTGATTTAAATCTCAGATTCTTGACACATAAAATAGGTGTGAATCCTGTTTAGGAGGGCAAAAAAGAGATTATGGCAAAAATTTTGGCGTCTCTGAATAATTCTGAATCTGCATAAGCCGGTTTTAGGCTGAAAGATCGGGAAGTTCCGTCAACCTTTCGCATGAGTCAGCCAATTAGTAAGAACAGCATCCAATATTTACATGGGCAATGGTCCATAGGCAAAATAGTGCTGTTTCCTCTCCCTCAAAACGCATCCTTAAATTCATGGTTAGCTAACAGGACTCATACTGATAAACTATATCTGCAACCTTGGAAAAGTTAAGAATTGTTGAGATAAACTCAAGGTTGTTTTACTTCCTGTAAGAACGAAGAATTGCATAGGACAGAACAGGGAACTTATTTCTGTTGAAATGACAGACAGACAAAGCACTTTGCACGGATAAACCTAAAAACATGTTCTCTGCTCTGGAAATACCTATAGTAGAACAGCTCAATTTTACTCTAAATCGAGCAGGTTTTGGTGGCGATAATTACAATTACGAAGATGATTCAGATAACACTGAGGAAGGAAGTAAGACAAGGAGGGATTGGAACGTCGACTGTGCCTTCAAGCATCAGCAGCACCTTTCTCATCGAAGGACGGAGAGCTGGCTCTTCTTGGATACACAAAAGTGCAACTTTAACCATCCTCTCCAATTGTTTTTGGTCAATAGTTTGATAATGCACTAGTTTATCCAGCTCGCCGGCCTGGAAGCAGTGGTAAACCCAATCCTCGAGAACAGCTTCCTCCTCAGGAAGGCTCGAATCCACACACCTTCTGCCACAGATGATCTCTAACAGCACAACACCGAAGCTGTAAGTGTCCGCTTTCACCGTCACTGGCAGTTGCTTGTGCCACTCCGGCGCAACATACCCTCTTGTACCCCTTATCATTGTTGTGGTATTGGTCTGATCTGGCTTCAGCAGTTTCGACAGCCCAAAATCAGCGATCTTTGCTTGCATGTTGTCATCTATCAATATGTTCTGAGGCTTTATGTCACAATGAATGATCTGCGTCTCGCACTCTTCATGTAGATAAAGAAGCCCTCTGGCAACATTCTGAGCTATTCCCATTTTCACATCCCAACTGGCTTGGTGTTCGGCTTTAAAGAGTACATCGGCAAGTGACCCATTGCTCATGTACTCATACACCAAGAGCCTATTCTCTCCATCGTGACAATAACCTAGCAGTCGGACCAAATTCCGGTGATGAGTCTTTCCAATAGTTTTCACCTCAGCTAGGAACTCCCTTTCCCCATCGGATGAGATATCTTTTAGCTTCTTAACAGCTACGGCTTTGCTGCTGTGCTCATTCTTCATCAGCGTGCCTTTGTAGACTGTTCCGAATGCTCCCCTGCCAATCTCTTCCGAAAAATTTCCGGTCACTTTCTTCAGGTCTTCAAAAGTATACGATGTAGGAGCAACATCTTCAATTGTTGTGAGAAATCCCTCCTTTGGAGACCTTTCGTAAACCCAGAAACGATTCCTGTGAACAATAATTACAGACACCGCCAACATCACTATTGCAAAAGCAATCAATGATCCAACTGCAATCAGAATGTCTCTCCGAGTATGCTTTTGCTCAGAGCCATTTCTTCCGCCGTCTTGAGGTCCAGCATGACCTACCTTGACATAAAGTTGTGAGTTCCCGTCAGGGTCTCTCCCACCGAATGTTAGAGGAAGGTTCTGCTTGTTGCAGGATTGACTGGCGTTGTATGTAACAGCCTCGCAATTGCAATCCTGCCGACACTCTTCTAGACATCCGTCCCTGGTCAACGATGTAAGAGCGGAATACGTGGCATCCTTCCATATGGTGCGAACAAGTTGCATGTCGTAGCTGGCCGCGGCGTTCTTGCAGCTTTCTGCGGTGATGGTGCTATTACACCCTGCAGCCCCGTTGCCGTCCTCAACAGGTACGAATCCAGGAAGACACTGGCACGCATAATCCTGACCATTATTCACACAAAACCGATTAAGCCCGCATAGGCCTATGGGGCTGCATATGTCGATTGGTTCATGCCATTTGACGAACAAATTGTCATTCCGGGTTATGTTGTATGAGTATAGCCGGAAAATCCCATCTGGGTCAATCCTGGCAAGATAGATCATATCTTCTTCAGGAAGTCCTTGGCTGGTGAAATTCGCAAGGTATATGCCTGGGGGTTTCAACAGGTAGAGAAACCCATCATTCTCAAGATGAAGCGTCACATCCTGACCATTATTAGGCGTCCCGGAATCCCAGTAACCGTATTCGGGAGTAAATGGTTTGCCGTTGGGATATAAGGCAAGCACTCCATCTAACTGCATGATGGCAAGAAAGAGACCCGTAGATGGATCAGTGACCGAAGCACTTGAATGCAACTCTCGTTGCAGCTCTTGTTTTGCCGGTAGACGTTGACCGCCTAAGATGGTATCTGTCGGTGTGTCGAAGCTCTGCCATATTACTTCCTGGTTAGAGTTGTATAGAACGAAGTTCCCTGAATCGAGCATTGTGGCCGAAGCAGTCGTACCACTAGGAGTGGCAACATAGGTATCCGGTGCTTGTGCTGATGACAAAACGATTTTGCCACTTCCATCGAAACGCAGAGTGGAATTGCTCGGAAGCGGAGGGTCATCTCTGTTGCAAGTCCAAACCACGGTTTTATTTGGAGTCCCTGGCAGGTAGATTCCCACGTAATAACCGTTGCCTCTCTGGTAGAATCCAAACGCAAAGACACCGGAAGGCGAGAGCCATGAGGATTTGGAGGTGGGAGTGAGAGTATCGGTGAGGCTGATGTTTTTCTGTCCTTGGGAATTTGCTAGTATGAACAGGAATGCCAATGGGAGGAGACAGAAAATTCGAGCAGCCATAACAGGAGGGGGGGAGGGAGAGAGAGAGTGGCTGTGCTGTGAAATGGAGGTTCTGTCTACACGGGCTTGTGGTGTGAAGGCTCATATCGTGGGTGTGCTTTATGCAGCTCAGCATCCAAATGCAAATATGCAGTTCCTCTTTTTCTATCGTCGTGGCCATGTGTCTTAAGATTGACTAAAAAACCTTGACGAAGTGATGCGAACCCTTAAGGGATGCCTGAACACGATCCCTCTGTTTAAATGTCATTTCATGCTTTGTCATTTGAGGATTTGGACCAATGAGAAAAATTGTTCAATCTCGTTTTTGTTAAAAAATAGTAAAATTGGTTTTGTGTTTTGATTAGCTTATTTGTCTTTTAATTTTTTTTTTTTTTTTGGCTATGTGTAAGCAAGAGTTAGTTGGTTTGTCAACCGTCAAAGAAACGTGTGCTACAACCCCACGTCTCTCTAAGCCGCCGGAGAAGAAAAATCATGAAGAAAGTACAAGTATCTTGGGCACAACAATAAAATATTATTATACTTGCTGCTGGAGATCTCAAGAAGTACGAAGAAAGGTGAACTTGTGGCTTGCAACTTGGACTTGAAGGAAACGCAGCCCACAATTTTTGACTGCCAAGATGAAAAGTTCATGTCTAAAGTCCAGGCGGTGAAGTGCTTATAGATATAGGGTTATGTTAGTTTTTATTTTTAGTGTGTGAGAGAGTGAGATTTTAGAGAGAGTTTTAAGCTTAGCAAAATTAGTGTGTGTACTCTCTTAAGCTTTTACAAAGGTATATTGTGTAATATAATCTCTTTTTGTGTGTATACTCTCTCTCTCCAAGTCCTTTTGGTTCCAACAATTGATATCAGAGCTAGCAATGGCATCCACTTGTTCTGTTCAGATGCAACTTCCAAAGTTGAACGGAAAAAATTACAACAACTGGTTCGTCCAAATGAAGGTTCTATTCAAGTCCCAAGATTTGTGGAACCTGGTGGAGAATGGCTACACCGAAGTAGCTGATGCTGAAGAATTCAATGCTTTGAGGAAGGAGGAGAAAGAAGTGTTGGTGGAATCTTGAAAGAAAGATCATAAAGCATTATATGCGATCTTTCAAGTCGTGGAGGAGACGATATTTGAAAAAATATTGAGTGCTGAGATAGCGAAAGAAGCGTGGGATATATTGCAAAAATCCTACAAAGGTGATGATCGTGTCAGGCGGGTGCGGCTCCAAACACTTCGAGGAGATTTTGAGTCTTTACGCATGAATGACTCTGAATCTATCTCGGCTTACTTTGATCGTGTACAAACCATTATTAACCAACTGAGGGTTAATGGTGAAGAGCTCTAAGATGTACGAGTCGTAGAAAAAATCTTGAGGTCTTTGACTGAAAGATTTGACTTCGTGGTTGCGGCGATCGAAGAAGGCCAAGATTTATCAACCATGACGTTGGAGAGGTTGATGGGTTCATTATGTTCGCATGAGCAAAGAATGAACCAGAAGTCTATCAGTTCGAATTCTGAGCAAGAACTGCAGAGTCGGGTCACTCAATCAAATCGAGGAGGTCATCATGGTGGCCGAGGTCGTGGAGGTCGTGGAGGTGCCCGAGGTAGAGGTGGAAATCTGAATTCCACTAAAAGATATAAAACACGTGACAAATCAAAAGTCAAGTGTTTTAACTGTAACAAATTCGGACATTACAAATCCGAATGTCGAGCAAATAGGGGGCAAGAGCAGCCAGAATATGTGCACGCTATCGATGCAAATGAAGGCGTGGTGTTAGCATGCCAAATGGATGACTCAAGTACCATGGACAAAAAAATTTGGTACCTTGATACTGGGTGCAGCAATCACATGTGTGGTCAAAAGGAACTATTTTCGAAGTTAGATGAGACGGTTCATGGTGAAGTCAACTTTGGGAATAAATCCAAAATTCCCGTGATGGGCAAAGGTAACATTGATATCAACTCAAAAGATGGTACTAATGTTACTATTGCAAACGTTTACTTTGTGCCGGGACTCTTTTGGAATTTACTTAGTGTTGGGCAACTATCCGAAAAAGGCCACAAAGTTAACATTGAAAATGGTGTGTGCACCATTAGAGGCGCAAACAATAAGTTGATTACAACGACACAAATGACGAAGAACCAGATGTTTCCTCTATCCCTTCAAACGAAGACTCTATTGAGTTTCCAAGCAATGATAAAAGACAGCAAGTGGCTATGGTATTTTTGGTTCGGTCATCTAAATTTTCGTGGACTTAAATTACTAGTCCAAAAAAAGATGGTGACTGGCATGCCCTTGATCGACGCTCCAGACCGCTCATGTGAAGGATGTCTCGTTGGAAAGCAACATCGGAAATCTTTTCCAATTTGGAGAGCTAGAAGAGCCAAGCAACCTCTGGAGTTGGTACATACAGATATCTGTGGCCCTGTTGAGGAAGAATCATTTGGACAAAAAAGGTACACGCTAATTTTTGTCGATAATTTTACTAGAAAAACATGGGCTTATTTTTTGAGAGAAAAATCCGAAGCTTTTGGCAAATTTAAAGAATTCAAAGTCTATGTTGAGAAACATAGTGGCTTTAATTTAAAGACATTGAGATCGGATAGAGGTGGAGAGTTTACTTCTAATGAATTTGACAATTATTGTAAAATTCATGGAGTGAAACGTCAGTTGACTGCTAGCTATACTCCTCAGCAAAACGGTATAGCAGAAAGAAAGAATAGAACAATTTTTGAAATGGCAAGAAGTATGCTAAAGGCTAAAGCATTACCGAAGAAGTTTTGGGCAGAAGCCGTTGCTTGTGTTGTATTTGTGATGAACAGGTGTCCAACAAGGAGTGTTCTTGGAAGAACTCCAGAAGAGGCTTGGAGCGGCAACAAGCCAGATGTTTCGTTCCTACGGGTATTTGGGTGCATAGCATATCCCCATATACTGGACGAACGAAGAAAAAAGTTGGACGATATGTGGCATCCCAGAAATTCAAGGCCGAGCCTTAAGGTGTGTTAAATGTCTTTAATTAGGTGATAGAATTTCTTTTGGCTTATGCCTTAGCCAATTTGTCTTTTAATTTGATGATTTGTGTATTTGAATTAATAATCTATGCTTGGCCATATGATTTAAATTTCAATGAGCAAAAATATCCTAAGACTTTGGCCAAGATTGAAATTTGAATTTGGAAATATTTATAGAAAGAAATTCAAAAAAACAAAAAAGGAGAAAGGAGGGTTATTTTCGAAATGGGCCTTGGGCCCATTAGCCTAAAGCTTGGTGGGTCAAGCTAGTCGGCCCATTAGGGCCCAAGAGGGAGCTCGACCAGCCCAAGGGGGAATGGCCGGATGGGCCTAAGCCCAAGCCCATTTAAATTCAAAAATAGAAATAACATGTGGCACAAAGGAGAGCATGCATTGGTTGAACATGAGGTGAGTTAATCATTGCTAATCATGGGCTTTAGGGGGTATAAAAGGGGTTAGGAGAGAGAAATGGCCGGTTACTTGCTTCATTTCCGTCCAAAGAGAGAGGTGTGCGAGAGAGAGAGCTTGAGCGGAAGAGAGGAACCGAGAGGGAGAGAGAGGAGGCGGAGCCAAGAGGGAGGTGCCGCCGTGTGCTCGCTGTTCGTTCGCCGTTCGTTCGCTGTCCGTACGCCGTCGTTCATCGCCGTTTGTTCTTCTTTAAGGCAAGTGGAGTCCATAGCTTCCCTTGCATGTTTGTTGTGGTGTTTGCATGTTCGGTTTTAGGTGAGATTTGGGCGAAAAACCGAGGTAAGGGTTGGATGTGTTCAAGCTATGTGACTGTTTTCGTTTGGTTTGTGGTAGCCAGTATCTTAGTCGAGCTTGCATGTGTACTTGGAGTGCGATTTTTGCTTCGGTGTCTTCATGAAAGTTGAAGCTAACATCTTGTAGTATGACATACTCGAATTTCATGGAAAACTATGGTGATATGTGGGGTAAAAAGCTTTGTTATACGGAGACCTCAGATCTGCGAAATCTTCACTGACCTTTTGTTGATTTCTTGGTTGCATGTTGATTTCTGTTGGAGATCTCACTTTGTTGTCTTCTTGAAAGTTGTAGGAAACACCTTAAGCTACAACATACTCAAATTTGAAGCAAAAATAACAAGTATAACTTGGTGAATCTGTTAGATCTTGGAGATGGTTGATTCTGGTGAGGTGTACCGAGACACCCGAGACTTCATGGACTAAAATGGTGGCCATAATCTGGTCATTTGACCTAGATTTCTTCATGAAACTTGTAAAGGATACATTGGTACATAACATACTCAAATTTCAGAGGAAACGAAAAATATTTGATGGGTGAAATCTAAGAAATACGGAGAAGTGTGTTCTGGACGTCGCGGTCGTGGTTCCAGAAGCTTCGTAGGGTTGTAGAAATAAATCAAGAAATAATTTGGCTTAGAGTTCTTGATGAAAAAGGTGCGAAAATGTGTTGGCTATCACCCTGTAAAATTTCGTAATTTTTGAAGGCCATATGAGTATTTTAATTAAATTTATTTGGAAACTGTGCAAGTTTGGCCATTATCCGAATATAAGGTGCTAGTTTGTGAAAATTGTGAAATTATGAGAAATTCAATTTGGCCCCAAATTTTGTATGAAATTGTGATTTTAATTGTTTGCTTAATGATTTTTGAGTATCATGATTTTGGGAAAAATCATAGATATTAAATTTAATATTTATGGAAATAAATAATAATATAATAATATAATAATATAATAATAAAATGAAAAAATAAAATAAAATAAAATAAAATAAAATAAAATGGATTTTTATTTGGCCATGGATTCAATCCCATTTGTGTGGCACTTGTGTGATGAGGTCTTTGTATATGTGAATTGAAATGCATATGTGATTAAGCTTTGGCTTGTGTATGACATGTGAATTGAAATGCAAGTGTGATTTGTTTGATGCCATGCCAATTGCCATGTTAAATTGAGATAAAAGGATAATTGTGGATGAGAATGAGGTTGTGGTGGAGGACGTTGTCTGGTGGCCTGGTGGCGTAATTCCAGAGATTCCCTGGGAGTTTCAGGATGCCCGGAATGTGGGGGGCCGGAAGCCCTGTCGGAGGTTTCTGCCCGAAGGGAATGCCTCGCGATGCCAGGATTTGGGTGCGGGATGCCTGGCTAGAAGGGTAAAGGCCGGAAGCCCTATCGGAGGTTTCTGCCCGAAGAGAATGCCTCGTGATGCTAGTTGAGATGCGAGATGCCCGGAATGTGGGGGGCCGGAAGCCCGGTGGCCATGGGATGGCTGAGTTTGCCAGGAGCCCTGTCGGAGGTTTCTGCCCGAAGGGTTGATGATGAGATTGATGATGGAACCCTGTCGGAGGTTTCTGCCTGAAGGGTTGGTGATGAGATTAATGATTTGAGAAGATGGTGATGTGGTGATCAAAATTTAAAGATAAAGATGATAATTAACTCATGGCATGTGATGTGATATGATGATCACCTATGATAATATATGCACGATGATGCATGATGATGATGGCATATGATGTGATATGATGATCACCTATGATAATATATGCACGATGATGCATGATGATGATGGCATATGATGTGATATGATGATCACCTATGATAATATATGCATGATGATGCATGATGATGATGGCATGAGATGTGATATGATGATCACCTATGATAATATATGCATGATGATGCATGATGGTGATGTGTGATGTGATATGACGATCATCCATGGTATGATATGCATAATGATGCAAGATGATGATGGCATGTGATGTGATATGATGATCACCTATGATAAGATATGCATGATGATGCATGATGGTGATGTATGATGTGATATGACGATCATCCATGGTATGATATGCATGATGATGCATGATGATGATGGCATGTGATGTGATATGATGATCCCCTATGATAATGATATATGATATGCCATGATGATGATGATATATATGATGTGATGATGCATGATACGCATGATTACAAGGTTGGTGATGCTTGCAACGTGTGATAATATGCATGATGCATTGGAATGTTATTGGATTTCCCTATCTGCTAAGTAGTTGTACTCACCCCTTTTGGGGATAACATTTTAGATTAGAAAGATGCCGCTTCCTACCGTCATGCGAGGCACCTTCTATGGTATTCCGTCAGATGTAGAAGTAGAATGTATGGAGATCGACTGCGTCACTATCCCTGGATTGACATTTGTGTGAGTGCGTGTGCTGGTTATGTACGACGTGGGCTTGGCTGAGGGCCCAATCATCCAGGAGTTTTTGTCTGTTCATGTCCGCCGAGACGGAGTGTTTAGGGGGATGTTGCCGCCACCACCACCCGATGCACCTGGATGGGTGTGATGGTTGCGTGAAGGGTAGAGAGCTGGTGTCATCTTTTTGGGAGTAGCCGCCACGGTTGGATGGGGGGATGTCATGTGATCTTCTTGAGGGGTCGTAGTATCTTTTTGGGATGAGACCGAGTGTGGCTGAAAATCTTGGTCTCCTTTTTGTTGTATCGACCCGTGAAAAACCCATCGATATTATGTAAATAATAGTGGCTTGGCTTATCTTTTAAATCCTGATGTTTAGTTGGTGTGTATTGGTATCATGGTTAGTAAGGGGAGAGTTGGAGATGTTTAATTTGCTTCCGCTATGAGTCGCGTTGGGACCGATCGCTTTAAAAAAAAAAAATGCCTGTGATTAATGACGCTTGTTTTAAGTACAAGATAGAAAGAGGAAAGAAAGTGTAACATCGGCGCTGGTGACGACCTGCAAAGGGTTCGGGGTGTCACACGATAAAAGCGAGAAGTGCATTTTCATTGGATATAGTAATGTGACTAAGGGTTATAAGCTATATAATCCTGTCACGGAGAAGGTAATTATTAGCAGGGATGTCCAATTTTTTGAAGATGAAGCCTGGGACTGGAATCAAAAGGCTGACCAGAAAGACATTACTATGGAAGATGAACCATTGGTGAGGGAGACCGAAGAATCTTCAATTGAAGATCCATCACTTTCACCTGGTAGTTCATCCTCCTGACCAGCAAAGACTGCAGAACCATTGATTCGTCGTTCACAACAACCGCAGAAGACGCTAGTAAAATTCAATGATTATGTGGTCACAAGAGTTGATCATAATGACAGTGACGAAATCACTGATGAAACAATAGTAAACTTTTGTTTATTTACCGAATGTGACCCCATATCCTATGATGATGCTGCAGCAGCAGATGAGAAGTGGAACCAAGCAATGGATGAAGAAATCCACTCCATTGAAAAGAATGACACGTGGGTGCTAACTTCTTTACCACCTGGTAAGAAGCCTATAGGTGTCAAGTGGGTGTACAAAACGAAATGCAAACTCAACGATCAGGTGGACTATTATAAAGCTAGACTGGTGAAAGGCTACAAGCAAAAGCCAGGTATTGATTATTTTGAAGTATTTGCACCAGTGGCTCGAATGGATACCATTCGAATGATCTTGGCACTTGCAGCTCAGAACCGTTGGAAAATCCATCAAATGGATGTGAAATCGGCATTCTTTAATGGTTTTCTCGATGAGGAAGTATATGTGGAGCAACCACAAGGTTATGTGAAGAAATGGCGTGAAAATCAAGTTTATAAACTGAAGAAAGCGTTGTATGGGCTAAAACAGGCACCTTGAGTTTGGTACACGAGGATTGATACTTACCTGTTGGAGCATGGCTTTCAAAAGTGCCCTTATGAGCATACATTGTATATCAAATCAAATACTAACGGTGATATTATAATTGTTTGCCTTTATGTTGATGATTTGATATTTACAGGAAGCTGTGAGAAGATGTTTGCTGAATTCATAAAGGCCATGACAAGTCAATTTGAGATGACGGATTTGGGATTAATGTCCTATTTTTTGGGCCTTGAAGTGAAGTAGACAAATGAAGGCATATTTGTTTCATAGCAAAAGTATGCTAATGATATTTTGAAGCGATTCAATATGGAAATGCTCAAATCAATTCGAACTCCTGTAGCAGAATGGTTGGAGTTGAAGAAAGAAGGAACCGATGAACTGGTAAATCCCACTTATTTTAAAACTATTGTTGGCAGTTTAAGATATTTGGCTACCACTAGGCCAGATATAACTTATGGCGTGGGAATTATTAGTCGGTTTATGGAGAAACCATACCAATCACATTTGCAAGCAGCAAAAAGAATTTTAAGGCATGTTAGTGGAACTCGTGATCATGGAATTTTATATTCTTACACTGACAACTTCAATTTAGTGGGGTATACAGACAGTGATTGGGCAGGTGATACTGAAACACGGAAGAGCACTTCCGGATATGCGTTCTTTCTTGGATCAGGAATAATTTCTTGGTCATCAAAGAAACAACAAGTTATTGCACTCTCAACAACTGAAGCAGAATACATTGCAGTATCTTCAGCAGCATGTCAGGCAATGTGGCTTCGAAGGATGCTTTTTGAGCTTATGCATGAACAAAAAGGTCCTACTAAATTGATGTGTGATAACAAGTCAGCGATTGCATTGGCCAAGAATCTCGTATTTCATGGCAGGAGCAAACATATCGACATTAAGTATCATTATATTCGTGAGTTGATAAAAGACTGTGAGATTGAACTTGATTTCTGTAAATCCGAAAATCAGATTGCAGATATTTTGACAAAATCATTGAAGGCAGATTTGTTCGAGAAATTGAAGACAATGCTTGGGGTCGTAGTCTTGCAAAATCAATTTTAAGGGAGGCTGTTAGAAAATAGTAAAATTGATTTTGTGTTTTGATTAGCTTATTTGTCTTTTAATTGTTTTTTGGCTATGTGTAAGCAAGAGTTAGTTGGTTTGTAAACCGTCAAAGAAACGTGTGCTACAACACCACGTCTCTCTAAGCCGCCGGAGAAGAAAAATCATGAAGAAAGTACAAGTATCTTGGGCACAACAATAAAATATTATTATACTTGCTGCTGGAGATCTCAAGAAGTACGAAGGAAGGTGAACTTGTGGCTTGCAACTTGGACTTGAAGGAAACGCAGACCACAATTTTTGACTACAAAGAAGAAAAGTTCAACTTTAACTCTTGCATGTCTAAAGTCCAGGTGGTGAAGTGCTTATAGATATAGGGTTATGTTAGTTTTTATTTTTAGTGTGTGAGAGAGTGAGATTTTAAAGAGAGTTTTAAGCTTAGCAAAGTTAGTGTGTACTCTCTTAAGCCTTTACAAAGGCATATTGTGTAATATAATCTCTCTTTGTGTGTGTACTCTCTCCCTCCAAGTCATTTTGGTTCCAACAGTTTTTATGGTAAATTCTCTCATGAGGTTTATTGAATCTAGCGATTTGAATATTTTCTATCTCGTGTCAGGTAGTAGGCCAAGGGTCGCCCTTGTAGGACCGATGATGGAAGTCTTCGACTTCCCTGCGATGGCCGATCGGGCTTAACCTGGGGAAGGCTCTTTGAGGAATTATTTTCTGTAGACCATTCGCAAGGGCAAGGGCAAGGCCTCACCCAGCCACTGACAAAGGCTCGAGCCCTCACAAGCGTGACCTTATAGCCTCTAGCGAGAGCTCGAGCCTCCCCAATGGCCAGTGAGGCTCACTAGAGGTCAGCAAGGTCAATCTCGACCTCGCCAAGGTTCGGCAACTAATTAAAGGAAGGATGAGAAAAAGGAAAAATAAAATAAATAAATAATTCAAAAAACAAAAATATTAATAAAAGTTATCCATGTTAACACCGGTCATATCACATCAATCGACCGATTCTCAATTAACAAAATCCGGTGAAAATGAGCTAAAACAACTAAATTAGCACCAAATCAAAAGGTTTATAATTAAATTAACGTCAATAAAATATTTATGATCAAATTGATACAGATACAAAAAGTTTATGATTTTTTTTTTTACCAAAAACACTTGCTCAATGTCTTCTTTTTCCTTATGTGATGCGGGTTCGGACCCGTTTTAGGGCCTTTTTCTTATTCGTCAATGACACTGTTTCCGTACCAAAGTTGGGCCTTTTTCTCATCGTCTTTGCTGTCAGTAACGAATGAGGGCTTCTTCTCTGTCCACCCGTTTCGTCTTGTTTTGTTTTCTTCTACATGAGAACTTTCCTTGCGGAAATTGCGGTGTGCTCCAACGCCTTTCATTCACACCGCCTTTCATTTTCCACTCTCTCTCTCTCTTTCTAGATTACTAATCGGGCGCATGACTTTTTCCTTATGACAATGTGCTCTTTGATGGTACTTTCACATTACTAATAATGTAGCGTTAGAAAGTTTAATCCAGAAAAATTATAATTGATAAGTGAATGGAGATGATATATATATAGCGAGAGAGAGAGAGAGAGTCTAAGATTTATTGTCAAACAATGTGGAATAATATTTCAATTCTCCTCATATATATAAGTTAGATCACGAGTGGTACCTAAAATTTGACTAACAAGAAAGACACATACGCGAAAAAAAAAAAAATACTGGCTTTAATACCATGTTGAGAGCAAAGTGGAAGAAAGAATTTGAGATTTTTTTATTAGGCTTTACATGACAATTATCTAAAGTGATCAAATGTAAAATATAATCAATGAGGACCAATCAAGAGAAATATATAGAATTACGTGATATTCTAGATATATTTTTAACAAGTAGCATGAGTTGATAGTGATATTCTAAATATATATTCTAAATATATTCTAAATATTCATTCATGATGACAATCGAGGATTAAGATATTGACTGATGGGTCAGCGTAGGACTTGGAAACTGATAGAATTAGAAGAATCCGAAGTGGTGGGGAAATCCTTATCCTGAATGAATCTGTAGCGCCCGAAAGTCACGTGGTGAGATTTTATTGTCAATGATTTTTCCGAGGGAATCTTGGCTAAGTTTTTGTGGCTTAAATCAGCCTAAATCCTGCTTTTGTCATGATCGACCACTCCTCTATGGGATGATCAAGGAATTTTAGAATGATTTTCATTCGGATGCCTGAATTTTGAGTTTGAATTCCTTTGAACGGTATTGGCTAGGGGGGGTTACTATCTATGCTCCTCTTTATATTTAGTTAGGCTTAATATTGAGAAGGGGATGGAAGTGAGAGACATGGATTATTCCTATGTCATGTCTTCTCTCACTTGACTATATCACATGCAAAGTTTGTTGGAGGATTTGCTGTCGTAAGCTCTCTTTTGGTATGCTCATCTTCATGACAAGACGACAAATAGTAATTGCTCAAATTAAGATTTGAGGGTCTGAGTCTTAATCGGTCACTCCCTCACAAATCATCAAATTAAGATCAAATAAGATCGTCATAATTACTATTCACTATTTTATACCCAAGAGGGTAAACTGAGATTATTGCAGGAAAAACGAACATTTGCTCAACCTCGTCTTTCTTTCTTATGTAATCCAGGTTCAGACGTGCATTAGGATCCGACAGGTCTGTATGTCTCGCATTCACTTCCGGCAATGGCACCATGTTCACGTACCAAAATTTGTCCTTTTTCTAGTCTTCTTTTTCCAGACCCGACCAACAAGTTGTTCACTGCTGTGGGTAACTAACGAGAGAGTGCTTCTTCTCCTGTCCACCCGTTTTAGTCTTCTTTTGTTTTCTTCTGCAAGAAAAAGTCGTCGTCTCCTTGCGATAAATTCTTGGCACCATGTTCGATAAATTCTTGGCACCATGTTCACGTACCAAAATTTGTCCCTTTTATTGTCTTCTTTTTTCCAGCCCAGACCAACAAGTCGTTGACCACTGTGTAACGAGAGAGAGCTTCTTCTTCTGTCCACCCGTTTTAGTCTTCCTTTGTTTTCTTCTGGAAGAAAAAGTCGTCTTCTTGCGATAACTTCTTGCGTAAATTGTGTGTGCGCTCCAACGCCTTTCATTTTCCAATATTCCGCCAGTTTTACTGTTCTACAATTTCATTTGTAAATGAAGTCAGGATGAATTATTATTGTTGGAGATATGACTGAAGATTCAGAGGATATTCGTTGTAATTAGATTATGGACTGTTTGATATAGTCAATTCATAATTGATTTTGTAGAATAGGAAATTGCACTCTTTTCCTAAATTTGCTTTTATTCATTGTATTGTAAATTGACACGTGTAGATGTACATTGGATAATTGAATACAATACAACAAATTCCTCCTATTTCTCTAGTTTCCTGACATGATATTAGAGCGTTCTTTCCTGGCATAAACTTCTGCAAAAATCTCCTAGAATTGCCTCTGCTTTGGTCTTTTCAGTTGTTGTAGCGCGACATTTGCAAAACAATTCAGCACCTCGCTAGGAATCCGTAGGAATCCATATTCTACGATACCATGCAGAAGGATCAAAAGAAGAACTCAAGTGAAGATTCACCACACAGCAAAACCTCGGATCAGAATGAATCAATCCAAGAAAATCAGCCTCCTCAGCATCCTGACAGCACCGCATCTCCTTCCGGCCCAGTGGCCATTGGTCCATTGGTTTCCAGTTCAGGGTCAACGGACGAATGGAGCAAATCCCGCATGGGCTCAATATGGCCCGCCCAGAGAGGAAGGAGGCCCGCGTCTTGGAGATCCATACAATGAAGGAGTGCTGCCACCTTCCGTCTCTGGAGCCGATCCAAATAGTGGGTCGAGCTGGGCAAATATGGGTCACAGGCCCGACTTCTCTCGATCTGGTCAAGGGATGAATTCCTACCCATTTATCCAATCCAATTGGCAACCAAGATTCTTCCCCTTTGAAGCTACAGCAAGTGGCGATCGCCTAGAGCTTGAAGATCCCCTCTAAACGTCACCGACCAATGGACCCAAACTCCGGCTGATCAACCTATAGCTCACGGGTTCGGACACCTACACCACCTAGCCTCAGGATTTCCGGCGAACCTTGTTCACAAAGGAGGACGGCTTCCTCAATGGAGTCGTCCCACTCCCGACAGACAAACGACTTCAACAACACTAGCGAAGATGTAATCAGTTAGTTTGTACCTGGATTGGGAATTGCCTAGCTCCCAATGTCATGACCAGACTCCTAGCAACAGAGGACTTGAAGAAAATGTGGAAGAACATACGCAAGATGTATGGGAGACTCGATCGTGCGAAGCTATTTACGCTCAGCCAAGCCCTATTGGAATTGAAGCAAGGGAGCCTCTTGATCGTTGTTTGCTTCAACCGATTCTTGGCATTGTGGAATGAGCTCGAGGCGACTGATGAATATTTGGAAGGACCCAAAGCCACCCTTCAACAATACTAAATGATCAAAGAAAGAGAAAATGTTACACCGTTTGATAAATTGTAACATTGAAAGGTAAATTAGCATAAACACCGTTTCGCAAAATTCACATTTGTAATTGGCTTTTGCTATTTTTTATTTTTTATTTAAGTCTGAAAATCAAATTCTGGCGGCTGGCCAACCGCTAGCCAACCGCCGGGCAGCCAGATTTGGCCACTGGACCACCAAATCTGGCAGCCTGAGGTCGCAGAGGTCAAATCTGGCCATCCGACGGTCAAATCTAGCCTCAAGACCGCCAAATCTGGCTGTTGAGCCAGGCGACATCACCTGAAGTCGCGGGTCGTGCCAACCTAGGTGGTGGTCACCGAGGACATGCGACCCCCAAGCAGCAATGGCGGCTGCCGAAGAAGAGGCGAGAAAGACAAAAGCAAATGGGGAAGATGAATAGTGACAACTATGAACAAGGAAGATGAACAATGACAACATGCATTTCCAAAATGCCCAATGCTCAAAGCACCTCACGACCTCCATTGGGCTTTCAGCATTGGGAATGCTGACATTTGCTCAATGAGCTTTCAAAAATGTATCACAAACGCCAAATATTTTCCCCAATGAGCTTTGAGGGCCCAAAGCCCCTTGAAAAAGGCCGAAACAAACAAGGCCTACTTCATTCATTGACACATGTTAAATCTTGTACATGTTATCAATGAATCACACTCTACACATTATTCATGTGATGATATCCATGTGAGCTAGCACTTGTATTTCCAAATCATAGAAAAAGACAAGAAAATATGGGAAAATGCTATAAAAATTAGGGGTGTACAAAAGAACTGGGATCTGCCCGGACCGCTTGGAACAGGACTGGAACCGCCTGGAACCAGTGGTTCTTGAGAGAACCGATGGATACTAGTCTGATTCCCGGTTCCATATGCAAATCCATCCACCCACCCACCCAAATCAGACCGATTAACTTTTAATATTAAAAAGAATTGAAATTACTAATTAACAAACCTAGCATCAACAGGATCAACAAAGTTCTGAGATCCACAATCTCTATCACATTGCTGGTTGGGGTTGGTGTGTTATCATGAAACTTCCCACCATCACTAGCATGTGTCCGTCTACTCTGCTGTAAATATTTATTTACTTTTTTTTCAAAGGATTCATCAACATTCGAATCTCGACTCCTGCCTTTAATTTTAAAGAGTAGCATTGTATCCATCATCTCGGATAGCTCGGTGTCGATGTCATCAACATACACTACTGTCTACTTGTTACTCCTCTCATCTTCAAATTCTAAATCCTCCCTCTAGTGATTCTTCTTTCCCCTAATTCCACTGAGAGGCAAAATGTCACTTTTAACCTCCTACAAGTTAACCACATTTAGTGATTTCTTTTCCTTGGACCATGAGTTTACTAGAAACTTTCTAGTATATTACTCAATATGAAGAGTTCTCATTGTGGGATTTAGAAAGTGATATTCTTATTATTGCAAGACCGGTTCCATTGATCCACCCGGGAATCAAACCGAATTGGCAGACCGGTTCTTAGTGGATCCATGTAACAAACGGATGGATCCCGGTTTCAATTTTTCAAAACCGGTCCTTAGTGGACAGTTCCCGGTTTTAAGTCAGGAGCCGCCCGCCCGAACCATGCACACCCCTAATAAAAATACACGTATTTAAGATTTCATACATATTTTCACATCCATAAAATCATCAAATGTGTAAAATAAATGTACCATAGTATAGACAATCTTTATTCGAGCACGCAGGAACCAATAACACTCCAATTGAAGATCGAACACGCCTATACATCCAGCCAAAATGCACGGCACATGTAGCACATGATTAGGCTTGCTTAGACCAATCTAAATCGCTGATCCGACTGGTCCAATCAATGGAGAACCAAGTCGAGCGGGTCAATGAGTCATATCTTGGGTCAGTCACCCGGTCGCTAACATCACAAAGACATCAGCCTTAGCATGTGCAAGGCAAGCATTGGTGTCCCCTTGTGCATGGGAGCATGTGGTAACGCACGTCTAAGGAGAAAATATTAGGTGGGTTTTACCCTCCACATAGGCGAAATGTATCACCATACAAAATTCGACACGCGGCAATTTTTGGCCCACCTGTCAGCGCCCACTCTCCCCCATTAACTCCATCTCTCTCCCATTTACCCTCTCTCCTCCCCTCCGTTTCTGCCCACAAAAACCAGCTGTCAGAGAAAGGATGTCGATTGTCCTCTCCGTCGATTGTCCTCTCCCTCCCTCTTTCTCTCTCTTCTGCTCCCGATTTTGTATAGGGAAGAAACCAGCGTCCTCTCACGAACGGAGGAATTTCGCCAGTGCCCATCTGCGCACTCTGCAAGGCTCGATCCTTCACTTCATCCAGTGCCCACATTCTAGAGAGAGAGAGAGGGAGTGCAGTAACGAACAAAAGGGAGCTTTTGCGCCGTTCCTAGAGAGAGAAAAATGCGGGGGGGCTGAGCTTGGAGTCGCTAGACATGGTGGGCGTCCAGATCCCGCACCACTTCTAGTGCCCCATCTCGCTAGAGCTTATGCGGGACCCGGTGACAGTGTCGACGGGGCAGACCTACGACCTGTCCAGCATCGAGCCTTGGATCGCTGCCAGCAACACTACCTACCCCGTCACCCACGCCCCACTTCTCGACTCCGCCCTCATCCCCAACCACACCCTCCACCGCCTTATCCAGTCCTGGTGCGTCGCCAACTGCCGCTCCGGAGTGGAGCGCATCACCACCCCGAAGCAGCCCGCCGACCCCTCCTGCGTTCGCGCCCTCCTCTCCTAGGCCGCCTCCACGTCATCCGCCGCTGCCGACCTCCGACTCTCCTCCTCCTTCCGTAATAGACTCACTCCAAGCGCCGCCGCCAGACTCGTCATCTTCCTCAAGCAAGATGATCATCAAGGCAGTGGCGGCCACTGTGGCCAGCCATGGACAACACTTGCTCGACCTCAAACTCGGAGCTTTGGTTAGCGCTCGAGTTTCGAGCTCGGCCTCAAGTATCTCACCACAAACGAAGTTCAACACAGTCTCCATCCGGCGGCGCGTCGTCCCTCCTTGACCTGAAGCGGCCATGAGCCGACTCGAGCTCGAGCCATGGCAAACACAAGAAAAAAGAAAAGAGAAGTGGAGAGAGAAGAGGGGGAGGAACAGTTGTGGGCAGAAACGGAGGGGAGGAGAGAGGATAAACGGGAGAGAGACGGAGTTAATGGGGGAGAGTGGGTGCTAATAGCTGGGCCCAAAATTGCCACGTGTCGAATTTTGTATGGTGATACATTTCACCTACGTGGAGGGTAAAACCCACCCAATATTTTATCCACGTCTAAGCCCAACAAAGCGTGGCCCCACATGAGGGTGCATGCAATGTCCCCTAATGGCATGCTACCACTCAAAATGCTCATCTCAATGAGCTCTTGCCGATTATGTGATTAAAATCAAATTTTTCTGAACAAAAAAAAAATAGGGGCAAAAACAGTTCATTTGACTTCTAAGCTATGACTGCTTTGATACCACATGTAAGCCACAAAAACGCATCTCAAGATCTCTATAGCTAAAATCAAGAACACATAAATAATCAAGTAAAAATATTTGCATACATGTTTTGCAATCCATCATTCTTGATGCGGAATATCGACGATCCAAACTCAAGAGATTTTCTTCTATTGCCTTTTGTATCACTAGGTCAATAAAACGGCCCATCACCCTTAGCATTCAATAAACACTTTTAATGTGAGAATAATTGTGTGTGTTAAGATTAGAAAAGAGATTTGAGCACTATTTATAGAGTTTTCAACCAGGCCATCTCATTACGAGCCAAGCTCAACTCTGCCCACACTAACTAGTCTCATACCAGACTAATTAAGAAATCTTCATCTCGTCTTATTAGACCAATCCCATAAAACGATAAACTATAGTATTAATTAATATACCCACATTAATTTTCAAAAAAAAAAAAAAACTCTTACATCAATATCACCATTGCAAAACATCATTGCAAAAGCAATCGATGATGCAATTGCAATCAGAATGTCTCTCCAAGTATGCTTTTACTCAAACCCATTTATTTTGCTTCATCCAGATCTAGTATCGCCTACCTTGACGTAAAGTTGAGGGTTTGAGATCCCATCAGGGACTCTCCTACCGAATCTTAAAGGAAGCTTCCACTTATAGCAGGATTGACTGACATTGTATGCAACAGCCTCGCAATTGCAATCCTGCCGACATGCTTCTAAACATTCATACTTGGTCAGCGACGTAAGAGCAGAATACGTGTCATCCTCCCATGTGGTGTTAGGAACAGGTTGCATGTTGTTGCTGACCGTGGGGTTCTTGCAGCTTTCTGCAGTGAAGTTCCTCTCGCACCCTGCAGTCCTGTTGCCGTCCTCAACAGATACGAATCCTGGAAGACACTGGCACTCATAATCCTGACCAACATTCACACAAAACCCATTAAGCCCGCATAGGCCCTTGGGGAGGCATCTGTCTTCTGGTTTATACCATTTGACGCGCCAATCGTCATTCCTGGTTATGTCGTATGAGTATAGCCGGAAAATCCCATCTGGGTCAATCCTGGCAAGATAGATCATATCTTCTTTAGGAAGTCCTTGGCTCGTGAAATTCGCAAGGTATACACCTTGGGGTTTCAATAGGTAAAAAAACCCATTATCCTCAAGATGTAGCGTCACATTCGGACCATTATTAGGTGTCCGCGAATCCCAGTAACCGTATTCGCCAGTAAATGGAGTGTCCTTTGGATATAACGCAAGCACTCCATCTAATTGCATGATGGCAAGAAAGAGACCCGTGGACGGATCAGTGACCGAAGCACTTGAATGCAACTCTTTTGATGCCGGTAGACTTTGGCCGCCTAAAATGGTATCTGTCGGTGTGTCGAAGCTCTGCCATATGACCTTCTGGTCAGAGTTGTAAAGAACGAAGTTCCCCGAATCAAGCATTGAAGCCGAAGCGGTCACGGTCGTGTCATTAGGAGTGGCAACATACATATCCTGTGCTTGTGCTGACTGAAGAACGAGTCTGCCACCGCCGTCGAAACGCAGAGTGGAATTGCTCGGAAGCGAAGAGCTATCTCGGCCATAAGTCCAGACTGCGGTTTTATTCGAAGTCCTTGGAAGGAAGACTCCCACGTAATAACCGTTGCCTCTCTGGTAGAATCCAAACGCAAAGACGCCGGAAGGGGAGAGCCATGAGGATTTGGAGGTGGGCGTGAGAGTGTCGGTGAGGCTGATGGTTTTCTGTCCCTGGGAAGTTGCTGTTATGAATAAGAGTGCCAATGGGAGGAGAATGAAAATTGGAGCAGCCATAACAGGAGAGTGAGAGTGCCTGGCGCTGTGAAGAATCAGCTCTTCGGTGCGTGCTTTATATCGTCTTGGGGAGTAACCTGTTCGGACAAGTTTTTTGGGGTCAATGTCTTTTTTTTGGTTGGTCAAACACCAAAATGTTGTCCTGAGAAATCATATTCATCTGGACGGCCTTGTTATATATGTAACTCTTTCATTGGTTGTGGTATACGATATGGGATCGGATCAGAATTATTATCTGTAGAGCATTTGCTTTATTAGAAAGGTTAATCCCATTAAAAATCTTAAATTGGTATCGTAATTACTTGTTTACTCCAAACAAATTTTTATCTCATGATATTCATAACACATTCATTCCAATCTAATTTTTGTCTCACAAAAAAGTCCTAAACCAGTATCCCTAACCCAAACCTACCTTTTTGTTAAAAATACATACGTATCAACGCGTGTATTTGGGACAGATGCTTGGTAACATTAGTAAAATTGTTGATTCACAGTATAGAAGCATGGCTTTTTGTAGGCAAGTTTTGGGTGTAGGAGTGGGGTAGTATCGATGAGACCTGCCCTTTTTCTCAGAGTTGATATGTTGTATTCTGCTTTTTTTTTTTTTTTTTTGTACTTATACTAATACTTCACCCGCTTGGGTGATGTTGCTGGTGGCGAGCTTCTCCCCCTAACGCAAGGGGAGGAGTTCGATTCCCGAGCGTCGCAAGGGTAACTTACCGGAGGCATGAGGGGTGGTGGTGACTCACATGCCTCCTCAAGGTTTACTCCGCCGCGTTATCAGCATACAAGGCTTCGCTGGGTCATAAAAGAAAAAAAAAACACTTGGAAGAGGGTTATAAATGAATCACTCATATTTGTGCAATTTTTTATAGGGGATGTTGTGAATATTTTATTATGCTTATTGAAGAACTCAATGTCCAGCATTGCCGTATAAAAGACTCCCATATAGGACCTTTACTAATTTCCCTTCTTTAATATATTAAATCAATTTTTTTTATTTCCTTTTTATTGTCTTGCTTATATATTTGGGAAAAGGACCCAAAAAAATAAACATTTCCTCAAATTAAGATTCGAGGGTCTGAGTCTTAGTCAGTCACTCCCTCACAAATTTTCAAATTAAGATCAAATAAGATCGTCATAATTACTACTCACTATTTTATACACAAGCAGGTAAACTGAGATTATTGCAGGAAAAACGAACATTTGCTCAACCTCGTCTTTCTTTCTTATGTAATCCAGGTTCAGACGTGCATTAAGATCCGACAGGTCTGTATGTCTCGCGTTCACTTCCGGCAATGGCACCATGTTCACGTACCAAAATTTGTCCTTTTTCTAGTCTTCTTTTTCCAGACCCGACCAACAAGTTGTTCACTGCTGTGGGTAACTAACGAGAGAATGCTTCTTCTCCTGTCCATCCGTTTTAGTCTTCTTTTGTTTTCTTCTGCAAGAAAAAGTCGTCGTCTCCTTGCGATAAATTCTTGGCACCATGTTCAGGCACCAAAATTTGTCCCTTCTCTTGCCTTCTTTTTCCAGCCCCGACCTACAAGTCGTTGACCACCGTCGGTAACGAGAGAGAGCTTCTTCTTCTGTCCATCCGTTTTAGTCTTCCTTTGTTTTCTTCTGGAAGAAAAAGTCGTTGTCTTCTTGCGATAACTCCTTGCGGAAATTGCGATAACTCCTTGCGGAAATTGCGTGTGCTCCAATGCCTTTCATTTTCCAATATTCCGCGAGTTTTACTGTTCTACAATTTCATTTGTAAATGAAGTCAAGATGAATTATTATTGGAGATATGACTGAAGATTCACAGGATATTCATTGTAATTAGATTATGGACTGTTTGATTTAGTCAATCCATAATTGATTTTGTAGAATAGGAAACTGCAATCTTTTATGTATCTTATCCTAAATTTGCTTTTATTCATTGTATTGTAAATTGACACGTGTAGATGTACATTGGATAATTGAATACAATACAACAAATTCCTCCTATTTCTCTAGTTTTCTGACATGGTTTCAGAGCTCTTTCCTGGCATAACTTCTGCAAAAATCTCCTAGAATTGCCTTTGCTTTGGTCTTTTGAGTCGTTGTAGGAGCAAAATTTGCAAAACAATTCAGCACCTCGGTAGGAATCCGTAGGAATCCATGTTCTACAATACCATGCAGAAGGATCAAAAGAAGAACTCAAGTGAAGATTCACCACACAGCAAAACCTCGTATCAGAATGAATCGATCCAAGAAAATGAGCCTCCTCAGCATCTCCGCATCTCCTTCCAGCCCAGTGGCCATTGGTCCATTGGTTTCCAATTCAGGGTCAATGGACGAATGAAGCAAAACCCGCATGGGCTCAACATGGCCCGCCCAGAGATGAAGGAGGCCCGCGCCTTGGAGATCAATCCAATGAAGGAGTGCTGCCACCTTCCGTCTCTGGAGCCGATCCAAATAGTGGGTCGAGATGGGCAAATCTGGGTCACAGACCCGACTTCTCTCAATCAGGTCGAGGGATGAATTCCTACCCATTTTTCCAATCCAATTGGCAACCCAGATTCTTCCCCTTTGAAGTTGCAGCAAGTGGCGATCGCCAGATCTAGCAAGGCTCAACCCTCGCCCATGGCAGCATCGAGCAAGCGAGCCTCGCCGCCCCGCGTGAGGCCGCCCTCGCTACCACTTGTAAGGTGGCCAGTGAGGTCGACCTTGACCTCGCCCATTGGAGGAAGGAGGAGGAGAAATAAAAAATAAAAAATAAAATTCAAAAATATTAAAATATTATTAAAAGTTATCCACGTCAACGCCGATGAGGCCACGTCAGCCAGTCGGTGTCTAGTTAGCAAAATTCATCCAAAATTGATTGGAAATGACTAAATTGGCACAATGTAAAAAGGTTTAAAATTAAATCGGCACCAAAAAAAGGTTTAGGACTAAATCAATACAAAAACAAAAGGTTTAAGACTTTTTCGACACTTTCCCCGATCAAAAACACTCGAGGATTTTCTGCACAAAACCTCACGTGAGATCCTTCGCTTGATTGAAGGAATGCTCTGCTTGTTCTAGCTTGTAGAAAACTTACGATGAGCTCTCTATTTATACACAAAGAAGAACCCAGTCTCATTATTCATTATCACACGTGAATAAGCTCCATTTATTTTACAGAAAACAACTAATTTAAAGATATTTTCCTAAAAATGATTATTTGTATGGCTCACAAAAGTCTATAAGTAAATATATTTTCATTAACCACGAAAATATTTAGATATAAATTGTTATCAATATTGAAAATATTTTCTGTTGATTAATTATTTCAATTGATACAAGCGATTATTTTTAGAAAAATCTTTTTCCAATCATTCATTTTTCATGAAACAAATAAAGCCAGAGTCTTCCTTTCTCTTCAGCTACCGTAGGAGGGAATCAATGAAAGAAACAAAATAAGTCTGCACATTAAATAATATTGTGTGCATGGAAGAATTCATCTTCTCGGTTGTCTTCTTGCAACTCCCTTTTAGTGCCGAAGGAGGGATAGTCTTCTTCAGGAGCGGCCTGTGGAAGTATTCTCTTGCGGACACACAGAAAACCAAAGTTACTCTAAAAAAAAGAGGAAAAATTTCAATTAAGGGCCTGAAACGAATGCATTTTCTCAAAAAGAAAAAGGGGGGGTCCAAAATGGACCTTACCTCAAATAAGGGCATGAAGTGAAGACGTGTGCAGCCGAGACAACAAGATCCCACCAAATCAAGAGATGACCAACCTATTTATCCAGCTAGCACGCAAAAAAGTGAAGACAGAGTCAAAGAACATGCTGGAAATTATGGCCGAGGGTAGCAAAGTTTTGTAATTTGACTGTTGAGGAATTTAAAATATTAGAATGACTAAGGCAGTTGCCTAAATCAAAGTGGCGAGATGACTTTCCCTTTGCCAAAGTATGGTAAACAAGCCTATGTAAATGGCTTGGATGCACGACCCGCAATAGGAGAGAGAACCAGAACTAAAAGCTAGATCAATTAGAGAAAAAAAAATAGAGAAACTAAGAGTAGCTTGGGAGAGTGAGAAGAGAGTGGTGCTGTACCACTATAAACTTCAATTATGCTGTTAGTTTTTTCATGTCCGGATAATACAGTTTCATGTGTAAATCTGACAATACTTAATAGAAAGCTGGCCCCCATGAACAATCGAAAGGAATGAGAAGTTCACTTTCTGGTGTCAATGTTGAGTATGCTTCTCAACGCACTTATCATGCTAGAGACGTCTTACGAAAATAAAATTTCAGATTTTTGACACATAAGATAGGTGCGAATCCTGTTTAGGAGGGAAAAACATAGAGAATATGGCAAATTTTTGGTGTCTCTGAATAATTCTGAATTTCCATGAACCGGTTCGAGGCTGAAATATGGAAAGTTCCGTCTACCTTCTGCATGAGGTCAGCTGATCAGTCAGAACAGCATCGACCATTTACATGGACAATGGCCCATAGGCAAAATAGTGCTGTCCCCTCTCCCCCGAAACGCATTCTTAAATTCATGGGCAGCTAACGGGACGCATACTGATAAACTATATCTGCCACCACAGGAAAGTTAAGGGATTGTTGAAATGAACTCGAGGTTGTTTTACTTCCTATAAGAAGGAAGAATTGCATAGGACAGAACAGGGAACTTTATTTCTGTTGAAATGAGGGACAGACTATGCACTTTGCACAGATAAACCCAATAAAATGTTCTCTGCTCTGGAAATGCCTATAGTAGAAACAGCTTAATTTCTCTCTAACCCGAGCAGGTTTTGGTGGTGATAAATGCAATTGCGAAGATGATTCAGATAAGACTGAGGAAGGAAGTAGGATAGGGAGGGATTGGAACATCGACCGTGCCTTCAATCATAGAACCTTTTAATCATAAATCTTTTAATTGTGCGAATTTAGTTATTTAACTCTCAAGTTTGAGTTCTGTACACGACATAATTAGGGCTCAATGTTTCTGTTTATCATTGTTCACATCGATCGAGAATAGTCCATGTTCTCATCTAGTGCAAAACGGGTTATCTTTCATAATCTGCATGCAAGATTATCCAGATGTGGTCATGTGTCGAGTCTCCTTTACGATCCCAGCTTATCTGTGTATTCGTTGCTCATGTCTGTGTATTCGCATCTTCTCGTACCTTCAATATACTGAAAATCCAAAGAGTTTCCAACGTCAATTAACTCGTATTTTGCAGCTACGGGATTTTTACACTTGCCTCAATGAAAACGTCGTAACATCATAAGACAAATTTACTTTTTTGACGATGCATTTACATTTGGTTGCGCCCTACCTTTGTCGTGGCCGGATTGCAGCAATTAAGAAGATCGATCTGTGATCCAGAAAAATCAATGCTCCACGCCCTACAAGAACGTGAAAAATCTAGACAATGAATGGTAGATTTTCTGATGTAGCTGGTAACTTCCCCCGTTGTATAACAAGTATAGGTATAGGTAAACATTGTCTATTTTGAAAAGTGTAAAAGCGGAAAATAAAGTTGTGGAGTTTTCTGAGTTTGACCTAATACAGACACCAGGCGGCTGACTACTGTTGTTGCAGCCAACGCCTTGTAAAAGACTTAAATGTGCATTTTATAACGATTCTGTTTCAGAGAATAATTTTTTATAATAAATAGTTTTTTTTCTTGTTCCTATGAACAATTTCTGAGTATAAAAATGCGCTTGATAACTGCAAAAATTTTTTATTTTCAGGATATAAATATATTTGGTAAAATTATATAATTTTGTTGTTTCTTTTATTTTTTTAATAGTTTTGTTATATTTTTCCTTTTTTTCCTTCTTCCTCCTTGGTGGCTGGTTGCTGGCCACCAAGGCAGCCGGCGACCAGCAAGGCGAGGTCCAACCAGCTCGTCGAAGCCTTGCTAGGCCACCGCGAGGCGATAGGCCACTGGCGAGGCTCGACCTCGCCCAGGCGGTGCAAGGTCGGCCTCACATTGGCCTATCGATGGCCAAGCCTCTCGCTATTGGTGACCGGCCAAAAGGAAAAAGAAGAAGAAGATGAAAAGAAAGAGAAGAAAAAAAAAAAAGAGAAAATTTGTTTTTAGAAATTGTTCCCAGGAACAAAAAGTTACTTTTTTTTACATCTTATTTCTATTCAAAATCTATTCCTGGGAACAAAAAAAAATATTTTTTGTTTCTGGAAACAAAAGCTTTACCAAATACATTTCTATTATTTTTTCGTTCCCTGAAACAAAAAAAAAAACAAAAAAAAATTGTTCCGAAGAACAGAAATAGATTTTATCAAACAGGCCCTTAATTAGCGCTCCTCAATCTATAATGGTTCTGATACCATGTGAGATTTTTGTAAAACTAATGCCAACAATTCTAAAAGCTAAAAATTTTAAATGAATGCATGGCTTATTCATTAATGTTCCCAAAAAGCATACAACTCTAGAAAAAACATTCAAGTTATGTTTGGTCGTCCGGATTTCTAGTCATGATATGATTTGATAAGATAAGATATGAAATCTATGAGATTTTGATATATTACATCCAATGTTTGGTGATTACAGTAATAAAGTCAGATATATTCATATTATATCATATATATTATTTGGTATAAACAACACATTAGTAAAAATGAACCAAAAATTTTAAAAATATAGATAGTAAAAATCTCTTGAGACACTCTTACTTATTTTATTTTCCTCTCTTTTATTAATTTTTATTTTTTTCCCTTCCCATCATTTTCTAACAAAATTTTATTAAATAGTAGACTGTACTATTATAACCAAAATACTAAAATATTTAAAATATATAATAAATATATATTTATTATTTATATATTGAAATTATTTTATAAAAAATAATTAAATTCTAATATTTAAAAATAAAAATAGAATTAAATTAAAATAACTAAAGTGTTATTTTTTTATTTTGAATTTCTTCTATTAGAATTCAAATATTATTTATATTGAGATATATTTTTAATTTTGTTAATTAAAAAATTTGTCCTTCCAGAAAAATAATTATCTCTCGCGTCACTCTAACTTACTTTATTTTATTGCTTTTTATTTTATTTTTCTCTCTTTTATTAATTAATTTCTTTTTATTTTTTCCCTTCCCACTGTTCTCTAATAAAAATTTATTAAATAGTAAATTGTACTAATATACCTAAAATACTAAAATACCTAAAATATATAATAAAAATAAGTATATATTTATATTTAGATATTGAAATTATTTTATAAAATATAATTAAATTCAAATATATAAATTAAAATAAGATTAAATTAAAATAGCCAAATTGTTTTTTTTTGGTTATTTTGAATTGCTTATATTAGAATTCAAATATTATTTATATTTTATTAATTTAAAAAGTTTGTCATTCAAGAAAAATAACTTTTATATTATAAATTCTAGAAATCCTATCCACTTTTATCACTTATCTCCCATGGGATAATTTCATCCCCTTTTATCCTATCTTGAGTAGGAATCAAACATAGGATATAATAAATTTTATTCTATTTCAAATTTTATTCTGATTGTCATACGCACCGTCAATGCTCTTGATAACCATTGACACTAAAAAATGTCCAAGTGTTAGGTCAACAACTTAGTCAAGTTAGTTAAAGGTAGAGCGAAGGCAAGCATCGTAGCTGTAAAGGAAGTGGAAGCAACAATTGTCAAGAAGTTGAGCCAACGATTATTGATACAACTATTAGGGAGGCTATTGTCATATAAGTGAAGGCAATGTAATTGTTTAATGGCGAAGTCAACAATTTCAAATGCAACTATCAAAGAAGTAACCATCAAAGAAGCGGAAACAACATAACTGTTAGGCAATGGAGTCAACATTCTCGGTGATTTCAGTACAGATTATTGAATTGTAGGAAGCGCATATAATAGATTTAATTTCTTAGTAACCGTTTGTTAACCGTTGGTTGTAGATATAAACACTTGAATTGTAGTTTTTACTAGGGAACGCAAATCGATTGGAGAACTACATCGTTCATCTTTATATTTTCAGTACAACAAATGCTCCTAGTTGCAATATCTATAGATTTCTGGTCGTTTATATTTTACGTCCAAAAATCAACAAAGGACCATCCGCACTCGCTCTATATCTTGAAGGATATTTTCACGGTCTTTCTAGCACAGTCGAAGGGACCCTTGTTTGTTGATTTGAGGAAGCTTTCATGGCAAGAACCAAAAACCGACAAGAGGCGGACAGTGTTGTTGAAAACAATCTAGTATCACAAATTGAAAATGAAGTTGTTGCACATTCTGACTCTTCAACGCTAACAGAGTCGAGAGAGAGAGAGAGAGAGAGAGAGAGAGAGAGATTGAAGACTTTGAGGCATTACGGAATAGAATTACATGATCACGGGGGACATATTTAAAAACTTACATGAGATACAAAATGATAAGAAGAATTAGCTAAGGGTAAAAGTAATTATGACTTTGGTTAAAAATACTTGGTAGTGGATGACAAAGAGGTGTACAAATCAAAGAGTGACATTTGGCCTAACCATATGGTTCTGGAGTAGATATTTTGATAAATTGCCACAATAGTTAGTAAATCAATATGTAAATAAGAAAATCAATATTCATTCTAAATATTGATGATACGAAAAAAATACTTTAAACCCACTAAAACATTGAGCAAAATTTATCGGACGCTAGGAGGCTCTCAGCACAGTAAATTTCTAATCTATTACTAATTTGATACATTATTTCGGAGCATATAAGTCTCCATCGACAACCAATGGAATCATTTTCCGAAAACTATGGACAAGGAGAATACAATTCAGACCTTCCTATGTTACAATGTTAATAATCCAATTAGAATTTCCACTTATAACATTATCGAATTTATTTCTCACATACAATTAATGGATGTAGAAATTTTCAGATATCATAATTAGCACAAATAGCCCATAAACTTTGACTAAATGTGCAATGTCGTCTTAGAACTTTTAATTTATGTAACGTAGTCTATAAACTTTGACTTAATGTGCAATATCGTCCTTAAACTTTTAACTTACTTAATATGGTCTATGAAGTATAGGTAAATTTTTAATGTAGTCATAAAATTATGTGAAAATGTTCAAAATTTCACAAATCACATTAGAAAAAAATGAAAAGTATCATGATGATTGCATATTGAACCGATGCTAAGAGATCATTCATCTGACCATTCGTCGATAATTAATCAAGATATTATTCATTATTAATTATTTTAAATAATGCAAACTATTAATCTTAAGAAAATATTTTTAAAATAATTATTTTTTTTCGTAAAATAAACAGACCCTTAATTTAGTAAAATCACATGGGCGATAAAATTCTCGAGATTATGATTTATAAATATCTGAGATCTCAAGATAAATAGCATATGGATATGGTTGGGCCCACACACGATGTGAATCGGCAAGGAAAATCCCCGGGTATTAATCGGGGATTTTATCTTTTATCATTAATGGGATTAGAGTGGAAACGCAATCGCATTTAACTTGGTAATAATCTTTTCTCTCTTTTATTTATTTATTTCCGAGAGAGATTACTTACTGCTGGGTAAAAAGGAGCCAATAAAGAAAAAGAAAAAAGAAAATCCAGACAAGTTGCCGTCGCTGGTTCGGGATTCGATCGAGAATCAACCGCCTCGTTTCGATGAAATCCACCATCGCCGTCTTCTTCCCCAATCTTTGATTAGGGTTCGGTGATTCGATTCCGTTCGGGGCCATTTCCATGGGGCGAGCGGTCTCCGAATCGTTCAGCTGATTGGGCATTTTTTCGCCAATTCTTTTCTTCTGGTAATTCCTCGTGCCTCGCCGGTCGCAGCATTTGTGTACGCGCGTGTGATTTTGTTTGTCGCGGTTTTTAGGAGAGAATTGGTGCGATTCCGCGGAGTTGGTGGGTGGGTTTGCGTTTTTTCTCATTTTTTTTGCCTAAAGATGTGATCTTTAGGTGATTTGAGTGATGTCGGGGACGGTTTGAGTGCCCAATTCGTGTGAGCTTGCATGTGGGTGCTGTGGTGAATGAAAATGCGTTTGTGTCGATTGGCGTTTTATCTGGTTCTTGGCGAATTGTCGGCTGTTTCTGCCGAATTCCGTAGATTTGCTTCGTTTTGTTCTAGGATTATAGACTGTCCAATGAAGATGTGATCTTTAGGGGATTGAGTGATGTCGGGGTTGGTTTGGGTACCCAATTCGTATGAGCTTGCATGTGGGCAGAATGGATGACTATTTTTTCTTTTTTTTGAACCCTGGTGATTGTGGTGAATGAAATTGTGTTGCGGCGATTAGAGTTTGATGTGGTTCTTAGGCAATTGTTCAGCTGTTTCTGCCAAATTCCATTGATTTTGCTTCGTTTTGTTCTAGGATTATAGACTGGTAAGACACATGTGGTGTTGGTTTGGGCTTTGACTTTTCTGGGTTTCAATATTGACTTGTCTTGAGATAGAGCGGGGTTTTGGAAGCGGAGCTGTGAGTATGGTCGGTGTGGATAGTGAAGATGAGGGTGCAGCGCTTGCGGAGCCCCCCGATCCTGATGTCGTCGAGACAGATCCAACTTATCGATACATTCGGGTAATTGTGGCATGGCTTTTCCTTTTGCTGCTTAGTCTTTTTTTTTTTTCACTGGTTGCTAACATAAATTATGTTGTGGGAAATCCTATTGTTGACTCATTGTGGTCCTTGCATGATATTCAGTTCTTAAGAAACTGGGTAAATGCAACAGCAATGAAGTGCTTAAGTTCTTTCCATTATCTGTCGCTTGATTTCCTTATACTTTTATTTATTTTATTGACTTGTGACTCGTTGTGCCTTTGTGCAGTATAGGGACGTGCTTGGAAAAGGTGCTTTCAAGACCGTGTATCCATTGTCCTGACGTATTTAGAGCACTACCACCGTTTTTCACTTTTTGTGTTGATGCACTATCTGCATTTTGTACATGCCACATTTCAGGTAGAGATTTTTTTTTTTTTTTTGATTAGGAGGAGAAATTAAACATCAACCAAGTGCGAATTCATATATTTCAGCAAGATTGTATTTTGTCCTATATAAATGCTTTGTGACAGACTTAGTGAGAGAAGTTCACCAGTGTTACTATCACTTGAAAGTTTAAAATGATGGGTGCATCACATACGATAATTCTTTTTATCAAGCTTTTTTAGAGAAGTATCAATTGTATTAGTCGATAGGAGTGGCTGCATGCCACATTTCGTTGCTACAATATTTGGTTCCATGGCATTCCTTAATCATATATTATATAGTTACAAGGCATTTGATGAAGTAGATGGAATTGAAGTGGCATGGAACCAAGTTCGAATTGATGATGTGCTACAATCTCCTGATGACTTGGAACGGCTGTACTCTGAAGTGCATCTCCTGAAGTCACTGAGGCATACCAATATTATTAAGTTTTACAATTCATGGATTGATGAGAAAAATAAGACAGTTAATATAATCACAGAGTTGTTCACGTCAGGTAGCCTCAGACAGTAAGTTCCTTTCCTTATTCAATATGCTTTTGAAGTTTATCTTTCAGTGATGATGAGATTAACCCTATCGTTAGTGGATGGAATTTATGATCTAGGTATCGTAAGAAACACAAGAAAGTCGACATGAAGGCTGTGAAGGGATGGGCAAGGCAGATATTAATGGGTTTGAGCTTCCTTCATAGTCAGAATCCACCGGTTATGCATAGGGACCTCAAGTGTGACAACATATTCATAAATGGACACCTGGGAGAAGTTAAAATTGGAGACCTTGGATTGGCAACTGTCATGCAGCAGACCTTTGCCAAAAGTGTAATTGGTATTTTTCTATTCTGAGTGTTTGTTTCTGCACTCGGGCTTCTCCTCACTTGTTAATTTGAATTGGTGCTTTACACTTACTCATCACTATGTTTTAGTTCCATTATATCTTTTCTACCTTAAAAGAAAAAAATCCAATGATTGTGGCCAGCGGAACTCTTTAATTACGTGATAGCCTTTAGTTTTTGTTTCATAATATACAAGGGCACTGATATGTCAGAATGTGGTGTTTACAGGAACTCCTGAATTTATGGCACCTGAGATGTATGATGAGAAATACAATGAGTTAGCAGATATATACTCTTTTGGGATGTGCATGCTTGAGATGGTTACTTTTGAATATCCCTACAGTGAGTGCAGGAATTCTGCTCAAATATATAAGAAGGTTTCATGTGTAAGTTATCTAATGACTTACTAAGCGGTGTCTGCCTTATTAAGAGTCAATTATAAATAGCTAGATTCTAGAGATCTTGCTTATAATCTTGTCTGTGTAGGGTATCAAGCCTGCTGGCCTTTCTAAGGTGAAAGATCCTGAAGTAAAATTATTTATTGAGAAATGTTTACTTCCAGCATCTCAAAGATTGTCCGCGAATGAGCTTTTGATGGAGCCCTTCCTTCAAATGAATGCATCCGTGAAAAATCGCCCTATGCTGCTTCCTGACATAGTCATGCCTAAAATAGGAGCATTTGGGGACCGTTGTCTGGTTTCAGAAGGGCCAGTTACTGCCCAAAGCAAAACCTTTCCGATGGATGTTGATGATGGTGAGCTACCCATAATCAATTCTTTTGATCACTTTGGAAGCAATGGGTCGCATTTATTGTCTCTGGAGGTCCAAAGGACAAGAAGAGGCAGTTCTTTTGTGTTAAAAGGAGAAGTGAATGATGAAGACTCTGTGTCTTTAATACTCCGCATAGCTGATCAGAATGGTTGGTCTACCACTCTAGATTGCCGATATTTATCCCTGTTGCTTTAGTTGCCATTTTCCTATCAGCGATTCATATGCTCTTTGATGTGCAGGTCGTGCCAGGAATATCCATTTCTTGTTCTACCTCGACACTGATACAGCTTGTTCAGTTTCAAGTGAAATGGTTGAGCAACTGGAGTTGGAAGATCAGAATGTCATGTTTATAGCAGAGTTAATTGATTTGCTTTTGATAAACTTGGTAAAGAACTGGGAACCTGGTGTACCCATCAGTCATTTGGTAAGAGTTTCTCATCAGAGTGACCCCAATTTGCGAGAATGTGGACAAAGTTCCGGTGGATCTCTGGTAGATGCTCATGAGGCAGTCAATTCGCTGAGATGTGAGCCATTTGCAGTGACGACGTCACATGCTGTTGGTCTTGAGAACCCGACTATTTTAGACGATCAGGGTTCCGAAATGTCTTATCTCTCTGCTACCTCTAATGAGTGGAATGACAAGTGCTCGGCAGTAGGCTCGAGTGCTGATTTGCACGCTTGTAGCAGTGGCAATAGCAAGGATTTGGCTGGGGGGAAGAGTAGTGTGGTGACCGCTTCTCACCCGACCAACGTTCCTGTTCTGTTTGGCGAAGATGACGACGAAGAAATGAGAATGGAGCTCGAGATGATCGAGCGGAAGTTCCGGGAGCAGATTAGAGAAATTACGAAAAGAAGGGACGAAGCTATCATCGAGTCGAGGAGAAGACAGTTGCGGAAGAAAGTGGTAGAGTCTCACTAAGCCCGCCCTCCAGGCCGTCTTTTGTCGTTCGATCGAGTTCGCGTTATGCAGCCTGTTTACGTTCCTTCTTCTCCTTGATTGCTTTATTCTTTTTCTCAATTCCATCTCAACTGTACAAAGTTTGCTTTGTAAAGAGGTCAGGGGCAAGTAAGTATGCTTCCTCCTGCAACCGTTTGACTTGCGTCTGAGCTTTTAATCAGTTAAGCAGCAGCAAATGGGTTTGGATGATTCAATTTCTGCAGCTTAGTAGTCCTGGCAATTACCTTTGTCTCTTCTAAGTTTGTTTTGCCAATTTTTGAATGATTTGGGATATATTTTCTCAAAAATGAAATGAATAAATGAAAAGTATTTCCGTGGTCGAGACATAAGTTTTTTATTTTTTCATTAATTAATTATTGAAAATAATAAAATTGATTGTTTTAAGCAATACAAATAGATTAATTATAACATGGAAGGAGGAGGTGGGATTTTGAATCTTCATATTTTCATTTTCAGGGGTTGGGATGGAGACGAATTAATTTTAGGAGTGGATTTAGACTCCAAAGCAAAAAGAGTTAGGCCAAAAAGATTGAGAATTAGAATATGAGTAGGGTAGAACCGACAAAAAAAATAAAATAATACAAACGAAACTTTCATTTAGTGTAGGGCCTTAACACTTTGGTGCTTCTTTGTATGGCCTTTCCTTTTTGTTTGCGTTGAAGAATTTCTTGATCTTTTTTATATGTAATACTTGGCAATTTTGTTTGAGAGAATTGTCGATTATAATTTATGTGCACCATACTCTTTTACAAAATTTAGGTAAAAATTTAAGTGTCAATATCGAGCAAGTTATTGATGCATCTTGATTAATCGGAGAGTATGGCAATCACATTAGATAAAACTCACATTAATGCACTACCTCGAAAATAGGAGAAATGGCGTGGACAGAAATTTAAACAGAAAATTTCGAAATTTTTTTATGCGAGTGAGAGTAAAGCCAATTCATTTTGGTGTATTATCTTTCCAACCTTAGTTCTCATCTATTCTCATCTATTGCTTTAAAAAAAAAAAAATCAGTGCTATTTTTTTTAAAAAACATCAAGTATATTAAAATCAATTCTGCAAAATTGATGCATGAAGTGATATAATGCATTATCATTTAGTGTCGAACATGACCTGATTATTTAATCATATATTTATAATCAATGATTTAGAGCACTCCTTAATAAATTTCATTTCGTTAAATTTAATTTTATATTCCCAACATATTACTTATTTTATTTAGGCATGTGATCCCTTTGATATCCCTATTATTTATTATTCTATTTTTACAATGTTCTGTTCAATTTTTTATTTCGAAAATATTGCCGCCATAAATTGGCGGCACCAGCGAAGGGATTTGGCGGGCAAAGTTCGCATTTTTCAAACTGAACGAAATTCCACTGAGCCTCTTCCTCTTCCTCTCCCTCTCTCTCTGTGTCGCAGAAAAACCCTAGGCCGATCGCCGATCGCCGATCGGAGCAGGCCGGAGATGGCGAGGGACGAGGGGCAGCTCAGGGCGGCGAAGCGGGCGTACCGGAGCGCGAGGGACGAGGGGAACCGCCAGGAGGAGGCTCGGTGGGCGAACGTGATCGGGGACATCCTCAAGAACCGCGGGGAGTACGTGGAGGCCCTCAAGTGGCTCCGCATCGACTACGACGTCACGTCCCGGCACCTGCCGGAGAAGCACCTGCTGCCGACGTGCCAGTCCCTCGGGGAGATGTACCTCCGGCTCGAGTGCTTCCAGGACGCGCTCTTCTATCAGGTAACCGCTCCCGGCCCCTTTTTGACTGCCCGGGTTTCGATTCCGGCGGCGATTGTCGGAATTTAGGTGCAGATACTTCCTGTTGGTTCTCGTTATGGACTCGGGGGGATGGCGATTTTACGGTCTTGGTTTTTTATGTGTGCTTTGTCGACTGTCGCAGAAGAAACATTTGGAGCTCGCTAAGGACTCCGATGATCTTGTCGAGCAGCAACGAGCGAGTACGCAGCTCGGTCGCACGTACCACGAGATGTTCCTGAGATCTGCGGATGACCACTACTCCATTCGGAATGCTAAGAAGTATTTCAGATCCGCCATGAAGCTCGCCAAGGAACTGAAGGAGAACCCGCCGACCAATAAGTCTTTCTTGAAGGAATATATTGATGCACATAATAATATCGGTATGCTTGAGATAGATCTCGACAATTTGGTGGAGGCCCAGAAGATATTATCTAAAGGATTAGACATATGTGATGAAGAAGAGGTTACTGAAGACGATGATGGACGTAGTAGGCTACATCATAATCTTGGAAACGTCTACACAGAACTGAGGATGTGGAATGAGGCTCGGGAGCATATTGAGAGGGACATAATAATCTGTAAGAGGATCGGGCATTGCCAAGGTGAGGCAAAGGGGTACATAAATCTTGGCGAACTGCATTACAGGGTACAAAAGTATGATGAGGCAACTCTTTGCTATCAAAAGGCATTTGATCTGGCAGATTCTATGGTGGACGAGGATGCTTTGGTGGGTCAAATTAACCAAAATATCGAAACGGTGAATCAAGCTATTAAGGTGATGGATGAGCTGAGGCTTGAAGAGCAGAACTTTAAAAAGCTGTCGAGAAAGTCGGTCGGTGCTCGAGGCACCGGAAGTGAAAGGAAATGGCTTCTGCAGCAGAATAAGTCCCTTGACCGTCTTATCGAGAAATCAAGTATGATTGCTGCATGGTTAAAAGTAAGTCTCCTTCTCTGTTAAGTTTTAGATGGCTTGGCTTCTGCAGTGAGTTCCATCTGTCAAATCATGCTTTATATTATAATTATGATATTGCTTCCATATCAATTGAAAGATTGCTAATTTTTAGAACTTTCTTACTTCCTGAGATCATTCATGATGAAAATTGTATTCAATCCTTTTGAACATTGGACCTTTTTGCTGCATTGGATACTAGGAACGTTTGGCTTGAGTGTGAAGCAGCTTTATGATATTCTTTCTCACGAAATACTAGAAAATAACCGTTTCATACATTTTTTAGCAAACATTTCGTGGTTTGGCATTGTTAGAGACTGTCTTCTCAAGAGATGACTGGAAAAGGGTCGGCCATAATGCAAGCTCTATAACTGGATAATATTTTACTTTTAATTCTTTAGAATAGAATGCATCATAACAATAACAGGGATTTTGTAGGTACATACAATCCACTAATGGAACTTAATCATGATATTTGACGTAGTCAACATAATCGCTGAAGTTGCATTTTTTGTTATAGTTCTAGCAGTTTCAGGGAAGCAAATGGTCACCAAAACAATAATTGAATTAGTTTGTTGATGATTTGTAAGTTGCACAAGTAGTTGCATAGGCAAGTACTGTAAAAAAACTCCAAAATATGCCTAATGTGACAGTAATACCCCATTTTTTTTTTTTTGTGTCACCAAAATCCCCAAACTTGCTCACTGTGACACAAATGCCCCAAAATTTTTTCGTTTGTGTCACAAAAAAGCCTAAATATGTACACCCGTGACATATCTAACTGCTATTTCATATCCATCCAAGGTATATTTGTCATACCGGTATAAGTTTGGGATTTTTCGTGACAAAAAAAAATGGGGTCTTTTTGTCAAGGCAAGTTTAGGATTTTTAGTGACACCAAAAAAAAAAAAAATGGGGTATATGTGTCATAGTGGACATAGTTTGGGGTTTTTTGTAGTATTAACCCTATTAAAAAAAAAATGAAGGATGAGATCTAGACCATCCAAGAGAAAAACTAAACTCCAAGAATGGCAACCATGGGATTTATTGAAGGCCACCTTTGAAAGGGAGACCTAACATTCTCTCTTCGTACATTTTTAGACACACCCCACCCCAACCAATAAAAATAAAGAAAAATCAAGTGACCACTGATACTGATATAGGATGTTGATACATGTAACTAGATTTGCCACTTGCAAACTTCTGGTTTCAATTGTCCATAGCACAAGCATTATTGATGTATAGAAGTAGCGTCAAAGGAGTGATTCTTCAATAAGCTTCTCTGAATGATCAACATGAATCTTCATGAAAGTTTGAAGCTGCATATGGAGATACGCCATTCTAGATGATTAAGTGGTGCCGTTAGATTGATTAAGTCATTTCCTGATTCTCTAGAATAATTACACTATTTCCAAATACTTTATTTTGGCGTAGTCTTACATTGGTTTGTTTTCTGTGATTTATTTCAGCATCTTGACTTTGCTAAACGCAAGAAAAGAATAGCAAGTGAACTTTGCGACAAGGAAAAGCTCAGTGATTCGTACCTTGTTATTGGAGAATCATACCAGAAGCTCCGAAAATTCAACAAAGCTCTGAAATGGTACAACAAGAGTTGGGAGATTTATAAATCCATTGGCAACATGGAGGTTCGTTGGTTGTTCGTCTCTGAATTCTAATTCCTTAATAATTTTCTTTTCTAATTCTGCTGATTTGCTATTGAAGATCATAACTTGATTCAAGGTTCGAAAAGTCATAGCTATCGGAAGACTATGCAAGTACTAAATCCATGTGATAAATTAGTAAAAGTTCAGGATTAATTAAATTGCTACTTATAGAATAATTTTGGCGTCATGATCACTGAGTTATATGATCTTTCTCAATAATTTTAACTGGATCATTTGCAACAAAATGGCTCATTAACTTTATATTTGTGTGTTTGATGGACAAATGTAGCAATTTTATGTCCAGAATCGTAGGACATAGTTGATGTTATCTTTCTAATCTCTCTCTTAAATCGTACTTAAACAAATGATGGCAACTTTGTTTGATGAATTTTTTTTGTGAGATTCCTTGTTGTGTTCTGTCAGTAACTCCACAAAGCAGTTTTTCTTAATCAAACCAATTGATAATATTTAAGCATTTCCAATTGGAACCTACTAATATATATGTAGTAGCCTTGCATTTCCATCTTCAACGAACTCACTAAATCATATTTGCACAACTTCTTTCCACCTTAACTCCATAAACCAATAGTGGTTCCTCCTGAAAGACCACTTTTTTGCCACCTTTTTAACCAACTTCTCCACATATACTGATACATAACTACTTCTCCACATATACTGATACATAACTATAGTGTGAAACTTTAACTTTGGTACTTTAACAAATCTATTGATTTAATTATCATTTCACTATTCATAGTTTTGAAAACTTGACTCATGATTTATATTTTGATTTGATAACCATGCAGCTGCTTTAATGTTTGTTGCCACATAGGAGAATCTTCTATAGCTAATTTTAAGATTCTGAGGGTTGGTACTCTTCATTTTCCTTTGGCTTATAAATTGATCACATTCTTGATATTTATGGTGAGAGCATTTTAGTATATGTTTCATTAATGGTCTATTGACACTTACTCGAGGTCAATATCGTATCCAGGGGCAGGCTTTAGTTAAAATTAATATTGGTGATGTTTTGGACTGTGACGGAAACTGGGCAGGTGCATTGGACGCTTTTGAAGAGGGGTACAGGTGATTGCCCTCCTTAATGTTAATCTTTTCAGTTGTTTCTTTTATTAAAGGTAACATGAGAGGCTTCTCCAGTGTCAGATATAATAAATGTTTTTGTCTTGTCAACTATGAATTTTCTCTAACATTACTAGGATATGTTCAAAATATCTAGAGTTAATTTGCCATGCATTTGATGTGGGACTGCATGTGCATAGCAAAACTGGTGCCTATGTGAGGTTGGAGTACACAAACAAGTATTGCTCCAACAACAATTACTGCTAGGAAGATCAACAGATGCATGAACCTGCCTGTGTATGGAATGAATGTCTGCGCTTCACGTGCATGATGCATCCATTATTAATTTTCTTTGCTACCTTTGAGATGCTTTGCTCTAAGTTGAACTAATGCGTTTACAAGCCTGATGTTTCTCAAATCCTTGAATGCCAATTATCATTGCCTTCTACCCAGAGTTATACTCATTACTTTCAACATAAATGCTCGGCATTGTTTCTCAATTGTGTGTTGCAGGATTGCTGTGGAAGCTAACCTCATCTCAGTACAGCTTTCTGCCCTAGAGAACATGCACTATAGCCACATGATAAGATTTGACAATGTTGAAGAGGCGAGGTGAGTTATCTGTTTTAGAAAGTGGAACGATAGAGTAGTTTATGGAACCAAATAGTGAACTCCAGGAATAACAGTATAATAAGTGGAACTCTAATATCCCAGATTACTAGGTTTCACCACAATTGAATCCACCCAATTGTATGTAAACTAGGGCGCATTCTTCTGTGCAGGAGGTTGCAGCTTCTAATTGACAAGTTGAAGCAATCAGAAAGGAAAGAGCTTGAACAGTCAAAAGTGGCAGGAGATTGCTGCCCTGAAACAGACACAGAAGGTGATGATTGTTTATCAAATAGCAGGTCCAGCACATGCAGTTCTCCACTTACATCTAATTCTTGTAAGAGAAAACTTCACAACACTGTGGAAGAGCTAAATGATGATGCTCCTTTGATATCGCTTCTCCATTCAAAGAAAGTTTCACCAAGGTTCAGAACAGCTGCTCCTGTAGAGAAGTGTGGTAATACCATGAACCACATGATGGCATCATCCAAAAGTTCATCTAAATCAACTGGTGATACGCAGAAAGTTGTTGATCGTAAGCGCATTCGGTTAGTCCTTTCTGATGATGAAGGAGAAATGCATGCTCAGGCGGGCAGCTCAATGGCTGGGCCGCATTCTATGGATAGGGCAGCTACTTCTGATGAAAGTGAGGATTACTTTGCTTGATTTTAGCTTCACACCTATGATATCATGACTATATCTGAATTGTATGCCTAAATGGTGTAGGGAATAAAGCAACAGCAGCAGCAGCGGGATGTCACGTAAGTGGGTCTTTGGCCAAACATAGAATTATTTGTCTTTCTGAGCCCATGATGGTATTTCTCTCTCTTTATTCAAGTTTGTTTTTCCTTCATCAGGATGCACCCGCTATTGGATCAGAATGTACTAACAGTTTTCGGAAGCTTGTTAGTGTAGAAGAGAGCACATGTTCTCATAAAACCAGGAGTTTCAGTAGAGTGGCATCTGAAAATGGAAAAGAAGACAGATCCTTGAGCACCAAGGATGTTTTTCCTGACTATTTTGTGGCAGATAGCTCAAAATGTGACTTTGATGTCTCCAATAACCTATCACACACTGTTCATTTGGATTTCCCTGCTTGCACTGACAAATCCAAAGTAAGAGTCAGTTTGCCTCTAGTGCATTTAGACTTTGCATTACGGTAATGTGGCCATGTTCATTTAACTTCATTTAGAATTTCAACACAGCTGTTCTATTTGAATTGTTAAAACTGTCCCTCATTTTGTGCTGCTAATGCTAAGTCAATACCAAATTCATCTGCATTTAGAACAACATGACACCAATTGGAACCTAGTGAAAATTGTGTCATCTGCCATTATCAAAATTCTTGATTAAGACTGATTAAGAGTCTTTCTCTATTCAATCCACGGCCTACCTCGATACACCTGTGTCACAACGGCTGATCTTTCGGAATTTAACTATCTTTTTTTCTGACCTGTTATGCATTGTGATTATTGCAGCAATTCATATTGTTCAAAATCGACAATGAACTTATCCATGTAGAGGCTGAGAGCTTTGGGTCTGATGATGAATTCGACATCAACTCTTTGAAGGTTGAATTGGCATGCCTGTACTACCTACATCTTTCTAAAGAAAAGAGATCGAAGGGTTAGTCAATTAAACATCTACTGCTTATGGTCTTGCAATCCATCCATCAGAAAAAAAAAAAAAACCACCTTCAAATTCTTAATGATGCATCATTTCAGCTTCTATTAGTTGCAGTGTCCTTGCATCTCTCTCTCTCACACAGACACACACACACAAAGGCAAGCACACTTAACGAGACTGCCATCCTTGCAATTTTCTGATGCTCGTATCTAATACAGGTCTCTTGCCAATCATCCAACAAATAATATATGAGGGAAAACCCCTCCCATGCTTAGAAACTGTTCAAAGCTTGAGGGATCTCTTGGGAAAGGGATTAGTTGAAGTACTTGTTAATGGTATGTACCAGAACATATTATATTCGCATGATGTAAAAATGTCTTTCATGTCATGGATATTGTCATCTCAGGCTACCTCATGATAAAAGAAAACAGTCTGTGGTTTATGAGTACATGAATCATCACTATGAACTGCAGCACTTGTGGACACTAGAATTTTATAATCTGAAATGTTCTTTTGGTAACTACATCAGCGTTGCCTGAAAAAAATATCATTTTTTCACACAAGTTTCTATATTTAAATGCAAAAAGTTGGTTGAAATGCATTTCCCATGGGAATTGTGATTGATTGTTTATGCTCATTAGCCATGTGTGAGCGACACATGATACTTTTCACTGGAGCAGAGTATCTGCTGGTGTTTTTATAAAAGTCACTTTTACAAAGTTGTATTTAATATTAAAATGTCACCTTACAGGTTGGGTGCAGAAGCCCTTGATGAAGCTCTATGTTGACTGCTGTGAGGACCTATTTGAGCAACCAAATTTGAAGTTGCTCAAAAGGTTATACAACTTGGAGGTAGGTTAGCGTTCTGTTGTTTGCTTCTACTTTCATCCTTTTTGGAATATCTTAACTTCTCCTGAATTGGTGAGTTTATTGAGGAAAAGCTACGATACTTACCTGTTTAATAGGTCTCGGAAGATGAAGTCATCCTGTCAGAATGTGAACTACAAGATGTATCCGTAACTCCATTGTTGAATGCATTGCGCATGCACGGAACAATTGCGATGCTTAACCTTTCTCATAATCTCCTAGGTAATCATCTGATATCTAGTTTCAACCAGAGCCTTTTCCTCGACTCTTGTGGTCTGTAGCTGCCGTCATTTCTCCTTAATAATTTTTCCATAACAAGGGCAGTATATAGATTTCAAAAGCTGTTACAATTTGAATGATTTTTCCAGGAAATGGAACCATGGAGAAACTTCAACAAGCACTCCAGTCTTCAGGTCAGAGCTATGGAGACCTGAGTCTGGATCTGCATTGCAACCGGTTTGGTCCAACAGCATTGTTTCAGGTTCATATTGAATGATAACTGTCCAGCAAACATTTACTTCCCCCATTTAACTTTTCGTTTCACCTTGCAATTTGGGAGAAATCAGTACTTTCATGTGGAAATTTTGATGTTTAACTGAAATCGAGAAAGACGTTGAACTCTAAAAATGGCTAGTGGATCTTGAGTATTGTGACAACATCTCATTAGTGTCTATAAACCGCGTGCCTATTTGATAGCCTTGAATGAGCTTATTTAGTTTATGCGTGCAGATCTGTGAATGTCCTGTGCTGTTTGAACGACTGGTGGTACTTAATATATCCGGCAATCGTCTCACTGATGCCTGTGGATCTTACATTTCCACAATTCTGAAAAATTGTAGGGGTAAGGTCCATCTGCTGTAGCATTTTAACAAGCACATACGGCATGTACAAGCACACAAAGGTCAATGCGTACATGAGAGTGCGCACATTGAGCCACCTACCCACAGGCACATGCATCTATCTAGTTAACTGAATATTAATTACTTCCTTTTGATGGATTGTTCATTCTGTAGCCTTGTATAGCTTGAATGTAGAGCGCTGTTCAATTACATCTAGAACAATTAACAAGGCCGCTGAAGCACTGGAAGCTGGATCAACACTTGCACAACTTTATATAGGTACATAATAGGTTTTTTTTCAAACCATTACTGAGCATTATTTATGTAATGGAACATGAACTCCTTTTTCAAATCAATAGGACATAATGACTTGATATCAGGAAATGCTATTGTCTATCTGCTTTCCAAGCTTGCCTCACTGGAAAGGTACTTTAAGACTTTAAACCATACCGTCATTTCTTGTCACAGGTTGGAAATGACATTCAACTTTTCATCTGATTTTAGTGACTTCTTATTTTGCATAGATTTTCTGAACTAAGTCTGAGTGGCTTGAAACTTAGCAAAACTGTAGTTGACAGCCTATGTCAGATATCTAAAAGATTGTCTCTGTCGGGACTAATGCTTGGAGGTACCAATATTGGAACGGTGAGTACTTTTTTCAAGTTATAAGTGCATCATTCACACGAATGGCCCTTTGGCATTTTGCGCATCTTTATATTGATGTGCTTGTTTGGGTTCCAGGATGGAGCACTACAGTTGAGTGAATCACTTCCCTTTGAGAATCAAGAGCTTGTGAAGTTGGACTTGTCATTTTGTGGATTGACATCCAAGTACTTTTCAAAACAAACTGTTGATAGTCTGGTTTGTGGAATCATGGAGCTGAGCCTTGGAGGGAATTTGATCAAGCAAGAGGTATGCTGTTTACTTCCCAATTATCTTAAGTGGTGCTATGATATGACCATTCTCTGTTATATGAAATCCTTGAAATTAGTTTGTTTCGAAATTCTGTCTGCTTACTACTATAACGAGGCTTCCATATCAGTGAAGTGTAGATGCTGCAACAAACCAACACTACTGAAGATTTTGTTGGCTTTACCAGTTATAATTTTGGGTGCCATAACCATACAAATAAATAAGCGACATTTGTGTGACATTTGTTTCTGCCAGATGATAGGATATTTCAGAATTTCATCTATGTTTTTCCAATTTAATCTATTAGCATCTTTGATAAGCTTGTTGTGTATGCGAAAGCTTATCTTTATATTGGCCATTAGTTGAAGCAGCTTAACAAAATCTTTTAGTGATTTGGTGACATGTTCCTATTTGCTTCGTTTCTGGTTCAGTATCACTGTTCTTATTTTTCAAGTGGGAGTTGGCTTGGGATTGTAGCTAAGCTAATAAATTTGATTGTCTTGCCCCTCCTTTAAGTTCTCTGCCTAAGTTATTGACGTGTGTATTTTCAACATGATTAGACTACAGGTTTGCTGTATGAGCTTTCTCAATATACATTCCTGATAAGAATGGATTTGAAATTAGATTATATTCTGTTGGTATTTCCTTTGCCTATGTTAAGTATATGTCTTTCTTCCTAAAACAATACCTTTTCTTGTGTGAGCTCTCTCAGAGTATTGAATTCTTAAAATTTTAATGCACCTGAAATGAGCTTATGCTGGATGCTCATGAAAACAGGGAATTAGTGCATTAGCGTCAGTACTGGTGCATCCTCAATGCGGCATAAAAATTTTGATCTTAAATAAGTGTCAGCTTGGCCTTTCCGGGGTTGTTGAAATAATACAGGCACTGGCAGGTTAGATACCCAAAACCCTCTCTTACAATATTTGTTTCTTACAAAAAAATTTAGTTGATGCATCTGCCATTTGATTCTGGTAACAGAAAACAACTCCCTGGAGGAGCTCAATCTTGCTGATAATGCCAACAATGAGGAAATATTGTCAAATTCGCAAATAGAGCTAAGTCTTATTCATCCTCCATCTTTAAATAGCTCTGCTGCGAAGGAAATAGATCCAGAACAGAATGGGCCATGTACCCTGAATCATGGGTGCAATCAGCTTGAAGTTGCTGACAGTGAAGATGTTCAGACTGGGATAGAGCATGATGCATCCGGGGTCAATCAAAGCTGTGCTAGTTCGTGGGAGAGTATTGGTGCAGCGGAGAGCCCATTTGTCGAAAAGCTTTCCATGGCCATTGGGATGGCAAAGCAGTTGGAGTTGTTGGATCTGAGCAATAACGGATTCAGCAAGAATGCTGCAGAATCGTTTTACATAGCTTGGTCAAGTTCCAGAGGTTCATTGGCGCATAGGCATATTAATAAACGGACAGTCCATCTCTCTTGTCAGGCGAACAAATGTTGCAGATTTAGACCTTGCTGCAAGAGGGATTAAAAATCACAGCAATGGAAAGTTATCTTTACGATTCCAAAAGTAAATACCGGATTCCCAGCTTACCACAGAATCATGACCTCAGTACTTAGAAGATGCAATATCGATGATGAGCTATTAGTCAGCTAATTTGGTTCACACTCAAGCAGTGGCATAGGTATACAAGCATCTAATTGTGTTCTAAATTCGGTAACTATAAACATCGAATTTGTATATTTGGCTGTCGTCATTGTTCTTGCGTCAAAGGATGAACAGATTAGCACCAGAGAAGTGGTGCTGCCTGCGAGTTGGATCTTGCTAGCTATGGAAACAGGAAAAGCAAAAAAAGAGGGCCGACAAGAACGAGCAAAGATATAGTCTTTTTGTTGAGATACTAATTCCAAACCAGGATCTTTGTACTGTGTATATATACAGCTGAAAATAAACATCTGCTTATGCTAAATTATTGTGTTGTATTAGTTTTTTGGCTCAATCACTTTCCTCTGTTACATTGCCCAAACCTAGACCAGTCAAATGGGTGGGTCGGATCGAAAATGAGTCGACTCATATTTGACTTATTTAATTTGTTTTAACTTATATTCATGTAGTGTAAATCAAGTGATCTATACCCGATTCGACCTGTATTGCTAAAACTTATTAATATTCTAGGAAAACCCACTTCTACTATATGTTAATTGGATTAAAACTTCAAATAAAAATAAAAAATAAAAAAATAAAAAATAAAAATAAAAATAAAAATAAAAGTTAAAAAAAAAACCTATAAATTGAAATATTTATAAAGAATTAGACTATGCACATGCTTTTTATTTGAAGTGAACATATCATTGAATAACTAAAAATTGTAACAAGAAAATTTTTAACTAAACCTAAAAAGCTCATTCTTATGATTTTTTTATTTAAAAAAAAGTATTGTTAAAGCATTTTTATGCAATAAAAATTTTTTAAGACTTTTTATGCAATACAAATTTAATGGAAAATTTTTATAATTTTTTTAAATCGAATTTTTAATTTTTTAAATATAATTTTCAATAATTTTTAATTTGTTAAAATATAATTTTTATTTTTAATAATTATTTTTCTTTTTCTCTTTTCTTTTTTCTTCTTCTTCGGCTGGCCACCGGCCACGACAACGGCCGATGACCAACCACAGGCGAGATCAAGCTCGCCGGTGTCTGGCGAGGCTCGATCTCGCCAATCCGGCGAGGCCGAAGCCTCTCTTGATGCAGGTGAGCTCGAGTCTTGTCAATCATCAGCGAGGCTCGAGCCTTGCCATATCTGGCAAGGCCGAGGCATTGCCCAACGCCGGCAAGCTTGAGCCTCACCAATTGTCGACAAGGCCAAGCCTCGCTAGTCATCGGCAACCTGTCGACAAGCTCAAGCCTTGCCTAGCCTGTCATCAGCTGTCGACCGACCATCGACTAAGGAAGGAAGAAAAAGAAAAAGAAAAAAATTGAAATATGAAGAATAATTATAATTTTGATTTTTTTTATTAAAAAACATTTTATAAAGTTAAAGAATGACATGGGTTCAAAGTGGGTTTCCTAATAACCCATTTAGATCCATTTTTTTTTTGTATTTTACTTTTTCAAACCCATTTATGACTCATATTTAACTTTTACTTAATTCATAAATGATCCATTTAATTAAAAATTGATCATAATAAGGGTTTATAATCCATTTTGCTAGCTCTACCCAAACCTGGTGAACTCTTCATGAAGTTCTGCTACCATTACAAGTTAAGCACTGACTTCTCATTGACCCAGGTTGCCCCTATCATCTGAAGCTGATTATATATAGTTACATTACTGCAGGTGCCTAATTTTAAGATAACAAAACCAGGGAACCTGAATATATGTCTTGTAATGTAACAGAATAATGACCGAAAGACCATGTATTATCAGGTTGACATTATTAAATTGAACATCTCATGTTTGATTGGATCTACTGTAAGATAATCGACCTCATTTAGTTAAGCCACTTATGTGATCACATTGGATTAGTGATGGCTCATCTGTCATTTCTAATGTAAGCTTGAATATCACCTCAAACTTGTCAATTGAATGTGATAACCCATTGTGTCTTTGAGGTGATGAAGGTGCCAAAAGCAATTAGTTGGCGTCTTCGGTTTTGAAAGCTCATGATTGACAATTGACACAATCTGAGAAAAAACAATTTCGCTTTGATTTAAAGGGGATAGTTTCTCACTATGTTCCCAGTCAAAATTGGTTGGGCCACAGCAACTTGTGAGAAAATCAACGATTGGACTTCTTTTCTAGGTTCTGTAGCTCTAACAACATGGAGATTAAGAGATTCCTAAGTACCTGCTTTCAACTTTCAAGGATCGAATGAGTGCTCTTCCTTTTGCATGATTATAAGTAGTTTTCTTAGGAGACCCACTTTGAATTACAGTTCGTTTGCGAGAAATTATTTTTCGACTTTTTTATACTTGGATGACAAGAAATTTATTGATTTATGAATAATTTTTTTTCATAAAATACATATAACAAATTTAGATTGAAAGAAAATGATTTCCGCTTTTGTCAAGAAAGAACCATTTTTCCTAAATCATAAAATATATATAAAAAAATTGGTTAATTTTCTTGAAAAAAAAATTACGAAAAAAAATTAATATGAAATTTTCAGCAAATAAATCCAGCTTTAAATCTATTAAATCATGACCTAGGACCATACTAGCTTGTGCGTCCACGCAATAATTTTCCGTCCTTGTCTTTTGCCGCGAACTTCTTCTTTTATATAATATAATAAGCAGATTGACATATGCTTCGTAAAGCTTTGACGAAAACGAGAGATAACGACGAAAGCTCTTTTTGTGGCTGACAGCTTGAGCTTAATTGACAATACAAAGAGTTCATACTCTATAGCAAGGAAGTCCACTTTACTATTTTTCCCCTCTGATATGTTTCACAGCTGTTGACCACGGGTGCTCTAGAGGTGCTTATCAAGCATTATAACAAAAATATAAAGTTGATATTCTCGAGACATTTATGAAGAACAGAGTATGATATGATACAATTTATGCAGAAAAATACTCTTAAAACACCTATTTGCATTGGAATAATGCTGGAGAAACAGCAAGCGGTTCACAGAATGACGCCATAATTTTGTTACTGGCTCTCCCAAATTGGACCCAGGGGGTTTAGATTGTCGCAACAGCTAGCGTTGCCATCGGCTTTGGCAGACTGATTGGCAGGTACAGATTTTGATGAAGTTGTCTTGTCGTCACCCAGTCGACATGAATTTCAGCTAACCTAAGACACAGTCACCGTGCACTATCTGTAGGTGGCCCTTTCTATGCCCTTAGCCACAAGGCCTTCCAGCAAATCGACAGCGATATCATGCAAAGCCGTCCAGATAACTCTTGGAAATGTCAACTTTCTTGCATGACTTGCTAGATTTTCCGATGCAAAGGAAGCAGAAGCTGTCGGACTTCTAGATTGCATCTTCTGAAGAAATTATGGAGCTGACTCTTGAAAAAAATTCAGAATCCATGAATTACACATCACTTTATATTTGTTTCATAAAAAAGAAAAATGATAAATATCTTCCTAAAAATATTCATTTATATCATTTAGGAAATTGAATTATTTTTATTATTGATGAAAATATTTAAATATAAATCATTATTTATAATGAAAATATTTTTTATTAATTGATTATTTTAAGTGATATACATTTTTAAGGAAAATATTTTTCAAACAATCCTCTTTCTTCGAAACAACGAAATCTAAGGTTATGATTTTGAGGACTCGCACACACCTTGTTCCAAAATCCCGATCTTTCCGTAAAGTCTTGAGGCCACATTTGTCATATGGCGCATGGCGACTTGATTGATTTGTACACACATGATATACTCACGATTTATATGCATTTATAGAGACTTATGTGTGCTGGATAACTCCTCCCTCTGGCTGGAGATAGCCCCTCCCTCTGGTTGGATTAACCTCAAAACACCAACAGGGTCTCTAAAAGCAACTCGTGTCCAGCTTTGGTCGATGGACTTCTCCGCAACGAGTCAGGCAATTGCTTGCCAGTTTTGCTCAACATCTGGGAGTGTGCATTAAGAGATGAACTTTGGAGGTACTCTTTTGGGACTCAAATTGGCAATCTCTTTGGGAATTCTTAAAAAAACTGTGAAGGTGGACTCACAAGCGACAATTGCACTGTTTCAGAAGTCCGCTATCTCTCACCATGCGGCGAAATCTCTGACTTTTGAATTTGGAAATCGTTAAGTACTTCCAACAAGTCAGAATTCTTCATGCTTTTAGGGAAGAAAATTTATGTGCAAATTGGTTAGCAAAGTGGATTATTCAATCTTGTTATGTAAATACTCTGGCATTAGATAGACCATCAATAGGTTTAATTCCCCTATTTAAGCTTTATTAGGCGAGTTTAACGTAATACTCAGACTTTGCCCCGTTTCTTTAAAAAAAATGAAAAAGAAAAAGCCAGTCACAGACTCACAATGTTGTGGAGCCAACAATCATGAAGCTCCTTTTCTTTTATATGTATATAAATATCTAGAGAGATTTCAAAACCTCAGTTTCAACGTAATTCGAATCCAATGCAAGAGTCAATCATGTCCTGAGACCTTGGATCCACTATATCGTGTTGATGCGAATCATTTGGAAACCGTTCACTTTTTATACTTTAATTCTACAAAATAAAGCATTCTCAGCTCTATGCTTTATCTATCATCTTTATGGCTGTGGATAACGAGAACCAGAAACGGTGGCTGCATGGCGACAACAAGAAATGTTCAGAAAGTAAAGAAACCCAAACGCAGAAGCTAACGCTTAAGAAGACACTGGACATCTGAATCTTTTAATCTTTGATTTTCTTTTTCAAATAAAGCAAGAGAACAAGCATCAAAATCTTCATGTATGAAGTAAGCGATTAAAAAGTACATAAATCAACATATCCCCCCAACCCATGTCTTCAATCTCCAAAAAGATTTTGCCCAACCACTCCATGTACATAGTAACAACCCAACCTTTTTCCATTTTGCTTCAACAAAATGGCAAAAGAGATAAAAAGGAAAAAAAAGAGGTCCAAAAAAAGAGAGACTAAAAGGCACGACTATAATAATATGCGATCCATCACCTTCTTGCCAAAATTCTGTCTGACGAAATCTTCATGGTGATGATGATGAAGTCCGGCTTTGCAAGCCAATGTCGTTGTGCTTCCTTGAAGGACCAGAGGCTGGTATTGGGAAGTGTCTAGGCAAGAACCCCAAGAAGTGGCCGATCCCATTATCATGAGGTTGCTTTGGCTTAATCTTAAACGCATGCTGGGTGCTTCTTGATCCATGACAATGCGCAACAAAGAGAATGAACAAGTACAGAGACAACCAAAGCAGCAACTTAAGAGCTCGTATAAACACACCCATGTTTCACTTCTGGGTACTCTGTGCTCGCTTGGCTTTGGCTGGGAAGATTGGAGTGCAAAAAGTGGTGAGAAAACCAGAATGAAACATGGGGCAAATTTGATCAAATATGGAGGACTACCGGCTCATGTGATTTTGTCAAACGTGCGTGAGAACCAGCTCTGTCTAGTATCAAACTAGCCAAGCTACCAAAGTTAGGATTGAAGGAAAGAGGGGGAGGGGTACCAAATGGGGTAGAAGCAAAAAAGTAGAAAAAGATGGAGGAAGCTTTTGAATGGGTCTAATTGGTTGAAGAGTGATCTCAAGAGAGGAGTGACGTCCATCAAAAGAAATATTTTCTCTCTGTCGAATGACAGGAAAAGGAGAGAGTCTACGGTACGACGCTTTACATAACTTGATGCGATATTGCGATGCGATCTATCTCATCGAATTACCTCACCTTATTATATGATCAAATCTTCTTATTGACATGTGACACATCAAAATATATATAATGACACGAGAGTTCCAAGATAGATTGTTTTAGTAATATAATATTTAGAGAAATGATTATGTAATAATCTTTTATATATCGTAAGAATAATACTTTATTTCAGATCACTAAAAATCAAATTATAAATGATTATAAATTATTGTAAGATATTTTTAAAAAAATTTGTAACTTATAATAAATTATTATTTTCACAGTACGTTAGATTTATTATGACAAACTTACAAAAGTAACATGTACAAAATTATGCTTAGACCATAAATGATAATTTAGATAAGTGAATCAGATCAATAACCCAATAGAATCTACCTCATCAATAAGCATACTGAATTCGCAGGACACTAAAAGAATTCGGCAATATTAGTTTTCTCGATAAGGAACACGTAAGAGGACTTTTTTTACCAAAAAAAAAACATGTAAGAGGACTTTTTTTCCCTGGACAGGAGGAATAGAGAGAAAGATCATGTGGGCCAAGCAATTGAAGAGAAAAGAGAGAAAAGCAAGGAGGTTGATGTTGTGTCATATCCCCTATCTTTATTTTGTGTAGGGTTAGGTGAGTGTTTGGTCCCACTTCATATTGATGGCACAGGACGACTTGAGGAACTGGGAAAAACTGTAGTTTCCGACCCCCTCTCTGTACAGGAAAGCCTGTCCCAGCCTTGATTTGATCACTTCTCGTTTCCTCTCACTCGCCTTTTCGTTTTCTGGTCAGCCATTCCCCAAATTAAAGGTAACCGCAACTCATGCATTCTCTCTCTCTCTCTCTCTCTCTCGATAAGTTGACGTGACCACTTTGAGGATTCACAAAACTTTCTGCTTTTTAAGTCTTGCATTTTGAAGTTGGGGTAACTTATAGTGGAGGCCTTGAGAGAGGCATGTACCTTTTCACTTTCTTTAACTTGGTCAAAATGAAAAAAAAAAAAAAAAACCTCACAGTTTCTTCTTTTTTCGTTTGGTTTGTCAGTAAGTGCAAATTCATGTTTGATCTTTACCTCCATTTCTTTGGACCAATTTATTTTTAATCATTGAATAACATATTTTTGAAAATTAAACTTTGCTGATTATTCATTTATTTGCAAAAGAATTTTTTTCTTTGACATGGTGGGGTGAGATAAAAACTACTATTAGGGACCTTAGTAACTTGTAAACGTGCATATGACATCTTTTAACATTTCACATGTAAAGATTGAAACTTGGAGGACATTGATACAAACAATTTCCTCAATGGAAACCCTAGAGATTGTGAAATTTTGTTAAAATATATGAAAAACCAAACTTTCTTTCCCAACAAACAAAAATTGCCAATCATTGTACAACGAGCTTAGTAATCAATCAAGTTTTATTTTTATTTTATGGACGTGATGAATTAGGTGGTGAGATAAGATTGAATATATGATTTTCATATACAGTGATTTCTTAATATCACTTAATATCCCAATTATGTGTTGTTATCTTGATTTGCTTTTGTTTTTCTTTTGGTAAATAAGCAAAAATGTTTTTTGATCTTTGCTGCAGACTAACCTCACTTGAAAATTCTTATAACTTCCCTCTCCTTTTTTCAAAATTTTATGGGTTCTCGAGCTGATGAATGCTAGACGCATCCTTTTCTTCATTTATCTATTTGCTCGTCTGCTTGTGGGAGTACTTTAAACCTTCATCGGACAATATAGTGCTGAAAATTTCAACTTGGACAGTGTAGTTAAAATACGACCGACCAAGTGTTTCTATAAATTTGTTTTACTCCTTGACACCCAAAAAAAAAAAAAAATCATTTTCTCAATTTAAGATCGATATTTTTAGTTTCTTCATAAAGTACCCATTAAACAATTGGGTTATGCTACCTATAAACTATAAATTCCATTTCGCAATGTTCTTAGAGGGTTTATTTCCAATTTATCATTGAAAAAATCATTATAAATGTAATAACATGCATATTATTTGATTTTTTTTACAAGTTTAACTTATAGGTATTCTATTTTATTAGCCGGATTTTTTGGGGGTCTATTCTACTATTAGCCAAGTCACCATTATGATAAAAAAAAAAAAAGAGTCACCATGAAATAGATTACATTAATTTTTTTAGGAGTTACTTTTCTACTTTTGAAATAAATTCTAAGACAGAATTTTTGTGTTGGAGTGTAAACTTTAGCATGTAGACGGGTTAAGTTCTAGTTCGACAAGTATTTCAATGAATATATTTCATACAGTAAAAAATCATCTCTAACATTTGATCTGATGAGTTTCACAGGCGGACAGCGAGTCTCATCAAATATATTCGAATACATGTTCTACCATCCTTATCAAGAAATTTCTCCCTAAATAATTCTTGTGATTGGCCATACGATGGGAAGATAACACAAATGATTCATGAACTTTGCTTCAATATATAATGTGGTCCTTGAACATTTAATTTGTTTAATGTAGTCTCTGAACTTCAACTCGATATATAATATGATCCCTAATTTTTTAGTTTGTTCAACAAAGTTCATAGAACCTTTGATTCATTTTCAATTTGAGTCCCCAAACTAGATAATCTAAGGACAAGATTGAATTTGGAGATATAATATTTCAGCAACTAGATTGAACATTTACAAAAAATTCAAAGATCATATTAAATAAACTTAAAATTCATGAATCATCTTGCATATTTTGTTAACATTTATGGACTATATTAAATGAATTAAAAGTTTATGAATTAAATTGAACATTGAGATAAAATATATGGACCATTTGTGTAATTATCCCAAAGATAATTAGACCTTGCATTGTATTTTTTTGAGAAGGTTTGTTCTCATATGTGAAACATGTTGTGTGTACGAGTGAGCATGATTCTAAAGTAGAATCAAGAACCAAAGAACTAGATCAGTTCCCACCATGGTAGATTTTAGGCTAAAAAAATTAGAGAATCGATTCTAACGAGTAAGTTTTAAGTTACTAGAACAAGTTTTTGTATTTTTTTTTGTTCTACCCGATTATGAGTGTTTAATTTAGAGCCAGTAACTTGGACTTTTTTTTTTTTTGTGACTCAGGAAACTCCTGCATGGCCAGTAGCCGGAGAGTAAACTCTAGGGAGGCACGCAAGGAAACTACCACCCACGCACTCCGGGCAAGGCACCACACAGAGCTTCAGCCTCATTGCTTCGCAGGGGCTTCGAACCTGGTTCTCCTTGGTGGAGAACACAAGCTCCACCCTCTACGCTGCAACGGTGGGTGGTAGTAACTTGGACTTTCATTTATGGCATATCCATGAATAAAACATTTACATTATTAATATTTCATATTTTTCATATATCTTATTATGAGTTGTAATTAATAGATCATAATGGTAAATGATAATCATTATAAATGGTAATTTCCTGCAATCATTCAATTAAAAGGATATAAGTGGAACTATATATATCCTAAAATATATAATGGGGATCCCGTCCAAGTTTAAAAAAAATTGAGAATTGATTTTAATGAGTAAGTTTCAAGTGAAACTTGAATTGACTATGATACTACACACCTTAGTTGTGTGACTAATTATTCTGATTTCTTAATTCTAAAGTTGGCCCTTTCAAGATTCACTGCCACACCTCTTTAATGAGCATATGGGTTTCAAGTTACAGCCGGTAAATAATTAGCGTTTTATTTTTTATTTTTTCAAAAACACCTAGTAGGGAAGAAAAGCTCCTCCGCAAGTGTTCATCGCCATCGATGCATTAGTCGTAACATGTAACCATCACTGTGTCGCGAACCGACACACCAATCGTAAAAATTTCAATCGCACGCGTTTGGCTTTTGTAAATTGCATGGAAAAAGTAGATGGTGACTGCAATTCTGATGCGGCGAGTGTGTTGTAGATGGGACTGCAAGTCTGCAGCTGCAGGGGGGTCGATTTTGCGGCAACAGTAAGTGAACAAATCTCGTACTATTTGCACTTGCAGACTGAATTTTTAAGAAATCTATGTCCCATTCCTTGTACTGTTTGGACTTGAGTATTTTGCACCGAAAAGGCAAAAGATTGAAAGGGACGATTTTTTGGCGTTATTAAATGACGGAGCAGGAAAAAGGAACGGGATTCTATTTTCCTTATCATCTGTTCCTTTATTTCCAAATTTTTATCAAAGTGAGAAGACAATATATCAGAAGCTGATGCCAATACCCTCTTTTTGGCAAGTAATAGAAGTAACGCCTCCATGCTCAAGTGTTAAAATGATTGCAAGTCTTTTGTAAGATCGTGCATTCAATTCACGTCGAAAGCAAGTTATAGATCTATCAAACGGATAATCAGATTAAAAATTGTTTGACTTAAATTAATCTATTTAAATCTTTTTGATATATTTCCATACAATACAAATACTCGAAACCTATACTCGATGCAATCCATATTACTAAAAAAGTTCAACACTTAACCTAATCTAGAAAAATCCTTATCCAAATTAAGGTGTGAGTACGAAGTGAAAGAGAGCGAGATGGAATGAGGGCAAAAAAGAGTTATAAAGATGAATTGAGTATAAATAAGTTATGTAGTCATTTATCACTTATATTGTCTTTGACTTTGCCATTACAATCCATTTATCGAATATAATGTATATATCAACCCAATTCATCAAATATGGATCAAAAAAATGGATTTATGATCAATTTTTATAAATTTAGAGAACAATTCCTGCTCTATTGTCCAACTAATACTGATTCGCCAATTTCGGAATTGAGTTATATGCTTACGCAAAATATTTACAACCGAAATCAGACATTCTGTGATAAGGCCTTTAGGGTAAAACACTCAAATTCCTGCCTTTATGTTGAAGAAAGAAATAGTAACTTAGATGTATCTCTCGCTCTTTCATTTTTTTGTTAATTTTTGGGATAAATACATCAAAAATCCTAAAACTTATTTTTAAGTTATGATTAAATTCTAAAACTTTTGTCGAAAAAATAAGAAGTGCAATAAAGCATTCCAGTTAACGCAGTCAAATTTGATTACTCGAAAAATGTGATATGACGCCAAGTGGACTCCACCTTAGGAAAAGTATCAATTGACAAACAAAACGGGCCAAATAAAAAATAAAATTTGTTTTTAAAAAGAAGTTGGCGAATCGCACAGAAAATCTTGTTAGGGACGGCACCGCCACCCGTTTTCCCCAGGGCCCTCAGCTGCAATGAGGGGCTCTTGCAATGGTGACGCCATTGCTTTTCTCCCACCGCACCAGTTCCAAATGCACTGAAGGACGTCCGAAGCGTCTTCAAAGGTGGAGAGACTCGAGAGATAGAGCCGGTGGTGGCGAACGTATGAGATATGTAGAGTTCTGATCATGTTACGAAAGCAAATTGAGTGTTTATTTGAAACAAATTGACCGTGTCGAGATTTGATAACGGTTGGATTTGCGACGAGATCGTTGGCATAAGTGCTAGCCCTCGTGCCACCTCCTCACAGGGTCCATTAACCGTCGTAAGGGAAGATAGGGAAATTACAAAAAATAACTAAATTTATTATAATTATACGAGTTCAATTCTAATCATTTTTTTTTTTTGCTAATTCAATTCCAAACTTTTTGTATTTGTGCCAATTCAATTTATTTAGCCAACTAGTTCTAAAGTGGACATCGGCCCGTTTTGGCCGTCTGACCAATGTTGACATGAATAAATTTTGATAATAGTTTGTTCTAATTTTCCCCCTATCTACTAGTGCTAGGCTAGGGCCATGAAGCCATTGTCAACCGCAAGCAAGGGTCATGGCCCTTACTCAACTTTGCCCAAATCTAGGTGAGGCTTGGGGGCTACCTCACCCCTAGGACTTGGGCCTCATGCCCACATTGCGAGAGAAATTGTATTAATCTTCAAGACCCACACACATGACAATCTAGGTGTGAGGCCTGGGAGCCACAGGCAAAGGTGGCCATGACCTTGCTAACTATAGGGGAGGTCGTCTTCGTTTGCGGTGGGTGAGGGCTTTGTGGCCCTTGCCTAGTAGCTTGCGAGGAGAAAAAAAGAAGAAGAAAAGAATGAAAAAACAAAAAAATAAAAAGAAAAAATAAATAATAAATAATTGAGAAAAATAAAGTATTATTAAAAAGTTATCTATGTTAGTGCCGGCTGCCTAAAATTGAGTTGATGGATTAAATTGGCATAAATGTCAAAAATTTAAGATCAAATTGGCAAGAAAAGGGATTTAATATAATTGCAAGATTTATAACTTCTTTGTTAATTTTTTCAGGAAGATGAGGTGGTAGCAACGTCATTTTCCTTTTCTTTTCTTTTTTTATTATCAAAGAAGGGTTAAAGCTAAATACACGAATTTAACGTAGTAAATCTATTTTTCCTATTTTTTGACATAATAAAACATTTAGCAACATCGCATCTGGTTGACCCAAACACTATATCTCTTTCTCTCTTCGCGGTTGTTCTTTTTGTTTTTGTTTGCAGCGCTACGTGTGTAAAATATTTGAAAAAAAATTACTATATTTGTACTTTCCATCATTCAAATTGGATAAAGTTAATGAGATGACAATAATAGACTCTTTGGACGAAGTTTTAAGAGTTAATTGACTCATACTAAGCATGAAAATTTAATTATTGAGGCAAATAGGGACGACTACCAATTGTTCTAACAATTTAATTTATTAGATAGATACGTTTTTTATTCTTTAATTATTCTAACAAACCATAAGTTCATGTTTTGGTTTTTCAACTTTTAAATTTTGTGATGTAATTTTTCCATTTTATACAACTATATTTGAGAACATTAACTTGAATAACATGTGATTAAAATATAATTATCATGTCTTAATTTCTAGATGGGATCGGACTAGATTGGGAACTGATTACCCTTAGTTAAAGTGACTTTTGATAATTGTTTAAGGTTTTGGGATCATGGACCTGACTAGATAATTCGGTCCAATCTAATGAAACCAATCATTTAGCAAAAAAAAATTAAAAAATTAAAAAAATACTATAATTGTTACTATTTTAGTTTTTATTGCGATTGCCCCCGGAATCAGGACTAGGACCGACGGCCTTGGGAACCGAACCAAACAGTCTGGTCTAGACAGTTCCCAGTTTGATCCGTCCGATATGCTCACCCCTAACTTCAACATGGGAAAATCAGAGACAATTAAAAAAAAAAAAGCTTGGTCATGCATGGGAAATGATGAGTGCGAACGGGGCGCAACTTTCATAGTCTCTGCTTTAAACTTGAGGGCTTTGCATCTGGGCCAACTCTACATAATTATTAAAATGGGCTCTACATAAGTAGGCGCAACACAACTATAATTCATGATTAAAAATAATCACAATACCACCACCATTAAAAAAAATAAAATAATAATAATACAGAAAAATCATCTCAAGTTTATTATAAGGCAGGCCAAGGGCTTCCATAACTATGAACGTGTTCAACTTACATAATGGCACAATCAAACCGTTTTTAATGACCGACTCCTGATGCGTTCGGTGAACTATTTCAAGGAGGAGAGAGTTCCTGTGCTAATGCCTCGAAGATGTATTGAGTCGGATCACATCAAAGTGGAGTATAGCTTCTCATCCGAGTCGGAGAACTCCTCGAGCCGAAGTTTGCTGTCAGGATAGCACGGAGGCATGTAACCCGGGGGGTCTCTGATGCTCGTGTCCTCGGTGCCGCCATCTTTCACAATGAACACGGAGTTCATGCCCCAAGTGAGGTGTTTATCCAGGTGACAGTGCCATAGCCACACTCCTGCGAAAGACACAAAAGCATTAATCTTTGGGCTTAGATTGCTTGCTAACCCTAAAAAGACACTACTCAACGTCAGGGATGGAAATCAAGATTCGATTAGCTTAAGTTTTGTCCCTGCCCATCAAGGTGTTCTCTTGAATTCTCAAAACTTCTGTCCATCACCGCAGGGGTAGAGAACCCTTCGCTGTCTCGGCTGAGCTGGAGAGAAGTGGAAAATGTGACCAGCTGTTACTGTAACGTACTAACCTGGATTGCTTGCCTTGAATCTAATGGCAAGCCATCCGTCCTTGGGTACTGAAGCGGTGTTCTGATAAGGAGGATCGATCAAATTGAACGTTAGAGGGTCGGTCTCGTTGTTATAGATGCCGAAACCCGTGCCAAGCACGTAGAAGCTGTGGCCATGCAGATGCATAGGATGATTCTCGGACGAGTTCATCACGTCGGTGTTCTGGAACACTATCTCCACCTCCTCATTGTACTCGAGCACCTTCACCTTCGTCCCTCTCTCTGGTTCAGCCGTGGTGTTGAGAGGCAAATTATGCTGGGTGAAGTTGAAGAAAGTCGGTGGATCATCTGGAAAATCGGTCGTGTAGAAGCCGCTGATATTTCTGCAAGTGATATGTAGCGCAATTCAAGAAACATTACTCAAAATTAGATTGCATTTAGCGAACTTTACATTCGCTAATCAATTTAAACATCTAAATTCACCCTTTAACCTATATTTGCATTTAGAGCATCGAGGAATGACGATCATAATAACAAAGATCTAGCGTAGCTAACCTGTAATATGCTTGCAGTACGTCGGTCCAAGGATTATACCAGCTGATGTTATTTACGCTTGCAGATGGGTAAACTTCTTCTGTTGTATCATTGATTTCGAGCATGAACTGGTTGAGCGACACAGTGATGAACATGCGAGTCGTTATATTCATCGGAACATTGACGTGATCGATCATGTTCCTCATACTCTGCACAAAGCCTGTCGCAGCTTCATAGTTGGTGTACGACGGAAGACCGGATGGGAAGACGGGAGTCGATGGGGCAGTGTAGTTTCCACTATACTCAAGAATCGCTGTCGCGTTGGTGTGATCGTACCCACTGTATTTGAACATGTTGCTGTAGTATTGCCTGGCGGCAACGTAGTACCGACCTGGAGGCTGTTTTGCCGTGACCAGGACGTCTATAGTTTGTCCAGGACTAATCAAGATGTATTCCGAAGAAAAGGGCTTGAGGTATGCCGCATCGGATCCAACGACGGTGATATTGTGGTCTGCGATTGCGAAGAAGAGCTCGGCATTCATGGCAGCATTGAGTAGGCGGAGAAGATAGGTCTTGCCATAATCGACCATCCACCTGCGTGTAGTTTCTACACAACACGGAGAAGAAACAGAGAAATTGAGTGAATCTGCAGCCTTAGTGCTAATACATCTTCCTGCAATTTAAGTATGTACCATTGGAGCATTCGCAGAAATCTCCAGGTTCGCCGTTGATGGTGTACGCCTCCGACACAAGCAAGTCTGACCCTTCGGCGAGCTTCTCGGCGATGGACGCGTAAACGTCCTCCGTGTACCAAGACGCTGCGAAGTAACAGTAGCATTGCTACATTACAGGAAATGAACCGTTTGAAAACTACAGGCGAAACCGTTGTACATACCGAGCACCATCACTTTCTCGCCGTCGGGCTGCGGAAATGGATAGGATGTTCCGTCGGCGGGGTGAATGACGATGAGGCCATGAATACTATATCTTGCCCACTCGCTGTGAGCGTGCCACCACAACGACCCCTCCTCTTCCGTAAACAAAACTTGATACGTGAAATTTGTCCCTGGCGAAATGCTACACTGTGTCACGTACTCGGCCCCATCGAACCATGGATTTCTCGGCTGGTTCACTCCATGCCTATCAAAATTTGAGTTAGCAGCTGCAACTTATCAAGCAAGAACGATCAAGTCTATAAGTTGGTTCCGAAATACTTAGATGGATAAATATCACTCAAATTAAAAATAGCTAGCTCGTCTTCTATATAAAATCCCTCAAATGGGACATTTATAACAAATTTATTCCCCTTTAATTTCTATTAAAGTTTAACGTCAAATTGCTAAGTTAGATAATGCGGGTATACTGATTTTGGTTTGTCCCCTCCTTTCATTACATGTGTACCGTTTGTATTTTTCGTGATATTAATCTAATTTAATTAAAATTAATGAAAGATAAATTTATCATAAATATACCGGTTTGAGTTTTTTGTAATAAACAAATTTATTTTTTGGGTAAATTTGTTTATAAATATACTAGTTTGAGGTTTCTAATAATAAAAAAATTAATTTGAAATAATTTTTTTAAAAGCAATAGTACTCTTTCGGAGGTTTCGTCACATTAACTTGGGTTTTTTTAAGCGTAGATTTATGGTTCAAGGGAAATTTTATGCGAACATTTTAATGGTGGGTCCTTGTACGAGCACTGGTTTTTTAAAGTTCTGGTGGAGCAAAAAAGCGAGATTGATAGGATGGACCGGACGGGCTACCGCAATCGCAATAATCTTACTCCAATCATTGCCTTCTACGGCGTACCTAACTTTTCGTCCTAAAATCGCGGTGGATGGATCCAGTTTTTCTGTTGTTATTGACCTCTTTCTTGATATTTTTTTCCTCGTTGCGCAAGCCCTACATCAACCTCGAAATACAAAGTTCCTGGAATAAATCGACAGATGAACATACATGCTTCTGTTTTATTCGCAATCATTTCTTGTATCCTCGCTCGTAATTGAATTCATCCCGGGTGTGAAATTTTTTAGTGGAAAGTTGTGTTCGATATCTTTACTTTTGTTTGAAAATTAATATTTTCCTTTATTTTCTTCAGTTCAAAATTGCTCTTGTACCTTTTTAAAGTGTCATTGGTAAATTTCTGAAATTGTCGTCTAATGGCGGAATTTGTCATCTTAGCAGTAACGTCAGTTAAAAATTCATTGACATGACTTAATACAGTTAGAAGTTTGTCGAGTGGAATTTTTGTTCCCTTTCTTTAGTACTCTCTCTCTCTCTCTCTCTGGGAGTAACCACCACCATCATCAACGTCATCTTCATTTTCTTCTCCTTCTTCAACTTTAAACCCCGTGAATAGAACGAAGACCCATAAAATCTAACATTCTCACCAATGCAAAACCTCAAGCGGCGATGGCTGAACTTGACAAAGCTCAAGCAACCATAGCGGTCATGGCCACAGGCTCAAACAAGTCCTAGTCCCCTGCAAACTTAACGAAGCTCAAGCATCCATGCTCGTGAGTTTGGAGAAGTTTGCATGACCAAGTTTGAGAAAACTCGAGTAGTCCCTCCCTTCTCTCCAATTAAAAGAATTTTGTGTATCATAAAAGATGCGCAAATCCTAACGTCCAATTAAGCAATTCGGTTGTCCATGTCAACAAAAACCGATGAGCCATAAAAAAAAAATGACATAGATTTTTCGGGTAAAAGTAGAGGGGATCAACCTAACATTTTACCTAGTTTTTGCTTAAACATGGTATACTAAGACCGATTCATGAAATTAATATGAAAAATGACATACGGGACAAACTTTCATGTGGGATACTGTACGTAGGATGAGAATGAGATTTGCAAGTTAACATGAGAGAGAGAGAGAGAGAGAGAGAGAGAGAGAGAGAGAGATTACCAGTGGATAGTGACGCCGTAGCCACCTTGGTTATGGACGTTCACGTACAAAGTGTCCCCTTTCTTCACATAAATGGTTGGCCCCGGAAAACTGTCATTAACGACCAACATGCTCTTTGTGCTGCACAGCCTCGTGTAGTTTTTCTCCTTCAGCTGTGTGCATAATTTAAACATGTGTACATAACTTATTGGCTGACGAGACATTAACCAATGGAGAAAGCTTAAGAAATTTAGAGGTAACGAAACAACATCAAGTTAAGCTCGCTTTCTTCTAAGGAAAAAGGGAAGCAACTCACGATGAAATCATGGTAATGAACGTCGCCATGCACGATGCTTGCAGAGTGGAGAAGAAGAAGCCCGACAACAACAAAAGCTGAGACCAATAGCTTCGTCGCGCAGACCGCCATTGCCGTAGTCTTCGTTCCTTCTTCTCAGGTGGGTTCTTGTGGATGACGAATAAAAGGGCACTGACGGAAGAGTTTTCACTTTAGGCTTCATTTAAATAAGACCATGATCGGTGAGAACAGTCAAACCACTTACGCTGTACTTTCTCTTCGACTATCTAAGGTTGTGTGGCGTGGGTTTGAATTGTCGGCCAGTAAGATTAGATAGAGGCTGATTAGTCATATCCATTCCTTCTCCCCCATGGGTTCTTGTGGTGGATGAACCACAGAGCATTTTCGCAAGAGTCTTTCTCTGTTCGCTTCATTTACGTTAGATCATGGTTGGTAAATAATTGACCCCTTTTGCACAGTCCCTAGGTTACATGGTCGCGGTACCAATCCTTGCCTCGTCTCGTGGGTTTGAATTGTAGGCATTGACATTTAGGTGGAGAATGACTAGTCCGTCTTAAAACAAGATCGGATGTGGACTTACTTATTTTTCACATTTTTCGATAAATCTTATTTTGCAAATTAATTTTATCATCGGATCTTTACACCTCACAAGCAAAGAAGTTTCGAGATACCCGACCACCAAGTGAAAGCGAACAATCCCGAGCAAATTTTTTTATTATAAATAGTACCCCTGCCTTTTGTTCTTCCTTTGTTCTGAGAACAACTAAATTTTGACTATTTCTTCTTGACTTACGGATGCCAGTCGACTAACTGACCTCCTAATTTGCTCCTCCTAACACGCACGTGCAGTGTGTGAACTTAGTTGAGAGCCGCAATATCATACTTGTATTTCAATTTAAGGGTTGTTGATAAGCGAGTAAGAATGTTTAAAGTGAGAAACCTCCATGATTTTTGGTTTGTTTAGGATGCAAAAAGTTCACCTTTATCGAACACGTCAATGATAGCCACCAAATTGATGAGATTAATTAATCGAACCTTGATAGTTACTTGTTGATTTTAATGGCATAACATTGGGAGATTCATTCATGGTCATTAGATTGTTTCAGTGTCAAAATAGCATATCTTAAAGACTATCTCAATACATTGGAGTAGAAGCTATCACAATTCGTAGTAATTCATTCACATGAGCCTCCGTGGTCCTACTGAAAATGTGTCAAAGGAAAGGTGTTAGAGGTAATTAGAGTAATTTTCTAGAATATTTTTCTATGTTAAATTAGGATATTTCTGTTGGTTTTATATATCTATCAAGATTGTGCAAATAATGACCCTTTAATTATGCATATTTTGATCAATATATGTTATTTTAAGTGCGCTCGGTGCACACCGAGTGTGCATCTGGATTGCCTCTTGTATTTTTTTTTTTTCCAATAAGTTCTAACATCCTCCTGCCAACATTGATTTTAACGTTGTTCGTCTTGTCTAATAGCCAATGTCAAACTGTAGTATTGTTGCGTGGTCTACAAAGCCCTATCATATGAGGAAGCGCCAGCGAGTTGTGGTTTCATGAGCAAAGCCAGCTACATTAGCCGTTGTTGTTTCCCTGCGATTACTCGTCTCTTTAATCAGCAAAGCCAACCGCATCAATCTTAGCTTGGTCATTATGACACCACTTGCACAAGTTGTGTCGTTTAGTAAACGTTTTAAAAGCAAAGCCAACCGCATTAGCTACTTACAATTACGACACCAGCCGCATCGGCCGCGCTCGTCTAATTACTCTTTTAGTCAACAAAGTTAGCCGCATCGACCTTAGCTGTATCGACATTTTGCTGTTTTTCCTTTGATTCACAACCTTTGCCTACTTATACTAGAGAACCGATGCCGCCACCACCAAAATCGCCATTCTCAAATGAAAGTATTGTAAATAAATTGCTCCTAGTTGTTTAATCATTTGATAACCAAAGTCATTCTTTGATAAATGATCACCATCAATCAAACTCAATAGAATTTGATCAATCCTTTTTTTCCTATCATAAGATGGAAAACAATCCCATTTTTAGGTATTTTATTTTATATGTGCTGGAATATAATACGCGGAAACGATAATATCTTATAATTACATCAACGCAAAATCACCAGAGAAATAAACGAGAAATAATAAGGATACCATAAATTTTAAGATTCGGTACGAATATCAGTATATATGTCCATGGAGAGAGCCAGTAGCAAATAATCTACTATAATTGGAGAATTAGAGTTTACAATCGCTCATACGCTTAAGTATTTCAAATTGTTTATAAATAAACAACTTACTTGAATATTAATTCATTAAATTACTATGCATTCAAGCTCGAAACAAAAACACTCTACGCATATCAAAATCAAGAACTTCAACATTTGTCTTTGGTCTGCGTACATATGGCTTCACGTTCCTATTCAAGGCTTCACACGGCTCCTACATGCAGCTCCTACGTGCGGCTCCTCTTTCTCTCGTAAGTCTGTCTTTTTCTTTTCCGCTGAAGAGCACACCTTTTGTATTGTGTGTGTGCCCAAAGTCAAAACTTTGACTCTGGTCCCACCCTTGATTCTTTTCCTCCGATATGGATTCTTCTTCTGCCTTCTTTGAGAAAGATAGAAAACTCTCATCTTTTTTTATTCTATCTTTATTTTATTTTCTCCTTTAGTTTTAAGAAGTCCAACGAAAGTAGGGCTTTTTCATCCAATTTGAAATTTGCTTGGGAAATCTTTATCAATAAATTTAATTTAACAAACTGTTATTGATATTTAAACTCGAGACATTAATTTAATAATATGTGATTTGGTTCTCATAAAATTTTACAAATCCGTTTTCTGCTCGTATCTTTAGTCTGCTACTTGAGCTTGACTTGATTGCGAAACTCTGGGCTCGATTTGTTATTCGACTTCGATTGATCTTCAGTCCGGATCGGAGGAGCACTCGACGACTACGTTCTGTTACGACTGGCGCTTGCTGCATCTTTAGTTCTTGGCAGGAGCAAATTGGCATCGTCATTCAATAAGAAGACTCCCAAGTCATAATGGTCCTTTGAAGATTAGTTCCCTGAATGTTAGACAGGAATTATAAGTAACGAATCTCATACCCAACTTATATAATAATTGCTTCCTACTTGGACCTTCAGAGCGCAATCAAGATCGAGTTGATGTGTACAGAATATGCTAGTTGTTGAACCTATGGACAGGAAACAATAATTTGATCCGCCACTTCAGAGGAAAATTGGTGTGCACCCACGACAAACAGGTCCAGGCGTCCAGGTTTTGTACTCGAATTGGTGCTCCGTCGCTTAAGTCATCATTGGAAATGAGGGGAGAGAGAGAGAGGGTTGAAGCTTAAGATTGGGAAGGGAGGTGTATCCCTCGAGAATAAGTTGGAGAGAAAGAGTACTAAGTGCTCAGATTACTATTTCTATGTTATCGTTAATGGGTCGCTGGATTGTGTTGGATATGTGGCGGGCTATGGATGACAAGTGACTAAAGGGGGATCACTAATGGCATCTGTACCCTTTTAGAGATCAAAGCACTTTCGACCTTTTTCAGATAGTGGCAATACCTACGTATTCTTTAATGAATAACAGTAAAGTGATGTCTCATTAAGATCAATATGTCGGGTGACTAGGTATATCCATTGGGTCGAATACTCGAAATTTGTTTATTGCTATTATATGTACTAGTCGGCGTAATAATGACATGTATCGACGGTTGATTCGTTGGTAAGAATCACCCTCATCAACAACATTTTATATTCTCTATCATTACATGACCAATTTATATCATATTACTCTAAAGGACTTGAACCAAACGAAATTACCATATGTGGGCAATTTATTAAGGTTAACCTAAGATGCTAAGAACAAAAATTTGACCTTTGTAAACAATATCTGTTGGGTTGATCAATAATGGGGCAATTAGATGGATTGTTTAAAATTTTTACCAATGGCACTCCCTTTGTCATAATCCAGTAAGGAAGATTTTTGTCAACGGAGAAGATGGAAGTAAGTGAGAGTCGTCCCACCGTTAATTTTCAATTGAAAGACCGTATGGTATACGAGGAAAATAATCTTTGGAAGTGAGAAATAGGACCTAAAAGCTCCATGATTTGATTTGTTTTGTATGCAAAAAAAGTCCACCTTGATCAAAGATTTAGCCGAGGGATTTGAAGAAAATTACACGCTAATGGCCCCTGATGGTCACCGAATCATTGAGATTAATTGACGAACCATGATGATTACTTGATGATCCGAGTGAGATAGCATTCTTAAAGACTATCATGATAAATAGTAATTCAATCAAGTGAATTTATATTTATGTGGTACTCATGGGTTCATTTTAACCAAATCAAGGAATCATAGTCTGCTACTCGAGCTTGACTTAGATTACGAAATTCTGAGCTCGATGCAATATTCCATTTCGATTGAGCTTCAGGTCGAATGATTAAGGTTCTGTCATGACTCTGGCCCTTGGAGGCGGAAGTTGGAATCATCACTCAAAAGACGATTACTTATGATGGCCCACTGAAATTCAACTTCTTGAACGTTAGAAATTGGAATCATCACTCGAATGATTAAGTAACGAATCTCATTCTTTTTCCAACTTATTTGATTTCCTCAAGTACTTGGATCTTCAATGTGCGACTGTGAATAAGTTGGAAAATTATCCAAAAAGTCATAAACAAATTGTAAATGGTTAATTTAGTCTTAAACCTTTCTATTGTGCAAATTTAGTCTTAAAACCTTTGATGATTTGTCAATTTAGCTTTCAACCTCTCAATTGTGTTAATTAAAACTAAAATCTTTTAAAAATTTATCAATTTAATTTTAAACCTTTTGACAATTTGCCAATTATCAAATTTACTAGAAATTGCTAACGTGGACGTCGGTTGGCTACTAAGGGTGCGTTTGGTAATCATTTTGTTTTGGAAAACAATTTTTGAATAGAAATAGTTTTCCTATTTCTGCTCCTGAGAACAATTTTTGAGTATACTTTACCAAAAGAAATAAAAAAATTATAACTATAATAACGTGTTTCTTTTAAATTTTCAATATTTTTATTATATATATATATATATATATATTTTTTTTTCCTTCTTCCTCCTTTGTGGCCGGTCGCTGGCCACGGTGGTGGCCGGCAACTGACTGGGTGAGGTCTGGCAAGCTCACTAGTGGCCTCGGTGGCTAGGCGAGCCTCGCTAGGCCATAGACGAGGCTTGACCTCGCCCAAGCGGCACGAGGCTCGGCCTCACCAGATCTAGGCAAGCTCGAGCTTTGCCGATGATTGGGCAAGCTCGGCGTTGCCGGGGGCCGGCAACGCTCCGGCGAGGTCACCAGCCAAAAGGAAGGAGAAGGAAAGAAAAGAGAAGAAAAAAGAAGAGAGAAAGATTGTTTCTTGGAATTATTACTAGGAACAAAAGGTTACTTTTTTTCTACTTCTTATTTCTGTTCTAAATCTGTTTTCGGGAACAAAAGTTTTACCGACCACATTTCTATTCTTTTTTTATTCCCTTAAACAAAAGAACATAAATTTTTGTTCCGGGGAACGGAAACACTTTAACAAATAGGCCCTAAGGTGTTGTTTGGTAATGTTCCATAGAACACATGTTTTTGTTCTTTTGTTCCCTAAAACAGAAATAGAACAAAAATGCGTTTGGTATTTTCTTTTGTTCTTAGGAATAAATTTAGAACAGAAATAAGAAACCAAAAAAGAAAAAAAGAAAAAGAAGAAGTCGTTTATTGTTCCTGAGAACAACTCAAGAAACAAGTTGTTATTTCTTTTCTTTTCTTTCTTTTTCTCTTCCTTTCTTCTTCCATAACTAGTCATCAACTCGGCAATGGCTGGCGACCGGCTAGACGAGGCCTGGTGACCTCGCTAGAGCCTCGTCGGCCCCTAGCGAGGTTGCCCCAAGCCTCGCCTGGCCACCGCAAGGCTCGGCGTCACTTGGGTCAGCATTGCCTTGCCTTGTGGTGGAGGTCGAGCCTCGCGGTGGCTGGGTGAGGCTGAGCCACGACGAGGCTCGAGGGGACCTCGCCGGTGGCCGGCAAGGCTCGAAGGGACCTCGCTAGTGGCCGACAAGGCTCCCTTGAGGCCGGCGACCGGCTAAGAGGAAGGAGAAGGAAAAAAAAAAGGAAAGAAAAAAGAAAATTTTGTAATAAAATTATTAATATAGTAAAAGAAATTTTAAGTCAAATTTTTTTTTTTGAAATCGTACCAAACGTGTCTCTGTTCTCTGAATAGAAATTTTTTATATCTATCAAATGTCTTAAAATACTCAGAAACTTTTTTCAAGAATAGAAATAGAAAAGTGTTTTTCAAAAGAAACTGTTTTTGGGAATAGAAACGTTACTATACGCACCCTAACCATCCTACATAACGTGGATAAGGCTAACGTAAATAATTTTTGCTTTTTTTTTCAAGAAAAATTATGTACTTTTTTTTCCTTTCTCCCCTTCTTTTCCTTATACTTTTGGTTAGTACTTGGCCACGGCCGACGATAGGCGAGGGCCATTGCCCTTGCAGCCTAAGCAAGGGCCGCCCTCATCTGGCAAGGGCCACGACGCCCTCATCGGCCGTGGCTGAAAACTAGCCATGGAAAAAAGGAAAAAAAGGAAAAAAAAAAAAGGAAGAAGATTTAAATGAAATACAAAAATTATGTACATTAGCACTAATCATGCCACTCATGTCATTTAGGATAGTCACTAGTTGGCCAATGTACACGTCAACGGCTCCAACTAAAATTGTTCTGAATGACTAAATTGACAAACCATCAACGGATTTAAGACTAAATTGGTAGATCTTCAAGTTTATAATTAAATTAACGCGATTGAAAGATTTACGACTAAAGTGATAAATCGTCAAAATGTTTAGAATTAAATTGATATAATCAAAAATTTTGGAACTAAATTAATCGTCGTACAATAAACTTAGGACTTTATGGACAATTATCCCGCGAATCATTGATGCAAGAAATACTTCTTGTAAGAATATGATAACTATCGAAGCTGCAAATGGGAACCACGAACTTGTTTTGCAACTTTGTTTGTGCTCGGAGTGGCTCTCTAAATCTAATGCGTAAGTTAATTCAAAGAGAAAAAGGGTGTGTTCCTCGAGAAAAAAAGTGGGAGAGAAAGGATAACCAAGTGCTCGGCTTATGTTGGACAATGGTGGTCTATGGATGACTAGTGGCCAAAGAGATAAGAGATGTGACAAATGGCATCCATATCATTTTAAAAACACGTTTTAATTTTTAAATAGTTCTCACAACGTTGGATGCTTGATGAATTAACATTGTGGTACTTTAACAGGATGTCCAGTCACATTCACTTGAGAGAGAGACAGAGCAAATGATAAACAAAATACACGTGGGCCAATATTATAAGCCACCACTTACAAAGCAAGACTTTGATTGGCAATTGCACTTTTTAGGTCAACCTCTCTTTTGTCAGTACTTACAAATGAGTAATCAGGTGTGAATTGCAAAATCTGATCACATGGCGCCGAAGATACTCTGACTGGCATTGACACGATCCTATGTCGGCCAAGATACTCTGGGAAAATATATATATACAATCTTTTGTTTTTTTTTTTTTATCAAGAGGACAGCTAATCAATCTTATTTGTTATTATTATTATTTTTCATCATGACCCTAATCTTTTTTCGAAAGAACCAGTCTATGGAGGGTCAGAGCACATAAGATTAAAGTTGTGAATAAATAGCAAAACCCAACATGTTTTTGAGGTCTCCCAAATCAGCAGTCATCTCTTGCTTTGACTCGACAATTAGCTCAGGCCGATTGACTCGCCACGAAGTACACGAGGAATGCATTGAGCAAAGTGTACGTTCTTTAGATTAGTCAGTAATGGTGCCAAAACTTGTCGAACACGTACCTTCCACTGAGTCCTTGCCGCTGAGTCCTTAGATAACAAGAAGCAAACATGAGCAGCTGCAAAAGATGCAACAAGTATGCGATTGGGGATTGCCGCCCCGCGACTCCAGCTTTGGCCTACACAAATCTATATTATATCTACTGCTGGAAAGAGATGAGCAGAGATTTTTTTAAGTAAGAAGTCTTAAGATTAACCACATTCGCGACCTTTCTGAAGGTGAATTACCTAAAAGAAAGCTAATAAATTACTAAGTTCGAAGACTTAGCACGGACCCCCTCAAGCCCTACCAATCGCAACTTGACACTAAAAAATTAATTTATTTAAATGTGCAGTTATACTCAATTTGGAGCCACTACTAATCAATTAGAATCGATTAGTAACCCAAGTAAAGTATGTGATAATACTTTACTTTTGCGAACCAAAGATTTAATAGATTCAGGAACATGGTTACGCTAGATTAATCTAACGCCCTTTTGGTATCTTTTCATTTTTATTTCAAAAATATTAGCAATATTGATTAATTTTAACCTAAGCTACTAACATGCAAAATGTGATCATGCGGATACACAATCAATAAAATAACATTCAATAAACTGAAGTGATAGATTGTAAGAAATTATAAATTACAACTTTATTAAGGTCTACTCTCTAAAAATGCATGCCCTAAATATTATTTCTAAATGACATGGCACCTAATATTAATTATATGCAATCTTAATTTACATTTGATATGCATGAGTTTTACTTCAATGATATGTGAGATGCAATTCACATGACATAACTTGAACCATCACAATATGTGTGCAATCTAATTTACATAATCCTAAATATGCACTTGCTACATGATACGGGATGGATGATGTGGTAATTCTAATGCATGTTCTTTTTAGGATTTTTCTTTTTTAAAAATAATGCAACCTTGATAAATTATATTTCTTATATATATGCAACCTACACTGAATAACAATGACATGAAATAGGATTAATTATGAATTAACCCTATTGACTAACCAAGCAAATGACCTTTGTGTTTTCCTTTTTTTGTTTTTTTTTGTTTTAAATGACTTAATAATTTTTATTGAAAAGAAAGCAACATAAATATGCAACGCTAATCTTTTGGCATTTTTTTAGTTAAAAAAAAAAAAAGCTACCTGATGGAATACTAAGACATTAAATCTAAAAGTATGACTCACTAACTAAAGCACAGCATGTGGTGTGCATATTATGAAATCTATGTGACATAAATAACATTTTTTTTTTGTTTTATTAAAGGAAAATTATCATGATATCGTATGAATCTTAGAAATCAAGGTGCGTTTCTTTAAACATGAAATGCGTGTGGACCTAAGTTCTAGATATGACATATAATGCATGATATGTGATGTGTACGTAACGATTAAATATCAAATGACACATTGAAATATATGCAATGTGATGCATAAATTTTTAATTTGTTCTATATTATCCATGAACTTTTAATTTGTTCGATGTGGTCTCTAAAATTTTAATATATGTTCAATTTAATCCATGAACCATATGAAATAGTTTACTGTTGTCGTTTCGTTAATTCAAGTCTAGAGGCAACATTAAACACTTTTATACGGTTCAAGAATCATATTGAGCATATACCAAAAGTTTAAGGACTACATCGGACAAATTAAAAGTTCATGGACCTTATTCACAAATTGAATGTTTACACATTACATTAAATAAGTTAAAAGTTCTTGATTGTGTTATTTTTCCCTTGATATTATATTCCAAACTAGAGCAAAATCAATACGTCCACTTTTATTTTTTACTAGTTTATTTTTCATTTTTTTCTAGTTCTCTCTCTCTAATACTTTCAAACATAAGAGAGATTTTGTAGATCTTCTTACTTTTACAAAAAAAAGTAAATGATAAAAAAACACTTTTGCTCTTGAAAAGTCATATAAATCCCACATATTGACGGAAAAAGAAAAGAGTCAAGGACTGTAGCAAAGTTAAAAGTCAAGACGCATGTGTGACGGTTGACAGTCATGGGAAGATGACAACTTTCCAAAATTTAGGAAGTATGGGTAATAAATAAATTTTCATAATGTAGGTCTCATTTGTTAAATATTTAGCTTACGACGCTAGGATTTGATCCCACATGACCCCTATTGCATAGCAACACTCTCTTAATTTGGTCTTTTTTTTTTTTTTTTGGTCGAATCTTAATTGGGTATTTGACTTGGTGCTCTAACCTCTTTCTTGCATTTTAAATGTCTACCAAGAACCATACCTTATTTGAGCGTGGCGATCACTCTCCACCCTCAATGGATCGACTAAAGGCCTAATCCATCCTTAAACCATGCATTCACCTGATAGAATTTTATTCCAGAGCCATTTGTTGCACTTCAATTCTTGTTCCATGTGAGTTATGCCTACGAAAGAGTACTCAATATGGCGACAATTTGAGAATTAGTCTTTTTAATGAATTACCTTGCATGGCTACAAACTCACCCTTATGGAATCTCTCTTGCGTTGGCGATCACTTGATACCCTTCTCTTGCTAGGAGCCGGGAACTTATTCTAACATCACTTTTAACGACTCAATGCATTTTGCACATGGTGAATATCAAAAGGAATACTCAAGGTGTTGCCTAGTTAGGATGAGTCTTAGGCTCCAATTGTTTGGCAAATATATTCTCTTGAGTTTTTTTTTCTCATTTTCCAGCATTTGAATTGCTTAAGAAAATGAGTTAATGAAGATACATTGTATAATCAACAGAAATTCTATACTAAAATTAAGAAAAATAATTTTTTCTTTTAAAAATTAGAATTGTTTTCTAAAATATGACCAAACAACGGAGCTTGGACAAAAGACATTTACATTTGGCAAGAAAGCTTGGCACCCAATCCCAGGTTAGCCTGAGTCCATCAAGGCCGAGATTGATTCCTTGGCGATCGGGCCTAGATAACAAAGGTTGGACCTGGGACTCTAGTGTTTATGCCCAAGTACCTAGCTCTTGCATCCAAGTTATCCATGCCCAAGCTTGAGTCCATTGAGACTAGAGTTGGATCCGCAAAGGCTAGGCTTGCTTAATGCTTGTGCTTAGGTCTTGTCAACCATGTTTAGGTACCTAACTCTCACGCCTAAGCCCATTAAGGCTAGAACGTGGTTCCAAGTCCCTCGATTCCCTCAATGCTGGGCCTTAGACCTGATGACCTTGCCAAGTACCCCACTCTCATGCCCAAATCATCGACGCCTAGCCCTAATTCCACAAAGGTTAGACCTAAGGTTCTTGAGGTTGGGCATAGGACCTTCAAGGCCGTGCTTGAGTAGCTGAAACCTAGGACCTGATGTATGTGACCTAGTCCCATGTGGCCATGCTCAAATACTTGATTCCCGCCTCCAAGTCAGGCCTAGGTCTAGTGCTCATGACTAAGTCCCCAACGGCCACACTTGGGACCTGGTACCTATGCCTAAGTCCTAGAGGCCATGCCTAAGCACTTTACCTCCCTCATCTAAGTTAGGGCCAAGTCCATAAAGGCTTTGCCCAAACCCAATGCTCATTCTCAAGTCCTCAGCAGTCATATCCAAGTACCTAGCTCTCATACCCAAGTCACTAGCATTAGACCTTAGTTCCTTGAATTTTAGGCCCAAGTCCACAAAGGCTAGACCCAAGTGCCTCTATGTTGGGCCCTTAGTTTTCTTTTCCAAAGGATGAAAAATAATTTCCAATTTATTTTCATATTTGAATCAAACACCATTATTTCTTTGGAAAGCATTTTTCAAAAATGTAAAATTTTTCACAAAAGAAAACGGAACCCCACAGATGATTCACCTCACGAGTTTAGTATGGGGATTTAGAATCTGTTCGATATTAGTCGTGGTATGTAAATGTGTTTTGAAGCTTTGTAATTCATATGTTTTGGTAATATTCATTTTACATCCGAAACTCCTTAATGCAAGGTCTAATTATCCCAAAGACAATTAGACCTTGCATCGTATTTTTTTGAGAAGGTTTGTTCTCATATGTGAAACATAAAGTTGTGTGTACGAGTGAGCATGATTCTAATGTAGAACAAGGAACCAAAGAACCAAATCAGTTCCCACCATGGTAGATTTTAGGCTAAAAAAATTAGGGAATCGGTTCCAATGAGTAAGTTCCAAGTTCCTAGAACAAGTTTTTGTATTTTTTTGTTCTATCTGATTATGAGTGTGTAATCTTGAGCCACTAGCTTGGACTTCCATTTCTGGCATATCCATGACTAAAATCTTTACCTTGTTAATGTTTCAAATTTTTTGTATATCTTAATATAAGTTGTAATTAATAGATTGTAATGGCAAATGGTAGTCATTAGAAATAATAATTTCCCACAATCATTCAATTAAGAATATAGGTGGAACTTGAATATATCATAAAATATATAATAGGGATCCTAAAGTACGCAAGTACGTCCAGGTTCCAAAAATTTGAGAACCGATTTCAACGAGTAAATTTCAAATGAAATCTGAATTGACTATGATACTGCACACCTTTAGTTGTGTGACTAATTATTCTTATTTCTTAATTCTAAAGTTGGCCCTTTCAAGATTCACTTCCACACCTCTTTAATGAGCATGAGGGTTTCAAGTTACCGCCAGTAAATAATTAGCATTTTTTTTTTTCAAAAACACCTAGTAGGGAAGAAAAGCTCCTCCACAAGTGTTCATCGCCATCGATGCGTTGGCCGTAACTTGTAACCATCACTGTATCGCGAACCGACACGCCAATCGTAAAAATTTCAATCGCATGCGTTTGGCTTTTGTAAATTGCATGGAGAAAGTAGTGGTGACCGCAATTCTGCAGCGGCGAGTGTGTAGTAGATGGGACCGCAAGTCTGCAGCTGCAGGGGGGTCGATTTTGCAGCAACAGTCAGTGAACAAATCTCGTACCGCCTTGTGCCATTTGATCTGGAAGGAGCAGAACAGCATCCTCTTTAGGGAGAAAACCTTGTCTATCCCAGCTTTGAAGAAACATCTTATCAAAGTAGTCAAAGATAAAGCCCTGACTTTTGCTAATGTGGAGGACACCACTTGCAATAAGAGGATGCAATGTAGCTGGGGAACGGACTCATCTATCTTCTCCCCTGTGTTGGCTGACTCTGCCCTGTAAGAGGAGGTGGCGATTTGCTGCCTTTTGGGCTCTAATGCTTCCTGCTGGCTTTCGACTGGGTTTGTTGGGGGCTGCTGCGCGTTTTCATTTGGACCTTACTTAACTACCCTCCCGAGTCTTTTGCTCAAGGTAGGTCTGGTGGCTTCCTCTGGTTGCGGTTGATGGAGTTTGCGGATAGTGGGCGCGATCTATTGCTGGCTGCTGTCTGCCTCCGTCTCTGTTAGCTGCCTTTATTTGGCCGGTCCTATTTTGTTTTCTTTTGAAGCTGTTGTCTAGGCTTCACTGCCTTGTTGGCTTTGCAGTTGCCTTGTTCGGCGGCTTGTTTTTTATTGGCACCCTTCTACTCATGCGGACTAAGTTGTCCCTATGAGTATAAGTTTTTAGTGCCGATCTGTTTGTACAGTGTTGGATATATCTCAATATTATTACTTACCAAAAAAAAAAAAAATCTCTTACTATTTGCCCTTGCAGACTGAATTTTTAAGAAATCTATGTCCCATTCCTTGTACTGTTTGGACTTGAGTATTTTGCACCGAAAAGGCAAAAGATTGAAAGGGACGATTTTTTGGTGTTATTAAATGATGGAGCAGGAAAAAGGAGTGGGATTCAGTTTTCCTTATCATCTGTTCCTTTATTTCCAAATTTTTATCAAAGTGAGAAGACAATATATCAGAAGCTGATGCCAATACCCTCTATTTGGCAAGTAATAGAAGTAACACCTCGATGCTCAAGTGTTAAAATGATTGCAAGTCTTTTGTAAGATCGTGCATTCAATTCACGTCGAAAGCAAATTATAGATCTATCAAACGGATAATCAAATTAAAAATTGTTTGGCTTAAATTAATTTATTTAAATCTTTCTGATATATTTCCATACAATACAAATACTTGAGACCCATACTCGATGCAATTCATATTACTAAAACACTTCAACACTTAACATAATCAAGGAAAATCCATACCCAAATTAAAGTGTGAGTACGAAGTGAGAAAGCGCGAGATTGAATGAAGGCAAAAGAGAGTCATAGAGATGAATTGAGTCTAAATAAGTTATATACTCATTTAACACTTATATTATCTTTGACTTTACCTTACAAGCCATTTATCGAGTATAATTTATATAACAATCCAATTCATCAAATATAGATCGATAAATGAATTTATGATCAATTTTGATAGATTTAGAGAACAATTCCTGCTCTATTGTCCAACTAATACTGGTTTGCCAATTTTGGAACTGAGTTATATGCTTATGCAAAATAATTACAACTGAAACAGACATTTCGTAATTAGGCCTTAAGGGTAAGACACTCAAATTCCTGCCTTTTTGTTGTAGAAAGAAATAGTAACTTAAATGTATCTCCTGCTCTTTCGTTTCTTTGTTCATTTTTGAGATAAATCTATCGAAAATCCTAAAATATGTTATTAATATCAAGTCTTAAAATTTTTAAATAGTGCAATCAAAAAAATATGTCGAAAAAATAAGAAGTGCGATAAAGTATTCCGGTCAAATGCAGTCAAATTTCATTACTCGAAAAATGTGATATGACGCCAAGTGGACTCCACCTTAGAAGAAGTGTCAAAATTTGAGAAACAAAACGGGCCAAATAAAAAATAAAATTTGTTTTTAAAAAGAAGTTGGCGAATCGCAAAGAAAATCTTGTTAGGGACGGCACCGCCACCCGTTTTCCCCAGGGCCCTATGCAGCAATGAGGGGCTCTTGCAATGGTGACGCCATTGCTTTGCTACCACCGCACCAGTGCCAATGAACGTACGAAGCGTCTTCAAAGGTGGAGAGACTCGAGAGATAGAACAGGCGGTGGCGAACGTATTAGATATGTAGAGATCTGATCACGTTACGAAAGCAAATTGAGTGTTTATATGAAACAAATTGACTGTGTCGAGATTTGATCACAGTTGGATTTACGACGAAATCGTGGTCATAAGTGCTAGCCGTCGTGTCACCTCCTCACGGGGTCCATTAACCCTCGTAAGGGAAGATGGGGATTTACCAAAAATAACTAAATCTGTTGTAATTATACGAGTTCAATCCTAATCAATTTTTTTTTTCGTCAATTCAATTCCAAACTTTTTACATTTCATCAATTTAATTTATCTAACCAACTAGTTTTAACATGGACATCGGCCCGTTTTGGCCATCTGACCAATGTTGACACAAACAAATTTTGATAATATTTTTTTTTCTAATTTTCATAATTATTTATTCTTTTTCCCCCTAGCAGCTAGTGCTAGGCGAGAGCTATGAAGCCCTCATCGATTGCAGGCAAGGGTCATGGCCCTTACTCAACTTGGCCCAAATCTGGGTGAGGCTTGGGCGCTACCTCGCACCTAGGACCTGGACCTCACGCGCACATTGTGATATAAATTGTACTAATCTTCAAGACCTACACACACACACACACAACAATCTAGGTGTGAGGCCTAGGAGCCACAAGCAAAGACAACGATGACCTCGCTGGCTGCAAGGGAGGTCGTCTTCGCTTGCAGTCGGCGAGGGCTTTGCAGCCCTTGCCTAGTAGTTTGCGAGGAGGAAAAAAAGAAAAGAAGGAAAAAAATAAAATAAAAAATAAAAGAAAAAATTGGGAAAAATAAAGTATTATTAATTTTATTTATGTTAGTGCCGGTTGCCCAAAATTGAGTTGATGGACTAAATTGATATAAATGCAAAAAAATTATGATCAAATCGGCAAAAGAAGGGATTTAGTATAATTGCAAGATTTATAACTTTTTTGTTAATTTTTTTGGGAAGATGAGGTGGTAGCAACATCCTTTTCTTTTCTTTTTTTTATTTTTTTTATCAAAGAAGGGTTAAAGCTAAATACACGAATTTAACGTGGTAAATCTATTTTTCCTATTTTTTGACATAATAAAACATTTAGCAACATCTCATCTGGTTGACCCAAGCACTATATCTCTCTTTCTCTCTCTTCGCGGTTGTTCTTTTTGTTTCTGTTTGCAGCGCCACGTGTGCTAAAATATTTTAAAAAAATTACTATGTTTGTATTTTCCATCATTCAAATTGGATAAAGTTAATGAGACAGCAATAATGGACTCTTTGGATGAAGTTTTAAGAGTTAATTGACTCGTACTAAGCGTGGAAATTCAATTAGTGAGGCAAATGGGCCTTGAAAAATTCAAACTTATGATCTCTAGCTCTGATACTATGTAAAAATTTATAAGACCATTATTAATTGTTCTAAAAATTTAAGTTGTTAGATAAATACATATTTTATTATTTAAATATTCTAACGAACCATAAGTTCATGTTTTGGTTTTTCAACTTTTAAAATTTGTAATGTAATTTTTCCATTTTATACAACTATATATGTGAACATTAACATTGAAGAACATGTGATTAAAATATAACTACCGTGTCTTAATTCCTAGATGGGATCAAACTAAATTGGGAACTGATTAGCCTTAGTTGAAGTGACTTTTGATAATTGTTTAAGGTTTTGGGATCATGGACTTGACTGGATAGTTTGGTCCAATCTAATGAAACCAATCTTTTAGCAAAAAAAAAAAAAAATTAAAAATACTAAAATTGTTACTATTTTAGTTTTTATTGCTATTTTTAAGAAATGAAAAAATATTTAAAGAAAAAGAAGAGTTGATGCGGTTGCCCTCGGAATGGGGAATAGGACCAACGACCTTGGGAACCAAACCAAATAGTCCGGTTTGGACAGTTCCAAGTTCGATCCGTTCGATATGCTCACGCCTAACTTCAACACGTGAAAATCAGAGACAATTAAAAAAAAAAAAAATCTTAAAATTCTTTGGTCATGCATAGGAAATGATGAGTGCGAACGAGGCGCAACTTTCATAGTCTCTGCTTTAAACTTGAGGGCTTTGCATCTGGGCCAACTCGACATAATTATTAAATTGGGCTCTACATAAATAGGCCCAACACAACTATAATTCATGATTAAAAATAATCACACCACCACCACCACTAATGATGATGATGATGACAAGGAAAAGAATAACACAGCAGAAGAACCAAAAATCATCTCAAGTTTATTATAAGGCAGGCCAAGGTCTTCCATAACTCTGAACATGTTATTTACGCCGATAATAGGACTAAGTCGAGTAATCAACTTACATAAAGGCACAATCAAGCCGTTTTTAATGACTGACGCCTGATGCGTTCGGTGAACTATTTCAAGGAGGAGAGAGTTCCTGTGCTAATGCCTCGAAGATGTATTGAGTCGGATCACATCGAAGTCGAGTATAGCTTCTCATCCGAGTTGGAGAACTCCTCGAGCCGAAGTTTGCTGTCAGGATAGCACGAAGGCATGTAACTCGGGGGGTCTCGGATGCTCGTGTCCTCGGTGCCGCCATTTTTCACAATGAACACGGAGTTCATGCCCCAAGTGAGGTGTTTATCCAGGTGACAGTGCCATAGCCACACTCCTGAGAAAAACACAAAAGCATTAACCTTTGGGCTTAGATTGCTTTCTAACCCTAAAAAGACAGTACTCAACGTCAGGGATGGAAATCAAGATTCGATTAGCTTAAGTTTTGTCCCTGCCCATCAAGGTAATCTCTTGAATTCTCAAAACTTCGGTCCATCGCCGCAGGTGTAGAGAACCCTTCGCTGTCTCGGCTGAGCTGGAGAGAAGTGGAAAATGTGACCAGTTGTTACTGTACTGTACTAACCTGGATTGCTTGCCCTGAATCTAATGGCAAGCCATCCGTCCTTGGGTACTGAAGCGGTGTTCTGATAAGGAGGATCGATCAAATTGAACGTTAGAGGGTCGGTCTCGTTGTTATAATTGCCGAAACCCGTGCCGAGCACGTAGAAGCTGTGGCCATGCAGATGCATAGGATGATTCTCGGACGAGTTCGCCACGTCAGTGTTCTGGAACACTATCTCCACCTCCTCATTGTACTCAAGCACCTTCACCTTCGTCCCTCTCTCTGGTTCATTTGTGGTGTCGAGAGGCAAATTATGCTGGGTGAAGTTGAAGAAAGTCGGCGGAAATTCTGGAAAATCGGTCGTGTAGAAGCCGCTGATATTTCTGCAAGTGATATGTAGCGCAATTGAAGAAACATTACTCGAAATTAGATCGCATTTAGCGAACTTTACATTCACTAATCAATTTAAACATCTAAATTCACTCTTTAACCTATATTTGCATTTCGAGCATCGAGGAATGACGATCATACTAACAAAGATCTAGCGTAGCTAACCTGTAATATGCTTGCAGTACGTCGGTCCAAGGATTATACCAGCTGATGTTATTTAAGCTTGCAGATGGGTAAGATTCTTCTGTTGTATCATTGATTTCGAGCGTGAACTTGTTGAGCGACACAGTGATGTACATGCGAGTCGTTATATTCATCGGAACATTGACGTGATCGATAATGTTCCTCATACTCTGCACAAAGCCTGTTGCAGCTTTATAGTTGGTGTACGACGGAAGACCGGACGGGAAGACGGGAGTCGATGGGGCAGTGTAGTTTCCACTATACTCAAGAATCGCTGTAGCGTTGGCGTGATCGTACTCACTGAATTTGAACTGGTTGCTGTAGTATTGCCTAGCGGCAATGTAGTATCGACCTGGAGGCTGATTTGCCGTGACCAGGACGTCTATAGTTTGTCCAGGACTAATGAAGACGATTTCCGAAGAAAAGGGCTTGAGGTATGCCGCATCGGATCCGACGACGGTGACGTTGTGGTCTGCGATTGCGAAGAAGAGCTCGGCATTCATGTCAGCATTGAGTAGGCGGAGAAGATAAGTCTTGCCATAATCGACCCTCCACCTGTGTGTAGTTTCTACACAGCACGGAGAAGAAACACGGAAATTGAGTGAATCTGCAGCCTTGGTGCTAATACATCTTCCTACAATTTAAGTATGTACCATTGGAGCATTCGCAGAAATCTCCAGGTTCGCCGTTGATGGTGTACGCCTCCGACACAAGCAAGTCTGACCCTGCGGCGAGCTTCTCGGCGATGGACGCGTAAACGTCCTCCGTGTACCAAGACGCTGCGAAGTAACAGTAACATTGCTACATTACAGGAAATGAACTGTTTGAAAACTACAGGTGAAACCGTTGTACATACCGAGCACCATCTCTTTCTCGCCGTCGGGCTGCGGAAACGGATAGGACGTTCCGTCGGCGGGGTGAATGACGATGAGGCCATGAATACTATATCTTGCCCACTCGCTGTGAGCGTGCCACCACAACGACCCCTCCTCTTCCGTAAACAAAACTTGATACGTGAAATTTGTCCCCGGCAAAATGCTACACTGTGTCACGTACTCGGCCCCATCGAACCATGGATTTCTCGGTTGGTTCACTCCATGCCTATCAAAATCTGAGTTAGCAGTTGCAACTAATCAAGCAAGAACGATCAAGTCTATAAGTTAGTTCCGAAATACTTAGTTGGATAAATCCCACTCAAATTAAAAATAGCTAGCTCTTCTTCTATATAAAATCCCTAAAATGGTACACTTATAACAAATTTATTCCCTTTTTAATTTGTGTTAAATTTTAACGTCAAATTACTAAGTTAGATAATGCGGGTATACTGATTTTGGTTTGTCCCCTCCTTTCATTACATGTGTACCGTTTGTATTTTTTGTGATATTAATTCAATTTAATTGAAATTAATGAATGGTAAATTTATCATAAATATACCGGTATGAGTTTTTTGTGATAAAAAAATAATTTGTGTAAATTTTTAATAAATATGCTAGTTTGAAGTTTCTAATAATCAAAAAATTAATTTGAAATAAATTTGTTATAACAATAGTACTCTTTCGGAGGTTTAAGCATAGATTTATGGTTCAATGGAAATTTTATACGAATATTTTTATGGTGGTTCCATGTACGAGCATTGGTTTTTTAAAGTTCTGGTGGAGCTAAAAAGCGAGATTGATAGGGTGGACCGGACGGGCTACCGCAATCGCAATAATCTTACTCCAATCATTGCCTTCTACGGCGTACCTAACTTTTCATTCGCAATCATCTCTTGTATCCTCGCTTATCGTCGAATTCACCCCGGGAGTGAAATTTTTTAGTGAAATGTTGTGATTGGTATCTTTACTTTTGTTTGAAAATCAATATCTTTCCTCTATTTTCTTCAGTTCAAAATCGTTCCCGTACTTTTTAAAAGTGTCATTGGTAAATCTCTGAAATTGTCTAAGGGTGGAATTTGCTAATGTAGCATTAATGTCAGTTAAAAAATAATTGACATGACTTAACGCCGTTAGAAGTTTATCGAGTGGAATTTTTGTTCCTTTTCTTTAGTACTCTCTCTGTCTCTCGGAGTAACCATCATTATCATAATCATCATCTTCATTTTTTTCTACTTCTTCAACTTTAACCCCCGTGATTAGAACGAAGACCCATAAAATCTAAGATTCTCACCAATGCAAATCCTCAAGCGGCGATGGCTGAACTTGACAAAGCTCAAGCAACCACAGCGGTCATGGCCACAGGCTCAAACAAGCCCTAGCCCCATGCAAACTGAACGAAGCTCAAGCATCCAGGCTCGCAAGTTGGGGGAAGTTTGAATGCCCAAGTTTGACAAAACTCGAGTTGTGATCGCCTGCCCACCTCCCCCCTTCTCTCCAATTAAAAGAATTTTGTGTATCATAAAAGATGCGCATATCCTTACGTCCAATTAAGCAATCCGATTATCCATGTCGATGAAAACTGACGAGCCATAAAAAAAAAAAAAAATGACATAGATTTTCGGGTAAAAGTAGAGGGGATCAAACCAACATTTCACCTACCTTTTGCTTAAACTTGGTATGCTAAGACCGATTCATGAAATTAATACGAAAAATGACATAAGGGACAAACTTTCATGTGGGAAATCATTAGTAGGACGAGAATGAGATTTGAAAAATGACATGCGGGACAAACTTTCATGTGGGAGACCGTACGTAGGATGAGATTTGAAAGTTGACATGAGAGAGAGAGAAAGAACCAGTGGATAGTGACGCCGTAGGCACCTTGGTTGTGGACGTTCACGTACAAAGTGTCCCCTTTCTTCACATAAATGGTTGGTCCTGGAAAACTGTCATTAACGACCAACATGCTCTTTGTACTGCACAGCCTCGTGTAGTTTTTCTCCTTCAGCTGTGTGCATAATTTAAACACGTGTACATAACTTATTGGTTGAGGAGACATTATTAACCAAAGGAGAAAGCTTAAGAAATTTAGAGGTAGCGAAACAACATCAAGTTAAACTCGCTTTCTTTTAAGGAAAAAGGGAAGCAACGCACGACGAAATCATGGTAATGAACGTCGCCATGCACGATGCTTGCAGAGAGGGGAAGAAGAAGCCCGACAACAACAAAAGCTGAGACCAATAGCTTCGTCGCACAGACCGCCATTGCCGTAGTCTTCGTTCCTTCTTCTCAGGTGGGTTCTTGTGGATGACGAATAAAAGGGCACTGACTGAGGAGTTTTCACTTTAGGCTTCATTTAAATAAGACCATGATCGGTGAGAACAGTCAAACCACTTACGCTGTACTTTCTCTTCGACTATCTAAGGTTATGTGGACTTGTTGGCAGTGAGATTTAGATGGAGGTTGATTAGTCATATCCATTCCTTCTCCCCCATGGGTTCCTGTGGTGGATGAACCACAGAGCATTTATGCAACAGTCTTTCTCTGTTCGCTTCATTTAAGTTAGATCTTGGTTGGTAAATAGTTGACCCCTTTTGCACAGTTCCCAGGTTACATGGTCGTGGTACCAATCCTTTCCTCGTCTCGTGGGTTTGAACTGTAGACATTGAGATTTAGGTGGAGACTGACTACTCCGTCTAAAAATAATAATTTCTGTGTGAATAAGTTGTGAACACGTTTTCGGAGATGCTTGTTAAACATTTTTTTCCTGAAAAGTCAATTTATTTAATAGTATCATATATCCCTTTTCGGTTACTTAAGATCGGATGCGGACTTACTTATTTCTCACATTATTCGATAAATATTTTTTTTATATAATTAATTTTGTCATCGGATCTTTACAGCTCACAAGCAAAGAAGTTTTGAGATACCCGATCACCAAGTGAAAGCGAACAATCCAGACCAAATTTTTTTATTATAAATAGTACCCTTGCCTTTTGTTCTTCCTTCGTTCTGAGAACAACTAATAAAAGCTACCGCTGAATTTTGACTATTTCTTCTTGACTTACGGATGCCAGTCGACTAACTAACCTCCTAATTTTCTCCTCCTAACGCGCACGTGCAGCGTGTGAACTAAGTTGAGAGCCGCAAGATCATACTTATATTCAATTTATGGGTTGTATGATAAGCGAGAAAGAATGTTTAAAGTGAGAAACCTCCATGGTTTTCGGTTTGTTTAGGATGCAAAAAGTTCACCTTTATCGAACACGTCAATGATGGCCACCAAATCGATGAGAATTAATCGAACCTTGATAGTTACTTGATGATTTGAATGGCATAACATTGGGAGACTCATTCACGGTAATTAGACTGTTTCAGTGTCAAAATGGCATATCTTAAAGGCTATCTCAATACATTGGAGTAGAAGCTATGACAATTCGTAGTAATTCATTCGCATGAGCTTCCATAGTCCTGCCGAAAATGTGTCAAAGGAAGGTGTTAGAGATAATTAGAGTAATTTTCTAGAATATTTTTCTATGTTAGAGATAATTAGAATATTTCTGTTAGTTTTTATATATCTATCAAGATTGTGCGAATAATGTCCCTTTAATTATGCATATTTTGATCAATATATGTTATTTTAAGTGCACTCGGTGCATACCTAGTGCGCATCTGGATTGCCTCTTGTAATTTTTTTTCCTAATAAGTTCTAACATCCTCCTGCCAACATTGATTTTAACGTTGTTCGTCTTGTCTATTAGCCAATGTCAAACTGTAGTATTGGTTGCATGGTCTTCAAAGCCCTATCATATGAGGAAGCGCCAGCGAGGAGTTGTTTCATGAGCAAAGCCAGCTACATTAGCCGTTGTTGTTTCCCTGCGATTAGTCGTCTCTTTAATCAGCAAAGCCAACCGCATCAATCTTGGCTTGGTCATTATGACACCACTTGCACAAGTTGTGTCGTTTAGTAAACGTTTTAAAAGCAAAGCCAACCGCATTAGCTACTTACGATTACGATACCAGTCACATCGGCCGCGCTCGTCTAATTACTCTTTTAGTCAACAAAGTTAGCTGCATCGACCTTTCGCTGTTTTTCCTTTGATTCACGACCTTCAGCTACTTCTACTAGAGAACCGATGCCACCACCAAAATCGCCATTCTCAAATGAAAGTATTGTAAATAAATTGCTCCTAGTTGTTCAATCATTTGATAACCAAAGTCATTCTTTGATAAATGATCACCGTCAATCAAACTCAATAGAATTTGATCAATCTTTTTTTTCTATCAATAAGGTGGAAAACAACCTCATTTTTAGGTATTTCACTTCATATGTGATTTGGTTCTCATAAAATTCTACAAATCCGTTTTCTGGTCGTATCTTTAGTCTGCTACTTGAGCTCGACTTGATTGCGAAACTCCGGGCTCGATGCGTTATTCGACTTCGATTGATCTTCAGTCCGGATCGGAGGAGCACTCGACGACTACGTTCTGTTACGACTGTGGCGCTTGCTGCATCTTTAGTTCTTGGCAGGCGCAAATTGGAATCGTCATTTAATAAGAAGACTCCCAAGTCATAATGGTCCTTTGAAGATTAGTTCCCTGAATGTTGGACAAGAATTATAAGTAACGAATCTCATACACGTAACAACTTGTATAATAATTGCTTCCTACTTGGACCTTCAGAGCGCAATCAAGATCAAGTTGATGTGTACAGAATATGCTAGTCGTTGAACCTATAAACAGGAAACAATAATTTAATCCGCCACTTCAGAGGAAAATTGGTGTGCACCCACGACAAACGGATCCGGGCGTCCAGGTTTTGTACTCAAATTGGTCCTCCGTCACTTAAGTCTAGAGCTGCTCAAAAACCCATATTATGACCCATTTTTAGTTAAATGGGTCATATATGGGTCAAGTGAAATTTAAATATGGGTCAGAAACGAGTCTAAAAAAATAAAGCACAAAAAGAAATGGGTATAAATGGGTTATTAGGAAACTCACTTTGAACCATGAACTTCCCTCTTTAACTTTATAAAAATGTTTTTTTTAATTAAAATATAAATTATAATTATTTTTCATATTTCAATTTTCTTTTCTTTTTTCTTTCTTTTTCTTCCTTCCTTAGCCGGCGGCCGGCAACAGGCCAGGTGAGGCTCAAGCCTCGCCGGATCCGACGAGACTCGAGCTCATCGGTGTCAGGCGGGGCCTCGGCCTCGCCGGATCGAGCGAGACTTGAGCTCGCCAGAGTCGGGCAAGGCCTCGGCCTCACTAGATTGGTGAGATCGAGCCTCACTCAAGCCTCGCCGACAACTGGTGAGACTCGAACTCGCCGGCGTCGGGCGGGGCCTCGGCCTTGCCGGATCGGCAAGATCGAGCCTCGCCCGATGCCAGCAAGCTCGATCTTGCCTGTGGCCAGTCGTCGACTGTCCTCATGGCCAGCGGCCGGTCGAAGAAGAAGAAAAAAAAAAGAGAAAAAGAAAAAATAATTATTAAAAATTAAAAATTATCTTTTAAAAAACTAAAAATTATTAAAATTTATATTTAAAAAAATAAAAATTCGATTTTTTTAAATATTTTTTTTAAAATTATAAAAAATTTCCATTAAATTTGTATTGGATAAAAATTGTTAAAAAATTTGTATTGCATAAAATGAGCTTTTTTAGGTTTAGTTAAAAAAATTTCATGTTACCGTTTTTACTTATTCAATGGTATGTTCACTTCAAATAAGAGAAGCATGTGCATGGTCTAATTCTTTATAAATATTTCAATTTATAGGCTTTTTTTAAACTTTTTTTTATTTAATATTTTAATTTAATTTGAAGTTTTAATCCAATTAGCATATAGTAGAGGTGGGTTTTCCTAGAATATTAATAGGCTTTAGCAATACGAGTCGGGCCCGGTATGGGTCACTTAATTTGTACCATATGAATATGGGTCAAAACGGGTTAAATGGGTCAAATATAGATCGACCCATTTTCGATTCGACCCAAACCCGACCCAACCCAACTCACCCATTTGACGGGTCTACTTAAGTCATCATTGGAAATGAGGAGAGAGAGAGAGAGAGTAGAAGCTTAAGGTTGAGAAGGGAGGTGTATCCCTAGAGAATAAGTGGGAGAGAAAGAGTACTAAGTGCTCATATTACTATTTCTATGTTATCGTTAATGGGTCGCTGGATTGTGTTGGATATGTGGTGGGCTATGGATGACAAGTGACTAAAGGGGCATCACTAATGGCATCCCCTTTTAGAGATCAAAGCACTTTAGACCTTTTCAAATAGTGGCAATACCTATGTATTCTTTAATAAATAACAGTAAAGTGATGTCTCATCAAGATCAATATGTTTGGTGACTAGGTATATCTATTCGGTCGAATACTCAAAATTTGTTTATTGTTGTCATATGTACCCGTCGGCATAATAATGACATGTATGGAGGGTTGATTCGTTGGTAAGAATCATCCTCATCAACAACATTTTATATTCTCTTTCGTTACACGACCAATTTATATCCTATTACTCTAAATGACTTAAACCAAACGAAATTACCATATGTGGGCAATTTATTAAGGTTAACCTAAGAAACTAAGAACAAAAAATTGACCTTTGTAAACAATATCTGTTGGGTTGATCGATAATGGGGCAATTAGATGGATTGTTTAAAAATTTTACCAATGGCACTCGCTTTGTCATAATCCAATAAGGAAGATCCTTGTCAACGGAGTAGATGGAAGTAAGTGAGAGTCGTCCAACCATTAATTTTCAATTGAAAGACCGTATGGTATACAAGGAAAAGAATCTTTGGAAGTGAAATAGGACCTAAAAGCTCCGTGATTTGATTTGTTTTGGATGCAAAAATAGTCCACCTTGATCAAAGATTTAGCCGAGGGATTTGAAGAAAATTACACGCTAATGGCCCCTGATGGTCACCGAATCATTGAGATTAATTGACGAACCATGAGGAGTACTTGATGATTTGAGTGAGATGGCATTCTTAGAGACTATCATGATAAATAGTAATTCAATCAAGTGAATTTATATATATTATGTGGTACTCATGGGTTCATTTTAACCAAATCAAGGAAGCATAGTCTGCTTCTCGAGCTTGACTCAGATTACGAAATTCTGAGCTCGATGCGTTATTCCATTTCGATTGAGCTTCAGGTCGAATGATTAAGGTTCTGTCATGACTCTGGCCCTTGGAGGCAGAAATTGGAATCATCACTCAAAAGACGATTTCCACTTATGATGGGCCACTGAAATTCAACTTCTTGAACGTTAGAAATTGGAATCATCACTCGAATGATTAAGTAACGAATCTCATTCTTTTTCCAACTTATTCGATCTCCTCAAGTACTTGGATCTTCAATGTGCGACTGTGAATAAGCGGGAAAATTATCCAAAAGGTCATAAACATATCATAAATTGTTAATTTAGTCTTAAACCTTTCTATTGTGCAAATTTAGTCTTAAAACCTTTGATGATTTGTAAATTTAGCTTTTAACCTCTCAATTGTGTTAATTAAAACTAAAACCTTTTAAAAATTTGTTAATTTAATCTTAAACCTTTTGACAATTTGCCACTTATCAATTTTACTAGAAATTGGTAACGTAGACGTCGGTCGACTACTAAGGTTGTGTTTGGTAACCATTTTGTTCCAAGAAACAATTTTTGAATAGAAATAGTTTTTTCTATTTCTATTCCGGGAACAATTTCTTAGTATACTTTACCAAAAAAAAAAAAACAACAATTTCTGAGTATAATAAGACTTGGTAACTGAAAAAAAAATTATTCCAAAAATAGAAATGCTTTTGGTAAACTTGTATAATTTTATTGTTTCTTTAAATTTTCAATATTTTTATTATATTTTTCCTTTTTTTCTTTTTTTTTCTTTTTCCTCCTTTGTGGCCGATCGCCAATCATGGTGGTGGCCGGGAATCGGCTGGGCGAGTTCCGGCGAGCTCGCCGATGGCCTCGGTGGCTAGGTGAGCCTCGCTAGGCCACCAGGGAGGCTCGACCTCACCCTAGCCTGGCAAGGCCAAGCCTCGCGCTGAGCGGCAAGGCTTGGCCTCACCTTGGCTAGGCGAGCTCAAGCCTCACCGGCCAATGTGAGGCTTGACCTTGCCAGATCTTGACGAGCTCGAGCTTCATCGGTGGCTAGGCGAGCTCGACGTCGCCGGGGGCCGGCAACACTCTGGCAAGGTCACCGGCCAAAAGGAAGAAGGAAAGAGTAGAAAAGAAAAAATAAGAGAAAAAAATTGTTTCTCGGAATTATTCTTGAGAATAAAAAGCTACTTTTTTCTACTTCTCGTTTTTGTTCCAAACCTGTTTTCGAGAACAAAAAAAATAGATTTTTTGTTCCCGGAAATAAAAGTTTTAATAAACACGTTTCTATTCTTTTTTTGTTCTCCAGAATAAAAGAACATTGTTATGAGGAGCAGAAACACTTTAACAAACAGGCCCTAAGTTGCTATTTGGTAACATTCCGGAGAACACATGTTTCTGTTCTTTTGTTCCCCGGAATAGAAATAGAATAGAAACGTGTTTGGTAATTTTTTTGTTCCCAAGAACAAATTGTTCTTGGGAATAAATTTAGAGTGGAAAAAAAAAAGTCGTTTCTTGTTCTTGGGAACAACTCAAGAAATAAGTTTTTGTTTCTTTTGTTTCTTTTTCTCTTCCTTTCTTCTTCCCTAGTTGGTCACCGGCTCGGCGATGGTCGGCGATCAACCAAACGAGGCCCGACGACCTTGCTGGAGCCTCATCAGCCCTTAGCTAGGTTGCCACAAGCTCATCGGCCATTGGCAAGGCTCAGGGGAGCCTCATTATGGCTAGGTGAGGCTTGACCTCGCCCAAATCTAGCGAGGCCGAGCCTTGCCGTGCCACCACGAGGCTTGGCGTCGCTTGGGTCAGCGTCGCCTGGTCTCACGGTGGCCGGGCAAGGTTAGGCCTCATTGAGCCATGGTGAGGCTCGGGGGGACCTCGCCGGTGGTCGGCAAGGCTCAAGGGGACCTCGCCAATGGCCGACAAGGCTCCCCCGAGGTCGGCAACCTCATCTGGCCGATTGTCAACTGACCATGGCCAAGCCGCCGATCGGCTAAGAGGAAGGAAAAGGAAAAAAAAAAAAAGGAAAGAAAAAAGAAAAAATGTAATAAAAGTATTAATATATTAAAAGAAATTTTAAGTCACAAAATTTTTTGGGGTTGTACCAAACGTGTTTTTATTCCTGGAATAGAAATTTTTTATAGCTATCAAATACTATAAAATGCTCAGAAATTGTTCTCGAGAATAGAAATAAAATAAAAAATATTTTTCGAAAGAAACTATTCCTAGGGACAAAAATGTTACCATACGCACCTTAACCAGCCTACATGATGTGGATGAGGCTAACGTAAATAATTTTTTTTTTCAAAAAGAATTATGTACTTTTTCTTCCTTTTTCCCCTTATTTTCCATATACTTTTGGTCAGTACTTGGCCATGGCTAACGACAGGCGAGGGCCATCACCTTTGTAGCCTAAGTGAGGGCCACCCTCATTTGGCAAGGGCCACAATGCCCTCACCGGCCATGGCTGAAAACTAGCCATGGGAAAAAGGAAAAGAAGGAAAAAAAAAAAAACGGAAGAAGATTTAAATAAAATGCAAAAATTACGTACATCAGCACTAATCATGCCACTCATGTCACTTAGGATAGTCACTAATTGGCCGGCGTACATGTCAACAGCTCCAACAAAAATTGTTCTAAATGACTAAATTGATAAATCATCAATAGATTTAAGACTAAATCGGTGGATCTTCAGGTTTATAATTAAATTGACACGATTTTACGATTAAAGTGGTAAATCGTCGTTTAGAATTAAATTGATACAATAGAAAAGTTTGGAATTGAATTAATTGTCGTACAATAAACTTAGGACTTTATGGACAATTATCCTGTGAATGATTGATGCAAAAAATACTTCTTGGAAGAATATGATAACTATCGAAGCTGCAAATGGGAACCACCAACTTGTTTTGCAACTTTGTTTGGGCTCGGAGTGGCTCTCTAAATCTAATCCTTAAGTTAATTCAAAGAGAAAAAGGGTGTGTTCCTCGAGAAAAAAGTGGGAGAGAAAGGATAACCAAGTGCTCGGCTTATGTTGGACAACGGTGGTCTATGGATGACTAGTGGCCAAAGAGGTGTGACAAATGGCATCCATATCATTTTAAAAACACGTTTTATTTTTTAAATAGTGCTCACAACGTTGGATGTTTGATGAATTAACATTGTGGTACTTTAACAGGATGTCCAGTCACATTCACTTGAGAGAGAGAGAGACAGAGCAAATGATAAACAAAAAACACATGGGCCAATACTATAAGCCACCACTTACAAAGCAAGACTTTCATTGGCAATTGTACCGTTTAGGTCAACCTCTCGTTTGTCAGTACTTACAAATGAGTAATTAGGTGTGAATTGCAAAATCCGATCACATGGTGCCCAAGATACTCTGGCAAAAATATATATACAATCTTTTGTTTTTTTTGTTTTTATGAAGAGGACAGCTAATCAATCTTATTTGTTATTATTATTTTTCATCATGACCCTAATCTTTTTTCGAAAGTACGATGATACCAGTCTATGGAGGGGCACATAAGATTAAAGTTGTGAATAAATAGCAAAATGTTTTTGAGGTCTCCCAAATCAGCAGTCATCTCTTCCTTTGACTCGACAATCAAGTCAGGCCGATTGACTCGCTGCGAAGTACACGACGCATGCATTGAGCAAAGTGTACATTCCTTAGATTAGTCAGTAATGGTGCCAAAAGTTGTCGAGCGCGTACCTTCCACCGAGTCCTCGCCGCTGAGTCCTTAGATAACAAGAAGCAAACATGAGCAGCTGCAAAAGATGCAAAAAGTATGCGATTGGGGATTGCCGCCCCGCGACTCCAGCTTTGGCCTACACAAATCTATAATTTATCTACTACTGGAAAGAGATGAGCAGACATTTTTTTAAGTAAAGAAGTCTTAAGATTGACCACCCGTCTCGACCCTCTAGTAGGGGTGAGCATCGGTCCAAGGTTACCCCTGGATTGACTCTAGATCAGCCCAACCCTGCCGATCTTGGTCCGATTTTTAAGGGGATTGGATCAGTCCTTGGTCCTGGAATACTTGAACCAGCATTGTGCAGGTTGGTCCTTGATCTCGGAAGTTTATGGCGCATTTAGTAACTCTTTTGTTCTCGGTTTTTTATTATGTTTCTAAAAACAATTTCTAAGGATTTTAAACTGTTTAGTAACTGTCAAAAATTTCAATTCCTTGAATAAAATTGCATTTGGTACTGCCTTCAAAATTTCTACTTCAAATCATTTTCTTTTAATTTTTAAATTATTTTATTATTTTATTATTTTTCCTTTTTTTCTTCTTTTCTTTCCTTTCTCCTCTTCTTTTTCAAGGGTCGCTGGTCGTCGGCCTTGAGATGACCAACGATCTCGCCGTAGTGTTGCTAGCCCTCGTCGAAGCTGTGCCTTGTCATCCGAGCTTCACCGAGCCATTGCAAGGTCGGCCTCGCCTTGGCCGAGCGACGCCGACCTCATGGTGGCCCAGCGTAGTCGAGCCTCGCTGAAGGCTAGGCGAGCTTGGCCGAGCCTTACCAAATTTGGGTGAGGTCGAGCCTTGCCCAACCATGGCTTGGCCGAGGCTCGCCGGTGGTTGGGGGAGACTTGGGCGAGGCCTGCTTGGCCATTGACAAGCCCCCAGCGAGCTCGCCAAACCTCGCTCTGGCTTGGCAAGCCTCCAGCAAGATCCCCGAACTGGTCACCAGAGACCGACAATAGTGGAAGGCGGCGGTGACGGTGGCAGTAGCGGTTGAAGAAGAGAAGAGAGGGAAGAAGAATAAGAAGAAAGAAGTAAAAAGAGAAAAAATGAGTTGGTTTGATTCTAAAATTGTTTCCGAGAATAAATAATCAACTTTTTTTTTACTTCTTATTTCTATTCTAAATCTACTTCCGGAAACAAAAATAAAAAAATAAAAATTTATTTCTAGGAATAAAAATTTTATCAAACGAATTTTTTTTCTAAATTTACAATCGCGAACAAAAGAACAGAAATTGTTACTATTTGGCAAGTTGTCAAATACACCCTTAGGGTCGATTCAATCCGAACCAACCCTAACTATATATTATATATAATATATCGAAAATGTATTATATATCTAATATATTATTATAATTTTTTATATAGAAAAAACCATAAGTCAAACAATGTCAACAGTATTAAACAGCTACATTTTACACAATTCTTTAATAGCTTAGACTTTTAATGTCTTTTTCAGAGTCAACAACCATAATTTATAAATGAAGAAAATGTCTCTATGAGAAGTCCTCACGACGTCCAAAACAGCGTAAACAGCTCCTCACGGCATCCTCCTGCAGTAGTCATTCTCTTCTGTCTTCTATATCCTCTTAGTCTTCAATTTACCAAAATCGAAAAAAACAACTTCCTCGCTCGCCGCTTGACGCTCGCCTCGCTCACTTTTGGTCACTCGCGCTACTCACGCCGTCCGTCCCTCAATGCTCACCCCTCAATGCTCACCCCGCTTATCGCTTGTCGCTCGACGCTCACCCTGCTTGTTGCTCGCTGCTTGACACTCTTCCCACTTGCCGCTCACCGCTCGCCTCTCTTCATTAACCTCACTCGTCACCGAACATATTGAGTCAGTTCGATCTTCAATCGCCTTTTCAGGAAGTACAAAAAATGAAACAAAAAAATTATCGGTTGGTCTTAGGTTGACTCTGGAACTAAATCGAACCCATTGGATCAATTTCATCATCGGTCCCAATCTCAATAGGTTTGGTCATCGGTCTCAAAAATTGAGAATCAACACTATTCGAGTTGGTCTTAGGGTTAAGGGGCGGACTGATCCAACCCGGACTATACTCATCTTTACCCTCCAGTGTGACTCTCGGCTCCGCCAAAGGGCACGTAGGGTTTGATATTCAAAAGTGAGCGTCCGTGGAACTCCACTAAGGTATAAAGAATGCTTATGAATTATTATTATTATTATTATTATTATTATTATTATTGACATTATAGAGGTTTATTGTTAGCATTACATCTTGACCAATGTCGATATATATGTAATTTATGTATACGCATAATGCTTGAGGATGATCTCTAGGTTCTAATGGAGCCTAATTCTAACTCGACTAGTTGAGCTTTTACAAGGTCAAACTAAGAAGAGTGAAAATTGAAATTCTGCTTGTTTTGTGAAAAGTGAATAATTTCGAAAAAAAAAAATTCTAAAAATGATCACTTAAAATAATTAGATAATGAAGAATGTTTTCATTAGTGACAATAATTTGTATTTAAATATTTTCGTGAGCGACAAAAAGTATTTTTCATTCATTTAGTTTTGCAATCGATACAAGTGATTATTTCGACAAAACTATTTTCCAAAATAATTTATTTTCCGTAAAATAAGTGAAGCTTTAAAGCAAGCAAAAACCAGCTTAGTTAGAGAAAAGAGGAGGCGGGGGAAATTGGAAATAGGGGAGGAAGATGGATAAAAATGTAGATATTTTGTTAGTGAGTAATTTCAAATTTAGGGAAAAGTTCTCTCCCTTAATTTTCTAAAACAAGGCCTGGGCCCAATCTGCAATTTTATCGTTTGGTGTACGTCGAGCCCTGGCCCAGTCAAACTTTCTGTTTGTTTGACTTTTTATACAGAAGCCGCTGGGCCTAGCTTTTTCCCAATGTAAAGGATTCGATTATTAGTAGACAGAGATTAGAGAACGCTTATGTGCCCCACGTTTACAAGAATATTTTAACAAGCTGTCCTACAAAAATATAATTACAATAGAATACCATTGTAGCTTACATACAACAATATTTTAAGGTATCATTAGATGCAAAAGTTTCGCATCAAACTAAATTATCAAAGTACGAAGAAACTAATTCATATAAAATTAGAGATTCACATGCATAATGTAAAACATTGTTCTATCTCTTAAATGTATATAATTAATAAATGCTTTTCTCGACTAGCTAATATGGTCAAAGCTTTAAATTATTTTATTATGCTAAAAAAAAATTACATTTGTTGAGGACAGATGAGTTACAATTACATAGTAAAAGTAATGAGGAGATAGGAGAATGATGAGAGGCAATCAACTAGTGCATCCATATATTGCTACTTTTGTGAAGAGAATACCAAAGTCTTTTCTTGCAATAAGGAAAGTTCAATTCCAGCAATCTACGACCTTAATTGGCACAATTTGAATCAACACTTAGAGAAGACTTTTTTATAATAGTTATGTACTTATACACTATTAATTAAGCTTCAATCTCAAATTTCTACAAAAACGTTTCATGAAGAACCTTTGTATATACAATAAATGTTATATGACAACACAACTCTATAGATGGACAATTTTGTAATGTATAAGAATTGAGATAATTGGAATAAACCTCTTAAATTTTATATGTGAATTCAAAATATATTGTTAGATCACGCACTCGATGATTTTGATTATGACAAAATTGCATATTCAAGTACTAACGTATTTGTTCGGGTGGATGCACGGAGATATAAAATGTAAGTTCTGCAAATGTTGGTCATAGCAGCAAGCGATATCTACATCACTACACCTTGATACCACGACTGGGAGTTTCTATTAATGGAAAGTCAAAGTGTCCGAATTCTATGGATGGAGAAGAAGACTCAGCACTGTGAAACTTCGTAATCAAGTGTAAGAAGTTCGTTCAGCCCTAACTAAGAAAGCATGTCGTGTTAAGGAATGCGGTGATTGATTGATCTATAATTGGAAAGAAACATGAAGATGCACATTTTGATAAATTAAAAAAAAAAAATGCTGATATGCTGACGGCACTGTCATTTTTTGTGAATAATGGGGCCTTTTTTCCCGCACATTATAATTGAAATGGTATCGGCGACCAATATATTGGAGGATATTTCTCTTTTTAAAAAAGAAAATGAAACCAAAAAAGAAAGGAAACTTAATTACTGCTTGTGAGCATTTTTTTTTTTTTTTTAAAAACGCTGCTATGCCGACGGCACCGTGATTCCCTATGAATAACGGTGGCTTTCTTTCCAACGTTGCAATTGAAATGGAATTGGCAACCTGATAAATAGACAAGGAGCAAATTTGGAAAAGAATCTTGACAGAAAATTCTTAGATAATAGAAGGAGATAGTGATCCCAACAAGAAGGAAACATAATTACTACTTGTGAGCATTTATATTAACACTTGGAATAACTACTTAAATGTAAAATTCAATTCTTTTATAGCATACTCACAAATGAAAGTCAAATTAGTAACCGACACATGTATTTTTACCTAATTTAATGAGATTTCAACTCAACGAGTAAAAATGTGTACACTGCAATAAGTCCATTTCTGGTCTTTGTTGAATTTAATACATTCTTATATAGTTAAGTTGTTTTGGATTGAAAATTGGCTAGCATGGTGATTAGGGTTGTACAAAAAAAAAAGTGAGGCAAAATAATCTAATCAAACGAATTCAATATACTCAAAATTTTTAAATAAATTTCATTTTTGGCTAGTCACAAGATGATGATGTTGATGTTCAAGTTAATTTGAACTGTCATGACTCTAGTTGAATTTATTATTGTTTTAAGTAGTGTTGATTAGGTATTGCTATTGCTAAAATAAAGGGCCTTAAGTAAAAAAAAAAAAAAAATTGTAGTAGAAAAGTTTACAGTTAATGAATGGATTGCACTTTTTTCATCCCATTTTTGGCGTATAACATCTTTTACCACTTTGTACTGACCACATTATCCATTGTGGATCACACTCTTGATTAAAAATTATTACTTACATCATCAATGGCTAATTATTCCATGTAATCCAAGCAAATATAATGTTTTAGAGAGCATTTTTTTTTTCATTATAATAATGGATGTATAGAATTGTACTTAACTTTGTCAAATTTTAAATTTTTTTAATGATATCTTTTAGAAAATCATGCAATGACATCATGAAAAAAAAAATTGAATTATTAGATTCACGAATAAAATGAAAGTTGGGCAATTTAAATACATGAATTGTAATGACAAATATAGAGTTATAATTAAACTAAATGCATTTAGCAAAATGTGTAGATTCTCTTTTATTTGTGCCTAGGTTGTTTTTATAATAATGGTTTGCTAGTACAAAATAAAACAAAAGAAATATGCAACTCATTAATACAATAATTAAGTGATTATTTGTCAAATAAACTTTTTTTTTAAAAAGTGGGATGCCAATTTTGTCCCAAATGAGAAGAAAAGAGAATGGATAGGAGAAAATGTAAAAATTAATCTTAAATCAAGAGTAGGCCTCACATTTGACCTCGTTGTTAGTCATTTTAGAGAGGTATAGGTAGTTTTGTCTTGGGAAATGAGTAGAGAGCAGTGCTGTTATATATATATATATAAACAGACAATACAATGTCAGCTACAAGTGTTAAAGATGAAAAATGGAAGATTCACTGGTGAAAAAAAAAAAGATTTAAGGTGAATATCTAGTAGATATTTAAGTAGACTCCAACGTTTTAATGCAACATTTAAAATAGTGAATATTATTCTCCAGCTAAAGAAAAGATTTAAAGGATATTTTTCCCGAATTAAAGAAACTTAATAGCACAAAAAGAAACTTTATATGGAATTTTATAGAATTTTTTTTTTAAACTTTAGCTTTGACTCATGTGATCCTAAAATTGATCTTGTAATTTTTTAGGTCCTTACATATTTTCATCTACGAAATTTGAATCAATAGGTAATTTTTTGGTGTACTAATTTATTATTAATGATTTCTTTTTACTTAGTGATTATATTATTCTACTTGTGATTTGTGGTTATCTATATTTCAGTATTTAATTTTTTTTTCATCCTCCAAATTCAAAAAATTCCACTTAATGAGATTTGTGAGGGTTTCCCTTTCAAATTAATGCTTCTTGGGCCTTTTTAAATCCTCTAATCGAATCTTAAAATAAGCCAAGAAGATGGGAAGCAATGGGAAGTAAAATAAATAAATAAATAAATAAATAAAATCAAAACCCGTGGAACCCATCTTCCAATTTCCTCCACGAAAATGTGTGGCTAAAATTTGACAGTTCTTACCATCACAAAAGCCTCACCATTAAGCTACCTTGGCCCTTTTGTCTTTTAGTAAAATTGAAACCGAGCATTAAAGAAAAAGGAAAAAAAATCTTAAATTAAGAGTAGAATTTACAATGAATAATATAGTCCCTTTAAGGTGATAAAAGTGTCAAAAGTTAAAATTGGAGTGAAAAAAGCATGAGCTTAATGAATTTGTGATATTTCTGATTCAGACTTGTATTAGATTTAAGTTGAGTAATACGTTACTATTGACAAATTTAAGCAATGCATATAGGTTTTACTATATCTTTTTTCTTAGTTTTCAAAGGGGGCAAATACCACAAAAAAACCATAAACTATGCCCATTGTAACATAACACCCAACTTTTTTTATGTCACCAAAAACCCTATATTAACCCATTGTGACCAAAAACTCCCCAACTTTTTTTTTTGGTGACCCAGGGAACCTCCGTTTGCCGCTTCGTGGTAGAGTAAACCCTAGGAGGGAGTAGAGTCACCACCACCCTTGTTCCCCGGATAAGTCGTGGGTTCCTCTCCAACGAGATAGACAACACGCAAGGGTTTTGAACAATGGACCTCTCGCAAAAGGACGCAACGTCAAAACCATCTACGCTACCACCACGGGTGGTAATTCCCCAACTTTTTTTTGTATCACAAAAAACCTAAAACTTATTCATGTGTGGCATATTTTCAGTTTCATCTAAGATATTTCTGTCACATTGGTAAAAATTTGAGGTTTTTTATTACACAAAAAACATTTGGAGTATTTATATCATAATAGGCAAATTTAAGGTTTTTAATGATACAAAAAAAAAAAAAAGTCTGAGGTATTTGTGTCATAGTGAGCATGGTTTTGGTTTTTTTTTTTTTTTTTTTGCGGTACTAACCCTTTTTCTAGTGAAGATATTTTTTTCTTAGTTAAATTTGTGATCTATGGTCAAAGAAAGGAATTAAGTGTGTGATCTCTTTTTATTTGGTGTTATTAGAATTATACCATAACAAAGTAATTTTCTCGCTAAGATAATTGTCATGTTTAGTTGACTTTTTATTCATTGAATTGAGTAGGTAAAATTATTTATTGTTATGCCAAAGTCATGTAGGATACCATTTTAGATGTAATAAATGAAAGTGTAACATGAAAGATTTTTTTTAGCTGCAATTAAAATAATTGTCATATTTAGACTTGCCTTTGTTCTTTGGTCAAAGAATACTAAAAGTGTTAAAAGTTTTCGCTGACTTACTTAAGTGCCAAATCGGAGAAAAAAACGATCACTTAAGTACCAATGACGAAAATTCCGGCCGAATTGATCACTTGGTATTTGTAATTAAAATTATAACATGACTTGGCATGATTTTTAAAAAATCCAATTCACATGGCATTTCCACATGACGTGCTTGGCATTGAAGTGATCTCTTTTAAACAATGATTGGCACTGAAATGATAGCTTTTAAATAAAATTTGGTACTCTAATGATCATTATTTACAATTTTTAGACGACGTCGTTTAAGGGTTATGTGCTGACTAGGCACGTCGATGAGTCACGTAGGACTAAATAATTAAAAAAAAAAATATAGTCGTGTCGGATTTCCAATGACCTAGATGGAAGTTGGCATTTAATTGTTTTTTTTAAGTGGCAATTAAGTGATTCGAAAAAAAAAACTTTTGACACTAAAGTGAGCGTTGTACACAACTTTTAGCACTTCTAGTTTCCTTCTCCCTTGTTTTTGTATACGATAAATGGTGGGAAGTGCATGAATAAGCAAAGAGAAATTGGTAAAGCAAGTTCTCTAGTTTTTCTTGCAATCTTTGCAATGGCGAACACACCATCCCTTGCCTCCCAATAACGGCTCTGCCACCTTTTTATACTATGCTTAATCGTATACTTTACATTTTTTGTGTCAACGATAATTCTATGTAGATCACTGAGCAAAACTTTAGCGGATCTTTGTCCATGGAATATTTATAACTCTTTTAGTAATGTAATTTCATATTTGGGATTTCTAATTTATTGAAGTCACACGTGGAAGAATCAAGTTTGATTGATACCGAGAACGAGAGTAATCTTATAATACTCTGTGATTTCTGCTTAAGTGAAGAACAATATGAGAATAGAAATGTTTGAAAGTGTAACTACTAGTCAAGGGCTTCTCCAGAGTTCGTAATTAGAATCTACGTAAGGTCAAGAAGTCAAAATAAGAAGAGGAGAAGCATACGACAAGAAAGAAAAATTGCGAGCCTATTTATGATTACCGTTATTACTCTTATACTTAGCTTGAGCGAATATCTCGAGAAAACTTCTAAGTTGTATTTAGGGAGGTTTTGCTCTCTTGTCAACAAAGGGAGGGTTGTAATAATTTATTCCGACGGGGATGTTGTGGAGGGCGTGCCTTTGGTTCGATGGCGACGACAACTCTTGCAGAAATGGCGCGGCTGAGAGAGGTTGTAGTTGTTGTGGTATCAGAACTTGGTGTTGGTGGAATCGCAACAAGGGCATTTCAGCTATTCTTGCTCTGGTAATTGTGGTCTCGTCGTTGGTTGAGACATTGATTATGGGTCTTGGTGCAATTTTTCACCTCCTTTCTAAGGGAGACCTACGAGAAAAAAGTTCGAGGTCTAAGAGTTTTTAGGACTGAAAATGGTTGAAATCAATGATTTTGAGGCAAAAAAGATTCAATTTTGAGAGTGAATATGTGAGTCAGAGCTCAGAGGGCAATGTGCAAAAGCTTAATCTTGGGTCTGTTTTGGTTTAGCTTAAGAGGAGAGATTGGTCGTGCGCCTCAATCTTGTGCAGCAACCTCCATTAGTGGAGGTCAACCAAAGGACACGGAGTGCGACCAAGAGAGAAGTGTTAGACTAAATCTAAATAAAAACCGACAATTCTAATTTATCATTCACAGATAAATTTGTACAAAATTCGAGATCGATTTGCGAAAACATAAAGATCGACATACTTCCAGCCATTAATGAAAATCTGCAAATGCGAAAAACACTAAAATCTTGAATTGATGTGTGAAGCGTGATCAATATGTGAATATGAAATCAATTTGTGAATATGGAATCACTAGATCTGTACTTCATGTTCCACTCACCAATGCCCCTCAAAACTCGATGGAGTGTTTTCTGTAGTAATAGGGTTTCAACTAGACGACCTAACGTTTTATTCCATTTTTTACATTACTGATGCATTCCATCAAGACTGTTATGGCAACATATTAATAGACAAATATCACGTAATAACGCGAGTAATAAATTACGCAATAAATCGGAATTAGTTGAGAAATACAAAATTGGGATCACATTTAAAATAAGAAAGTATATTCTAACATTCTCTCACTTGATCCTAATATTCCATTAAATGAAATTTTAACTCAAACCCACATAAACTTCATGCTAAAATAAAACACATGAATCACGGCGATGAGTTCTCTTAGAATGAGTATTCTCTTTCGTGTATTACAATGCATTTCATCAGCCCATATGTGATGAAATAACTTAATAAATAAACCTTATGTTTATTCCAGGTCAAATATGATTGTTTTTCTCCGAATAACTGAATGTATACAACTATATTGAGAAAAATATTGCAAATGAATAAAAGTCTCACAAATTCTTCTATATGAAGAAAAAAAATTATATAATTAGACCGATGCCCATTCTTAATACATAGTCATTATAACTCATTGATGGTATGCCTTTAGTTAAAGATTAAGCTATCATTAATTTAGTACTTACTTGTTTTATAATCACTTTCTTCTCTTTAACACATTCTCTGATGGCTAAACACTTGATGCCGATGTGTTTGCTTCGACTATCATTTTTGTGGTTCTTAGCCATGAAAACTACAATTGAATTGTAACAAAATATTCTTAATGGTCTAACAATAGAATTCACAATTCTAAACCCCGATATAAAACTTGTCAACTATATGCCATGTAAGGTGGTCTCAAAATAAGAAATGAATTCCGCCTCCATAATAGAAGTGGCAATCAAGGTCTGTTTTGCACTCCTTCAAGATACAGCTTTGCCGGCAAACATAAAAATGTATCTTCATGTTGATTTATGAGAATCAACGCAGTTAGCTAAGTCTGAATCCAAGTAATCAACTACCTTCAAGCGGCCTGTTTGTCTATACATAAGCATGTGTCCCTTTGTACATTAAATGTATCTTATCACTTTCTTTAAAACTCTCCAATGGTCCACCTAGATTACTTTGGTATCTTTCCAACATTCTCACGGCAAAAGTAATGTCAGGTCAAGTGCAAACCCAAGTATACATCAAACTTCCAACAGTATAAGCATATGGGATGTTCTTTTGTTCCTTTTTAAAATTATTCTTCAAGCATTGGTTTTAAACCTGTCACATTTCACAATGGATGTTATACTTGATGAATAATCTTTCATCCAAAATCTTTCTAAGATTTTATTGATATAGGTTTCTTAAGATAGTGTTAATATAACTTGAGGTCTATCATTATGGATCGTAATACCAATTATAGAAGATGTTTCGCCCATATCCTTCATGTCAAAACTCTTAAGGAGAAATTATTTCGCCTTATATAACAATCTCTTTATCATTGGTTTTAAGTAAAATACCATTTACATATAGAACAAAAAAACAAATTTTGCTCCCACTAACATTTTGGTTTATATATTGATTCATGACATTCTCTACAAAATTGAATGAAGAAATGACCTCATGAAACCTTAAATACGATTGGTGGGATGCTTGTTTTAGTCATAAAGGGACTTCTTAAGCTTGCACATCAAATGCTTACTAGCACTAGAGAATAATCTTTCTGATTGTTTCATATAAACCACTTCTTTTAGTTTACCATTAATGAATGTTTTTTTGACATTTATTTGATGTAACTCCATATTAAAATGAACAACAAATACCAAAATAACAGGAAGAGAATCTTTCTTAGTACAATATAAAATGTCTTAGTGTAATTGATTTATTTCTTTTAAGTGAATCCCTTTACAACAAGTTTGGTTTGGTTCCTCTTAATGTTACCTAATGAATCCTTCTTAATTTTGATGACCCATTTACAATTAATGATTTTCACACCATCAGGCAATTCAACTAGATTCCCGACCTCTTAGATGCCATGAAGCTCATATATTCTTTTATGACATTGTATCACAAATTGGATTTGTCACAACTCATGATTTGTGAAAACGTTTCAAGATCATTTTCAACTCCAATATTATAGTGAGATTCTTGTAGATACACAATTTAATCATTAGGGATTGCTTATTTCTTCATTCTAATGGACCTTCTTAATGTTGCATCAACATTCTCCTAAGGAGTTTGTTGTTTAGCTAGATCCTCAATAGTATATGATAATTGCTGAACAGTTGAGTCTACTAGATCAATATCAGTAAGTTGTGGATTCAATAATTAGTTGTTTAATAACCGGTTGAACTAAATGGGCATTGTAAACAACAACCAATCTAGTACCTAAAGTAGAATGTTGAGTATATGAATGATTTTCTTTAGGAATAAGGTCCCTGAATCGATTGCTTTCACTGATTAGGTCATTCTAAAAAAACTTAACGTTTCTTGATCCCATAAACCTAGTGATATGAGATGAACAATAAAACCTATATATTTTGGACTTTTGACGTATCTAACGAAATACCCACTTATAGTCTTTAGGTCTAACTTTTTTTTTTTTTTTTTTTTTTTGTGGATCGTAAACTCTTATTGCAAATGGGCATCTTCAAACAGGTACATGTCGCAAACTCAATTTATGACATTTGAATAACTCAAAAGGCGTTTTTGGGATGGCCTTGGTCAAAACTCAATTTAATATGTATATTGTCGTTTTAAGAGACTCAGTCCACAAGAACTTAAGAATTTTGGATCTACTAAGCATACTCCGTGCCATATCCAATAAAGTTCGGTTTCTTCTTTTTGCTATACCATTCTAGTTCGAAGAACCATACATTGTATATTGGGCAATAATCTCATGCTCTTTAAGAAACTTTGCAAATGGACTAGGTATTTGTCCATCTTCAGTGTATCTACTATAGTATTATCCACATCTATCTAATTTCACAATCTTAATTTGTTTACCGCATTATTTCTGTACTTTAATTTTAAATATCTTAAAATAAGTAGAAATACATAAATCGTGAATAATCGTCAATGAAAAAGATGAAGCATCTCTAACTATTTGAGTTCATATATGGACTACAAACATCTATATGTATGATTTTTAATATTTGCATGCTCCTCATAACACATTTCTTTGACTTGTTGGTTTGTTTTCCTTTTATGCAATCCAATAAAATGTTATAATTAGTAAAATGTAGAGTACTAAGTACTTAATCATTTATTAATCGCTTAATTCTATGGATAGAAATATGTCTTAATTTGAGGTACTATAACATAAAAGAATCATCATTCACAACATATCATTTTATGCCAATGTTATCATAAACATGCATCACATTATAAACGACATTGCATTATAAATTAATTTGAAAGAAACCATTAGATAAAATGTCACTCTCAACCATTTCAAATTTATACGATAAACTGAAAGTTGAACCTAAAAATTTAAAAGAGTGTCTCAAAAGTACAAGTTTTGAAACTGAAATTAAATTTCTAGAGAAACTAGGAATATAAAAAGTCATTTCTAAATTCAAAACAAAGCCACTATTAAGAACTAATCTACATGTCTCAATAACTTTTACATGCGAGCGCATCTTGTTTCTCAAATAAATGCATTGTTCACTTCCCACTGATTTCCGTTAGTTCTAAAAACTCTACAAGGAATTCGAAATGTGGGATTATAGAACCAAAATCAATCCACCAAGTATTATGACTCACATCAACCATATTAGATTCATAACAAACACATGACATTAGTTATCTTTCTTCTTAAGCCAAGCCTTAAATTTGACGCAATTTTTCTTCACGTCTCTTCTTTTTACAAAAGAAACACTTGAATTCCTACTTAATGCCAACTTGAGGACGTAGAGGTATTTTACCTTTTCCCCTTTTACTTGCATTGCCCTTTATAATTATCATGTATTGCCATATAAGCATTTTCTCTATTTTCCATTAACAACATCTTTTCTTCTTGAACATACATGGTCAAGATTTTATTGATCAACCATTTAGTGTTATGTATGTTGTATGAGATCTTGAAAGAAGCATATTCTTGTGGGAGAGTGTTCAGAATATTGTACACAAGAAAATATTTTGATATCCCAACCTCAAGATTTTTTTAGCTGAGCTGTAAAGCTCGACTTTCATGATGTGCTCACGCACACCTCTTACACTAGTAAGCTTCAACAATGAGAATTTCATAATCAGAGGCATACGCTTTCTCTAAAGACTCAAATTGCATATCAATAACCTCCAATTGGCATTATTATGCTAAATGACTGAACCACAAATACTAATAGAAAATTTTGTCTTTTATGTACATCACACAGAGGCAATTGGACTGCTCCCATTGTGCATGAAGAGAATATTCAGCTTGAGTGTTAGCCTTAGTAGGCTCAGGTGGCTCATTTGACCGTAAAGCATGATCAATATCCATGCACCCAAACTGGAAAAGAATTAATTCCCTTCATTCTTTATAGTTGTTATTGTTCAACTCAAGAACAATTATACCAGAATTAATTGTAGGTGGTAAGACTGCATCATAATAAAAGGAAAACTTACGTATCAATATTTTGATACAAATAAACTTAAATCATATTTTATCAATGTAAAACATATTATAAAATATAAATCACATAACATTAAAAACTAATTGTGGGTTAAGCTTAAAATTTAAATAGATTCATAATTACTTCATGATGAAACTATCAAATTATATTCCCTTCCTTAATCCCTATGGGTAAATTAAGAAAGATAAAATAATATTTCATCCTAGCTAATCACATTACTATATTGAAAATTCATGTGGGATAAAATTCATAATATTAATGTAACTAATCACAATTAGTGTATTTGACTATATGTGATCTAAAGGCTCTTAAATAATTATAATTTAATATAATCAAAGATGTTGTGACTAATCTTTAATTAATTAAATATATACGAATCACTAAACATTTAAATTCACAAAAAAATATTCATAAATTGCACGTCAGGGCAAAACAGTAAAATCACATGTAAAGTGGTTAAAACTAGAATTTTACATAAAAGGACATAATTGGAATTTCACTTGTAAGGGGCAAAATATGAATTTTATGCCTAAAAGGGAAAAATCGCAAATTGTCACACCCAAAGGGGGCAAAATCAGAATTTTATATGGGCAGGGTGGAGCTATAACTTTTATTTATACGGAGGGGCAAGATCATAAATTTAGGCAAGTAATGGCAGAACTGTAATTCTGCACCACAAGGCCCCACGGCACGCATGCATTAACTGCACTTGGGCGTGTGCATCATACATACGTTGTTGGGCTCCTGGGCACATGCGAGGTCTTCTCTTCGCGTGATTTCTTCTTCTGCTATGACCAAGCTCTGTTCTACTGCTTAAGTCTTCTTCCACAGCCCATGTCCAATCAAATTGATCAATGGGTTTCGAAGACAAAGCCAAGACAAACATATAGTTCTATGATCCGGCAAAAATAGCCAATAAATTGATCGAAATTAAGCCTAAAATGATCTACCTTAAAACCTTGACCACTAAAAATTTCACCGCTCGATCAGCCTCTGGTGGTTAGTAATATGCCAAATAATCTCATGGCTTTTCTTTCTAATAACGATGTAACCATGCAAATCCATTATCGCATGGTGGGTTGTTCGAATTTGACTAGAATTTGAAATTCCGTTCCAAGCCACGAAAGATCCAAATTTTACCCAATCATAATTCAATTAAAACATACAAAATTCTAAAATTGTCACCAAGGCATAGATTATAAACATACTATGATGCCAACTATTATACTAAATCTAAATAAAAATAGACGATCCCAATTTATCATTCACAAATAAATTCATATAAAATTCGAAATCGATTTACGGAAACGTAAAGATTGACATACCTCCAGCCATTAATGAAAATCTATAAATGCGGAAAATCCTAAAACCTTGGATGGATGCACAAAGTGTGATCAATCTACGAATATGGAATCAATATATAAATATAGAATTACCAGATCTGTACGTCTTGTTCCACTAGCCAATACTCCTAAAAATTTGATGACGTATTTTCTATAGTGATAGAGTTTGAACTAGACGATCTAACATTTTGTTACATTTCATATGTTACCAATGTCTTCCATCAAAACCATTATAGTAACATATTAACAGACAAATATCACATAATAAATGCAGGTAATTAATTAGACAATAAATCGGAATTAATTGAAAAATACAAAATTGAGATCACATTTAAAATAATAAAATATATTATAACAAGAAGAGCTTGAGCTCATCTCGTCGTGGGGTAGTGTTAGAGGTTTGGGTGGCAATGGGTGAGCGCCAATGAAGCTATGGCTGAGGTGCGAAGAAGATGATGAACGGGGAGTCGTTCAAACTTCAGACAGGTGGTCCATGGCGAAAGTGATAGGAAGGAAATGAGGGGGGAAAATAAACAAGAATATATCAACTTGAGTTGACTTGGAAAAGGAAAATTACATGCGGATGACATGTCACGCTTTTAACAGTAAAATTGGACGGAAAGTTAATGAGGGCTAGATTTTGGTACAAAATGAAAATTTATGAATTTTTATGATACAAATGAAAGTTTGGATCAACATTGGAACTTAACCCAAAGCTTATGTTCTTTTTAAGGAGTTAGGCTTGTTGTTTAGTGCATTGCATCGTCTATTTATCTAAGTACTTTACCGTTATCTTAGATTGCAAAATAATTGAGAACATTTTATTTATCAAATAATTCACCCCTCTTGATTTTTTTTATTCTTATTTTTTGCTCAAATTTTCACCCCCTCTTGATTGACATATTGAGATTTTATATATTCCTCAAGTGTTTCATAACTCATTTTTTCCTTTTACAACACTTGATATTGGGATAACGACACAAATGATTCTTAAATATTGACCTATGTGCAAGGTGATGTATAAATTTTTAATTTGTTATATGTTGTCCATGAATTTCTAATTTGTTTGATGTGGTCTCTGAACTTTTTATACATGTTCAATTTAATCCATGAACCATATGCAAATATTCACTGTTGTCCTTCCATTAATTCAAGTCTAGAGGCAACATTGAATACATTTATACGGTTCAAGAATCATATTGAGTATATACCAAAAGTTTAAGGACCACATCAAACAAATTAAAAGTTCATGGACCTTATTCAACAAATTGAAAGTTTAGGCATTACATTGAATAGATTAATAGTTTATGGACCACATTACATATTAGACCAAAGTTTAAAGATCATTTGTGTTATTTTTTCATTGATATTATATTCCAAGCTAGAGCAAAATCAATACGTCCAATTTTATTTTTTACTAGTTTATTTTTCATTTTTTCTAGTTCTCTCTCTCTCTCTCTCTCTCTCTCTCTCTCTCTCTCTCTCTCTCTCTCTCTCTCTAATACTTTCAAACATAAGAGAGATTTTGTAAATCTTCTCATTTTTACACAAAAAAGTAAATGATAGAAAAAAAAACACTTTTGCTCTTGAAAAGTCATATGCATCCCACATATTGACGAAAAAAGAAAAGAGTCAAGGACTGTAGCAAATTAAAATTCAAGAAGCATGTGTGTTGGTTGACAGTCATGGGAAGATGCAAACTTCCCAAAATTTAGGAAGTATGGGTAATAAATAAATTTTCATAATGTAGGTCTCATTTGTTAAATATTTAGCTTATGACGCTAGGATTTAATCCCACATGACCCCTATTGCAAAGCAACACTCTTAATTTTTTTTTTTTTGGTCGAATCTTAATTTGGTATATGACTTGGTGCTCTTACCTCTTTCTTGCATTTTAAATGTCTACCAAGAACCATACCTTATTTGAGTGTGGCGATGATTCTTCACCCTCATTGGATTGACTAAAGGCCTAATCCATCCTCAAACCATGCATTCACCCAATAGCTATTCCAATGCCATTTGTTGCACTTCAATTACCCGTTCCATGTGAGTTATGCCCCCGAAAGAGTACTCAATATGGCGACAATTTAAGAATTAGTCTTTTTAATGAATTAACTTGCATGGCTACAAACTCGCCCTCATGGAATCTCTCTTGCGTTGGTGACCACTCGATACCCTTCTCTTGCCGGGAACCGGGAACTTATTCCAACATCACTTGTAATGACTCAATGCACTTCGCACATTGGTGAATATCAAAAGAAATACTCAAGGTGTTGACTATTTGGATGAGTCTTCGGCTCCAATTGTTTCGCAAATATATTCTCTTGAATTTTTTTTCTCATTTTCCAGCATTTGGATTACTTAGAAAAATGAGTTAATGAAGATACATTGCATAATCAACGAAAACTCTATGCTCAAGTTCAGAAAAATAATTCTCTTTTAAATATCAGAATTCGTTTCTAAAATATGACCAATCAATGGAGCCTGGACCAAAGACATATACACTTGGCAAGAAAGTTTGGCACCTAATCCTAGGTCAGCCTGAGTCCATCGAGCCCGAGATTGTTTCCTCGGCAATCAGGCCTAGGTAACAAAGGTTGGACCTAGGACTCCAATGTTTATGCGCGAGCTCCCAGCTCTTGCATCCAAGTCATCAATGCCCAAGCTTGAGTCCATTGAGACCACAGTTGGATCCACAAAGGCTAGGCTTGCTCAATGCCTGTGCTTAGGTCTTGACAACCATGTTTAGGTACCCAATTCCTGTGCCTAAGCCCATTAAGGCTAGAACCTAGTTCCAAGTCCCTCAATTCCCTCAATGATGGGCCTTAGACCTAGTGACCTTGCCAAGTACCCCACTCCCATGCCCAAGTCCACAAAGGTCAGGCCTGAGGCTCTTGAGGTTGGGCATAAGACCTTCAAGCCCTTGCTTGAGTAGCCAACACCTGGGACCCGATGTATGTGACCCAATCCCAAGTAGCCGTGAACAAATACTTGATTCCCTCGTCCAAGTCAAGCCTAGGTCCATAGAGAAGGGCCGAGACCCTAGTGCTTGTGACTAAGTCCCCAATAGCCACGCTTGGGACCCCGATACCTGTGCCTAAGTCTTGGAGGCCATGCCTAGGCACCCTACCTCCCTCATCTAAGTCAGGGCCAAGTCCACATAGGCTTTGCCCAAACCCAATGCTCATTCTCAAGTCTTCAACGGTCATATCCAAGTACTTAGCTCTCACACCCAAGTCAGTAGCATTAGACCTTGGTTCCTTGAATCTTAGGCCCGAGTCCACAAAGGCTAGACCCAAGTGCCTCTATGTTGGGCCCTTAGTTTTCTTTTCCAAAGGATAGACAATAATTTCCAATTTATTTTCATATTTGAGTCAAACACCATTATTTCTTTGAAAAACATTTTTCAAAAATGTAAAAATTTTCACAAAAAAAAAAATGGAACTCTACTGATGATTCATCTCACAAGTTTAGTATGGGGACTTAGAATTTGTTCGGTATTAGTCACAGTATGTAAATGTGTTTTGAAGCTTTGTAATTCATAGGTTTCGGTAATATTCGTTTTACATACGCAACTCCTTAATAGTTCAAAAAGTACTTTTTGGAAAGTTGCCGTGACTCTAGGGGTGCAAGATCTTTATGGCATTTGCCAAGAATTTTACAAATGTGTACTAACCTCTTTTTCATAGTTGAAACCACCACCGCGAGTACTAATTAGCCTAATCCTATCGGTTTGGTAAAGCTGTGAGGGGCTGTTGATACGTGAGTTTCAATTAATTCATGCCTTAAGGAGGAGCTAAGAATCGGTCTAGAGGGTGATTTTTATCCAATGTCAATTTCTACATAGACAAGGCATTTTCCCCTACTCCTTCCCAGCTGAAAAAACAGCCTTGGAACGAATCCTTTCAAACCCTATCTCCGCCCCCACCCCTCCCCCCCCCCCCCGCCCCCCCGGCCGAAATGGCGCCGGCCAGGAAATTCATACGTTTCAGCGGGTCGTCGCGGCGGACGGTGCCCCCGTCGCCGCCGCAGCCCAGGAAGTACAAGGCGATCGCGGAGGTGCTGGCCAAGGCCAGGTACGCGGTGGTGGAGCGCGAGAGCTACAACGACGTGATCTGCGAGCAATGCCGGTCCGGCGACCGGGCCGAGGAGCTGCTGCTGTGCGACAAATGCGACAAGGGGTTCCACATGAATTGCCTGAGGCCGATCGTCGTGAAGCTGCCGATAGGGTCGTGGCTCTGCCCCAAGTGCTGTGAACAGAGAAGAGTAAGAAGTAGGGGGGCATTATTGATTCGATGCTTCGATTCTTGGTTTCTTGTCTTTTTCTTGTGCAAGATATGGTTTTTTGAGGTGGGTGTGATTGATTGGGCCGTCATGCCTCTCTGTTGTAGAGTTTTCGCAGAAGAAGATCATCGACTTCTTCAGGATCCAAAAGACCACTTTTGTCGATGAGAAATGCGGGTCTCCTCAAGCTCAAGGTCAAGATTTTGATATGCCCATCTTTACTGTTATTGTTGAATTGAATGTGCAATCTTGACCCATTGGCATTTTTGATCTTTCGTGTTTTGATATCTGATTGTTGCGTTGTTAGTTAATAGGAGTTGTCCGGAATAGATAGTGGACATAACAGATGGAGCTTAACAGTGTTAGAGCTCCTAGCTGAATGTGGTTGATGCCATAGAGAATAAGAAGGAACAAATGCGTCCTAGTTAAATGTGGTTGATTTAGGTAGTTCTGGCATTGCACTAATGCTGCAACCTCTGAGTTTTGACCTGCTTCGCAGGCTTACATCTTACTTGAGCATGTGTGACCAGTTTCCTTATGTCCCTCAATGTTTGACCATTTTGTTTTGTTACCACGAGATTTAAAGAAAGAACCAAGTTTGTTGGTGTTTCTTTCCTCTTATCTAGAATAAAAGTTTATAGACTACAACCACCCATGTTAGGCCATTGAGCCCAGGTAAAGACGCCATTGTACGTACCCTGATATGTAATTGGATGTGGTGGCCCGACTTCGAGTGTTTGGTCAGGAAGGCAAGGAGAACCCCGCCTAAACTGGCGTTCGCACTAGACTGCACATATATAATATGTGCCTGCAACACATTGAATAATGTAAATTGACGGGGACAAAATTGAATATTGTGCTAAAAAGTTCAAGAACCACAGAGAACATTATTCAATCAACCGTGCTACTTCATTAATTCTTTGTGCTTGTCTACATGTCCTTTCTTAAGTTTTTGCTGTATAATGATTTGATTGTGCTATTATATTTCTGTTGCAAGAAACTGAGTTTCTAGATTTGGCCTTCCACCTACTTTATCTTAGTCCGCTGAATTACATGGATTATTTTGTCTTAAAAAGTATTTCAGTCTGAACTTCATCTTACATTTCAAATCTGCCAACTTTTATGGTTACACTTACAATAGTGACTACACCAATTGTTGAAGTCATTATTGGCAAAAGAGACCACTCCCCAGAAAGTCTCTAATCTCATACATTTGGTGACTATTGAGGCAACTAGTTTGATTATTCCTTTCATTTAGACGCTAGAAAGCGTCGGAAGCGTTCAGGGCCTCTGGTTATGCAGAAGAAAAAGAGGAGACTCCTTCCATTTACTCCAGTGGAGGATCCTTCCGAAAGGTTGAAAGAAATGCGTTCACTTGCTTCTGCTTTGACAACGCTAAAGATGGAGTTCAGTGATGATCTCACCTACTTGCCAGGATGGGCTCCTAGATCAGCTAATCAGGCAAAGCTTGAAAAAGGTGGCATGCAGGTTTGGATTATATACTTCTATTTTGACATCATTCGCACACTAAATTGACATTTTATTTTCTGTTTTCTGAAGTGTTTTGATTTCCTACCAGGTTCTTCCAAAAGAAGACATTGAAACTCTGGAGCAGTGTAGAGCAATGTCTAAAAGAGGCGAATGGCCTCCTCTTTCAGTTGTTTTTGATTCATGTGAAGGGTACTACTTTACTATCACCATGGACCTTTAATATGATATCTACCATACCATTATGCATTCGCTTAATTGGTCCTTTTTGCTCACTCCATCATGATGCAGCTTCACTGTAGAAGCTGATGGTCCGATTAAGGACATGACATTTATTGCAGAGTACACCGGTGATGTGGATTACCTTAAGAACCGAGAAAAAGACGATTGCGATAGTATGATGACTCTTCTTCTAGCAAATGATCCATCTAGAAGTCTTGTCATCTGCCCTGATAAACGTGGAAATATTGCACGTTTTGTAAATGGCATCAACAATCACACAGTGTAAGCCACTTTAATCCTTTTTTCCATCATCGACTTTTTAATTTTAATGCATTGTACTGGAAAAGAAAATCACCTTTACTATTTGTGTAGCTGAATTTCGAACTTTAATTGCATGATTTGCCATCTCAAATTGTTTTGAAGTATTTTCATACCATATGTTTTTCGTCCCTTCTCCCAAAGATATCAAGAGCTTGTGCTGGTCCTTCTGCTTAGACTTCATAAAATATTATGCAGGGACGGTAAAAAGAAGCAGAACTGTAAATGCGTGAGGTACAATGTGAACGGCGAATGCAAGGTCTTTTTGGTTGCGACTCGTGATATTGCCAAGGGGGAGAGACTCTATTATGACTATAATGGGTACGAGCATGAATATCCTACTCATCACTTCATCTAAGTTGTCGCCAAAAATGGGCCCGATTTTACTAATAATCGATTATAATATATCCATTCTACCATTCAAATTTTTCTTATCTTCCGGGCGTTGGAGAATCTGAGGAATTTTGTTTATCCTTTGAAGTTATAGTATGGTCTTCATCTAACGAGCCGGCCTCTATGCAGCTTAGTGACAGTAGGACAAAGGAGGATTTTTCTGAAGTTTTGCATTTTGGAATTGTAGATGTGCAAAAGTTCTAGCTATAAAGCAAATCTTCTTTGCATTACAACTGTGGAAAAGGAATGCAATTTCTTTGATTAGAGATTCTTGCTCCGTGTTCCTACATTGGAGTTGGTCAACTTCATTCGGGTAGCTTTTTTATGTTTCCAGTAAGTGTTGTGATCATATTTCTTTCATTTGGTAAGATGGGTAGTGGAAGATGGGAATTGAACTGAAGACGTCTTGGATCTTGGACGGTCTATCGCATGGCCAAGTCCATGTTCCCTATTTCGACTATTGTTTTGTTGGACCCTTCACTCAGTTTGACTTGTTTCTATGAAAGAGTGAAGACACGTGCCATGAACCATTTGCTAGAGATAACACAGAGAGTTGAAGATAGGCTTGGATGGACAAAGTACTTAGAGAAGCGTTGTTATCTAGTATCTACTACCTACACATGAATCGCAGATCGGTATAAGTTATTACTTAGCTTGCTTTAGTACATTTTTCATAATTGAATCGGACAATCATGTGGCCAAATGTTTCCAAAGATCCGATTGTTTGATTTAGAAAATGAAGCTGAAGCGGATACAAGAAATGGTGATAAAATGAATAGCTCATCCTCTTATTAGCATACTTATGTTAGCGCATTTTCAAAGAAAACAGATAACAGCGTCGTATATGACCTTGAAAACCTTGAATCCATGCTGAGATTAACATAGAATATAGTGCCTGTGTTTTGGGACTCTAGATGTGACTATATTTTGATTATTGGGTTGATCCCTTGGGGGATTTTCAAACATGTTATGTTCACGTAGTTATATTCTTATCTTACCAAAGGTACTTCCTATACGTGGTCTATGTCAGGGAGCATACTTAACAGGAGAAAAACACTGGTGGTAAATAGGTCTTTCCGTTAGCATCTCCGATCCTAGAGTTGGGATTACTCCATTAGGTCTTTCCATTTTTGAGGCGGTCGGCAGTGGACCTACTTACCTTGCTTGTGGACCAATAGCTGAGCTGACCTTGTTCTAGTGCTTTCCTTAATGCTATCAAGACGATTGGTTATGCCCGTCAAAGGACCTGGACCGAAACTATTACCACCAGCCTCATCAGTGCTTTCTTTTTCACTCCACAGTTCTAATTGACAAGTCAACAGAGAAGATGCAACTTAGGAGAATGAAATGAGAAAGTTTGGATCTTAAAATACGCAATTTTTAAGCTGAAATCAAGCTATAACTTCAAGTGAAAGAGGGAAAGTGATTATGCAATTTTTGAGGACAAGTGGGCTGAAAGTCTCAAACTTGTTGTGAAAATACAATTAAGTCTTAAAGTTTTCAAATATCAAAATTAAGTCATAACGCCTATCAAGTCTTCTCATTAAGTCCGTCTAATTTAACTAATGAAAATGCCGACATGACTTTATAATTACTTTCTTAAGACGTTGTGCCAATATGCCTTTGCATAAATTGCTTTGAATGGATAAATCAATCATTTGTCCTTGAGGATCTAACATTAATCCTCTCATACCTACTAATTGGTGTCCTAGAGATGCATTTCCTCTGGCTCCCGAAAAAGACATTGTATGGAATGGATTGAAGGGATCTATCATCCTCCCAATAACGAAAAACTTTATCATACCTGAATTTAATTGGGGTTCGCAGTGGTTTTCAAGAAGGGTTATCTAGACGTAGGTTGGCTTTTTGCCGGATTAACCTAAGTTAAATGGAGTCTCAACTATCAAGTGTCACGTCAAGAAAAAAAATGAAAACTTTCAGAAAAAAGAAAGAAAAAAAATTATTGTTCGTCTTCTTCGCTAAGTGTAGCCATAAATGCTTGTCGCTTGAGCTACTTTGTCAAGCTCAGCCATGGCTACTCGAGGCCGCTCAAGTTTTGTTGAGCTCACAACCTTGGCCACTCGAGCATTTTTTAGCTAAGCTATTGCGAGATTTTGTGGGATCACTGCCTATTACTCTAAAAACTTAAGCTTTTGGTTTGATTTTTTGACGTGGTATCAAATCTTAAACTATTAGATAAAGACATGAATTTAATCCCTTACATATGCATTGAATTTTGATCTAAGTCTAAAATGTGAAAATATATAATTGGGAAAGCAAATAGAGGCCTAAAAAGATTTGATTCAAGATTTCTTGTTATGATATAATATGAGATTTTTCGAGACCATAAACTTGTAAGTTGGATTTTCTTATAGTTAAAATCAAATCTCAAACAACATAATGTCCCGCTTATAATCCTCCCTTTCTTCGTTTGCTTCACATATTGCTTCATAACACAAACCAATCTTGTACGCATATCCACCTGCAAAATCGTAAGCAACATGGCCATTTCGATGTCATTGGCTACAAAAAACACTCGACTTCGTTGAAACCTCATGGCCACGATTAGGGAAAAGTGTCATAGAAGTTCTAAACTTATTGCATTGATGTTAATTTAATCCTAAATATTTTAATTATGTTAATTAAATTCTAAACCTTTTAATGATATCAAATTAATCATAATTTTTTTAAAAGTGTCAATTAAGTCATAAACCTTTTAATTTAGTGCCAATTCAGTCATTCCAGTTAATTTTCATTGAATTTTGCTGACGTAAATACCGATCGATTTACGTGGCATTGCCAGTGCTGATATGGATAATTTTTATAATTTTTTATTTTTTATAATTATTTGCTCTAATTTTTTTTCTTTTTTTCTTTTCTCTCACCTTTCTTTCTTCTTCCTTTAGACAGTGGCCAACCATTGGCTATGGCTGGGCAACTAGCCTCAGTAGGCCATGGTAAGGTCAAGTCCCAATGATGGTCGAGCTTGCCAAATCTAGCCTAGGCGAGCCCCCCCCCCCCCCCCCCCTCCCCCCGCCAAATTCAACAAGGCGACCTTGCCCATGCTAGATTTGGAGAGGTCGACCCTCACTAGGGCTCGACCTTGCCATGTCGAGAAGGGCCAGCTCACTCGACCATGGCCAATGGCTAGCTCGCCTGACCATGGCCAATGGCTAGCCACCATCTAAAGGAAGAAGAAATGAAGAAGAGAGAAAAAAAAATTAGAAAAGTAATTTAAAAATAAAAAGTATTATTAAAATATTATTAAAAATTATTTACATCAGTTCTAGTGGTATTAAGTAAACCAATTGATATTCATATCAACAAAATTCGTTCAAACTTAGTCAAAATGATTGAATTGATACCAAGTTAAAAAATTTCTAACTAAATTGATACCATTAAAATATTTAGGACCGAATTGATAATGAGTCAAAATGTTTATAACTAATTGACATCATTAAAAAGTTTAAGACTAAATTGATACATATGTGATAAATTTATAACTTTTTTGACACTTTTCCCTTTCTATTACTATGTTGGACGTAATCGACTGCAACGTTGTGTTGGTCGACTATCAATGGATGGTTTTTGCTATCCATAATTAACTGCTTTTTCAAGGGAAATGGTTCAAAGTCCGTTCAAGAGGGACTATCAATGGATGGTTTTTGCCATCCATAATTAATTGCTTTTTCAGGGGAAATGGTTCAAAGTCCGTTCAAGAGGGAGAAGTACATCCGAGATCAATGGACAAGTTCGTCGAAGAAGCTCGTGCAAGCATGGCCACCCTAGCTTGCTAAGCTCAAGAAAAGTGTAAACAAATTCTTAAATTTATAACATTTGTGCTAATTCAAACTTAAACTTTTTAATTGTAACAGTTTTTTTTTTTTGGTTAGTTAATTGTAATAGTTTAATCCTAAATATTTTGACTTAAAGCCAATTTAGTCATTTTAATTAATTTCATATCGTTGATGTGGACGTCAATCACCATAGCAGAATTAGCATTAGCTTGAACACTTTTAATAATCTTTTAATAATTTTTCTCCTCTTTTCTCTCCATCCATCAGAGAAAAGAGGAGGAAAAAAGGAAAAGAAATGATAAATATTATTAAAAAAAATCCAAATCAGTGCCAATCATGTCATGTAAGTCAATTGATGTCGACATCGGTAATATTTATCCAAAGTTAGCTGCAATGATTGAATTGACTTTAAATCAAAAATATTTAAAATTAAATTGTCATAATTAAAAATGTTTAGAACCAAATTAGCATCAATGTAATCAATTTAGGATTTTTCGAGCACTTTTCCCTACCATGCTCAATGAAACTCGAGCAACCATGGCCTGGAGCTTAGAGAAGCTTGAGTGGCCATGGCTTCAATGAAGCTCAAGTGGCCATGGCCAAGCACGATGAAGAAGATTTTATTTTTCCTTCTTTTTTCTTTTGAACTTTTTTTGATGTGGCCAAATTTACTTTGACTTTAGGAATTAAGTAGTTTTTTCGTTATCAATCCACATCCGACTTGCTCACCAAATTCATTTTGAAATTTACGAGAGTACGAAACAGATCAAATTTAAAATTGGATGAATTTGCATCTCTTTTTCTTCCCCTAAATGTCTCTCGAACGTAGGATAGGCACCGGGGGAAAAGGACGAGGATTAGCTTGCTTGTTAAAATCTGCCAGTAGTGTATTTATTCGCCGAGAATGGGGTCACCACAAAAGGACATATCTCGTACATCCATATCAGGGGCATCAGATCTGGATCATGTCAATTTTGTTGCCTGCCATTATAATTGTCACTCACTGGGAAATCTAGTACCTAAGATTTTACTAGGATATGCCTCCTTTCTCACCAGGCAATATCTAGGTTCATGGGATTCCCCTCTTTCCGGTCGTATGCCTACTCCACCTTTGACTCTTGTTTTTATTCATTTTTGTTTCTTTCATAATTTGAGTTTCTTTGTTTTATGCTTTTCTTGGATAATATTGATTGAAAATATAGAACATACACAAAGGGAATCTCATTCGTCCAAACAGTTTTCATATCCTACCATTGTTGACGTGATTGTTGAGATGGGAAGAGTTTCAAATGACCATAGAATAGGGTTGCTGCTATGAAGCCCTAATCCGTGAGCAAGTTCCTCAAACTATGGTCTACTTTTTCGAACCTTAATCGATTCTCTAATCTCTTTCGATTTTACCTATGGTTTGTTATGCGCGAGAGTTGCATGGAACTGCAAGAGAAAGTAACTGCACAAATAGAATGAAGCAAGAAGGGAGAAGCGGAAGGTAGTTAATGAAAGGAATTGTATTTCACTTGTCTCTAGGAGATTACACAGAGTTCTCTACTTTGCTCCTGCTAAGCGAATATGGTAATTTTTTCAACCACGTTGCACTCACTCTTAGCCAAGGCCAGGTCCACCCATTGACATCCATGGTATCCAAAATTCACTCAAGATTGACCCGTGAGCATCTTTTTTAAAACGTCAAAGAGCATATCTCTTCTGGATACGATGGGGAGGAACTTTGGAGACCCTCACGAGATTGTGCAACAGCCAGTCCGAGTAAGATTTCCATTTCGGACATGTTGGAACAGTTGAGCCTCTAGCGTATCATTTCACGCCCTTCCTTTGATATAAAGAAGAAAAAGGGAGGGGAAACGAGGGAGGATATTCTGCAGACATATTCTGTCGACATACTAATCTCTTATTTATCATATACTTGACCTTTTCTGTGAGCGAAAAGATGAAAGTACTTATCATGACCTCATCTGTCGCCACTCACCACTGTGCAAAACCAGTTTTCCCCACCGCCTAAGTCATCCCGTGTCGTGTAGTCTGAGATACATATATCCCATTGCCTGACCCAACTCCATAGCCAGAGCTTTCACCCATAAAGCACACTCCACGGGGGGAGAGAGAGAGAGAGAGAGAGAGAGCGAGAGAGGAAGCGAGATGGACAGCATGGAAGATGATGAGAAGCTGGTTCAGATGGTACAAGACTTCATTGAATCTGATGACTACCCATCATCATCACCGTCGTCATCGTCATCTTCCGCCCCGCGCTTGCAAGCCTCTGATAACCAACGCCACTCCTATTACTTTGCTTTGAGGGTATATGCACCTGTTTTTTCATTAAGTCTTCTTCTTTTCCGTGTTTGCATGTATGTTTCTGAACTGAACTTTTTTTTTTTGCGGGGGGGTGTTCAGGATGTGCTTGAAAGCGGAACCGGAGCTGAGGTTGATGTTCTCAAGAGCCTGTTGAAGCACATGAGGCGCAAGAGGGACGCAGAGAAGACCACGGGCTTGAAGAAATGGTTGGTGATGAGGCTGAAGATGGACGGCTTCCACGCTTCTCTCTGCCACACTTCTTGGGCCACCTCCTTCTGTTGCCCCGGCGGTGGGTCTCTCTCTCTCTCTCTCTCTCTCTCTCTCTCTCTCTCCCCGCCGGCAAACTCCCCACCAATTAGGGTGGTTTAGCACAAAATCAGTCTGCCCAGCAGTAAAAAGATATGTGAATTAACACAAATCTGGAAGAGTGTGTCATGAATTTTCATCTTCCAAGCATGGAGAAGTAAGCTAAATATGAAATAGTTCATCTTATGTTTCTCTCTGATATTCAAACAGGGGATTATGAGTACATCGATGTGTTGATCAAAGACGAGGATGGTCATAAGAAACATCACCAGCACCATCAAATGAAGAGGCTGATAGTGGACGTGGACTTCAAGTCTCAGTTCGAAGTGGCGAGGCCGACACAGAGCTACAAGGAGCTCACAGACACGCTGCCATCGATCTTCGTTGGGGACGAGGTCAAGCTCAACCGGATCATTTCCCTCCTCTGCTCAGCGGCCAAGGAGTCGCTCCGGGAGCGAGGCCTTTACTTGCCTCCATGGAGGACCACCACTTACATGCTCTCCAAGTGGCTCTCCGAGAGCTGTCTCAGAGACCCGGTATCGAGAACCATCGGTGCTGCCGGTGGCGCTTCAATTTCAGGCAACAGAAAAGATGGTGATCATGGGCGCAAGATCAAGAATGGTGCTTCTTTCTTGCCTAAGTCTATGGTGAAATCCAACGAGGGTGATCTGGGTAATCGTGGGTCTGGCCTGTCTAGCCAATTCTCGAACATGAGCATCAACTGCTGCTGATTTAGAGTGCTTAACTAGGACTTTTGATGCTTGTTTTGGATAAGGAAGCTGTCCAAGATTTGGACAAATTTTGGGTGAGTGAGTGATTTATGTCGAGGTGAAGAGGGAAAACGTAATCTATTTTTGTTGATGAGGAGTTGATGGATATCGAACCGATTATTTTCCCACACTAATTGGTGAATAGCCTTTCTTCAGTTGTCTAAATGATTTATCTATCCAAGACAGAATTCTCTGTCCTAATAATTCAATGCTTTATTTCTTTTTATCATCCCAATAATGTATATAACCTATAGTGCCTTTTGAGTGTATTTGTGCCGTTAATGAAAGGGGTACGAAAGGCATGCATAAAGATGGAGGAAATGAACGAATGGGGAGAGGGTGGAGTGGGCATGATGAGATGATATATTTGTATATACCATCATAAAGAGAGGGAACATTATTCCACTTCCCTTCGATGCGAATTTAGGTAAGAAGATATTATATTTGACCAAATGATGGGCTCGAATTTTATTTTATTTTTAATAAAGAATCATGCTAGTTTTGACTGGAGCAGACCTTTCCTTTTAACCAAATTGGTTAAGATCATTGCTATATCGATTTAACTCTATATTGTTCATACTTCATTGACATTTAAGTGGGAAACAGTCACAGAATGTAGGTAAAATTCCAATGATTTGAAGGGGGGCCAGATGAATATCAAGCTTGATATTTTGTTAGAAAGATGCACATAAAAGTTTATGAGAAAAATTAAAATGCTTAGCCCATAGTATTCAGTGTATTTATTTAAATATTCAGAGGTTTTTATTTCAACCAAGTGAAAGCCAGGACTAGATTCAACTATCACACAATTCAAATTTTGTTAATTGCAAAAAATAAGACGTAGAACCAAACGTAAGTTTTGCAATTAGTCAAGCCGTCAGGCTATAGCTATAAGTAAAGATGAGTGATTCTAGATTCCTTATAGGTTCCATCTATAATCTATAACCCATCCGTTAAAACGGGTTCTTTTTATTTTGGAACGTTAAACTTATCCTATCACAGGTTCCAATGTCACTTTCCGATTCTACCCATATTCAACATGTATTATTAATTGAACGTTCATAATGAATTATTACTTTTAATGACCACCATTTGTTGCCATAATTCCCTAATCACAACTTATATTTAAGCACAAAAAGAATATGAAATATTAATAAAGTAAAAGTCTTGATTATAAATGGAAGTTTAGATTAATGGTTTCAAATTATATACTCATTATCTGATACAATGGAATATTGTAGGATCACGCAAAACATAGATTAAGAAAAACACAAATTCTTGTTTCAGATTCTAGATTCCAAATTCAGGTTCCACCTATTTAAAACCTAAAACCTATATGTTGAAACAAGTTCCCAAGTTTTTGAAACTTGAAATTTGCTCTTCATATCTTGGAACTTAGAACTGAACAGGTTCCCACTAGTCTGGTTCTTTGATTCTAAGTTCTATTCTATAACCATGCTCAACCTTAGATGTAAACATTAGTTTTGCAATCTGATTAGACTGATGCAAAGTGGACTTTCCAAACATAGATTGGACAATCGTTGGAGTTCCCAAACCAAAGACCCATTCCCCCTCCATTAAATATAACATAAAGATTATCTTTGCTAAAAATCATGGACATATGTGCTCGAAAGACTTGCGAGATGGCTTAATTAAAGCCTTCTCTCATAGGAAGATGTGATTCACTTACAAAATAATGACTTGGTTCAACGAGGGCGAGAAGTGATTGTTGATGCTAGAGGTCTTAAACGAGGAGTGTCTCCTAATAGGTTTCAAGGATAGCAAAAGCGGCATGAATGAATTTAAACAAGAGGAGAGTATTTTTTGATTATATATGTAAATTGGAATTTAACACATAGATGAAATGACAATGTTTAAAATTGAAACTCAAATGTTAAGTATGCTCAGGTGAGAGCGCTCCCAGAATAAATAACCTCTTGGAAAAGTACCTCCCTACATGCAAAAGCGTATGAGTTAAACCACATACTTGAAACTAAATGGCCCCACCTCACTCCATTCCCTTATGGATAGAAGTGACGCAATTGAGAAGCATAAAGCAAGAGAAAATGAACATTATCTAGAGGTTTTTTAGTCCATCCTTTCTATGAACTTGTAATACTCATTTGAGTGTTATTTCTATAAGTTAGTAAGAGTGACAAACCCATTTATAGACACACACAGAGAGTGATTGTACTTAGGGAGAATGATTTGTTTATGTGAGAGAAAGTTCATGATGGATCCTGCGTAATCACTAGAAATGCGTGTTTTTCTAGTTGCTGGAGTGCATTCAACTAGCCTATGCATACAGGGTGTGAGAGCACATATTAGAGGGTTCCGTTTGCGACATGATCTGTAGGACGGTTGTTGCATGAGTCTAGTTTTGTGCGAGAGAAGCTTCTACACCTGTAGCGATGCAGCACTTGTACTCTTGGCTGAACTAGCGAAATTCAGCCTATTTGGGCTAATTATAGTTGGAAGGAAGGACGTAGACACGAGGTGTTGAACTCCTATAAGTCTTAATTGCAATTTCTCTTCCTTGAACTCTTTGACTGTGGCTATTTATGCCTTTAGTTCACATAACGTGTAAAACGAGCATTTTTGTGCTAAATTGATTATACATAATCAGTTTACACTTTCTTGCTCCTCTTTTTTTTTTTTTGGCTTAACAGGTAAGAAGTTCATTCTAACTCCTCAAAATCGTTTATTTTTCTGATCAAATTCTTGAATTTCTAATTTGCCTAATCAAATTCTCAAATATGGATGACTTTCCTCACCAAAAGTGGACTTTTACCTTTGTTATTTTGTGGTCGTTTTCTTTGAAATTACGTGCATGCGTAACTTTGGAGGCATTTCCATCTTCGCACCCACAAAACTACCACCCTGTAACTTTCTTTTTTACCTTCCGCCGTCAATATACAATGTGAATAAATCATCGGATCAAAATACCCAATAAGCATTAACTCTTATTGAATTTATAAAAAGTAGATTATAATGAGAAATTCACTTCGTCCAAATTCTAAGCGACTTAAATCATGAGGTCTAGAAATACTTATTGCAATAATTCGGTCATCTAAACTGTTGCATCCTTGTTTGAAAGCTTTTATAGCTACTGTTAGCTTGATATGTATAATTGTATATTCAACTGTTTCTAAGACATACACAAAATACTCTATCCTTGTTGATTTATTCCTTTTAAATTCATCAGGAGAATTTATTTTTATTTTTATTTTTGGGTGGTTTCCAAGATAAATATTTTATAGGAAATTCGCAACATCATCTAAGTTCTCAGAGCATCTGCACCCTAACTTACGTATGGGGATTGATGATCAGAAGTTCAAGACAGATTCTGTCTGATCCCAATAGTCCCTGGCAACCCCCAAGAAATATATTATAGCACGGAGCCATAGGGCCAGAACACCTCAAGCTACATCATCAACCATATCAAGAAAGAATAATACCGAGGCAAGGGCAGCCAATAAGAACAATAGAGGCATGGGAATTCCACAGGAAAACCACTGGCCATGGGGAAACAAGTGGCGTAAAACATGGGGGAAGGGAGAAAGCTAGAGAGAGGAGTCTCTGTCTCTGGTGCGTGTAGATGCAGTGTGCTTTTGTCAGATATGAAAAACTTCAGTTTCTTTCATTTCTTCTGCCGAATCTGGCCTTGTCTTGTTGCTTTAAAGTCGATGCTGATTTGACAAGAGACGAACATAAATTACTCGGTCTCTTCGAAGGGCGCAAAGATCACGCGAAAGCAGAAAAAAAAACACAGAGAGCCTACTTCAACAATTTTGCAAGAAGTGACTATTATCTTCCATTTATATGTTTAGAACTTAATGTTTTATGACTAATAGAGACTTTATAAATTTCCCTCAAAATCCGTGACATACTGAGGAACAAGTATTGACACGCAAGCACTTTCATTTTTATTCGTATTGTTAATCAGTTCCAAATATATATATTTATATCAATACTATCTTCTATACTTAAAGAGAGATGGAAAACACAATTGAGAGTATTTCAACATTTTTTTCTTGAACTGACATTTATGCTTTCATTAGCTATATATTTAAAAATTAAACCTCTATTTACCATAAACATTTAAAATTTTATGAAAAAGAAATGCAAAAATGATATGTCGAGTCTTTTGATTTTTTTTTTCCATTATGTTCACTGATATAAGAGTGTATTTTTCATTCTTGAATTTTATAGAGAAAATAAATAAGTAGTAAAACAACCAAATCCCAATACTGACAAAGTAATATCGATGACAGCTCCCCAAGCACCGCAAGATGCATCTTGGTAATTTATTTACAATGGTGAAATGAGAGCTCATAAGAAATTCTTGTAGATATGATGAGTAGTTCGACCTTATGATCGTGACCATTATTTCACCTAAGACCGAGAAAAGGGCTTTCACTGTTTCTCATAGTGATATATATGTACCTTTTTGAATTACTTGCTAGGAAACTTTTATTTAGCCTACTAAATTTGAAATTTGTGTACCGCAATGATGTGGAAAACCATGAAATCATTTCGAATAGGATATTGGGAATCTATACGTATGTGTGTGTGCAAGCGCATACAAAGTGATCAATTTTTCCTTGCTAAAGTCTATGAAGAAAAAAATGGTTGTTGACAACTTTAATGTCATCTTATCTTGAGCACTTGGGTGAATATTTCTTATGCTATCATATGAAAACATATTCACGATATCAATGAACAATTTATATCATCATAATTTGGGTTGAACACTTAATCTTTATTTTTTCCACAATAAAATTAGTGTTCCCTTACCTAGATCAAGTAGAGGTCAATGCCCATGCTCTGTATATGGCGATGCCATCACCTGCCATCACCTGCCGCCACCGGCCAACGCCATCGTGGAGGAGATGCCATTGTCCATTGAAGGCCCTTGCCCTCACTAGTGACTAGACATCATTGAGGGTTGACAATTAATCCTTGTTGCTTTTGACAGTGTTACAAGGGCGAAAGGTGTTGCCCATCATGCATTTGACTAAGGGGACATATCACGTAAATCCTACGTGGTAAGTTATCGCCACATAAGCTAATCACATCAACAAAAGTGATTTTAGGTTTCTAATCGTGGAAAAAAGGAAGTTGGAAAATTTGATCGCACAAAAAAAGTTAGGGAGTCAATCGTGTGTATATAACAAGAGTTATGGGTTCACTAGCACATTAAACTTGTTACATGAAACTAGTTTTGCCGACTCACATAATTATCCCAAAAGATTGCGCCATTATTCACCTTGTCAACATGTCATAAAATTATGCATTAAAGCTTAATTGGACTATGCTACTCATTCTATGATATGTAAATTTTGATTTTCGTAAGATGTACTAGACACATCTAGAGATGCTTTTATCAAATATGCTAGTGCAGTGACTTCTACTATCATTTTTTAAATGAGAAAAAAAAACTGTTGCATTTAAAAGATAAGTTCCACTATAAAATTTTCTTTTCTTCTCTTTCGTTTCGGAAAATTCTATGCAATATGTCTGAAAAGAAAAGAAAATGAAAAGAAAAGTAAGATGAAATTCCCATCTTAGTATAAGGTTTTAAGAGAACAAATCCCGTTCCTAAGCAACTTGAACAAATTTAGGCATCGTATTTATATTTGTGTAGTATATCAGATTAATAAGATATGGATGATCAATTGGCAAAAGTAAAATTTCTTCATTCCCAATTGGACACCATTGTCAAGAGAGGCCACTTCATGAAAGAGATCTAGCGACCAATCAAAGGTGGAGGCCAAGAAAAGAAAAATCAAAAGGTGCCTCGGCGAATGGAAATTTTGCCAACGAAAGGGAAATTGATGGCGACAATTAGAAGAATCCATGAACAAATTGTTATTAAAAATAATCTTTCATTGCCTCATTTACTCTTTTTTTTTTGTTATATATACAGACTATTGAGGAATCGTGTCCCTGTCCATCGTACAACCACTATGACATTTTTTACTTGTTAGAATAAACAAATGAAAGATACCCATCAATCACCATTTTAGACCATAGGTACAAATCAATCAAATGTTATCTTCTTTTGGCGACAATTTTGTCAATGCCATGCCAAAGAGTATAATTTCGATGAAATTACCTAGAATGTGACTTAAATAGATATCAGTTGTCCATATATAAAGGAAAGTGATATAATGGTATGTAAGAATAAATCTAGATGTGATATCATTCATCAAGTGGACAGATTTTTAATTGGAGGAAGAAAGGGTGACTACATAAATCTCGGAAAAATATAGCATTCATTGCTAAGAATCTAATCTTACAAATAACTCAAAGTCAATAAGAATCTAATCTTTGACCTAGTTCTAAAAACAATTATTATAACATAAGCGAAGTGAATATTTTGTACAATTTAATTCGGACAGATTTGGCTCCATATACTGCATAAATTATGCACTATAACAAGACTATATATAATGCGATAAAGGAATCAGAAGAAAAGATCAATGAAAAAGAGTTTGGAGGGATGTTGCGTCTAAGCATAGATAACATACGAATAGTATGAGAGAGGATATACATTATAGACACGTCAACCCCATGAGTTAGTTATATTTAGTAAATGTGTTATAAATATGTTTTAAATGATAAACCCAAAATAAAATGAATGTTAATAATGAGTTGATAACTTATTTAGACTTAACTCATTTCTATAACTCTCTCTTCATTGTCTCACCTTTACTCACTTTGCACTCTCACCTTAGTTTGGGTATGAATTTTCTTAGATTTGATTAAATATATAAATATTTCAGTAATATGAGTCGAGTTGACTATGAGTCATTAGATTTGTAGTATATAGAAATAAGTCAAGAACATTCTAATTGAGCCATTTGGATCGGGCTTTTTTTACTCAACCCACCCTATTTGAAGGGTTCAATACATCACGCAAGAAAACTGTCTAAAACTTTCAGAAAATCATACTCTTTTCCTGCGTCTTAAATTTAGTACTCGTGTGAAATGCGACTAATTTTATACAGCACATTTTAAATTTAACAATATATATGTATATATTAAATGGCTAGCCATTTACACGAGCATCTATTCACAAACATATCTATACATATTTCCGTAGAAAAAAAAATTTGCGATCTAAACTGGATAAAAAAATGTACATAAATTACATCACCTTGAATAAATGCGGTCCAATATAAGATTATGACATCAAACCCTAAAAGTCCAATGATTCTTTCTTCTCTCAAGGAAAATTCGATCACATCGATGGTTTTTAAGTATTCTCTCATTTCCGGCTTTAACTATATATATAAGTGATAATGAATTAGAACTTAGTTTTTTACGTGATTTAATTTCCTAGTACGTTGACCATTGCCTGGCATTAGCTCACCCAAGCCCAAATTTAGCATTGCTTTTCCTTTAAGGATGGATGGCTCGGCCCAGATTGGCCTTTTATGACCCAACCCGGCCCGGCCCGGCCCGTCATTCGAGCCGCCTGGCTTAGCCTAAAACCACCGCAAAACCCCTCTTTTTCACTCGCTCTTCCGACTTCCGTCGTCGAGAAATCCAGAGGCCGCTCCGTCCTCCGCCTCCTCCGGCCGTCCCCGATCGGACGCCGGTACGTGTTTCCTCCTTCTCCTGATCTTCGCGCGGTTCGTGGGTTTTCCTGGGTTTGTCTTGGAAATTCGTCGTTGGCTCGATGGGTCGATGTCCGTCCCGTTTTGTCCTCGCCGCTTTCTGGTCGACTCGTCGGGTCCGGGGCTGTAGCACACCGCGAGTTGAAGGCGGGTTCGAACTGTCCGCGCGAGATTTCCCACGTTTCGGTTTGCTGAGATCGAGATGGGTTTAGATGAATCCGCTTACTTTCGCGATAGCTGAGAGCGGGTTGTGGGGAACTGTTGATGAAGTTGAAATTTGGAAAGGAAGCAGCCCCTGAAATGATGAACTTGGCCCAACCATATTGTCATTCTTTTTCCTTTTTTTTTTGTTGGGGTGGTTATAGTGTTGGGAAAGCTTCTGTTTTGATAAATTCTTGAGGATTTATGCTTACTGTCTCTACAGTCTTTTCGCCAGAAATGACGAAGTTTAGGAAGCTTGGTAGGCCTGCTGCTCACAGAATGTCCATGCTGAGGTTTTGTTTGCAACCCTGTCGTAAATATTTGAATTTGAACCTTTTGGGCTTGTAAAGGTTTTTCATTTGATGGAATTATTCGGGTGGACAGGACAATGGTATCGCAGTTGGTGAAACATGAGCGCATCGAAACCACTGTGGCTAAGGTAAGTTGCCGTACGATTCGTTTTTGCGTCTATGGAGTGCTTGACAATGATTACCATTTTAACTGCATATTTCTGATAGATCTTTGAAAATGCAGGCCAAAGAGGTCCGGCGGTTAGCGGATAATATGGTACAGTTTGGTAAAGAGGTAGGATCATGTCATTATTCTTATATTATTTGCCTTTGATGATGATAGATTTACAGTTACCCCTGAAGGACATGGTTTTTAGGTTGTAGCCAATAATATTGTTGGTCAATGCCTTGAGATGTTATGGGAGCTTTATTAATCAATGTTGGACTTTGCTTCATTCTCATCTTACACTCCAAAGTGGGGTTAGGTTAGCCTTTTGCCATCACAGTTCTACTGCTTAAGCACTTGCTGGTGGCTGGTTCAATCTGGATACTGAAGATGTTAGCTATGCTGCTTCTAGATGTTAGGTTGTTGAAAACAAAATTTTTTCAGAACTTGAACATCTGGTATTGTAGTGCTCAACTTATCGGAAAGTATACTAGTTGAAATACTTTACATTGATCGGTACGAAACTTGTAATATGGGACATTAGGGCCAAAGGGCATGACGTTTCTCAATTGTGAGCCCTCATCTTTTGACATTGTTTCATTTTTACGATTTTGTTTATTATCATTAAGATCACATATTGAAACTCTGACGGGAGACATTTTTTGGGACATGATTGTAATGGCTCAGCTCTTGCATTGATTCAATTTCAACATTTAATTTTTGAGATCGGTACTACAATTTTACTGTTCAAACTTTGACAAGTAGGATGTTCATGTGATATTTCTGTTTTTATCTTGACTAGATATTGTTGGAGTGATAAAATTGAAAGAATATTGGAAGTTGAGTGTTTTGCTAATTCAAAGTGAAGTTCCATGTTAAAAATGAAATACTACTGAAAGTTTAACAATTGACGAAGAGTTTTACCTTAGTGTCTTGGGTATGCATCTTCATACACTTGATAGTATTGTCCTATCCTATTTGACTATCTCTACCGCCAGTCAAGTGAAATTTTGTGCTGAGTTTATTTTAGTTTGACTGATTGGCGCTTTTGCTATACTTGTTATATTTTGCCAGGGTACCCTTCATGCTGCTAGGCAAGCAGCTGCTTTTGTGCGAGGAGATGATGTCCTTCACAAACTATTCACCGAACTGGCCTATAGATACAAGTGACTATAAGCTCATTAATCTTTCATCCCTTCATTTGTCATGAACCTTACCCTTTTCAATATATGTGAACACAGAGATCGAGCTGGTGGATATACGAGACTTCTTCGAACTCGCATTCGAGTTGGTGATGCTGCACCCATGGCTTATATTGAGTAAGGCCATAATTCTATTTCTTGCTTATAAAGTATGTAAAATGTATTAAATCTGTCTTCCACTCTGCCATCTCATGAGCTAGAATAGGCTGTGTAGGTGGATTAATAATATGCAATATATGTATCTAGTTTGATCCAATGTCTATATAGTTACTTGTGACAGAGAGAGGGAGTTCAGCGAGTCGTTAAGCGGAACAGTATGAAACTTCAACATCAGTTTCCTGTGTTTTGGGGGGAGAGGGAAAGAGAGAGAGAGAGAGAGAGAGAGAGAGAGAGAGAGAGAGAGAGAGGTGGGGGGGGGGGGGGGGGGGGTGGGACGGTAGATAGATAAAGAAGCTTTTAGATGTATAAACCAGGAGGGAAGAAGAAAAAGTTCATTCCTTATTTTGGGAAAGATTGAGGGTATTATCTCAAGCATGTTTTTGAGTGAGTATGGACCACCCCTCTAATGAGTTTATTAGTGGAGGTTTGAGGAAGCTTCACGCAAGCCCATTGAATACCCAGTGAAAAGTGATCCTAATTGATTAAGTTTTTTCAATTTTTTATTAAAAAAAAATAACCTGCACTAGTAGTTCATGATGAATCATGATGCCACTTTGGTGATGTTTTCGTGTGCATTCTCAGGGGGTTATGCAATTAGATGTCTTAACTGGTTATATTTTGCTGAATGATGTTTGAACAGGTTTATTGACAGAGAAAATGAACTTAGACAGTCGAAGCCTCCAGTCCCTCAGCCTCCACAAAGACCTCCTATGGATCCCTGGACAAGATCGAAGCTTTGCAAACAGTTTGCACCTCCTAAAGAGGAAAAATTCTCTGAGCCTGATGCATAAACTCGGAAGAGGCCACTTGATAGTCCTTTATTTATCAAGTAAAGGGATTCCTTTACCCCTCATAATCTGTCATTGGCCATATAGATCAAGAGGAACCTTTGTGCTGTTTATTTTTGTGCTATGTATTTGAGTAGTGGCTGTGGAGGTGATAACGATAAGCATCTTCATTCTCCAGAGCATCAAGCAAACATAGGCTTGTACCACCGTCAATTCGATCATTCGATGGTTCTAGGATGCCTTTGGTGTTTTGATTTATATCATTTGCATTTTTGGGTGCTGAGGTCTATGCTTCACAGTGAAGAATTTTTAACTGCTCACTGAGCCTTGTTCCGCGGCTGCCGTTCATGAATAAATTTAATACATTCATTCCTTTATCTTTTGGGCTGGAAGAAACCTTACCTTGAAATTGTGCATAATTTATATTGTCCGCAATGTCAAGTCATTCAGCCAGGATTGATTGCCAAACTTTGGGTTTCATAAGCAGAAAACTGGCATTTTCATGGGTTTAACGTGTAAGGCTGGAGGAGTGTGAGTGCATTTAATCGGCAAAAGAGAATGTAAGGGATGTGGAGCTGCGCATGCTTGTAAGTAGCTGATGTTGATGAGCTAATTGGCAGCTTCTCTCTCTCTCTCTCTCTCTCTCTCTCTCTCTCTCCGTGCAGTCAGTAATTATGAAGAGGTTCCTTCAAGCTTTATCCTTTTTTCGTTGGTTATCCTTGAAGTTACCATTAAGTATTGCTTAAGTGTGATTTAGATGCGTTAATCTCGCCCATTTAGTTGCTCTTCTGGCAACTAATAAGACCAAACTCTATGTAGCACTTTTTCATGTTTGGTTGTGATGTGGAATTAAGAGGAGGATCCGGATGATTGTTAGGAGAGGAATAGCAAACTATTTCTCGTCTTGTCAGAAAACTCTCCTTGAATTCACCAAGTAGACCAACCAAGTATTGCCAAACATTGGGCCTATCATAAGCCAAAAATCTCCCAACAGATACCCATGTTTTCTAGGTATATTTCGTTTTCCTACGTCTTAAGTGGTCCAAAGAAGCCACGTCAAACCCAATCTCAACATCAACATGAAAATAACAAAAAACCAAAAGCAAAAGATGGGCATACCAATCAAAGGGAGAATAACGGAATAAAAATAATTTATACTCTATCCTGTTTATATCTATATTGGACGTGGAAGTGAAACATTCGTGGACAAATCCCTCGCTTTTGCTTCCCGATGAATGGATCGACAGCTGGAAGACTCCACAGAAAATCTATTCTTTCCATTTTGGTCGGTTTGCTTCGCTTCTACGACAACATTCATACTCTGTCACATCTCCATTTATACTATCTTCGTACTTTTACAGGCATATGATTTTTTATTTTATTTTTATTTATATGAAATATAGTAGGAAGACAAGTGCATGGGATGGAGTAACGGAGAGATACGTAGCGATGAGTGCACGGCTTCCATCCTAAAGGGAAGAATTATAATTGCAAAGCTCGGCTCACGTCTGCATCACAAGTGTGCGGTCGGGTCGCTGCCACGTGGACTTCTGATGCCCCCTTTTCCCACGCTTTATGAAGCTTCGAAGCCAATATTCATGGTGGTCAATCTAATGTTTGATTAATGTATTAAATAGAAGAGACCAAGCTTAATTCTGACTTTTGAGTTACTTCTGTTCTGATTTCGTGGATAATCTTTATCACACTACAATGCTTAGGTCTTTCGGATGACAAAATGGAAAGTGAGATGTCCCTTTGGAAAGTGATGCCTAGTGGGTGTCAACCAACTTTAATTTCATTAAACATTCTAATTGGTGTCTTTGACTGCGTTTGTATTCCCTTTTTTCGTTTGGTGAAATTCGATTGCATTATCAGTCTTGATTAATCTTTCAATTTCACCTTAATTTGTCTTTACTTTAGCATCAAGGAATATGGAGCAAGACCAAGAAATATAAAAATGGTTTCTGTAGTAGTTATTTCTGGTTCTTTCTATTAGGGTTTAATAAGAAAAACCGCAAAAAAATAAAGAAAAGTAGAAAATATTGGATTACATGGTGAAAAATTCTCCTTAAAGGTGTCATTGAGGACAATGATTCGGGAAAACAGGAAAAAGAAATATCTGTAGATAAACACTGACTTGACCTGTAGATGCTCATGCAACTGATATTATTATTCTGTAGTTCTTATCCGTACTTATTATAAGCCGAAAAAAGAGGGCAATATGGAGGTTTCAACTCTCTCACAAATGACACCACACCTTTACAATAAAAAGGGTATGATTCACAGGAACTTTTAACTTAGCCAAAAAGCATTGACTATTATTATCAATCGGTTTAACAGTCAGCTTTCCAACAGATCATATGCATCTTCTGCCTACAGCTTTAAGTAAAATAATAGGTTCGCTCCATCGGGTAAGTGAGATGGGACATGAGTTGACTCGCTTTCCATTGTCAGATGCATCATGAATCATCAACAAATTTGTTCTCTTCAACCTAATGTGCAACTACCTCATATGACGGCAATCTTTGTTTTGTACTTTTGGAGAAACGAGGTTTAAAGATTAGAGCAACTTATTTTTCCCACCTTTGTAATGATCATTTTTAAGCCTGTTTTTTGGGGTTTGGTGGCTTGGCACAAGCTGAGAGGGCTAGTGTTCAATCAATTTTTATAACAATTGCTACCCTGCATGTTCTCTGCATTTTTCCAAGCTGGCCTGCAAATTCCTCTCCTCTGCATTTTTGTAATGCATTCTCTGCATTTTCTGAATGTGAATCTGTGTTTTAGTCCTAACAACTAACATAAAAGTGGCATGTTTTTCATATTTAATTGTCATTTCAACTATTTCCATATGTTAGTGTAACGCAACTTGCAGTCAGATATCAACTTCGAGAAAATTACAGTTGATCTATCCTTGCCAGGACAAAAGGATAAAGCGGGAGAGAAGTAGAAAAAACACACAGGAAAAAGAAAATAAATGAAAAAGTTGGTAACTTGGTATCCGATGATGAAGCAGTTTAAAAAACAATGGAAAGCAAAGTGTGAACGAGAATTCAAACAGAGGTCGGATCCCTCTATATTGACCCCACTTGCACCTATCTCACCTCATTTGCTTCTCCATGTCATTCAGAAGAAACCCCAGAACCACATAGGTTTGTAATCTCTCTCTCTCTCTCTCTCTCTCTCTCTCTCTTAACTGCGTAAATGCTATTGTTCTCGATCCAGTTTCATGTGATGGTTTTTCTTGAATTAGTTCTCCCGCTTTATGCATGTAATGTTCAGCGGTCCAGGATTTTCTACTTTAGTTTCACCTTCTCTAGCAAATTTTAGTCAGGGAAGTGTTTTTGTTACCCCTCTTCTTGGCTAGGAATGTGCAATGTTGTGAATGTCACAAAAGGAACTTAATTTGGTTTTTCGTTGAATTGTCTGTACAAAAACAGCTTCTTGACACAACAATCTTCTCGAATTTGAAATGCTTACTCACCCACTTCTTGATTCTGTCATTCTTTCTGCGGTTTAAGTAACATTCATTTATTTTTCGGCTTATCAAATCATCATGGCGAATGCATATGGCTTAGCCTTCCTCTGACCATGTTTGATGATTCTTCCTGCACTGTCCTGTCGATCAGATGGTGGATTCCTCCGCTTCAAGTAAATCCAGCTGAGAGAAGCAATGGGAAGTTCAGACGATAATCTCGAGATCAAACACAGGTTGTCATTGTCAAAGTGAGTTGCTTCTTCATTCAAATATCAGATTTGGTTTCATTAATCCATGGAGGAACTACTTACAGGGAAAGCTTCATTTAAAAAGTTGAGGTCCCCTGCAACCTGAATTTAAACAGTAACAAGCAACGCGATCTTAGTTTTTACATCTTGATCAAATACTTGAATTGGTAGTGCTCTGTAAATTCCTACATGATCTGCTCGCGATCGCTAAGTCAACATGAATTTCTATGCAGTCATAGAAAAAGCCTCCTCATAACAGTTCTGCTTCTTTATACTTGCGAAGCAGATCAATGTCATCTTCATAAAGAATGTGCATTGAAATGTATCCCAGATGAACACTGCTGCATAGCTTTGCACGATGTATATATCAGTATAGCATCACCAAAAACCCGATCTCATGCTCAAGGATTTTCTTCCGTGAACTATTTAGTCAGACCAATTGATCAACAATCAAGAGAAGCAGCTGGTGCAGCAATTTGCTCCTCATCTGCAAAGAGTTCAGCTTTAGGATTAGAAAACAAATGCAGTCTTGAATAATCAGTAAAAGTTCAGAACTTCTACAGGTTCATACTTCAAGGGACACAACTTGAAACGAGCACTTGTCTGCCGATTCACTTAGTATCCCTCGTGACGGTTGAGGGTTTTATTGTGTCCTCTGTTCTGACTAAAGATAGACTACTAACATTTGAATTTACTTTATGAATATCTTCCATTTTATGATTGGTTTGCTACATCTATCGCACATATTACGAATAATTCTGTTAAGCTGCTTGGAATCATCGCCGACTTTCATGTACTTTCTCATTTCTTTTGTTTGCTGACCCATTCGCCAATGTCCACTTGAATCAGTGAAGATATACACAAGCGGAAACTGCAGCGGAGTAAACCCAAAGGAATCGGCAAATCTTTGCAGTTGCCCCTCCAATATAAGAGTGCAAACTGCAAGTTCTCTCTATTGAAATTCCTCCTTGCCGTTACTATATGTGGCACGTTGGCAACGATACTCTACCGTCCCGAAGTTTACAGCAGTGACAGTCTATCATCATCCACGATTCGGTAATAAATATTTCAAAAAACATGCAGTGTTCACACATTGCTTGATGAACAAACACATGGACAAGCATCAATTTCTTATTCTTCCAGGCAGCAAGCATAACTTTCTTTATTCTATTGCTCAGGCCAAGTTTTGTCAACAGATGGATATGGGGCGGATCAGACCCACGGTACATGGCGCTTTTGGACATAGATTGGGAGGATATAAGAGACGTAACAGACAGCCTAAATGGGAAAAATGACTATCATGGAATCGGCCTTTTAAACTTCAACGAAAGTGAAAATGCATATTGGAAGCTGCTTTTTCCGAGGGCAAACCACATTGTTCTGCCCCTGGAATATGCTGCCAAAAACGTCACTTGGGATTCGTTATATCCGGAGTGGATCGACGAGGAAGAAGAAACTGAAGTACCCGTTTGCCCGAACCTACCGCGCATCAAACCACCGGCTGTGCGGCTTGACTTTATCGCCGTGAAACTTCCATGCAGGAACGAGGGCAATTGGTCGAGAGATGTGGCGAGGCTCCACTTGCAGCTCACAGCGGCGCGGGTCGCGTCAGCAGCCAAAGGGAGCTATCCAGTGCACGTCCTCTTCGTGTCCAAGTGCTTTCCGATACCCAACTTGTTCACCTGCAAAGAGCTTGTCCAGAAGATAGGCAACGTTTGGCTTTACAGGCCAAATCTGAGTGTCCTGAGAGAGAAGTTGCAGCTCCCTGTTGGGTCATGTGAACTTGCTCTTCCTCTCAATGTCAGAGGTCAGTTCTATAACAAGCTCTCTCTCTCTCCCTCTCTCTCTCTCGCGCGAGCGTGCGCCACCATCTTATATGCTATCCCATAAGTGATGTCACAAATCCGGTTTGTCAAAAACAGAACGGGTTTACACTGGAGATGCACGCCGAGAAGCTTATGCGACCATCCTTCATTCTGCTGATGTATACGTCTGTGGGGCAATAGCTGCTGCTCAAAGCATACGAATGGCCGGTTCGACCCGTGACCTCGTAATACTCGTGGACGATTCGATCAGCAACTACCACAGGAGCGGTCTGGAGGCAGCCGGTTGGAAGATCCGCACAATACAGCGCATCAGGAACCCAAAGGCCGAGAAAGACGCCTACAACGAGTGGAACTACAGCAAGTTCCGGTTGTGGCAGCTGACCGACTATGACAAGATCATATTCATCGACGCTGACTTGCTCATCCTCCGAAACATCGATTTCCTCTTCGCCATGCCTGAAATATCGGCCACTGGGAACAATGCCACGCTATTCAACTCCGGTGTCATGGTGATTGAGCCATCGAATTGCACGTTCAACCTTCTGATGAAGCACATCAATGAGATAGAGTCCTACAATGGCGGCGACCAAGGCTACTTGAACGAGATCTTCACGTGGTGGCACCGGATCCCTAGACACATGAACTTCTTGAAGCACTTCTGGATCGGTGACGAGGAAGAGAAGAAGCAAATGAAGACTCGGCTCTTCGGGGCGGACCCCCCGATCCTCTACGTGCTTCACTATCTAGGAGTGAAGCCGTGGCTTTGCTTCCGGGACTACGACTGCAACTGGAACGTCGACTTCTTCCAGGAGTTTGCCAGTAACGTCGCGCACGAGCGGTGGTGGAGAGTGCATGACGCGATGCCAGAGGTCCTGAAGCAGTTCTGCATGTTGGGTTCGAAGCAGAAGGCGCAGCTGGAATGGGATCGGAGAGAGGCCGAGAAGGCCAACTACGCGGACGGGCATTGGAAGATCAAGGTCAAGGATGCGCGGCTAGGCAAGTGCATCGACAATTTGTGCAACTGGAAGAGCATGTTGCGACATTGGGGCGAGATGAACTGGACCGACGACCAGTTCCTCCCGCCCTCGCCTCCGGCGATCTCTACGGCATCTCTCTCCCAGCAATGAGTACAGAGGATGCTTCTGTTTATCTTTGTCATGCCGAGCTATAATTTCTTCACACAGAACGTAGATGAGAGACTGATCTTCCAGCGATCGGTTCGGTTTTTTTCTTTTCCCGCCTCTTCCTATCGCATAAGGCGTCTGATAGAGACCCTCCTTGATGCTTCGAACTTGGATTCGACTGCAAATAACAACTGGAGAAATGAACGAACTTTGGTTAGAAGAATCAAGAATGCTGTTCGTCTACTGTGCTCTTGTCTTGCAATGCTACAAGAATCAAGCACCACTCTCCACAGTGTCTTTGTACTTTGTACCGGAAATTAAACGTTGCTCAGCATCATATACCACACGAGAAATATGAGGACATTGCTCTATAGGGATCTAGAGCAGAGTCATGATTTTATTGTTATAAATAAATAGTATCAAGGAATAGGCAACAAAGGGTCCATAGCTCAGTGGTAGAGCATTTGAAGAGGTCACCGGTTCGAACCCGGTTGGGCCCTTAGATGTTCCTTTTTAGTTTCTTTCACTTTTTCTTTTTTTTTTTTCCTTTTTGTTCGCCTCTCTGGATTATATATACTAAACTTGTGCCCAATTAAAACTTAGTTTATCGTGTTCGCATCGCATGATCCTAATGTAACACAGGAGGAAAAGGAATCTTCCATGTGTGCCCAATTAAAACTTAGTTTATCGTGCTCACATCGCATAATCTTAATGTAACATAGGAGGAAAAGGAATATTTCATTTTCTTCGGACGAGAATTTACTATAAAAGGGGTTCTCACAGGTAACGCTCTGTAAACCGAGTGAGAATAGGCCATGAGGAAGTAATTATTCTCGAATCCTCTTTGCATGAACTTTACCCTACATTTAACAAGCAAAATTAGCTCATATGTGTAGAATTCTCTTAAACTGCAGAGATAACGTTATTGTTTTCATATGTCTACATGCACAGAAGATGGCATTTAATGTTACATCCCGCTACTATAGTTGCAATACAAACTCCTACAAGCTCATGCCAAGGTTTCTTCCTAGATCTTCCACAAGCACAACAACCATGTCCGATCCGTCTTCCCCGACGTCAATTTTGATTCACAGCTGAGAAGGGGTCGATGAAGGAATCCACCCGTTGCCCTGGATGAAGTTCTGCACGGAGTACTCGTTCAAGTGGTTCGCCGGGATGCGGCTGCTCCACGAAACTCTCCCCGACGTGTCCGCCCCGGGTCCTGAGTTCCCAAACTCTCCGTAATAAAGCGTTTTGAGTGCAAAACCCTCCCTGAATTGCATCCATCCCTCCCGGCTTATGAGCTCTTCCATGCGACAACCTATGAACACTGTCCTGGAGTACTCCTTCCATGGCCTGCCTAAGAAGTTACTGTGCACTTTAGGATTGCTGCGGTACAGCTCCATGTACCTCTCCGTGCCGTTAATCAAGCAATTGTGGAGAATGAGGCCCGTCGACTGGGCCGGGTCCGTCCTCCCTTGGGCCGTGACTGCGTTGTTCTCGCCCTTCTCGGGGGTGACTTGCCGGGGTCGCACCAGGATCGTGCAGTCCTGGAACACCGAGGCGGCATTCCCAAATATGAAGTCCACGTTCCCTTCGATGTGGCAGGACTTGTAGAACTGGCGGAGAGAGTGGGCGTAGAGAGTGTCTTGATTGCCCAAGAACTCGCAGTCTTCAACGACGGACAGGTCGCTGTCCGACATGAAGGCCACAGCCTGGTGGACATCTGGACCGGCTGTGTTCTGGAACGTGATTCCAAGGGCCATGAACCCATCCCCGAACACACCTGCGCATTTGTCGATCAAACATCATGCCATAAATTTTTGCCATTAACCCGAGTCCGCTTCTCTCCTCAATAATAGCTCAGATGTGCTGCGAATATCAATTTTTCCTCAACACAGAATCACATCAATGAGTAACAATAGCATTTGATGATCTAAGCAGATCATCATATAACCCCAATTTCACCATGCAGGTGAAAGCAACGGCAGCAAACACATCCACAACCACAAATTTCAAAAGAAAAGCAGTGAAAAGTGCAGTGCAAGGCCTATAAAGTCAAATGGGTCCAAAGTGAAAAGTCACTGCAGCACAGACAAGTCTCAAAAGCAAAACTCACTTTAGCAAGTAACAATTATTCACCGCCACATTATTTAATTGCTTTGCTGCAATCCATTTGTGATTCATTGCACCACCACTTTTTAACCCTTTTTTTTTTTTTTTTACTGTTTTGCCACGCAAACCTATCTTCCTCAGATCCTTCCAGCAACGTCAGTGTATGATAATGACAGAAAGAGCAAGCCGACAAGATTAAAAGCCTCGGCAAAACCAAGGACGTCAAAAGAAAAGAAAGAGAAAAGCGTACCAACAGTAGCCGTATTGTAGGTGAACACTCCAGGCATCGCCGCGCTAAGGGACCCCGTAATTACCGTCCTGCCGGCGCCGTCGCCGACGAACACCACGTTCTTCTTCTCCAGCGGAACCCTCACGATCTCCTCGTACACCCCTGCCTTGATGTGGATCACGAACCTCTTCCCCCTCGCGGCGTTGTTCGGCGCCGCGTTCACGGCGTCCTGCACCGTCCGGTGGCACCCCTGGCCGGCGGCCTTGCACACCGTCGCGTCTGCCGCCAGCCCCCGCGGGACCCCGCCGGGGGACCCCGAGAGGGGGCCTCGGCCGGGGCCGTGTTCCCAGAAGCCGTTCCGCTCGGTGGCGGGCGGGGTCCAGGAGTCCATCTTGGCGCCGCGGACGTCGTACGCGACGATCATGCTCAGGGCGTTGCTGGTGAGCGACATGAGGGTGTTCAGGTACGCCATCGTGCGGTCCACCGCCGCCGTCTCGTTCGCGTAGCTCAGCTCCGACCAGCAGTTGTACTGGTACTCCAGGGCCGCGCTCATGTACGCGCGGGCGTCCTTGACCCCGCCGCGGGGCAGCGCCGACGCCGTCGAGCTCATCCGGTAGTGGGACAGGGGGAGGAGCTGGAGGCAGTTCTTGGAGTGGACGGTGAGGTTGAGGCTGCGGTGGCCGGAGGAGGGGGCGAGGAGGGACTTGACCATGGACTGGGCGGTGTTGAGGCCGTCGGAGGAGACGGCGACGGCGGCGAGGATGGCGGAGAGGGACTGGGAGGAGTACTTGGTGAGGGGGGGCTTGGAGCGGGAGAGGGTGGAGACGCAGAGGTCCTGGAACCGGGTGGCCCGGCAGGCCCGGGTGACCTGGGGCGGGACGACGGAGAGGGAGGGGTGCGATGGGTCTGTGAAGTGCGGGCGGTGGCCGGCGGCGGCGGCGGAGGTGGCGGCGGAGAGAGACAGGAGGAGGAGGAGGTGGACGAGGGCCGCCATGGAGGAGAGCTGAGAGGATGGAGATGGAGGAGGCGGAGGATCGGTGACAAGTGCGGACAGTGTCGATTATTGCTTAGACATCGAGTGCAGTGAACTCCGACAACTGTTTTCCAAAACAAAAAGGAAAAAAGCTGTTCTTTTTGAAATCTGTCCACTCAATCAATTTCCAAAAATACTTACAAAGCATAGTATATAAGAAAATAATTTATTTTCACGACACCAATTGAACGTAAAATTATGAGACTCTTGATGGAAATTCGAAACGGCAAATGTTTTTCTTTGTTAATTACTTCACGGGTATTTTTACGGCGCACACGTTAACGAAATGCTTTTTCGACTTGTGGTGCTCATTATGCTTTGCCGGTTTCACAGGCTACGCCAAGAACATTCATTTCGTGGTTAAGAATTATGATGAGAATTTAGGAATTGAGGAGTCTAATCGAAGGAATGATGAATGATGATCATTATGGAGATGGCCGATCCATGAGATCGACCAATGTCGTCGTACCAAAGCCCAGACCGCAAAGCATTTCCGCTTTTTACGAGAGGTGTGTGTGGCATTTAATGGTTTTGTGTCGGGCCGTTGTGGTCATTATGGAGCGGGAATGCGTTACCTCGGATTCCGGCAAGCTCATCCCGTGAATGTTGACCATAGATCAAGACTTGAGATTAGGCAAGGAAACTTCGTACCAATAAAAGGACGGATGAGTATCAATCTAGGATGGACCTGGAGCCAGACCTAGACTCAAGTTGGTTCGGTTTTGATTTTTGACTGTTCTTGATCTAGTTCCCAGTTCTAGATACAAAGTCAAACTGAGCCAAGGAAGCGGACCGAACTAGAGAACTATATGAAAAAACTTTAATTCTCTTCTTTTAGTTTTACCTTCCAAATTGTGTGTTGTTGTTGCCACCTCTGCCTCTTGAAAATAAGAGGATGTTTTATTTAAGTTTGTTCTCTCAAGGAAATTAAAAAAAAAATGAAACAAAGAAAAGAAGAGCTAATACCCTAAAAAACCATAAATTGGTACATCTGTGACAAATTTACCAAAAATTAATTTTTTGACCACCAAGATCCCAAAACTGATATACCTTTGATAAATTTATCATAAACTAGCATAGTTGTAACAAATTTACTCTCTATTAATTTCCATTAAATTTTACTGTCAAATTACTGAGTAGAATAACATGTGACATTTAACTGGTGTATTAGTTTAAGATTTTATTCTTTGTTTGTTATAGTTATATAATTTTTGTAATTTTTCATGATATTAATATTTAACGGAGGGTATATATGTCACAAGTGTATTAGTTTTATGTTTTTGGCGGTTGAATAAATTAGTTTAGGGTAAATTTATTACAAATGTACCACTTTGGGTTTTTTATGATCAGTTGAGGCAAATTTATCACGGGTGTACAAGTGTGGGATTTTTCGTGATCAAAAAATTAGTTTGAAGTAAATTTGTCACAATGTACTAGTTTGAGGTTTTTCATAGCATTAATCCAAAAAAGAAAAAGGGAATTGGTTAGTTCCTAAATAGACCTTGAAACCAAACTAGACTGAAATTTTTGAGGTTTACAAGATAGGTTTCAAAGTTTCATAAACTGGGAATTAGTTTTGATAAGGTAAGTTCTATAGGTCTAGAAACTATCCACCATAGAATCACTTACCCCTAAGTGATAGAGCCATTTTCCCCCAATTTAAAGACAACCTAAGTTGTCTTGGGCATTTGGCGGAACAAAGGCGGGTCGGGCCGAGACTAGGTGAGGTATGGCAATGATCAAGAACGTGTATCCCTTAGCCCGCAATTCCGATCTCACAAAATAACCCACCTTGCGTGAGAAAGAGAATTATATCATCACCTAAACGATGAAAACGTGCAAAGGTATCATGAAAACCAGTGCAAACACAAAAGCCATGATAGTTATCACATTACAAATTCATTTAGGCATTACGATTCTTATCCATTCACAATATATTGTTTTATGTCGATCCCTTTTACTGTCGAAATTTGTAAAAACTATTGCTCTTAAAATCAAGATTTTCTTTTTCAAAGGCTTTTTATGAAATTTTCCCTTGAGTTTTTCAAAAGTATGAATTATCTTCACATGATGCCAAAAATGATTCGAAAATATGAATACGACACATCCTGATGTTACAAGTACGTGTTTTGTTGACAAGTGCCTTTAGGACATTAGTTCATGTTAACAAAAATAGGAATACCGTTGTCAATATTTTGTTTCTTTTGTTAGCTGTAGCATCACAAGGGAGCTTTAGCGACATCCACTTATTCCAATTTTTCTACTATTTCTGAATGATGCATATAATTTTCATTTGTCAAAAAAAAAAAAAAGAGAGAGAGAGAGAGAATGTGGCATCAGGGCCGTGAGAAGAGGGGCTCGAGAATTTCATACTCTCTTTGATTAATCCAAAGAATTTTCGAAGTCCTTTTTTGACTAAATCATAATCCCTTTTGATAAATTGCTGAGAAAATCATAATTATATTTAATCTATATCCTATCAACTGATGGAACCATGAAATTAGCGAAAGACGCTGGTCACATCCAGCGCATTACCCGCCACAAGGTGGTAGAGTAGAGACGGCGAGCGATTAGCTGCACGTCGCTGCACGTCCGTACGCATTGCACAGCCTCCTTCAAGAGATTTTTTGAACCTCATATGTTTCGTCAGACATAAATGCTGACTTTATAGATATGTCCCGCATTTAAATATTATAGAGGAAATAAGGAAATGGCCACTCAAATACAAAATTATTTAAATGATAAATACCACAAAAACCTCTAAACAATGACACAATTACTCGGAATCTTTGTTTTTTTTTTTTTTCATAAAACTCTAAAAATAAATATACCTTGTTGGAATTGAACGAAAGGAAATATATGTTATATTTGTACAAATTTGAGGTTTAATCACAAAAAAAGTTAAGGGTATTATTATAGTGAGTAAATTTAAAATTTTGGGTGATATAAAAAAATTCGAGATATTTATTTTATAGTGAGCATAGTTTAGGGTTTTTAACGGTATTTATTTTATCATAACTAGTTATTAGAGATGAGAAATTCGAGTCATTATGTGACGAGTTAGATTTTCTATATTTTTCCAAAGAAGTTACTCGGAGAAAAAACATTTCTGATACATATCTACTTACATAATTGCTTTACGACAAGCTTTCCTTTTGATATCCCAGGACATTTTCACGATAAATTGAACAAAAACGGACAAATCAGAAAGATTATTAGGTGCTTTCTAGAGCATTTAGTCAACTATACACTCAATCAATCACGAAATATCGAGCATCATCTATCTATTTTTGTCGAAGGAAAAAAGTATGGTCCCACGGTGGTGCCAAAGGTCAAAAAAGTAGTGGGGGAGGTAGTTAAATTTAGGGGGTGCCCTGACTACAATCTCTATCTACTACTACTATGGTAAGCCTATGTCAAAGCTATTTAATGAGCATCACCAGCTCTTTCGAAGTGGTTGGGATTGAGAACCGAAAGGGGGGTCAGGTTCCAATTTCGTTTCTGCCTATTACCAACTCGCATGTGCCCGTTGAATTGCTACGGATTGCGAGAAGATTTTAATGTAATTAATTTATTTAGAGTGGAGACTTTCTTTTAGATATAGATACGAACATCTAAATGAGTGAGTACTGAAAAGGTGTCAAACCAGAAGATGGTAGGAGTTGGTTTTGCACCCTTTGAGATTATTCTAACTGCTAGGGGAAGGGCCTTGTGCAGTTCCTTTGAGAAGCCTATCTGAACAAGATAAGTTCTCCCTAATTATAAGAAGTTTTGGGAAAAAAAAATACAAAAAATCTCAAATTATACTCATAAAGAAACATTTACCTAAATCTTTGTTTTTTTTTTTGTTTTCGTGTGACATTGAAATATCCAAATTCGTATTTTGGATAACACATTTACCCTTCCATAGGGTTTTGTTAAAAGTCCCTATTAAATTTTTTGACATAATGCTCGCATAGTGCCATATTAGTAAAAACTAAAATTCAAGTTATTGTTCATCGCCTTTAACGTCACGAACGCTTGGCCAAAGCTCTTTTGGCACTCGTCTGTAGCTGTCCACTGCTGCTTGGATCTCTGGGAGCATTCGTTGGCTACTAGCCATGGCAGCCGCAAGATCTTGCAACCACCATGGCTGCTCGAATTTGAAGCTCGGGTGCGCGTAGAACTTGGTCCCCAAGAGTGTCTTAAAAATATCGGGGCCGGTTGCGCGTAAAAAGCTTCTAACGAGTGAAGCACAATTTGTGAGAGACTCTCGGCATCCTCAGATTGCCACTTCTATGAAAACAAGCTTATAAGAACTTGCTTGCTTTGAACGCCACCAGGTGTTTTTAACTAAACTTTGACAAAGGAGACAGCAAATAATTTATCGATTCTGAACGAGACTTTCTGTTAAAAAAAAAAAAAAAAAAAAAAAAAAAAAAAAACGAGACTTTCTGTTCAGATGGGTCCGCAAGCACTTATCTGACTGGAGGAATAGGCCCTCGTTTCTAAAAGATTTTATCTTCCACAAAATGTTGTCTCCGGATTGAGCGGCATGCAATTGATGTTACGGTCAAATGAGTTGAATAAGCCATCAACCAAAGACTTTCCATCTCTAATCCAATACGAATGGTCCAGCTTCGAGCTCGATCGGCCATGGCAGTCACGAAGCTAGATCCAACCTTGAAGTTTGCGACCACCATGGCCAACAACTACGACAAATGCTCCCGGGGTCTAAGCCGCATTGGGCCATGACAATGCAATGACAGACAAGTGTTAGAGACGAGATTAAAGATGATGAATGGTAACTCGCAATGAATAGTAACTTAAATTTTAGTTTTCTTTTTAAATTTTTTAGATACAATGTTATGTGAGGATTTTTAATAAAATCTTCAAAAATGGTAAATGTATCACTCGAATACAAGTTTGAAATTTTCAATGTAAAATAATAATAATAATAATAATAATAATAATAATAATAATAATAATAATAATAATAATAATAAAGTAAATGTATCGCAATAGACATAATTAGTGATTTTTTTTTTCTTTTTTCCCCTCAAAAACTTAACCTCGTGGAGTTGTTAATTTGAAAGAAGAAAACGGGATAAGGAGATCTGATTTTTTTTGGGGAAAAAAATTGTCGAAGGAGATTCTACTCACAAAACAATCTTTTGTTTTGGCTAAAAAGCATTGGAGGGTTGTTGAGAGTGGGATTTGAACCCACGCGGCTAAAAAGCATTGGAGGATTGTTGAGAGTGGGATTTGAACCCACGCCCTTTCGGACCAGAACCTTAATCTGGCGCCTTAGACCAACTCGGCCATCTCAACTTGTTGGGAGTAGACTCGACATACAACTACACAACTCTTTGACCGTCGACTCGAACTAGAATAGACCAAGCAAGACATCCTTGACGTAAAATTTGTTGTGTCCTTTTGATTGGCAACTTTAGGTAATCGACAAAGGCGATGAAAAGTCGCTGATAGGCGATATAAGAGAAAATTACTAAGTATTGAGCCATGAGTATAGACATTTGTAACTTGGTTCCATTAATAAAGGAATCAAAGAAAAGTGAAGATCAATGAATCAAGAACAAAATAAGCATTCAATTCACAAAGCCAACAATTTCGATTGCAGTCATGACCCATTCAATTGCGAAGCCAGCACCATCACTAATTTGCAAGGCCAAAAGTCTTGAAAATCACGAATGATAATGGTCGAGAAATATGAGCTATCATAATAGTCAGGAAGTTGTGGAATAAACCATTGACATGGAGCTAATTGGTCTAAGGCCCCAAATTAAACAAGTAAAGATAGGTCGAGTAAAAGGAAGATTTCGTGATGGCGTATTCATGAAAACAAAGCCTCACTTTGGGGGGGCTTTGTTTGCTTAGTAGGAAAATGTTTTTCCTCATTTTCCAACGTTAAATTTGTTTAGAAAAATGAGTGAATGGAAAATATTTTGCTAGTTAATAAAAGATCTATGCTTTAACTTAGGCTTATGATTGCATTCTTAAAAGGTCGAAAATAATTTTCAAAAAATATGACTAGATATCATCAATAATTTGGGTGCAAAGCTTTACGCATGGGCATGGAAACTCAATGCTGATTCTCGAGACACAGCATTCAAGATCAAGTCTTCGGTTCTGAGCTTGGTCCATCAAGGTTGGCCCATGGGCTCATGCTCGGGATCTTGGCGCTTATGCTTGGATCTTGACACCCTCTCTTGGATCCATTGAAGTAGTGCCTAGACTTCAATTCCCATGCCCTACTCCCGAATGCCTATGTCTAATGTCCTAGCACCGAAGACGGGTCTGACGGGTCAAGCGTGGAATCCCAGTCCGAGTCTGGGTCCTGCCTCAAGTCTACAAAGGTTGTCCTGGATCCATCGAGCCGGGACCGGATGCCGCCGGTCCAAGTGACTGAAAAAGCAAAGCATATACAATGTGATGCCCTTCAGCTCGTCACGCCTCCTATTGGCTTTTGATTGGAAGAACTTCTTCTATCTTTATCCCGTGATTTAAGGAATCAGCGGGTCCCAGCGATTGAAGTTGACGTGGGTCAAGATTCCCAGGGGAAACGTCGTCGAGGTAACACGTCACGAGACAGTTCTCGCCATCGGGAAGCCAAGCCACAAGGTCTAGAGTCTCGTTCACTAAACTCCAAGCGGACAACCCTATCGCTCGTTGACACTTGATGCCCGTTCGACAAATCTCGGACGGACCGAACAGTCCCAGCCGTTCCCTGTCAATTCGGCCAGACGCTCCTGCCATCAGCAAAGATCGTAAAAACCTTCACGCGCATCCGAGGAGCAGACACGTGTGCCTCACGCCCATGCCCAAAAGAGCCGTTTCCCATTCTTTTCAGGGTTAAAAACATGGCCTCGTCCCATTATCCATTTCCAATCCACCAACTTTCTGTGGCAGCGAATGGAAGCAAGGGATCATTGTCATCCTTTTCATTTTTGCCTACAAGTAAAGCAAGATGCATGCTTTCCCATGTCACCAAAGCAATAGCCCCATAGTCTCATGCTTCCACTACTGATTAGTGGTCGGTCTAGTGCCGTCCGAATAGATAAATATAAACACCAGCACGGCACGCCACATACAGACAAGACTATGTATGTAGTGATTCTTTGCTTCCTGCTTTCTTCATCCAACGGTAGGAAAAGGGAATACCTTCAAAACACATCGTTGCTTGAGACATCAAACAGTTGCATCCAGCAATGAGGAACCAAAAGGTACCAGACATTAATCATCAGATCAGACAAAGCATTATAGAAGAAAAGGGTCTGTAGATCCAAACTCCGCTGTCTGCTCTATTCGTGAATTGAACACATCCTTCAATGGACAATGTAATTCCAATCACCCAGAATGGTAACTCGACTAAAATCAGCCGATGCCGCTGATTGATTTTAATGAAAATAGAGAACTCTGATGACTTTCATGTACATCGATCGGGTGAGAACTGTGGTCTTGTGGGTTCGAAAAACTCCCCATCTCACTCTCTCTAAACTAGTTATCTCGACCTTATTAACTTTCTTTCTATCGTCTCGGATCAAGAAGATGTTGGAATCCACTCGTCTCCTTGGATGAAACTCTTCACCGAATATGTATCGACATGTTCAGCCGGGACCTCACTGCTCCACGACACTCTGCTCGACCTCTCGGACCCTGGCCCCGTGTTCTTGAACTCCCCGTAGTAGAGGGTCTTCAGGGCGAAATCCCCGCTCCATGGCATCCAGCCCTGAGGCGTGATCAGGGCCTCGAGGTTGCACTCGATGAAGACCGTCCTTGAGTACTCCTTCCACGGCCTCCCCAGGAAGTTCTTGTGCTTGCTGGGCTTGCTCCGGTACAGCGCCATGTACTCCTCAGTACCATTGACCAAGCAGTTCTGGAACACAAAGCCCGTCGACTGCATGGGGTCGGTCCGGCCATGGGCTGTGACAGCATTGCTCTCGCCCTTCTCGGGCTTGACCTGCCGGGGGCGGACCAGGATCTGGCAGTCCTGGAAGTAGGAGGCCGAGTTCCCAAAGATGAAGTCCACGTTGCCCTCGATGTGGCAGGACTTGTAGTACTGCCGGAGGGCGTGGGCGTAGAGCGTGTCCTGGTTTCCCAGGAACTCGCAGTTCTCGATGACCGAGAAATCGCTGTCCGACCGGAATGCCACCGCCTGGTGGGCGTCTGGACCCGCAGTGTTCTGGATCGTGAGCCCGGTCGCCATGAATCCGTCGCCAAGCACTCCTGCAACAAAATCGACAATGTCAGATTGATGGTCCTCCACAAATTGCAATTGCACCCAGTGCCAATTTCAGTTCACATTGGGCATATTTTAGCAAGATTCATCGATCATGAACCTGAAATTTGGTACCGGAAGTGAGAAAAGTCCCTCTCAAAAGATAAAGAAAAGTGCCAACTTTCTTAAAAACCCATAGGACATGGACAAGCCTTGGGGCACATGCAATGTCTCATGTCCCATCAAGACAGGAATTAATGGTCCTTCTCTGGACAATTCCAGCTTGAATAAAGAACGATTCCTACGAGATCTTGTCAGTGTCCCAGAAATTTAACAGGCGAATCACTAGTAAAATACCAGAAGATTGCTTTAAAAAATACTTCTAATCGATCGAAAGCATTCCGCGTTAGAACTAAAATATACTAAGAAATTATCGAAAAACGAACGGAAGCTCACCGACGGTGGCGGTGTTGTAGGTGGAGACCCCGGGTTGGCCCACGTTCGACGACCCGGTGATGACGGTTTTGCCCATGCCGTCCCCCAGGAACACCAGGTTCGTCTTCTCGAACGGGACCCTCACCGTCTCCTCGTACACCCCTTCCTTGATGTGGATCACGAACCTCTTCCCTCCGCCGACGTTCTTCGGCGCGGCGTCGACGGCGGCCTGCACCGTCGCGTAGCACCCGCTGCCCCCGTCCTTGCACACCGTCGCGTCCGCCTTCAGGCCCGCAGGGACCCCGCCGTCGAACCCCAGGCCCGACGCCCCCCCGCCGCCGACGACGCCGTCTTCCCAGAACCCGTCGCGCTCCGTCGCCGGCGACTTCCACGCCGCCGCGTCCTTCCCGAACCGGTCGTACGAGACCAGCATGCTGAGGGCGTTGCTGGTCAGCATCGTGAGCGTGTTCAAGAACGCCATGGTCCGGTCGACCTCGCTCGTGTCGTTGGCGTACTTGAGGGCCGACCAGCAGTCGTACTGGTAGAGCAGCGCGGCGGAGAGCCAGGCGCGGCCGTCCTTGGTGCGGCCGCCGGGGATCGCCTCCCCCACGGTCGACTCCGTCCGGCGGCGGGAGTTGGCGAGGACCTCGATGCAGTTCTTGGCGGCGAGGGTGCGGTTGACGTTGCCGGCGGAGGAGGAGAGGATGGAGTCGACCATGGACTGGGCGTTGGCGAGGTTGTCGGAGGAGATCTGGATGGCGGAGAGGATGACATCGAGAGAGGAGGGGGAGGCGGAGGGGAGGCGGTAGGGCTGGGAGGCGCAGAGGTCGGGGAACCTGGTGGACTTGCAGGCCTGCTGGATCGCCGGGGAGGAAGAGGAGGAGGAAGGGGAATGCGGGAGAGGGGGGGATTTGGAGAGGTGGGTATGGCGGGAGGAGGCGGAGGAGGGGGAGAGGAGGAGGGAGAGGGAGAGGAGGGAGAGGAGGAAGAGGGAAGCCATGGAAACGCAGAGGAAGGAGGGGGTGGGTTTGAAGGGGAGAAGGAGAGAGGAGGCGGCTTTTATAGGCGATCTCCTGGAGGCGAAGGGGAGTGTCATGGCGTTATGGTGCAGTTGGGAGTGGGGGGAGGGGTGGGGGTTTGGATGGTAGTGATTTGGAAGAACTTGGAAAGAGATGGTGGAAAGAGATGGCGGGTCGATGGGGGCGGTTCACGAGAGGAATTTGGGGTCACGGGTTGTTGGCTTTCTTTGGCGATGGAGTTTGGGAAGCCCACGGATTCACTGTTCGATGTTCACGCCCGAGGGAAAGAGATCGAGAGAGGCAGAGAGAGGAGGGTTTGCAGGAGTGCCTTGGTTCCCCGCCGTAACAAGATGGGATCTGGAACTTCGGTTCTTCCGAAGATGGAAGGAAACTGTTTGGATTTTCTCAACTTAATTCTTTTGATCTTTCCGCATTGGAGGCCCACCTTCCTCATATCGTTTCGGAATGCCGTATCTTTTTCTCGGGGGTAAGATGTTTCCTGTATTTGGAAACAAATATCGATGTCGAGGATTCGTTTTCAATTCACTTCACATGAGCATTATTCTATAGAAGAATGACTCGGGATAGATGAATAATCTTCCGTTACTCTTGTTAGCTTTGGGATGTTTAAGATAATTTTGGCTTGACAGGGTCGCAGCAGGGCTCGTTAGGAGTTGGCCCGACGTGTTCCCTCACCATCTCTAGCGCGCTTGCTGTCGGCCACGTTATCTTGACATGGGATAATCTATGATTAGCCTATCCCGCCTGGCATGTGGCACCGTGAAATCATCGGTTCCTCATGTCAAAATCCTCAACCATTTGTTTTGGTCCTCCAACTATGAATCCCCTAGTCAATTTACTCATCGAATGGACTGTTTGGGTTCGAAACATCCGGGTTTCAGCACCTTTATGAACTCTACATCTCCGAACTCGAGGGCTGCGAACCCCTAATGAAAAATGGATAATGAGCTGCCTCACCATTTATCCCAGCCACCTAGCATTCGGTCTCCTAGCCTTCGGTCTAGGATTGTCCTCTTATTTTTTCACTCCTTTTCATCTCTCTTTCGATGTTACTGTTGCTTGACGCTAATCTTTTTGGAAGGCTTGGGAATTTCGATAGCGAAAACCTTCTCAACAAAAGTTATCAAATGTCATTTTTTTTATGCTTTAGTTTAAGCCAAATTAGATCTCACACCCCCATCTGATTTGTTTTTCCGTCCCTTGCTGCTTACCGGAAGTCGTGCAATCCACCCAGATTTGAATTGATGGGCAGGGAGCATCGCACGATCATCAAATCAAATGCACGATCATCAAATCAAATTAGGACCACACTTTTTCCACCCTTTTTAATTAAAGTGGATAATGACATAGATAAATCCTGAACTTTGGTATGATATCTAATGTGATTCTTGAACTTTAGTTCAATGTATAATGTATAGTCTTTGAACTGTATAAAAATATTTAATGTTGTTCTTTCATTAATTTAAGATAAGTAATAACGTAGAATATTTTCATATAATTTATGGATTAAATTCATCATGTATCAAAATTTAATGAACTACATTAAAAAAATTAAAAGTCCATAGGTCATATTATACATCGAATTAAAGTTCATGGACTGTATTAAATAAATTAAAAATTTAGGGATTACATTGTATATTAAGCTAAAGTTCATGGATTATTTTTTTATTTTTCCCAACTAAGACGCTCCTCAATAAAGTGTTCTAACAATATTTCTCTTTGTGGATCCTACTTTGTAGCATCCCTTGGCTATCCTTTTATCCTTCTAAGAAAGTAGTCCCCTTTTTGTTCTTTCCCTTTTTTATATTGATTTTCTAATTTTTTTTCTTGTGGTTCCCATATCCACTTTCCTTAATCTTCTTCATTTTCTTTATTCTCTCTCGAGAGACAGAAAAATAAAGAGGATAAGGATATCATAAATATCATAATTTATGAAATACGGACATGTTGTTGGAGCTTCTGTGTCGTGTTTGACATATGTCGATGTATCGGGCACGCTCATACATGTAGTCAACAAGTGTTGAATTTTTCAACAACATGCGTGTCCAAGAGAGAGAATCGTTGAAGAAGACAATGGAAGGTGGAGGTGGGGATGAGGGAGTGGAGGCAAGGCCGTGAGTAACAGCAAGCCACAACGGCATGGGAGGGCCAAAGGAAGAGTAGAGATTGAGAGGACTAGAGGATCATGACTGTGATGCCGTGATGGAGGGCTAACGGCGAGGCTACAGTTGCTAAGGAGAGGCGGGGCAACAAGCGATTGTAATGAGGCAACAGAGAGAGAGAGTAGAGATTAAGAAGAAGAGAGTCGTGCGAGAAGGCAGAGGAGGAGGAGAAGGCAGGGGCTAGGATTTATGAAGAAGGAAATTAAAAAAAAAAAAAATGAGATTTTGATGGGACGTTTTTCTTTTCAGGGGGTTTTGGACAAAAGGGTGACTTCAATTTTTAATAAAGAAAGTAACTGCCTAATAAGTGGTGGGGTGGGGGAAGAAATGCATAAAATATTATTAATATTATTAGTGTAAATTAACCGTAGGCTCTTTTTTATTACTTATTAATTATGAAATTGAATTAAATTAATTAAAATAAAAATATTCATTCAATATTCAATGTGTCCCAACGTGCCGGAATTCTCTACTTTTGAGAAATGATATGTCAACGTGTTATGTTGTGTCGTGTCGTATATTGGTGCTACTTAAACCATAATTTTTGTATGGTACTCATTTGAGTGTCTTAATTTTTTTTCAATCACCTAAACGACGTATTTATTAAATATCATTTACTTATATTTCATTAGCGAGTTGTTTTGTCGGAAAATCCGACATGACGCTAATTTGTTATACTATGTCCGATGTGCCTCACTGGCAAAATAAAGTCAGCAAGTTAGCCACTAAATGATATCATTTAAGCCATATGTTAACACCAAATTGACAATTTGGGGCAAAATTCAACATGTACTTCACAAAACCCTAACCCCAATTCTTTAGATTGGGGCAAAATCAGAACATGCAAACCCTAATCCCAATTTCAAGAGGCACAGATAGCAACTTCTCGACCTTCTCGTTATTCTTCAATGCAACAAGCCCTCCCTCACCAGCATCAACTCTTTGAATCGCCACCCTCTAGGACTAGAGAGATGGCTACGGTGGCAAATCAGAGTACGACAGCCGTCTCTGTTCCGTCGATGCATTCTCTAGAGAGTCCATGTTGCATCCCCGGAGACTCTCTTTATCTCCAATGTTTTGGCTGGAATGGTTGCTGAGTTAGTTGCAAGCATATCAAATGACCATTGTTGTCGAGAGTAAGGGACAAGACATGAAGCGATAGAGCGAGATTTGTGTAGAGAACAGGTTTAGGATGGAGTGAGGTGAGGACTGCACAGAAGCTGCTTGATGAAGTAGCCGAAGATGGTATAAGGCTCAATTCTTTGAAATGTAGCACATTGGCCAGTGAGTACTTCCGAAAGCTAGATTGGGAGGGGTGATGAAATTGATTATCACGCTCTAAGAGGTAATGAAATACCAAGAGAACTTTCTCGTGAGCAACGCTGCTTTTGCGGATCTCATCGATTATTTATGTAGAGAACAGTTTTTGGATGGAGTGTTTCAAATTGCCAAGAATATGCCTCAAGGCTACCGCCCTTAACCTCCCCACCACCCTTCCCATCTCCTCATTGGTGCGAACGAGTCAGACTCATGCCCCGTAGTATGCGCCACTCTCCGTAAACACGATCCCCTTCTTGCTGTAAGACCTATGCGCCGGGCCTTCACTTAGCCGGCTCGGAAAGGAGGTGTTGTGGGTCCTGAGGAGTGAGGACCAGCTCAGTCGCCTTCGCCTACATAACGTGGAAGTCTCCATTCCACTACCTCTCTGTTGCTTTGAGTGGTTTACACGACAGAGAACGGAGAGAAGGAAAAAGACCAAGGAAAGTGAACGCGGGACGCGCAAGAAAAAAAATAGAGAATCAATATGAAAAAAAGGACACTGCTAGAAAAAAAATGGAACACTTGCTTAGAACATTGGCCGAAGACGATGATAAAAAGGGGCCTCACAGTGGGCAATTTAGTCAAATTATAGTGTTGAGGAGTGTTTTAGCTAAAGAGGAGGCGGGAAAAGGGTAACTCATCAAATTAGGAAGAAAAATAAACAACCAGTTTACCCTATCAATTTCGAGATTTTTAGTGCGTGCTTATGATAGTTTAAATAAAGTACTCCTCTTTTGCTTTGGCTCCTTGTACCCAAACCGATGCGTCTCTTTTTATGATGGCCATATTACATTGATATTAATTGTTGTGATGAAGTGGTTTTGACATTTTGCTTGAGGGACTGGATGCTGGGCACAAGACATTAATTATGATGATGCAATTTGGTGTACTGTTCTCGAGGACCATCTACCAAAAGAAAGCTATCATGTTGCTTTGGCTCATTGGGCACTCACAAGCTTGTCCTTGATTAGGAAGTTTTGGCCTATGACACTCACATGTGTCGTCGACTTCCATTCATCATCATTTTGTATCATGACAAATGAGATAATGGTTAAATCATGATGAATCGTCGGTGGAGTTTAGGTTGAACGAGTCGTTCCAATCAAAAGTAAGGATGCTAGTAAGTTATAGTAATTTCAATCCATAAAATTTAATCATAGTGACTTGACTCCTCCTTCAAGGCAATAGGCAATTCCTATATGGAAGTCCACTTGATTCCATGGCATTGGCTTGATTGGCTAATGGAGTTTGACTAAGGATTAGCGCAGAGCATATGTTCGATTTTCCACCTTAGAAAGTGCAAATAATTTCGCGTTTGAGCCACTCGTCCCATTGGGCTTGGAGTAGTTTCCACGACTTTGTTTTTGTCCATTTTTCTCAGGGGTATTTCACTCATCATTTCTCATTTGAGCTCTAGGGTTGTTCTGGCCTTCCGGGTCTAAAGTTGGGCTCAAGTTCCTTTTGGACCTTGAGTTTGATTTGCTCTTGTAAAACTTAGGAGGAAAAATGTATTTTCTTGGAGCTTGCATATGGGTTTGGGCTTTTCACACTGGTAAAACTTGAGTTTGATTTGCACTTTCAAGGTCGACCCGTTGAGCCGACTTACCTTACTTTTGTTTTTCCAATCAAAGATACCTTATACTATTTTTGGAGCCGCAGAGCCAAGTATATACACCAAAGGAAATATCAGGTAAATGGTGACGTAGTTGATATAGTAAAATTAGTATAATCCATATGGCCAAAAAAGTGGGGGAAAACCATGAGATGCACTGAATTCTTCATTTCCAAAAAAGGAAAAATAAAAAGAATTAAGAGGGAAATATATAAATTTACATAACTTAATTCGCAAGAAAACACGCTTGAATAATCTAAGTGCATGAAAATGGGCAGGTTGACTAATTTGTTGACCACATATAATTAAGAGAGTGTAGCTCCCACTTATATTATCATATGGCACACTAGCATTAAACATATTTTGTCATTTCAAATATTGAAAACTACATTAACTAAATGTATATTTTTACACAATTGCATAAAAATTAGTTAAGTGAAAAGTCACATAAAAAGGTAAATACATTTAGTTAATGTAGTATTCAATATTTGAAATGACAAAATACGTTTAATGCTAGTGTGCCATATGATAATATAAGTTGATCTCGACATAAAAGCAGATTTGGATTCACATTACAACACACTTACTTTAACTTTTATTTGATATGCATGGACGAATAATTCTGAAATTTAAATTAACAAGATGCATAACATAGTTATCGTATTGATATGGAAAAACTCTTTTTGTCGGCCCTATGTTAATATGATGTCTTTCAAGTCATTTGTGTACTTCTAAACTTTTTCCTTGAATGATATGATTTTAGCTAGCCATGCTTGATATGTATATTATCAATATATATAAATAAGTAGTGTCTCAAATTTTTCGTTTCACATTTCAAAAAAGTTTCCTTCCAAGGATCAAAGAAAAAGACTTTGCTCACTATATAATCTCGTCTCTTTAATAGAGACAAGAAGTAAATTTTTGGATTTTGATGATAATTTGTTGTAAAATACCAAATATTTTTTTGACATAAATGATAAAAAGTGCAAATTCATTACATATCTATTATTTTCTCCTCTCTAGAGGTTTATCAAAAAGTCATTTAATAATACACCTTTTAATCTTAGAAAAATTTGGATTGAAATCTTTATGTATTCTCAACATACGGACGGCATTGGCTATTTGAAAAATGAATCAATGGAAAATCTATGCTTAAATTTAGACTAGTGATTTCTTCTATAAAAAAATCAAAAATCAATTTTCAAAACACATACTGGGTATTAGCATTTTAGTATGAAATTTTACATTTGGGCATTGAAACCCAATGCCAATTCTTGGAACATAACGTCCTAGATCAGGTCTCTGGCGCTTAGATTGGGTCCATTGAGTGCTGGCCCATGACCCTAGTCCACGTGCCTATGATCCTAGCGCTCGTGCCACGATAAGATAAACACCCTCTCCCGAGTCCATTGAAGTAGTGCCCGAGACCTCGATCCTGTGCCATGCCCCCCTAGTGTCTGTGCCCGGGTGTCCAAGGGCTGAGCATGGGATCCCAATGCCCGATTCTAGGTCCCCAAGGGCTGTGCCCTGTCCTGTATCAATCGAGGCTGGGCCTGGGTGCCAGTCCGAGCGATTGAAAAGCAAAGCGTATACAATTTGATGTCCTTCATCTCGTGACTACCTAGTATCGTCTGATTGGAAGAACTTCTTCCAGCTTTATCCCGTGATTTCAGGAACCAGCTGTTCCCAGGGACTGAAGTTGACGTGGGTGTCAAGAATCCGAGCGGAAACATCGTCGAGGTAAACACGTCACGCGACAATTCACGCCATTGGTAAGCCAAGCCACGGGGCCTTGAGTCTTGTTCACTAAACTCCAAACGGACAACTTTATGGCTCGTTGGCATTTGGAAACCCGTCAGGGAAGACTCGGACGGACGGAGCAGTCGAAACGTTCCCTGCGAATTCGGCCAAATGCTCCTGCCATCAGCAATAAATTCTGTACCCTCACGCGCATCTCAGACGCAGACACGGTAGCCTCACACGCCCATGTTCAAGAGAGCCATTTCACATTCTTCTCGGGGGAAAAAATATGGCCCCGTCCCATAAGCCATTTCCCATTTCCGATCCCTGCAACTTTCTGTGGCCACGAATGAAAGAAAGCGTTCGCTGTCGTCCTTTCACCTGTGCCTGGCTTGGTCTGATCGGTTCACTTAACACGCGAATGATAAAATTTATGGTTAAAAATTAATTTTTAAAAGAAAAATAAATTTTTTATTTCAATTTATAAATGAGTTTCTGAACAAAAATTCGTATTTAGTAATGATATAAATTTTATATTCTTGGAATAGAATTATCAAGCAAAATTTCTCCCTCCTGGCTGGTTGTGGAAAGTGGCGGTTGCAATAGCTGGTGATAGGCAAGTGGTGGAAGGTGGGAGACAAGTGGGTGATCGACTAATAGTGAGGACGAACGATAAGAATGCTTTTTATTTTTATTTTTTTAATTTCTTATTTCCATTTCAAAAATAGAGAAGCAAATTTTTTTTAAAATTTTTTATTTGTATTTAAAACTTATTTCTAAAATAGAAAGTTATACTAGAAATAGAAAAATAAAATAATTTTACCAAACGAAATTTTATTTCATAAACAAATTTGAAATAAAAAAAATTATTTTTGCAATAGAAATTTTGGTTTGTCATTCCCCCTTTAATATTTTCTTACAAGTCAAGCAAGATGCATGCTTTCCCACGTCACCAAAGCAATAGCCGCATTGTTGCTCGAGACACAAGCATTTGCATCCAGCAATGAGAAACCAAGAGGTAGCAGACATTAATAATCAGATCAGACAAGGCATTATAGAAGAAAAAAGGGTCTGTAGATCCGAACTGTGCAGTCTGCTTTATTCATGAACCGAACGCATCCTTTAATGGACAATGTAATTCCACTCACCAGAATGGGTTCGACCAAAGTCAGCCGACGCCGCTAATTGACTTTAATGAATCAAAACAACTTCGATGACTTTCATGTACATCGAACGGGTGAGAACTGCAGTGTCGTGGGTTCGAAACCCCGTTTCACTCGTCTCCAAACTAGAAATCTCGACTTCATTTTAACGTTTTCTATATCCTCTTGGATCAAGATGTCGGAATCCACTCATCTCCCTGGATGAAACTCTTCACCGAATATGTATCCACGTGTTTGGCTGGGACCCGGCTGCTCCACGACACCCTGCTCGACGTGTCGGATCCTGGCCCCGTGTTCTTGAACTCCCCGTAGTAGAGCGTCTTCAGGGCGAAATCCGCACTCCATGGCATCCAGCCCTGAGGTGCGATCACGGCCTCGAGGTTGCACTCGATGAAGACCGTCCTTGAGTACTCCTTCCACGGCCTCCCCAGGAAGTTTTTATGCACTTTGGGCTTGCTCCGGTACAGCGCCATGTACTCCTCGGTACCATTGACCAAGCAGTTCCGGAAGACGAAGCCTGTCGACTGCGCGGGGTCGGTCCGGCCATGGGCCGTGACCGCATTGTTCTCGCCCTTCTCGGGCTTGACCTGCTGGGGGCGGACCAGGATCTGGCAGTCCTGGAAGTAGGAGGCCGAGTTCCCGAAGATGAAGTCCACGTTGCCCTCGATGCGGCAGGACTTGTAGTACTGCCGGAGGGAGTGGGCGTAGAGCGTGTCTTGGTTCCCCAAGAACTCGCAGTTCTCGATGACCGAGAAATCGCTGTCCGACCGGAATGCCACCGCCTGGTGGGTGACCGGACCTGCGGTGTTCTGGATCGTGAGCCCACTTGCCATGAATCCGTCGCCGAGCACACCTGCAACAAATTCGTCAAACGTTAATCAGATTGACGGTCCTCCACAAATTGCAATTGCACCCAATGCCAACTTCAGTTCACATTCATGAACCTGAAATTTGGTACTAGAAATGAGAAAAGACCGTCTCGAAAGATGAAAGAAAAGAGCCAATCTTGTCAAACACCACAAGACATGGACAAGCCTTGCAGTCCATGCCGTGTCCCGTGTCGCGTCACGACAAGAATTAATTGATCCTTCTCTGGACAATTCCGGCTTCAACGAAGAACGATTCCTACTAGATATTGTCGGTGTCCCAGGAAATTTAAGAGGCGAATCACTAGTAAAGAACCAGAAGATTGCTTTAAAAAAAATACTACTAATTGATCGAAAACATTCTACATAAGAACGAAAGTATATTTAAGATATTATTGAAAAATAAATGAAAGCTCACCGACGGTGGCGGTGTTGTAGGTGGAGACCCCAGGTTGCCCCGCGTTCGACGACCCGGTGATGACGGTTTTGCCCATGCCGTCCCCCAGGAACACCACGTTCTTCTTCTCGAACGGGACCCTCACCGTTTCCTCGTACACCCCTTCCTTGATGTGGATCACGAACCTCTTCCCTCCGCCGACGTTCTCCGGCGCGGCGTCGACGGCGGCCTGCACCGTCGCGTAGCACCCGCTTCCCCCGTCCTTGCACACCGTCGCGTCCGCCGTCAGCCCCGAAGGGACCCCCCCGTCGAACCCCGGGCCCGACGGCCCCCCGCTGCCACCGGGAGAGTCCTCCCAGAACCCGTCGCGCTCCGTCGCCGGCGGCCTCCACGCCGCCGTGTCCTTCCCGAACCGGTCGTACGAGACCAGCATGCTGAGGGCGTTGCTGGTCAGCATCGTCAGCGTTTTCAAGAGCGCAATGGTCTGGTCGACCTGGCTCGTGTCGTTGACGGACCTGAGGCCCGACCAGCAGCCGGTCTGGTAGAGCAGCGCGGCGGAGAGCCAGGCGCGGGCGTCCTTGGTGCGGCCGCCCGGGATCGCCTCCCCCGCCGTCGACTCAGTCCGCCGGCGGGAGTAGGCCAGGATCATGGCGCAGTTCTTGGCGGCGATGGTGCGGTTGACGTTGCCAGCGGAGGAGGCGAGGATGGAGTCGATCATGGACTGGGCGGTGGCGAGGCGGTCGGAGGAGATCTGGATGGCGGAGAGGATGACGTCGAGGGAGGAGGGGGCGGCGGAGGGGAGGGGGTAGGGCTGGGAGGCGCAGAGGTCGGGGAACCTGGTGGACTTGCAGGCCTGCTGGATCTCCGGGGACGAGGAGGAAGCGGAATGCGGGAGAAGGGGAGGTTTAGAGAGGTGGGTATGGCGGGAGTAGGAGGGAGAGGGGAGGAGAGAGAGGGAGAGGAGGGAGAGGAGGAAGAGGGAAGCCATGGAAATGCAGAGGAAGGAGGAGGTGGGCTTGAAGGGGAGAAGGGGAGAAGGAGAGAGGAGGTGGGTTTTATAGGTGATCTCTTGGAGGGGAAGGGGAGTGTCATGGCGCTATGGTGCAGTTGGGAGTGGTTTTGGAAGGTAGTGATTTGGAAGAACATGGAATTGATGGTGGATAGAGATGGTGGGTCGATGGGAAAGAGATGGCGATGGGGGTTTCACGAGAGGAGGAATTGGCGTCACAGGTAGTTTCCTTTCTTTGGCGATGGAGTTTGGGAAGCCCACGGATTCTCTGTTCCATGCTCATGTCCGAGGGAAAGAGATCGAGATAGAGAGAGAGATGTAGGTTTGCAGGAGTGCTTCAGTTCCAAGCCCTAACAAGATGGGATCCGGAACTTCGGTTCTTCCGATGGCGGAAGGAATCTGTTTGGTTTTTTTTTTTCCTTAATCTTTCGCAATTCGAGACCCACTTTCGTTATATCGTTTCAGAATACAGTCTCTTTCTACCAGTTTTACGGCACGCACAGTAGAGATTTTTCCGGCTTAACGATTTTTGGTGGAAAGATTTATATGAAATATTTCCTCCATTTAGAAATAAATTTCGTTGTCTAGGATTTGTTTCAAATTTACTTCACATGAGGGAACGGTGGCCAAGTTAGTCGCAAGCAGATGAAATGACCATCTTCATCGAGGTTGAGGGACGAGATACGAAGCAAGAGAGCGAGATTTATATGCTTTGCTGTTTGGTGAAGAGAAGGCTGGGATGAGTGGAGCTTCGAAGTTCTTGAAGTTGCCATGGCCGATTAGATGAGTGCATAAGAGAGAGAGAGAGAGAGAGAGAGACAGGTGAGGCGCTGTCGTTTTAGGTACATTTGCCATCCTCTTCTATTTTCCACTTTGGACTTAAATTTGTTCTGAAAAAGGCGATCTTGGAACTATAAAAAGCCATGTAAGACAAAGGGCCGGTGGTCACTTTATTGATCAGTGGTACTATATTTAAAGACTAGCTTTAGGCATATGGCGTGTTTCTAGATATGAGAAGCAGGGGAATCGCCCGAGTTGCGTTTCTTACACTACTTGATGAAATAGTTGAAGATAGTAATTCTTTGTAATATAGCAAATTGGTTGCTGGATACTTTTTATAGCTAGAAGGGGAGAAGGTGAGGAAACTGAATCCCAGGCTCCGGGAGGCAATGAATTACCAATAGAACTTGCGCTTGTGAGCAATGCTGCTTTTGCAAATCTTATTGATTCTTTGTGCAAAGAAGGATCTTTCAAGAAAGGGTTTTGAATTGCGAAGAGTATGCCTTGAGGCTGCCACCCTTAGCCTCCTTCCCACCTACTCAAGGATGGAAGTCTCCATTTCTCTACCTCTCTATTGCTCGGAGTGGTTTCCATGAGAGAACGCGCATTAGGAAGAAGACCAAGGAAAATTAATGTCGGACCCATAAGAAAGGAAACAGAATATAATATAAAAAAAGAGACTCGACCCAAAAAATAAAATAAAAAATAGAACACTTTCATAGGATATTGGCCAAGACGGATGCGAGAAAATGAGAGCCACAAAAGGCAATATAGTAAGATTACCGTGTTGAGGAGTGTTTTAGCCAAAAAGGAGGAGGGTGACTCATCAAATTAAGAAGAAAAAGAAACAACCAATCTACTCTTATCAATTTCAAGTTTTTTAGCATTTGCGCTTATGATAATTTAAATAAAGTACTCCAATCCTTTTGCTTTGGCCTTTTGTATCCACATTGATGCCCATCTCTTTATGATAACCATATTACATTGGTATCAATTGTTGTCATGAAGTGGTTTTTCGTTTTGCTCGAGATATTGGATGCATTAGCTAAAGTGGGCACGATACATTAATTATGAATATGTAATTTGGTATTCTATGATCTATTTAAAGAAAGCCAACATGTTGCTTCGGCTCATTAGGCGCCACATAGGCTTGTCCTTGTGATATAGAACAACATGCAAATACCTTTATGAAAACATTGGAGCGTTATAAGAGTAAGCGGTTCCACAAATCAAAAATGATTGCGTGATCTCCAAGATTACAAATGGATTACAATATTTGATTTATGCATTTCCCTTGATTTCCGAGATCTCACAGATTTCATATTTGTTTTGTAGATTTTTTAGTTGTGTTTTCATAACTTTCATTTTTATCAATATCTTTTCCTTAATTTTGTTATTCGATTTCAATTATTTAGTTATTTTCTAGATGACGGCCTTCCTATAAATATGTGTCTAAGATATTGTAATCTGCACTTCATTATTCAAAATAAATATTATCTTTGGAATCCTTTCCAAGTATAACTTTCTTTGCATCACCTTGACTAGGAAGCTTTCGGCTTGTGGCATTCACATATCTCATTGACTTCCATTCATCATCATTTTATATTATTACAAATGAGATAATGGTAAAATCATGATGAATCATTAGTGGAGTTGAACAAATCGTTCCAACCAAGAGTGAGGGTGCTAGTAAGTTATGGTGATTTCAATCCATAAAATTTAATCATGGTGACTTGACTCCTCCTTCAAAGCAATAGGCAATTCCTATATGGAAGTCCACTTTAATTCCATGGCATTGGCTTGATTGGGGAATGGAGTTTGACTAAGGATTAGCGCAAAGCATATGTTCGATTTTCCACCCCAAGAAAGTGCACATAATTTCACGTTTTGAGCCGTTCGTCCCATCGGGCTTGGAGTAGTCTCTACTACTTTGTAGATTTTTTTGTCCATTTTTTAAAAGGGTATTTCACTTATACTTATCATTTCTCATTGGGCTTTAGGGTTTCTGGCCTTCTAGGTCTAAAGTTGGGCTCATGTTCCTTTCGGACCTTGAGTTTAATTTGCACTTGTGAAACTCAGAAGAAAAAATGTGTTTTCTTGGAGCCTGCATTTGGGTTTGGGCTTTCACATTTATGAAACTTGAGTTTGATTTGCCCTTTTAAGGTTGAACCTTTGAGCCGACTTGCGTTTTTCCTTCTTTTTTTCCAATCAAAGATATGTTATACGATTTTTGGAGCCGCAGAGCCAAGTATCTACACCAAAGAGAAAATCAGGTATATGGCGAAGTAGTCGATACAGTAAAATTAGAATAATCCATATGACCAAAACAGTTGGGGAAAACCATGAGATGCACCTAATTCCCCTTCACCAAAAAAGAAAAAAGAAAAAAAAATTAAGAGGAAGTATATGTGTGTGTATGTATATTCACATAAATTATTTTGCAAGAAAGCATACCTGAATATATAAATACATGAAAATGGGCAGGTTGACTAATTTGTTGACCACATATAATCAAGGGAGCGTAGCTCCCAATGGTAATCTCCCCTTCATCTACTTCCACCTTTTATTCCCTCTCTCATATATATATATATATAAACCTTTTTATACGACATTTCACATAACTATTCTTCATGCATTTTTCTAAAAAATTCATTTCTTTATGTAGTTTTCGATATTCGAAATGACATAGTACATTTAATGCTAGTGTGCCATCTGAGAATATAAGTTGATCTCGACATTAAAACATTTTATTCCCTCTCTCATATATATATATATATTTATACCTTTTTATTTGACATTTCACATAACTATTCTTCATGCAATTATCTAAAAATATACATTTCTTAATGTAGTTTTCAATATTCAAAATGACAGAGTACATTTAACGCTAGTGCACCATATGAGAATATAAGTTGATCTCGACATTAAAACAGATTTGGATTCACATTACAACACACTTACTTTAACTTTTATTTTATATGCATGGACTGATAATTCTGACATTTAAATTAACAAGATGCATAACATAGTCATCGTATTGATATGAAAAAACCTTTTTGTTGGCCCTATGTTAATATGATGTCTTTCAAGTCATTTGTGTACTTCTAAACTTTTTCCTTGAATGATATGGTTTTATGTTTGCTATGTAGATCATATATATTTATTTATATCATGTCTCAAAATTTTTCTAAGGATGTTTCACATTTCAAAAAAGTTTCCCTCCAAAGATCAAAGAAAAAGACTATGCTCACTACATAATCTCTCCTCTTTAACAGAGACAAGTACATTTTATCATTTTGATGATAAGTTATTGTAAGATTCCAAATATTTTTTGACATAAATGATAAAAGTGCAAATTCATTACATATCGATTATTTTCTCCTCTCTAGCAGTTTCTCAAAAAGTTGTTTATAATGCATCTTTTAATTTTAGAAAAACTCGGATTGAAATCTTTATGTACTACTATTCTCAACATGTTGACGACACTAGCTTTTTGTTATCTTGAAAGTTTTTTAGAGGTTCCTAATAAAAGTGGTGTAGATTAATCATCGTGAAATGATATTTCAATTAAATGCACATATCTATTATGATGCCTGTGTACGTACCTACGTACTTATGTTTTTGATAGGCATTAAATACCAGTGGTCATGCTGGCCAAAGAAATCGCGATTGACTGAGAAGCGTCAAATTTAAAGTAGTTGGAAAAAAAATGCACAGCATGTGAAAATGTATCAAAAGAAGTACATATAAGAGAAGCAGCAAAGTACTTATGCCATCATCCGGATGGTCCCGTTTACTGCATCTCGTGGAACATTATGGACTTATGAAACAAAGTACAGTGGCGTCTTGAGGTGCACCCTTCAAAGTTCGAGTACGAAACCTATATTATGTAATTCGCAATCACGCTAATGACATTCCTAACATAGTATCACATCGATCCGGCATGGCTTTATTTTCACACCATCTATATTTATGTCACCTATATCGATAATTAAGAATACTTAGTAGGTTATTGATATTCATATCAATATATATCAGGTGATGTAAGCATGGTACGATTTGATTTCTTGACAACATCTAGTAATTGGACCTTATGCACGTGTTTGATTACCATAAAGTTCATCTCGATTGTGATGTCTGCTGCGAAAATAATTGCTGCTGGTTGCATTTATTGTGCAACCATCTTTGGGTCGTCCCTTTATGTACGCGGCTTCTGCATGTCTAACCCTCTTACGTTCTGTCAACCTATGTAAACTACCGTCACAGGGACTTCATAGCACCGTTTAAAGTTTTCATTGTCCTAACATTGTATATAAAAAAATTAAAAAACCAAAAGACAAAAAGGGAGCTGTAGCCTTCAGTCCTCATGCTCCATGCAGGAAAATTAATTATCTTTCCTTAGTCCTCCAACAAAAGGGCATTGAGTATACTTTTTACCAACACTTTGCTCCAGTAGTCACAGGTTTCCTTACTAATGAAAGAAGAAAGAATTGTACTACTGAGTAAAACATGTTTTTGACTACAAATGCATTTTATAAATCCATGGAGTATCATATGTTTAGGCGCTGTCTCAACCGAGAAATGGTTTACTTGTATGCATTCTCTTGTTTGGTTGTCTATCTTCGGTCATTTTTGTTCTTTCCTTTGTTATATCATGTATAGGTTTACTTCAAGATGATACTCGATTCGATATTCTTCCCAGCTTGATCCACCCTAGGTGTGCACAGGAAAAAAAAAAATCAACATGGTCCAAGAAAAAGCTGGAACAAGCATGAGAATCAAGAGCAAAATCAAGATGAATCTAGAACAAATGCCCTGGTAAAGAACGAGGGGAGGGGGGAATATACTAGTCTCATAGTCTATATATTTAATTTTTCAAAATCGGCAGATATAACTAAATGCTACAAAGAGATGTTAAGCCTAGGAAAATATCAATATAGTTCTGTCTCTGATGGCGCATTATATAGAAACTCCAATTTCTGTTAATTTCCGAATATATTGCCAAGAGTTCGAGGCTAGTGTAGCATTCATAGCTATACAAATAATCCAAGAGGGTCTTGCTGAAAAGGTTCACTAAAGTCTTATCTAACTGAACTTAATTTGGTTATTCTCATTTCCGTGGGAGACTAGAAGTAAATATGGATCATAAAATGTGAACAACGCTGTCTGCCTTGATATCTTTTTGATTAATCAAAATCTTTTACAGAAAACAATATGTGGAAAGATGCATGACAATGTTGTCTTATGCCTGTCTTCTTTAAAATGAGATTCCAGTACCAAATTTTTGTTTATAAACTGGATAAATAAATTTTTTATTTTGGGAAAGTATAAAAAATATGCATAATTTTTTTTAATCCACTGACCACTTATATAACTTTATTTTTGTATATACCATTAACATACCTCCAAACAAAATCCTACATTGCAAAGACCAATTTACCCCTCATCGCAACTCATCCGAACATCTTGCTTAGGGTGCAAGAGGCTTTATTTTGAGTGGTTGTGAGAATTGGGCATTTGAGGATGAGCATCTTTGGGAAGAAAATGACATTTTAATAAATAGGCACACGTGAATAATTAATGTACAAGTGTAAAATGATCTCCAAAGATAAAAATCATGTACATATTTGGTATTTTATAAAGTAGAGATATGTTAAATGGTCATTGGATGAAAAGTGAGATATGTTTTTTTTTTTTGGAATTTTTTTACATTAAATTATCTATAAACTTAATTCGATGAGTTTTTTGAATGCCACTCTACATATCATTTTCAATGCCAAGGCTATTGCATATTGATTTCTTTTTCAGGAGATCTTTCTATTGTTAAATGACTCAAATTTTCTTTTCATCTAAGAAAGGCCATCTTTTTCAACAATGTCTTTGTCAATTGATCCGATAACCTTCTATTAGATAGGAACAAATTTGGTAAATATTAATAACTCTCATATGAGTATTAGAACAAAAATTTCCAGTAGATAATAAATTATTGGTTCTAAGCCAACTCTGCCAATGAATCAATAATTCAAAGTGCTTTTATTTCTTGTATTATTTTGATAATTATGGTGCCGATTATTATGTCGTTTTCCTTGGACTATGAGGGCTCTCAACCACATGGATAGTTCAACATGTTCATCAACGCTTCATCTTGAGATGTGGATTGTCTAAGGCATATTACCATAGAGTACTTCTCCTGTTTGAATTGGATTTGAAATTAAACCTCTCATAGAGCGATTTAGATGAGATTCAATGTAGATCCAACTTTCTATTTACTAATAGAATTCAAGCAATCGTGGGGGGACCTCCACGTTTCCTCCCTTATAGAGAATCTATACAACCCTTATCAGTATATTGACAACGATCTCTCAAGCATAGTTTTAGATTTGGCCTTAATGAGAAAATAATATGGAGTACCTATTAATGTTCCTTTATAGATAAAAAATTATGAGATCACCCCTTTCATTCTAGGGTGATGGAATGATCGTTCCATCTAGCATACTTTTTCATGCTTTTTTGGGACGTTTACAGAATACAGCAAGTAATAAGATTTTTTTCTTCCTGAAAGGAAGTGCGTGAAATTCTTTTGAGAAATGATTTGGTAATAATCTTTAATTTACTGTGATGAAATGAATGAAAGGAATAACAATTTATTCTGTATCACAAAAAATCAAATTACAAATAGTTATAAATTGTTATGGAGTCTATTCTTTTAAAAATTTGTGACTTACAGTTGTTCTCATAATAGCTCAAAAACTATTATGCTAGCAAAACCCATTCTTTTTTCCTTTATGCAAGGACTAGGAGATTAGATCTAGCGGCAATTGATGCATAATATATATTTTTCTTTTCACCATCAATTGAGCTAAGCCTAGTCAATAATTTTTTCAACGAGAGAGAGAGAGAGAGAGAGAGAGAGAGAGAGAGAGTAAAAGAAAAAGAGGAAGAAATCTCCATTGATTTGCGGGTGTTCTCTAGGGTTCGAGAGAAAATTTGTCTTGGGGGAGATTTTCCAAGGGCCATTTTGAGACCCAACAAGAGAGATGCTCACTTTTCCTGCTCTTTTTCCATTAATAGAGAAGTTGAAATTCTTCACGCATGTAAGCCCAGTCGCTATACTAGTACTGACTATTGTGGAGCCAAAAGGGTGTTGAATCTCACGACCCTTCGTTTTCTCCACTTTTGAATGCTTGGGCTGGGCATGGGTGTCAGATCTGAATCGATCCTCCTCGTAGTAATAAGCTAGCTTCTTTCATCACATTCAATTAACCGGTAAAGCAAGTTCCTTTGTCTTTTTACCTGCCCCCTCCTGTTTCCATTTGCAAGATCTTCCCGACCTGGTAATTTGATCATTAGCTCCTGGAAAAAGCAATAATCTGAAACCCTAGCTCTGGAGCTCGCCAGCTAATTTGATCTTGGAGTTTCCACGTTCACATGAATAGGCTTCAACCCTAATTGGCGCATGCTTACTTACTATAAAGTTCCAATTAATAGAAGACGCTAACAATTTCCTTTTTGACCATTTCTTACGCGATTAATGTATTAATTAGCCAACCTAATTCCCATAAGCATGTTAGCGGTGTGATGGTAATTGATTTGAACGTCTTTTAATTGTTCAGATAACTCTTAAGCTGCCATTACAAAAAAGTACATCGCATTTGTCCCTTTTTCAAGATGACATAAACATTTAGCCTAGCATGAATGAGTATCTAAAGTAACACAAAAAAATTTATGTTTCCGATATGCGTCATTCACAAATGACTGATTCTCGGGAAATCGTCTCTGAAAATGCTAAAGCGAAACTCAGTACGCATTAATGTATGAACGAGTTAAATCTTAAGTATTTATCTTACAATCTGTTGCTACTTTATTCACCATAAATTTGCTGTGAGGTTCTTTTCAAATAATGAAGGAAAATAGAAAGATTGTGTTGATTTCGCTGTCGGGCATCGATTTGTACTTATGTCACCGAACTTCCATAACCGTGTTTAAGTTGAGAGCTCCGAGTCAGCAATTAAAGGACTTCATGTCCAGTCTCTGAACATTCAAGATTTGCATATAAACTCCTGTTTATCTGGCCTACCGGCCTACCTCATCTATTTTACTTGGACGGCCCTGCTCTACGGGGTTCATGACCTCAACGTGGTGACTTTTGATAGGTAGACTTGTAGCGTCTACATGTAGCTTTCTAGCCGATGAACTTTACTTACAGGTGTAATCTTAAAATTTGTATATAATAGTTAACCGCAGTTCACAAGAGATATTTAACTTTACAAGCTGAATACATTGGTATTTTTTTTGAGAATGACACAAATGGTCTATAAACTTTGGTCTAATGTACAATATCGTCCATAAGCTTCTAATTTGTTCAATACGGTCTTTGAATTTTATTCTAATATTGAATGCGGTCCGTGAACTTTTAAACATTTTCTTATTGTCTAGGGATTATATTAAACATTAACTAATAATTCATGGATCATATTGAAGAAACTAAAAGTCTTAGGATGATATTACATATTGGACCAAAGTTAGGGATCATATTGCACAAATTAAAAGTTTAGAAAGAAATTGCACATTGAATTAAAGTTTAATAATCATTTATGCTATTGTCCTTATTTATCCTAGAAAAGAAAGGAATTGCACAAAAATGTCTTGGCTTGATGGCTAACAAGACTTGCAATTAATTCCAACATTGCTTGGTGTGCGGTGAGCACTAGATATGCTTTTGTGAGATACATATGGCCAAGATATCATTGCAAACGATGAAATGTTGGTTAGCCTCAGTATCTTAGCATCTTTCATTTGGACCATGAAATTTCAATCAGGTTGCATTTCTAAATTCCTTTGCACAATAGGAGCCCTTAATTTTAAAATTGAACAAATATCTCGAGCATTTAAGAGATTAATAATTTCTTTTTCTGAAGTTCACGATTTTGTAGCAATCTGAATTTGTCATAGACAACCTATGAATGTTAACAATCTCAATGATGAAAAGAAAAATGGCGAATTTGATCTCTAACATGGGGCAACTTAGATCATAACCCCAAATCTCGCCAGGTTATAATGACTCTCGACATTTGTCTGGCTAGGACTATCTACTGATCATAAGTCTAAGGGGTTACTACAAATGAGGTAAGAACCCGACTTAAGAAATAACATGCTATAAAGCTCAGGACACAAAAAAAGTATTATAATTATTGCACATTGTGTCAGTAAGAAAATAAAGAAAACGCAAAACCACGAAATGTTTCCAGCTAATATTCGTGAAAATGACAGAAGTGGCAGGTAGGTATTGCCTTCTTTTTGGAATAAAATGAAAATTTCTGTCCTTATTTTCACCCAAAGCACAAAAAGAATTATATATATATATATCACGAACTATATGCTTACTACTCAGGCTCGCAATCATGGAGAGTGACTTCACGTATTTCGTCTGGTTTACTGTGCAAGGGTTGCAAACATATTCAGGCTTCATCACACATGTTTCCGAGAATGCCCGAAATTGAAACCCTAGGGAATGATTGCGCTGTGTGCATGCGCATGTCTTCGCACTGCCAATACGATTTGATGCCAAAATACGAAAGTCGCCATAATGCATATGCAGGACACTTGGGAAAAGGTCCCTCCAAAAGGCTTAAATAAAAGAGAGAGAGAGAGAGAAAAAAGGGAAAACTAGGTACACATTTACCCTGCCATCCCGTTCAAATTAGGCAGGTTGGTCCAACCTGACCAATTCATGATTTCATAATTTTATCCGCACTTAGAATTCACACTTCTTGCCACTTTTGCCATCCATAACTTGACCAATTCGATTGTAAGTCAAATAAGGGGAAAAGTTTGCTTTCAATAACCTATTTCTCTATATGCACTGCCACCTGCAGCTTTCATATGAACCCTAACAACCATAGCATATTATCAGACATTTTTTTTTGGATTTCACCAGACACTAATTGAACAACCAAGTTACTATGAAATTTATCTAATTTTTGTCACATTTAGCATGCCTTATGAAACTTCAGTTCCAGATTTGGTCTTTAGGGACCATATACACGTTCCAATAATTTTCTGTGGTTTAGGTATTTATGCGATGGAAGTTACATAGCTAGTGTTCCACATATAATGTCACGCACAATTTGAAATCAAGTGATTTTTTCTTTGGAAAGATCCATCTGTACGTAAGGATTCAATACAATGGCAATCGACAAATTTCAATAAATTGAAGTTCTACCATCCCCTTTGCAATAAGTGACTTGAAGATTGTCATTTGGATATTCATGATCAAGCAAGGAAAAACAGACTAGAAACTAAGCTTGGAGATTTCTCCATAACGCGTTTAAATTTCGATTTTAATAAGATGGTCATTAAGGAATTACGTGTATTAATATGGTGGCTAGCTGCCACATTAGAGGGAGGGAGGGAAGGGGGGGGGGGGGGGGGGAAGAGAGAGAGAGAGAGATTTTAGCGGCACTTGCTTTTAAAAGGACCTTTGCAGTCCCATCTTCAAGTGAAAATCATCACCATTTATGACTATAAATTGGAACGACAGATCAAAAGGATAATTATAAAAGATAAAGGGATACCCAATCTTCCTCGAGGTCAGTTGTTATCTCTCGAAGTATGATAACACTAATATGTATGACCTATCAGAACATGTGTCCTAACAAATAAATAAGCGGACAAAAATAAAATAAAATTGTATGAGACAATTAAAATTAGTTTACCTTAAAAGATTTCAGTAGTAGTAGTTCAATTCAATCTCATCTACAAATTATTTTGAGGAGATAATCTTTAGAAGATTAACAAAGGTACAAGGCAAATGGCGAAAGTTCTAAATCCCACATTTTTAGAATTTTTTTAAAACTTAATTATTTAATTACTTTTAAGAAGCGGTTTGATGTCAACAGTCGTTCTAAACCCACTATTTTGTAATATTGCGAATTGTAAACTTAATCAACCCATATGAATAAATTGATATTATCAAGAAAAAAACTGAGAAAAGAAAAATCCAAGCTGCTGCCAAAAAAAAAAAATAAAAAAATGGAGACAAGAAAAGTCAATACTAAGCCCGTTAGGGCCATCCATTTTCTAACTATTTTCTCCTTCGCTTTATCATGGTTTCGTCATATCCCTCTTCAATCAAAGAAGTAGCGTATATACATCTCTCTCTCTCTCTCTCTCTCTCCCCTTCCCCAAAGTGCCATCAACCTTCATGAAGCTACAGGATGCTTGCACAGAGATTTTACCCAAAAAACCCTTCTTTATACCCTTTTAGGCGAACCTTTTATCCAAACAACTAGGAATAATTAGAGCCACAAGTCATAACCATTTTTGGAAAGCATAGTAAATATACATACTACGGATTTTTCTTTTTCTCTCCATCTCTTGTACACAACAGCAAACCCTTACTCCTTTTTCACCTTTTGGCCATGGACTTCAACCAAAGCAAGTTCTCGAACAACTTTTGGGATCTTGGCTTGGGCATGGAAGATCAAACCCTCCATACCAATGACCAACATCATCATCAGCCGCCTTTCACTTCCCTTTGGCCTAGCATCCATCTCCCATCAATGCACCAAACAACTCCAACTACTTCCCAGATTCCATCTTCCCACTTTGTGAATGATAGTAGCATTGGGGTTGTGGCAAATCAAATCGAAGACAAGGATGAAGAGCCTGAAGAGGAGCTTGGAGCCATGAAGGAGATGATGTACAAGATTGCGGCGATGCAACCGGTTGACGTTGACCCAACGACGATTCGGAAGCCAAAGAGGCGGAATGTCCGGATCAGTGATGACCCTCAAAGTGTAGCGGCACGCCTTCGGCGGGAAAGGATAAGCGAGAAGATCAGGATCCTCCAGAGGCTCGTCCCCGGGGGGACGAAGATGGACACGGCTTCAATGTTGGACGAGGCTATTCGCTATGTCAAGTTCTTGAAGCGACAAATCCGTTTGCTTCAACAGCCAAATAACCAAAACCCTACACCAGATCCGGGCGCAGTCACGGGGAGCTTGGTGGGAGGGGATTGGCAAGGCGTGATTGCACCGAGCAAACCACCCTCCACTACCTCGTCATCGTCCTTCGAAGCACAGGTCGGATCAAGGTTTGGGTTCTGGTCCAATGGTGGTGGTGGTGGTAATTCGTGCTTCAATGGCCATGAGGTAATCAGTGAATAATTTAAGGTTGTCCGCTTGTACTTTATGAGGTCATCGTATTTGAATTATAATAATTTATTATAAGGAAGTGTATACTATATACTGGTGAAGTTGTGAGATATATTAATTTATGTAAGAGCTAAGTGTAATAGTTTCTAAGAGGTCGTCGAACCGAAAGTTTGTTAGGATTTGGTTGACCACGAGGGATGTAGAATAATCCTAACCGTCACAGCTTGATTTACGTACCACCATATTTATGATATATAGTATATTTATATTTGCATGCGATTTTATATTTGAGAGAGAGAGAGAGAGAGAGAGAGAGAGAGAGAGAGAGAGAGAGTTATGAAGTCTGCTAGTTTGGTTAGGCCAACTCTCTTCCTGGAACAAAACACTGACGTTTGGAAGATATCATTGCTTATGATTACACTCTCTCTCTCTCTCTCTCTCTCTCTTCACCCCTGTAATATGAGTTAATGCACGTGCATGATCCTTTCAGAAAGATGTCCTTGGTGGCTTGCAATTGTGATTGATTTTTAGTTATACATACCCAAGTGGAATTCCAAGGAGGTTTTGAAATCTTCCTGGACTTATGAAAAACATTTCTTTGGAACGGTTTGATTCTTTCATTCCTTTCCGGGTACACCCAAGCGGACGCAAGTCCTACGATAGAGAAGAAACTACAGCTTAGGTAATTCCAGCGAGTCCAGCAAAACTACAGCTTCTGCGACCCAGTTGCAGGTGCTGCAAAAATCTCCGTTGGTGGGTCTTTTAGAATATTAAACTTTCACCGTCGTAGATGTCTGCGTATTGATTAGCCTCCCTGAAAACATGCTCTATCCATTGCTGACTTAGGCTCTGAAGGAGAGTCTCGCGTGCAGAAAGCAGCGGTTTTAGGTTCTCATACCGCAGCTATAGTATCGGTGGATAGCAGATCAACAATAATTGTAGCACTATGATGTGTAAACTTTACAATCGCAACATACTTGATGGTGAAGTGACCGCATATCGCCGTGCTAGAGATAGAGTGAGATTTGTTTTATATCTTATTCAACTTGAGTTCGTTGTACCGGTCCTGAAAGTTTTTTGATGTGCGACCTCTCAATGTTGGGCTTATTTTTGTTAAGAAATCACCAAGCCAAATAGATCGTTAAAAGTCACCGGTGTGCAGAAAATATGAGCATCGCATTTTCGAAATGTTTTGACCTGTTATTTTTATGGTGCAACCTACTGTCTCTTTTCCTATTTGGAAGATTATTGGTCTGCCCAGATATTCATTTGTAGTGATTTACCCTCATTTTTAGTAACCATTCAAACATATCTTGTGATATTTACTCTTATTAGCCTATCTATTTATGTAACGATCACTTATATTTTGACATTGTTTCCATAGTAAATTGATGTATCTTGTTTGCTTGACATCGGTACTACTAATGGCTCTCCATAGGACATGTTGATTAGAACAATAATTGCAACCATATTAGTGGTGTACACAGTTGTCCTGTTCCTAAAAGTTACTCTTAAACTTTGTCATTTATTTGTCAAAGTAGAGATATAGTGGCTTTCATTAGAGGTTAGCATGATTCCGGTTCCAAGTTCTAAAAAAAGGACAACACGTTTCATCTAGTAGGTTTGAGGTCTAGATAGCTCGAATTTAAAACTTAAAACTTTAAAGAAGTTTTGGTGTTTTCCTTAGCCTATGTTTTCGCGTGATCCTATGGTATTCAACTACGTCCGATGATGAATATATAATTTACAATTACTAGTTTGAGTTTTCATTTTACGATTAAGATTTTTACTTTGTTAATATTTCATTTTTTTTTTCATGTGTCTAAATATAAATTGTGGTCAGAAAGTGGTCATCATTAAATGTGATGATTCACTATAACTGTTTAATTAATCATATATATGGAGCCTAGATAGAAATTGGAATTGCCCGTAGAATCTAAAACCTATTACGGGGTAGATTCCAAGTTCTAGGGTACGTGGGAGTAGGTTTTAGACTCCAAAATATAAGGAACTTGCTCTTGCTAGTATGTTTTAGGTTTCAACTTCCAAATAGAACTTATACGAAACTTGAAACCGCTCACCTTGCTTTCACCCTATCTTTGGATGGATTTTATTGTGCGGGATCCTTTAACAAATTGAAATCACTGAGAGCGGATGTAATTTGGATGCTTGCTTGAGCTCTCTTCTTAAACGTTCCTGTATGATTTATCTTTCTTTATCAACGGTGTTTTGTCATCAGGATTGCATGGCATTCGGTCGTTTATTCTCCTTGATTTCTAGTGATTGGGTGCTATCAGGAAAGAAATGTGGAACCCCACCATCTTGTAAAGCAAAGTACATATTCGTTGTCTACTACAATAATTCCGTAACTCAAGAGCCATTTAACCTTTTACATTCGAGTACATAATGTTCTCCACCTTTGTTCGGATCTTATGGGTGGCTCTTCTATTCTTCTCATTACTGTAGATGATTTCTTGCATTCTAATTGGATGTATTGCAAGCATGATGGATCCTAGTTTATATACCTGACATTTGCTTGACTGAATGGTTCAAACTTCAATTTTAAGAATAAAAAAATTGTTTGATAATACCGTGGAGTATCGGAAACTAACACAAGTTGGCTCTTTTTGAAGTGAAATGCCTCAATTCTTCAATATTCACATCAATACATGTTTCAAAAAAATGGAGACATCATGAAACCATAGACATTATTGTAGGGATAATTATCTAAAAAGTGTTAAACCTATTATATAACAACTAATTCAATTAAATATATTTCAATTGTGTCAACTTAATCCTCAACATTTTGACGATTTTCCAATTTAGTTTTAAATATATAATTTGGATATATGCTTGGAATGACTATTTTGACAAATCATTAAAATGTTTATGATTGAATTAATCTCTGTACAATAGGTTTAAGATCTTATAGATAATTTTCCCCATTATTGTACATGCCTTAGTCCTGTCATCCCAATTAACATTCTCCGGGAGATAAACCAGGTTTATACCATTGCTAGGCCAAGACACCATACCTTTTTTTTGGGGAAAATGCTTCAGACTCGATTATGGTTTCACAAGTAAACTAGGGCTTTCCATGAGGAAGAACAAGCCGAAAAGAGGAAGCAATCTCCACTAAATTTGTGCATTTTTCTTTCAAGGGCTAGAAGAGAAATATCTGGGGAGCTATCCAAGTGCCGTTTTAAGACCCAACAGGAGAGACTCTCACTTTTCTACATCTTTTTCCATTAATGCAGAACTTCATATTCTTGCATGTACGCCCGGTCGCTATTAGTACTTGCATTGAGGGGAGGCCAAAGGGTGTTGAATTCTATGACCTTTCATTTTCCTCTCTTTAAATGCCTGGCGAAAAAGCATGGGTGTGTCAGATCTGAATAAGTCCTTCTCTCGAAATATATACACATGTTTGCCGTTCTTTTTCCATCGCATACGTACTTCGCTCCATTACAGTTGATGCAGCAGGTCTCTCTTTTCATGACGTTATAATGATGATGATAATCCCAGACCTTCGTCTTTCCGTTTGGGCAATCTTTCCGTGTTTGGTATTACTTGCTCGCTCGCTTGCTTCCTTGAATCAAAACCCTAGTTCTGCGGACGAGGAGAACCACCAATTCAAGGTCTATTTACTTTTGGTCTTGTTCCAAACTAACTGATCCTTGGTCGAGATCCGCAAGGCAGAAGATTAAATGTCGACCTTTGTGAGAATCCTGTCCTTTTCGTACCAATAAATGAATGCAAAGTCATCGTAAAAACATAGAAACCTGTTATAACAATAGGGTGTGCAAATTTGGTTTCTTTGTCGGACATTAGGGCAAATTCATTATCTCGTGCTTCGAACCACCACTTCTCTAGCAAATGTTTAAGTGTGATGTATCATCTACTAAACCGATTTTTTTTTCTTATATATTTCCTTTGATATACCTAGCATTCCTCTTATTTTAAATTGCTCTATGATCACGAGTATGCAGTGCTCGAAGCCCACTAAATCTCACGGAGGACCAACAGTACAAAAATCACATGATGAAAGTTTGGTAATCCATGAATGGTTTAGATCAACTGTTCATCGAAGCAAACATTTTAGTTTTTGATAGGTAACAGCTTTAGCAAAGCTAATATTGTGATTGTATTTCTTGTAACTCAAGCTCTTTCAAGTCAAGTAAAGGGAAAAACCTAAAAAAAGAACATAACATGTGTTAAGACACGGTGAATGCATGGGGTGAATCATTGTTATATCGATATGGAATTCCTAGGGTCTGTTTACGAGTTTGGATGCGAAAGAGACACTAAACCATGTGAATATAACGACATCTACACCTCTAATTTTCTAGAAGGAGAAGATGACTGTGCAATTTTGCTAATAGTTCCTCTCAAGTTGAACTCAAGGCAGACAAAATCTATAATGAAGCATACTTGATGGTTTTTTTTTTTTGGTGACCGAGGATCCACTTTCCCTTGTCGGTTTACGCCAATTCGGTATTCGTGACTATACCTTGGGGGAGACTAGCACAACAACCCATTGCCATAGACCCCACTTAAATCACAGAGCCGATTAGGGAGTTCGAACCCAGAACCTCTGAGGAGGAAAGGCCCATCACCATGAACCCCACTTAAATCACAGAGCCGATTAGGGAGTTCGAACCTAGAACCTTTGAGGAGGAAAGGCAAGCCCTCAACCACCTCAACCATGTGTGGGTGGGTCATACTTGATGGTTTTTTTTTTTTTTGGTGACCCGGGAAGCGCTGTACAGCTGGCAGTGTAAACCCGGGGCGACCTGCAGGGACCCACCTCCCACAAGCCGCAGGTAAGTCGCACAAATGACGAGGTGGGGAGTTGAACTCTGGCCTTGTGGGTGGCCGGCGTGCAACTCCACCATCTCTGCCACCAACGGGGTGGGTCATACTTGATGGTTTTTGTTCCCAAATTAATTGAGAATTAGGTTTAGTTAGTTTAATTCATAGCATATGGTTCGTACCAATTTGAAATGATGTTTCATGTGTCCAAATGAATGGGATTATGCCAAGTACTATGAATTTCCAAAATATATAACACTTGACCATGGTTATTGCCTTGGGAGAACGAGAATCATGCTTGGACAATAACCTAGAATGGTACACAGTGTGGATTTTGCTCAAGGAAAATTGTCACTTCTAGAGCAAAGATGATCTTTGTTGGGTGCGTTTCAGCTTCCCTTGGTCCCCCCCTTGCGACACTTTAGAAGAGGCTCAAAAGGCCATTCATTTAGATCTTTTGAGGGGGGACTTTAGGGTTAGCGCCTACCGTAGTACATGGAGGTGGATGGAATTTTTTTTTTCTTTTCGTATGGCCTAATGAGCACATCTTGTCGTTATATCATGTGATTGGATTGGTCTGGTCTAATCCATCGAATCAAGCCTGTGTTGCCTAGTAAAAGAGACTCTATAGTTTCTTTGGGGGAATTATATCATCATTTCTGCAATTCCTAAACGAGATAAACTCTAGAGAATGATTACTTATATTTGCATGCGCGTGTGCATTAGTGATGGTCAGTACAGAAAAAGAAAGAGGCTCAGCGCATGCAGGTGCAGGACACTTGGAAAAAAAGACCTCCCAACTAGAAAATTAGGAAACCTAATTTAAGTGAACTCAATTATGGTCAACGACGTGATCAAGTCTCGTTTTGCGGATGTGGTTGTTAGTTGTGCGTGTATGCTAATTAGCTAGCTGGAAATGCTAAATTAGGTTAACATCGGACTGGCCATTTGACCTCGATGTAACCAATTAATCCTTATCAAGTGTGACGGCTAGATCATCCGACCACACAATGGCGTTGGCTAGTTAGTGCTAATGTCATTACAAGTTTGTTGTGTTGACATATTGGTATAATGTTAAATAGGTCAATCAAATATGACACGTTTCTTGGTTACATCAGAAAGCTCAAGCACAATAGGTACTGTTTATTAAATATATAATACAGACTTGATCCACATAAATCATTCAATTTAATGATTCAAATTGGGCTAATTTGACATAAACATGATACGAACAATATCCTAATAGTTTTCCTGTTATTGAATTTAAGCATTAAGGTTGTGCTTATGAAATTGACACACTTTATTAATAAGTTGAGATGATTTTTTTTTTTAACATAATCAAGTAAATTTATCAATATTTTCATTTAATTCTTTCTGTGTAATTTATGATTAGGTAAACGTTCATTCTAGATAATCTATAAATATTTTATGCTTATAATACATTATAAGAAATTATTCAATTATTCCTAAACCTAGCGTATAGATGTCAATTTAGTCAAAAACTTTCCAATTTTACAGATTAAGTCCTGAATCTCTGCATGAAAGTTCAATTTGACCAACTTTGGATGGACTAAATTGACATCGGTACAATAACTTTAGGAATGATTGGGTAATTTTTCCGATACATTTTTGCAGTATAACAATGCTTAGTATCACTATATTCGCTTATACTGTTGAGTTTAATATTAAAGTATAGAATAATATAACTTTCCTAAATACGAAAATTAATGTAGGTTAATCATTAATCGGTAAAATATGGCGTTTAACTATAAATAGTTTAGACGATTTAATTCTGGGTTAAATGGGTTGAACTTGAATAGGATACGTGGACTAATTGCGACGATTTGCAAACAGTTTTGACAAGATTATGAAACTAACAGGTTGGCCACCCTTCTTTTTGCCAAAAAGGGAAAATTGCCATCGTTAATTCAATAAGAGCTCAAACTGATCTAAGCACAAGTGAATTAAATTTCAGTGCTGTGTAGAAGATAATAAATAAATAAATTAAAAAAAAATAAATTAAATTTGATATCTATAGATTGCAAAAGGGACTTTTGAACATTTAATGAGGCTTCATTCATATCAAAAGATGAGATGATTATAACATCAATTGATTTAAGGTGGTGTGCATACACAAAGACCGAGTTGGTGCGAATTTTCCGAAGTAATTAGTATTAGTTCATGTCGTCAAGAAGTTGTTATCATTTCAAAGATGTGATGTCATTCATGTTATTGCAGTTCTCTTGGTCATACTTCTAATACAAGTTCGTTATTTCTTGAATTTGTGCTCATCGATATTATTTTCCATTTAAAAATTTATAAGGGATTATTATCAACAAAATATTATAAATTTATTGTACGGATGCCAATTTAGTCATAATATTAGTTTAATTTTTCTTAACAATTTACCAATGTTGTTCTTATGGCTAATTTCGACTAGCAAACTAACCTAGTGCTATTGTGGATTTTTTTTTTAATTTTTATTTAAAATTTTCTGAATTTTTTTTATAAAGTTTTTCAATTTTTTTCCCTTCTTCCTCCAATAGTTGCTTTGATCGGCAAGTCAAACCTGACGAGGGTGTGCCTTGCTTGAGGTTGTCAAGGTCAACCCTCGCCAAATCCGGCGAGGGCATTGCGAAAGCCGAGAGACCAACAAAGGAAGAAGGGAAAAAAAAAGAAAACATAAAAGAAAAGGAATTAAAAAATCATAAGAATTCAAAAAAATACAATAAATTGTTCACGTTAGCACTAATTATGTCACGCATGACAACCGATGTCCACCTAAATAATTGTTAGCCAAATCGGCCGAATCAACTATATTGGCAAATTATTAAAAGTTTTAGGATTAAGTTGGTCAAATTAAAAAGCTTATGACTGATATCTACAATAAATTGATGACTTTTTTTTTTTATATAATTTTTCCCAATTTACAATGTCTTTTATTACTCGGATGTCATAGTTGTATGGTCATCCTGTAGTTATATTGGCTCAATTATTTTAGCCCACCCTTTCAAGCAGATCTAGTGTTACCTATGAAAGAAAATCTCACATGGGTGTTGATGACAAATCCTAATTATTTTGATAGATCACGATAAAAATATCGAAACAATCATTCATTCTAAGAAATTTCGCGAAAAGACCTATTTGAAATGTGTGGGGATGTCTCGAGAAAGGATTAGACGGCATAAGCATAACTCTAGATTTCTTTTACCTATTTCAAAAAAATGAGTTAATGAAGACTAAGATTCACTACCTCTCTTATACCAAGAATCTTAGGACGTTTGTGGGGGAGGTTGATGATTAATTTCTAGAATGATATGAGGAGAGAGAACTGTCCTCTTGTAAAGGCTATAAATAGTCCAATCTTCTCATTTGTGCATACTAAGGTTATCCGAATCAATAGTGCAGAGAGGCGGAAAGTAAAAACAGCGATCGATCACCCGGCTTGCAATTTCTCATATATCACAAGCTTTAAAGGGTATCTAAGTTCCTTTGTTGTAAAAATCAGTGCTTTAAAGTTTCCGTGGCTGAGGAAATTTGACTTTTCCGGAGAGGAAATGATGGAGAATTCTTGAAATTTCTGCGAAGACATCATCACCCAGGAAAGGAGATCGGTGCGAAGGGAATTGGGTGGGGGAGCTTGCGATCTTGGCGGTGATTAAAGAAAGGAATTTTCATAGAGAGAGAGGGCAGTCGGCAGGTGGAGAGACAGGGACAGGGACGGACGGAGCTTTTTGGTCGTGTTTCGTTTTCCCCCTGGCGTTCCCATGCCGCTTGCTGAACCCGAAATGACGAGGCTGACCTCTCCCCTTCCGAGTAATAACTGCTTTGAATGTCAACTACTCTCCTCCGCCAGGCTTCTCTGTGTCTCCCACTTTTGAAATGCCACCCTCTCTTTCTCTGTCTTTCTCTCTCTGTTTCTCGCAACCACTCTGGATCTTGTCCCGGTGTTGAATCGCTCGTTGATCTGTTCGCATCAGAGGGTACCATCTTGAACTCTCACCATCGCCCAATACGCTGTTTGAATCTCCATGCTTTTTTCCTGGTGTTGATATATGAGACACCGCGCGAGTGCGATGTTTCTGCGTTCAAGTTCGTTGCTTTCTGAGATTTGGTCCATGCCCATCTGATATTTCGGCCGGTTTCTCTTCTGGGTCATGATTAGATGGTAATACGAGGCTTCAGGATATGCGTATAGCTCTGGGTTGTATGGGGGGATCTTGTGGATTCATTATTGGAATGTCAAGTTTCGATCTTTAATTACGTTTCTACTTCGATTTGGCGATGGCTTTGTGCCTTGAATGGATAAGAGCACAGTTGCAATGCCAGCCTGATGGTCTTTGATGGAATGGAGCTTTCTGGATCGGTTGATGCATTTGGGTCCTGTGAGGAGAAGTGGTTTATGGCATGCTGGTACACAAACAGTCTTTTTTGTGTTAAGAGTGTCCATTGAATCTTGGTTCCATGGCTATGTAAGATAATGCATACTTTCAACAGAAGTGCGTCGTTGAACCGGAGGGCCTTGAGTGTCGGAAGCCCAAGACTTGGCCGACCCACCGTGGTTACGCGCCACCTTCATGTGCCTATTGTGTTAGGATTTCTGTTTACTTTTCTGCTGGCTATTTCTGCCAGCTATATATTCGTGGTTCCTAGTCTAAAGCATACCTTCATTGGTGATTCTATTTCCCAGAGTAATGAGTCCACGAGCGTTTGTGACGTTTCTGATGGGAGCTGGGTTCTGGATGATAGCTATCCATTGTATAATGCTTCGGAATGTCCTTTTGCTGAGCAAGGATTTAATTGCTTGGGTAATGGTAGGACAGATGAAGAATATCTTAAGTGGAGGTGGAAGCCCAAGAACTGTGCTGTTCCGAAATTTGATGTGCATGCCGTACTTGAGTGGCTGAGAAACAGAAGGCTTGTCTTTGTTGGTGATTCAATGAGCAGGTCGCAGTGGGAGTCATTGATATGTTTGCTCATGACTGGAGTGGAGGATAAGAAGAGTGTGTATGAAGTAAATGGGAGTAAGATCACAAAGCAGATCAGATTCTTAGGTGTTCGATTTAGCTCCTTCAACTTCACCATCGAATTCTTTCGGTCTGTTTTCCTGGTGCAACATGGTTGGATGCCTAGGCATGCACCGAAAAGGGTCAGGTCAATGCTTATGTTGGACAAACTTGATGATATTAGTAGTCATTGGATTGATTCGGATGTTCTAATATTCAACACAGGGCAGTGGTGGGTGCCAGGGAAGCTTTTTGAAACGTAAGTTTTTTGTCCTGTCATCAACATTAGTGGTACTCAGATGCTTATCGATGATGCACTGTGCTAGTGTCTACAGCATCAAATGTTCCAAGTTTTTATGCTTTATACTTATAGGTTATCTTAGATATTTGTGCATATCAAAGTTTCAACATTCACACATGACAACTATTCTCTATTGCTAGTCATGTTTGTAGGCTCTTCCAAGCATTTACTCTTACTAAGATAGCTCTTTCTTTTGTTAGGGTCAAATTCTGGCCCCATAACACCATCTTCCTTTGTTTACTTCCGTCTTTCTTCGTACGTGTGGAGATTGAGGGGAATGCTTCCAATGTTCAAGATTAGTGATAATGCAGCAAGTTTTACATATGTTCCTGACAAATTGTACATAGACTTTGTGATCTTGCCCAGTGTTTAATCTATACTTCATAGGTTTCGTTAATTGTCTTCTATCTCATCTGAAAGTTATGGCAGCCTGCATCGGATTCTGTGCCAATGCAGTTTCTTAATTATGAACATGATTTATGATATCGTTGTCCAGCTAAAAGCATTTGTTTTCCAAATTATCTCGGGCTATTGTTTGTATATATCGTCCACCCTTGGCCTTTGTTCTCCACTGAACGTGTAATGCTACTGAAGACTTGACAGATTGCAATATCTTCTTTTCCATCCCTGATACTCTCCCACTGTACAGATGAAGAATAAGTCTTGTGAAATCAGCTCTTAAGTTGTGTTCTGTTATTTTATTTTGTTTCAGCGTTTGCTTTTCTTCTGAACTTTATGTTCGGCAGGGGTTGTTATTTCCAGGTTGGAAGTTCATTAAAGCTTGGTATGTCAATTCCTGGTGCTTTCAGAGTAGCACTTGACACTTGGGCATCATGGGTTGAGAGAGCAATTGACAGAAAACGAACAAGTGTCTTTTTCAGGACTTTTGAACCATCTCATTGGAGGTATTGCTTTACATTTCTTTTGATGTGTATCAGAGATATGCTGCACCATCACCTTGCTCAGCAACTATTCTATCTCTAAACGTTGTTTCTGGAATAAAACTCAAGTTTTATCTTTAGAAGTAGGACTCTCCTTTTGCTTAATGTAATATCAAGCTTAGCTTATGATTCCAACTTTTCCATGGAAGAAGGATTGTCGATAGGATAGATCACAGATACCTGAAGGAGAAGTTTTTATCTTTCTTCGTAGTCAATTTATTAAATTTGATTTCTCAGGATGCCTGATTATTTGATCTAAAGGAAACATTTATCAAAAGCATAAATTCCTGTTGTCATCTTTGTTGGGATAAATTTTAAGAGATTGCTTAAGTAGTTCATCATGCTGTTTCATTTTCATGCAAGACTCCATATCAATTTGGGCATTGACTTTTTTGTCTTTCCATATGACTAATACCATTTAATACCTCAGTATCAGTGACCAAAGAATTAGATCTTGCAATGTGACTCGGTATCCCCTGCTGGAAGCTAGCAGGAGTGATCAACATGTACTCGCAGACATTGCAGAGGAGGTGGTGAAGAACATGAGCTTTCCTGCTACCCTTTTGCGCATTACATCACTGTCAGCTTTCCGAATTGATGCACATGTGGGCAATTGGAGCAATAACCCATCTGTGCCTGACTGCAGCCACTGGTGTCTTCCAGGATTACCTGATATGTGGAACGAAATTCTCCTTTATTATCTTCTTACCAACCATGAATAGCCTCTGTAGAGATTGGCACCAGGGGGTCAGTTCCTATCTCTTTGCATTCATCTATCTCATCCTTTTGCTTGTTTGTCTCTTCTTGCCACTTACTTGGAAATGAAGTTAGAATTAAACTTGTAAAGGACAAGGTATTTTATGTAACAAGTACACCACGTGGGAGTGACATGTTGGTAACATGTTAATCAAAAGTGAGATGCATATGCACATGGCATCAAATAGGATGAGATGTGTAGCAAATGGATAATAGTGATTGATTGTTTATACCACGTCCACAATGCCACACGTGTATCCATAACATAAGAACTTTCTCCTTGTAAAGGATATTAGTTTGAAAAAGTATTAAGCACCCATAATATTATTCACCCACAGTTACCTTTTCGTATTCATTTATTACATTCTGGTAGGACTCCATTTGTTATTAAGAACTTTAAAAAGGAAGTCTTCCTGATTTTAACTTATTTGAGTAGAATATCTTGTACTTTACAGTTGGTGACTGATGCATATGACGATCTTATTCAACCGCGATTGACCACAGCTGCAATTTTCTTCCTTCTGACCTGTCATTGCATTCCTTTCTTCTAAATGACCACTCCCACATGGCAAAGCCTTTATGGACTTCTGATACTGCCTAATATCCTCAATTGTTTCCTGCTTTTCAAAACATTTTACTTCTCTGAACTGTTTTAAATGACTGCAGATTGAAGAAGAGAATATATAGCTTCGCAGTGTACGAGAGCAATTGCTACATTCTCCAACCCCTAAAGAGCTGGAATGATCAAGTTTTATTGATCTGTCTACGTTGATTTTTCCTTTCTGATTCTTTTGGCACAATGCCTGAAACTTTTGGCAAGTCCCGACCAAATCCAGATTCCTTGGAGAGCGATAGAGCTACTCAAGTAAGAACAGTTACGTGATATGAAGTGAAGTGATTATTTTCATTCTTTCTGCAATTCTTTTGTTTTTTCCAGAGGTCAAAATTTTGTCTGTCAGATGTAACAATCATTTTCCCTCTGTACACTCTGTATTTTACCAACAACTACAAAATTTTGTTTGCAACAAAGAGGAAAGAAGTGGTAAAAAGGTTCAAACATCCTGATTTCGGTGTGCTCGTTTCTGGTTCTGGCATGAGGCTGAAACAGAGGCTACAGATGCTATCCATTCCTTTGAGGTGACCGTAGTTGTTGGTGCTGTAATTGTGATGTCTGATGAAACAAAGCTGGTACATTCAAGACGATAATGCTTAAAAGAAACTAACGTTCCAAACATATAGAGGAAAGAAATATGAAGCAAAATGGCTGCATGAAAGCACCTTGTCATCTTAAGCTTGCCTTTGAAATCAGTCGAGAGTCTGAGTCTACGAGCATGCAAGTTTTGCAAGTGATATGATGAACATAACCTGACAGGATAATGAAAAATACATCTTGGCGGGGGCCGGACGTTATGAATCTTTTTTTCACATAAAGGACATTGGCTTGCTGCTGTATTCTATTTTCCTTGCAACAATTAGGCACTGTTAGGAGGCACAGTTCAAACTGATTGATCAATCGAGATAAAAGCAAATCCAGAAAAAGCAGAGCACATGGAACAGCATAGCAATGAATCGCCTCAGTATATAACCATTGGAATCGGATGATCATTGCCCTGTGACCACTCGGACAGCATTCACAACGAAACAGAGAGCAAATCAACCGATTCTGCCTTCAGTAGTGTAATTTACCGTATGATTTAAAATATGAAGCGGGTCTACACTAACAAGATAATAGGACGATTCCAGTAGGAAGCATGAAGATCCTAGAAATGGAACACGATTTTAGCGGTGCGGAAACAGAGTAGTAACCTTTTCTCCTTATGCCATTGGAAATAATGTGGATATAACATAAGGTATAAAATAAGACATACTTTTAAAAAAAAAAAAACATTTACAATTTCTGTCTAATCGATTGCCATTGGAGTAATGCGCCTCTTGGCCTGCTTATTTGGGACGGAAGAGCTCGTTACAATAGTAGACACCTCCTTAACATCTCTCTCGTCTGCCTGAGCCTTTGTGTTTGTATCATCAGTAGTAGATTCAACCGAAGCCCGAGCCTTTGTGTTTCTATCACTGGTAGTAGATTCAATTGAAACCTCCGACTTGTGCTCATCACTTTTCTTTTCCTCCACCTTAATCTCCACTGAAATAGTGAAAAGAATGTCTTAAGCAACCAAGAGAAGCTAATTTAAGACAGATAGATGCAAGTGATAAACATAAAAGTAAACCAACCTGATGCGGAAGCACGGGATCCCAATTCATTATTTTCAAATTCCACCAAGGTACAATAGCCGTCTTGAGAAGAAACTGCTAAGAAATGCGCATCTGGAGACCTTTTAAGAGCAATTAGTGGCACTTATTAGTACATACTGTATACCAGCTACGGTGTCTGGAAATGAATCAGGTTCCTAAGAAATAACACAGGATCTAACATCCAGAGTATGATTGGTAAGCTATATCAAACGCTGCCTAAGATACTTCATCGAATATGAAGAGTGTAGAAAGCTTAAATGTTAATGCAAGGTGTCATTTATATAATGATATAAATTAGAATCCCCAATGAATTAGATGGAAGCAGGAATTTGGTGCCCATGTAGAGCAAAAATTCCTAAATTACACTGCTCAACAACTGCTCAACAAATACACAAGGTCCAGAGAGTAATTAAATCCTTTACAGAGCTGTGTGCAAATTTACATGTAGATCTTCAATAAATAAATGCAGGAGCATTTTTTCTGCTGTGGCTCCAGAACTTAGCCCATGGCGTCTAATTCAGGAAAAAGTATTATGATCAGAATTAAGGCAACAAATATTCCAGCACCAAAGTAATCACAGCACAAAAACGCAGCTAGCAGACATTCGACTTTTGTCTTGACTTTCGAAGAATAGCTGTTCGCACCAGAAAAAAGCTTCTGACTGATGGAGCAAAATTTATTACTATTGAAAAAAATCACCCAACTCACCATGCAATATCCGTTATCGCTGCATAGTGAAGACCAGCCCAAACTGCTATTGGAGGGACACTTTCTGTGTCATAGACGTACAAGGAATTCAAAGTAGCCACAGCAAAAATGATGCGATAAGGGAGCTTGAAAAACCCAGCTGCAAAAGCATCAAAAGTCATCCAACTTAACGCCAAACATGATCCTTTTCTTTGTTCAGAAACAACATTATGATCTATGTAATATACCAGAGTTGGATCCTCGAAGATCAAATACTACAGGACAGAAACGAACTGCAACAACAGGTTTGGTAGCTCCAGGGAGCTGTATAGCAGGTCTGCACATTAAGAAAAGAAAATCATGCCCTGAGAGTTTCTTCAGTGGACAAATGGAAGGCCAGTCTTAATTCTTGTTTGCCATCAGATGAGAAAGCTTGACAAGAATTAGACAAACCACAATGTACAAGATTAAAAAAGCAAGACAAAGAAGCTACACATATACATCTGCAAGATCAGAATTCCCAGTTCCTATGTTATTTATTCCTTGAGGTTATATCAGAATCACAATGGAACCGCAATTATAAACCTCACAAGAAAAATCTGCCAACACTTTGATCTGACCATCTCCTAAATGTGATCAATAATTTGAAGAGTAAATCCCAAGATTACTTTCATGCAAAGAAACTAATATGTGGTACTTTAGCTTTAATCATGCTATCTCCAAGCCATTATTACTTTAAGCTTGTTAAGACATTTAGTGTACTCAAAACTGAAGAAGTCTTCTAAAAAGACAAATTGCAATCAGAGTCTCACCTTGAAAGATCTCTTCTAGAAAATACGTAAGCAGTATTTACAGGTTCTGCTGAAGGCAATAATTTGTAAGAACCTGCAGTAGTGGAGAAGCAACAAGGTAGGAGACCTCATGTTACATGACAAATATTGCAAGCTCAAAGTACTTCAGGAAAATATTGCTGAGATACACTACTTTAAGATGAAGCCCAATCACGAAAATCAGAACCAAGAATCATCAAACTTAGTTTGTCAATAATATTGAGAAAAAAAAAGGCCACTGTAATCAGGTGAGTACCAGCAGGCACAAGTAAGAAGGATCCATCTGGTGCCCAGGCTAATCTTCGAAAGAATGATGGTAATGTCTCATCATGAAAGAGATGACTTTTCACAGGCTGTCACGAACCACAAAAGACATTTAAATTCCTAAACACCATATTAGATTTAGAGGCATTAGGAAATGAGAAAGAAGATGATCTGTTCTAACTATACCCTTGAATCATCTGGTAGCTGGGGTTCTGCCTTGGAGATAACTTGGTGACAGACATAATTCATCTTCTCTGAACTCTTTCCTTTTGTCTGAGGCTTATTGACATAAATTCGACAGGTCCTATCTGAACTGAGAGAAGCAACATATTTATCCAATGGATCCCATGCGACCCCTTGAACATAATGCAAATGCGCATCCAAAATCTGATGAACTGATCCTGAAAAGAAGTAGAATAATTTGTTCATCAATATTTTCACTTATGAAATTAAAAGTTCTTAGTTGGATAGTCCTTCCTACCTTTGTTAACATCCCAAATGATGCAAGAATTATCAACTGATCCTGAAATCAGAAATGCACTATCTTTAGACCATTCAAGGTCCAATACGTCCTTCCGATGAAACCTGGCTCATAAAAAGTGACGCTCATTAAAACAGGATTTACTCTATAAAGTCAGCCCAATGTCTTACCAACAAGTATGCACCCTAGTTAATGAACAAAAATAGCAAAATGAAATACAAAATATGTGCATCACTGTATGAGCTGAAACCCATATCCCAAAAGCCAGGCAACAACACAATGAATCTGTTCCACCTGCCTTTGAACTTAGCTTATGCTTCCTCAAATTATACAAGTACCGATATTTTCATGTTTCAAGTCGTGCTCTTGCGTCGTGACAGCCTACGTTAGCTAAGTCTAAAGGCTATATATATAATACCGATGATGATGATGATGATGATGATGATGATAGTAATAGTAATAGTAATAGTAATAGTAACACTAATATATATATGAAACAGCCTGCATTGGCGATTGCCAACATGACACAGGAACACAACTTGAATACGAAATGAATATACTGGGAGAAATCCAAGCCAGACATGACTGAACTCAAAACTGATACTAAATGAAACGTTTTCACTCATTTTTATGAAAATTTGAATCATTTTGACAACAGCACACAATGACAGGAACGCATCTCACAAACACGAATTGTCAACCCTTCTTCAATAGCATTAATTAGTTGGAGAGATTTCCTTTTCCAAGTAAACACCAGTTGAAGGGACATTAGCTGCTACTTTCGAGAGTCAAGTCATTAATAAATAACTTCCGAGAAGAAAATGCTAAAGATGATTGGCATGATCTGACATTAGACATCAGCAAATTCCTTGAAGGAAAAAGCACAACATTATATTAAAAGGAGATGGTCATACGATAATGTCTTGAGAACTTTCCACGTCTGACCAGCTTCTCCCACGTGCAACTTCCATAAGATTAGCTCTCCTCCTGAAAAACAAGACATGCTATCAAACTAATTAGCCTCTTTGGCTCCCAACCTGCACCGGGAAAGTAGCTTGAAACATGAGTTGACACCATACCATCAGCACCAGAGGCCAGAAAATCCCCTGCATGACATAGAAGATTATTATTGACGGTGGGAATTCACAGCAGTAAATACAGTAACAAAGGAAACATACTAAAGCGAATAAAAAGTGCATGAGCATTTTATTCAAGAATTAGAGAAAACAATCGATGTTCCATGTCATACCATACTTTAGATTCTATAAGCATAAGTGTTTTAAATAAAACTCCAAACTGACACCTCTAATAGTTACACTAACTCACACTGATAAAATATAATGTGGGATAATACCGGTAAAAATCTCATATTGGTAACCAGTGATACATTCACCGCGAGCTAACTCTTGTTTCTCCAAAAAATCTCAAATTGGTACCACATGACACATTTTCCCAAGCTAATTTTGATCTCACTGAAAAAAAACCAAACCGATATCACTGACCCAAGTATCCTCTCCATTAGCATTCTGACCAATATCCCGTTAAAATGCACAAGTGTTACCGCATGCAGCAAACAAGTGCAACATGGATCTGACATGGAAAACAACAAATCCGATGTGGAGAATGCACGTGTGTTGACACGTATGTGTTTTAAGAGAGGAGATTTTGATCAGGGGTACTAGTTTGAAATTTTCTATGAGATGGAATTTAAATTGGGGTAAATGTGTCACAGGTATTGGTTTGGGGTTTTTTATGAGATGAAAAATTTGGGGCATGGAAACTTTCCTTCATCACCACACAACTACCAATGTTCATATCAAGGATTGAATTTAAAAGATTTCCAGCCAAAGATAGATACAACTGAAAAATAAATAAATCCTTTACCTCTAAAAAAGAACAAATGATTTAACCAGAGCTACAATTAAATCTCTTTATTGATGAAAACATTTAGGTACTGCCTAGTGTTGTAAGATTTTGCATTATGTTCAATTGTCATAGCTTCAATTATCATGAGATAGAGTCTTACTCTCAAGAGATGCAATGCAGGAACGCCTATAAGCGTGTCAGTAAGTTGCAAGACGTGGTGATATGTATGACTAGTAAATAGCAATGTGCACGATATGCTATCTATTTCTTAAGAAACGTAGCAGAAGTATCAGATGAAAAACCTCCTCATATACTTTAAACCCATAGCGCATATTTAACCAGCACCGGGTATTCTTACCCGAAGGCGAAAAGCGCAGGATATTAACAGCAGAGCTGTGGTATGTGAGACTGTTCTGATAAGTTGCTACAGGACCTTTCTTCTGCTCTTCGCAAACTAAAAGCCAGAGCTAACAAAACACAGTGCAGTGGAATTATTCTTCAGGCAAAATGACAAAGTAGCAACTCATCTTATCTAAGAAACACATGAGACTCCAAAACTCAATTTAATACAATGGGGATCCTTCAACTTTTACTAGGATCCCATATACACCGCCTACCATTTGTGGCGAACGAACTTAGCACAATCCAAGAAGAATGGTTCCATTGACCATCATCTGGGGAGAAAGTTTTAGGCACTTCCAGAAAATAGAACGCGCTACTTATCACCAAAACCACATTCCACAAGTAATCTGCAATAAAGGGCTTCAAACTTGAACTCCACAAGCGGACAAAGTCACTTCCTTTTGGAATGCTAAGAAAGAAGAGCCCAGGACATAGACAGCACTTGCTATGTTTCGAAAAGCACAGACATGATACAGCCAAGACGAGCAAAATGCCTCATAAATTAACCTAAGAGCAACAGGACTCTGGAACTCAAATTAATACGATGGGGATCCTTCAACTTTAACTCGGATCCCATATAAACCACCTGCCATTCGGTAAAAAAATTACGTCCACTGAATCTAGGGCGGTGATCGAACTCAGCACAACCCAACAACAACAGTTCCATTCACCATCTGGGGAGAAAGTATTAGGCACTTCCCGAAAATACGACGCACTAAAGATCACTGAAATAGGATTCCACAAGTAATCTACAATAAAGGGCTTCAAATTTAAACTCCATAGGCGGACAAAGTCACTTCCTTTCGGAACGATAAGAAAGGAAAGCCAGGACATAGACAGCAATCACACTCGCTACGTTCCGAAAAGCACAGACGCGATACAGCCGAGACGAGCAAAATGCCGCGTAAATCAACCTAAGAGCAACAGAAACACGCCGAGACAGAAAACGGAAAAAGCCGGCGCCCCCCAAATTTGCAAACTTTGAGCCACAGAATAGCAATTAAGAGAATGGAAGAGACGAGAGAGAGAGAGAGAGAGAGAGAGAGAGAGGAGCAGACCTTGATGTCGAAATCGGCGCCGCCGGTGGCGAGGAGGCCGGAGAGGGGGTGGAAATCTAGGGTTAGGACGGGCTTGGTCTCGTGCCAGTTGATCTGGACCGTCCCTCCCTTCATTTCTTCTCCCGCCCGCCCGCTCCGCCGCTTCCCTGCTTCTTCCCTCTCTCTGAAATCGAAGCGTTCTTACTCTCTTCCTTTCGCTGACAGGCGCGCGTGCTCGTCGATGGAGGATGAAGCAGGCGCAGGCAAATCGACCCTCTCTCTCTCTCTCTCTCTCTCTCTTCCCCAGGAAGAAGAAGCAGTTCACAGATAGAGAGAGAAAGCGAGAGAAGGAGAGAGACGGAGGGTGATGTTAGCGCGCCCCCGTTTGATTTGGCGGGAAATTCTTTGGGCTGGGCCGGCCCGGCCCATTCAGCATCTCCTGGACCGTTGATCCGGGTGCGCCCCCCTTCGGAAGTTTACTGAACTTTGGGATACCCCAAAACCCTAACAAAAATTGGATTTACAATTAATGTGCCGTTTATTTCGCGAAAAATTTACTAAAATAGAAAAAACTCTTCATTTTTTGATGTTCTCGATCTTTTAGACGGCGATATGCTTTCTGAACCGGTTTTACATGTTTGATGTAATGGTTGCGCATTATTTTTCTTTGAATTTAATTGCCATGTGCACTTGTCAAGTGACTAAATAAGGAAATATTATAGTTTTCGATGCATTAACTGCTCAAATGTGCAGTAATAAAAATTATTTGTCGACTTTGTAGTCTAAAATATTCCTCAAACGATACCTTTAATGGGTGCTTTAAGAGAGCTTGTTAGCTGTTAGGAAAGTATAAGTCAATAAGGATAAAATAGTCAATAGTTATTTTATGGTTAGAGGGTTACTCATATATATATGTGTGTGTGTATGTATGCATTTTTCTAATCCTCTTGATTAAAAAAAATATACAATACAATTTATCTCCTTCAACATGATATTAGAGCCAATAAAAAAAAAAAACCCTAATCTTCAACCCCACTACCATCACCATGGCCACACTCACCTTTACCACCACAGCCACCATTGTCACCATTGCCATCGCCATCACCATCACTAGATCTTCGTTTATCGTACTATCTCAGAACTAGTGATTAGCCTCGTTTTGCAGCAGCATCTATTGCTAAAGCTTATCCAGCGGAATTGACGCTTGCTTAGCCCTCTTCCATGATAAAGAGATTGGAAAAGGATTAATAGATTTGGTATTCATGTGTCTTGAGATCTGACTAGTGTTTGTCTATTCGGTTAAGGAGTTCGAAGGCATTTCGTTTGACTGCTAGGGTTTCCAAAAAAAATAAATAAATAAATAAAAGGGGACAATGGAGGATGCTATCCAATGTTCTTTCATGACTTCTTCTTGTAGTATATTGTTCCTTGGAGGTCTAGTTGGTATGTGCTTAGTAACCTTTGAAGTTTCGTATGGTTATGGTAATTCTTCGATACTAAGTATAGAAAGGGCCGAGCGGAGCTAAGCAAGTTAGTGAGGGTTTACTGGCCATAAAGGGTGAAGGATACAACAAGTGTTGTTCTTGCTCTTTCCTCTATCGGGGTTGGAATGGTATAAGTAAGGTTTTGCTGGGGGGTAGGGGGTTGTAAAGGATATAATGAGTTCACATCGTAATAGTATAAATTCTCACCATAAGGTATATAAGCATCAATATGGCCTCTATAGTAACCACGCCTAATAAATAGAATAGATTCTCACCATAAGGTATATAAGCATCAATAGGGCCTCTATAGTAACCACGCCTAATAAAGCTATCCTTGTATGGTTATGGTAATTCTTCGATACCAAGTGTATAATTTTATGGCTTCTTGGTAGATTAGTATGACTCAGTAGTGCACTGATTGAACCCTTATTTGTGGTTATTACTTTGTGGTTGATCTTCTATTGGTTTGACACGTTTTCAATTGACATTTGTTAAGTTGGATGGAACTAATTATCCTTCGTAGTCTAAAGCCATAGAAGTTTATCTAATTGCCACTAGACAACATGATTATCTTATGTCTATGGTCTCCTCATATAAGAGTAAGATAAATGACTAGGTTGTTGGAGATGTGATGATTTATACACTGTTATGGAATAATATGGATTCTAAAATTAGCCCTCATTTCATTCAGTGCAATTTCTTGGAAGGAAGTTAGTAAAAAATGTGCTTTACTTTACTCTAGCTTGAATAAAATGACACGGGTGTATAACACATGGGAGGCTTGTTTGATCTCCATGCATTGATCTTTAGCGTGGAGATCAATCTCTATTTGAATATTATGCTTGTATCATTACACTTTGTCAACAACTGGATGCTTATTTTCCTGCTTCGGTTGATCTGAATGTTCCAGTCAAACACTAGGAGGATCTTTAAGTGATACTATTTCTAAAAGTACTAAGGCTTGAATATTCTTCTCTTCGCCAGCAAATTACGTCTGAAAATCTCCCTCTCTACAGCTATGAGGTTTTCTTCCAAGCCCTTCACTAGACGCCTACTAACAAAATCTCAACTACAACTTTGGAGATAAGAGCTATGATTTCTTATGATTCTAGAGAATGTGGAACTCGGGTCGGTTTTGTTTTGAGTGGAAATCGTGGAGGTCATGATAGAGGTACTAGTGGTTGTGAATCTTGTTATTGTAATAATTGTTAAAGGGTTGGATATACAAAAGCTTTTTGCTACATGCTTTATCCTGAGTTTCGGCCTACACTTGTTGCATTTGCAGAGGTGGAAGATTTTTCCTCACCAGCTCCACCAAATTCTACTAATGTGTAGAAAATGAGAGATTCTATTATATCGATACGTGCTGAGTATGATGCATGGATTTGCTCCCAATAAGTGACAGGAACTTCAGTTCCCACCACAATTCTGGTACATACCTCTAGATGTAGTTCATCTTGTTTACTTTTTAAAGTGTTTGACTCCTAGGCTATAGATTTTAGAACTATTCATCATATAGCTAGTAACTCTAAATTATTATCTTTATTACATTCTACACCTCCTAGGGTGTCCAATTCTGTTACATTAACTAATAGTTCACCTTCCTAATTTATTGGTACTAGCGATGCTCATTTGAGTTCCTCTCTTCCTTATTGTCTATCCTTCAGTTTAAATTTCCATGTAATTTGATTTTTGTTAGTTCATCAACTAAAAACTAAATTGTTCAGTAGTCTCTTCTTCTCATTGCATCTTTCAAAATATGAGGACTAGGCAGATGATTGGTAGGGGACATGAATCAAATGATATATATTATCTTGACAAGAAGGTGATAGCTGCAATATCCATGAAGCGCACATCCCTTGATGTGTGTCGGATGCATTCTAGGACTAGTCATCCGCCTTTGAACATTCTTCAATGTTTATTTCATAAGTCTAAGTTTATGAGTACATTTCAATGTGAAGCTTGATAGCTTGGTAAACACCATGAGTTTCCTTTCCTTCTCGCATGAAGAGTTATGTGTCTAGTCCCTTTGAGCTGATTTACTTAGATGTATGTGGTCCATATCGTGTTTCTAATACATTTGGTTTCATATATTTATTATATTCAAGGATAATTTTTCCCGAATGATTTGATTGTTTTTAATAAAAAAACTGTACAGAGATTTTTTATTGCTTTTGTTTATTTTATTTTGCGGTGTTTGAATCAATATAATACTTCGGTCAAAACTTTGCGATTAGATAATGCCAAAGAGTATCTTGCTCCTACTTCTGGTTTTCAAACTTTTTTTGATTCTCATGGCATTATTTGATAGACTTCTTGTTCATACACCCCATAGCAAAATGGTGTAGCTAAATGTAAAAATCGTCATCTTCTTAATGTTGCTCGGTGTTTTATGTTTCGCATACATCTACTTAAAACAGTTTAGAGTCATGTAATCCTTACAACCTTGGCTTCCATCTTCTATTCTTCGGGGGGAGGGGGGGGGGAGACACCTTTTTTGATTTTACATCCAAATCATCTTCCCTTTCCATTACCTCTACGCGTCTTTGGTTATATTTGTTTTGTCCATTCTCTTACTCCTGGCCTTGATAAGTTCTACTCGCATATAGGTATCAATTTAACCCTGCGAAAATATGTCATTAATATTCTTGATGAGGTTGGATTTATTAGAGTAACACCAGTTGATACTCCCATTGAATTCAATGTGAAACTTGATACAAAACATAGATAATTATTACATGATCTAGTGAAATATTGGAGATTAGTTGGTAAGCTGAACTATCTTATTGTCACAAGACTTGATATATCTTTTGTTATCAGTGTAGTAAGTTAGTTCATGAATTCTCCTCGAATTACTCACTAAGATGTTGTGCTTCGAATTATCAAGTACTTAAAGGAAGCACTAGGTAAATGACTACTTTTCAAGAATTATGGCCATCTGAATGCCATGGATTACTTTGATATAGATTGGGTTAGAAGTTCTACTAGTAGGAGATCTATGTTGGGTTATTGTATATTTTTTAGAGGTAATTTAGTTGCTTGAAAGAGTAAGTAACAACATGTCGTCTCGATCAAGTTTTGAAGCAAAATATAAAGTTATTGCACATGTGAAGGTGAATTACTTTGGTTGAGGTTGTTATTGTCAAAAATCTGCATGTCAACATCAGAACCGTCAATATTATATTGTGATAATCAATCAATTATTTATATTGCAAATAATCCTATCTTTCATGAGCGAACCAAGCATAATGAAGGTGATTGTTATTTTATACGAGAAAAAGTTCAAATAAGAGAGATCACCCTTCAACATATAAAGACAGAGGATTGGCTCATAGATATTTCTACTAAGTCTTTATTGGGGAATAGAGTAAGTTTTTTTTATGTAACAAGTTGGAATTATTTGATATCTACATCTCAACTTAAGGGAATATATTATGAAATAATAAGCCAATGAGGGTAGAATAGTTGATAGTTATTTTATGTTTAGAGGATTACTCATATATATATATATATATATATATATATATATATATCCTCTTGATTAAGAAATACACAATATGATTTATCTCTGACAACATTAACAAGAACTGTTATTGGTGGTCTTGGACCATCTGCACGAGTAAAGATAGCTTATCGAAGAGTGATGTCGTTTCATAACTTAGCTTTCGAGTTCTTATGCACCAGAAATATAGTGACAATCCGGACTAGCATGTTTCTTCAAACTCCATTCATAGTAAAACATAGTATGCACACTGTACAAAGGGAAGTAAACCAACATGGGGGAACAAAAGACGGAGACTCTTTTGAACTTTCAACATCCTATGTTTCGACTTTTATTGGCGATCGTACATTCGGAAACCTGATCTAACTTATCGGGCAAACCCGATCGGCCACTGAGGCTCCTCTATCCATCCATGCGGATGATGCAGCGGAGCGACTCTCCCTTAAGCATGTAGTCGAACGCCTTGTTGATCTCGGAGAGACAGACTTCGTGCGTGATGAACTTCTCCAGCTCGAGCTCCTGCAGAAATAAGATGCCGGGGGTCGAAGTCAGCATCATCGAGTTTACGAAAGTTTCGAAGAAGATTAGACCACTGAATCTTCATAACCTAACCGATGCTAGCCATTATGGGAATCACATTGTCATGTCTTTGCTCACTTACCTTCCTCATGTACATCTCGACAACGTTTGGAAGGTCGGTGCGCGGCTTGTAGTTGCCGAAGAAGGTGCCCTTGAGTGTCTTCTCATTCAGGAAATTCATCGGATGAGTCTTGAAGGCGTCGTCTTTGTTTGGCACTCCGACAAGAACTGCCACACCCCATCCCTGCAAACGGAGGAACGTGAGTATTTTTGTCAATGGCTTTGTGACATCATTTATATCGTGCCTGTCGGCAAAGTTCATCGGAGATTACATCATGAACGCATTCGAAAGCAGAGATCATGGCATTGACGCTTCCTGTGCACTCAATGCTTCGGTCGACTCCCCCGTCAGTCATTTCAGCAAGAACCTGAGGATGATGGAATCGCATTATCAGCACCGATGATAAAGTCTCTACTTAATGGTTACAGTTTTCCAACTTAACATACTAGTTTACTAACCTCCTGAACTGGCTTATGATGATCTTTTGGGTTCACAAACTCGGTAACGCCAAATTTCTTGGCTGTTCAGAATAAAGAAATTGACCATCAGCAGAAGGTTTGATGGAACCACAAGTTCATCAGAGGGAAATTTTAAGCTATACTCAATAGAGCGCATCAGAATGCCTACAGGGTAACAAAAGAAACTAGCAAAAGCTTAATGATGAGGCAACCTTAGTATTTACTTTTCAGTACTCGGAACTCATGAGACAACCTTCTTTTTTCGGAATGCTGTTAAGTATTAATCTGGTTAGAATTGTACTCACCCTCGTCAAACCTTTTTGGATTGAGATCGACACCAATGATCCTCGAAGCTCCAGCAATTCTGGCACCTTCAGCTGCCTGATAAAAGTCACAAGGAACAGTCTTTTCAGATCAACGAGCAAGTACAAGCATCCTCAGTACAAAATAAGCAATAACATGTAAAGGAGAGCATTGCAGAAACTCACAGAAAGGCCAACAGCACCTAGTCCAAATATAGCAACAGTTGAACCCTTGGGAGGTTTCGCAACATTCAAGGTGGCCCCAAGACCTGCATTGCAACTCAGATTAGCAACAACAATTTGATGAATGATAAGGTAAAAAAGCACCATTTCAATTACGTACCAGTGGAGACTCCACAGCTGAGAATGCAAACTTTGTCCATGGGAGCAGCAGGATTTATCTTGGCTAGGCAGCCGACATGAATGACCGAGTACTGACTAAACGTTGATGTTCCAACGAAATGGTAAATGGGTTTTCCATTGATCGAGAATCTCGATTTGCCATCGTTCAGCATCACTCCTCTGTCTGTGTTTATCCTGAGGAGGTCACACATGTTGCTCTCCTCAGATTTACAATGCCGACACTCCTTGCACTCCCCCGTGAACACTGGAAGCACATGGTCACCAGGTTTGAGCTCTGTCACGCCCTCACCGACGCTTTCAACAATCCTAAGAATCAAGAAGATCACGACTTATAAGCACCAAGGAAAGAAAGAATAAAACTGAGGCCCATTAAATATCAAATGAAGAAGTAGTAGGCCATACCCTGCTGCTTCATGACCAAATATGCGAGGGAAAACTGGGGTTTGTCCCTGAAAATTGATGGATCAACGGGGCTTAATAACTGCTTTGATGAAAAATCTACAAGGAACATGCGAATCGAAGGAGGGGAACATCTATTTACCTTGGCTTCCCAAAAGTATACATCTGTGTGGCAGAGTGCTGTGACGACAATTTTCACACGAACCTCCATGGCCTGCGGTGGAGCCACCTCCACTTCTTCTATCACCAGTGGCTTTGCGGCTTCCCATGCCACCGCAGCTGATATCCAAAATCATTCGGTTAATGCAAGCAGAATGCAGTGATTTAATGTTTTGAAGAGAAGGTAAAAAACTGTGATAAGGCAGGAGATCATAGTGTATTCTAAAGAAAAGGGATTGATATTAGGATGAACGGGGTGGAAGACCAAAGCTGGGCAAATTAGCATTGGCGGAAACCCGAATTAGGTCACCACCATATTCAGATTCTTTCATTGAAGCTTCATTTGAACACAAGAAAGCTGGAAATTATCAGAATCAGCAGACTGTACGTCCACATAATGGGGACCATTTCAAGCAGTGGAATTAGTAACCCAAGCAACATCGTTATATGCAGCTGGCACAATTCAACTAGCAGAACCAACAATTAATCACAAAGTCCTAAATCCTAGTTGCATAATCAACCTGATGATCGTCAAAAACACGCACTGAGGGGCATATGATCAACGAGGAAGTTCCACATAAAACCATAAATTAGACCACAGCAAGGAACCATGCGAATCTGACTCAACAGGAGCTAAACCAAATAAATAAAATAAAAGAAGAAGCATTATTCGGTAAAGCTTTTCATCGCAGAAGCTCGCACCTTTGCAACGAATGACTTTCCCGACAGTGCTCGACATGGTTGTCCAAACTCCTCGGCTTCTTTCTTGAGCGATGAAAAAGATGATTCCTTCTTCTGGATGTGAGGAGAAGACGGTGATGGGTGGTGGTATTTGTAGCCCGCGAGGCGAAGAGAAAGACTCATGGTTCAGCACCAATCAACGTCCGAGGGAGGGAATAAAGAAACGGCGAAACCACGCCACCCTGTAAACCAGTGTGCTCAGTTTCGAAGACGGTATCTCGAGACCACGTGAGAGAGAAGAAAAGGGCGAAAACCAGGTCACCCCAAAACCAGGACCGGCGTGATCTGTTTCTCTCCATGCCCGATGGATGCTCTGCTGACTTCTTGCAGCGCCTTTTGTATTGCGGATCCTTCCCAGTTTCTGGTTTTTTTCGGTGCGTTGACCTCTGCAGGTCAGAATCTCGGGGAGGCTTTTTCCCTTCTTGGCCTCTTTCGGTGCGTTAACAGTCAGCTTCCAGCTACTTTTGGACCGCAGCGGTTTCTGTCTCCGGTTTGGGTTCTTATTTTATTGTCGTAAAGATCAGGACTCATGTCTAGTGGAGATTAAGTATACAAATACAGGATCCTTCTTTTATGCCGTTTAGTACAAGCATCGGCATGATTCTATACTTGATCCATTTGCTCAAATTTTGATTCGCATCTTATTTAGTCTCTATTCATGATTTTGTTCAGCACTTTATGAGTTTTGGGTTTGATTATTTCATTCATTTTTGTCATGGCGAGAAAAAGAATAGAGAGTGATTGAACGAAAAATTACAACTACTCTTGTTATTAATGTTATTTGGATATTTATATTTCTAAATTTAGGGTAGTGGACTACATGGGATTATTGTTTCTTTACTACCCCTAAATTAAGAGTATTTTAGGAAGAAAAAACATATTGTAAATGGTAACATAAGGATAGAATCTTGTTCCCTATTATATGAGATAGATGTTAGAGGTACCAAAAAATTTCTTATATAGACATATTTTTGTATGATATTTTGAACGTCTAACTATATTATCAGGTCTTCTAGGTCTATAAATTAGGAGTGGCAAAACTTAACAAAAGGACACTTAAGTGTCAAAACTTACGAAAGTGATACTTAAGTATCAAAATCGGAGCACAATTGATAGATTAAGTGCCAACAGTGAGAAAATCCGGCCAAAACGCTGACGTGACAATTTTTCGGCGAGTTTAGTGCAAAACGACGTCGTTTTGCATGTTGATGTGGCTAAATGGTGCCAAAACGATGTCGTTTTGGTGTTGATGTGGTAAATAATTAATATAAAAATTAATTAAATCTCTTTATTGATGAAAACATTTAGGTACTGCCTAGTGTTGTAAGATTTTGCATTATGTTCAATTGTCATAGCTTCTATTATCATGAGATAGAGTCTCACTCTCAAGAGATGCAATCCAGGAACGCCTATAAGCGTGTCAGTAAGTTGCAAGACGTGGTGATATACTATGTAGCACGGATATTCTCCGGAATCATTCATGTCGTGTCTGACACTCCAACACGTGTCCGACACGCTCTAACACGTCCCGACATGCTCTGACTAGCGGTCAACAAGTGTCGAAAAATCTGACACGTGGTCAACTCTTTCCGACACGCTTTAACACGCGAGTCCAAAATTCCGACACGCGATTCCGACACGCACGAGGTCAATTTTAAAAATTTCTAATACTTATGAAGTCAAAATTTAAATATACATAAAAGAAGTAATAAAAATGTTATAAATATACACGCACGGAGTCAATTTTTTTTTTTTTTTTAGTTTTGTTTTTTTAGAATTGTTTTAGTTTTTTAAAAAGTCTTTTACTATGAAAGAAGTAATAAAAAATGCTATATATGATAAATAAATAAATTTAAAAATATCATTTAAGCATTTTTCTTTAAACAATGTTTTTTTTCATTATTGTAACAAATTAAAATAATGAATGATATTATTTAATATTTTTCGTGTAAATTAATTGTAGGCTATTATTATTATTATTATTATTATTTATATATATTTAATATATAACGTGTCGGAACGTGTCGAAATTCTCTATTTTTAAGAAATGACGTGTCGGCGTATCGTGTCGTGTCACGTGTCCATGTAGAGCATATTTAACCAGCACTGGGTATTCTTACCTGAAGGCGAAAAGCGCAGGATATTTACAGCAGAGCCGTGGTATGTGAGACTGTTCTGATAGGTTGCTACGGGACCTTTCTTCTGCTCTTCACAAACTAAAAGCCAAATCTGAAAAAACACAGTGCAGTGGAATTATTGTTCAGGCAAAGTGAGAAACTAGCAACTCATCTTATCTAAGAAACACATGAGACTCCGAAACTCAATTTAATACGATGGGGATCCTTCAACTTTTACTTGGATCCCATATACACCGCCTACCATTCGCGGCGAACGAACTTAGCACAATCCAACAAGAACAGTTCCATTGGCCATCATCCTGGGAGAAAGTATTAGGCACTTCCAGAAAATGCAACGCACTACTTATCACCAAAACCTCTCTCAGAGAGAGAGTGAGGGAGAGAGACGGGGGGTGCGGGTGATGGTAGCGCGCCCCCGTTTGATTTGGCGGGCAATTTATTGGGCTGGGCCGGCCCGGCCCATTCAGCATCTCCTGGACCGTTGATCCGGGTGCGGCCCCCTTCGGAAGTTTGCTGAACTTGGAATACTCCAAAACCCTAACAAAAATTGGATTTACAATAATATGCCGTCTATTTCGCGAAAAATTTACCAAAATAGAAAAAACTCTTCATTTTTTTATGTTCTCAATCTTTTAGATGGGCGATATGCTTTCTGAACCGGTTTTACATGTTTGATGTAATGGTTGCGCATTATTTTTCTTTGAATTTAATTGGCATGTGCACTTGTCAAGTGACTAAATAAGGAAATATTATAGTATTCAATTCATTAACTGCTCAAATGTGCAGTAATAAAAATTATGTCTTTTTGTCTAAAATATTCCTCAAACGATACCTTTTATAGGTGCTTTAAGAGAGCTTGTTAGCTGTTAGGAAAGTATAAGTCAATAGGGATAAAATAGTCAATAGTTATTTTATGGTTAGAGAGTTCCTCAAATATATATATGTGTGTGTATGTATGCATTTTTCTAATCCTCTTGATTAAGAAATATACAATACAATTTATCTCCTTCAACATGATATCAAAGCCAATAAAAAAAAAAAAAAAACCCTAATCTTCAACCCCACTACCACCACCATAGCCACATTCACCTTTACCCCCACAGCCATGATTGTCACCATTGCCATCGCCATCACCATCACCAGATCTCCGTTTATCGTACTATCTTAGAACTAGTGACTAGCCTCGTTTTGCAGCGGCGCCTATTGCTAAAGCTTATCCAGCGGAATCGACGCTTGCTTAGCCTTCTTCCATGATAAAGAGATCGAAAAATGATTAATAGATTTGGTATTCATGTGTCTTGAGATCTGATTGGTGTTTGTCTATTCGGTTGAGGAGTTCGAAGGCATTTCGTTTGACTGCTAGGGTTTCCAAAAAAAATGAAAAATAAAAGGGGACAATGGAGGATGCTATCCAATGTTCTTACATGACTTCTTACTGTAGCATATTGTTCCTTGGAGGGCTAGTTGGTATGTGCTTAGTAACCTTTGGAGTGTCGTATGGTTATGGTAATTCTTCGATACTAAGTATAGAAAGGGCCTAGCGGAGCTAAGCAAGTTAGTGAGGGGTTTATTGGCCATATAGGGTGAAGGATACAACAAGTATTGTTCTTGCTCTTTCCCTTTTCGAGGTTGGAATGGTATAAGCAAGCTTTTGCTAGGGGGTAGGGGGTTGTAAAGGATATAATGAGTTCACATTGTAATAGTATAAATTCTCACCATAAGTTATATAAGCATCAGTATGGCCTCTATAGTAACCACGCCTAATAAAGCTATCCTCGTATGATTATGGTAATTCTTCGATACCAAGTGTATAATTTTATGGTTTCTTGGTAGATTATTATGACTCAGTAGTGCACTGATTGAACCCTTATTTGTCGTTATTACTTTGTGGTTGATCTTCTCCTGGTTTGACACGTTTTCAATTGACATTTGTTAAGTTGGATGGAACTAATTATCCTTCTTAGTCTAAAGCCATAGAACTTTATCTTATTGCCACTAGACAACATGATTATCTTATGTCTATGGTCTCCTCAGATAAGAGTAAGATAAATGACTAGGTTGTTGGAGATGTGATGATTTGTACACTGTTATGGAATAATATGGATTCAAAAATTAGTCCTCATTTCATTCAGTGCAATTTCTTGGAAGGAAGTTAGTAAAAAATGTGCTTTACTTTACTCTAGCCTGAATAAAATGATACGGGTGTATAACACATGGGAGGCTTGTTTGATCTCCATGCTTTGATCTTTAGCGTGGAGATCAATCTCTATTTGAATATTATGCTTGTATCATTACACTTTGTCGACAACTGGATGCTTATTTTCCTGCTTCGGCTGATCCGAATGTTCCAGTCAAACGCTAGGAGGATCTTCAAGTGATACTGTTTCTAAAAGTACTAAGGCTTGAATATTCTTCTCTTCGCCAGCAAATTATGTCTAAAAATCTGCCTCTCTACAGTTATGAGGTTTTCTTCCAAGCCCTTCACTAGACGCCTACTAACAAAATCTCAACTACAATTTCGGAGATAAGAGCTATGATTTTTTTTATGATTCTAGTGAACGTGGAACTCGGGGTCGCAAACATGGTTTTGTTTTGAGTGGAAATCGTGGAGGTCATGACAGAGGTACTAGTGGTTGTGAATCTTGTTATTGTAATCATTGTTAAAGGGTTGGATATACAAAAGCTTTTTGCTACATGCTTTATCCTGAGTTTCGGCCTACACTTGTTGCATTTGCCGAGGTGGAAGATTTTTCCTCACCAGCTCCACCAAATTCTACTAATGTGTAGAAAATGAGAGATTCTGTTATATTGATACATGCTGAGTATGATGCATGGATTTGCTCCCAATAAGTGATAGGAACTTCAGTTCCCACCACAACTCTGGTACATACCTCTAGATGTAGTTCATCTTGTTTACTTTTTATAGTGTTTGACTCCTAGGCTATAGATTTTAGAACTACTCATCATATAGCTAGTAACTCTAAATTATTATCTTTATTACATTCTACACCTCCTAGGGTGTCCAATTCTGTTACATTAACTAATAGTTCACCTTCCTAAGTTATTGGTACTAGCGTTGCTCATTTGAGTTCCTCTCTTTCCTTATTGTCTATCCTTCATTTTAAATTTCCATGTAATTTGATTTTTGTTAGTTCATCAACTAAAAACTAAATTGTTCAGTAGTCTCTTCTTCTCATTGCATCTTTCAGAATATGAGGACAAGACAGATGATTAGTAGGGGACATGAATCAAATGATATATATTATCTTGACAAGAAGGTGATAGCTGCAATATCTATGAAGCGCACATCCCTTGATGTGTGTCAGATGCATTGTAGGACTGGTCATCCGCCTTTGAACATTCTTCAATGTTTATTTCCTAAGTCTGAGTTTATGAGTACTTTTCAATGTGAAGCTTGTTAGCTTGGTAAACACCATAGAGTTTCATTTCCTTTTCGCATGAAGAGTTATGTGTCTAGTCTCTTTGAGCTGGTTTACTTAGATGTATGTGGTCCATATCATGTTTCTAATACATTTGGTTTCATATATTTATTATATTTGAGGATAATTTTTCCCAAATGATTTGATTGTTTTTAATAAAAAAATGTACTGAGATTTTTTATTGCTTTTGTTTATTTTATTTTGCGGTGTTTGAATCAATATAATACTTCGGTCAAAACTTTGCAATTAGCTAATGCCAAAGAGTATCTTGCTCCTACTTCTGGTTTTCAAACTTTTTTTTGATTCTCATGGCATTATTTGATAGACTTCTTGTTCATACACCCCATAGCAAAATGGTGTAGCTAAATGTAAAAATCGTCATCTTCTTAATGTTGCTCGGTGTTTTATGTTTCACATACATCTACTTAAAACATTTTAGAGTCATGTAATCCTTACAACCTTGGCTTCCATCTTCTATTCTTCGGGGGGGGGGGGGGGGGGGGAGACACCTTTTTTGATTTTACATCCAAGTCATCTTCCCTTTCCATTACCTCTACGTGTCTTTGGTTATATTTGTTTTGTCCATTCTCTTACTCCTGGCTTGGATAAGTTCTACTCGCATATAGGTATCAATTTAACCCTGCGAAAATATGTCATTAATATTCTTGATGAGGTTGGATTTATTAGAGTAACACCAGTTGATACTCCTATTGAATTCAATGTGAAACTTGCTACAAAACATAGATAATTATTACATGATCTAGTGAAATATTGGAGATTAGTTGGTAAGTTGAACTATCTTATTGTCACAAGACTTGATATATCTTTTGTTATCAGTGTAGTAAGTCAGTTCATGAATTCTCCTCGAATTACTCACTAAGATGTTGTGCTTCGAATTATCAAGTACTTAAAGGAAGCACTAGGTAAATGACTACTTTTCAAGAATTATGGCCATCTGAATGCCATGTATTATTTTGATATAGATTGGGTTAGAAGTTCTACTAGTAGGAGATCTATGTTGGGTTATTGTGTATTTTTTAGAGGTAATTTAGTTGCCTGAAAGTGTAAGAAACAACATGTCGTCTCGATCAAGTTTTGAAGCAAAATATAAAGTTATCGCACATGTGAAGGTGAATTACTTTGGTCGAGGTTGTTATTGTCAAAAATCTGCATGTCAACATTAGAACCGTCAATATTATATTGTGATAATCAATCAATTATTTATATTGCAAATAATCCTATCTTTCATGAGCGAACCAAGCATAATGAAGTTGATTGTTATTTTATACGAGAAAAAGTTCAAATAAGAGAGATCACCCTTCAACATACAAAGATAGAGGATTGGCTTATAGATATTTCCACTAAGTCTTTATTGCGGAATAGAGTAAGTTTTTTTATGTAACAAGTTGGAATTATTTGATATCTACATCTCAACTTAAGGGAATATATTATGAAATAATAAGCCAATGAGGGTAGAATAGTTGATAGTTAATTTATGTTTAGAGGATTACTCATATATATATATATATATATATATATCTTGATTAAGAAATACACAATATGATTTATCTCATTCAACATTAACAAGAACTGTTATTGGTGGTCTCGGACCATCTGCACGAGTAAAGATAGCTTATCGAAGAGTGATGTCGTTTCATAACTTAGCTTTGGAGTTCTTATGCACCAGAAATATAGTGACAATCCGGACTAGCATGTTTCTTCAAACTCCATTCATAGTAAAACGTAGTATACACACTGTACAAAGGGAAGTAAACCAACATGGGGGAACAAAAGACGGAGACTCTTTTGAACTTTCAACATCCTATGTTTCGACTTTTATTGGCGATCGTACATTCGGAAACCTGATCTAACTTATCGGGCAAACCCGATCGGCCACTGAGGCTCCTCTATCCATCCATGCGGATGATGCAGCGGAGCGACTCTCCCTTAAGCATGTAGTCGAACGCCTTGTTGATCTCGGAGAGACAGACTTCGTGCGTGATGAACTTCTCCAGCTCGAGCTCCTGCAGAAATAAGACACCGGGGGTCGAAGTCAGCATCATCGAGTTTATGAAAGTTTCGAAGAAGATTAGACCACTGAATCTTCATAACCTAACCGCTGCTAGCCATTATGGGAATCACATTATCATGTCTTTGCTCACTTACCTTCCTCATGTACATCTCGACAACGTTTGGAAGGTCGGTGCGCGGCTTGTAGTTACCAAAGAAGGTGCCCTTGAGTGTCTTCTCATTCAGGAAATTCATCGGATGAGTCTTGAAGGCGTCGTCTTTGTTTGGCACTCCGACAAGAACTGCCACACCCCATCCCTGCAAACGGAGGAACGTGAGTATTTTTGTCAATGGCTTTGTGACATCATTTATATCGTGCCTGTCGGCAAAGTTCATCGGAGATTACATCATGAACGCATTCGAAAGCAGAGATCATGGCATTGACGCTTCCTGTGCACTCAACGCTTCGGTCGACTCCCCCGCCAGTCATTTCAGCAAGAACCTGAGGATGATGGAATTGCATGATCAGCACCGATGATAAAGTCTCTACTTAATGGTTACAGTTTTCCAACTTAACATACTGGTTTACTAACCTCCTGAACTGGCTTATGATGATCTTTTGGGTTCACAAACTCGGTAACACCAAATTTCTTGGCTGTTCAGAATAAAGAAATTGACCATCAGCAGAAGGTTTGATGGAACCACAAGTTCATCAGAGGGAAATTTTAAGCTATACTCAATAGAGCGCATCAGAATGCCTACAGTGTAAACAAAAGAAACTAGCGAAAGCTTAATGATGAGGCAACCTTATTATTTACTTTTCAGTACTCAACTCATGAGACAACCTTCTTTTTTCGGAATGCTGTTAAGTATTAATCTTGTTAGAATTGTACTCACCCTCGTCAAACCTTTTCGGATTGAGATCGACACCAATGATCCTTGAAGCTCCAGCAATTCTGGCACCTTCAGCTGCCTGATAAAAAGTCACATGGAACAGTCTTTTCAGATCAACGAGCAAGCACAAGCATCCTCAGTACAAAATAAGCAATAACATGTAAAGGAGAGCATTGCAGAAACTCACAGAAAGGCCAACAGCACCTAGTCCAAATATAGCAACAGTTGAACCCTTGGGAGGTTTCGCAACATTCAAGGTGGCCCCAAGACCTGCATTGCAACTCAGATTAGCAACAAGAAGTTGATGAATGATAAGGTTAAAAAGCACCATTTCAATTACGTACCAGTGGAGACTCCACAGCTGAGAATGCAAACTTTGTCCATGGGAGCAGCAGGATTTATCTTGGCTAGGCAGCCGACATGAATGACCGAGTACTGACTAAACGTTGATGTTCCAACGAAATGGTAAATGGGTTTTCCATTGATCGAGAATCTCGATTTGCCATCGTTCAGCATCACTCCTCTGTCTGTGTTTATCCTGAGGAGGTCACACATGTTGCTCTCCTCAGATTTACAATGCCGACACTCCTTGCACTCCCCCGTGAACACTGGAAGCACATGATCACCAGGTTTGAGCTCTGTCACGCCCTCACCGACGCTTTCGACAATCCTAAGAATCAAGAAGATCACGACTTATAAGCACCAATGAAAGAAAGAATAAAACTGAGGCCCATTAAATATCAAATGAAGAAGTAGTAGACCATACCCTGCTGCTTCATGACCAAATATGCGAGGGAAAACTGGGGTTTGTCCCTGAAAATTGATGAATCAAGGGGGCTTAATAACTGCTTTGGTGAAAAATCTACAAGGAACATGCTAATCGAAGGAGGGGAACATCTATTTACCTTGGCTTCCCAAAAGTATACATCTGTGTGGCAGAGTGCTGTGACGACGATTTTCACTCGAACCTCCATGGCCTGCGGTGGAGCCACCTCCACTTCTTCTATCACCAGTGGCTTTCCGGCTTCCCATGCCACCGCAGCTGATATCCAAAATCATTCGGTTAATGCAAGCAGAATGCAGTGATTTAATGTTTTGAAGAGAAGGTAAAAAACTGCGATAAGGCAGGACCTCATAGTGTATTCTAAAGAAAAGGGATTGATATTACGATGAACGGGGGCGGAAGACCAAAACTGGGCAAATTAGCATTGGCGGAAACCTGAATTAGGTCACCACCATATTCAGATTCTTTCATTGAAGCTTCATTTGAACACAAGAAAGCTGGAAATTATCAGAATCAGCGGACTGTACGTCCATTCGACACCGGCAAAATGGGGACCATTTCAAGCAGTGGAATTAGCAACACAAGCAACATCGTTATATGCAGCCGGCACAATTCAACTAGTAGAACCAACGATTAATCTTAAAGTCCTCAATCCCAGCTGCATAATCAACCTGATGATCGTCAAAAACACGCACTGAGGGGCATATGATCAACGAGGAAGTTCCGCATAAAACCATAAATTAGACCACCGCAAAGAACCATGCGAATCTCACTCAACAGGTGGTGAACCAAAACAAAAAAATAAAATAAAATAAAAGAAGAAGCATGAAACGCTAAAGCAACTCATCGCAGAAGCTCGCACCTTTGCAACGAATGACTTTCCCAACTGTTCTCGACATGGTTGTCCAAACTCCTCGGCTTCTTTCTTGAGCGATGAAAAAGATGATTCCTTTTTCTGGATGTGAGGAGAAGACTGTGATGGGTGGGGGTATTTGTAGCCCGCGAGGCGAAGAGAAAGACTCATGGTTCAGCACCAATCAACGTCCGAGGGAGGGAATAAAGAAACGGCGAAACCACGCCACCCTGTAAACCAGTGTGCTCAGTTTCGAAGACGGTATCTCGAGACCACGTGAGAGAGAAGAAAAGGGCGAAAACCATGTCACCCCAAAACCAGGACCGGCGTGCTCTGTTTCGGTCCATTCTCGAAGGATGCTCTGCTGACTTCTTGCAGCGCCTTTTGTATTGCGGATCCTTCCCAGTTTCTGGTTTTTTTTCGGTGCGTTGACCTCTGCAGGTCAGAATCTCGGGAAGGCTCGTTCCCTTCTTGGCCTTTTTACCCGGCTGTTTGACAGTCAGCTTCCAGCTACTTTTGGACCACAGCGGTTTCTGTCTCCTGTTTGGTTCTTATTTTATTGTTGCAAAGAATCTGTGGACTCATGTCTAGTGGGGATTAAGTATACAAATACAGGATCCATCTTTTATGCCGTTTAGTAAAAGCATCGGCATGATCCTATACTTATCCATTTGCTTAAATTTTGACTCAGCATCTTATTTAGTCTCTATTCATGATTTTGTTCGGCACTTTTTGAGTTTTGTGTTTTATTATTTCATTCATTTTTTCATGGCAAGAAAAAGAATAGAGAGCGATTGAATGAAAAATTACGACTACTCCTGTTATTAATGTTATTTGGATATTTGTATTTCTAAATTTAGGGTAGTGGCCTACATGGGTATTATCGTTTCTTTACTACCCCTAAATTAAGAGTATTTTAGGAAGAAAATGCATATTGTAAATGGTAATATAAGGATAGAGTCTTATTCCTATTATATGAGATAGATGTTAGAGGGACAAAAAAAATTATTAGATAGACATATTTTTGTATGATATTTTGCAACGTCTGACTATATTATCATGTCTTCTAGGTCTATAAACTAGTAAGATAAAATCTATAATTAGAAATCGACATGTTTATAGATTATTATCACCATTTTGTGTGGAAGTTTTGTGAATATATTTTGCGCATGTAGTTTTGCTATAGATTTATTTAGCAAAAATATCAGTACAAAAGACAAAGGCCCACTTTATTTTCTGTTTAGGGAGATTTGGAATATGACCTTCACTTCACCATTGAATTTGGCTACTTATTGTGAATGACTATATTATGTGTTGAAATAAGTTGTGATCTTCACATCTAATGTTAACTTTAAATTTTATAGGTTTGGAATTTGACTTTTATTTTTTAAGCGACCATCACTTGTTGCAAATGAATTTACATTGAGCACCTATAATAGTTTTATGCCCATAATTATTTATATTTAAATTTATCTGATTATGAGTAAAGTCCATAAAGTAAATTAAATGTTAAATAGTCTTTAAATCCAAGCTTCTAATTTCTATTACAATATAAGTCAGATGAGTCGAAAATTGGGGGCAAGAAGCCCCCAAAAACACAATTAACCAATCGAGAATAAAATGTTCTGTGTGAATCTAATCCCATATATTTTTACCAAGAAAAAAGAAATTTAATCCCATATATTCTAAATTGAATTGAATGCGTAATCGCCTATTGGAATCTCTATAAACGGTAAGCGAAGCAGTTAGTAAAAGTTGCAACTTGAGGCAACTTGATCTCACAGGCTGCCACTTGAAATTGAAACCATCTCATTATAATAAAATCGTTTCTGTTGCTTTATCTATATTAACAGTATTTTCTTTATATTTTATCATTTTTCTACTGAATTATCAACTTTTATATGCCTTAATTACCGATTCTTATGCTTCTAATGCATTTTAAATTATGAACCAAAAGTAAGTCGGTAGCTTTTCTCCCGTTAAATTGAATTGGGTTACTAATTTTCATTTGAGTCACCAGTACTTATTTGACTTTTTTTTATTTGCCAACTTTTCTTCACAAATTTCTATCCACATTTCTTTCTTTCTTTGGACAAAATCCGCATTTCTTAGCAATGCCTTGAACTTACTAATTTTTTTAGAAATCACCATTCTTAGTCAGATTGACTTACCCAATTTTTTTTCCAATTAAATTACTCATTGATTTTGAGTTACTAACTCTCATTTAAGTTACTTAGCAAGTTTATTTTTTTAAATTATCAAATTTTCTTTTCTTTTGCCCACCCTTATTTTTTTTCTTAACTATGATTTAAATTTACTAATATTTATGCGAAATTATAAACATTATTTTAATTGATTAATAAAATTTTCTCCATCATAATTATCAACAAGTTCTAGACTATCAACTCTCATTTGAGTGAAACTCCAACAATTGTTTGATTATTTTTCATTGACCAACTATTATATTGGGTGGCAAGTAAAAGTGGTAACCATATTAAAAAGATGGTACTTTTTTTTTTTGAAATAAATCTGAATTAACGTTGGTTGGTAACTCAAATGAGACTTGATTACTCAAAATTAGTTAATAATTTAATTAATTTTTTTATGTCAAACAAAAAGAGGTTAGTACCTGTGACAGCTCAAGGGAAGGGGAAGGGGTTCTCTCTAGTCCCACATTGCTTAGGGGGAGTCTTGGGTTACTTTTTTAAAGGCTTGAATCACTTTAATTTGCGTAACGCATTTTAAAGCAGTAAGGACTCAGTGTCCAAAGCGGACAATATTACACAGTGGCGCTCGGGTCGTTACAAATGGTATTAAAACCAACAACTCCTACAAATGGTATTAGAGCCGACAACTCCTGACCACGTGTGGGGCCACAGTGAGGACCCTATGCTCTTAAGGGGTGGAAAGTGTGACAGTCCAAGGGAAGGGGAAGGGGTTCTCTCTAGTTCCACATCGATTAGAGAGGAGTCTTGTGCTAGTTTATAAAGGCTTAAAGCCGTGAGGACTCAGTGTCCAAAGCAGATAATATTACACAGTGGGGCCCGGGTTGTTACAATACCTTCATAAAATGGAAAATAAATTTGAACGTTAATAAGATAATGTTAGTAAATGATATGATAATTTTTTTGTTAGAGATAATATAATTTATTAATTGAAAAAAATCAACATTGAAAACTAACTCTCATGAGAGTTGGTATTGCAAAATTAATTAGTAACTTAACAGAAGAAAAGTGGAGAATTGCTTTTATTGTGGCTAGGAAAAAGGGTAAAAAAAAAAAAACAAAGGAAAACAATTTAAATAAGGATTGATAACTCAAGACAAGTCAATAAGTTAGTTGGAGAATAGTTGGTAAGTCATACAAGTCTATTGGTGATGTCATGAAAAATTAAGCCATTGGTAAATGATAAGAGAAACTTTTTTTTTTCTTAAGACGAGATGTTGATAATTTATAAACAGCATCAATCTTGGTAATAAACTTAAATAAGAGTTTGTTACACAAAATTAGTTAGTTATTTAATTGGAGAAAAGTTAGTGATCACTTTTTTAAAGGATGGATAAAAATTGGTGAACTATACATGATAACATACCTCAAATAAAAGTTCGTAACTCAAAGCTGGTTAGAAATTTAATCGGAGAAAAGTTGCTCACATAAAGTTTGGTAAAATTCATATAAGAGTTGGTAATTTCAAGGCGTTGGTAAAAAAGTTAATTAAAAGTTGATAATTTGCATACTATCAAAAGAGTTGATGATTTATAGAAGCGTCAGTAAATCATAATATCTTTGAAACTATTAAGCAATGCTTCAAAAATATTGAACCGCCATTCGAATTTAGTTCTTATTCATTATTGGAAGCATTGAGTTTGTCTCCATCAAGTTAAAAGTACTTCTTGAGGGACAAACCAAGTTTTTGATAACTGAAATCTTGTAGCTTGTTGAGATATGTGAAAAGAGTTTGCATTATAATTAAGTCGTGCTATGTTTAGAATTTTCAAAGCTGTCTAGAGGGACAAACCACCCATCTTTGAAATGTAATTGCACAGCAGTTTCAGAGCCAAAAGTTAAAGGTCTTTGATTGGATTCATGAGCAGCCAGGTTCATATAATTAAAAAATGGATGGCATTGCGACAATGATGACCAGGTAACACTGAAAAAACTATATATATCAACTGAAGAGAAAGTTCAATGACGTCTGTAACTCTGTTACAGTATTATTGCATCATGTACAAAGGAAGAAAAACCCAGCGAAAGGCGCGAGAAGCCCGAAAAAAAGGAAAGAAAGCAAACTATCTTCTGCATTCCGTATTTTCTTCAATCATATGATCAAGCTGAATTTATTTGCACTCGGACATTCCGAAACCCAACGGTAGATCAGTGACGCACTATGCATCCATCCGGATTATGCACCGAAGAGACTCCCCTTGGAGCATGTAATCAAAGGACTTGTTTATCTCCGATAGAGACACATCATGGGTGATGAATTTCTCCAGTTCAAGCTCCTGTGGATTCACAACAGAAGGATCAAACATAAGACTTGAGTCCCAAGCAAGAAGGCATGCAAAATATTGTGATGCGTGGGTTTGTACTTGTCTTTCTCATGTACATCTCGACGATATTAGGGATATCGGTGCGCGGTTTGTAGTTGCCAAAGAAGGTGCCCTTGAGCGTCCTCTCATTCAGGAAGTTCATCGGGTGGGTCTTGAAGGCGTCGTCCTTGTTTGGCACGCCGACGAGCACGGTCACGCCCCATCCCTGCAAGGCCGGATCACAGAAAAACTTGTAATTCATGGCTACATGCAATAACCCATTAAGGAATACCATAAAAAGCTACAGGAAAATTACATCATGGACACATTCAAATGCGGAAATCATGGCGCGGAAGCTTCCACTACACTCGACGCTTCGGTCGACTCCTCCGCCAGTCATTTCAATAAGCACCTGCAAATAGTGAATTGCCGAATTAAAACAGAAAAGAAGTCACCAGTTTCTCCCTTTTCCAATTACGTATACTAGTTGACTAACGATTGAAGTTGAACCGACCGGCACTTATCTCGAGTATCGAATTCGTGGATATTATCGAAAAGTAGGTACTAAATTGCTTGGTACCATAATTACGAATTTAGCATACATATCAAGCCTTATTCTTATCTTCTCATCTAGCGAAATTCAGTACCAAAGTTGTGAGAATTTTACACACCTTGTTGGAATCTGCTCGGATTTAGATCAACCCCAATAATTCTTGAAGCCCCAGCAATTCTAGCGCCTTCAGCGGTCTGGGAGAAAAATTCAAAGAGAACAGCATTTTCGGATCAGCAACAACGCCAAGAGCTTCCTCCGCTAAAACAACTGCTAATACTTCATGGAAATTGAGTGACGTGGAGCAAGGATTTCGAGAAACTCACGGCAAGACCAACAGCTCCTGGCCCAAAATGTACACTATCTATATTAATTGTCTTTCTTTATATGTTTTTTAATATTTTATTGAATTATAAAATTTTATTTACCTTAATTATCAGTTATTATGTTTACCAACTCATTTTAAGAAATTACCAACCTAAGGTTACTCGGCAGCTTTTCTCTCATTAAATTGAAGTAGTTACTAACTTCCATTTGAGTCACAGGCGTGTATTTGACTCTCTTTTTTTGCCAAATTTTCTTGAAAATTTTATTATTGCATTTCTTAATGACGCCTTTAATTTACCAACTTTTTAGAAATTACCATTCTCAATTAGATTGACTTACCCGATTTTTTCCAGTTAAATTACTCATTAGCTTTGAGTTACCAACTCTTATATAAGTTACCCAGGAAATTTATTTTTCTAACCTTTATTTATTTCTAACTATGCCTTAAATTTACTAGCTGTTATGTGAAGTTACTAACTTATTATAAATTATGAATCAACTTTTCTCCGATTAAGTTATCGATAAATTCTAAATTATCAACTCTCACTTGAGTTAGGTACCAACAATTATTTGATTATTTTTCATTGACCAACTATTCTATTAGGTGGCAAATAAATGTGGTAATCTATATTAAAAAAGTTGGTAAAATTAAAAAAAAAAAATGAACTTTGGTAAGCAACTTACATGAGACTTGATCTCTAAAAATTAAATAATAACTTAATCGAAGAAAAGTTTGTATGTCAAAATAAAAAATTGGTTGGTAATTCCATATAAAGGAGAATAAATATAAGAGGTTGATATGACAAAGTTAGTAAAAGATAAGAGGTTTTTTTTTTTTTTTTTTTTTTGGGGGGGGGGTCAGAGGTAAGATAATTTTGCAATTGAAAATAATCATTGGAAACTAAGTCTTATAAGAGTTGGTATCTCAAAATTAATTAGCAACTTATTTGAAGAAAAGTTGAGAATTGCTTTAAATGTGGCTGGTAATTTTCAAATAGAGTTGGTAAATTAAAAAGTTGGTAAGCATGGTAAATACAAGTGGTAACTTAATAAAACGATTGGTAAATTAGGAAAAAAGGTGAATGAACAAAGGAAAAAAATTTAAATTAGCATTGGTAACTCAAACGATTTGGTAACTTAATCAAAGAAAAATTGGTTAGTCACACAAATATATATTGGTGATTTCATATAAAATTAAGTCGCTGGTAAACAATAAGAGAAACTCATTTCTTAAAGATAAGGGATGCTGATAATTTACTTGGTAATAAATTCAAATAAGAATTGGTCACGCAATATTGGTTAGTAATTTAATAGGAAAAAGTTAGCAATCACTTTGTAAAAGGACAGATAAAAGTCAGTAAATTTTAAATGATAACAAAAGTTGGTAAATTAAAAAAAAAAAATATTGGCAAGTACTTCAAATGAGAGTTTGTAACTCAAAACTAGTTAGAAATATAATTGGAAAAAAGTTGATAAGTCGCTCAAATAAATTTTGGTAAAATTCATATAAGAGTATGTAAATTCAAGACGGTGATTAGAAAGATAATTGAGAGTTGGAAAAAGATCAGAAAAGTTTGTAATTTGTACATTGCAAAAAAGAGTTGATAATTTCATAAAAGTGCCAGTAAATTACAATAAAATGCTGGGAAATCAAGAAACCGAAACTTTTTTGACAAACATTTTTTTTACACTTATCGGTTCCTTCATTAATTTACCAGCATGTAAAAATGTCCGATTTTTTTTTTTTTGAAACGAAATAATGAAATCGTCCCATTACATGTGTTCTGTAGTTGAAAATGAACCCCATTTTATGTTCATGGAATCAGTTATCTTTGAAACTATTAAAGAATGCTTCAAAAAATTCAATTAGCATTCCAATTTAGTTCTAATTTATTATGGGAAGGGAAAATACCACCAAAAAAATCCCCAAATTATAATCGCTGTAACATAAATACTCATTGTGACACAAATACTCATCTCTTTTTTGTGTCACAAAAATTCTTAAACTTGCCTATTAGGATGCAAATACCCCTAACTTATTTTTTGTGTCGCAAAAAAGCCAAACTTATATATTTGTGATATATATACCCTATGTTTCAGTTCTACTCATGGTAAATTTGTCATACTAGTATAAGTTAAGGGTTTTTTATGATGCAAAAAAAAAAAAAAAAAGAGTAAGGGGGTATTTACGTCACAATGGATAAGTTTAGGATTTTTAGTGACATAAAAAAAGTTTAGAATTTTTTGTAGTATTAACCATTGTTAGAAACATAGATCTTGTCTCTGAAAATGTAAATTATTTTATCAAGTTTTTGAAAATTGAAATCTTTTATCTTCTTGAGATATGTGAAGAGTGAGTTTGCATAATAATTAAGTTGCTATGTTTAGAATTTTCATTCGAGGTGTTTATAGGAACACACTATACATCTTTGACGTGTAATTGCACAGCAATTTTAGAACCAACAGTTAATGATCTTGATTGAAAACATGAGCAGTCATGTTCATATAATAAAAAAGATGGCATTGCAATATTGATGATCAAGAATACTCTGAAAAACTACATATATCAACTGAAGAGAAAGTTCAATGACTTCTGCAGCTCTGTTACAGTATTATTTGTATCATGTACAAAGGAAGAAAAAACCACGGCGAAAGGCGCGAGAAACAAAAAGATAATGAAATAAAGCAAACAATCTTCTGTGTTCAGTGTTTTTCGTTATTCATATGATCAAGCTGAATTTATTGGCACTCCGACAATCTGAAACCCAACAGTAGATCTGGGGGCGTCCTATGCGTCCATCCGGATAATGCACCGGAGAGACTCACCCTGGAGCATGAGCTCGAAGGCCTTGTTGATTTCCGATAGACACACCTCGTGAGTGATGAACTTCTCCAGTTCAAGCTCCTGAGGATTCAGGACAGAGAGAGAGAGAAAACATGAGACTTGAGTCACGAGCAAGAAGGCATGCGACATATTGTCATGTGCGTGTTTGTACATACCTTCCTCATGTACATCTCGACGACATTAGGGAGGTCGGTGCGTGGTTTGTAGTTGCCAAAGAAAGTGCCCTTGAGCGTTTTCTCGTTCAGGAAGTTCATCGGGTGTGTCTTGAAGGCGTCATCCTTGTTCGGCACACCAACGAGCACGGCCACGCCCCATCCCTGCAAGCCCAGATCAAAGAAACGCTTGTGATTCATGGCTACGTGCAATGACCCATTAAGGAATACCATAAAAAGCTACAGGAAAATTACATCATGGACGCATTCAAATGCGGAAATCATGGCGTTGATGCTTCCAGTACACTCAACGCTTCGGTCAACTCCTCCGCCAGTCATTTCAGCAAGCACCTGCAAATAGTGAATTGCAGAATTAGAAAAGAAAAGAACTCTCCAGTTTCTCCTTTTTCCAATCACGCAAACTTGTTGACTAACCTCTTGAACAGGCTTGTCATAATCTTTTGGGTTCACAAACTCGGTAACGCCGAATTTTTTGGCTGTCAAACGGACAAAACAAATCATTGTAAGACAGTTACGGTTGAAGTTGAACCGACCGGCACTTATCCACAGTATCGAATTCGTGTATATTATCGAAAAGTAGGTACTAATTTGCTTGACATCATAATTACAAATCTAGCATTCATATCAAGCCTTCTACTTATCTTCTCATCCAGAAAAATTCAGTGCCGAAGTGGTAAGAATTTTACCCACCTTGGTGGAATCTGTTCGGATTTAGATCAACCCCAATAATTCTTGAAGCCCCAGCAATTCTAGCGCCTTCAGCGGCCTGGAAGAAAAATTCAAAGAGAACAGCATTTTTGCATCAGCAGCACCGCCAAGAGCATCCTTCGCTAAAACGAATACTATTACTTCATAAAAATGAGTGAGGCGGAGCAAGGATTTCAAGAAACTCACGGCAAGGCCAACAGCTCCTAGCCCAAATATCGCAATGCTCGAACCCTTCTGTGGTTTTGCAACATTCAGCGTCGCCCCAAGACCTTCAAAGAAAGAGGGATCAATTTTTCAAAGGATATTTTTTGAGCAAGGAACATGCTGTTTCGAACATCAAATGCCTCAGATCTTAGTCCTCTGCGTACCAGTGGAGATACCACAGCTGAGAATACAGACTTTGTCGAGGGGAGCGGCTGGGTTGATCTTGGCCAGGCAACCGACATGAACCACGGTGTACTCGCTGAAAGTTGAAGTCCCAACGAAATGGTAAATGGGCTTCCCATTGATCGAGAACCTCGACTTGCCATCATTCAGCATCACCCCTCTGTCTGTGTTTATCCTCAGGAGGTCACACATGTTGCTCTCCTCAGATTTGCAGTGCCGACACTCCTTACACTCCCCGGTGAACACAGGAAGCACATGATCACCGGGTTTAAGTTCTGTCACGCCCTTGCCAACGCTTTCCACAATGCTGAAAATCGACATAAAGACAGTTACAATTGGAAAATACAGTTTAAAGTGGAGTAATTACGTGAAGGAGGAGGCCTTACCCAGCTGCTTCATGACCAAATATGCGGGGAAACATGGGGGTCTGTCCCTGAAAATCAAAGATCCGATCGAGGTAAACTGTGAATATTGATGGAAAATTAATGAGGAACATGAGCAGCAATACACAATGAGTAAGGGTTACCTTAGCCTCCCAGAAGTAAACATCTGTGTGGCAGAGAGCAGTGATGAGGATTTTCACACGCACCTCCATCGCCTGTGGAGGGGCAACCTCCACTTGCTCGATCACCAGTGGCTTTCCTGCTTCCCATGCCACCGCAGCTGCAACACAAAATTTGCCTCATTATGAAGTAGAGTGCTGGCACATAAAAGCGTAAATGCTGCATCAGAGGACATCCGCTGCATCAAGATCACACACATAGACATCATCGATTGCCCTGAATCTAGCCATTGCATAAATTAGCTGAACAATGTCACTGATGATAGAGCAATCCCAATACAGTACTAATCCGATAAAGATCCAAACAACCTTGTAGCAGAGGAACTCAAGGCCCCCATTGCATTACTGAGCGGAACATCAACTGACGAATGTGTATAAACACGAAGAACTTAAAGACCCCTAATGGCAATGCTAATCTTCCAAAAACATGTAGAGATACATGGATTCTTCATAGGAGTACCTTTGCAACGAATGACTTTGCCAACAGTGCTCGACATCTTCTACAGCAACTTCCCTCGCTTTCTCTCGACTTTGACAACTAGATAAAGATGGAGTTTGTTTCTTGTTTCTTGGATGTGAAGAAGAGGAAATTCTCGATGGGTATTTATAGTAGGATGAAGAAACAGGGAATTAGAAAACTCGCAGTTAAGCACCAATTAGCCTACAAGAAACGCGAGAGAAAGAGAGAGAGGGAGAGAGAGAGAGAGAGCAAAGACCATGTCAAAACCAGTGGTTTGTGGTCTCAGTATGACTCTGCAACAAACGGCGCCGGAAGTATTCTGAGGAGCATTCCCAGTATCTGGTTTTTCATTTCGTTGACCTTCAAACATATTTGAATATTGTTTCGGTCGCGGGACGTTTCTGGCCTCCTCCAATAGTTTCTTTAAATCATGCAGATAAAAGTGAAAACAATATTTATAAAATTCACTCCATATCCTTGCAATTGAATTAAAAGGGCCTTCAATCACGTTTACGTATAAAACTCGGATTATGAATTCAGGCCGACTCGATGCCCTCATCAAACATCATAAATTTCATTATTTAACACGAATAAGATATCAATCTAATGTCCATCTAAATTGACTTTCATCTTTTACTTTATTTAAGTCGCGCCATTCATGTACTCTGATTTGTTTTCAGATTGGAGACTCTTGAAACTTTCACCGTACTTGATTGTTTTTATGCAGATTCACGTAGATTTTTTCAGATTTTTTCATTATCTTCTGAAATTCGAATAATATTTTAAGTTTTCATAGATAGGAAGAAAAAATTACTTTTCACTTGTTATTTAGATGCATTCAAACATATCCCTTGTTTAATGGGTTGGTTTTTGCCAATTTCGTGATGTAAAAAATTGACAATCCCCTCGCTATACTCAACGTTCTTGAATTTACACGATTCGTTTTTTTCTTTTCAGCAAACTTCGATTTACACGATTCACTTCTTATAAACAGACACAAAATGAAGGAAATGAGACTAAAAGTGGAGACGAAGTCCAGACTCGATTCCCTCCATAGTTCCAAGATCAGCTGCCCCTGTTTGACAAGGAGCAGATGTGGTCCATAATCAGTTTTAGGCGTGACAGGAGAAACTAATACATAATTGAAGGGGTTGCGTCATGGATGATTACAGCTTTATAAACCAACAGAGAAGCTGGTAACGCTGCTGGAACTTGAGCTCACAAGCTGCCACTTGGATCTGCTCATTTTATATTGAACAATTTCTTTATTCGATTTGATAAATTGCTTCTGTCGTTTCTTACTTAAATAAACGAGGGATGGCAGCTGTGGTACCACCATCATAGTGGTAACTACTCCATTTATCAGCACAACTTTCTGATTCCTGTTTTAGTGATGAAGGTTTGTAGTGGGAAAGGAAACAGAAAGAGGGACCACCACGTGAAAATCTGAAGGTATAATTTTCGAAGGAAATGCATGGAAAAACATATATTATGGAATAGATATTTAGTTTAGGTCCATTTACCCTCCTTATCTTTTTTCTAGTCCGCCCACTTTTGCAACAGGACTATATTGTTCTTCAATGCTGCGCTTTCTACGTGGTATGATTCGCATTTACATTAGTGATTTTCAGTAAAAATTGACAGGAAGAATTAAAATGGTAAATCGTTAGAAGTATTAGGATTAAATTTACCAAATTAAAATATCTAGAGCTGGATTAACACAAACGCAATAAATTTAGGATTTTTATGATAATTTTCCCTAAGTTAACACGTGTTATTTCTTAAAACAAGAAAGGAAATTATTTTGGAAGGTTGAAAGGTCAACATTTGAATACTTTTCTTTACAGACCAAAAAAAGAAAAAAAAAAAACTTTTCTTTGGACGTGAGATGGTCAATTAACTTTTACGTTTCACACTTTTGAAATCATTATATGTTCTTTGTAATTGCATTTCAATCGCTTATTGTACTCAAAGCTGTGCTGCGATCGTGATCGGAAAAGATCTACATTAAATCAACTGCATAAGAGAATATGATAAGTAGAATACATTTTCCATGCTAAAGATTTTATTGTGATCTCTCTCTATGAATAGGCCCATAAACTTTTGTGGGTTGGGTCGGGTCGAAAATAGATCAACTCTTATTAAACCATTTTCATGGAGCCAAACCTGACCTAGACATGACTCGATCCAAGCTCCAATTCTTAGCAATGTTTCTCTTCAATAGTTATTGCCTATGAAGAATGGATGACCCCATAGACCGGCTTGCGGAGTCAGTAAAAGAACTTAGGTCCTCCAGTTAGGTCGTAGGCTAGGAATTCACAGGGCACATAAGAAATGTTTAGATGAGAGCTGGCGTTGCGGTGACAAATTGAAATAAAAAGGCTTGAATAAGGAACCGAACAATTTCGGTTCAATCCCAGATATACCTAGGAATCAGCCTATTTTATGTTTTTGGGTGAAAAAAGTCATATTCTTACGATAAAAATAAAATTTATATTGTTTTATTACCAAAACACTGGAAAAATTACCAAATCAATACTAAACTTATTATATTTTTCAAATTTTCCAATATAATCTTAAACTTTTTTATTTATTTAAAGATTCCAATGTAATCTTTTCAACTAATTTTGGTTTGATATTGCTAATGTAGTATCTTTATCATCAACTGTCCTATGTGACATGATCGACGATCTTACTTAGACAATTTTAGACAAAATGATGCCAGTTGGCTTAAATTTTTTAATTTTCCTTTTCTTTTTTTTTCTTTTCTTTCATTGGTACTATTCCTTTTCATCTTAGGCAGAAGAACAATACCGTCATATTTTTAGGTGATGACTAGATTGCCATGTTGAGATTTTCAAGCAAAAATCAATAAGAATTGCTACATTTGAATTTCATGCAAATTTTTAGAACTATATCTACAAACTTAAAATATTTATGACTAAATCAACATATGTACCATAGCTTTAGAATTGATTTGGTATTCTTTGCCAAAAATATACATGGGTCAAGTGGTCATTTAATTGTTTGTTGTCAAAAACCATGTTTAGATTCTTGATATATCCATAAAAAAAAATTTAAAGAAAAGAAAAGAGGCTTCTAAACCGATCTCTATGACCAAGGTCCATCCATCGAATAACCAAGCCTGACCTCGATGGACTCACGTTAGATGCCTCTTACCAAGGCATGGTTGCCAAGGACCCAAGCATGAGTACTGAGGTCCCAACCTAGCCTCAAGTGACCCAAAGCAAAACCTCCATGGACCCAAGCATGGGAACTAGGGTCTTGGGCCTTGCCTAAGGCACTTGAGCCTTGCATCTATCAATTTGGGCTAGGCATCGGCGGTCTTGGGCTTGGGCTCGAGCTCAAGCAACTTGGCCGCAACTTCTATGAACCCAAGCCCAACCTTGAGGAACTGAGCATGGTTTAAATGGACTCAGGTTAAGCGCTACTAACATTGGCAAGGGAGCTAGTTACTTTAGTATAGCCGTTGTTAACCTGGGCATGGGCACCAATGTTGACCTAGCCTTGAGGGACTCAAGACTAGCCTCAATAGAATCAAGTGCGGGCACTCGACCCCATCTTTGTGAACCTATGCCCGACCGCATTGGATGGGGGCTGAATACCAATGACCTTGGCATGGTGTTGAGTACTTAGGCATGGGATCCAAGTTCCCATGCTTAGCCTTGAGAGACCCAAGCCCAGCTTTTGTATATCCAACTATCGAGGTACCAAGCTTGACCTCGATGGATCCAAGCTAGTCTAGATGGACCTCGGTACTCAAGCATGTTTCTTGGGGGCTCGAGCATACGTACTAGGGACTAGTGCATGTAGGGGTGAATATCGGTTCAGGTTCAACCCTAAACCGACTCTGGATCGACCCACCCTAGCTAGTCTTAGGTCGGTCCTAGAGGGATCGGGTGATTCTTAATCTTAGGATCCTTGGACCTTGTACTGTGTGGGTTGATTCTCGATCTTAAGAGTTTAGGATTTGTCCAACCCAGGGCTTTTGTCTACTCTAAATTCTAGCATCTCCTCCTCTACTCTCTTCGTAATTCAATTTGTCTTGTAAATTAGAAAGTAGAAACCCATACCAAATTAGACCAATTTAAAAAAAAAAAAACACGAAAACCCTCTTCAATTGTCTTGGCTTGCTCGTCTGCCCTGCTCACAACTTGCCTCTCTTCGCTTGCCTCACTCACCTCGTTGCTCGCCTTTGTTCACTCACCTTGCTGCTCGCCTTGCATGTTCGTTTTTATGGTTTGTTACTTTTAGCACGTGTAAGTTTCTATTATTACATTATTTTATATTTATATTTGATATGTATTTGTGTTCATAATTTAGTTATCCAATGTCACATTAATGATGAATATGTAATCTAAAATAGTATGTTTGTCTTTTTAAGTAATATAAAAAGGGGAAAAAAAAAGAAAAAAAATTGATTGGTCCCAGGTTGACTTTAGAACCGGACTGGATTAGGTTTGATCCTCGGTCTCAAGCTCAACGAAGTTGATCCTCAATCCCAAAAATTGAGAACCAACACTGTGTATGTTGGTCCTTGAGTTAAATGTTGGATCGGCTCAACCTAACCATGCACGGGCATTGGGGTCCAAGTTTTTCTTCGTGAAGTTGGGCAACGCGAAACATCTTCTACATAGCAAAGCATGCCCAAAATTAATTTTCAACCAAATGTTACATGCCAAGATTATATGAATTTTTATATGTGCTAGTAAATCTAAATTAGTGGCGATAATAATCAAAATATTGTCAGCATGAAAGTTGAAGTGGTTATCTTTTTGTATTAATACCACCAAAAACTCTAAATTGGTACATATGTGATAAATTTATCAAAAACTATTTTTTTTACCAGACTAATTTGAGGTTTTTTGTAATATTAATCCTATTATTTTCCATGTAACTTTTTGGTAATTTACTAATACCTTTATGAAATTTCTAATTTTGTTTAACAATTTGTAAATTACCAAATTTATATTAACTGATCAATTCTTATTTGTGTTACTCATATTTACTTCAAATTCACCATCTCTTATGTGAAATTACCAACTTAGAGTAGAGCGGCTTAAACAAATTTTATCAGATTAAACTACTAATTAGTTTGAGTTTGCCATCTCTAATTTGAATTACTTACTAACAGTTAATTGTTCTTTTTAATTTACTAGTTTTTGAGTTACTAACTTGTATTTGCTTTGATCAGTAACACCTTTCACTTACTAATTCTTTTTTTATATTATTAATCTTAATCAGCGTCACTCACCAATTTATCTCGTTTGAATTACTTACCCGTGGCTTGTGGTCTTAGTATTTTGGAACCCATTTCAAGTTTCTGGCTTTTCCCTTCGTTGAGTTCGAAGATATTTGGATATTGTTTCATTGGCGCGACGTTTTTGGCCTCCAATAATTTCTCCACGTATCATTTAAATAAAAGTGAAAAAAAATTATAAAATTCACTTCAGATCCTCGCAATTGAGTTAAAAGGGCCTTCAATCACGTTTACGTGAAGAATTCAGATCATGGATTCATGCCAACTCAATGCCCTCATCAAACATTGTAATTTTTATTTTTATTTTATGTTGAACACAGCCAGTTTAATGTCTATTTAAATTGACTTCCACCTTTTACTTTATTTGAATCGTGCCACTCATATTTTAAGATTTGAATTTCTTTAAACTTTCACGATATTCAAATGGTTTTGCTTGGATTTACATCAACTTTTTCGAAATATAGTTCTCATACATCAAGATAAAGGATGATTAAACATAATCCCAAAGGGCTTAAGGGAAATATTAGATCCAATTAGAGGGAAAGCCTTTTTTAGGTTTACAACCCAATTCGTCACCTTATTTGCCTATTGATTGCAATGGGCCGTTTTAAGATCCGAATAAAAACTAAGCTGGGCCTGGGCTTTTTTAATAAGCAAACTGACCTCCCAAGAGGCTTCTTCTGCATCTGATAATCCAATAATCAAATCAAACTAATCTGAGTTCAGCTCGAAGGAGTTGCTCGACTGAGATCCAAGGCGCAAAGCCATCCACGAGAAGACCAGAGCTATCGTGACGGAGGCATGCTATGGCTCCCTCGTTTGTCCCTCCCATGTAACCTCCATCAATGTTCAGCTCCAAGACGCCCTTTTGAGGTGGTTTGCAAACTCGACCCAATGTTTGTCTGAATTCCGTTTTTTCCTTGGATCTAGTTGTTCAGTAAGCAATACTTTCATACGTAGTGGAAGCAGCTTCTTGTAGCTTCACCGAGTCAGGGACCTGTGCTTGAAACACAGTTATTCCTTCCCTTCCAAATTAACCAGAGAACAGCAGAGAGAGATATCCAAAAGACACCGATGTATGTCAAGAAGTTAAATAAGTCACTCCTCAATTCTAGACAAGCGCGAGTTTGAGGCCCAGTTGTGGTTGCCGACTTGGATCGGCCACCATGGGCGGTCGCGGGGAGAGATAGAGATGGAAGCCGATGAGGGCTCTGGCAGGAACGACCTGAATTTCATGGAAATGGCTACGTAAGAAAACATAACGGGCCTAAAGAAAAGAGACATCACAAGGTCAATTCCTGCCACCCAGTGAACAAAAATTAGGGCAACTTTCAATCATCAATTAAATTGCTGAAGTGCTTGTCCACCAACCCATTATTCAATGATCGATTTTTATATTTAATTATTGATGTTAGTTGGATTGTAATGAATTACCCGTCATTCCAATGAATTCCAATTTTTACTACCGTATCTTATACAAACATGTTAGGAGTCATTCATCTATACTTATCTAATAGATTCCAAATTACCAATCTTTGTAACAACTTATCAACTTTTATTGAAATTACGAACTCGCATATCAAAATATCAACTTTATTTTAGTTATTTACTGATTGTTTTTTTCAATTGAGTTAATAATTAATTATTAGTTACCAACTCTTATTTTGAGTCACTTGCCAAGGATGTGCAATTGATTTGGAATAACAAACTTTTCTTATGGGTTGCCTACTGTCACGACCAATTTTTTTCGGGTGTGAACCACCTAGGGTTTAGCTAATGAATTGTTAAGCCTAAACTTAACTCGGGCTCTCCCAAGCTCATACCAATTCGCGACTTTTAATTCAAGTTTTTTTAACATGCAATTGATTTTTAATTAGGAGTCACCACTAATCTATTTTTGGTGGGTTGATTAGAAACCCAAGTAAAGTAACGGGAGTTTTACTTTACTCCTACGAACCAGAGATTTGGGTATGGGGACTTGATTACGCTAGATTTCTCTAACGCTCTTTCGATACCATTTCTTTTATTTAAAAAAGGTTTTGCAGGCAGCTTGAATTGATTTTAAACTAATTCCCTAACATGTGAGGTGTTCATGCAGATGCGCAAACCACCAATTTAACACTCAAGAAAGCAATTAAATAATGCAGAACTTACCTTAAAGCAACGAAAGCATCTGCAATGGTAAATTAAAATCCACATCAACAACCCTAGATATGATTTCTAATTAACATATAATTTTTATTTTGTTTTCACTTAATTAATTAAAATCATGCAATATGCAATGCAATATTAATTAGATGACCTAATTCTAATGACATTTAATTTCTAATTAAATGGGCCTAGCAAAAATATTAAATGACATGCATCTCAATGAATTTAACCCTAATGACATGCATATGACAATTTTTTTCCTAGAATAATGCATTTTATGCTAAATAATAAAACTAATTTAACATATGACATTTTTTTGTATTTTTCATGAAATTCGAAATTTAATGAAATGTGAAAATTACCTAATTAGATTAAGATCCTATTTAATTTATATTAGGAATTAGGTTAAGCCAAATCTTAATTTAAACTAGAATCTTATCTTGATCAAGTAATCTCTAACCTAAAATGCAATCTATCTAAAAAGATTTATTTAAATAAAATTTAAACATGCAAACAATCTAATATGCAATGACGTGCCAATGATGCTCTAATTTTACATGACATATGCATAATGACTTTTTTGTGTTTTTCCTTTTTTCCATTTTTTTTTAAATTTCGAAATTAATAATTGCCAAATAATTAAACATGCAATCCAAATTTAAAAAGAACTAGCAACCTAAATTAATTGATTTGATTTTTTTTTATTTTTGAAAATTCAAAATAAAATTCCTATTATGAACATGCAAACCCTAAAACTACATTTTTTGATTTTTTTAAAAAGAAAACTAATTTAAATAACACCACAACAAATTAAGCCATATTGATACCCAAATCGACGAACCATATCTCACGCATGAGATCGGGTTGGTTAATTTCACATAAATCACGAATCGGATTTCGAGCGAGAGATCGGATTAACAATTTTTTTAAGTAATTGCGAGTCGGATTTCGAGCTTGAAAATCGAACTGACAATCACTAATTTCAAGGCAATTTCATATTGGGATATCAATAATATATTAATGAACAATTCCACTAAAACAGAATATTAAAGAAATAATAATAATAATAAAAAACATAAAAGAGAAACTACCTAATCTGATTTTTCTTTTTCTCTTTTGTTTTCTTTTTCCCTTCCCAAGCACGAATTGCTCGTGGCAGGTCACCTAGGGCAACTGTCGTCGGTCCGGCAGGGGTAGCTCCGGCGAAAGGAAGGCACAGTTGGTCGCGGGTCAGGCGGGACAGGGACGGCACGGGCGAAGCAACCGGCGCTCGGGTACCGGTGGAAGGGGAGTCGTGGCGTTTCTGGCGTCGAGCGGACCACCGGATATGCAGCAGCGACTGGTGAAGAAGGCTCGGCGGAAAGCTGCTGTGGGCGTCGCTCGGAGAGGGGCGGAACAGAGACAGAAGCGGCGTCACGGGCGAGACCAACCGGGTGGCGATGCAGATCGGCAGTAGCTGCGGCTTCACGGGAGGATCTCGAGCAGCGGAGAAACGGAGTGGCTGAGCGGCGAAGCAGCAGGGCGAAATCGCGGTGGGCTCCGACTCCGGGCGGCGTCGGTGCGGCGAGCAGGGACGTCGAATCGCTGGACCTGCGCTGGATGTGAACGAACGGTGCTCCGGCAGCAACAGGGCAGAGGCGGAGCGACGGTGACAGGGGCGTCTCAGGCGTCGGGTCGCGCGGCGTCCGGCGGGGGGGGGGGGGTTTGCGACGGTGACTGGTAGTAGGCGCGGCAAAGACCGGCACAGGGCAGAACGACGAGGGGAAACGCGAAGAAGACGATGCACAATTCCCCCCTTTTCTTTTCTTTTCCCTTTTCTTTTTCTCTCCTGCACAAACCCTTCCCTCTCCACTTTCTCTCTGCTATTTCACTGTTGCTGTCCCTTCTCCCCGCTACTTCTTCAGCCTTTTTCTCTTTCTCTGCAGCAGCAAAATCTTCTTTTTGCTGTTGAATTTTCTCCTCTTCCCCTCAAAGCTTTTTTTTTTTTTAAAAGGGAACGAACGGAGAAGCCCAAGCTTCTCATCTCTCTTTTTTCGTGGAATTTGTGTGGCCGTTTAGGGCGCGTTTGTTTGCGTTTCTGTTTAAAAATTGTTCCAGGAAACAGAAATAGAAAAAAGTGTTTCTGTTCCTGGGAACAATTTCTGAACAAAAAAACACGTTTGGTAACTGTATAAAATTTCTGTTTCTGGAATAAAAAAAGAACAGAAACACGTTTGGTAACTGTAAAAAAATTCTGTTTCTGGAATAGAAAAAGAACAGAAACACGTTTGGTTATGTACAAAATTTCTGTTCCGAATTTTTTCCAATTGTTTTTTTTTAATAAAATGTGAACTTGGTATTAAATTATCATTCTCATGAAATGCTTATCAATTTAATTTTATTCATATTAAGTGAAAACAAACATTCTAAACTTGATCATATTTGCTTTGAACGGAATAAATATTTTAAGTTCGTACCAAAATTTTCCTTATTGTTTTTTTTTTTTTAAAATAAAGTGTAAACTTGACTTTCAATTCTCATTATCATAAAATGTTCATCAATTTAATTTTGTTCGTGGTGAGTAAAGTCAAACATTCTGAACATAGTTATAAGTGCATACTCTGAAGAAAAGTTTATAAATAAACTTTGTTCCAAATTGTTCTCACGTGCCTTTTTTTTTTCAATAAAGTGTAAACTTGGTATTGCATTATAACTCTGATGAAATGCTCATCAATTTAATTTTGTTCATAGTTGTTGAAGACAAACATTTTGAACATGATCATGTGCATACTTGGAACAAAATTTCATAAGTAAAAATCCCACCATAAGAGCTACCTAAAAGAAGAATACTTCATAGATCTCTACGTAGACCCTTTCATACATAACATCATAATAATGAAGTAATATAGTTCATTGTTCAACTTCATCACATTGGATTTGATAAGTGAATACTTAAAAACAAAATTACAAAAGTCAGAAACACAAAGTCATGAAATTTCAGGCATATTATGATCCCTCGCCATTTTATTTGCAATCCTTGTCCTAAGCATGTTTATTCCAGGTGCATCATGCAATGTATCATCTGCAACCTCCAATTCTGTAGGTCCGCATGGATATTCCGGATCTCCATATATGGAAAAGTTCCTATCCATCGCATCTTGATCACGAATATAATTGTGGAGAGCACAATAAGCAATTACAACAAGTGCTTGCTTCCGAATTGTAAATGGAGGCATCTGTCTCAAAATGGTGAATCGATTCTTTAATGCCCCAAATGACCTCTCAATTACATTTCTCAATGAAGAGTGCTTTTTGTTGAACAATTCTCTTGCTGTCCTTGGTTGTCCCCCATTCCCTCTATACTCGCTTAAATGATACCGATCGCCTTTAAATGGATTTAAAAATCCTGGAAGTGCTGCATAACCTGAATCTACCACGTAATATTTCCCTGTAACATGCTTATCAATTTAATTTTGTTGTGATATTGAACCATAATATATAATCATAAAATTGTCTTCATAAACAAAGTAAATACCAGGTGGTGGTCGGGGAAATTGCAGTTGCGGATTTTCGAGTGTTGCTGAAAGCACTCGACAATCGTTGGCAGATCCTTCCCATCCAGCATACACAAAAGTAAATTTCATATCAAAAGAGCAAATACACAGCACATTCTGGGTTGTTCTCCCACTCCTACCTCTAAATGGAATCTGCTGAGACACATGAACGGTAGCATCTATATGGGTGCCATCCATAGCACCTACGCAGCCCTGTTAATATATTAACAATCAATATCATATAAGATTATCAAGTACATGTATTTGACGGTATAAAATTAATATAAAAATCATACCTTGAAATAGCGTTTATGACTAGGATCAATAAGAATTTCTTGTGGAATGACGTCAAAGGACGGTGGTTTGATTATCTCCTTTGAAAATTTGATCATTGCTTTCAATACTCTATTGAAATACTTGCTAATCGTTTCTCCTGAATGTTGGAATCTCTCACATAAATCTCTATTTGAGTTATTGTGAGTAACCACACTTAAAAATATCCCAATTTGTTCATCTATGTGAACAAATCGACTATCTTTCAACCAACCCCTTACCCTCATTAAGTCACATAAATTCAAAAAAACATGTCTCTCCATCCTAAATGCTTCATATATCCTATCTGAATGTCCATGAACAATCTCCCTTATCCATTCTCTTCCTGATAATTGACTGTCCCTAATAGGTTCTCTCGTATGGAGGGATGTCTCCATCGCAGCTAAGCAGAGCCACGCTACCAATATGTTAATGTCATCACCCGAGAATTGTTCAACTGGTTGTACTTGCTCATTAGACACACTATTTGATCCCCCTTCCATAGTACCTATACAATCACAAAAATGACCAAAACATCAATATAGATTTTGAAAACACATCATAATAATAATTAATAACATAAGTCATAAAATCTCAATAAGATATTACAAGAGTCTCAACACTAATCATATTTGAATAAACTAAAGATTAATAGATAATATATGTCATACAGTCTAATGAAACTCCATGCAATTCATAATATATTTCCAAATATCAACTAAAGAAATTGAAGAAGGCCAATCCTCCTTGCAGGTATGCATGTAATGAAAGCCTCCCTCCATTCACGATTGACGCATGCTCGTTCCACTGCTTTATTGTAAACATCTTGCTCTAGCTCGAGCATATTGTTTAGAATCTGGACCGCAGTAGATACGGAGAAAGGGTCAACAGGTGGTTGTGAAGTCCCTGAGCTCGCAGAGCCATCACCAGATGGACTTGGTGACTTAACCTTTAGAAAATCTTGTATGGCTCCACAAGTTTCATCAAAACTGGATTGGTTGCTGTTTCTTCTCCGCTTACTATTTGGAGTTCTATTCAATTTGTGCTTCCCACGAGCTGAAGTTCCAATATTGTCTGTTGTAAAAAGTCTGTCATCACTATGGTATCCAATGAAATCATTTGCATTGCTACCATCATAGTCACCACCTCCACCTGCATTGACACTATCTGCACCACCACCACTATTGTCACCCCGTACATTGTCATCATCATTGTCATCATCATCTGACAGAATGTCTTCTTGAGCACATCCTACGGCATAATTCCCAGTAGCATATGTACCACCAAAAATAATACAAAGCTCAGGATACTGAGGAAGTCCATTCTTCCTGAATCTTGCCCACTCGACATTATCCTACAATTTTTACAATAATGACATTTCAGCAATATAATCATACATTTCATAATTGGCATTTGTAATAATATCAAAATGACCACAAAGTTAAGAAATACCTTGATATGAGATTCCCATACACTTGGATCTTCGACAGTAACTCTTTTGTTGACATTATCCCAACCAAATCCGGACTGAGAAATGAGTTTGTGAAAACTGCCATACTGTTGTTTCAGTTTGTTTACCTTGTTCCTCAGCTGAACCATGGTAAATTGGAATCCTGTCTGTTTACTGAGTTCAGACTGTACATTCCTCCACCCGACTTTGTTGAAAGTGGAAGAGGTGCGGTTTCCCTTTTTGACCTCATCCACCAATAAGCCGATAAGTATATTGGTTATAGACTCTGTCCACTTTGCATTGAATGCGTGTCTCTCGGATGCCATTGAATCTTCGACCGGTTGAGCATCACGTGAGTTATGAATTAAATCATTAACATAAAACCGTAAGAACTACACGCCATATACAAAATTAGCATGGTAACCTATATGGATCCGTATACCCCATCCTATTTTGTGAATGGTCCAACTAAATTATAAGATCTCTAAGATTAAGAAAATGAAAAAAAAAGAACCGAGAGGCCAACCTTAGCGTGCGGATGATTGTTTCCAAATTCAGCAAATTGCGATTTATGTGGCAGGGACTGGCAAATTCGGAACAGAGCAAGGGAAAAAGAGTATGTCTTCGTGGATTGGCACCGGCAAGGCGGAACTTTGGATGGATCTACCGAAGTTCTCAAAGCATCAGCGTTCACTTGAGAATGAATCAACCAATTGAGGATGTACCTTAAGTAAAGAAAAATTCAAGACAATAAGCAATAAGGCAACAACGAAACAGCACCCTCCATTCTCTGCAAATCCATAACTTAAAGAGAAAAAATCGAAGCATTATAGTCATAAGATATCAAGGATCTCGCATAATGTATAATCCCCAACATTCCTACAAAAAAAAGTCGAACAACGTTGTTCTTATAGATTCACAAAGAATGTACTAAATGAACAAGTCGACAACGTTGTTCTTCTCACGTGCCTTTTTATTTTTTAGTTTTTTCTGTTCTTTTCTTTTCTTTCACTTTTATTTTTCTCCTCCCCTTTAGTCTACCCCTCTACACGTTCTCTTCTTCGGGCGTCATCTTCTTCCTTTTGTCTTTCTTCCCTTGAGTCGCAAGGGTTCATAGAGACAAACAGAAAATATTAATATTCGACCAAATCCAAGCAATACGGGACAAAACGCAAATTGAGAACAACAGGAGATATTTGCCATAGAACAACAGGATCGCGGGACAACAGGATCGTGGGACAAAGATCAATAGAACAACAACTCGTCATGGTGTCGAGGAACGCCAGCAAAGGCCAGATCTAACAACACCCATCAATACATCATATTCACGTATACGTTGGAATATTCCTCCTTGTTCTTAGTGAACCGCTAGTTTTGTCATTTCAAAAAACAAGTAAATGCATAGACTGCGAGAACCAATCAATTGATAAACATCCTTTGATAGACGAATGAAGAAACCAAGGAAAACCAATCAACACAAGCACAAAAGAAAGAGTATTTACCTCTGTATTGAGAGCCCAATGGTTAGTTCTTGGAAGACCCGGAAAGAGAATGAACCGGGATGAATATGCTACTGCTCATACATGGCAAAGCAGAGCAAGAGAAGGGTTTGGTCAGATTTGAAGAGAGCAACTAGTGACGGTTAATTGTATATTTATTCCATGAATGTATCTCTCGCGCTCTCTCTCACTACGTGATGAACTGGCGGTGGACTATTTTGGTATTGTAGTGATGGACGGAGAGAAGAGTTCCGAAATTGAGATTTGAGAGCGATATTTAATAATTATTTCTTGCCAGATTGAGAAAAATTATAAGTGCTTAAGTGCTCGGGGGGAGAAACCGAAAGATCCAACCTTTGCCCGCCCAACCACCCTTCAACACGGCCGCTGCAAACCCCACACACTCACTCACAGTCAAACCGAACTCGCTCGCCAGCTGAGTTACCTCTGTTGAAACCAGGCCATCTATTCTTTTTTCAAGCGAAACACAGGAAAATGATGAATTTTGGGACTGATTCCGGACGACCTAGAAGCAAAACAACCACAAGAAATTCAAGAATTCATCAAAGAGGGAGGATCAAATTTGAAATACTATTGCAGAAGTTGATGAAAGATGGTGGTGGCGAGCCGAGCCCGAGCAGCAGCGACGCTCGCTGCCCTGCTCGCTCGAGCCGAGCCCGAGCAGCAGCGACGCTCGCTGCTCTGCTCGCTCGAGCCGAGCCCGAGCCTGAGCAGCAGCGACGCTCGCTGCTCTGCTCGCTCGAGCCGAGCCCGAGCAGCAGCGAAGCTCGCTGCTCTGCTCGCTCGAGCCGAGCTTGAGCCTGAGCAGCAGCGACGCTCGCTGCTCTGCTTGCTGCTCTGCTCGCTCGAGCCGAGCCCGAGCAGCAGCGAAGCTCGCTGCTCTGCTCGCTCGCCCAGATCTCGAGCGAGCAGACGAGCTGCTGTCGCAGATCTGGGGAGCAACGCTCGCCCAGATCTGCGAGACTCGCTCGAGCAAGCGGCTCGCAGATTTGGGCAAGCGATTCCTCGAGCGAGCCCTAACACTCGAGCTCTCGCCGAAGTGAAGACAATCAGGGAAGGAGGAGCAGTGACGACGTTTACCTGGTGAAGGAGCAGCGGCTGTCGAGACAGGCGCCGGAGAAGACGATGGAATTCTCTGCTCGCAGGAGGAGGCGCTCGTCGCAGGAGGAGACGCTCGTCGCAGGTCGGAGGAGGAGAAGCTCGTCGCTCGTCGCAGGTCGCCGGAGGAGAAGCTCTTCGCCCGTCGCTCGTCGCTTGTCGCAGGTCGCAGGAGGAAGCTCGTCGCGGGGGGGAGAGGAGGCCCTGTTCGAGCACTATCGAAGAAATAAAAAAGGAACACAATTTTGTTCCTTTTTTGTTTCTGATTTGTGTTCCAGAAACAAGAAACAAGTTTTTTTTGTTTCTTGTTTCTGTTTCTTTTTTGTTCCTGGGAACAAAAGAATAAAAGAGGAACAGAAACGCACACAAACGCGTTTCTGTTCCTTTTTTGTTCCCAGGAACAAAAAAACAGAAATTTTTGTTCCTGGGAACAGAAATAAGGTGCAACCATGCAGGGCCTTATTCAATACGTGGCCTCCTCTTTTTTTTTGGTATCCCATCACACCTTTTATAGGGTAAAAAATTGAATATTTATCGCATATTTCATTTCCAATTTTGCTCGTGCAATATTCACTTTTGCATTTTCCGCATATTCCATCCAAAAATAATTCCATTTTTAGGCAAAATACACCCCCAGTATATATTACTTGAATATATGAAAAATCTGAACGGAATATGTGAAAAATCCTTGTTTCACCGGCGGCCTAAAATAAAATAAAATGTTTCTAAACTATATGCCATGTGTGTGTGTATTTTTTTTAGTAAAAATTTAGGTGTCAACACCTACTCTTTTTTTTTCTTCTTCTTTTTATGATCTAGGGACACGCGTGTGGATATTCAGGTACCGCTTGTATATAAAACAATGCCGTAAACCCTATGAACCAATTAAGTCCAAGTCTTTTGACCGACGCAAGTGACTTTTCCTTAAAGTAGTTCGCATGGGATTTAGTCGCATTACCTAAGTTAACACGCATAGAAATCGAAGACAAGAGGTCAACATTTGAATATAACCACTTTCTTTAGTTAATTCGTTGCGTTGAAACTTATGTATCAGATGAATTGGCAAGAGCACACTATTACACAGTTGTAAGCCTCGGCACGAACACATGTAGCTTTGACGTTTCTGGTCCATAATTCCTACTCCGACAATCGGACTAAATAATACTATTAATTTTTCTTTATAAGTTAAATGCATTATTGGAGTGCGCAGGCATCATTGAGGGGTTGGCAATATTTGGACTTGCGAGTTGGGATAGTCAATTAACTTTTGCGTTTCACACTATTCAAATCATTAATTCAATTGCAGACAGAATATTAATAGGATAATAATAAAAAAAAAGAAAGAAAGTTATAAGTCTATTGTACAAATGCTAATTCAAGTTTAAACATTTTGATTTACCCAATTTAAACCTTAACTTTTTAACGATTTACCAATGTAGTCATTCTGACCAATTTTGGCTGGAAGTTGTTGATGTGATAACTTAATCAATGGCGACCATCCTATGTGGTACAACTAATGGCGACCATCCTATGTGGTACAACTAGCGCTGGCTAGCATTAATGTGGATGACTTTTGCAAGTTTTAATTTTTTTAATTATTTTTCCATTTCATTCCATTTATTTCTTCTTCCTTTTTTTTATAATTTTTTTTTTCTATTTCACTTCACCAGTTGCAAGCCATGGCAAGGGACGAGACACATTCACCGAGACCCAACTACCAGCAAAGGGAAATGGGGAAGAAAAAAAGGAAGAAAAGAAAATGAAAAATTCTGAAAATCTAAAAAAAAAAATTGCAAAAAATTATCTATTTTAGCGCTAGTCAAGCACTTAGGATGACCAATGTCCGCATCAACAATTGCAAATCAAAATTGGTTGAAAGGATTACATTGGTAAATTGTCTAAAGTTTTAGGAGTAAATTGGTCAAATTAAAAAAATTAGAACTTAATTGGCATTCGTATTATGAATTTAGGATTTTTTTGATAATTTTTCCAAATGATGAAATGCTTCATATGAAGAATATATTTTCCATGAGAAAGACGATATTCTATCTTGCATTCCGCGCTTACACGGAGATATAGGCAACATCGCCCTCCATAGTTTATAATATGAGGGTTTATGCCAGTGACTTTTATTTTTTACTTTCGATTTTTATTATTTTACTTTTAATACCAAAGATTTGAGTGTTGTTTAGTATTGAATGCTTCAGACATTCAAAATGTAATATATATATAAATATATATATATATATATATATATTTAGACATTTTGGTGTCACGTGTATATTTCCCTAATTTCTTAGTTTAACCTTTTTCTCTACTCTCTTTCCATATTTCACACACACAAACACTCACTTGTTTACACACACACATCAAACACCTAACTTCTGCAAATGCTAATGAAGGTGTCACAACCACGTCTTTGATTAATATTGGGCACTGTCCTACCTCCCTGTTTCTAAACCTATCCATCCAAATATCCAAAAACTAAACTATGGCCAACTTTACTTCATCCTCATTTCCCGTTCCTATATTTGATGGGAATAAGTACAACTATTGGAGCATAAAATTGATTACCTTCTTGATGGTCCAAGACTTATGTGACATCGTGGAAAAAGGTTACGAGACTCCACGAAAAGGTGCGAGTGTTCGAAGGATCAATTACAAAAAGATGTGAGAGTGTTATGTGTTATTCAGCAAGCACTCTCGAAAATGGTATTTCTGAAAATAATTGGAGTGAAAACTGTGAAGAAGGCTTGGTAGACATTACAAGAAAAATTTCAAGGCACTGGAAAGATACGCAATTTACCTTTGGACTTTGAGAATGGAATTCGAGAATTGTAAAATGAAATTATGAGACCATTCAAGAATATTGTGGGATATGCAAAAACTAGTTAATAAAATGAGAGTCTATGGAAATGAAATCACTGAGCAAAGGGACATAGAAAAAATATTAGTGTCATTTATCAGAAAATACAATCCCATTATCACCACTATAGAAGGAACTAAGGATTTAGAGACCATGTCAGTGAGTGAATTAATCGGCTCTTTAGAAGTATATGAAAAAAGACTGATGGCACAACATGAAAATTCAATCGACAGTAGCCTTTCGGTCTAAAATGAACATCTAGTCTCATTAGTCTAAAAATATTGGAAGGAGCTCATGGAAAAATAAAAGAGGAAGAGAAACTACTCAAAAGGAAAAATATCCACATTGTGGTATTTGCAAGAAAACAAATCATTTGGACAAGGATTGCTAGTTTATAAATAGAGTTAATATCTTGAAAAACCCTAAATCGGTACATCTGTGACAAATTTATCCAAAACTAATTTTTTGACCATGAAAAATATCAAACCAGTACATCCATGACAAATTTACCCCGACTGATAATAAAAAAGCCTAAACTAGTACATTTATGAAACATTTACCACAAACTAATTTATTCGACCACCAAAAACCCAAAACTTGCACATTTGTGACAAATATATCATTTGTTAAATTAGATTAATACCACAACAAATAAAAATAAAAATTGTATAACTGTAACAAATGAAGAATAAAATCCCAAATTGGTACATCAATCGACTGTCACATGTCATTCAATTTAGTAATTTGAAAATAAAATTTAACGAAAACTAATAGAGGGTAAATTTATTATAAGCATACCATTTTATGATAAATTGGTAAAAAATGTACCCCTTTGGGATTTTTGGTGATCAATAAATTAGTTTATGATAAATTTATCACGGGTATACCGGTTTAGGATTTTCTAAGGTATTAACCCTTATAAATAAGCCCCAATGCTGCTTTTGTAAAAGATATGGCCACGTAGAGAAACATTGTCACTCGAAAACAAATTATTGAGCCAACTATGTTGAAGAAAAAGAAAGTGAAGAGAATACATTCTCCACAGGCCTAATAACAAATGATAAGGAAAATGATACATGGTACATTAATAGTGAGTGTAGCAATCATATGACATGGGATGAATTTATATTCACTGATATTGATACATTGGTGAAATCCAAAGGAAATTGGGCAACGACGCGTTAGTTGACGTCAAAGGAAAAATGCACTATTGCCATAGAAACAAGTAAAAGGCCTAAAATATATTCATAATTTATATCTAGTCCCTAGCCTTGCCCAAAATCTATTGTGGGTTGGCCAAATCTACAAAGTGGTTATTTTCTATACTATAGAAGAGATACTTGCTATATCTATGATAAATATAAAAATATTATAGCCTCTATTAAACTGGAGGATGAGAACTTTCCTATTTGTTGGAAATATGTTGGAAATATAGCCATGAAAACTCAACTTGATGATTCATGGCTATGGTATCAAAGATTTGGCCGCTTCAACTTTGTAGGGTTAAAAAAATTTCATTAGAAAAATATGATGAGAGATTTTCAGATTATTTTAGAAATTTCAGATGTCTGTAAAGGCTGTCTTCTTGGAAAATGACAAAGACAACCCTTCCCATCCAGAGGTATATGGAGAGCTAATAAGCCATTAGAGCTAGTTCTTACGGATTTATGCGGTCCAATGAGGTTCTTAATACCTAGTCAAAATAGATACTGCATTCTCTTTATAGATGACCGCACTAGAATGACATGACTTTACTTTCTTCTAGAAAGATTAGAGGTTTTCTCTATATTCAAGAAATTCAAGAACCACGTCGAGAATCAAATTGGCCGTTGAATCAAAGTCTTGAGAAGTGACAAAGGCACAAAGTACAACTCAAGGGAGTTCAATAAGTTCTTTGAAGATGAAGGCATTCATCATCAATTGATCGTTGGCTATATTCCATAACAAAATGGAGTAATGGAGAGAAAGAATAGAATTGTCATGGGTATGGCAAGGCCATGCTAAAAGAAAGGTATTCCCAGCCACGGCGATGACCGGCGACTGGTTGGGCGAGGTTCGGCAAGCTTGCCGGAGGCTCGCCTAGCTAGGGCGAGCCTCGGCCTCGCCTTGGCCTGACGAGGTCGAGCCTCACGGCAGCTGGCTAGGCCAAGCCTCGCACTGGCTATGCGAGGCCAAGCCTCGCCTTGCTAGTGGCTGGGCGAGCTCGGCCTCGCCGAATTTGGGTGAGGTTGACCTCGGCCAACCGTGGCGAGGCTTGGCATCGTTGGGGGCCGATGACGCTTTGGCAAGGTCGCCAGCCATAGCCGAGGCCGGTGACCGACCAAAGGGAAGAAGAAGAAAGGAGAAGAGAAAGAGAGAAAAAAAAATGAACTAATTCTAGGAATTGTTTCCAAGAACAAGAAACTACTTTTTTCTACTTCTTGATTCTATTCTAAATCTATTCCCGGAAAAAAAAAATTGTTCCTGGGAACAAAAATTTTATCAGACAAATTTCTGTTCTTTTTTTGTTCTGGGGAACAAAAGAACAAAATCAGATACTATTCGGAGTAAAAACAAACAGGCCCTTAGCATAGTACATAGAGAAAAGAGCGATAAATCATCTGATCATGAACTTGCATCATATTTGTCATATTAGTTTTCCCAGTTGCGTCTAGGACTATGACTTCGGCCTAGGTAGTGCATTCATCACTAACTAGGAAGTCTCGAATGCTTTCTAGCGAAATGAAATGAGAGCACCCCTATGAAGAGCTTGAAGTATTGAACCATTGTGAACCTGCAAAGTGAACATTTGGCCTTTGTAGCAAACTACATCGGATCGACTGAGCGAGGGCCTTTGTAGAACAGGGAATTTATGATTCCTAAAATGTCATGATTATACCTTTTGGGTCCCCATAGACAGCGCCATCTTGGCCTCTCAATGAAAAGCGGTACCTTGCGTAACTTTTTGATCTGGAGCTAGTTTCTAAGGCTTTTGTTCATTTCTCTCAAATCACCCCTTCGACAGAGGTGCACCTTCCTAAAAAGATGAGTAGTTGCACAACCATTAAAGATTCTATAAAGTAGGAAAATCTACAAGTAGATACCAAAGATATCATTTCTATATAGATTTAACAGATTCAAGAAATTTGACAGCTGACATTACTTATTATTTCCTATAATAACCCAACTCGAACTTTCTTTGTTTTTTTGTTTTTACTTTCCATCATTGGCACACACATGAATAATTTATGCCAGTTTCTAACATAAAAGATTAGTTTATCCTATCCACCTCATCCACACAAATTTTCTATGAAAACATTACATAAATTCCAAAATCTATTACACATGTGTCAATTCAATTCTAAACCTTTAATTTGGTCAATTGAGTCCTAATTCTTTTTAACATTTCGCTAATATATTCTATCTAATCAATTTTGATTGAAAATTACTGACGTAAATATCGACCATCTTATGTGGCACAACCAATGTTGAGACGGCAGGTATTGACTTGAGTAATTTTTGTAATTTTTTATTATATTTTTCTTTTCTTTTCTTTTCTTTCATTTTGTTCCTTCTTCCTCCACTAGTTGTCAGGCCTTAGCAAAGGCTGGCAAGGCTAGTGAGGGTCACCCTAATCGGCCTTAGGCAAGGTCACCCTCATTGGAATCTAGCGAGGGGCAACCTTGCTAACCTAGAGTGACACCTATGAGAGGTGGGCCAGACTTACTAGTTTCAGGCAAGGCTCGACCTTGCCTGATCTGGGGAGGGGTGACCTTAGCAGCCTTGGGCAAGGCTTGCTTTGCTAGATCTTAGAGATGGTGAACCTCGCCTGAAGTTGGTGAGGTCAATGAGGTCACTCCTCACTTGTCGGCCTTTGAGAATGAAAAAAATAAAGAAAAGCATATGTATAAAAAAAATCGTAAAAATTGTCTTAGGCAAGGGTTGCTTCGCTCGATCCTAGAGATGGTGAACCTCGCTTGAAGTTGGTGAGGCTGACGAGGTCACTCCTCACTAGTCAGCCTTTGAGAATGAAAAAAAAGAAGAAAAAGCATATGTATAAAAAAAAATTGCAAAAATTGTCTATGCTAGTGCCGACCGTGCCACATGGAATACTCGGTGTCTATGTCAGCAATTTTTATCAAAATTGATCGGATGGACTATGTTAACAAATTTTCAAAAAGATTAGGATTAAATTGGCCAAATCAAAAAATTTATGATTGAATCGGCACATGTACAATAACTTTATGATTTTTTTAGGATAATTTTCCCAACTTTCTCATGACAAAGAAGATGGAAGAACATACATTGATGCTACATTTGAGTTCTCTCGATAAGACGATACGGATTAAGAAGAACTATGAGCTATGCTATAGTTTCGAAGGAAGAACAGCGATTGCGGCGAACCCAACCCCCCGGGGGGGTCTTCCTCCTCCTCCCTCTCCCTCTCCCTCTCTCTAAGAAAGTAAAAAAAAAAAAAGAAGCAAAAAGTAGAGTGAAAAAGTGCGATCGACGTGGAATTGAGCAAATGGTATGGGGCAAGGGACAAGACCGTGTGGGAAATGATTTATTGCAAGACCGCGTGCGAAATGATTTATTCGAACTGACGTCAACGCACCAATCAGAAGCAGCAAAAGGCAGAAGATGAACCGTCGGAATCCGTGAGCCCCGTGGTTTTTTTTATACCAGGCATCGAGAGTTGGAACAGGGGGATACTATTTAAAAAAGGGCGCACTCAACAATTGGGATAATAGATAAATCCTCATTTATTAAATTTGTCGCTACAGCGTGGCAAAAGTTGCGGACATTTGGCACCGACATCAATTTTCATAGCTAAAAGGACGAATTCCCTCTAGTTAAAAGTTAGGACTAATTAAAAATTAGGAATAAATCAACATGTATATAATCATTTTAAATTTTTTTTTTGTAATTTTCCCAACTAAATGCAAACAAACATAAATTATTTTCTTGAACACAATCCAACTTGGCGCAAATTGAATACTTTTTATAATTGACAGGGAAAATATTCATCATTGAGACAATTGCGTCATATTATTCATGTATTTATTTCGTAGGTAGAAAATATTCATTTTTTGCTGAATTAATGTGCATATAGTATAATTAGGGAAGGATAAATCATTCGGTGAACTTACCACATGAAGCATAATGAATCTAAACCTTCATCACATCCCGTGGGATCCACGTATGAGATTAATTATCTTTTGTGGCATGGATTGAGATACTTTCAAGATCAAGAATTTGTTTTCGTATGCTCTCTTTCACAAGCCGCGAGGCCACCGACAAATGTGTTGTGGTAGATGTCGGAATGGAGGGACAAAGGGATTGATTAGTGAGGAATGTCTAGGGAGAAAGAGTCGCGCGTTGTGAATTCAAAGTCTGTGTGTGTGGTCAGAGCGCGAATTGGCGTTCTGATCTAAAGCCGCAAAACCACAGCGTCATGGCGGCCAGCAGAATCCTACCAATGAATTACTTTAATGAAAAGGGAGAGTAAGCTGAAATTAATTTATTCTATGAGAAAACGTCTTCCATCTTTGACTTCCTCACGCCAAAACCATCTTATTTAAGCCCCCGGAATCATTCATCATTTCTCCTCATACCCTTCAAAAAGCCCTCGTCCCCCGAATGAAAGAGAAGGCATTGATCTCTTCTTGATTCCTTCTTCACCTGACGATGGAGCTAGACCAGCCTGGCTTGATAAGGCAGTCCCATCTCACAATCATGACCAAGCCCGTCAACCCAAGAAATGGCAAGGGGAGTGCATCGCCACCATCCCCATCGTCGAGGAATGATCTACGCAAGCACTCGGCATCTTTCCGGAGGCTCGGAGCGGGAGTCCCGGCACCGGATGGCAGCGGCGCAGAGAAGAAGCTTGTGTGGCTCCGCTCTCAGATCATCGGTGGGGATGCCGAGTTCGACTCCCCATTCGGCAGGCGGCGGCTCACAAACGCTGACAGCACCGCCTCAGGCCGCTGCGTCCGCTACGTTGAGGACTTCATCGTCGACAACATCCTTCCGTTTTACGGTACGCGCGTCTGAGCGTCTATGACCTTTTTCTTCTTAGTTTCGTCCACTGACGGCCCAAAACACCATTCATCTGCAGTTGAAGTTAATCCGCAGTAGGTCAACGCCTGAATAGATCCGCCTTCTTTAGTAAATTCGTTGCGTGTAGACTAATGTACCAGATGGGTCTGTAAAGAGCTCGTTATCTTATAGTTGTTAGCCTCAGCATGAATACACTTAGCTTTTCACGTTTCTGGTCCATGTTTCCTTCGTCGACAATCGGACTATACAATAATATTAATTTTTGCGTCTGTGACGGTCAATTATTTTTTGCGTTTCGCACTTTCCATGTTATTATATGTTCCTTGCAGCTACGATTCAATCACTTACGTACTCAACGTCGTGCTGCAGCCGTGATAGGGAAAGATCTATATTAAATCAATTGCATGAGCGAATCAAAACCTCTGGTGTAGATTTTCCATGATGAAGACCAGATATATATATAGGCAAGATCATATGCCATGATATATCATCGATGCCTTTCATTTTTTACTTTAAAATTTTTTAAAATCGAACGTTTGAGTTTCATTTAGTATTGAATGCCTCCTGCTCTAGAGGTTAGGTTGATAAAGGCCACATCACTCTCCATGGCGTATACAAGTGCGTGTCCGACTCAAATTTATCGTCATTTCACTTTTATCTCTAACCTTTTAATAATATAATAGTCAAAATCCTATATTATACGTTATATACAATATTAATTTTATGCCAAACATCTTTAGCGTCTATCGTATATCGTTTATTAGATGAAACCACTGTATTGAATGGTCCTTTTACGGATGGGCATATAGGTAACTCACACACGTCTGATAGCCACGTGGGTCGCCAGACCACCAAGACGGTGCACGAGGCCTCGAGCTACATCAAACGGTGCTTAGGAGGTGGACCCGAGGACGCGATCTTGTTCTGCGGATCAGGATGCACTGGGTCGATCAAGCGACTCCAAGAAGTCATGGGCGTTGCAGTGCCATCGATCCTAAGAGACAGGATGATTAAGTGCATGCCAGGCGAAGAGAGATGGGTGGTCCTAGTCGGACCTTATGAGCACCACTCAAACCTTCTCTCATGGAGGCAAAGTCTAGCGGAGGTCATAGAGATCGGACTAGATGAAGATGGGTCGATAGACATGGAAGATTTAAAGCAAAAGCTCGAGTCTTATCGAGATGCAAACAGGCCAATTCTGGGTTCTTTCTCTGCTTGCAGTAATGTCACCGGGATTTGTACCGACACAAGAGCTGTCGCGAAGCTGCTTCACCAATTTGGTGCCTTTGCTTGCTTTGATTTTGCAGCTAGGTGAGCCTTCATTTTCCTGCATTTTCTGACTCAGTTGGAGAGCTCTGCATTTGCATTTACTGAGAATATAGTTCAAGACTATATAATTCCATGGTAACATAATGAAGCGACTAATCTGACTGGCCTTGAATTGCTTAATTTTGAGCAGTGCACCTTATGTGGAAATCGACATGAGATCGGGGAAAGTGGACGGTTATGATGCTATCTTCCTGAGTGTGCACAAGTTCCTTGGTGGACCAGGGTCTCCAGGAATCCTGCTCATGAGCAAGGCTCTCTATCGGCTCGGATCATCTCCCCCATCAACCTGTGGAGGAGGAACTGTTGATTATGTGAATGGTTTCGATGAAAAGGTAAAAGCATTGATCTTTTGCAAACAATAGAGCAAATTCAAAAGCTAAAGCAATTACCATCAAAACATTCAGATTTTCATCAGTTGGTGACTTATAATTTTACTTGCCTAACAGGATACCTTATACGTGGAAGACATTGAAGAAAGAGAGAATGCTGGGACTCCACAGATTATTCAGATCACAAGAGCAGCATTGGCATTTTGGTTGAAAGATTACGTGGGATATGAAGTAATTGAGAAACTGGAGCACAGGTACATTAAAGAAGCAATCGAAAGGCTCTCCAAAAACCAGAACATAAAGATTCTCGGGAACAAAGCAGCTAAGAGAGAGGCTATATTGTCTTTCCTGATATACTCAACAAATAATTCACCACCAAATTGTCATAAGAAAGGAAGAGAGAGAGGGCTTTACCTGTGGGGAGAAACGGGGAACGAAAGAGACAAGCCTCTCCACGGACCTTTTGTCGCCACTCTCCTCAATGACCTCTTTGGCATTCAAGCGAGAGGCGGGTGCACTTGTGCCGGTCCATATGGTCATGCCCTACTTGGCATCAGTGAAGCTCAGTCCCATGCATTTAGACGTGCCATTCAAAAGGTAAGACACTTGTTTTCTTTCCTGTAAGACAGAGACATGTAAGACCTTGAAGGTTTTCAAACCGTAAAAGCCATACAAGGGAAGGGTCTATTAGGCACTACCCCTCAACCAGTGCGATGATTTCTTAGAGACATATAAGGTCAAGCATTTCACTGATCTTCTGTGAGTTTACCTTTATAACAGGGATTTGCTGGGGTGAAGCCTGGATGGACCAGAGTCAGCTTTCCCTACTACCTTTCGGAGGAGGAGTTCACGTACATTATCGCTGCACTGGAGTTTGTAGCCTGTTATGGCCAGAGATTCCTACCACTCTACCATTTTAACCTGAAAACTGGAAACTGGACCTTCAAAAAGAAGGCATTCGTGGAGACTATAGGGAAAGAAAGAAAGGGCAAATTTTTTATCTTAAATGACAACCAGGCTGGTGAAGATCCCAATGGAGATGCTAAACAAGAGAGCCTCACTGCCAGGTATACGTCATATTGGGAGAGTGCAAAACATATTGCTAGTCTCCTCCCCAAATTTCCCTCCCCGCGCAGGCTTCAGGTAGAAGTTGATCCAGAGCTACTGTACTTCCGCATCTAGAAGAAGATTTGAAAAAAAAAATTCAGTTGAACACAAGTTTTGTCCAAAGTATATACGAATAGACTATGCAACTTCAAGTACTATGTCACCAAGTGTAAGATATGGGTTTTTGAAAAGTCAAAGGTAGAAAAGAAAAAATAAAGAAATAAAGAAAAATAAAGCGTTGAAAAGTCAAAAGAAAAAGGTTGAGTGGATGCTTTAGCTTATAAAGGGCGAAGAAAGGAGGAAGGAAAAAGAGAGGAGGTTTTGCGCGCGCACACCACAGGGACCTCGCCAAGCCAAGTCAATTTTGTACCACAATGTTCAACAAGTGCTCGCACCCCTTGTTCTTTCAATCATATTAGTTTTCGAAGTTAGGGCTTAAATTCGGATTTATGTAAAAATAGAGCCATGGAGTTTGATTTTTGAATTGTTGAGCTATGTAATTTCATGGGAATAGTGAATTATGGCGTTGTGGAGCCACGGGTTTGATGGGAGTCGTTTTGGCGCAAAGGTTATGTCAAAGTGAGAATTTTAAGATTTTGTGTTCGAGTTTTGCATTGCCAACGACTTAAAAATCGCCTCTAAGGCAGTAGTTTTTTTGTCACGTATGAGTCGTTTTGTTAGCATTTAAGTTTAGTTTAGCCAATTGGTCGTTGAAGTATCGTTTTTACTCAAATTTGACATTGTTTCTCGGTTACTTGATAGGATCATGAGTTTGACAATTTAACTAACATTTGTTATTTCCTCATGGGCATTCTGAGGTGAGTGTACTATATCTTCTTTGAATTTGTAAAAATCTTATTCTGAAAATGCTATGAATTATATATATTATGAATTATGAAAAGGCATTGCTATTAACAAAAGTTGGGTCCAACATTTACTAATCTTTAGTTGTTTATGAATGTTTTGAAAGCATGTTATACAAGGTATTGTGAAATAATGTGTGTGCGCGCGCAACTGCTTTGCTATTGGTTTATGAAAGGTTTATAAATGATTTGAGAAATGACGGATGGCTATATTGCGAAAAGTTATTTACTTGGTTTATGATATTAATTTCTGAATTGGATTTCTACTATAGAAAGATGGTTGTTTATACTTAATATTGATGTGAGCCTATTGAGGGATATGTGAATATGCATACCGGATTTATGATATCATTTTGAGCCAAGCCACTGACTTCCTATGTGGAAACCTTGCCAAGGGGGAATTTTGTCATGACCATAGTTTGATATTAAAGAAAAGATAGATTAGTCGATGGATGAATTATTAACGTGTGTCTTGATATAAGATGGATCAATAAAATGGACCATTGACATTGCTATGAATTAGATTAATCAATGGACTTGATAATTGATGTTCGAATTGTGATGATGATTTAAATGAGTTTTTTTTTATTAGTATAAAATATATATACACACACACATCCAAATCTTTTCGAATTCTCAGTTAATGGTCTATAGAGCAAGAGCAATATCAATAGGAACTTTTGGGAGTTGGATTTGGTGGTTTGAGGCTGTGTCATTCAAGTAGAAAGATGTCCATGTCATCTCTCATTTTTTTTTTTTTTTTTTTTTTTTTTTTTTTTTTTTTTATGGTTTGAGGTGTGACACCAAGAGTCATCTGAAGATAATAGCCAAGCTGATTGTTACAGGCACCTATAGATATATGTACCAAGTCAAAATGACTTGCTCATGAATCTTGAGAAAATTCTCTCCACTCCACCATCATTGATTATTTCCCTCTTCAATCCTAGCGCTTACATGCAGAGCGTTTTAGCGTGGTTAACAAGAGCACTTGCCGAGATCAACTTCTATGTACAAGCTAATGCCAACAACGTGAGAGCACCTGTAAAGATTGATCAGGCCTCATGAGCACTCTCACCATGTGAATCATAGTGACGGATTGACAATGAAAGAGGAACCCTGCAATTAGTAATTAGCATATTCTATTGATTTTATCCAAGCAACGATTAGAAATCGCCTCTAAAATAGGGTTGACCACTGCACAAGCTTTTAACGTTGTAAAATCACCTTGAGTTTTTTTTTTTTTTTAAATACCTCTTATGTGCTCGCCCAACGGGGAAACGGTTCTCTCTACCCGTTGGTGGCTTACTCTCTCGCTAAAGGTGAGTTCTCCTCTATCCCTTCCAGTGATAGCTCCTCCATCTTACTTCCCGACTTGCAGTCCTTATTCGTGTGACAATGGTTGTTGATACAATCTCTCCACCTAATTAATCATAACCCTGTTTCTCTCCTTGAACCCTAAAATGAGCAAATTGATTTCTAAAACCCTAACTTGGTTGTTCTAGCTACACTAGCAAGTATTTTATGCTACCTACAGAGCTCCCTTCATTCCCAACCAAACCCCTAACCATCTCCCTCAACCCAATCTCCTCCTCATCGAAATCTTCTTCCATTTTGGTAAAACTCAATTTAGCCATGGAGGGTAACCAAGAAAACCATCTCCAATTGCTGGCCCTTTGTAAACGGATGGGAGATCTATGGGCTGTGGATGATATCATGGAACTGAATGCTCACATTCCTGAGGTAGACAAACAGGCTGATGAGTATCTGTTATATGAAAAATTATTTTCGAAACAAAATGTTAATTTTCAAGCATTTTGGGCTACAATGAAAAGGGCTTGGAAGTTAGAAGAAGTCAGATGTGAGGTGATAGATTCAGGTCTCTTTGTTTTCATATTTAAGTTGGAGGAAGAACAAAAAAGAATACTACAAACAGGCCCTTGGTCGTTTGCAAGCAATCTGTTAGTTTTACAGGAAGGAGACCCTACCGTTCCTAAACATTGCTTCACATATTGCTCTTTTTGGGTGTATTTGATGGGGCTTCCACGAGCTGCAATGTTGGAGGATTGTATTCAAACGATTGCTGGAAAAAAGGGAGAGGTAGAGGAAGTTAGAATTTATGCTAGAAATATTGGTTCTCGCAAAACAAGTAAAGCAAGACTGAGGCTGAATTTGCTTCATCCCCTTAAAACTGGAACGATCATTCATGTGGGTGATCGAAATTGGTGGATTGGCTTTAAATATGAGAGACTACCACACTATTGCTATTCCTGTGGTTATATAGGTCACTATGCCAACTATTGCCCGACCTTTCCATATGAAGAATCCAAAATTCCTCCGGATAAACCAGGACGCTATGGCTCTTGGTTGAAAGTTGAGGTGAAAGATCTCAACTCTTGCTAAAATACCTTTTATGGAGAAATATATTTTACCTTAGCAGAAGATGACATGGTCCCCGAACCCCTATTATCCCTTCTAGTGATGAATCAAACAGGAAAACTTCTATTGATGACAGTCAAGCCATTGTGCTTTATCACCCTACAACACATCTAACACCATAATTGTCAGTTTCAGCAGAACTTGCTGTACAGAAAAAAGGAAAAAGAATACAACAGTTCTTGGAACAGCCAAGGGAGGATCTACTTCATGATGCAGGGGTGGGGATCCAGGGGACAGCAAAATCTGGCACAAAGAAACAAACATCCAAAAATTTAAAATGCTTTGCTCCTTATGAGAAAAGGGGTTCTCTGACGACCCTTGTTGATATGGAAAAACTCCTTGATACACCAATTCAAATGTGGGAAGGCGAATCAGCAGAGGCTTTGGTGGCTAGCCCTAATAAGCCACCAAGGGGACAGCAAAATCTGGAACTGTCTCTCCCTTGACAGTCAAGCACCTACGAGCCTTAGTGGCTCATGAGAGACCTAATCTGGTTTTTCTTATGGAAACAAAGAATCAATACTAGGTGGTGGAAAATATCAAAAGAAGTCTTAAGTTTTCTTCATGTTTGTTATTAATCCTATTGGAATAGCGGGAGTTTTGGTATTATTATGGGATGAGTCGGTGCAAATTACGATTGAGCATAGTTGCCAAGAGGTGATTGATCTTTCATGCACAGATGTTGGAAATGGTTTTAAAATGAAGATATCTTTCCTACATGCATCTACTAATTTCCAAGAGAGAGTTTCTCTTTGGAACCTGCTTCGAGCTAGAAATGGAACTACAACATCACCTTGGCTTTGTATAGGACATTTCAATGAAGTGTTATATCATTGGGAGAAGGTGGGTCGAAGACAAGCGAAAAGATTCCGAATGACAGCATTTCGGGAATTTGTCGACTCGTGCTCTATAATAGACATTGAAAGTAACGGGTGTGCATTCACATGGACAAATAACAGGGAAGGAGATGATTTAGTAAAAAAACGGCTTGATCGAGCACTTTGTAACCTAGAATGGAGACTTCTATTTCCTAATGCCGAAGCTTTTGCATATCTAGCCATAGGATCTTATCATGGCCCTCTTCTACTATGCTTAAATTCACTTGAACCTAAAAAACAGAGATTATTCAAATATGAGGCTTACTGGTTAGATCATCCTGAATTAGCAGATGTAGTGGACAAGGCTTGGAAGGCAAAGAATGGGCAGTAAGGAAATCTGGTTAGGAAGACAAAAAAGGTGATCCAAGACTTGAGAAAATGGAGCCGGAGATCTTTTAAAAATGCATCCAAACAAATTGATCAACTCAAAAACCAGCTTACTTAGATTATGAACATGGCAAACCAAACAGATATGGGAGAAGAATATAATACCATGATTGAGAAAATCAGTACATTGTGGCATCAAGAAGATATGTATTGGGGCATTAGATCCAGAATTAATTGGTTAAAGTTGGGTGATTGGAACACTAAATTCTTTCATACAACAATAATTCAGAGGAGACAAAGGTGTTGGAGAAATCTTTCCAGAATATTTTGAAGCTGACAAAACGTTTCTTTCAGTCTAAAGTCTGCATGTTCGGAGACCGTCAGTTTAAAGTCTGAAGACTTTGTTCTCTCGAGACCCAAGACTCAAAACTCAAGACTTAAGTCTCAAGACTCAAGACTCAAGACTTAAGTCTCAAGTCTCAAATCTTAAGACTCAAGACTCAAGACTTTATTCTCACCGACAGTCTTTCTAATCCAGTGTTGAAGGAAATCCAAAGCCAAGGTTTATGGTTGAGGATTCGATCCTATCCTCTGGAATAGATTCTTTGGTTGGATAATCATTTCGGATTCTTTAATTCTTATCTAAGGTCGATTGAAGATCCGATGGTCAACGAAATAATTTTGGATTATTCTATTCTTGGAAACCGAGATCCTGATTGTATGGGCGAACAGGATTGATGGGCTATCATCAGATTCCTTAAATAGCTCGGATGATCTTCTTGATTGATTCCGTCCAACGGGTAGATTGGAGGAATTCCTTTGGTAAGTGCCAACGGCTATGATGGCATGAAGGAGTATAAAAGGAAGACGTTCTAGTTGTTTTAAGTGTGTGATCGATAGAAAAATTCCAGAGTCTGAAGATCCTTGATTGTTAGTTGAGACTGAGCGAATTTGTATACAGAGAGTGTTTATACTTGGTGACGCCTTGAGTGAGTGTGGTAGATCATCTACACCTAGAAATCAAGGAAGATCAACACTGTAACAACTCTTTGATCATAGTGGAATCCAGCCAATCGGCTGTCAGTGCAGAAGAGTGGACGTAGGCTTGAATCAAGCCGAACCACTATAAACCGAGTGTTCAATTCTCTCTTTCCCTTACTTAGTCTTGCGATTGAATTTTTATCTGTTGCAAATACTCTAATTGATATCGTGCAAGCTTCGAGAAATTTTAGTATACCTATTCACCCCCCCTTTAGGTACTCGTACTAGCTATTTCAATTGGTATCAGAGCTCGTGTTCTTACTTTGTTTGAAGTGTTTCACTTCAGAGTAAAAGATCCATGGCTAGTATGCTAGCACCAGGGCTGATGGAGGGGCAAAGCAATACCAGACCTTCTTACTTCGATGGAAAGGATTACAACATCTGGAAGAACAAGATGAAAGCTTTCCTACGATCAAAGGATCCTCTGGAATGGGACGTTGTGGAAAGAGGAATTAATCCTGCTGCTGCATCAATCTCTGAAAGAGGGAAAGAAACTGTTGAAACCAGCGGAATGTCTCAAGAAGAAATAAACAAGAGACAAGCACTCGATGCTAAAGCAATTTATTCTTTATATTGTGCCTTGTCACCAACTGAATATAACAGAATATCTTCTTGTGTTACAGCAAAAGAAGTTTGGGACAGGTTACATATCACTTATGAAGGGACAGATCGAGTGAAGGAGACCAGAATTAACATTCTTCTTGGTCAATATGAATCCTTCAAAATGAAACCAGGAGAATCTATAACTGACATGTTTAGTCGTTTTATAGATATTGTCAATGGTCTTGAGAACCAAGGACAAAAAATTTCTGATCCCATGAAGGTGAACAAGCTTCTACGTGGACTCTCCAAGGATTGGAATCATATAAAGACTTCAATAAGAGAGACCCAAAGAATCATGCCATTATCTGTAGATGAACTGATTGGAACTCTTCAGTCTTACGAAGTGGAACGAATTAATGAAGACGAAGATCCAAGAGGTAAGAAATCTATTGCACTAAAATCAAATGATGATTCTGATGATGCAGATTCTGAAGATGATATGGATGATGAGGAGCTCGCCCTCATGATAAGAAGATTTAGAAAACTGAATAGAAAAGGCAGAAGGTTCATCCCAAAGAAACAAAGTTTTCAGAGACAGCAGACCAAGTCCGTTGATGATGAGGAACCAAACAAAGATGTAGTTTGCTTCGAATGTAAAAAGAAGGGACACATCAGACCCAACTGTCCTCTTCTGAAAAAGAAAAGAGGAAAAGCTGAGAAATCTCGAAAAGCTCTTAAAGCCGAAACCTGGAGTGATACAGAGTGTGAAGAGAGTGATGAGGAATATGCCAACCTGTGTCTAATGGCGCAATCAGACTTAGACTCCGGATCAGATTCAGACAGTGAATTTGAAGTAAGTGATTATAAAATCCCTGTCAAAGTCTCTAAATATATTGATGAGTTATGTTTTAGTCTTAAGACCTCTCTTAAAAAGATTTTAGAACTTAAAAAGGAAAATTCAGTTTTAAAACAAAAGGAAAACATTTTAGAAGAAAAGGTAAAAAATTTAGACTTGAATGTTTCTACTCTTAAAGAGAGTGAAGAAAAACTTTCAAAAGAAAATGCTTTCTTAAAAACTGATTTATCAAATATTTCAAAGAAATTTTCAATAGGATCTGAAAAACTTGAAAAAGTTCTTTCAATCCAAAGACCTTACTTCAATAGGTCGGGTCTAGGTATGACAGCTAAAACAATCCCTTTGATTGATTTCCCGAAAGTAAAAGAAAGAATTAAGAAAAGACCATCAAGAGAGGCTTATAAAAATCATTTCAAAAGAGTTTTTGTAAAACCTGTAGGTCGAAATGCTTTAAGGTGTTCTAAATGTAACAGTCAGGATCATTTTGAAAAAGAGTGTCCTATGGTTTGGAAGCCTGTTAAGAGAGTATGGCCTAATAATGCTCATCCTACTAACACCAAAGGACCCAAGAAAATTTGGGTACCAAAGAAAGCTTGAGACTCTCTTTTGAATGCAGGTCTCTGTCAAAAAGAAGGTAAAGTGGTATCTTGACAGCGGATGCTCAAGACACATGACAGGAGACTCAAATAGTTTCATAAAGCTCATTAAAGTAAATGGTGGAAAAGTTTCATTCGGAGGAAATAGCAAAGGAAGTATTGTGGGATTCGGAACTGTGAAAATTGGAAATCTCACAATAAGCAATGTTTCTTTAGTGGAAGGACTCAACTACAATCTTCTCAGCATTAGCCAATTGTGTGATACTGGTTACAAGATCTTCTTTCAAGAAGGTATATGTTCTGGAATTAGCAAAGATTCGACTCAGTCTTTTATGGGTCGAAGGCATGGAAACATCTATCTCCTTGATGTAAAGCCAAATGAAGAACAATGCTTAATCTCAATTCAAGATGAAGCAGTTCTCTTTAATTCTTATCTAAGGTCGATTGAAGATCCGATGGTCAACGAAATAATTTTGGATTATTCTATTCTTGGAAACCGAGATCCTGATTGTATGGGCGAACAGGATTGATGGGCTATCATCAGATTCCTTAAATAGCTCGGATGATCTTCTTGATTGATTCCGTCCAACGGGTAGATTGGAGGAATTCCTTTGGTAAGTGCCAACGGCTATGATGGCATGAAGGAGTATAAAAGGAAGACGTTCTAGTTGTTTTAAGTGTGTGATCGATAGAAAAATTCCAGAGTCTGAAGATCCTTGATTGTTAGTTGAGACTGAGCGAATTTGTATACAGAGAGTGTTTATACTTGGTGACGCCTTGAGTGAGTGTGGTAGATCATCTACACCTAGAAATCAAGGAAGATCAACACTGTAACAACTCTTTGATCATAGTGGAATCCAGCCAATCGGCTGTCAGTGCAGAAGAGTGGACGTAGGCTTGAATCAAGCCGAACCACTATAAACCGAGTGTTCAATTCTCTCTTTCCCTTACTTAGTCTTGCGATTGAATTTTTATCTGTTGCAAATACTCTAATTGATATCGTGCAAGCTTCGAGAAATTTTAGTATACCTATTCACCCCCCCTCTAGGTACTCGTACTAGCTATTTCAAAAGGAACAAAATCAACATGCTAAGGATTGAAGAGAATGTATGGAGTCGAGAGCCTCAAATCATCAAACAACACATCACAGGTTATTATAAAGATCTGTATAAATCTGTGGGGTCCCGTTACTATTAGCAGTCTTAGAGCAGTGTCCACTTGTTGTTTCTGAGGAAATGAATGAGATGTTAACAGAACAAATTACTAAGGAGGAGGTGCAGCAAATTGTTTTTCAAATGGGGGCAGCTAAAGCCCCTAGACCAGATAGTTTGAGTGGTCTTTTCTATCAAAGTCAGGGGCATATCATTCATGAAGACATATTCAAACTTGTGGACTCTTTCTTCAAAGAAGGTACCTTTGATCCAGAACTAAATGAGACCCTTATAACACTTATCCCCAAAGTGGCAAATCCCGAGAGCATAACAAAATCCCGTCCAATCAGCTTGTGCAACTTTAGCTACAAAGTTATTGCAAAAGTCATGGCGAATAGACTTAAACCTTGGCTCCCACTCATTATCTCCCCAGAACAAAGTGCATTCGTCGATGGCCAGCAATACAAGACAATATTTTTATAATTCAAGAAGTCCTACATTAGCTACGGGTTAGAAAGAGACACAGGAAATTCCAAGCTGTGCTGAAGCTAGATATGTAGAAAGCGTACGATAGAGTTGAGTGGGACTTTCTATGTGATTATATGAAGAAGATGGGTTTCAGCGATAAATGGGTGAATATGGTCAGATTTTGTATCTCCTCAGCTCAATTCTGTGTCCTAATTAATGGTGAAGCAGGAGAATCTTTCACTCCAACTAAAGGTATTAGACAAGGGGATCCTCTCTCACCTTATCTTTTCATAATTTTGGCCAATGTTCTCTCCCACTTGGTGCATAATGCTGCTATGGAAGGAAGCTTAAAAGGTATCAAACTAAATCCTCACCGCCCTACCTTCTCACACCTATTCTTTGGGGATGATGCCATTTTCTTCTTGGATGGAACAATTAGGGAAGCTCAGAACCTTGCCAATATATTGAATTGCTATTGTTTTGCTTCTGGTCAATCAATCAATCTTAACAAATCTTGGGTATTTTTTGGGGCAAGCTGTCCACAGGATTTGAAAAGAAATATTGCATATGAAATGAGGGTTCCTATCTTAGAAAAAATTGGAAAATACTTAGGGATACCATCTGATTGGGGCCAAACTAAAAAACAGATGTTAGATTATATCATAGAAAGAGTGGACAGAAAACTGGAGGGATGGAAAGAGCAATTAATCTCGAAGGCGGGGAAAGAAGTGCTAATTAAAATGGTTATTCAGGCATTACCCCAATATACCATGAATATCTTTAAAATACCTCTATCAATTTGCCGAGCGATTGAAAGGGAAATCTCAGCCTTCTGGTGGAAGCAGAATGCAAAACAAAAAGGTATTCATTGGAAAAGTTGGGATGTTTTAAAGATGAGGAAGGAACAAGGAGGAATAGGGTTTAAAGATTTAGTGGAATTTAACAAGGCTATGTTGGGAAAACGAGCTTGTAGACTAAATCAAGCTCCTGAGGCCTTATGGAGCAAAATTTTTAAAGGCCTTTACTTCCCTCATGATAACCTATGGACTGCTACAAGGGGTGCCAAACCATATTGGGGTTGGCAGAGTACTCTAATTGGCCGAGATGCCTTAAAACCTGATCTGAAATGAGAGGTCAGGGATGGCAAATCTATTAACTTGAGAGAAGATCGCTGGCTAATGTCAGGCAAGATTGGAGGCCCGACGAATCTAAATGACCCTAAGTTAGTGGCAGATATCATTGAACCAAATATGCGTGCATGGAACAATCAACTTATCAATGAGCTCTTCGACAGCAACATCTCAGAGGAAATTCAGGCAATCACACTCAACATAATCACCAGACTTGGATTACTCGGGGAACTACAAAATCAAAAGTGGATATCATAAAATAAGAGCAGCAAACACAACCACCACAGAAAACCAGGCATCCTCTTCATATCAGGCCCCGAAACGATTATGGAGAGAAATCTGGCATCTACAGACTACCCCTAGATTCAGGCACTTCATGTGGAGTTTATGTAATGAGGGTCTTCCTACAAAAATCAATTTATGATGAAGAAAAATCATACCTGAGCCGACATGTCCATTCTGTCACCAGCTTCCAAAGTTGTCCGAGCATATTTTCATGCTATGTCAGTGGACAAAAGAAATATGGCTGAATTATAGTGTCGACATAGATGTTTCCCCAACATCTATAACAAGAACAGATAAATGGGTAAGCGAATACCTTCTGTTTGGCATCTCAGCAAGCCAAAAGGCAATTTTTGCGACTACTCTTTAGCAAATACGGAAGGCACGTAATGCTCTACTCTTTCAAGGCCGAAAAATAAAACAAACCCAGATAATCAGTGAAGCCTTTCTCTCCCAACAGCTATATGAGAAGTGGAATCCACGAAGGAAAGAGCTTACCTCATAATAGAACACATGGATGCCTCTAGATCCGAGCGCCTTGAGGATAAACGTCGATTGTTCTTGGCATGAAAAGAAATCGGAGGGCTCCATCGCCGAAATATGCCAAGGAGCAGATGGGGTGTGTATTGCAGGCTTCGTGCAGAAGATCACAGCTCAATCGGCTCACATGGGAGAAACCCTAGCTGTTCAACAGGTGCTCGCATGGCTGAGGAAGTCTTGAACTGCTCTGATTGGAACTACTTTAGACGCACGAACTGACTTGCCCAACTTGCCCATGTATATCTTTAGCAACTGTCTCCCAGTTGTGGACTCCATCTTGGGCTGAACTGAAATCCCCTGGGCCTCTCGTCCTTACATTCTTGACTGCAGACAAATGATGGCCCAAATGAAGAATGTCTTTTTGAGGTTTGAACCGCGCCAATCAAACCGAGCTGCTAATTGGATCACCAAATCCCATAATATCGGTTCTCTTCCTAGTAATTGGGTATCTAATCCCCCACACGAACTTTATCTTATCTTATGTTTAGATCTTCGTATTAGTTGTAATCCACCATCTTAGTATTAATCAATGAAGTACCTTCGACCAAAAAAAAAAAAAAAACTATCACTTGAATGCCAATAGGCATGCGGCCCTACTGGTAAAGGGATTAGGGTTGGGCGTGGAGTACCGAATCTGAGGTTCAATCCTATCGCGTCACGTGTTCACAGAAAAGAGGAGTGGGAGCCCCCAAAAGAAAATCTATCCCTTGAACTATCAGGTAGTCTTGAGTTCTTTAAAGAATTATCCAACTCCCATGGAGACACGCAAAAAAATGCCAAATGCTCAAGTGAAGGCTTATAAGGTCATTGAAAAGAGCTTATAAATATACAATGATTACAAAAAAATGTTTATTCACTAAAATAATGTATTTGATGTATAAAGTCGGAATATATGATAAAGATTTCAATAAAAATATGCTCAAGCATTATAAGATGGATTCCGTGCCAAGAAGTACGGACCTTTATCCATATTAATAGATTTCATTAAGTGTTGATAAGGGTCAAAAAACTATTAGGTAAGAAAAATGGTCATTTTTTTTTTATAAAATTTTTTGGTAATTTACCAACACTTTTAGAAAGTTTCTATATTTTTTACAATTTGCAAATTATAAGTTTTTGTATTAACTTACTAATATTCATTTGCATATATTGGGATTGCTTCAAATTTATCAATTTTTATGTGAAATTACCAATCTAAATTAGACTAACAAGTTTCATCAGACTATTTTTTCAACTAATTTCATTTTCTATCTCTCATTTGAATTACTTATTTATGCTTAATTTTTTTCTTAGAGATAAAGAGAAATTGGTAATTAAAATATATAAATAAACATTGATAATCAACTCAAATAAGAGGTAGTAACACATAACTAGTTGATAATCTAATTGAGGAAAGGTTGATACTTGCTCTTATTGATATTGGTAGATTCTAAAAAGAGTTGGTAAATTCAATGCATTGGTAAGCAAGACAAATAAAAGACATAACTTGATAGGAAAGTTGGTAAATTGAAAAATAAACAAATAAGAGTCCGTGTTGCTGGTCTTCGCTAGCTGGTATTTGGCGGGGCCTGTGAACACCAATAAGGTGTGCCTGGGCGAATCCTCGGTATCAAAAAAGAAAAAAGAAAAAAAAAACAAATAAGAGTCCGTAATCAACTCATATGAGAGTTGGTAAATCTAAACTTGCTAGTAGCCTAATGGGAGAAAAAAAGCTAGTAAGACACAAAAATAAAGATCGACAGATTCATAGAAAAGTTCGTAAATCTCAAGCGTTAGTAAGAAAGTAAATAAATGCTTATAAAAACATAGAAATATGTTGTTAATTGGCCAATTGTGAAAAAAGGACGGTGATTTCATAAAGATGATAATAAATACTCAACGGGTTACTTAGAAATCAGAAGAAATGTAGTTTTTCAACAATTTTTTTGGCACTTACCAACTCTTTAAGAATTTTTTTAATAGAAAAATAGAATTGTCTGAATTATGGAATTAAAGAAAAACTTTGGTATTTTGCAAACCGTTCAAATTTGGTATTTTCATAGAAATGCCGGCAAATTAATGAAAAATTATAGGCCAAAATTACTGAAAAATCATATAACCTATAACTTTGTTTAAAGATTTTTAACACTTACCATTTCTTTTCAGAAATTGACCATCATGACTTCTTTTTTTCAAGGAACAATGGAATAATCCGAATTAAGTAATAATAGTAAATTAGCGCATAACCCAATAAAACCACAACCCATAATGGCCTCATTGCTTGTAAGATTAAGTTCAGTAGCAAATCTAATTATTCCCTAAAATACCCCTACCTTCCACTTTCTTGATTCCTTACACACACGAATAGTTTCATGCTACGCATTAAAGTAAAGATTAATTTATCCGGTCCACCTCATCCATACAAATGTTCTCATGACAGAGGAGATGGAAAATGTACATTGACGCCACATCTGTCTTTCGGATTAGTTGATATAGGATTAAGACACGCTACAGGCTGTAGTTTCCAAGGAAGTCTCTCTCTCTCTCTCTCTCTCTCTCTCTCTCTCTCTCTCTCTCTCTCTATTTAAAAAAAAAAAAACAAAAGAGTGAAAAAGTGCGATTCACGTGGAATTGAGCAAATGGTATGGGGCAAGACCGTGTGGGAAACGATCTACTCAAATTGACGTCAATGCACCAATCAGAAGGAAAGGTAGAAGATCAGAATCAGTGAGCCCCGTGATTTTATGATATTTAACATAAGCGCACTTAATAATTGGGTTAATACATAAATCCTTGTTAAAGAAATTTGCTTAAATTGAGATCTCCTTGATTTTATGCGTGTTCAACATTAGTCGTTCCCTTTTAATTTTTTTTTTTCAATAGATTGCACCGCTTGGGTGATGCTCGTCATAGTTAACAATAGAGTACGAGATACTCCATCGCCACGTTCATCGCTACAACCTTGTCACATGAATTTGCAGCAACGATATTTATCAAATTTGTCGCTAGAGCGTGGCCAAAGTTGTGGAACTAAGCAACCAACATCAATTTCATCGCTAAAAAGACGAATTCCCCCTAGTTAAGCAGCTGAATGTGTTCCACCTTCTAGGAATGAAATGCTGGATAATCACTAAAAAAAATCCTGACTTTATTATACAGTTATCAATTTGGTTATAAATTTTTCGATTTGACAAATTTAGTCCTAAATCATTTGATAATTTGCCAATGCTAATCTTTTAGCGTAGACATTGGTCTTCATACATAGTACGTTCAATGTTAACATGAACAACTTTTTTATATTTAAAAAAAATTCTCATTTTTTATTCTTTATTCTTTTTCTTTTCTTTTCTTTTCTTTTTTATCCAAACTCTCGCTAACTACAAGCGAGGGTCGCAATACCCTCACCCCATAGTCAAACTCATAGGCCTTGGGAGAGGCTTGTCACAACAACACCCTCGCCAAAGTTTGGCAAGGTCAAACCTTGCTTGTGGCCATCCTTCCCTGGTGGCTATTGAGACGCATGAGGAAGAAGGAAAAAGAAAAAAAAATTCAAAAAATTTTGAAAATTGCAAAAAATATCCATATCAACACTAGTCATGTCAGGAAGAACAATCAAGTCAATGGTTACTTGCCCAAATTTGCTGAAAAGATTATATTGACAAATCATCATATCATTTAAGATTAAATTGGTTAAATTAAAAAATTTAAGACTGAATTAATATCCATACAATAATATTAAAAAAATTGGGTAATTTCCCCAATGAAATGTAGAGAATCTTAAATTGGTTTCTTGAACATATTCAAATTTCATAAATGAAGACACAAGTTTTGCATATATTTATAATCGAGACAGAAGACATTCATGGTCGTGACAACACATCAAACTACTTATGTGTTTATTTTCTAGGACAATCAAATGGCGTTGCCCTAGTTGGGACGAGACATCTTTTCTTGATAGATAAGGATATATGAATTAGGGAGGGATAAATTATTCAATAAACTTACTATATGTAGAATAATGACTAATCTGTCATTGCATTTGGTGGGATTCACGTCCAACATTAATTATTTTTTGTGGTATAGATAAGATACTTTCAAGACCAAGAATATTATTTTGTATGGTCTCTTTCACAAGCCGCAAGACCCCAATCAATGTTTTGAAGTACATGTTAGAAATTTTCTATTTATTGAGGGACGATGGGATTGATTAATGATGGATATCTAGGGAGTAACTTTGGGACCTAATCCAATTGCATGTCTTGAATTCTAACTGTTAATTGGTTTTGATGAGACGACAGTCAACGCATGAGCCTCATCCATGTTCACTAGTCCACTAAGTGCCTGTAAAGTCCAACTTCACTTTTATTTTAACTCACTTTCAATTTTTTGCTTTACCTCATTGCAAAGTTTGGAAGTTGAAACCTATACCTGAAACTAAATCGTCCCCATCATAATCCTCCCTAAGAATGTTAGGATTCGAACCCCCCAACCTACTTCTTTTGTCATGACCGAACCTCGAGTGCATACCCATCCCTCAATGGTTGATTAAAATTTTTGCAACATCCTAGGAATTGTTTCCGACCCATTCATTTTATTATGCAAGCGGAAACGTAATAATAATAACCTCCATACAATAGAGAAATGGGATAGCAAACATAGAATTATGCTTTCATAAAACACAAATATTTTTACAATAGTGTTTATGTACATAAAAGTAACAGGGGTCTATATCATAAAGAAGAGCTACTAGGTTATCTACACACTGAGCTCCTCATCCATGGGATCAAATCCCTCCCTACGACCCTGCTAGACTTTTCGATAGTCTTGGGTGAGCTGTCACCCATTATCCAAATCAGACGAAAGACTCGTCAACATCTGGAAGGGCTACAAAAAAACTCATACTTCACTTCCTACCACCCTCTGCATCAGACTTGACAATCTTCCATCTAGGGAGTTGAAAATTTTAGCCCACAACAGGGTGAGACAACATCTTAGTAAGTCCATCCCCTAAATCCCGATTAGAATAAAAGTACACCCACATGCATCCTAACCATATTTCCCATCATTTACTGAATATCAACATTTCCCTGCATGTCAATATTAATCAATTTGTACATACTGTATTGAGATCACATATCATAGGGACATTTCAACAAGTGTACATCACAATCACATGGGCCCCAATTATTAGACTAAATAATTATGATACGTCCCATACCGCACCATAAAATTCCATTTCCTAATTAGGTCCCTCAATTTCAATCATTCATAAGCATCAACGGACTTCGACCCATCGGTCACGGCCAACTCAATAGTTAACGATCTTCCGGCCTAGCTGGGCATCGCCTCGCACCATCAAGCATAGCAAAGTCTACATTTAGACGGCATTCCGGTTAGGAGTATCGGCCCAGCATCTACTACGACCAATATCCGTTGACTTGGGGCATTCTCGAAATTCTCAAAGGAGCATCGTTCAGCCCCAAAGGCTCGTGATGGAATCTTACATCATTTATGCATTCATCCAATTTCATAATTCATCAATCAATTGCATAATTCAATCACATCATCAAATATGCCATTCCTAATAAGCAAACATAAAAAACAGTCACAAACTACTACTGGCCCTAACCGGCAGAAATTGTTCACTTACACGTCTCCAGTTTTAACTCCAGAAACCTAAACAACTAATTCATAAAATTCTCAAATTTGAATATGTTATAATGAATCCATAAACTAACATCTTTCATGAATACACCAAATCCCAGATCCTTCTAGATTCAACCTAGTAAATCGTTCAATTCAGTACCAAAATTAGGTCCGTTCCCAAAAAATCTGTTTTCCGAAATCAGTTTGTTCGAGATCCGAAACATGTCCGTTTGACCTGAAATTTGAGTATGTTAAATTAGAAGAGGTGATAAAAAAAATTTGTGAAGCAACCATTTTTAAATTCGGATTCCAAGAGTTAATAAAAAAAAACCCGCTATAATCATAAAAGGTCACCAATTCCAATTAAAATAGAAGTTCTGTTTGAAAACGATGGAGTTGATATCCCCTGCTTCCAGGTCCCTAAAAATCTTGAGGAAAATATATGTTGTATCTGAGGATGTCTAAAACATTTCTCTAGAAAATCTCAACCTCAAATTCATAACCATTTCAGTCTATAAAAATGGCAAATAGCAGACGTCCAGGAACCAATCCTAAAGAATAGCCATTGCTTTCAACCAAATCATCCTCAAACGTGTTAATCTCATGAATTAGACTAACATTAATCCATTCTAATGCTAATCTAACCATTCTAACTTATAACTAATCCATACTTAAGTTAGTCTAAATCATCCTTAAACCTAATCAACCTCATAAGCAAATGTAATTAGCCCCTAATCAAGAATTTGGGAAACTAACTCACTTAATTTGTGGATTGAAGAACTCCTGGCGATGGCGGCACGACGGCGATGAAATTACAAGGCTCACAACTCAAACAGCTACGGTTCGTTGAAGTTGAGCTCAAGGCCAAGGGCCCTCAACTTGAGCGGACGGCATGCAACGGTGAGGATGATGGTGAGCCAAGTGGATGATGAAGCTATAGAAAATGAAAGAAAATAAATGGAGGTGAAAAAAAAAGGATGGGGGTGCTACAGTAGAAATGGAGAATGCGTGAGGGGGGAGAAGAGAAAGAGAGAAGGGAGAGAAAAAGAAAAGAAGAAGAGGGGGTCGTCGAGAGGAGAAAGGGGGGAAAAGGAGAGAGAAATAATAAAATAATAAAATAATGGAGGGGAAGTTGGGGGGGAATTGCAGCAGAAGGGTAGGCGTAGGTGAGGGGTGGAAAAGTGGGAGAGAGAAGGAGAAAAAAGAAGAAAGAGAGAAGAAAGAGAAGAGAAAAAGGGGGTGGAAATTTCCGTAGAAAGAGGGAAAACGTGAGGGAGAAGAGAGAGAGGAATCTCGGCCGAAGGAAGAGGATGCGTGAAGGAGAGGAGACAGAGGAGAGAGAGAATAAAGAAATAATAATAATAATAATAATAGTGTTATCATTTTTCTTTTTCTTCCAATCTCCGATTTTTTATCCGATAATTTCTTTTTCCAAAATTTAGGGCTCGCCGACAATTTGATGAACGATGAGACAATATCTAATAATTAAATATGGAAACTCTCGAAAATTCGATACCCGAAATCAAATTAAATTCTATGGTTAAAAACCGATCAAACGCCACTTTAGTACAACCTGATATATCGGGTGGCTTTTAGGAGTTCTCGCACGCACGGTTGACCTGTGGTTGATAATTTCCGATCCACGTTTGTGCATCTTCAAATTATGAACGAATCTCGGTTGTCATATAATCGTGAGGGTTCAATTACATACCCTGAATATAATATTAATAAAAAATCGGTTTATTGTCGTTCGACACAAATATCATAATTGTGCGGAATCACCTGCGAACCAATTACGTACTTTAGTCAAATCGATTTATATCCGTTTGCTAATTGATTTATACAGTGTAATATTGACCCTTGTCGATCCTTATAATCAAGTGGTCGATTTCCGATCGAATTCTCTAGTCTTTCGTGTTTTAACCCTTTATGGCCTCACCCACTAGATTAGTTAACTCGTGAGTGATCGGTTCAGAGTAAAATAACCATAAGTGCGTCGATGAAATAACCATTTCATATATTTCGAAATAGGGCCAAATTTCGAATGTCACATCTTTCCATGTAGGAAAGGTGGCCACTAGTGGTTAATTGACTTTTCTATTCAACTACTGAGTATCCTTACCGAGTGTATGACATACTAATTTTCGCTCAAGCGGATGTTAGAAATAATCTCCGAAACAAAGGTTTACCACTACACGAGCTTTTAATATTGTACAACGACTCACTTTAACCATTCATTGAGCCATCGCCTAGACTTGAGATCCTTAAAGAAGCAACAAACCTTATGCAGCATCCGACCACCATGGAAACATGCAACGAAACACAACATCTAAAGCGAAGGCTTATGAGGTGATTGAAAAGAGCTTATAAAGAATATGCAATGATTTCAAAAAATGTATATGCACTAACTTTTATTTACCTTTCATAACTACACTTTAAATTTACCAATTCTTATATAAAATTACTAACTTTAATAGATGATGGCTTTATTAATTTTTCTTTGATGTATCAACTAATTCCAGGTTACCAACCCTAATTTTTGTTAGTCACCAGCATTTTTTTAGAATTTTGTAAAAATATTTGAAAACTTTCCTATTGAGGTACTTAATCAAGAGAAAGCTAAATAAGCCACTCAAATAAAGGATAGTAGAGATTTATTTAATCGAAGATACAAGAAATTGGTAAATTTAAAACAAAATAAAATAAACGTTGGTAAAGCAACTCAAAAGAAAGCTTTTAACCAAGAATTCGTTTGTAACTTAATAGGAGAAAAATAGTGAGTCACATTCAAATAGTAATTGGTAAATTTAAGATGTTGGTAAGAATAGGAGATTTTTTTTTTCTTTCGTTAGAGAGAGAGAGAGAGAGAGAGAGAGAGAGAGAGAGAGAGAGAGAGAGAATCGGTAGTTAGAAAAAATAATTAAACAAATGTTGGTAACTAAATCAAATAAGAGTTACACAAATTTGTTGGTAACTAAATTGGAGAAATTTGTTGGTAACTAAATCAGAGAATAGTTTATAATCACTTTAATCTAGGTTGGTAATTTCTATAGATAGTTTATAATTCCGAAAAGTTTGCAAGTAAGGCAAATAAACAATTAGTCACTTAGTTGGAGAAAAATTGGTAAGTCGAATTAAAAAATTTTGTATTTTCATATAATAGTTGGCAAAGTTAAGCCGTTGGAAAGAAAGCTAAACAAAAGTTGCTAACCATAGGAATAGTTTTTTTCTTCTTCTTTTTTTTTTTTTGGTCATAGATAAGAGAAGTTGATTTGGATAACAAAGTAAATATTAGTAACTAACTTAAATATGCAAGCAACTCAAATGAATGTTGGTAATTTATGAAACTTAATCCGATAAAAATTGTTAAAAAGTAATGGCACGTATAAAAGTTGCTAATTTCATATAATAGTTTGTAAATTTAAGTTAGTGATGTGAAAGGTAAATAAAATTTGGCAAAAAATAAATGAAGTGTTCTAATAAATATTGGTAACTAATTTAAAAGAGTGGGTAATGCAAAATTATTTAGTAATTTAATAAAAAAAATTTGGTAAACTCTCTAGTTGAGGTTAGTAATTTCTAAAAATGAGTAGATAAGTTTTAGAAAAATTTAGTAATTGACAAGGCAAAAAGTTGTTAACAAGAGGAATAATCATTAAATTAAAAAAAAAAACATTGGTCAGTAATTTACATGAAAATTGGCCATTCAACACTAGCTAGTGACGTAATCGAGGAGAAATTGGTAAATCACTCAAATAAATTGATAATTTCTTATGAAAATTGGTAATTCTAAGGTATGAGTAAGCAAGGTTGATGAAAGTATAAAAAGATAACATGATTTTTCTTTTTTCTCAGAAATAATAAAAATTGATATTTAAAAAAATAAACATTAGGAAACAACTCAAATGAGAGAGAGTAACGCTTAACTAATGGATAATTTAATCAGAGAAAAGTTGATAATCACTCTTACTAAGGTTAACTGATTCTAGAAAGAGTTGGTAAGTACAACAAGTAAAAGTGATAACTCGAGAAAAGCTGGTAAATTAAAAAGGGAAAACAGATAAGTGTTCATAAACAACTCCATTGAGAATTGATAAATTAGTAACTTAATGGGAGAAAAACTAGTAAGTAAATAAAGACTGCAAATTCATATAAGAGTTGGTAAATTTCAAATTATGTAAAAGAAAATAAAAGTTGATAAAATATAGGAAATTTTTTGTTTGTAAACAGTAAAAAAGAGTTGGTAATTTCATAAAAATGATAGTAAATTATCAACACGTTACTAAGGAATAGAATGAAATGTAATTTATTTATTTTCAACAGCATGTTTTAGCACTTGCGAATCTTTCAAAAAAAAATTCCATAAATTAGCAATAATTAACTGAAAAATCAAGTGATCTATAACATTTCTACCGATGCCCTTTAACACGCATAGACTTTTTTTTTTTTATAAATGTACCGTCATCCAAAAATCCAATTTTTTTGGGACGGAACAATAAAATCACCTCGATTATGAAATAATAGTATACTACCATAAAATTTAAAAAAAAATGGCGATTTACATTTTTTCCTTATAAATTTCTCTTGTATACTCAATAATGGTCTCATTGAATGTGAGTTCTTTTTTTTTTTTTTTTTTTGTCTAGTCCCATCCTAGATCTATTTTATAGACAATTGTGTGTGCTATATGTTGCACACAAGTAGAAAATCCCTGCTCTCTGACTTACATGTTCTCATCCCAACCCCGGAGAAGGTAGGGAATTGAACTCCTCAGTTTCCTTCCCCAAGAGGTAAGGGGTGATTATTGAGACACTAAAATGAATCAAAATAACCCAACTCACGCTTTCTTTTTCTAGGAAAATTCCAAATAAGGGGCTTTTAATTTCATAAATAAGGGTTCGAAGTGGATTTTATTTCAAATAAGGGCTTGAAGTAGTCATAGTTGTTATAAATGAGAGCTTAAAGTGGCCATGGTTATTTCAAATAATAGCCTAACCTCATCGGTCACCGATTGATTAAATATTCCAATCGATCAAGGCCATTTTCATCCAATTACAATTTTTCACTTCTCTTTTTTTTTTTTTTCTTTCTAGTGAGGGCCAACGTGCGTCGACGAGGGTTCAGTGACCCTCACCAGTTGCTGTTAAGGAATGATAAGGACTCAGCCACCTTTTCCGACTATGAGTGAGGCCACCCTCACCGGATCTAGCGAGGGTTGGCCTCACTTGGGGCCAATGAGGGCTCGGCAACCCTCGTTGATTGTTGGCAAGGGCAACCTACCTTAAGGAAAGGGTTGCCTCGACCAAGCGAGGCCATCCCTTGCCGGTCGCTAGCAAGGTGACCCTCGTTTGGATCTTGTGAGGGCCAACCTCGTCAATTGATGCGAGGGCAACCTGCCTCAACCCTTGCTTGGATCTAGCAAGGACCGACCTCACCAATGGTTGTGAGGGTAGCCTGCCTTAACCCTCGCCTAGATCTAGCAAGGGTTGATGGCCACAAGGGCAGCCTGCCCCAAGGCGAAGCCATCCCTCATCAATCATTAGCGAAACCCTCACCCAGATCTAACGAGGGTCAGCCTCGTCGATGGCTGCGAGGGTGGGGTTCCCCTCGTAGGCACCGGGGAAGGCAACCCTCACCCAGCCTTTTTCAACATTGCCAATGGCCAGGCGGCCACCAATGTAAAAGAAAGAAAAACCAGAAACCGGAAAAAAAAATAAAGGACAAAGAAAAAAAATTTAAAAAAAAGGTAAATGACTAAAATGACCTTGATCAATCGAACAGTCAGACCGTTATTTAAAATAAACATAGTCACTTCAGCCCTTCTTTGAAACAAGATTCTCTTTAAACCCTTATTTGAAAAAAAAATGATATTATTTCAAGTCCTTATTTAAAACAAAGTCTAGTCCAGACTCTTATCTAAGAAAATAAAGACACTTTGGACGCTTATTTGGAATTTTCCCTTCTTTTTTTTACTTACGTCGTAGGCACACACATGAATAGTTTATGCTAGTTTATAAAATAAAGATTAGTTTGTCTTATCCACCTCATCTATACAAATTTCTAAGGAAAATTTTCCTAAAGTTCTAAACATATTGAAGTTGTGCCAATTCAATCATAAATATTTCAATTTGGCCTATTGAGTCTTAGTTCTTTTGACATTTTACCAATGTAGTCCATCCGGCCAATTTTTGTCGAAAATTGTTGACGTGAACTTTAGTCATCTTACGTGACACGACTAGTACTAAGACGGTTGGCGCTAACCTAAATAATTTTTTCATTTTTCAAATTATTTTTATTATATTTTTTTGGTTATGATTTTCTTTTATTTTCTTTTCTCTCATATTTTTTCTGTTGTCGGGCCTTGGCAACAATTGGCGAGGGTCACCCTCGTCGAACTTAGGCAAGGTCACCCTCATCGGGATCTAGCAAGGGGCGACCTTGCCAACCTCATGCGAGGCTTGCAAGAGGTAGCTAGCCTTGCCAACTTTAGGCAAGGCTCGACCTTGCCCAATCTAGCAAGGGGCGACCTTGGTAGCCTTAGGCGAGGATCGCTTCACTACATCCCAACAATGGCGAGCCTCACCCAAAGTTGGCAAGGTCGACGAGGGGTGACCTCACTGGTTGTCACCTTAAAGAATCAAAAGGAAAAAATATATATAAAAAAAATAAATAAAATAAAAATTGCAAAAATTGTTCACATTAGGGTCAATCATGTTATGTAAAACGATCAGCATCCCCGTCAGCGATTTACATCTAAAATTAGCCAAATGGACTACCTTGGCAAATTTTCAAAAGATTTAGGATAAAATTAGCTTAATTGAAATTTTTTTGATTAGATTAGCATAAATACAATAGATTTAGGATTTTTTTTTTTTTTGGTAATTTTCTCAATTTTCTCATAACAAAGAAGATGGAAGAACACACGTGGATGCTACATGTATGTTCTTCGTACTAGTTGACACGAACTAAGAAAAGCTATGAGCTATCCTATAGTTTCCAAGGGGTACAAATGTGATTCCCGTGGAATCGAGCAAATGGTATGGGCCAAGACCGTGTGGGAAATGATTTATTCAAATTGACGTCAATGCACCAATCAGAAAGCAGCAAAAGGAAGAAAATGAATCCCCAGAATCCGCGGGCCCCATGATTTTGATGAGATTTGGCATTGCGAGATGGAACAGAGGTATAAGATTAGAATAAGCGCACTCAATAATCCTCATTTACCAAACTTGTCCCTACAGCGTAGCAAAAGTTGCGGACACTACGCACCGACATCAAACCCATCGCTAAAAATACATATTCTCCCTAGTTAAAAATTAAGGCTAAATTAGTATCAAATAATAATTTTAAAATTATTTTGATAATTTTCTCAATGAAATGCAGATGAACATAAATTGTTTTTGTGAACACATTTTCATAGGTAAAGACGCAAGTTTTGGATACATTTATAATCAAGACAGAAGACATTCATGGTACAGACAACGCATCATACTACTTATCATAGGACAAGCAAATGATATAAGCTCTAGCAGGTTTGAATCATTTTTCATCTAATGAACGCGCCTATAGTCCAATTAGGGAAGGATAAATTATTCAATGGACATAATACACATAGCATAATGAACCTAAACTGTCATTACACCCAGTGGAATTCATGTCCGAGATTAATTATTTTCTGTGTTATAGATTGAGATACTTTCAAGACCAAGAATTTCCTTTTGTTTGGTCTCTTTCACAGGCCGCGAGGCCACCAACAAATGTCTTTTTTTTTTTTTGTGAAAGGTAATAAATATATTGAGGAGAGGCCAAAAGTACCAATAAATGTTTTGTTAGGAAATTCTCTATTGAGGGAGGGACAGAGGGATGGTTTCGTGAGGGATGTTTAGGGAGAAAGAGTCGTGCGCTTTGAATTCAAACTCGTCCCTCTGCCTAACCAATAACGAAAGCGTTGCACGGATTGAGAAATTATCAAAGTCTGTGTGTGTAGGCACTGGGCAGAGAGCCAATTGGCGTTCTAATCTCAGCCGCCAAACCACAGAGCCATAGCGGCCAGCAGAATCCCATCATGAAAAGGGAAAGCAAGCTGAAAAAATTTAATTCTATAAGAAGCTACTTCCATCTTAGACTTCCTCGTGCCAAAACCATCTTATTTATAGCCCACGGAATCATTCATTCTTTCCCCTCATACCCTTCAAAGAGCCCTCGTCTCCCGAATGAAAGAATGAAAGAGAAGGCATTGATCTCTTGTTGATTCCCTCTTCATTAGAAAATGGAACTAGAGCAGCCCGGCTTGACAAGGCAATCTCATCTCAACATCATGAACAAGTACATCAACCAGAGAAATGCCAAGGGGAGTCCATCGCCACCTTCCCCATCCTCGAGGAATGATCTGCGCAAGCACTCTGCATCCTTTCGGAGGCTCGGAGCAGCAGTCCCAGCGGCCGGCAGGGGTGGCGCGGAGAAGAAGCTCGCATGGCTCCGCTCTCAGATCATCGGTGGGGATGCCGAGTTTGACTCGCCATTCGGCAGGCGGCGGGTCACGTATGCCGACAGCACCGCCTCTGGCCGCTGCGTCCGCTACGTCGAGGACTTCATCGCCAGCAACGTCCTCCCGTTTTACGGTACGCGTGCCTCGGCGTCTACGAGATTTTTCTACTGGTCAACTTCTGAATAGATCCACTCTCTCTAATTTAATTTCTTGCGTGTAGACTTATGTACCAGATGGCTTGGCAAGAGCGCGTTGTTTTATAGCTGTTGGCCTCAGCTTGAACGCACGTAGCTTTTCAAGCTTCTGGTCCATGTGGGTCGATGTGCATATTGAATGGTAATTTTATGGATGTGCATATAGGTAACTCGCACACGTCTGATAGCCACGTGGGTGGCCGGACCACCAAGATGGTGCACGAGGCCTCGAGCTACATCAAACGGTGCTTAGGAGGTGGACCCGAGGATGCGATCTTGTTCTGCGGATCAGGATCCACCGCGTCAATCAAGCGACTCCAAGAAGTCATGGGCATTGCGGTGCCATCGATCCTAAGAGAGAGGATGATTAAATGCATGCCAAGCGAAGAGAGATGGGTGGTCCTAGTCGGGCCTTATGAGCACCACTCAAACCTTCTCTCATGGAGGCAAAGTCTAGCGGAGGTCATAGAGATCGGACTAGATGAAGATGGGTCGATAGACATGGAAGATTTAAGGCAAAAGCTTGAGTCTTATCGAGATGAAAACAGGCCAATTCTGGGTTCATTCTCTGCTTGCAGTAATGTCACTGGGATTTGTACCGACACAAGAGCTGTCGCAAAGCTGCTTCACCAATTTGGTGCCTTTGCTTGCTTTGATTTTGCAGCTAGGTGAGCCTTCATTTTCCTGCATTCTCTAACTCAATTGGAGAACTCTTCATTTGCAATTACTGAGAATATGTTCCACGACTATATGATTCCATGGTAACATAATGAAGCTACTAATCTGACTGGCCTTAAATTGCTTAATTTTGAACAGTGCACCTTATGTGGAAATCGACATGAGATCAGGGGAAGTCGACGGTTATGATGCTATCTTCCTTAGTGTGCACAAGTTCCTTGGTGGACCTGGGTCTCCAGGAATCCTGCTATTGAGCAAGGCTCTCTATCGGCTTGGATCATCACCCCCATCAACCTGTGGAGGAGGAACTGTTGATTATGTGAATGGTTTCGATGAAAAGGTAAAAGCATTGATCTTTTGCAAACGACAGAGCAAATTCAAAAGCCAAGGCAATTACCATCGAAGCCTTCTGATTTTCATCAGTTGGTGACTTGTTGATTTACTTGCCGAGCAGGATACATTATACGTGGAAGACATTGAAGAAAGAGAGAACGCTGGGACTCCACAGATTATTCAGATCACAAGAGCAGCATTGGCATTTTGGTTGAAAGATTATGTGGGAAACGAAGTGATCGAGAAACTGGAGCACAAGTACATTAAAGAAGCAATCGAAAGGCTCTCCAAAAACAAGAACATAGAGATTCTCGGGAACAGAACAGCTAAGAGACAAGCTATATTGTCTTTCCTGATATACTCAACAACTAATTCCCCACCAGATTGTAATAAGAAGGGAAGAGAGAGAGGGCTTTACCTGTGGGGAGAAATGGGGAACGAAAGAGACAAGCCTCTCCACGGACCTTTTGTTGCCACTCTCCTCAATGACCTCTTTGGCATTCAAGCGAGAGGCGGGTGTGCTTGTGCCAGTCCATACGGTCATGCCCTACTTGGCATTAGTGAAGCTCAATCCCGTGCATTTAGATGTGCCATTCAGGAGGTAAGATGATTGTTTTCTTTCCTGTAAGACATAACATGTAAAATCTTAAAGATTTTCAAACCGTAATTGCCATACAGGCGAAGGGTCTATCAGGCACTAGCCCTCAACCAATGCGATCATTTCTTAGAGAAATATAAGAGAAAGCATTTTACTAATCTTCTGTGAATTTACCTTTATAACAGGGATTTGCTGGAGTGAAGCCTGGATGGACCAGAGTCAGCTTTCCCTACTACCTTTCAGAGGAGGAGTTCGAGTACATTATTGCCGCACTGGAGTTTGTAGCCTCTTATGGCCAGAGGTTCCTGCCGCTCTATCATTTCAACCTGAAAAATGGAAACTGGACCTTCAAAAAGAAGGCATTCATGGAGATTGTAGGGAAAGAAAGAAATGGCAAACTTTCTATCTTAAATGACAACCGGGCTGGTAAAGATCTCAATGGAGATGCTAAACGTGAGAGCCTCATTGCCAGGTATACACCATATTGGGAGAGTGCAAAACATATTGCAGGTCTCCTCCCCAAATTTCCCTCCCCACGCAGGATCCATGTAGAAATTGATCCAGAGCTACTGTACTTCCGCATCTAGTAGAAGATTTGAAAAACGAAATTAAATTGAATACAAGTTATGTCCAAAGTCCATACAAATAAACAATGCAACTTCAATTACTATGTCACCGAGAGTCATCTGAAGATAATAGCCAAGCTGACTGTCCCAGGCACCTATAGATACATGTGCCAACTCAAAATGAGCAACTCATGAATTGTGAGAACAACTCTCTTGTTGGCTGGGCCCACCTCTTGTGGGGCCAAGCTAACATTAAAACAAAAGAAACAAAATGAAGAGAAGAAAAGTCAAAAAGCAAGTGAAAAAAATAGAAGAGTTCGTGCAAGGTGCGAGCCCAAGAAGAGAGAAAAATAGAGAGAAGGCGCGGGTCAGAGTGGTCTCGCCGAGAGCAAGCGGACAAGAAAAAGGAAGGAGGGCTGAATCTTTCCGGTGGCCAAACAATAACAGAATTAGCTTAATTTTGAATATATTATTCGTAAGGTGAGGGTTACGAGTTGATTGGTTCCATTCATTAAGAATTTCTTCTAAATTTTCTAATCGTGAATAAGATTTTCTTACTAAAAATTTGTTAATTCCCCTTTGTTGTGAGCAAATATGGTTGTAATACTTATGTTGAGCCTTTAATGTGTGAATAGATAAGACTACTTTATGTATTCTAAGTAATGGAAGTTTTGGGCTGTCCATGATTTTTCCCGCATTGGTTTTCCACGTTAAATCCTTGAAGTTGTTGTTGGCTTTATTTCCTCATCAATTTGGCATTATATTTGCTTATTCCGAGGTTATATTGGCCGGCTATTGTTCATGCTAAGTTGTTTTTGGTCCATTTAGTTTTGGGGGAGAAATTGATCATGGATTAAATTTAGTTCACGGCGAATTGATACACAATCTTTTAACGCTTAGGAGTACTCTCACCATGTGAATAGTAGTGAAGGATTGACAGTGAAAGAGGAACCTTGCAATTAGTAATGCCACCTCTTCTATTGATTTTATCTAAGCAGTGATCAGAAATCGCCTCTGAAACAAGGCTTAAACTACACAAGCTTTTAACGCTGTAAAATAATCCACTCAAACTATCCCTTGAACGCCAACAGGCATGTAGCCCTGCTGGTAAAGGGATTGGGAGGTGGGGCCGCAGGGTACTAGGTCCAAGATTCAACCCCAGTGAGCATCGCACACATATGTACATAGAAGAGAGAAGTGAGACCAAAAGAAAAAAAACAATCTCTGGAACTATAAGGTAGTCTTGAGTTCTTTAAAGAAGCATCCAACCCCAACAAAAACACGCAACAATACACCAAATGCTAAAGCGAAGGCTTATAAAGTCATTGAAAAGAGCGTATAAACCGTATACAATGATTTAAACAATGTCTATGCACTAAACTATTGCATTTGTCGTATAATAGAATATGTTGTTCTATAGTCAGATTTTATTCGAAATAGGAAAATGCATAGACCAGAAACAACTTTGCTTCTTGAAGAGAAAGCTACAAATTACATCCAACAAATAGTCAAAATATATAATAAAGATTTCAATAAAAGTATTCTCATGCATTATAAGATGGTTAATCTATTATTCCATGCCAAGAAGTACGGACCTTTATCCATACCAATAGATTTCAATAAGTGTTGATAAGAGTCGAACAACTATTAGGCAAGAAAAAATGGTAATTTTTTTTTTCATACAACTTTTTGGTAACTTACTAACACTTTTAGAAAATTTCAACATTTTAACAATTTGCAAATTATAAGTTTTAAATTAACTTACTAAAATCATTTGCATAATTGCGATTGCTTTAAATTTATCAATTTGAATGTTAAATCACCGATCTAAATTAGACCGAACAACTTTTGTTGGACTAAATTGTCAACTAGTTTCAATTTACCATCTCTCATTTGAATTACTTACTTATATTTAATTATTTTCTTAGAGATAAAGAGAAATTGGTAATTAAAATAAATAATTAACATTGATAACCAACTCGAATAGTAGAACTGTTTAGATTATGTTATTATATAAAAAAGATTGGTACTTTGCAAGTTGTTCAAATTTGATATTTTCATAGAAACGCTGGTAAATTAATAATAAATTATTGAAAAATCAGATGTCCTGTAATTTATTTATTTTTTACTAAGATTTTTAACCCTTACTGATTCTTTTTGAAATCTACCTTCATGAAAAAAAGAAGAAGAAAGAATCCTTTCTTTTTAACGAAACAATAGAATAATCCCAATTATGTAATAACATTAAATTAGCACAAAACCCAGAAAATCATACGTATATATGTGTGTGTGTATGCATGTATGTATATTTGTGTGTATCATATCTTGTGAAAATTCTAAATAAAGGCTTAAAGTGTTCTTATTTCTCAAATAAGGGCCTAAATGTGGACCTTATTTTAAATAAGCTCTTGAAATACTCTAATTTTCTCAAATAAGTACCAAAAGAAGAATTTGTTTCAAATAAGAGTATGTAGTGATTATATCAATTTCAAATAATGGTTAGCTTTCTAGTTGGTCAAAGGTATTTTCGCCAATTACATTTTTTTTTGTCTTTTTTTTTTTTAGTTTTCTCTTCTTTTTTGCCAATGGCCAGTTGACCACCAACATTCCTCACTAGATCTATAGGTGAGGGGCCTCACCAACGACCGGCAAGGGATGGCCTTGTCTCAGAAAAGCGAGCTCATCCTAGGCAAGGCCACCCTCAAAAGCTACGAGTGAGGCCAACCCTCGTTAGGTTCAAGAAAGGGTCACCTCGCTCGTGGTCGACGAGGTTGCTGAGCCCTCACCCAAAAAAAAAAAAAACAAAAGAAGAAAAAAACGGTGCTAGCCGACGAGGGTAGGCCCTCATTTGCAATTGCCATAGTCACTTTAGCCCTTATTAAAATTGCAATAGCCATTTCGGGTCCTTATTTAAGATTGATATAACCATTTCAAGTCCTTATTTTACACAAAATCCACTTCAGACCTTTATTTGAGAAAATGATAGTACTTCGAGCCCGTATTTGAAATGTTCTCTTATATCTCGTTTAACCCACAGTGGCCTCATTGATTGTAAGATTAAGCTCAACAGGAATACTGAAGCATTGTTCATAATCATTTTATTTATTGCTTTTCTATTTTTTGTTTTGTTTTTCAAAACAGAAAAAACAAAAAAAAAATTCCGTTTGATAACTTCAATTAATTTTTCTATTTCCCTAAGCAAATCAATGGCTAAGAATAAACTTGGAACAGAAATTAGAAGTAAAAAAAAAAAAACCTACTTCTTTGTTTTCATGAACAAAAAAAAGAAATAATATCATTTTAGAAAAGAAAAAAAAAGGCTTAACGTACCTTGCTCATCTTTACAAAATTGACACAAGGTTTAGTCTCTTGACACAATCCAAGTCCCCATTTTTTGGAATGAAAATTTAAAAAATTCATAAATTCATAAATTTAGGAAAAATTTAGAAAATAGATTTTGAGTTGTTTTACTATATTTTAGTGTTAATTCTAGTTTAGATTTAATTTAGCATAAAAAATGTGAAAATCTTTTGATGAAAATTAGATTCAAAATTGAATAAGCTTTTTGGGCTTTATAATGTGGATTTTTTAATACCATTTTCTTTTAGAGAAAATGCCAGGTTGTGAAAGCTTGGCAACTCCGATCTTCTTCTCTTAAGATTCTATTGGAGACATCCTTTAAGAACATCTGCAGTATTGTTTTGATAGAAAATTTATATAGTTCTAAACAAGTCTTTTGCATTATCATTTGTCTTGTGCTCGTAGCAATTGAATAAGTCTGTGCTCCGTAAATCTCCAATTTTATTTGCTTGAAGGTTTGATGAGTTCACCAAAGATCGGCTCCATCATCAATTGTTTCACATTGTTCATTCCACCAAGTAGCATTTGCTCTTCTCCTCACAACTAAAAAAGCTCATAAGGTCTATACAAATGTTAATTGTAAGCCCAAAAATTTATTGTCATCATCCCCACATTTTGAGTGGTAGAGGTATAGCACAAGTGTCAAAGTTTAGCACCAAAGATACTTATGTCAAAAGTACAAAAAGTACACGTAAGTGTCACTTTTTTTAAAATATTGGAACATTTGAATGTCAAGTCCGATAAAGGCTCCCAAAAATCTTATGCGGTAATTTTTTTTAATATAACTTGTCAACATGGCTCACCAGAGAGCTTAGTCAGCTTAAGATCTGTCTAGTAAAACTTATATTTCGAGAAATAATTTCTTGTTAGAAATAGTCTTTTTCTTTTTCTATTTTCTGAAACAATTTATGAGTAAAAGAATGTGTTTAATGACTACAAAAGATTTCTATTCGTGGAATAGAAAAAAAAAAATGTGTTTGATACGATCCACAATTTTTTTTTGTAACATATAATTTATTTTAATTTTTTAATAATTTTTTCCTTTTTTTTATTATTTTTCCTTACTGCCGACCATCGCTTGCCACCATCAGTCCACCAATGATAGCGATAGTTGGCAATTGGCATTCTGCCGATGCTAGTGGCCAACAATGTCTGAATAGCAGGGATCAATGATGGGGGGCCGGCAAGCAACAAGGAAGAAGAAAAGGAAAAAATAAAATAAAAATAACTTATGTCTAAAAATTATTCCTAGGAATAAAAAACTACTTTTTTTCTACTTATTGTTTCTACTTCAAATCTAATTCCCAACCACTTTTCTATTCCGGGGAATGGAAAAATTAATTAAATTTATTAAATAGATTTTTATTAACTTTTTGTTCTAGGAAACAAAAGAATAGAAAAACAAAAGAACATAAGCATTAACAAATAGGCTCTTAGACTCACCTAAAATGACATTATTTCCATCGTTGGGAAAAATAAAAGTACCAAATTAACCAAAACGATGTCATGTCCCCAATTGCCCCAACCTAAAACCTTAAATCAACCAAAATCCCCATTGAAGTGCCTCAACCCTATTCCAAAACCTTAATTTCTATTTGCCCCAAATTCTACTACTAAATATTGAAAATTGAGAGCAAGACTTTCACTAGCAACTCAAACTTCCCTCACAAAAGCAAAAGAGAAGGCGAGCATTTCCGTTATGGTGGGTTACCACATTTAAGAAGAATATCATGGAGTTGAATGAATCCTGAGAAAAGATTTTATGAATGTGCCCAATATAGAGAATGGGCGAAGTGCAAATACTAAACATGAGACAATGCATGTTGGCACCTGATTTTTAGTCGATGCATTATTAAAAGTAAAAATCACGGCTTGAGTGTCTGATCCTGACATAATTCATCTCTCAGCCAAAAAATATATTTTTTTCATTTCTTTCTTTTGTATTGTTGTTTTTAAATAAGGTTTAGCTCATTTTCGAGAAAAACTCGAAAAGTTAAACAGTTGACTTTTGTGATAACTTTTTTTTATCAACCCTTTAACCAAAAGTCAACCCCAGGTCAAAAATTGACTTTTTATCCAAAAAATTTCATTTAGTTTTAATTTCACTTTTGTCATATTAATTTCTCGAAAATCTAAAGAATTGACCAAAAAATCAATTTTTTAGGAAAAGTTAACTAAATGGTTGACTTTTGGTCAAACTTTTGACATAAAAAGGAAAATAATTTAAAAATAAAAAATGCACAAATACATTTATTTTAATGTCAATTTGGCTTTTGTGTCAAAAATTTCACAAAATTCAACTAAGAATGTTGATTTCCGAATTTTTCAATTTTGGGTTCTAAATCGACTAAAACTAAATTACTTTTATTCTAGTCATAATTAGGTATAATTCATTCTTTGACATTTGTTCTAGAGACTATCTAAAATTTGCTTGTACATTCAATTTTGTGATTTATCGAGTCAAAATACGAATTGTCGTTTAAGCCCTAATTAGGGGATGAAAATCAATCCTTCATAAGTTCCGAATAGACAATTGTTTTTCATCCATTTTCTTAAGATAAGTCCAAATTCGAAATCAATTTTGTGAAATTCACACCAGAATTTATTAATTTGAAGAATTCTATCCTCTTAGACATTAGAAAATCAAGCAATTGAGCTTCAATCGACAAAGTTCGAATTCACCCCTTCATGACTGTGGCTTAATTTCATGAATCTAGGTCTAATTTTAATATTAGGTTTAGATCCTTTTTGATATAAACCCAAGCGCTTCAATTTAAGGTCAATTTGAATACGATAAGTGATCTTACATATGGGTAGCTCATTAGATAAGGCAATAGTAACACTAATTAAGTTCAATTTTAGTTAATTTGCAATTTTTCCCATTGAATTGCAAATTTTACCATAGCCATTTAGGCCCAATTCAAAGCACCCATGGTTTCGACTCGTTGTTTTTCATGATAATCATTCAATTAGGTCAATAAAAGGCCCATAGATCATGTTCATAAGGTTTGATTAGTTTAATTATATCTTAATTGGTCAATTTCTTCTTAAAAATGATAAGGTTCATTTTCAATTTGGTCCGTAAGGGAGCAAATTACATAAATTTTAGACCTACAAGGGTCACAAGTGGACAAGATAGCTGGAAACCGAACAAAACCGATCAAGAATCGGTCAAAATCTAGCTGAACCGAATTGAATTGGTTTGACTGATCTGATTGGCTATCGGCAGGGCTAACCGGTTTAGCCCCTTGCCAATCGGTTCTTGACCTCTGGCAACTGGTTCTGAGATTTGCTCAATGTCAATTTCACTTCTGCACCTTCAATTTCCTAAAATTTTACAAATTGACCATCGAACTTCATCAAATTGCAAATTAACTCTTGATTGGACATTTTGACATAATTCCCGACTTTTGCTTCGTTTTTTGCAAATCAAAACCACTAGATTAATTACCCAACACCTTGAGATCATGATAGAGCATTCAAAATCAATTTTTGATTGTTGGATCGAAATTTCGTCCATCGGATGGAACCAACGACCGAAATCGCTTAATTTGGGGTGTATATAAATGAAATTTTCCTCCATTTTCTAAGAGGGCTTATTTCTACATGAAAATTTTCTCTCCCATAGTATCTCTCTCTATTTTTTCTCTCAAATCTCTCGAGAAAACCAGATCTCTCCCTCTCTCTAGTTTGATCCAATCAGATCTCTCTCCGATGAACTTTTGCCGCCGGTTTTAGCCCCCCGCTAGCAGTCTTCATCCCTACACCACCATCCAGCCCCTTTGTCCCTCACTACCAATGGTGGTTGAAACAAGATCAAGCTTCAGTAAGAGCCCACCATAACAAACAACGACAACAAAATAATTCTTATCATAAGTCATTTCTCCAATCAAGGAAAAAAAATAATTAAGTTTTGGGACCATATCGACAAAGGATGATAGACAATTGCACATGAAGGTTCCACACTTTCGTAGACTTTATTAAAGAAAAGGGAATAAATGCACAGGTTATTTAATGGAAAGAAATGACAAGATGCACCCACGACAACCACTTCAATTATATTACCTTCACTTAAAATATTGATCAATAAATAGAGGTTCCCACGGCAAGCATAGATCCCACGACACATATTTAAATACTTGAATTAAAAAAATAAACAAAATAGCAAGATGTCCCCACAACAACCACTCTGAGCCCTAAAAATTGCCCTCACGCATCACAATATCACATCCGAGCCCTAAAAATCGTCTTCGCACATCACAATACCATATACAAGCCCTAAATCACACATCACAGTAGTATAGAAGCCCTAATTTTCCTTCTACCAAGCCCTAAATTGCCAATCTGAAACCTTCAATTGCTTAAGCACCACATTTGAGCCCTAATCGCATATCACAGTATAATCTGAGCCCTACATTTCTTGACCAACCCCCACATTTCCCTGCCAAACCCTAAATTTCCCATCAAAACCTCAATAGATGAGTTTGAGCCCTAATTTCACACCAGAAATGAGGGGGAGAAGCGGACAAAACCTGGGCGAGCAACGACGACAAGTGATGACCAACCTTAGTGAGTGTGAACAACGATCGAGAACAGCAACAGAGAGAAGAGCGTGGGTGTGAGTGTGAGAGTCTAACCATGAATGAAGATAGCGAGATCTGATTTACCCTCAAAATAAACTAAACAATGTCATTTAGTACCAAGGAAAAATAACGTTGTTTGGCTTGGTGAAGCCAGCGTGGATGGGACGACCTCATTTTTGTTATCCACGTGTATTTTTTTTTTTTAAATAATTGCCACCTCAGTAAAGTATGTCCTCAAAAAATACCATGTATGCAACTTGGCCAATTTTCTCACCGTTAGCACTTAATTGTTCCATTTCACCTTATTTTGACACTTAAGTATATATTTCCTAACTTTTGACACTTAAGTGTCTCCGTACTAAGTTTTGGCACTCCAGGTATTCGTGCCTTTATCTTGAGTTATAAACTAATGAAATTCTCTACTGTCATTTCCAGTCATCCATATTTGAGTAATTATTATATTGAATTTTCTAAGGCCATCTTAGAATATCTCATTCAATTAAATCCTTAGCGAAGTCAAGTTTTATTCAGATATGAATTGTTAAGTTTCCACTAACATTTTTATAATTAAACGAAAAAAATGAAAATCTAAATTTTTAGAGTCATACCAAATGTATTTATATTCTTTTTCTATTCTGAAAATATAAATTCTATGCAGTTATTAAATGTGTTGTCCTACTTATAAACTCATCTAGGGAATAGAAATATAAAAAAATATTTTGGAGCAGAAATTATCCTTGAAAATAGAAACGTTATTAAACACATCCTAATTATTCCCTAAATTAACCCTAACTCCGAGTTTCTTGATTCCCTAGTCAGCGCGCGTGCAAGAATAGTTTATGCTGCTGATTAAAATAGAGATTAGTTTGTCTGGTCCACCTCACCCATACAAATGTTCTCGCAACAGAGAAGATGTTGCGAGAACATGGAAAACGTTTATTGATGCAACATACATTTGTTTTTCGTATCAGTTGATATGGAATAAAACAAGTTATAAGGTATAGTTCCCAAGGAACTCTCTCTCTCTCTCTCTCTCTCGATAAAGCGCGATTCTCGTGGAATTGAGCAAATGGTATGGGGCACGACCGTGTGGGAAATGAATTACTCAAATTGACGTCAATGCACCGATCAGAAGCAGCAAAGGCAGAAGATGAATCCCTAGAATCGATGAGCCCCATGATTTTTATGGGATTAGGCATCATGAGCTGGAACAGAGGGATAAAGTTCTCTTTATTGATTAGGTAGGGATCGACTTTGAATTCAAAGATATAGGCAGCTGGTTGGGGTGCACTCCATAAGTGGTCCATTATCATCCTGGAATACTGATAAAAGTCAGGTAGTTAAGGAGAAAAAAGTAGAAATGAGCGACCATAGCAGTCTCGTTCACCGTTGTTACAAGAGTTTCGCATCCGGCATGGGATGTTTAGCTTTAGACAAAGCGTCATGCATAGAATCAAGTAGATCATTATAGGAGAAAGTATCAAAAAAGTCTTACACATAATCTATTAGTACCATTTCAGTTCTAAGTATTTCACTCGAATCAATTTAATCTTAAACATTTTGTATTTGTATCAATTAAATTTATTTGGCCAAATTCACCAGAAATTACTTATGAACGTGGCTATCTTGCTTGACTCGGCCGGCGCTAATTTTAATATTTTTCAGAATTTTTTTATTATCCTTTCTTTTCTTATTTCATTTTTTTTTATTATTTTAATTGTAACCGGCAAGGGTCACAAGCCGTTGTCAACCATAGGCAAGGACCACCAAGTCCTTGCAAGAGGCTGCAAGGGCCACCTTTGCCCAAGCCATGATGACTCTCATAGGTCACTAGGTGAGGGCATATGAGCCTTGCCAGCTGCTAGCGAGGGTCGTAGCTCTCATCCAAGCCATCACTTGGTGCCGGCGAGAGCTGCCAAGTCCTCACCCAACCACAAAGGCAAGGGTGGCCTTTGACCTCATAGCATCTAACAAGGGCTTCGCAGCCTTCTTTTGCGGCTGGTGAGGGCCTACTAGGAGCCCTTGCCAGGCCCTCGCCGGCCCCAACGACAAAAAGGAATATGGCGATGTGCGGCGTCCAGCAGAAAGAAGCATCAAGTCTATGTCCGTAAGCAGAGAGCCCATGGGCGTTCTAATCCATGACAAACCACAGGGTCACACACCCACCATATAATTAATTAATAAAAAAAGCAAAGTATAAAAATAATAATTATAAAAAGATTCTGCTTCCATTTTGACTTCTCATGCCAAACCCTCTCTTTTTAAGTCCATAGGATGAGTCATTCCTTCCCTCATGCCCTAAAACAACACTCCTCACCCAGGGGAGAGAGAACGTGCATTGATCTCTTGTTAATTTCTTCTTCGCTAGACAAATGGAACTAGGGCAGCCCAGGCAACCCCATCTCAACATCATTAACAAGTACATCAACCCAAGAAATGGCAAGGGTGATCCGTCATCATCGCCATTGCCATCAAGGAATGATTTGTGCAAGCACTCCGGATCCTTTCGAAATCTCGGAGTGGGAGTCCTGGTGGCGGCGGGCGGCATCTCCGACGTGGAGAAGAAGCTCTTATGGCTCCGCTCTCAAATCATTGGTGGCAATGCCGAGTTCGACTCACCATTCGTCAGGCGACGGCTCACGTATGCCGATAGCACCGCCTCCGGCCACTGCATCCACTACATCGAGGATTTCATCATCGACAACATCCTTCCGTTTTATGGTACATGTGTCAAGTGTCTAAGAAGTTTTTATTCCAATTTCGCACACGGTGGCCATAGACACAATTCATCTACAGTTGCATTTCTTAAGGTAATGAGAAATATTTGATGCGTAATATATGCCAGCGCAATGAATAAGATGACTATGAGATTGCGACACATATCCAATATAGGGCCAATGTCAGACATTTTTTGAAAACTCCTCTCCTATACACTCACGCTCCGCCGTGCGCGCACCCAATATTTTCTCCACCTCTTCTGCCTCCCCTGCATGCGCTCGCTCTCTCTCCTCTCTCCTCTGCCTTCCGCGCCTTCATCAACCACCTCTGCAACTCCCTCAACCATGGCCTCTCCTAGCACCGCCCCTGAGCTTCCTCATCACCAACCCCGTCTCCCTAGTCTTCCTGGCCTCGCGTCCTCTTGGCGGCCCTCCTCGTCACCTAGATCTTGCTCTGCCTCTTCCGCCCTGCCGACCCCCCTGGGTCATCTTCAGCCGCACCTACTCGGACTGCGAGACCCTCGGCATCCTCATCGTCCTCAGCATCCGATTGATGAGCCACCACATCTCTAGCTCCACCATAGCCAAATCGCTGCCCACTTTGGGCTCCGCCCTCTCTCTCTCTCCCTCCGAGTCCCAATTGAGCCCTCATCCGACGAACCACTACGCAGCCTCCACCTCCACCAAGGGCTCAATGAGAGAGGGGGTGGCAAAGAAAGAGAGAGAGAGTCAAGTGAGAGGGCGCGTGCAGGGAAGAGTAGAGGTAAGCATGGTTCTAGGGTAGAATTTGGAACTTGAGGACTGGACCAGTAGAAACTTGTAAGTTCCAAGTTCCGAGGTATGTAGGGTAAATTTTAGGTTCCAAAAAATGATAAACCTATTTCAAGAGGTAGGTTCCAAGTTCTTAGTTAGATAAACCTAGAACTTGGAACCTGTAACCTAGAATTTGAAATAAATTTTAATATTTTTCTTGATCTATGTCTCCGTGCGATCTTCCAATATTCCATAATGTTTAATGATGAATGTATAATCTAGAATCACCAATCTGAGTTTCCATTTTATGGCAAAGATTTTTACTTTATTAATGTTCATTTTTTCATGTATTTAAATATAAGTTATGATTAGTGAATTGTAATCGTTCAAATAACAATATAAGTGGGACCTAGGTAGACTTTGGAACCTATAACAAGATAGATTCCAAGTTTTAGGGTATGTAAGGAGGGTTTCAAGTTCCAAAAAAATGAGGAAATTGTTTCAACGGGTAGGTTCCAAGTTTTAGTTGGAACTTGTATGGAATTTGGAGCCGTTCACCCCTATTTTTATTTAGTTGAATTCCTTGCCAATAATTCCTTTTCTTTTGTTGATAGTTTTGTTCATTTTGTATTTTCTTTAATGAATGACAAGCTTGTTTATTATTATTGCATTCATTTTCGTTTTGTTTAACTAAAAATGAAACAAAAGGAGAAAAAGTAAAAAGAACCTGTTGGACCCTAGAACCTATGACAGGATAGATTCTAGGTTCCAGGTTCCAATGGGTAGGTTCCAAATTCTAAACAATGAGGAACTTGTACCCAATGATAGATTTTAGGTTATAGGTGGAATCTATAAAGAACCTAGAATTGCTCACCCCTAGGGAAAAGAGCGTGCAGTGAGGAGAGAGAGCCTTAAAATTTAGGCCCCACACATGACACCTGTCATGCGTTGCATTTTTAAAGGCCTTCTTATTTGCCATGCAAATTAGAGGCACCCAATATTTTTTCGCATTAGGTCATTTTTCTAAAAAATAAATATTCCTTCTTTAGTTAATTCTTTGCAAGTCAAATGCATTATTGGAGCGGGTACGTTTTAGTTGATATCTGCGAACTTATTAAATCATTTTATGATTTGTAATTACATTTCAATCATACATGTTTCGAAACTTGTGCGCTTATGTGTATAGGTAATGTCACTCTCGACGATGTATATATCATATGAGAGTCTATGTGGATGACTTGGACCCTCTACTTTTGATTTCTATTATTTATTTCACACATTGTCTCTTAACAAATGGTACTAAGTTAACAAGTCAGTTAAGAAATATTGAAGTCAACCTAGCAAAAGGATTTTCACCTGCCATCTCTTACCTTCACCAGCACAGGCAGTTGTTCTTTAGACAACTTCCAAAGAAGTTGTAGTGGAGTCTACCCTCCCCACCTAAAAGAGCTCCTTAGCTTCGGAGCAATTTTATTTTTTCCTTTTCTACTCAGGTGGAAATATTACTGAATTTCACATACCAAAATTCAGATGAAATAATTTAAAGAATTACTCAAGTACAATATGAGGGTCTATGTCAGGTGACTTTTTTCTTTTACTTTTGATTTATATTATTTAACTTCATCATCCGATGTTTGAGTTATATTTAGTATCAAATACCTCAAATATTTGACATATAATAGATACAAATATTTAAAGTCATTTCAGTTCGTGAATTTTTTCCATAATTATTAGGTTAGCCTTTTTTTTCTCATTCCTGCCGAAGCACACCCCTGGACAATAAATTAATTTTCGGTGGGCAGACCAAATCACGGAGCAATCCTCTCAGACTTTCACCTACTCCATTCCAATGGACTTTGTCTAATACACAGTAAGTCAATGTATGACAAGACGAGGCAAAAAGTCGATGTTTATAAGACAAGTTGCAATTCTCGACAGAACCCTCTTTTCTTTATTCTGTGGCCTGTCAAATAATTTACAATGCTTTGTCCGAATACATAAACCTGATAACTCTAGGTGTGTAAAAGAGGACGTCCTACTCAAATTTATCGTCATTTCACGTTTTTCCCAAACATTTTCATCCTATGATAGTCAAGATCCTTCTCAACCTTGGATACGGTGCATTGCACTCAAATGCTTCAATTAAAATAGTGATCATGGACTATTTTCTTTGTATTAAAAACATTCCGGAAAATAGTCGTGTGTGGGTACACGGTCAATTCTAACTTTAAAAGTGAAATCTTTCCTTTTCAAATCACACTATTTGATATAGTACTTAAAATCCATTTTTAGTGTCAAAATCCGACACATGGGATTTTCTGAATAAATTCCATATTTTCACAATCATCACTCATTTTGCACAATACAACCATCAAATGCATAATTTGAACACGCCACAATAGTCAACACAAAATTCTGGTCACTATCCTGATATAATTTCCAAAAAATAATAAATAATTAAATTTATTCCGAAATTAAATAAATATATAATAATTATATTAATTTAATAAAATATTATTTAAATATATAATAATTATATTAATTTAATAAAATAAAATAATATTCATAATTTCGAAATAATTAATTAATTTAAAATAATTAATTAATGGCCTAATCGAGATTACACTAATCTAATCACCTAATTAGCCTTAATTAATTAAGCACTAAACTAATCCATCCACATAATCTAATTAACATTTAACCAAGTTAATCTAACCACCTAAACATACTTAGCCTAATCTAAATACCCATTAAGCATAATTAACCTCCTAAACAAAGTTTAGTGAGTAAACTCACTGGTTTTGCGTTCCGGTGAGTCCACGGCGATGGCAACGCCGAGGCGAGCAACAAACCTCCAAGCGGCGACACCAACCAAGGTCGGGAATGGCTCGAAAATGGGCCACAAAGACCTCACGGCTTGCTGGATTTCTGCTTCTAATCTTGGCTGAATTGCAAAGAGGAAACCAACAGCTGCAATGGCAAAGACGAGCTAATCAAAGCTTTGGCGAGGGGGTGGCCAGCAACCAGCGGCACCCGAGGGCCAATGGGGACTTGCTGGTGGTTGGTATGGGCAAAAGGAATGGTCGGAATGAGGAGAAATAGGAAGAAAATGCTAAATTGTCGAAATCAGGCGAACTAGGCGGGCAAATCGACGAACCAACGACCAACAGCTTCAGGCAGGTGAACGGGACAGCCGACAAATCGTTCCGGCGAGAGGCCGGGCTCTTCCATACGGACTAGATATGCTTAAGACGATGGTGGGTGAAGTGTGAGCTAATTCACAGGAAGACAACTTTTAACTCAGGTTTTCACCAAAAGGTCAGTTGCAACAAAAACTGGAAGAAAGAGAAAACAGGGGGAAAATGGGGTCCGACAGGCATGCGATGATGGAGGGGGCTGCTGTGCTCAATTTGCCGGTTCTCTCAAGCTCTCTCAAAGCCTCTATAATGGAGAAAGCAAGGTTGAAAAGGAAGACGAAGGTGGCTGCTAAAGGGGGACCACCACAAGCCTTCAAAGTCCACAATCTAATCCACAAACACTCATTACACTTGCCCCCACCACTCAGCCCTATCCTTTGCCTCTTTTCCCTCACAAAACTTCCCCCAAGAAGCCTCCCACCATGGCTGAAATGTTGCACACCCCTTGGCCTACAAATTTTGCACATCCGGTCTTCAAATACATTCAATTCCCCTTCAATTCTTTTCAAATTCGACTCAATTTGATGTCCATAAATCCAACCAATGTGCCATTATCCCTATCAATATTTTTCCTTGTCCATTGAACCAACTTGCATCCCAAAAATGCGACCATAAGTGGGCCTATGAATTTCCCGATCCAAAATAACCATACTTTGATTTTTAGCCGAAAATCTCGGTTTGTAGAAAAATCTTCTAAGGATGAATCAACGTTCCTAAAATGATTTGTGACATGAAAGAACTTTCAATTTTTGAAATCGGCTTCAATTTCTCGGTTAATTTCAATCCGGCGCGATTTTAGGGCGTCCTAATCTACATTGTAGCTTTCGGGAATTTTTAGTGTATTTGACATGTGGTTGATTATTTTCAAGCCATAAATTGCTGGCGAATTTCAGTTGTCGTGGAAATCTCGAGATTTCAAATACGGACACAGAGTACGAAAATGACAGAAAAATCAGTTTAGTGTCGTTTGACGAGAATTTTGCAATTAGGTGAAATCACCCATACTTAATTACATACCTCGGTCGAATCATCCTATCTACGGTCTCTAATCGATTTTGACCGCGTCATAATGACCCTTGCAGATTAGCACAGTCGAGCAGTAAATTCCTGGTCGAATTCTCAAGTATAGTGCGTTAAAATCCATTAACGGCTTCACCTAATAGACTATTATCTCGTGAGGGGCCCTCTCAGAGAATAAGACCATAGGCGCGTTGATGAAAAGCCTATTTAATCTCATCGAAATCAGACTTGAAAATCAGGATGTCACAATGGGCAACATCGACAAGTAGGGGGATGGCAGGTAGTGAGGACGAGCAATACAAAAAAAATTATTTCTCATTTCTATTCTACAAATCAAGAAGTCATTTATGTTTTAAAACTATTTTTGAATAAAAAATTTATTCCAAAAAAAAAAATATGACATTGCATTATCAAATGAATTTCTATTCCAAACAGAAAAATAGCTTTAGAACAGAAATAGAATGGTTATTATATGCGCCCTAAATGACCAAGATTGACTTTCAATTCAACTGCTAAATATCATTACAAAACAAATAACATATTAATCTTAAACATGCGGTGGTCAGATATAGTCTCTAAAACAATGCTTACCCCAACACAAGCTTTTAACACTGTATGTGAACTCACTTGAACTATCCCTTGGACTATCAGGTAGACTCAGCTTCCTAAAAGAATAAACAAACCTTACGCAGCCTCTAACCACCACAAAAACATGCAACAAAGCACAATAGGATATTTTGAAAATCAAACCAAAAAAAAAAAAAAGTGAAGCCACTATTATCAATTTTTCTGCCAGCTTCGAAGGAACAGAAGGTTTCCTCCCTAGAGATATATCTGCATCATCTTTTGCTTATGTGCATATTAGCTCTATTCTCTTTCAAAAGAAAAAAAAAGGCTTAATCATACAAACTGATAAAGTAAAATCGAAAGGAAGAAATGATACAGGAAGGAAAGAATGCAGGCAAACCTTAAAGATGGCGTTAATACATGCTGGTACTTTCAGAATAAATAGCTTGCCAAAAGAAGTTGAGGCTTTCCATTGTCACCTTCGTATATCCCCTGAAGCTTCCTTTGATTTTACAGACCCTTTTCATCTCATATGCCGTAAGTCAACTTTCAAGCTTCATCACTACAGACATGGGTCTGCAAATGAACGGCCCAAAATTGCAGGCATTATCTGGTAATGGGAAGAAATAGTAGCAGTAAAAAACTGGCTAAACCACATCTAGGCATACCTCCATACCTCCATCAGACAAGGTGCAAGAAATCTAAAGGATCCAACATCTCCAGGTGCTAGTGTAACCCAATCTGGCAGAGTTGCTCACCAATCCTTCATCTTTGGCATAAATGATAAGTCCAAACTTATCTGTGGGGCTCAGCATGAACGCACGTAGCTTTTCACGCTTCTGGTCCATGTTTCCTATGCCGATAATCGAACTATATGATAGTATTAATTTTTCTTTACAAGTCAAATGCATTGTTGGTGGGCGGACGAATCATTGATGGGTTGCGAGTATCATTGTGGGAGTGCGCATTTTTGGAGTTCGCAATATAATAATTTTAATTCTTTGCGGCTGTGATGGTTTATTACTTTTAGCGCTTCACACTTTCGAAATTATTAGTATGTCCTTAGCAGCTATGATTCAATCACTTACGTACTCAACGTCATGCTACGGACGTGATAAGAAATATATATGGACAAGATCATATGTCATGGTATATCATCCAAGGATATAAGTCGATAAATTCTATTTTTTCACTTTCAAATTTTTAAAATCAAACGTTTGAGTTTCATTTAGTATTGAATGACTCATGCTACGAAGGTCAAATTAATACAGGCCACATCACTGTCCATGGTGTGTACAAGTGCGTGTACGACTCCGGTTTATCCCTGTTTGACTTTTACCTCTAACCTTTTAATCCTGTAATAGTCAAAATCCCATGGTACACGTTATATACAAGATTAATTTTATGCTGACCATCTTTGGCTTCTATTGTATATTAGATAAAACCACTAAATTGAATGGTACTTTTATGGATGTGCATATAGGTAACTTGCACACGTCTGATAGCCACGTGGGTCGCCGGACCACCAAGACGGTGCACGAGGCCTCGGGCTACATCAAATGGTGCTTAGGAGGTGGACCCGAGGACGCGATCTTGTTCTGCTGATCAGGATCCACTGGGTCGATCAAGCGACTCCAAGAAGTCATGGGCATTGCAGTGCCATCGATCCCAAGAGACAGGATGATTAAGTGCATGCCAAGCGAAGAGAGATGGGTGGTCCTAGTCGGGCCTTATGAGCACCACTCAAACCTTCTCTCATGGAGGCAAAGTCAAGCGGAGGTCATAGAGATCGGACTAGATGAAGATGGGTCGATAGACATGGAAGATTTAAGGCAAAAGCTCGAGTCTTATCGAGATGCAGACAGGCCAATTCTGGGTTCATTCTCTGCTTGCAGTAATGTCACCGGGATTTGTACCAACACAAGAGCTGTCGCGAAGCTGCTTCACCAATTTGGTGCCTTTGCTTGCTTTGAATTTGCAGCTGGGTGAGCCTTCATTTTCCTGCATTTTCTAACTCAATTGGAGAACTCTTCGTTTGCATATACTGAGAATATGGCTCAAGACTATATAACTCTATGGTAACATAATGAAGCGACTAATCTGACTGGCCTTAAATTGCTTAATTTTGAACAGTGCACCTTATATGGAAATCGACATGAGGTCGGGGAAAGTCGACGGTTATGATGCTATCTTCTTGAGTGTGCACAAGTTCCTTGGTGGACCAGGTCTCCAGGAATCCTGCTCATGAGCAAGACTCTCTATCGGCTCAGATCATCTCCCCCATCAACCTGTGGAGGGGGAACTGTTGATTATGTGAATGGTTTCAATGAAAATGTAAAAGCATTGATCTTTTGCGAACGATAGAGCAAATTCTTTTTTCTTTTTTCTTTTTTTATTTTTTTGGTTGAAAACGATAGAGCAAATTCAAAAGCTAAAAGCAACCGTGAAAGCATTCTGATTTTCATCAGTTGGTGACTTGTCATTTTACTTGCCTAGCAGTACACGTTATATGTGGAAGAAATTGAAGAAAGAGAGAATGCTGGGACTCCGCAGATTATTCAGATCACAAGAGCAGCATTGGCATTTTGGTTGAAAGGTTACTTGGGATATGAAGTAATCGAGAAACTGGAGCACGAGTATATTAAAGAAGCAATCGAAAGGCTCTCCAACAACCAGAACATAGAGATTCTCGGGAGCAGAACAGCTAAGAGACAGGCTATATTGTCTTTCCTGATATACTCAACTACTAATTCACCACCAGATCGTGATAAGAAGGGAAGAGAGAGAGGGCTTTACCTGTCGGAAGAAACGGGGAACGAAAAAGACAAGCCCCTCCATGGACCTTTTGTTGCTATTCTCCTCAATGACCTCTTTGGCATTCAAGCGACAGGTGGGTGCGCTTGTGCCAGTCCATATGGTCATGCCCTACTTGGCATCAGTGATGCTCAGTCTCGTGCATTCAGATGTGCCATTCAAAAGGTAAGATGCTTGTTTTCTTTCCTGTAAGACAATGACATGTAAAACCTTGAAGGTTTTCAAACCGTAATAGCCACACAGGGGAAGGGTCTATTAGGCACTACCCCTCGACCAATGCGATGATTTCTTAGAGACATATAAGATCAAGCGTTTCACTGATCTTTTGTGAGTTTACCTTTATAACAGGGATTTGCTGGAGTGAGGCCTGGATGGACCAGAGTCAGCTTTCCCTACTACCTTTCGGAGGAGGAGTTCGAGTACATTATTGCTGCACTGGAGTTTGGAGCCTCTTATGGCCAGAGGTTCCTGCCGCTCTATCATTTCAACCTGAAAAATGGAAACGGGACCTTCAAAAAGAAGGCATTCATGGAGATTGTAGGGAAAGAAAGAAATGGCAAAATTTATATCTTAAATGACAACCGGGCAGGCAAGGATCTCAATGGAGATGCTAAACATGAGAGCCTCATTGCCAGGTATGCGTCATATTTGGAGAGTGCTGTTAGGAAAATATGGCTACGAAATGGGTTGAACAATGAAATCGGATCGAGTAAAACAACTCGGACTTTGAGGCATGATATCACTTTCTTTAAAGATTTATTTGCCCCACAACGTTACTAATGGTCACAGGCAAAAATCCTCCAGGATACAACAAAGTCTCGGATGAGAATACTAAATAGCAATTATAGTATTTCTCCAGGGTCTCTCTAGGAAAGCAATTGAAAAATGACCACACTTTTCTTTCCGAAAAATAACAAGTATAAATATGAAACAATCTTGCAACTCTTCGTGAAAATTACGAACAAACACGTCTTTAGAAAATTGTTCAGATAAACAAATGCGACTCTTTGGAAGAAGTCGAAAAACGAACAATTGCAATCCTTCGGAAAAATTAAAACTGAATAAGTAATTTTCCAAAGGTTGTCTTGAAAAGATACAAATAAAATTCGGAATAATTTTTTTTAAATAGAATTTCGAATTTTCATTTATATTTCATTTCCGAAATTCTCAAATTAAAAGGCAACCTTTGAACTAAAATATAAAATAAAATAATAAATAAATAAATAAAAAGCAAGTGCGCCAAATAATCGTGCCAAAATTGCGCATCCGCACGCGGGCATGGGTCTAGCCCCACCTAATCACTCCTTTAACTACAAAAGGAAAATCCCACATTTTTAAACTGACCCTCTTGCTCCCACCTTTTCTATGTGAGACAAAGTAAAAAGTATTCATTTTGTTTTAACAAACAAAATTCCAACAAGTGCAAAACATCTTGCAGGTCTCCTCACCAAATTTCCCTCCCCACACAGGCTTCCGGTAGAAATCAAGCCAGAGCTACTGTATTTCTGCATGTTGTAGAAGATTTAACAAAAATAATTATATTGAATCAAAGTTATATCCAAAGTCCATACAAATAGATTATGCAACTTCAAGTACTATGTCACCAAGAGTCATCTAAAGATAATAGCCAAGCGGATTGTCACAGTCATCTATAGATACATGTACCGACTCAAAATGACCTACTTGTAAATTGTGAGAACAGTCTCTAAGATTATAGGCTACGAGTTGATCAATTTCGTTCATTGGGAATCTCCTCCAAATTTTCTAATCGCGATTGGATGTTTTCTTACTCCAAATTTGTTGATTCACCTTTGTGATGAGAAAATATGATTGTGATGCTTATATTGAGCCTCTAGTGTGACTAGAAAAAAATCACTTTTGTATCCCACTATTCTTTATAATTAGTGGAAGTTTTGGGTGATTCGTGATTTTTTCCACATTTGATTTCAACGTTAAGTCATTGGTGACTAGAAAAAAATCACTTTTGTATCCCACTATTCTTAATAATTAGTGGAAGTTTTGGGTGATTCGTGATTTTTTCCACATTTGATTTCAACGTTAAGTCATTGGTGCTATTGTTGGCTTTATTTCTTTATCAATTTGGCGTTGTATTTGTTTTTTTGCCAGTTTTGCTTCCCATGAAAAGTCTTTTACCAAAGTTTGCATTTTGGTTTCATTGTAGGAGACTTAGATTCCGTGCTGAATCCGAAAAACGAATGTCAAATGCAAGGGTAAATCTTATCCTCAACTTGTATGTACAACTCTCTCAATTGATACTCAAATGACTCAAAGACCAATAGCTTCTAACTACAAATTACACTAGAATTTAATCAACGATGTAATTTGAACACAAATAGCTAGGTAGCCTACGCTTCAGACTCAAACTATATTGGAATTGAATCTACAACACAGCTTATTTTAGGTGTATAGCTGAAATTTAATCAACTATGATACCGTTGGATAAAAAACACAACACCGGAATTTAATCAATGACGCTAGGCTTGTGGAACAACACCAAAATTTAATCAACGATGCTAAACCAAATGAAGACACACACCGGAATTTAATCTATGACAGGAATCTTGAAAACCATAGCTAAAATGCGATAAAGTAAAGATAAAGTAAAAATAGTTGTGTTGTAAGGGGGATTTCTCGTTGAACGGGTTGCAGTATTTATAAAGTGAGCTAGCTAGCCATTAGTTGGTTATTTCTTCTCGGGCGCCACTCTTCACACTCTCTGTGTTTTCTTTTTCTTCTTAGCAACTTTACCCATAGGCAATTGTCTCCTGATTTGTCGATGATTCTCACATGACTTGCTCATCAAGTAAATAACGGCTTCCCTTTTTTATGCGCATTTCACATAGCAGTTATTCTCACATGAGCTCTAATGATAATCTCACTTAAACTCCAAGTCTAATGTATTGTTCCTATAGCCTAACACGTGGCAATTAACTACTTGGTTGTCGACTCTGGTATTTGTGTCTAGAATTCTGCCAGCACTTAGCTCAAATTCCCTTCACGAACACTGGAAAAAGACGTTTTCACAAGCAAAACGGAGAATATCACCCTTATTATTTCCCTCGTGGCCAGCATGTGACAATAGGGGTAATTTTGAGTGTCAACGATTGCGTATTCCGAGATTATATTGGCTGGTTGCTGTTGGTGCTAAATTGATTTTGGTTGGTTTAGTTTCAAGAGAGAAATTGATCCTATATTGAGTTTGTTCATGGCAAATTGTTGCCCAGGTTCTCCCCAACATCTCTCCATTGCACCATTGTCAATTATTTCCCTCCTTAATCCTAGCGCTTACGTGCTGAGTGTTTTAGAGTGGTTAACAATAGCGCTCGCCAAGATCAACTTCTATGTCCAAGCTTGATGCCAATAACTTGAGAGCACCTATAAATATTGATCAGGAGCACTCTCACCAAGTGAATCATGGTGACGGATTGATGTTGAAAGAGGAAACCTAAATAAGTAATACTACTTCTTCTATTGATTTTAGCCAAGAAGCTGTTAGAAATCGTCTCTGAAACAAGGCTTACCACTGCACAAGCTTTTAATGCTGAAAGATAACTCAAACCATCCCTCGAGTGCCAACAGGCATGCAGCCCTTCTAATAAAGGGATTGAGGGGTGGGGCCGGAGAGTACCAGGTCCGATATTCAATTCTCATGAGCATCGCACACACATTTATATAGAAAAGAAGAGTAACATTTAAACATAATAATAATAATAAATAAATAAATAAATAAACTATCTCTAGAACTATCAAGTGGTCTTGAGTTCCTTAAAGAAGCATCCAACCACAAGAAACACGCAACAAGACACCAAATGCTAAAGGGAAGGCTTATAAAGTCATTGTAAAGAGCTTATAAACAGTATACAATGATTTCATAATATGTTTATGCACTAAACTAATGCATTTGACGTATAAAGGAATATGTCGTTCTGTAGTTCGATTTCATACGACATCGGAAACTGCATAGACCGGAAACAACTTTGCTTCTTCTGGAAGTGAAAGCTACAAACTACATCCAACAAACAGTCAAAATATATAATAAAGATTTCAATAATAATATTCTCATGCATTATGAGATAGATAATCTATTACTCCGTGCCAAGAAGTACTAACCTTTATCCGTACCAATAAATTTCAATAAGTTTTAATAAGTGTCAAACAACCATTAGGTAAGAAAATGGTCAATTTTTTTTCTTACAACTTTTTGCTAACTTACCAACACTTTTAGAAAATTTCTATATTTTTTACAATTTGCAAATTATACATTTTTGTATGAAATTACTAATATTCGTTTGCATAAAATTACGATTGCTTCAATTTTTTCAATTTTTTTGTGAAATCACCAATCTAAATTAGACCAAACAACTTTTATTATACTAAATTACCAACTAGTTTCAATTTACCATCTCTCATTTGAATTCCTTACTTATATTTATTTTTTTCTTAGAGATAAAGAGAAAATGGTAATTAAAATAGATAAATAATTATTGATAGCCAACTCAAAAAAGAGGCAGTAACACATAACTAGTTGATATTCCAATTCAAGAAAAGTTCACAATTGCTCTTATTACTATTGGTAGGTTCTAAAAAGAGTTGGTAAATTCAATGCATTGGTAAGCAAGATAAATAAAAGAGGTAACTTAATAGAAAATTTGGTAAAATCAAAATAAATAAATAAGCATCCGTAAGCAACTTAGATGAGAGTTGGTTAACCTAAACTAGTTAGTAACATAACGGGAGAAAAATTGGTAAGACAACAGAAATAAAGATCAACACATTTATATAAAAGTTGGTCAATCTCGAGTATTAGGAAGAAAGTGTATAAATGCTTATAAAGACATAGAAAAAAGTTAATTAGCCAACTGTAAATAAGAGAATAATTTTGTAAAGATGATAATAAATAATCAACACGTTACTTAGAAGTCAGGTGAAACATAATTTTTCAACAGCATTTTATTAGCACTTACCAACTTTTTAAGCAATTATAACATAACAGTAGAATTGTGTAAATTACGTAACTACAAAAAATTGGTATTTTGCAGGCTGTTCAAATCTGGTATTTCATAGAAATGCCGGTAAATTAACAACAATTTATTGAATAATCAGATAGCCTATAATTTTTTACTAAGATTTTTAACACTTACCAAATTTTTTTCCGAAATCTACCTTCATGGACAAAAATCCTTTCTTTAACGAAACAATTGAATAATCCAAAATATGTAATTGCGTTAATTTAGCACGTAACCCGAAAAATCTTATACATATGAAGAGAAAAAGGTCCTTATTTGATGTTGAGGAGACTTCAAGTTGATGAATGATGGGCATGTTTATCTATCTGTCATGTTCTCATTTGATGGTGCTACTTGCATGAAAACTGTTTTTGAGTCATGTGCTGATCGTATTGCATAGCATCATATCCGAATGCGGTTAATATAGTCTTGTTGACAATTGCCAAGTCATGATTTCGGGAAAACTAGTTTTTGATGTTGTGGTCACTGTTTTAATGAAATTTTTGCTGCCTGTCATACCTCCCGCCCCTGATAAGGAACTTGATACAGCTTATCCACAAACTTTTGGGTCGGCATTCTGGCTGAGAATACTGCTTGCTAGAAATATGATCCTGATTCACCTAAAATGATGATGATGGGTCAAAATGAGTGCTTTAAGACTGATTAGGAAGCAAGAATACCTCAAGAAGTAAGACATTGACTTTTAAACTCTATGGGATAACAAAAAATGGAGTAATTTTGAGGATTGCTGGTTCATTTCTCCTACATTGAAGTTCAGTGATCTGCTTCAGTATTTTGGCGGTCCCTCCGTTTTGCCTCAAAAAGTATCTTGTTTTAGGATATTATGGCACCATTGATGCATGTGTTCAGTGGGACATTGTGCATTAAATGAAGCTGACATCATCATGTATGTTTTTTTATTACTCCTCCATGTTGGATACAAGTATCTCAATGTCCCTGTTTTTTTATTTTGTCATGTCATACCTAGCTGCGCATTTCCATTTTTTAGACTTTTCTTGTTTAAGTCATGTCTTGCTATTTAACATCCTGAAATAGGCATATCTCCAGTTTGTCTTCTGAGGTTTTGTCTTTTGAATGCAGTAGAGGATACCAAAGTATTGATTGTTGCTACTGTTGCTTGGGGACTACGAAAATGTTCAAGGGCTATTATGTTGGCTTTGATATTTCTCATAGCAATGAAACCTGGCTTCATCCATGCTGTATATAGTAAGTAACGGCTGTGTGCTTTCATATTCAATTTAATTGAGTTCTCACAACTAAATTTATTTCATTCCTCAGTCTCTTGTAATGCTTATTATGTGAGATAACAGAATTTCACTAATTTCTGCATCCTTCTGATCTTTGCCTCAGTGATATTTTTTCTGGTATATCTATTGGGCCATGAGATTGGCAGACAGATACGACAATCCCTGATCCTCCTTTGTGAGGCTCATTTTGCACTGCTTTACATTCTTAGGATTAGTTTGATTTCTAGAACTTTAGAAGATACATCCTCATTGAGCATGCAAATTCTGTCCCAGTTAGGTATGCCAAACCTTTCATGCTTCACTTTTACACCTATTCTTTCTTCTAAATTGCCACTAAGTGATTGGTCTATATTCTGTTGCAAGAGTCTGAATTTTATATTCTGTTGCAAGAGTCTGAATTTTGTTTTTCTTTTGTTTTGGTGGGGTTGGCTGGGTAAATTGCTGCAGGTCTTCTGGATCGTGACAGTTCCTGGGACTTCCTTGAAATCGCTCTGCTTGCTTGCTTCTGTGTGATCCACAATCATGGTTTCGATATGCAATTTTCCTTCTCAGCGGTTGTGCAACATTCACCTAGCACCCCAATTGGATTTGGCATTTTGAAAGCTGGTCTGAGCAAATCAGTTTTGCTGTCTGTGTATGCTTCTCCAAACACTAGATGCACCCAAGGAAATGCTTCCTATGGTATAGTTTGTTATTCATTTTCACCCAGAGAATGGGATTAAAATTTACGTATGTAATATTTTGGAGAAAATATCAAATAAGAGTTTAAAGTGCCCTCATTTTTTCAAATAAAAGTCTGGAGTGGATCTTATTCCAAATAAGAGTATGAAGTAAAATTGTTTCGAATAAGGATTTAAAGTGGTTATATCAATTTCAAATAAAGGCTTGGCTTTCTAATTAGTCAAGGGTATTTTCATCCTTTACCTTTTTGAATTTTTCATTTTTTCCTTTTTTTTTTCTGGTTTTCTCTTCTTCTTTGTTAGTGGCCGATCGACCATCAGCGATACCCAAAGAGAGCTGGACAAGGGTCACCCTCCCCAATCATAGGCGAGATTAGCCTCGCCAGATCTGCACAAGGGTCACATTGCCAACAGTCAGCAAAGGATGGCCTTGCCTCAGTGAGGCCGCCGTAGAAAGCGACAGGTAAGATCAGCCCTCAACCATGGCCAACAAGGGTCGCAACCCTAGCCAACAACTGGCAAGATCGCCAAGCCTTCACCCTAAAAAAGAGAGAGAAAGACACTAATAATTTAAAATAAAAATAGTCTTTCAATGAAAATACCCTTTGACTTATCAAAATATTTAGCCAGCCGATGACCAACAAGGTCAGGCCTTTACTTGAAACTACTATAGCCACTTTAGGCCCTTATTTGAGATTAATATGACCACTTTAAGTCCTTATTTAACACAATATCCATTTTCAACACTTTTTTAAGAAAATAAGGGCACTTCAAGGCCTTATTTGGAATTTTCCCTTAAATCTTGTCTAACCTATAATGGCCTCATTGATTGTAAGATTAAGGTCAATGAAAAAACTAAGGCCCTGTTTGATAATAATTTTCTTTTTCTTTTTTTTTTTTTTTGTTCTTTTGTTCTCCGAAACGGAGAAAAGAACAGGATTCAGATTGATGGTGTCAACTAATTTTTTATTCCTCCGAACAAATTAATAGCCAAGAATAAATTTGGAACAGAAACAAATTGTAGAAAAAGCCTACTTCTTTATTCTTAGGAATAAAAAGAAAAGTAACACCATTTTGGATATATATAAAATAAAAATAAAAAGGCTCAATGTAACCTCATGCTCGTCTTTACAGAACTGACACAAGGTCTAGTCTCCTAACCTAATCCATGTCCTTATTTTTGGGAATTAAAAAATTAAAATATTTTAAATTTAGGAAAATTTTAGAAATTAGATTTTTAGTAGTTTTAATAGATTTTAGTGTTAATTGTAGTTTAGAATTAATTTAGCATAAAAATGCAAAAAAAAAAATCAAAATTAAATTCAAATTGAATAAGCTTTTAAAGATTTACAATATGGATTTTTGAATGTCGTTTTCTTTTAGAAACAATGCTAGGTCATGAAAATTTAGCGACTCTGGTTTTCTTCCCTTAAGATTCTACTAAAAACATCCTTTAAAACCATCTGCAATTCTGTTTTAATAGAAAATCATATAGCTCTAAACAAGTATTTTGTATTACCATTTGTCTTGTGTTTATAGCAGTCGAATAAGCCTATCTTCTATAGATTTCTTATGTCATTTGCTTGAAGGTTTGATGAATTTGTGCAAAAACACCAAAAATTGCTTCTATCATCAGTTGTTTCGCCATTGCTCATTCTACCAAGCAATGTTTGCTCTTTTTCTTGCATTTTAAAAAGCGCATAAGGTCTATGCACATCGGATTTTCTAAGGCCATTGTAGAATATCTCAATCAATTAAATCTTTATAGAAGTTTAGTTTTATTCAAATATAAATTGTTAAATCTTCACTAAGATTTTTATAATTATAAGAAAAAAATGGGAATAAATATTTTTACCATCATACCAAACACATTTATATTCTTTTTCTATTTCAAAAATAGAAATTATGTATAGTCTCATACGTGTTATTCAACTCAGAAATTCGTTCAAAAACAAAAATAGAAAAAAAAAATTGAACATAAATTATTCTTGGGAACATAAATGTTACCAAACACATCTCGGTGGTTCTCCAAAATAACCCTAACTCCCATTTTCTTGATTCCGTTTTGTCTTTGGCGTGCACACACACAAATAATTTATGCTACTCATTAAAAAAAAAAGATTAGTTTGTCCTGTCCACCTCATCCATACAAATGTTCTCATGACAGAGAAGATGGAAGAGGTTTATTGATGCTACATACATTTGTTTTTTTATTAGTTGATATGGAATAAAAAAAGCTGTGAGGTAAAGGAACTCTCTCTCTCTCTCTCTATCTCTCTCTCTCTCTCTCTCTCTCTCTCTAAAAAGTGCGATTCTCGTGGAATTGAGCAAATGGCATGGGGCACGACCGTGTGGCAAATGAATTACTTAAATTGACGTCAACGCACCAATCAGAAGCAGCAAAGGCAGAAGATGAATCCCCAGATCCGGCGAGCCCCATGTTTTTATGGGATTAGGCATCGTGAGCTGGAACAGAGGATGATAATGGACCACTTGCCGACCGTAAAAATTTATATTTCTATTATTTTATTGATTAGGTAAGGATCAACTTTGAGTTTAAAGATATAGACAGCTGGTTAGGGTGCACTCCATAAGCGGTCCATTATCACCCTGGAATAGACTGATAGAAATCAGGTAGTCAAGGAGAAAAAGCTAGAAACGAGCGACCATAGCAGTCTCATTCGCCGTAGTTACAAGAGTTCCGCGTCCGGCATGGGATTTTTAGTTTTAGACAAAGTGTTATAACATGCATAGAATCAAGCATATCATTATAAGAAAAAGCACAAAAAAAGTCTTTAGTTATTCTATTAATACCAATTTAGTTATAAATATTTTAATCGGATTACTTTAATATTAAATATTTTGCATTTGTGTCAATTATATTTATCCAGCCAATTTCGCTAGAAATCATTGATATGAACGTGGCTATTCTATTCTTTTAATTGTAGCTGGCAAGGGTCACAGCCCTTGCACAAGCCGTCGCCGGCCACAAGCAAGGGCTGCTAAACCCTCGCAAGAGGCCGCAAGGGCAGCCTTCACCCAAGTCATGATGACTCTTGTTGGCCACTAGGTGAAGGCATCCAAGCCCTGCTGGCTGTTAGCAAGGGTCTTAGCTCTCATGCAGGCCATCGCCAAGTGCAGGTGAGGACCACCAAGCCTCACCTGACCCCAAGGGCGAGGGTGGCCTTTGACCTCATAGCCTCTAATAAGGGCTTGGAAGCCTTCATTCGTGGGCCCCTCGCGGGCCCTAGCCAGCCACAATTTAAAAAAAAAAAAAAAGAATATGGGGATGCGCGATGTCCAGCGGAAAGAAGTATCAAAAAGAAGTATCGAGTCTGTCTGTGAGCAGACAGAGCCAATGGGCGTTCAAATCCAAGACGCCAACCCAGAGTCACATGCTCTCCAGAATCTATATATAATACTTAATTAATTATTCTGCTTCCATTTTGACTTCTCACGCCAAACCCTCTCTAAGTCCAGGGGATGAGTCATTCCTTCCCCATACCTTCAAAAATAATTTCGGAAATATTCTTCTTCCATTTTGATCTCCTGTTAATTTCTTCTTCCCTTGGCAGATGGAACTAGAGCAACCCAGGCAAACCCATCTCTACAACATTAACAAGTACATCAACCCAAGAAATGGCAAGGGTAGTCCGTCACCATCGCCATTACCATCAAGGAGTGATCTGAGCAAGCACTCCGCATCCTTTCGGAAGCTTGGAGTGGGAGTCCCAGCAGCGGCGGGAGGCATCTCCGACGTGGAGAAGAAGGTCTCGTGGCTCCGCTCTCAGATCATTGGCGGCAACGCCGAGTTTGACTCACCGTTCGGCAGGCGACGGCTCACATACGCTGACAGCACCGCCTCTGGCCGCTGCATCCGCTACGTTGAGGACTTCATCGTCGACAACATCCTTCCGTTTTACGGTACGTGTGTCAAGTGTCTTAAGAGATTTTTATTCTAATTTCGCACACGGACAGCCATAGACACAATTCATCTACAGTTGCATTTCCTAGGCTAATACGTCATTTTCCTAAAAAGGGAAACTCCTCCGTTGGTCAATTCTTTGCAAGTCAAATGCATTATTGGAGTGCGTCCGCTTTGTCGAAGGGTTGACATCCTCCGAACATATGAAATCATTTTATGATGTTTGTAATAACATTTCAATCACTCGTGTACCGAAACTTGCGCACTTATATGTATACAAGCAATGTCACTCTCGACGATATATATCACATGAGAGTCTATGTCAATGACTTTTATTTTTTACTTTTGATTTTATTATTTGACTTCATCATCCAACATTTGAATTATATTTAGTATCGAATGCCTTGCATGGTATCTTGTAAACCGGGGGTACTAAGTCAACAACTTGCTACAAGATATTATGCGAAGCATGGATCGATTTAGCAGGAACATTAGAGTGTTCTATCACTTCACCCCACACATGGGAGGCTGCTATACCTGCCTACCTGGTGATAGCCACTTCTAAAGAAGTAACAGGGAATCTACCTCCCCTCTCCTGGACTTCCAAGTTCCTAGGCAAATATTTCTTTTCTACACCTAAGAGGGAATACCTTCACAGTTTCACGTCCTAGAATTTAGATGAAGCATTTTAAAGACATGCTCAAATCGGTACGATATTTGAAATAAAATAGATGCAAATATTTAAAGTCATCTCAGTGTCGTGTATTTTTCCATAATTCCTTAGTTTAGCCTCTCTTTTTCTCATTCCTGCCCGTGGACAATAAAGTAATTTTCAGTGGGCAGACCAAAACAGGGAACAATCCTCTTAGATTTTCGCCTATTTCATTCCAATGGACTTTGTCTAATAAACAGTAGGTCCATGTATGACAAGACAAGGCAAAAAGTCGATGCATATAAGACGAGAAGTTGCAACTCTCCACACAACCTTCTTTTCTATATCCTGTGCTTTGTCAAATATTTCCAATGTTTTGTCCGAATGCATAAAGCTGATGACTCTAGGTGTGTAAAAGAGGGTGTCCGACCCAAATTTATCGTCATTTCACGTTTTTCCCAAACACTTTCATCCTATGATAATCAAAATCCTACGGTACACATTCTACAAGATTAATTGTGCGCAGACCATCCTTAATGTCAATCCTATGTGCATATAGGTAACTCGCACACATCGAATAGCCACGTAGGTCACCGGACCACCAAGACGGTGCACGAGGCCTCGAGCTACATCAAACGGTGCTTAGGAGGTAAACCTGAGGACGTGATTTTGTTCTGCGGATCAGGATCCACTGGGTCGATCAAGCGGCTGCAAGAAGTCATGGGCATTGCAGTGCCATCGATCCTAAGAGAGACGATGATTAAGTGCATGCCAAGCGAAGAGAGATGGGTGGTCCTAGTTGGGCCTTACGAGCACCACTCGAACCTTCTCTCATGGAGGCAAAGTCTAGCAGAGGTCATAGAGATCGGACTAGATGAAGATGGGTCGATAGACATGGAAGATTTAAGGCAAAAGCTTGAGTCTTATCGAGATGCAAACAGGCCAATTCTGGGTTCTTTCTCAGCCTGTAGTAATGTTACCGGGATTTGCACTGACACAAGAGCTGTCGCGAAGCTACTTCACCAATTTGGTGCCTTTACTTGCTTTGATTTTGCAGCTAGGTGAGCCTTCAGTTTCATGGAATTTCTAACTCAATCGGAGAACTCTTTATTCAAATAGATAATCCCAAAGAAAAAAAAAAAAAAAACCGTTTGCACTTAACTGAGGAAATGTTACAAGACTATACAATTTTGAACAGTGCACCTTATGTGGAAATCGACATGAGATCGGGGGAAGTCGACGGTTATGATGCTATCTTCCTGAGTGTGCACAAGTTCCTCGGTGGACCTGGGTCTCCAGGAATCCTGCTCATGAGCAAGGCTCTCTATCGGCTTGGATCATTTCCCCCATCAACCTGTGGAGGAGGAACTGTTGATTATGTGAATGGCTTCAATGAAAAGGTAAAAGCATTGATCTGTTACAAAAGATAAGAGCAGATTCAAAAGATAAAGCAATTGCCAAAAAACCATTCTAATTTTCATCAGTCAAGTAACTTGTTAAATTACTTGCCTAGCAGGATACATTATACGTGGAAGACATTGAAGAAAGAGAGAATGCTGGGACTCCACAAATTATTCAGATCACAAGAGCAGCATTGGCATTTTGGTTGAAAGATTATGTGGGAAATGAAGTTATCGAAAAACTGGAGCACAAGTACATTAAAGAAGCAATGGAAAGGCTCTCCAAAAACCAGAACATAGAGATTCTTGGGAACAAGACAGCTAAGAGACAAGCTATATTGTCTTTCCTGATATACTCAACTACTAATTCCCCACTAGATTGTAATAAGAAGGGAAGAGAGAGAGGGCTTTACCTGTGGGGAGAAATGGGGAACGAAAGAGGCAAGCCTCTCCATGGACCTTTTGTTGCCACTCTCCTCAATGACCTCTTTGGCATTCAAGCGAGAGGCGGGTGCGCTTGTGCCAGTCCATATGGTCATGCCCTACTTGGCATCAGTGAAGCTCAGTCCCATGCATTTAGATGTGCCATTCAAAAGGTAAGATGCTTGTTCTCTTTCCTGTAAGACAGTTACATAAAACCTTGAAAGTTTTCAAACTGTAATAGCCATACAAGCAAAGGATCTATTAGGCAGAGTACCTCTCAACCAATGAGATGTTTTCTTAGTGACATATAAGATTAAGCATTTGACTAATCTTCTGTGAGTTTACCTTTATAACAGGGTTTTGCTGGAGTGAAGCCTGGATGGGCCAGAGTCAGCTTTCCCTACTACCTTTCGGAGGAGGAGTTTGAGTACATCATTGCTGCATTGGAATTTGTAGCCTCTTTTGGCCAGAGGTTCCTTCCGCTCTATCATTTCAACCTGAAAACTGGAAATTGGACCTTCAAAAAGAAGGCATTCAAGGAGATTGTAGGGAAAGAAAGAAAGGGCAAAATTTTTATCTTAAATGACAACAAGACTGGTAAAAATCTCAATGGAGATGCTAAACATGAGAGCCTCATTGCCAAGTATACGTCATATTGGGAAAGTGCAAAACATACTGCAGGTCTCCTCCCCAAATTTCCCTCCCCGCCCAGGCTCCAGGCAGATATTGATCCAGAGCTGCTATACTTCCACATCTAGTAGAAGATTTCTGAAAGAAAATTAAATTGAATAAAGGCATGTACAAAGTCTATTCTAATAGACTATGCAATTTTTCAAATACTGTGTCACCATGAGTCATCTAAATATGATAAACCAAGCTGATTCTTACAGCCAACTGCATATATATATGAAACAGCTCAAAATGATATATTCATGAATTGTGGGAACATTCTCTCTGCCATCATCAATGTTTTCAATCAATCCCAATGCTTAAATGGCAAGTGTTTTAGCATCCCTGAAATTGGCCTTCACAAAGATTGGAGCACTCACCATGTGCATCATGATGACAGATTGATAGTGAAAGAGGAACCCCGCAATAAGTTATGACACTTAATATATAACTACAATCGCATGAATACATATCCAGCTGCTTATGGATACAATGAGGTCAAGGCACAGATATGAGCCTAAACCATGTTCACTAATCCTATATGTAACTGTAAACAGTTCAATATCTCAGCAGTTATTTTAATTGGATATTCAAATTAAATACGTCAAGAATGGTTAGAAATTACTGATCATTAGGGCACAAATAATAACTATTCTGGTCAGAAATTGATCTCCGGAATAAAAATAGATTTTTCTATTTCTATTCCTAGATTAGTTTCTAAGCAAAAAAACGTGTTTGATAAAGATACAAACTTTCTGTTCTCAACATAGAAAATCGTTTGATAACGACGCAAAATTTCTCCCTCTCGAATGCCAGCGGATGGCAGCATCGGGCGACAATTGCTAGCGGCAAGGGGGCTAGTGGTAGGTGGGCAGTGGCGAGGGGGCCAACAGACAAGGTAGACAATTGGCGGCGGACGGCCATGGATGGCCAACGATGATGGACGGTGGGCTGGCGAGCAAGACAATAGACAATGGGCGGCGGACGGCAGGTAGCGAGGACGAGCGATAAAAAGAGTTTTTATTTCTCATTTATATTCTAGAAATAAAGAAGTCATTTCTGTTTCAAACCTATTTCTGAACAAAACATTTATTCCAAAAAAAAATGACATTGCGTTATCAAATGAATTTCTACTCCAAACAGAAAAATAGTTCTTAAACAGAAATAGAATGATTACCATACGCGCCCTAAATAACCAAGATTGACTTTCAATCCAACTGCTAAATATCATTACAAAATGAATAACATATTAATCTTAATCATGCAGTGGTCAGAAATAGTCTCTAAAACAACGCTTACCACTACACGAGCTTTTAACACTATACGTGAACTCACTTAAACCATCCCTTGGACTATCAAGTTGACTCAACTTCCTTAAAGAAACAACAAGCCTTATGCAGCCTCTAACCACCACAGAAACATGCAATAAAGCACAATATGATATTTTGAAAATCAAACCCAAAAAAATAAAAAAAGGAATCCACTATTATCAGTTTTTCTGCCAGCCTCAAAGGAACAGAAGGTTTCCTCCCTAGAGATATATCTGCATCATCTTTTGCTTATGAGCATATTAGCTCTATTCTCTTTCAAAAGAAAAAAAGGCTCCATCATACAAACTGATAAAGTAAAATCCAAAGGAAGAAATGATACAGGAAGGAAAGAATGCAGACAAACCTTAAAGATGGTGTTAATACATGCTGGTACTTTCAGAAAAAATTGCTTACCAAAATAAGTTGAGGGTTTCCATTGTCATCTCTTATATCCCTTGAAGCTTCATTTCATTTCACAGACCATTTTCATCCCATATGCCATAAGTCAACTTTCAAGCTTCATCACTACGGACATGGGTCTGCAAATGAATGGGGCAAAACTGCAGGCATTATCTGGCAATGGGAAGAAATAGTAGCAGTAAAAACCTGGCTAAACCACATCTAGACATACTTCCATACCTCCATTGGACAAGGTGCGAGAAATGTAAAGGATCCAACATCTCCAGGTGCTAGTGTAACCCAATCTGGCAGAGTTGCTCACCAATTCTTCATCTTTGGTATAAATGATGGGTCCAAACTTATCTGTGGGGCTCACAGCCAGCTGAAAAAGGACCGAGAAAAATAGAGTTTTAACGAAACCACAGTTGACAAGTCAGAGATGCTTCATTCTCCTTATATTCTTTAACTCATAAGCAACATACAGTTCTCTTCACGTTTTTAATGAAGTTGACTATAGGCACATCAAATTTATAGCTAAATACTCACATATTCTCTAAGCTTCTCTTCCTATTTCTTCTTTTTATGTATATCAATCGTGCCGGTTGCCTTCTTCCCCCTTTCTAATTCCTTTCAAGTTTGGGACTGGGTTATACTAACTCAATCCTGGTTCCAATCACATATCACAGTCCAAGATAACTAGCCAGTAACATAGGCCTTTTTTTTTTCTTCCCCTTCAATAAGTGAGGTCAGCCATATGAGTCCTCTTACACCACTGTGCTCTGTGCTGCACCATATCCTCCATATTATCCAAGTACTTGATAGCTTTCTACAAAGTGTTTGCCCATGTCTGTTCCATTCTCTTCTATATAACTGTTACGACTTTAACCTAACAAAGTAGAAGAAATATAATGGAAAAACATCCATGACTGGATTGAGCTAATAGAAAAGTATTTTGTGCCTTGAGTTTATCTGCAGCCTATACCTTCTATTCCCTGTCTGTTAACCGTTTCTACACCGACATTCTATGAAGAGATCCACTAGCTCACCACCATTCACAATTTCTCGCAAAACCCACTTTGAAATAATTTTAAATCTAGCCAAGACAACATCAGGCAGTTCCAGGAGCGTAATATATCATATTTCATATTTAAAGTCCGCATCCACACAATTAACCACTGAAAAGATGGTAAAGATAATATGACCTGAAGAAGCAAATGCAGGTTATGGACAGCCTCAAAGCAGGTAAAGGACACACAACTTGCAAGTGCAACTTCTTCCACACTTCAGCCAGATTCTTAATGTGAAAAAACTATGCCAATAATCATCCATGGCATTCACTTTTAGGATGATTAGAGATGGCAAACTCAAGAAGTTTGGCAATCTTTGGAAACCTCTTCAAAAAACCCTTGGATGTGGTTCGATTAAGAATTCTGAATGTAATTTCACTAGGCTCACACCCTTCCATGATCATCGTGGTTAATAATCTGTTAGCATCTGAGAACTTCCCTCTCCGAAACATGGCAGCTAATATGGTGTTGTAGATTGCAATACTTGGAGTAAGCCCATTTTTCATCATTTGATCTCTGAGTTGAAGAGCAGCCGAAATCTTTCCTTCCTCACAGAGCTGCTTAATCACGGTACCATATGTGACAACATTGGGATTTAGTTTCTGTTTATGTATATCCGTGAGAAGCTTACCAGTCATTGCATAATTTTTCATTTCCACGTTTGCATTTAGGAGAATATTGTATGAGGTAATATCAGGAAGAATGCCATGACTGCTGCTGCAGAAGATCCAGTGAGCAGTTGCAAGTAGCTTATTCTTGCAAAGTTTATCCAAAAGCACATTTAAGGTAACAATTGTCGGTCTGGGTCCAGTACACATCATGGATTCCAATAGCTTAAAAGACTCTGAAAATTTTCCAACTGTACAAAAATATTTAATCAAGCAAGTGGAGCCAACAACATTAAGCTTAATGCCTTCGTACTCCATACGGTACAAGACCCTTCTAATCATTGCAGAGTTTCCCTCTCTGCATGCTTTAGACAAAATTGTATTGAAAGAAACTACATCTGGTCCACTGCCATTCCATTTAAAACAGTCCAAAATCTGTAAAGCCTCATCAATACTGCTTTCGTTACAGAAACCACTCAAAATTGTGTTGAACGAAACAGTATTTGGAACAACCCCCCCTCTTATCATACATTCCAGGACAGACAAAGCTTCCTTGGCTTTGTTAGTACGACATAGACACAATAAGTATATATTATATGCACAAATATCCAGGCTACAGCCCGTAGAAATTGCATCACATAACAGATCGCATGCAATCCTTACTCTGCCGACTTTTAATAGGCCTTCGGCCAAAGCAGAATATGTGTACGGGTCAGGTGAAAGACCCCTTTCATCAATCATCCCAAGAACTTCTTTAACATCACTGAGTCTATTCAGATGACACAATTCCCGGAGAATGATATTGTATGCGTACAAATCTGGACAGTTTCCTTCCTTATCCATCTTGGACAAAAGCGCTAATGCCTCTTCGATCCGCTTATCATCACAAAGAAACTTCATAACAGCAGTGTACGTTATCACATTAGCTTTGCATCTATCGTGTTTCATGACATCAAAGCATTGAAAAGCTTCCTCCCACAACCGTTCCCTGCTAAATCCATAAACCAAAGCCGTGTACGAGCAAACATTAGGATGAATACCTCTCTTCTCCAGCCAGCATAACAACGCCAGAGCACGATAACTGTGGCCAGACTTGCACAAAGCCCAGACAATCGGATTACAACTGTAGATACAACAAACATGACCTCTGTCGAAAAGAGTGGACACAACTCGATGGGCCTCCTGGACCATCCCTCTTTTGCAAAGCATAGAGATCAAGGATCTCAACATCGGTTCCGTGGGGTGATACTCACACTCGAGCATTAATTCAAACAGTTCGAGCGCATCAGCCAAGCTCCCCAATCCCAGCGATTTCTTCAACAGTTTCGACAAACAACTAAACGAGGGCAAGAAGCCCCACTCCCTCATCTCCTGAGCAAGGAAGCACGCATCTTTCAAGCGCCCAAGAGACAACATCCCATTCAGAAGCGTATTGAAAGTCAGAGCATTGGGTGCGGGGCCGAACCTCGTCATTCCATGATACACTCCAGCCAACTCCTCCAGAACTACATCTCCCGATTTCAGGTAACGGTACATCAAGGCATTGTAATCGTACGCCGTCGGCTTCCCGGGCACACAGCCCATCGAATTCAACGCCTCGAGCGCTCTCCCCAGCTGGCCTTGGGAGGCAAAACGCTCCATCATCCGCTTGGACTCGGCATAGTCACGATCGTCGCCAGACTCGCTCACATCCTCGAGCCGAGCGCAAGAGGTGGAGGAGCCCGCGAAGAACAGGAGGCCTCCCGGAACTCGGACCCCTCGAGGGAAAGTTAACGCGAGAATCATGGGTCGGGAGAAAGACAGGAGCTTGGCGACATTAGCGGCCGTTACCATCAGGCAACGGCCCCGGTCGCCGTCGCCCCGGCGGCGAAAAGGGTGGTTTTGGTGTAGGGTTTTTTGCCTCTTTACTTACTTCTGGGGTTTTTCCAGTTCAAGACTCTCTGAAGTGTCGAAGTAGAGGGAAGGCTTTTTCTTACATGGGGAGCCTCTCTCTCTCTCTCTCTCTCTCTCTCTCTCTCTCAAACCATTTCAATGCGTTAATTTTACAAAAAATAAATAATTTAGAAAACATTTTTTTGAAGAATGATCTTTTATAATGTTTAAAAAGATAAGTGAATAGAGAAAATTTTAATCGCCACGGAATAGTCAGACATTAATTATCATTGAAGATGAAAATATTTTCCGTTGACTAATTTTTCTAAATGATATAGGAAATTATTTTTGAAATATATTTTTCAAATTATTCATTTTCTTTGTAAAATGATCTCTCCAAATATTAATTTACTTTTTTTTCTCCTTTTAATATTAAGAGTTAACTAAAACATAAGGAAAGCCTTGATTGCACAATACAAGCGACTTAAAAGATATAAATGGCACAAAACAAAAGCTTATTAATTACAAAAGTCACCTAAATATTAAGAACGACACCAATATGATCCTAACTACTGGGGACATACGAATAGAAGTGATTAAAATCATGAAAACTAGAGAAAAGAAAACTGAGCAATTTGCAATCAATGATACCGCTCGTTAGAGTTTGAGGTTTAAGGAAATTCGATCAGCTTGAGATCTAGAGAAATGCTGACGCTAGGTTACATTTCTCGCGCACGTAATTTAGGAATTAGTGAGGTAATATCGTTTGGAAAAAAAGGAAAAAGAAAACCCATCTTGGGTGCGTCTGTTTGGTTACATTAACGGCTTAGTACAATCGGGGGGTTGCTTCCAATGAGCCGTGGTAGATAATCTAAAGCGCTTCTCGGCCAGGATAAGTACAATCACATGACGTGTTAACACCTTTGCTTTGAAAAGTAGTGAAATTATCCCTCAAGATGAATAATTCTTAATATTCTAAGACAAAGATTTTGTTATACTTCTGCTCGAGCGAAAGATTCAAGGAGATCCCACCGTGTTATGCGCTGTACGGATACCCAATTGTTTATTTCACTTTTTTTTGTTATTAATTTCCAATCCTTTCTTCTTCATTTAGTTTAAAGAGTATAATTTTGCTTAGATTGGAGTATTATGTAAAGTATAATGAGAGATTCATTTAGTTATTTATTTGATTATGTACATATTCATATATCCATCATCCTCATCATTAATTTAATCGTGTCTTTTGGTGAAAGATCATGGCCCCCCACAAGGGCGTGCCCCTTGATTCCTTATCAATTGCTCCTCATCATCCTAGTTACCATACAAGATACCACTGATTCATCTTAGTGAGAGGTGAAAGCTTATGAGCTTCTTTAGCCAGAGCTCCATTCCACTCTACAGTTTCAATCCAAAAACTGCCGACAAGACCACTTCAAAAGAAGAAGGCGCTCCTGAAAATTCTGCGAAAATAAATGAGTTAACATTCGTCTGGCACCATCTGCTGGTGCAGCTTCCGAATCATGGCAAGGCTAGCGAAAGCCCAAAATCTCCGCAGAGGATGCATCACAATCGAAGAGCACAAGAAATATCCGAGACCTTCCAAACCTGGTTGATCTGGATCCAGACTCGTCGTAAAATCCTGCATGTTAATATCGCAGGGCGATAGAGATCTTAACTGAAAAATGAATTGATATGACACGATCTGCTTATTCTTTTTCATTCTGAAGTGTATGAAGAAACTGCATCTCTTTATCTATCAGCCATGCTGTTCCTAGACATAAAACCAAAAATGACCGCCCGAGCCCACCTATGATTGCAAAACTGAAAACATGTAAAAAATTCTATACACTGAACTACATTAGATGAATTTCGAGACCATTCACTCTGCCATCATAGTTTTCAAATCTTCCCTTCTCTCTTTCATGCTTGAGCTTGTAGTTTTGCCCCGTCAAGATGAGGATTCTCAGAGATCATGCTGTCCGCAGACGGATGTCAGTCACTCGAGAGCACCGCTCAGATGGATCAGACCTCAGAGTATTCAGATTCCATGAGATTCATTACAAACTTCTTGTGAAGTAGAAGCCTTGCAATAAGTAATGCTGCTTACCCTGAAGATATATCTAGCTGCTCGCCAGGCACCTTGTTAGTCAAGTTGCAGATAAGAGCCTTGCCAAAAACAAAAAGGAAAAAAAAATTACCAAATAAGAGCAGGAATGATAAAATGGAATGTGTACTTATGCACAGTAGCATCCATTCAGCAGTTCCTCTTATTCAGTGCTCAATGGAAATGGTTAAAATTTGCTCATTGTTTAAGACTAAAAACAACTGATGACAGAATCACAGGCATCACATGTCATTTTCATGTATGCACAGCTCAAAAATGGGCTCTGAAACACAATCGAGGACTAAGCAAGCTTTTGACTATGCACATAGACTCCCTCACACCCCGTATATTATCCTTTGAAGATGCAAAAAAACCTCATTGCAGCATTCAACCATAACAAAATCATGCAATACGTATCACATTAACTGGAAAACGTAAGAAAAAGATGCATATGAATCTACTGCTATCAGTTTCTCCAGTAGCTTTGGTGGGACATAATGGCTTCCTGTAAAAAGACCAAGCTGTCTCATCTTGCTTATGTACATGTCAAGTACATGCTCTCGAAAAATGCTCAATTTTACAAAATTGATCAATCACAATTGATATGGGGAAGGGAATCCTGATTATGGACAAACCTCAAAGATATCCTCATGTGCTGTAGTTTCAAAAGAAATGGCTCGCCATAAGAAGTTGAGGTTTTTCATTGTCTTCTTCTATCTCCATGGCAGCTTCAGCTTTGATTTCCTGAACCCTTTTATCCCATATACCGTCAATCAGCTTCCAAGTTTCATCACTAACTTCTTGAGTCTGCACATAAATGGGGACAGAAAGGCAAGGCAACATTATTTCACTTGGGAACAAATATAGTAGCATAAACCCTCGCTAAACCACATTTCACATACCTCCATCGGACGAGGTGCACCAAATGTGGCAAATCCAACATTTCCAGGTGCAAAAGTAACCCTCCCTGGTAGTGTCACCCCATGAATTCCCCATCGTCCAGCATAAATGAGAGTTCCATACTCATCTACAGGACTCACGGATGGCTGAACAAGGACCAATAGAACAGTGCTTTTAGCAGGTCCTTGTGGTCATTGACATCAGTGTTACATGATGAAACCACATAGTTCAAAAATTATACTTCACAGATTCCTCGTGTCATGGAGCAACAAACAATCCTATCCACTTTTTGTGATGAACATGTACCACTTTCTGTTCTCATGCTATTGCCAAATAACCTATCCCTATTTTTCTTTTTAGTGTGTATCACCAGCTTCTTCTTCATGTTCTTCTTCATGTTCTTCTTCTTTTTTTAAAAAATTCCATTACAGATTAGGACGGAGGTTGAAGCCAATTACAATTTGGGGAGTTTTATGGACTGGTCAAATATTTTAAAATTTTAAACTATTGAATGAAGATATGGTTCAATAAAAAAGTTTATGCTAGCTCCCACAAGTCCCTTTACTACGATTCTCATAAGTGACTGCATGTGGCATAGCTTAAGCAAAGAATGGATCACATGCCTATTGGCTCATCACTGAATAACTAACCAAGCCAATTGCAGGAACGTGTCTAGAAAACAACCTAAGTAAATATTTTCAATATCTCATGAACCCAAAAATTACCTGAGGTATCCGAGGGGCGCCATTATAAACAGCCCAAATTTCTTCGGCTTTGATCTCTTCTTTTTCCAATAAAATATCTGTGAAGCATAACCACATTAAGGAACTGGGAAAGAGAATTAAGCATGGCTAAGAAGGCACATAAAACCTGTTTAATAATCAAATATTAAATACACTAATATTTCTCTTCCCCATTAGATGACTCAACATTAAAATGACTTGTTACATAAGAATTCTGACCTGTGATTGTCTCTACAGCTGACTGGTATTCCCGAAACACCGAGGTGCATTTTTCCACAGCAAACCGCATGTATTCATCTCTAAGAGCCTCCAGTTTTGCTGCTAGCTGTTGAAATCAATCAAGTTCTTATATTTGTTTCACTATATTTGGACAACTGTTTCGAAAAGTAGCTCTTTAACGATTAAAATACAATATTGTCAAACTTGGATCAGCCATACATACATTTGGCACAAGATCGCGCTGATTTCTATAGTATGCTTTTCCAAATGAAGTCATCCCTGTCTGGAGAATCAGAAACTCTGCAAGTCTGGAAGCTTCCAGTGTTGCCTTAGACGATATCCAGCACATGTTATCGATCCCAAACATTTCCTCTTCTATTACCCTAGCTGCAGCATAGAGTCAAGAAACCAAAAAAGTGCACATTAAGGCCACAAGCAAGGTAAAGGAAGATGGTTTGTAAATCAAGAAAGTTGAAAATACATCCATGATAGAAACACGAAACAGCATTTAAATTGCTTTGGGGTTTATGTCCCATCTTCCTCATTCAAAGTATGAGAGTCATCGAAAATATACAATGGAGTATTGCAGGCAAGTCCAAGTGCTTTAAAAATTATTTATAGCCAGGGCCTCACCATCCAACCACCAATGCAACTGCCCCACCCCCAGCAAAACAACAGGAACAGTAGATAGAAGAAAGAAAAAGCTACTATTGTCAAAGAGAAGAATGAGAGTATTGCTTCCCTAATTGACAAGAAAAATGGCAATAAAAAATTATCTTTATACATTCGTAACTTACGAGCACAAGCTCGGATTATTGAGTTCACATAATCTGATTTCCTTGCATAGACTTGGCCTGAGATATCCTTATAGCGCATATTTGGCTGGCTCCGTATTGAATTAATATCTGTCTGCAGAAGTCAAAAGCAAATGAGAAACTTTTTGTGAGCATAAGAATAATTTAAAACACCAAACAGCATGAGCCAGATAGGATACTCCCTGCACCTCAGTAAAAGGACGGTGGGGATCAGGAAAGTAGCATGAGATAACAGCAACAGCAGCCTCTCGATATGCCAACCTTAATTTTAATTCCTCTGGAATCTCAGTACTATCTTCTTGGCCAGTTTCAAATGTTCCTTTTTGCTGCAAAGTCATACAACATCAAAGTCATGTAAGGGTTGTGTCAAAGGGACGCAGAAGGGTGAGAGCCACCACTTACCCTCTTCAAGGCCTCCAGAAGTTCCTCTCGCCCAATGTGGTCCAAGTCTTTTCTGGCAGTCAAAATTCCAGCTTCATTCCTGTCATAGAAATAAACAAATATTAGACTCTCTGTGTGCACTTATCCTTTACTGTGACAGTAAAATTATGTTTACAATATATTTTGCAGCTCCGCTCCAGTAAAATCTTCTGCAAGTTCAGCAATCTCTTCCAGTAGCACCTCCTTTTCTTTTTCTGAGCGAAAAAACTTATTTCTAGCATGCACCTGCAATTGGCAGAGACTATATGAACCACTAAACCACGGAATGAGAGCCAAAGTACAACTAAAATACCTTTAATATGGCCAGTCTACCATCCTTAGATGGCAAACCAACTCGTATAATCTTGTCAAATCGACCCTTTCTCAGGAGAGCTGGATCGAGAATATCCAGCCTATTTGTAGCACCTATGACTAAAACCTGAAATGATCAGCGGTTTAGTGATATTATGGTTCAGTTTTCTTTTTTCAGTAGTTCACATTTTCTTGAGAGGTATCAAAATTACTTCATGCAAGTACACATTTATCTATACAAATAGGAAGCAACCTGAGACGTAGAGACTTTAAAACCATCCAGTTCTGTCAGTATCTGAAGCAGACCTTGTTCCCTCTCTGCACCCCCCTGTAAAAGCAGCAGCTAGATATGTGAGAGAGAGAGAGAGAGAGAGAGATGATAAGAGCTGAATAAATAACGCAGACATGCCAGGCTTTAGTAAGATCTCAAATTGAAGCTGAGGAGAATAAAGTACAAGCAACTGAAAAGTTCAAAGAACAGACCTTTACACCGTTATTAAGACTATAAAACAGATTCAGGCAATGGAAAGCCTCCAAGGATGATGAAGAATGAAGAAATTGTTCCATCAATATTGTACCGTGTTTCTTATCAATAACTTTAGCATTCAGATTAATTGACAGTGGTCCCACAAATTCCTGATCTAAGGTCAAATTTTAGCATCCACATGAAGGAAGGGTTAGGGCATTTAAATGTTAAATCAAGTCTTGATCTAATAGTTTAAACTTTTAGCTTAGTTGGCAACAATCCCACAAAGTATTCACAGATAGCATGTGAGCACATCAGTTTAGCAAAATACAGGAATTGGCTTCTAAGTGCTCTTTCACAGCCTCTACTGTAGCTGGATCAGCATATTTTTTGCAGTGAACAAAAATGATTCAACTTCAAAAGCTTCGTTTAGATGGGAAGATTGATTCGACCAAAAAAAAAAAAAAGATGGGAGGATTGACCCGTTCAGTAGAATTCCGAAGAAAGGATGCTTTTGAATGATTGAAATTCCCATAATAGCGTCGACGATAAAATTCATAGACCAATTCCAAATTTTGATCCAAAGAGGCAGCCTAATCTTAAAGGGTAAACCTAACAAAAATAATGTCAAATATATGCAAATGCAACGTTCAAGGTACCTTGACCCCACATTCATTCAAACAAATTCTGGACATCAATCCAGAATTATGCCATTGAATTTCATATCTGAACAAAGATAGAAGCCTTAGAAGACACCCAAATTATGCAAATGTGCATACAGCTACTGACAGAAAGCTAGAAATTTCTACCTGAGAGATGCTACCAGATGACAAAAGTAAGAGTATGTTGTAAGTAAATGCATTGGTTTTCTTGGATAGATGTGGGATCAATCAATTCCTCACATGATACTTTGAAATCCTTTAAATGCAAGGAGCTTTTTGACCAAGATACCACAGAAGAACACGCCAGCTTCTCACATTACAGAAATGGCAGATAATTATCAAGGATGGAGCATGAAATCTTAATGTGCTGTCTCACCCCTCCAATATCAGGTCCACCCCTTTTGCTACCAATAGCATCTATCTCATCAATGAAAATAATGGAAGGTGCAAATGATCTGGCACTAGCAAAAAGGTCCTTCACTCGAGATGCGGCCACGCCTACAAACATCTGGAGAAAAAGAAATAGAAGTTAGGAATTTATTTATGATACCTCAGGAACAATATATAAAGTCGAGCATTTATTCCATTCCAATAACAAAACAATGAGAAAGATAATGCGATTTTGCCAGCAGCTGTACCAACTACCAAGTGAAGATAATGAATACCGTTTGCAAGTCAATCAACTTTAGCTTACAAAAATAAAGGAAGCGAATATTTAATGAGCAAAGACAAAATAGGGTAAATCATGGGTCCACAAAACACCCCACTAACCCCAAGGACAGTAAGAAGTGAGTCGCCAAAATCAGAGACCCCACAAGTCTAGAATGGACATGTCAAATAGAGTGTGAGTGCACAACCGCTGATCTCAACCACTAAAATACAGTGGAGTTTTTCCCTTCTAGGAGTGGTCAGCATACGACCCAGGTGGTGAACCACAGAAAGAAGTCCATAGAAACTTACAGTGCAGAAGTCAAATATTACAAGTACTCCATGCATCCTCACAAGCGCCAATAATTGAGTCATTTGGGCCAATTAACAGAGGAACTGCTGCTTTTCCAATACAAGACTTCCACCATAATTATTGTGGGCGCATTTGCCCAATCAACTTGCCACATGTTATCAAAACAACTTGTTAACCATTCCACAATGTGATATGTCACTCAATATTACATGTGTTAACACGTGAGTACAGCTTTCTATTGCACCATACCATTTCAGGATTGTTCATCCCAATGGTTTGTGTACATGGTTTAACACAATAAAAACCTTCCCACACAAATACTCTCAAATGCTTCGAAAGCCTGATTTCTTAAATGAGACAGATCATCACTACGGAAGCCCTTTTATTTTTTATTTTTTGGGGGTGGGGATGGTATCTAAGAAAGCAAGATGTTCCATATAAAGAACTGTCAGTAGCCATCCTCTAGCTTAACCATTCCAGATAGGAACTAATGCCTTACCTCCACAAAGTCCGTTCCATTAGCTGCAAAGAAAGGTAGCCCTGCTTCACCGGCAATGGCCTTAGCCAACAATGTTTTTCCAGTTCCAGGGGGGCCATGGAGAAGCACACCTTTGGGACAATAGATTCCTTTGTTTTGGAACTCCTCCTCATTTTTAAGGATTCTTACAATCTCCTGTAGTTCCCGCTTGATGTATTCCTGACCAGCAAAATCATCAAAAGTAACACCAGTTTTTTCTTCTGCAGAAATAAATTTTGCCCTGGGTAATAGCAGTAAAAAGGTTAGATTCTAGTCAACTGTCATCAGCACAAACTACAGGTTATTGACAGCAAAAGTATGTTGCTCAAAACATTTTCTGCTTCACAATTGCATGCAGAAGATGTTGCTCCATGGTCAAAGAAAGAAAAAAGAGAGAAATACCAAGAGTTAGGTAAGTACATCTAGGAATGTAACTCTTCCATGTTCGGGAAAAAACTAAAATTGTAATAAATAAATGACAATAACTCTTCTCTGGCAGTGCTTTTGCTGGAATTTAGCTTGGTTAAGACGAAAGTAATCAACTAATTCAAACTGAACGGCAAATGGAGATCAAAATCTTCTGAGACCATTCCCCTAAGGCATTGCTCTTCAGCATAAAGCGTCCATATCTAAAGAGATTGACAAAGGCTAAAGAAAGGATCTCTCCTTGTAGATGTGTGTGCATTGCACAGACTTCACATATGGATTCACTGAATAACTAGAACCAAAATTAAATATTTTCCCCCTTCATAAACTAATCATCCCCTGAAGACACGTCAATTAGGATTCAAGCTTTTTGGACATAAGATTCCAAAAGCACTTTCTGAAAGAATGACTATATCCTCTCACGCAACTTTGCTTTATCAAGTACCTGAACTTTCTTATTCACAAAAAGGAACATCATGCCAGTTAAAAATTTCAGATAGATATCAAACTGGCATAACCAGTAAATCACTATAACTTTGCAGTGGACTGAGTAATAGAAGACTTCATCTCAAAGATGTAATCAGATTATTTATGTTCCAAATTAGTTAGGAATTTGAGATCAAAGTAAGATCAAGATTATTGATCTGCACCCAACAGTGAAACATGGTTAGAATTGAGTAACCAAATGATGGACTACGCAAAAGAAAGAAAAATGTGTAATCAACAAGGGAGGTAAAAGTTTCCACACGAAATTAAATAGCAAGAACAAGCCAAACAACTGATAGTGAGTAGCATAGAGAACCAAACAGGAAGTCAGCAAGTTCAATTATCAGAACTTGCAAGCTATTATTTACTTACCGACTTTTTCCTAACGATCCAAGCGCTTGCCGCTTAATTGGCTGTGGTATTTTCTCGCTTGGTTTTCCCAAATCACAAGGTATCAATTTTGCATAAATTGGCCTCATCATGTTATCAATCCAAAGGTACAAGCCAACCGACAAGGCAAGCCGCATACCCCATATCACTGCAGTCGCTACAGTAGAGTAAACTTCAGCATGGACTGTGTTCTCATTAATTACATCAACATTCACTATTTGTTGATGCAACTTTTGCCAAACATCATTCCAGCAATCAATCGGCATACGGTCAACCACATGGCGCCGGAAAACTATTTCTTTGTGTGAATTCCCTTGCGTTTGTTGTCTATGTCCATCCTTATAGTACGGTAAGATTACTGCATAAAATTGAAAATTCGTCTATCAGATAAGAGGCAGAATTCACACGGAGCATGATATAGGGGCGTGTGTTCCAGCCTATTCAAGAAGGGAAATATTATAAGCTAGCGAAAGATATATTCTCTGCCATTTGCACAGCATCAATACCAGGACACAGACATTCTAGATGATAAGCACAAAGTTTGAATTCAAAATAACTGAAGCAACCACACCTAGTAGGAGAAAAGACTTTATTCTCATGTCATACACAGTAACTGTCTTCATAAGTTTGATCTTCTTCCTTTCTCTCTTTCTTCTGGTTATCTGTTGTTTATCTTTTCCTACTTTTCTATTTTACTTTCTTTCCCTGTGGGGGTACAGGCCTTAAAATGGTATTTACGGAACAATATAATACATCAAGTTATTGCAATAGCACTAGCTCATGATACACCTTGACAGGCTCAGATGAGATGGAAAACCAGGATCGCAAGGGAAAATGATCCTATGTGTTCCAACTGTTCCATTGTTAGAACCTAATGTGGCAAATATTGCAATATTTCATACTCATAAAATGGGTACCAAAATATCTAAACAAGAAGGCATTTGAAACTAGTTGAAATGGCATGATCTTAGGGATCGATAGTACAAAATAGTGGAAATTTTCTATTTTTGAATAATACTAGCCAAGAAATCAACCAACCTGACATTGTCTGGCCATAATTCGTATACTCAACAAACTGGACATTATTGGTGTTAAGAAGACCCAGAAAATCACTGTAATCAATCCTATGCGAATTCTCAGGATCCCACTCTGTTCCTTTCAACTTTCCCCGCATAGTCAGCAAGGCCCTGCTCCAACTCGAAGCCATGACCAGCTGCCTCTCTAATTGGACATTTGCTTTCCGTTCAAGCTCTTCCAGCCTACTTATCCGTTGTCGCTCGGCATCTTTCAGTTTCTGAAAGTTCAAAAATTTAGAGCGTTCAAGAAATTAAGGAAGCAAAAGGGATTCAGCATCGGTACCAGCTAAATTATGAAGTTGAAGACAAGCATCAATGAACCACAAGAACCTCAAAACCCTGCAGCCAACGCAGCTTCCTAGCAGCAAAATCTGAATACTACAGAGAACAGAAGGATCATCCCTTCATGTGTCTCCTAGTGGGGGAACTGTCCATAAACTTAATGACTGATGCCCTCGAGTCTTTCATCGCCTTCTCTACCATATTAATCTTATTTAAAAGCCTCAAATGAGAGAATAATGTACTAAATAAAATGTGCCCTTAAACCATCCCACTAGCCATATTAAGTTTATCTGAATCAAGAGACAGTAAGAGAGAGAGAGAGAGAGAGAGAGAGAGAGAGAGAGAGAGACGAGAGGTGTGCTGTACCGATAAGAAATGTAGAGCAGCTACACTACACAGAATCTGAAGAACCAGCTACATTTTGCGCGAGCCAAACAACACGAGGGTGATTCTACTTTATCTAGACAAGACGGCAAGAATTCATGCATGAAACTAGAAATGCAGGTCAATTAAAAAAAAAGAAAAACAAATTTTATCATAGAATGCAGGGCTACAAAAGCAGACCCGCCCCCCAAGCTCACACGGGCTACAACGCCAAGAGCACTCCGCTTGACTCCATTCCACCAATGCATCATCCGAAATTCAACTTTTTTCAGCGTTCAACAGCCTCATTTATCAGAGCAAAGCATAACCCAGAATTCCAAAACACCCACGACGCCGATCCAAATTACATAAACAACAAACTCAATTAACCGAAAAAACCCGAAAGATAACACGAGCCGAACCTCGAAGAGCTGGGCCGCCTCGGGGTCTTCCTCAACGGAGCCTGCCGACGTGGCGACCGACTCGGGACCGGAACCCGCATTGGAAGCGCTGCGTATGCCGCGACCGAAGCCTCCTCGGCGTCCGGGGATGAGGATTGGCCGGGAAGCTGCGGCGGCGGCGGCGGCTCCACCGACGCGGTTGGAGCGACGGAGGCGAGACGCGGAGAAGGATAACCGAGCGGAGGAGGCTCCTCTGGAGAGGGAGGCCGGCCTGGGGAAGAGGGCGAAATCGAGAGGTGCAAAGCCGCGAGAGCTCATCTCTCTCCCTCCACCATGAAAATGCAGCAGCTCTCTCTCTCTAGGAATCCTGCTGAGCTCTTCTCGCGAGAGAGAAACGACGACGGTGCTGGCGGAGTCTTCTGCGGGTTTTAGATTGGTTTTTCAGGTGGCGACGCGGTTAAACGACGTCGTTGCAATCCAAATATGGAGTTTTCACTTAATTTGAAGTTGACTTGGAAACTCACAATGGGATTATTTATATGATCTCCATAGATTTAGTAGCTTATGTATAAATATTTCTCCTTTAAATACCGGCCTGTTCCCCATCGTTCTACGTATATCGAAGAACATACGCGCAGAGCAATCTCTTCTCCTACTCTCTCTATTCGTTTCACATTTCTTGTTGCTACAATTTTACCCGAACAATGAAGTGCGTGCTAATCAGATGGTCTACTGGATCCTGGTCGATGATCGCGCATCTACCTTTTGACAACTCAAACCTATCTTCATATCTTATTCTTCCATCGATGGCTGTCGAAAAAAATTGGCAACTTTAAGTAGAATTTCGTTGACATACTTCTATCCATTTCCGAGTTAAAAATTAATGTAGGTAAAGTGCAACGATTACGATATATTATCCAATAGTGTCAAAACTTTTTGTGATAAATTTCATTGTGGTTTAGGATTTAATGATTCAAACGAACCCAAAAAATAATTCCAGTGGAATTCATTTCAACTTAAGTTTTGAGGATACTTAGTTTACCTTCTTTGAATATCTCCCTCTCTATATTATCTTATTAATCCCGCACGACATGTACAACATCCTTATATTAACTTATTGAGGTATTGTTCTCTTTGCCCTAACTCATACTGAGCCTTTTTGTCCTTTGACATACAGGCGAGCACCTTTTCAGGAGGTTATCCAATCTCAAGAGTGCTCCCATCTAAGTACACCTAACTTCAGAATTCCAAAAATAAGTATTGTCATCACATCAAAAGGTGCCTCCATAAGATACATACATACATACATATATACATATATATATATATATATTCCAAAATTGATTTCCTCTTTCTCGATGCACTATTTAATCAATTTCTATCCCATTTTATCAATTTCTATCCCATTTTATCATCCTAGAAGCTTATTTGGAGCTGCTCCTTGTCCAAGCTCTCTTTAACCCCGACGACCACTCCTCACCCTCGTCGAATTGGATTGTTCTGGGGCCACCAACTTTTGCATGGTTTGTCTCCAAACCATACACCTACTCCAAGAGGTCATCCATCTTATGAGTGTTCTCACTTGAGCATACTTAACTTTGGAGTTCCAAAACTAAGCATGCCAAAAGGTGCATCCGTAAGTAAATTCCAATTTTCATATGTATGTATGTATGTATGTCTGTATGTATGTATGTATGTATGTATGTATGTATGTATGTATGTACGTATGCATGTATGCATGTATGTATGTATGTATGTATGTATGTATGTATGTATGTATGTATTCCAAAATCGCTCTCTCTCGTTCGGTGCACAATTTAGTTCATTCCTACCCCCTTCACCATCCTATAAACCTGTCAGAAGTAGTTCCTTGTCTAGGCACTCTCTAACCTTAGTAACCACTCCCCGCCAACGTCAAACCTAGTCATTATAACATGGCTCTAACTAGAAGCAAAGATTGATTATATCTCAAAATGTTTGGTCCATCTATTTCTAATCTAAACGTATGCATGAAATTGATTATACACGAAAATGTATGTTTATCTATATTATAGAAATAGCACGAGTTATTAAATAAGTTATTTCATCTGGTCCCAAAAGATAATAATAATAATCGGGATCTTTATCGTGAATCGTTGTTATATAACATATCTTTCATTTATGTACATGTGACATGGACAGAGCTTCAGATTTTCATTGCAAAATGATCGACATATGTATCATTCTCAAACAAGCTTAGGCTTTTAGAGCGAACACGGTTTGAGCTCAACTTTACATGGTAACACTGGAGGCAAGAGTTTTGAATTTGATTCCTTGGACTCTTATTCCCCCAATTTATAAAATACAATTTATGTCCCACTCTGACTAATTTTGAACTTTCAGATGAGACGCCATGCACTACATCTTAAAGAGATTTAATGCAGATAGGAGGGAGAAATTGTCTCTTCGTGGTTTCACATATATTTAACTTTTACCGTTCATTTGAATCCATGAAGTGCTAGATATCATTTGGAGGGAAAAGTACTTAAACAATCCTAAACATATTATATCAGTATCAATTCAGTCTTAAATATTTTAATTATACTAATTTAGTTATCAACCTTTTGCATTTATATCAGTTGAGTCCATCCGACCAACTTTGATAAAAAAAATCGCTGACATGAATATCGGTCGTCCTATGTGACACGCCTGACACTGATATGAGCAAATTTTACAATTTTTTTTAGTACTTTTTTCTGTTTTTTCTTATTCTTTTTTTCATTATGGCCATGCAAAAGTTGTCGAGGGCTTGCAAGACCTCACTGGCTACTGGCAAGGGTTGTGGCCCTTGCCAAACCATCACCAGCCACAAGCAAGGGCTTGGTAGCCCTTGCCTATAACCAACGGTGGCCCACAAGCCCTCATCGGCCATAATGAAAAAAAAAATTAAAATTAAAATTTGTCCATGGTAGCACTAGTCATACCACATAAGACGGCCCCAAAATTCATGTCAGTGATTTTCAACCAAAATTGATCAGATGGACTCAATTAATACAAATATGAAAGGTTTAGGACTAACTTAGTACCAACAAAATAGGTTTATGACTTATTTTTGTACTTTCCCCACATTTGGAACCTACATTAACATCCTTGGAAAATATTATATGTCCAAGATTTTTAACAGTCTTGATGTATATATAAGTGTATTCCTTGTGAATCCAAGCCAAGGGCAGCAACAAAAACTGGAGACTACAGTATGTATAAACTTGAACAGAAAGGATCTGGCGAGAGGAAGAAATTGGCACCTAGATTAATGATAATGCTTAATTTCATTTCCTTACCTAAGTTAATCACATGATTAGATCGTGGACGAAAATAAATGAAACAAAATTATTGGTAAGGGTATTGAAGAAGAGAAGTCCAATAGCATCTTTACAAATTGTCCGCTGGCAAGAGAATATGACTGTTATATAGCCATTATAGAATAATGAAGAGTTTATGAAAAAATAAATTTAACGTTATAAAACCGTTAAAAAACCGTTAGAAAACTGTTATACAGCCATGACAAAACCGTTACAAAAAGGATGATTTTATAGGGTCATAAATATTTCAAAATTGCTAAAATACCCAACATGAAGATCCTTAGGGCCTCTTCCATGGTGCACGTATTCAGAGCCGCCTCCTGCTAGCCATGCGCCCGCCAATAATGTTGATATCGATAACCATTCAAAACTAAAGTGGATTAGTTCTCCATCAAAAAACCATTCATTCATACTGAAAAACAACATGAAGAGAGATGTATCTGACTATGCATGTGATCCTTATCCCGTTGGGAGTGCGTAACAAAAGTCTTCGATACTTTCATCTTAGGAAATCATCAAGAAGGAGCCCAAATCCAAACCTATCAATATATCCACTTGAATGTACATTCACTCAAAGACTTAAATTAATGAGTTATGGGTTAATTAAAGCTAATAAGTTATAAGCTAATTAAGATATATTAACTGTTCAATATCATATCAATTCTCCAATGTGAGATTTCTTTAACACAACTCATACGTGCATCATAATATATCCTAGCAAGTTTTATCTAATGGAAACCGAGCATCTTAGGCTCGCTGTCAATGGACGCCCTACCCTCCATGCACCATCGCTACTCCTTCTCCTTCTTCCATCATTTTACAGAGAGAGAGAGAGAGAGAGAGTCTCGAGTTGTGATTCATATGAACATAGGTTTCGAGAGGTGGGAATGAGAGATGTCACCTTCTTTCTCCTTCTCCTTATATCTGCAAATGTCGCCAGCCATTGGGAGCCAATACGCTCCGGAAGCCGACGTGTAGGCACGTGTGGGGACGGCGGAAACAAACCACGTGGACGGCCACGGTCAGATGGTCACGAATTGTAAGGGGAGGAGCCAGGCGGTGAGGCGGGCGACATGGGGGTTTGGCAATGGCGGGTCTCGTTTCGAAAGGGCTATGTACGCGTGCTTGGGGAGCGCTTGGGCCAATGGATATCCAACACCGAAACACCGGCAAATCTTTCCGGAGTGAATCGGAGAGTGATTAAGTGATGGGGACGCCTTCCTGCTCTTGACGCAGCATCCTATCTTCTCCTGGATTACATAAAATACTGTCGTCCCCATAGGACGTACTGTCGTACTTCTTGTCGTAATTACAGGGCAATCGTGTACAGGTTGCTTGGAGTTCATCGACATATAGCCAAGATCGACTGATATCGGCTCCCCAGAAATGATTGCTTCGTATTCGCCACTCATTATCAATTGTACAGTTTTTGTACTTTTCTTGTGACGAAAAATCCCACATTGAGAAAATAGACTTCGAACTTATCAAAAACCCTTAGTTGATAAATTTAAAAAAAAAAAGATATATGAAAGAGAGTATTTGTATATATTTCGATATTTCACAATGAATAGTATTTCAACACATTTATAAGCCTTATAAAATGACTAAATAACATAATATATCAATCAAAATATGCACAACCAAAAAGAAATATTCGCATAATTTTGAGAGATATATAAAACCATCAAAATTATCCTAAATATATCTAACAATAATAATAACCTCAAAACACAAGCCGAAACTCGACGAATAGCCTAAGTGTGTTGCATGCCTCATCCAAATGCCAAACGATTAATATAGTTTTTTGTTGACTTTGACCCTAAATTAATTTTGACCGTCACAAAATTATCCCAGAATCGGATGACTACTTTATCTTCTTATTTTGTATGATTCATTTGATTATACTGGGTAGTTCTTAAATTGAAAATTTCAAAAGTTGGAAGTTCAAGCAAGATCCGATGTTGACCAACCATTATAAATTGGCCAAGCAATTCCCTACCACTACTCTCTTTATTTATACGCATATCACGTGTTTAATAAATTACGTAGGTCATACTTATGTGTAAATACTTAATATCAGGGTGTATATTTTGTATATTTGGGCCGATGTACTGAATTTATTATCTTTATTGGAATCGATCCTTTCCAACCTTCACCATTTAATAAGCCTATGTAGCATACATAACCGCTTGTTAGTCCCGCAAGGTGGGGGAACGGGGAGGGGACAGGTGCACAGCATGCCCAATCATGTGCGCCGCCATTAGGTTACAAGAAAAAGGACTTTCAAGCCTTAAGACACTTCACGGAAGAGCGACACCGTATTACAGTTGTCGACCCAGCCGATCATTCCGTCTGCATATGTCCTTACAATCTGGATCCCGACTTGAAAATTTGAAACCTTGTAAGAACTTTATAATTACGGTACAATTACAAAGCATATATACTTGATTGTAGTCTGATATCAGTAAATCGCAATGCTGCACATGAAGTGGAGGCAATCAAGGGTGCGCTTGTTTTGATAAAAATTTCATGACAAAAAAAAATGTTTCACATGAAGATCATTCATGATAAAAATGGTAAATTTTAATTTGTTTGGTTGTTTAACAAAAGTGACTTCCTTCTTATAAGGATGGATAGTCGTTTTCCACCAATTTATTTTATTTTATTTTATTTTATTTTCAGCTCATGGAAAATTCTTTCCGTAGATCGACTAGTTTTTCGCTATCCCTACATCGGAAGTTCAAAAAACAATTTCTCAGAAATAGTTTTTCTTCAAAGAAATGGTAGCCAAGTTTTCTTTTTATTTCCCTTGATGTTGCAAAGCTTAGTTACGTTGTCCCATGCCGTTATTGGATTCGGATGCACTAGAAATGGGTTATTAATAAAGTAACATAGCAATATTAAGTGATTATATGATAATATGTCCAATTAGGTTTAGTTATAGAGTTAACACCACGAAAAGCCTCAATTTAGTATACGTGTGACAAATATACCCCAAACTAGTCACCAAAATTTCAAACTGATACACCTATAATAAATTTTATCTATTAATTTTCATTAAATTTTATCGTTAAATTGTTGAATTGGATAACATGCGGCAATTAACAGGTGTCTTAGTTTGTGGTTTTACCCTATATTTATCACAGGTGTGTTGACATCTAATTTTTAGTTAACACATCATGAAAGGTAAAAGAAAAAATCGAGTTTAGAGTTTCTGACCACGACAGAACCCATTTCTCGATCAAAAAAACATTGTTTTTTATTTCTTTCTTTTTTTGGCCATTTTTTAATAATTTTCTACTCATTTCCAACAAAAACCCGAAAAGTCAACCTCAAGTCAAACAATCTTACATACTCGGCATCCTACTATGGATAGCACCTCATTTTTCATTGGGATGGAGATACTAAGGGCCCGTTTGTTTGTATTTCTTTTTTATGTTTTTAAACACTTTTTCTGTTTTTTTGTTCTTTTGTTCCCAGAAACAAAAAGGGAACAGAAATAAGAAACAACAAAAAGTTGTTTCTTATTTCTGAAACCAAACTTATAAACACTTTTTTATTTTCTTCTTCTTTTTCTTCTTCTTTTTTCTTTCTTTTTTCTTTCGCCGGTCGCCGGCCTCGCCCAGCCATGGCGAGGCTTGCCGACCTCGCGCCGAGCTGGGCGAGCTCAATCTCGCCCAGATCCGGCGAGGCTGAGCTCGCCCAGCGGCCGGCGAGCCTCACCGTGGCTAGGCGAGGTCACCGGCGACCGGCCGAAAGAAGAAAAAAGAAAAAAAGGAAAAAGGAAAAATAAGAAAAAAATAGAAAAAATAAAATAAAAATATTTAAAAATAAAATAAATAAAAAAATTATACAAATTTACCAAACGTGTTTCCGTTTAATTTTTGTTCCCGGAACAAATTTACCAAATGTGTTTTTTTGTTCAAAAATTATTCCTCGGAATAGAAATACTTTTTTCTATTTCTATTTCCTAGAACAATTTTTAAACAGAAACGCAAACAAACCCACCCTAAGTGTGATTTCCAACGATTTATGTTCTAACCCCACCAACCGTACGAATTGCTTGGATACAAATGAAAGAGTGGCACCCGTATCAAACAATGTGCATGCGGCATGATTATGTAGAGAGACCGTACCTATAATAACGGTCTTGGAGTTCTTGGCTTTCTCTTGAACTGCATATATTCTTCCCTGAGGTGAGGGACAATTGGAATTATCGTGCAGCAAAACTCTGTTTTGTAACCTCATTTGTGGTTGCTACGGCTGCATCATTTACCACCATTGTAGGCGATCCCTTATAACGTAAGCTTGCTAACCATGGCCAAAACATTTTCCTATCCGAACTTGGCACAGAGCATTGCCATGCTGCCTTCTGCAGATGCGGCATATGTCACATGAAGTGAAGGTCAGTTTCTAATTATTGTTCTTCTTGTTGGGAGAAAAAGGAATGTTTTCCTCCCAACATCGGCCTCTTACCAAGACATTGGTTAGTTCGAGAAGTTGAATAGTATGATCTTGCTATGTTTGCCCGTTCCAACGAATCTTTATCTACCGGTTGAGCTTGTTCATATAACTCGTTGGCATCTTTGAGATTCGGCTACACTAATTGGCTCTGGATGTCGGGTTTTAGGCCATCTTAGGATCTTTTTTGCCCTATCCACTAGATCTTCAACCAACTTGGAGGCGTATCTTGACAATTCAACAAACTTTGCCTCATATTGATCAATTGTCATGTTACCTTGTTTGAGCAACATAAACTCTGTCATTCTTCTTATCTCAAGCACATTAGGAAAAACATTTTCTATTGGACGCCTTGACAAAGGCATTCCATGTCAGAGCGGTATCATCGGGGAATATCCTTCCTTCTGTTGCTTTCCACCAATGATGGGCATTACCTTGCAGCTGGTATACTGCCAACGTCATTTTGTCCTCATCAAAACACCTCAGGAGTGTGAATATTTTCTCCAACTCATCAATCCACGCTCCAACTTCTTCAAGATATCCTATCCCAGCGAATTTTGGGGACCACAACTTCAGGAACCGTTCCACTAGTCCCTACATAGGACATTTGTCACTTCCATGCCTATTTCCAATTACATAAGCATTTCCAGAAGTAATGGCTACTTGTTGCTAAGCTTGCTGCTACATTAAACTTCCAATGGTTGTAAGGGCTTATAGAATTCCATTCAATCAGGGGCCTTGCTTCGACTTTCCTTTCGAAGTCAACTACGACTTTCCTTTCGAAGTCAACTGGGCCTTTTTTTCTTTTTACATTCAGCTACGTATTTATCCACAAAGGTTGAGTTAGCCTTAACTTCTTTAACGAGGTTGCACTTCCAAAATTGGTTCCCCTTGTTAGGCAAGCTCTTTAGGTACTAGTCACGATCCCACCAAACGTGGACTCATCGGTTGGCCCTAGCAACCCATCAAATCCACGAAGGCGTGCGATGAAGTCGTTGTTGAACCAAATGTACCATGCCACATAATGATAGGGAACCACATCGTCAAAACCATCTTCAACCCACACAATAGTAGTGCATCTACGATAGGTGATGCTAACTCCTTTGTCTATAATATCGGTAATAGTCACTTCCATATCAACAAGCAATCCATGACGAACAAGAGGGGAGTCCATACCTGCAAATCTAAAAAACAAGGAGTGAGTCACAGACTTAGTAAGTAAACTCATTAAACCTTTCAACCAAAAAAAAAAAAAAAAAAACTCATTAAACCTTGGTTAGGAGGATGCCTTATCATTGAACAAAGCATGTAAATATCACCGTATCAAGTGTCGATGGCAAATCAATAGCAAACCATTCCGATAATTTTGTCTATATGCATTAGAATGGTTCAACTTACCTTTAATGCACGAATTACCCAAAATCATCAAAACAGAACATAGAAACATGCACATGGAATTTTATTTATTAACTTAACCAAAATCCATCGGTTCATCTGAAATCCACTAGGCATCTGAAAATCGGGCATCTAAAATCCACCAGCCATTTGAAATCCATCTGATAACGTCACCAAAATCCATTGATGACGGCAATAGTTTTTCCATCATGAGACCATGCAACAAACATCACACAATCCGGCTTCTTATCTTTGTTTTCTTAGCCGATGCAACAAGGCCCGAAGGCATAAACATGCATGTGCGTGTCATAACCTACAAAACCATAACTATACAATATGCTAAGCGTGGTACAAGGTTTGTGGCTCAAACCAATATGCCTAAGTGCCGACCTAAAACCAAGCAAGGTTTGATTGACATGCCTCATTATCGACCCAAGGCCAAGCAAGGTTCAATCCATCGTGCCTCAATGCCTATTTAAGACCAAGTGAGACCCTTCTGTGGTCTAAAGCATGATAAACTTATGGACACTAGTACATGAGCAAATCATAGAAAAACAACCATCAACATACAAATACAAGCACAAGTGAGAACACATCCAAGTCTAAATTACGTAGGGCAACACCCTAACCAAGGATAAGAAAAATCACTTACTACTTGACCAAGCGATGGCCAATGGCTGAGCAATGGCTAAATGGCAAGGGTGAGAGAGGAAATGGTCGAGAGAGGGCGAGGCGTGCAAGATAGGAGAAGTGGGAAAAATGAGCCAAGGTTGGGGAAATGAAGGGCTGGTACTTCTATTTATAGGCTATACCTCAATGATGGCCTTTCCAATTGGTCTAATAACTTTTTTGGGTGGCAAGACTAATTAGGAGAGGTGGTGCCCTAATGCCTTAGAAAAATGATTAGAGCCTTGAATGTGTCTTTCTTATTGGTCCACTTAGCCATGAGTCATCACCTAATGAAGAACCTATCTTGAAGAGGTGGCACACCTACCTTGATGTAGTGACGTCCTAAGGCCGTAGAAGAACTCTTGCCAATCTTCTTATTGGGCCACCTATATCATTGATGATCATGAAATTGTTGAGAAAACATTCTCTAAGCAATTTTGAAGATTTGCAAAACTTATCTGGAGTAAAGACTTTGATTCAGATAATAAGTATTTTTCAGGTGGAAGTCTGATGGGTGTGATCAGATGTTATCAATCAGAACCAAAGTTATGGCTTAAGTACTTCCTTCCATATTTTCTTCTATCAAACGGTTAGGATGGAGACAATACACTCGTGTAATGGCTACTGGCGATTAATTGGATTCCTTGCCTTATATATAAGGAGTTCCAAAGGAAAGTTTTCCAAAAACAATCTCTCGAAGATTTAGATTTCTTTGAACGTTAGATCTGAAGCGAACCAATCTTTCCAAATTAAAGTACTCAACGTATGGAAACCCAAACTCCTATATGAGTGGTAGAATTTATGGGAAGTTTTATCCTCGGTAACCTTGAAGCGATCAAATATTCTAATCAAGATCCAAACCAATGTGTAGATTAGCTGAATAATTCTCCTAGAAATATGTCCGATGGTCAACTTGGATAGGGAAGAATATAAAAAGAGGTCTCGAAGCTGAAAGGAATATACAACAAGAGATAGTCAAAGCTTATAATTCCAAAATCTAAAGAGTATTTCCAATCCAATACATTCATCTCATCTCTGTGAGCAATATTGTGTAATCACTTAGAGATGGAGAGTGTGTAAGGAGTTGTTCACACAAGCTTGAGTAATCATTTCTCAGGTTTTATAACCTCTTATTGGTTCGTATAACGAAATCCAACCAATAAGTTATCAACACGGGAGAAAAGGCGTAGACTTGCAAAAGCCGAACTACTATAGATTTTTGTGTGTAATTTTCTATGCCTTTCTCTCTTGATTTTACTTGTGATAGATTTAATTGTACACTGGCAAGATCTAATCGCTACACATTCTATCACACGTTGTACTTTTGCAATATTAGTTTTAAATTCTTCTAATTCCTGCAGTATCACCTATTTACCCTCTCTAGATGATAGATCTAGCCCTAATAGAAATGATAATTTGGCTAAGCTTGCTCTCCAAGGCTTATCTTAGCGTAATGATGACCAATTTCCTATAGAAACACCTAAACTTATGAATCATCCTCTTCATTAATTGCTTAGTTTTAGTGTCATCATGAGACTTGGATTTTTGTCACATGTTAAGCTACTTGTTCTCTAAGTTAAACTCCTATCTTGCCACTTGGACGTGTAAGTCATCCCCCTCATTGAATTACTAACTTCCAAAGAACATAATTGCAAGCATGAGAAGGAAGCCAATTTAAGCACCATCATTATTGGATGAGAGTTTCTTGTATTCATCCATGATCAGTTACCCTATTCAGACCGAGGTTCATGACTAATTCACAAGCAGACAAGGTTGGACGTAGCCAACCCTAACCCACATGACTAAGTTGGTGGCCTATCCTAACTAACGCATTGCCAAGATCAACCGAGCTCAAAGCCTCAGAGCTGAGTTGCTCAGGCTCAGCGCCGAGCTGACTAGGCTTGGGACTAGATGATCGAGCTCCGGGTTGGCTAACCAAGCTCAAAGTTCAAGTGACTAGGCTCAAAGCTAGCTCATGGCTTGGCAAAAGGCCGAACTCATGGCATGGTTAACCGAGCTCAAGATCGAATCCATGGCTGGACTGACCAAGTTCATGATTGGATCCATGGCTAATCCATGATATTTTGCAAATGGTTCGTGGTCAATCCATGACTGATCCATGTTTGAGTATAGCCAATTCATAATCGACCCTCGATTGACATGCGGTTATGTGGCATTGATCAATTTGGGACCAATACACGGTCGCATGGAATCAGCCCATGGTCGTCCATGGCTAATGCATGACCATGTGGAATCACCCACAACTGATACCTAATCATGTGGCATCAATCCATGACCGTCCATTAATCGATTCATGACGGTGCATGATCGTCCCACAACCAACCCTCATGGTCGAGCAACTAATCCATGGTCGAATAACTCTAATCAACTTACATGATTGGTGGATTGTTTCACTGCCAATCCGTTGGCCTATCCATGGTCGATCCTTCAATCAAACCATAGTTGATCCTTAGTTAGCTTTCCTAATCGACCCAATTGGTCCATGACCAATCCCTGGACTGATCTATGGTTGATCCTTATTATCGGCGTACCAATCCCTTAGCCATCTCCCATGATTGAGACAAGGGCCAGAACCGTGAATGTTACATTGACCGAAAGAACTATATTGGCAAATCATCAAAATGTTTAAAATTAAATTGACGCAATTGAAAAATTTAAGACTAACTTAACAAATCATCAAAAAAATTAGAACTAAATTGGCACAATTAAAAGGTTTAGGTCTAAATTGATCGCCAGACAATAGGTCGAGGACATTTTGGGCAATTTCCTCAATCATTCTATTGACAAAGAAATCAAGCAAACATCCCATCAGCTAACATTGTACATCAATGAAATCTAAACATATAAATCACGCAGCTTTAACAATGCTCATTCATGTAGAGTCTTGTAAGCCAAATGCTTTGTTACAGAGTGCGTGATGGTTGTAATACAAGGCCAATCCCATAGTGGAAAAAAAAAGTAATTTATAGAATGCTCGTTCCATGAAAGGTTAATACTACAGAAAACTTCAAATTAGTAGACTTGTGACAAAAATACCCTTTGTTATTTTTAATTAAGTTTTATTATCAAATTGCTGAACTAGATAACACATGGCAATTTACGGGTATAACAATTTAAGGTTTTACCTTATATTTATCACAAGTGTTTCAGTTTGTGCGAAATCCAACTTAATGAAAATTAATGGGAGATGAATTTATCATAGATATATCAATTTAGGATTTGCCATGATATTAACCTCATTATGATTGTTGCGGTGATAGAACTCATTACGTAATAAAATGGAATCTCGAAGTGGGTCCCATTGTTTCTAGATACATTTATTATTGTGAGTTTAGCTAATTAATCATGATGCGTGGCATCTTTAATTAGGAATTAATGCAGCACTAATCCAACCCAGCTTTCTAGGGAGAGAGGGTCTAGAGAAAAAAAAAATTAGAAAAAGGCATGGATAGGTTCCTGCGCATGGGTTTGAACCAATCCTAAAGGTCCATGCAATCATTTGCTTTTCAACGTAAAGGCAAAAAAGATTTGACCAAATAAAAACATGAAGGCAAGTCATTAAAGTGAAGAGATCAAAGCAAATATTCCATGATGAATGGTACCGATATGCTTAAGGCCTCATTGGTAACTCTCTAATTCTTAACTATTTCTATTATTTTGTTTCTCAGAATTAAAAAGAAAAAAAAATCATTTGGTAACGTCAGCTATTTTTCTATTCTTAGGAATAGATCAGTGATCAGGAAATAGATTTAGAACAAAATAAAAAAAAAATGTTACTTCTTTAATCCCAAAAACAATTCTAGAATTAAATTATTTCTTTTCTTTTCTCTTTTTTTTTTTTCCTTTGCTTCTTCTTCCTTCTCTAGCCAATCACCAGGTGTGGCAATGGGCTCGACGATGGCCGGCAATTGGCCAGAGGTCTAGCAAACTTGCTGGAGCCTCACCGGCTCTCATTAAGGTCTAACGACCTCGCTAGATCTAGGCTAGGTCAAGGCCGACCTTGCCGAGGTCCAGCAAGGCTCCCCCGAGGCCAGCAAGATCGCCAGCCATCACTTAGACCCACCGATTGGCTAGAAGAGGAAGAGAAAAGAAGGAAAAAAGAAAAGGAAAAAAAGGTAAAATCTCAAAAAATTATTAAAAAATTAAAAAAATTCTATGTCACAAAAAAATTTGAGTGCAATATAAAACACACTCCTATCCTTTTCTGTTTTGAGAATTGAAATTTTATCTAGTTACCAAATACATTTGAATACTCAAAAACTTGTACAAGAAACATAATTAGAAAAAATTATTTCTGAGCAAAAACTGTTTTCGAGAACATAATATTTACCAAATGCACTCTTAAGAGGTTCTCGGTGGAGTACTTTTTGTGGAAAATGCAGCAAATTCAATTTTGTGATATGAAAGAGATTTTTTTGGTTATCTAAAGTCTCATGTGTCCTGATGAGAAGTATTTTTTTAGGGATTTTTTATTATTATATATTTATGTAGATCAATTGTGAATTCACAATATTAGACTGTGATTTTATATATGTTTAACAATAGATTTAGCTACACAACAATCATATATGATTTAAAGAGAATCTTTTTTAATGCAAAAGTTCAAAAGTGAACTTAGATATATGTTGTCTACATAGCCAGAGCCATATGACAAGCACGAAAAAGAAACTAGAAAGAAATTGGGCCGGAGAAAGGGTATACCTTTGTGCTTCTGTTTTGTAATGATAATGTCCTCCACCGTATTTTTAAAGCTATCCACTTTGTTCATTGTAACTTGGAAGCTGCAGCTGCTGCGAAGTTGCCTGTACACGTTTTTATGGCAAATGGCGTCATATGACAAGCACGATGTTGTCTACATAGCTAGAGCCATAATGATGTATGTTTAACTATAGATTTAGGTACACAATAATCACATCTGATTTAAAACGAATCTTCTTTAATGCAAAAGTTCAAAAGTGAACTCAGATGGATTGTCTACATAGCCAGAACCATATGACAAGCCCGAAAAAAAAATAGAAAGAAATTAGGCCTGTGAAAAGGTATACCAAGAAAAAAGAAAAGGTATACCTTTGTTTTTTGTTTTTTTTTTTTTTGGTAATGATGATGTCCTCCACCGTATTTTTAAAGCTGTCAACTTTATTCGTTGTAACTTTTTTTTTCTTTGGTCAGTTATTCGTTGTAACTTGGAAGCTGCGGCTATGGCAAAGTTGCCTATACGCGTTTTTATGGTAAATGGGGTCAAATTCAACTGTATGAAGTGTAATATTTTTTAATGAGGATTTTACAAACTAATGCCCTAGAGACATACAAAGAAATTTTATTAAATATTGTTTCTATTATTTTATGCATAATCAATATATTAAAATGAAAACATTTTTTTATTAGGTAGGGCTAACAAGTGCATTTTGGGCACTCGTTAACAAAATCTTTCTAATAATAATCCTTGACGTCCCCATAACATGTCCTATTCATTATTCAGAAGCAAATGTTTCAAAAATTTTCTTGTAAGGCCACTTACTCTCTAAGTTGGAAACAATGTTTTGCCATGGCTGTTGATGTTCGAACCAATTCTACGGTGTCTTGATTAGATATGAATACCTTAAAACTTTTAGGATATATTTGTTTCATGAATTTTTTTTAAGAAAACATTTTCTTCATTTTCTAGCCTTTGATTCGCTTAGAAAAACTTCAATGGAAAAGATTTTCCTACCAAAACTTAAATTAAAGAAAATATATTTCTCTTTGAAAGAACTGGAAAATGTTTTCCAAAATAATTCGATATATCGCTTACAAAAATGAATGAATAAAAAATATGTCCATTATTCACCAAAATAGTTAAGTATAAAATGATGTTGATAATAAAAATATTTTGGATTGATTAACTTTTCCGAGTGATATTACTAACTATTAAATCTTAAATTTTTTATGAAATAAACACACCTTTAGAATCTGTTGGTCGGCTAAGTCGATTTAAATTTGCCCAATCAATTTGTAATGGTGGGCTCATATGTTGAGTCTTTGTGAAATTAGTAAATTAGTAACATTGTAACGGTCCATTAAAAGTTTGAAAGACGAAAGTGACTTGATATTAAAGTCACCTGTCGGTAGAATGTGCGCAGATGGTAAAGTACTTTGACCGTGCCCATCAGAGAGAGAGAGAGAGAGAGAGAGAGAGGAGGAGGGGGACGACACTGTTTATTGCGAAGTGAGCTCCGATGGCGAACTCAAAGGCAGGAACAAGCATCAACAATACATTAGGAGGTGAATATCAGGTGTTCTTGAATTTTAGAGGGCCAGATACTCGTCGTGGATTTACCAGTTGCCTCTACCATGCATTGGTAGATGCTGGGATTTGTGTTTTCGTCGATAACGAAGAGCTTCGACCGGGTGAAAAAATTAGCAGCAACCTTCTACAGGCGATTGACAACTCCAAGCTCTACATACCCATTTTCTCGACAAATTATGCTTCGAGTCATTGGTGCCTCCGTGAGCTTGCAAAGATGGTGGAGAACACCTCTAAATCTAAAGAAGATGGCAATAAGAAGGTGATATTGCCCGTCTTCTATGACGTGAAACCTGATGATGTGCAACTAAAAACCTTGTTATATTGCGATGCCATACTGAATTTGGAGCAAAAGATGGTGAATCAAAAGATGAAGTTGAGCTCTAAGGATGTAGAAACCTGGCGGCAAGCTCTCAGAGAAGTTGATGGCACCAAGGGGTGGGAGCTGGAGAAATATCCAGGGTAATTATCTAGCTGTGAATGTGAAAGTTATTTTTTAAAGTTATATTGTAGATCTAATAATAAGTCATTAATTATATTCCCAGTTAATTTTCATAGATTTAAACGAATGCCTCAAATTCTTCTTTATTATTATTCTTTTAAAATGGGAGATATCCGATTTTTTCTAACCAAATACGATTATTATAATTTCATTTTTGACCTAATCTCCATTGTATAAATTTTGGTTTTGCTTCATCCTTTTTATACTAATTTGATCCATGTCTGCATTTAGATTGTTAATTTCCGTCTTGTTTCCCAACTTTGTTAATTTTAGTTTAGTTGTATCATGATTGTTAGTTAATACTTTTTACTTACGTTACAATATTTCTCATGCAATATATACATACCCATCAAAAGTGAAATATTAGCGGTTCCATACAACAACTTTATGAGAATTAATTGATATCAAATTAAAAGATGCTTGAGTTATTATTTTTAAGTTACAATGAAATTTCAATCAGATATAACTTAAAGTGCGACACAGAGTACACTTTGAATTTGTTGTTGCTATAAAAATATGTTTTGAGTAGTAATATTAGTTAAACGAAAAATAGATCACCACAATGCCAACAGATGATTAAAAGAATTTCTATTATGTTGATGAACTCTATTGGATTCACCCTTACATGTGTTTGTTTCAAGGAAAATGCTCCAATTTTGAAAAATATTTTTAGGAAGTCATTTCTTAGGAAAATGACTTTATTTTCCGATGTTTGGGTAAAATTTGAAAATCAATCAGAAAATATTTTCCGCCATTTGGTGCGGAGAATCTGATTTGATTTTCCATTACTAAAAAAATTTGGATCTTTTAAATTATTTTTATTTTTAGATTAATTTTTCTTTTCTTATTTTCTTATTTTTTTTTCTTTTTTCCTTGTTCCCTCCATCGCTCCTTTGCTTCCTCACCACCATCCCGTCTCCTTCCACTGGCAGCAACAGCAACAAGTGAGCCACAAGCTCACTAGGATTGGCCAAGCCTCGAGCTCGCCAACTCACGTCTTGGCCAATCGGTGGGCTGCCAACCATCGTTGAGGTACATGGCCGACGGAGGATGGTGGAGGAAAGAGGAGGAAGGAAAATAAAGAAAATAATAATTTTTTAAAATAAAAAAATTAAATTTCCAATCTTTAAAAATATAATAAAACAAAATTAAAAATAAAAATAAAAATAATTATTATAAAGGAGTTTAAAGAGAACATGTTTGGCTTAAGTGAAAGAAAAACGATTTCCTCAAAAAAAAAGGGAAATCATTCTCCCCACTTTTGAAGGAATTCTTTATGGAGGGAAAATATTTTCCTTAACTTATTCATTTCCTATGAACCAAAGCTAAAAGAATCTGAAAAAATTATTACCATAAATTATTTTTCATGAAACAAACGGAGCTTAAATTTTGATAAGTATTCTCTTGATCGCTATATAGAATTCATTGAACTTGCCTTTTTTTTTCTTCAGTGAATCCAAACATATATGAACTTATCTTATTTATATGGAGTCTTATTTATCATCGCTACCAATAGTTCCGTTGATTAGATATCAGTCAATTGCTCATGTAATTCAGTTTTTTCGTAGAAGCAAAATCTGGTGTATAGTTTGCTCAAAAAGAAAGAAAGTTGGTCTAACCATTTCTCTCTCGGGTGCGCGCACATTGGATAACAAATTTAAGTATGTACAAGAATATAGATGGAAAATTGGAGAATTGCTAAAGTAACTATGAAATGTAAACTAAAGGGTGAATCTCAGACATGAGCATGTCATATGACTAAACCTCTCAAAACCTTTGCTTACTTGTATATATGATAATTTTATAGTTTATAGAAGTGAAAACTCAAGACATTTGATGTAAATAATTTTTCGTCTTTTAAGTGAAATAATAATGCGGTGATAAATTTTTGTGTCTTTGAGCACGACTAACATTCAAAAAAATGTACTTACACAACTTTATACTATTTAGTATATTAAGATACAAAAACACCTTTTCTTACACTGCTTTTGTATTATATTCTTAAGTGGGGTTCATTCTTACTTGCAATAATAAAGTATCAACGTAGATTCCTGGCTCTATCACTTTCACTGAATAGAATTCTATCTATTGATGAGTTTATGAAATTGATTACAAAAGAGAAACGACAAAAGCTTGTTGTATATATGAATAAGAACCACTTAGTTATATACTCCTTTTTCTGTTCTTTTTAATTTTTTTTTTTTGCACAAGTATTGTCGATCTCGTAATTTGAAAATAATATATTCTGATTGTGGTATACTTTCATAAGAGCAACTTTTCTTACAAACTTGATCATTATCTGGAATCCTTCCAACATGCTAACAGTATTTAAGATAATCAGATTGAAAATTGTTGACAGTTAGATAATGAGTTTTTCCCCCCGAAAAAGTTTTGACCTGGCGTTCCCATCCGGTTCCCTGGTATATGGTTGGTCAACATGCAGGGAAATGAATTTGTTGTCTTTTCTCATTTGAAACTACTTGACTTTGTGGCAGCCATGGGGATCTTATCAAGTTGATTGTTAACGAAGTTATGGATAGGCTCATGACAAGACAAAGAGAAGTGACCGGAGATTTAATTGGAATGGAGGATCGAATAGCAGCCATAAACAGTTTATTGCACATCGACTCTAATGGTGTGCGGCTTATTGGTATTTACGGGATGGGTGGCATTGGTAAAACGACACTTGCCAAAATTATCTTCAACCAGCTATGTCATCTCTTTGGGAAAAACTGCAGCTTTCTTGACGATGTAAGAGAAATGGCAAAAACCAAGGGCTTAGTGAAGCTACAAGAACGAATATTGTCTGATACCTCAAATTCTAGAGTGGCTCGCACCATTTGTAACACTCATCATGGGATTAATAAGATTGGAGAAACTATTTACAGCAAGAAGGTATTGATTGTTTTGGATGATGTCGATGATGGCAACCAAATCAAAGAACTAATCGGAATGAATTCTTTGTATCCTGGTTCTAGGGTACTTGTTACCACTAGGGACAAAAGTGTTTTGAAAATCAGGGGATTTCACCATGAAATTGTGCCTTATGAAATGAAGGGTTTAAGCAATGAAGATGCACTTCAACTTTTTAGTAGGCATGCCTTCAATGACAACTCTCCTCTCGCCGCTTACTACAATCTTTCAAAAGACATTGTGTCTACTGCAGGCGGACTACCTTTAGCTCTTCAAGCAATTGGTTCATTACTTTTTGGTCAGAAAAAGAAAAAAATATGGGAAGAGATGCTAGAGCAGTTAAGGAAAACACCAAATAGGGATGTCTTGGGAAAGTTAAAGATTAGCTATGATGCCTTAGAAATGGATCAACAACAGATATTTCTCGATATTTCATGCTTTTTCATTGATGTAGATAAGACTTATCCACTCTACATGTGGAAAGATTGTGGCTTTAGCCCAGAGTATGCTATTGATGTCCTGATTAATAGGTGCATGATAAAGGTTATAGACAATAATAGGTTTTGGATGCATGACCAATTTAAAGATCTTGGAAGGGCAATTGCTAATCAAGACCATACTAGGTTGTGGGCTGCAGACGACATCATTCGCAAGTTAAGATCAACAGAGGTAAAGTATGACCAAACTTAATTTGAACAGAAAATTACTTATCATGTTCTTAATTGAGGATTCACAATTTGAAATTGGGAGCTACTCTTCCGTTTCATTTTTTTTCTTCTCTTGACATCATGGGATATTGACAAACTCCTGCTCCTACTCCTCCATGTTATTGGCAGATCAAGGAAAACATTCAAGCAATCCATTTGCCATCTTTGGGGATTAAACATCCTATAACTGTCACTTCGGAGCAAATTAAACGGTTCCCACATCTACGGTATTTTCGATTGTGTGATGTAGCTTGCCAAGGCGACTTTGCGGGCTGTCTTGCTGAGTTGAAATGCATTATTTTGCATTATCCTCATCAAATTCCTTTCCTGGACTGCCATCCACAATTTATGGCAACTAATTTGCATCTTGAAAACGTCGTTGTAATGAGTCTTTTTGGCGATGAGTTCCCAGAAGATGCAGTCAAGAGCTTAATCGAGGTATGTCGGTCTCCCTCTTGATTAAGTGTAATTCTCTCATTCAATAAAGGACAAACTTTGATGGATTTATAGTTTCACATTCTCATTTAGTTGAGAGGGTCAAATGACAAATGATACAAGTTGGAAGCCTAAAATCCATGTTTATTCTACTTTTCTTTCTTGATATTTCATTGGCTTCTATAGGGGGCAAGGAAATTGAAGGTTCTCACTCTTCAAAAAGTTCAGTCGTTGCACAGGACACCAACCTTTTCCGGGTACTCAGTTTTAGAGGAGTTGACTATCTCCGATTGTCATTTTATGAAGGAAATTGGTTGCTCTATCGGGAAACTGATGTGGCTGACTAACTTGAGTGTTGAGTCATGTTCGGCACTTGGAAAATTACCAGAACAAATTGGGGAACTACAGAATCTTCAGCACCTCTCCCTTAGGAATTGTGGTAGCTTAAGGGAACTCCCCAACTCAGTTTCGTATTTAAAGTCATTGACAAAGCTGGATATGTCTTCCACGAGTATTACAAGATTACCGGATTCCATTGGTAAACTACAAAGCCTGTCATTTCTCAATGTATCACGCACAAAAATTGTGAAATTGCCTAGGACGATAAGCAAGCTCAATCACCTGCAAACACTGAACCTATATGGTTGTCATGAGATCCAAGAGTTGCCGAAATTCCCCAAAAGTTTGACCACTCTACGGCTTAGATCTATGTCATTGCAGACTGTTCCTAACCTTGCCAACCTTACTAACCTTGTTGAACTGATCCTATCTGATGCCTCTAATTCTAGAAAGAGATCAAATATAACTCAAACTTGTGACTTGTCGTGGATTGAGAGTTTATCCAAATTGAGCAAGCAGCACTTGTGCCTTTCAAATGTCCAAGCAACATCTACTGAGTGGAGTACCTTTTCTCTGCTGAAAGAACTTACTCTATATGGACTAAACTTGCATACCATCAAACAACTTCCGTCAAACTTGACATTTTTAGAGCTCCATCGCACTCAAGTGACGCAAGTACATCTTGACGGCCTTCCTCAGTTAGAAGAGTTGACTGTCAGAAGTTGTGTACTCCTCAAGAGAATAACCGTTCCATCAAGTTTGAGAAAAGTGAGAGGAATCGAAGTGTATCGGTGCAAAGAGCTAGTTGAAGTTCAATTTCTCGGTGTCTTAAATTCACTGGAGATATTACAGGTTGAGGGATGTGAATATCTCGAGAGGTTGGTTTGTCTGTCGGAAGAGCCAGAGTGTGATGAGCCACAAGCTCTCGAGTTGACTGGTGGGAGGAGGAGAGTGTCCCTTGTCTCAAGCTCCCTAAAGATGCTTAAACAATTCCAGCTACGGAGGTGCCGAGCGCTACAGGAGATTCAATTTGTTTCAACCTTGGAATCACTGGAAGGATTTTTTATTCTAGAGTGCGTTTCGTTAAAAAAGTTGCGCGGCTTGTCAAACTTGAACAACTTGAAGCATTTAATAATTGGACGGTGTAAGAACCTGCAGGATGTCGAGGGCATTGACGAGTTAGAGATTTTGCAGTGGTTGGAAGTTTACGGGTGCAGATTACTGGAAAGGATTATCAATACATCGAGCTCAAAAATACCAAATGAGTGCCGGATAGAAATAAGGGATTGTAGTAAGTTACTCATCACTGGTACATATGGTTCACGCATCACTTGCGAGTCTTACAGAGAGAAGATTCTGCATGGACCAATACCAGCGTCGGACTCTAAAATTGATACAACCTTTTACAGCTGCGAAATAGAAACAGAGGATCCTCTACCGGACAAGGTGAACTTCTCTTAATTCATAGATCATCGCCGTTTGTTCCTCTTTATTTGCCTTCTGTTTCTTTAACAAAAAGGCCTTTCCTAAATAGAATCTAGGTTCGAGAGACCGCAGCCCATCTTGTCATTTCCTTATGCAGAATCAGGAAAATAAAGAGGAGAAGAAGGAGGGAAAATTAGAGTCGGCAAAAGCAGGAGGGAAAATTCCAAAAAGTCTTCTGAAGCGGTTCGCTCTCTCGAAAAAGTTCTCACCAACGTGTGTGTGTCGAAGAAATCCGTGAAGTAAAGAAGCAATTCCGCTCCCTGCTTACCAGCAGCTTACCAGCGAGCACTTGCGTCCCAGGTGCCGTTTTCCGTAGCATGGCCAGGACATTTTCGTCTCCATTTTTCTGAGATAACCCAATTGCACGTGCCACTCCTCATGTGCAACTGGGCTAAAATTAAATGGCCAAAATTGGAAAATAAAAAAATGAAAGCTAGGTTGTTCGAGTCAGCACCAGCAGAGCTAAAGGTTGTTTGCTTCCCTCGATTGGAAAGGGAGGATCGACAGTGTGGCGTGGAAGGAGGGCAGCGGTGCGAACCACTTGGATCAAAGCTAACCCTGCGAGGCGATCACATGCATGTCCAAAACCTGGGTAGGAACTCCTGATTTGTTAAATGTTTGGGTTTTCATGTTTAAAATTTGGTGTCTATGTTTGGGTGTGAACTCCTCGAGAGATTATCCATTACATCAATTATCCATTACATCATGTTTGAGTAAACTGAGCCAAGCGAGGTGCCTTCTTGCACAGAGCTAATTGAAGTTTAATTTCTCGGTGTTTTAAAATCAATGGAGAGCTTATGTATTGTTGAGAGGTGGGTTTGTCTATCGGAGGCTAAAAGCTCCCGAATTGACTTATGGTGGGATGAGAGTTCCCTCGTCTCAAGCCCCCTAAAGATGCTTCTAAGAACCCCTGCTGTCGAGGTGCCTACAGCAACTGGAGATTCAACTTGTTTCTTTGTTGAAATCTCGGGAAAAATTACGTTTGTTGACACCAAATAATGACCAACCCTATAAATCGATGAGTAGCAAGCTCAGTTGAGAATAAAGATTGATCAAAACATAAGTCACCAACGAATAAAGCAGTCAACTTAAAGGGGATGGATAAGGGCCTTCACAAGAATCATCGACAACCCCACATGCGATACAAAAGCTGGGAGGCGTGATTGCAGCGTGGTGTTACAATGATCTTGAAGCGAGCCCTACATTCGATCTGGTCATGAATCGCTTCCATGACGCTACGCTGCCCTTCTGGGACCCCAACATAAAGTACTTAATAGATGGTAACAAGAGACTCCCTTTCCCATTTGAGAGTGTGGTGTCGGGATGCGAAGGTGAGCCATTGCCACTGGATTTACCGAAAGAGCTCTCTTTCAAAAAGGCTTTTGAGGATGTTAAGGTCATGGTCCGCAGTTACTCCAGCTAAGGAACAGGGTGTTGATTAGTTATCCAAAGGCGTGGAAAGAAGGCTTCAGGATGCATGGGTTGGTCCTGATTTGGTCGGGTGCGTTGTGTACGAGGCTTTCATGCTTGCCGGCACAGTGGACACTGAAACACATCCAAGGACCAAACAGGCTTTTAACTATGCACATAGGCTCCCTTACACCTGGCATATTATCCTTTGAAGATGCCCAAAAAACCTTATCGCAGCATTCAACCATAACAATATCATGCAATACGTATCACATGAACTGGAAAATCTGCGGAAAAGGCGCATATGAGTCTACTGCTATCAGTTTCTCTACTAGCTTTGATGGGACATAACGGCTTCCCCTAAAAGATCGAGCTGTCCCGTATTGCTTACATACATGTTAAATACGTACTCTTATCAAATGCTCAATTTTATAAAATTGATCAATAACAGTTGATATGGAGAAAGGCAATGCATGATTATGGACAAACCCCAAAGATTTTTCCGATGTGCTGTAGTTTCAAAAGAAATGGCTTGCCATAAGAAGCTGAGGTTTTTCATTTTCTTCTTCCATCTCTATGGCAGCTTCAGCTTTGATTTCCTGAAACCCTTTTATCCCATACACCGTCAATCAGCTTCCAAGTTTCATCACTAATAACTTGAGCCTGCACATAAATGGAAACAGAAGGGCAAGGCAACATCATTTTGCTTGGGAACAAATATAGCAGCTAAAACTCGCTAAATCACATTTACAGGTGCAGCAAATGTGGAAAGTCCAACATTTCCAGGTGCAAAAGTAACGCTCCCTGGTAGCGTTACCATAGTGTTACACTGTAAATACCCCATCATCCAGCATGAACGAGAGCTCCACACTTATCTACAAGACTCGCAGACGGCTGAACAAGGAACAATAGAATAGTGCTTTCAGCAGGTCCATGTGGTCATTGACATGAGTGTTACATGATGAAACCACATAGTTCAAAAATCATACTTCACATATTCCTCCAAGCCATGAAGCAACAAACAATTCTTTCTACTTTTTGTGATGAACATGTACTGATTGCCAAATTTCCTATTCCTTTTTTCCTCTTTAGTGTGCATCACCAGTTTTTTTTTTTTTATTAATCCCATTCCAGATTAGGACGGTGTTGAAGACATCCAAGTAATAGCCAATTATGATGAGTAGAGTTTTATGGATGGGTCAACTATTTTCAAATTTTAAACTATAAAATGAAGATGTGGTCCAATAAAAAAGTCTATGCTAGCTCTCATAAGTCCTTTTCCTCTACTATGATTCTCCAATCCTCCAAATTAGAGGCGAAGTTAGATAATGAAGATTCTTATTGTGTTATCTTGCTTCCAACAGCACTCGCCTAAGTGATTGCATGTGGCATAGCTTAAGCAAGAACAGATCACATGCCTACTGGTTCGTCACAGAATAACTAACCAATCCAATTGCAGAACAGTGACCACTAAACAACCAAAGCAAATATTTTTAATATCTCATGAAATAAATCCCAAGGTATCGGCTTTTATCTCCTTTTCCAATAAAACACCTCTGAAGCATAACCACAATAAGGAACTAGGAAAGAGAATTTAGTATCACTAAGAAGCCATAAAACCCATTAAAAAAAAAATCTTCAAGTGCACTAACATTTATCTTCAACATTAAATTACTCAAAATTAAATGACTTGTTAAATAAGAAACAGGACCTGTGATTGTCCCTACAGCTGACTGGTATTCCCGAAATACCAAGGGGCATTTTTCCACAGAAAACCGCATGAATTCATCTCCAAGAGCTTCCATTCTTGCTGCTAGCTGTTAAAACTAATCAAGTTCTTATATTTATTTCAATATATTTGGACAATTGTTTCAAAAAGTAGCTCTTTTATGGGCCAAAATACAATGTTGTCATACTTGTATTAGCCATACGTACATTTGGCACAAGATTGCCCTGATTTCTATGGTATGCTTTTCCAAATGCAGTCATCCCTGTCTGCAGTTTAGGGATCTTGTGGTTAAGTTTTCTTTTTACATAGTTCAAATTTTCGTTAAGAGGCACCAATGTTTGCACTATATCAAAGCAAGCTGTGATGTAGAGACTTTAAAATCATCCATTTCTGACAGTATCTGAAGCAGACCTTGTTCCCTCTCTGCACCATCCTATAATAGCAGCAGGTAGAGATGTGTGTGTGTGTGTGTCTGTGTCTGTGTGTGTGTGTGTGTGTGTGAGAGAGAGAGAGAGAGAGAGAGAACAAGAACTAAAAACTTAATAAATAAAATGCATAAATGCCTGGCTTAAGTAAGATCTCAAGTTGAAGCTGAAGAGAATAAAGTACAAGCAACTCAAAAGTTCAAAGAAGTATCTTTACACTGTTATTAAGACTAAAAACAGTTTCAGACAATAGAAAGCCTTCAAAGATGATGAAGAATGAAGAAAATGCTCCATACATAATAAGCATTTAAATATTCTACCATGTTTTCATCAATAACTTTAGCGTTCGGATTAATTGGAGGTAGCCTTGCAAATTCCTAGTACAAATCTCTTTAAGTCCAACATATGCCTCCCCACGTACAAATTTTCATGCTTCGGTCTTAGGTCAAATTTCAGCCTCCACATGAAGGGAAGTGTTGGAGCATTTAAAGGTTAAATCAAGTCTCAATCTAACAGTTTAAACTTTTAGCCTAGTTGACAGTAATTCTACAAAGATTTCACATACAGCATGTAAGCACATCAGTATAGCAAATTGCAGGAACAAGCTTCTAAGTGCTCTTTCATAGCCTTCTCTGTAGCTGGATCAGTATATTTTTTGCAGTGAACAAAGAAGAGCTCACTGCAAAAGTACAAGCCAATTGACAAGGCAAGCCACATACCACATCACTGCAGTTGCTACAGTAGAGTAAACTTCAGCACAGACTGTGTCTGCGTTAATTACATCAACATTCACTATTTGTTGATGCAACTTTTGCCAGACATCATTCCAGCAATCTCAGCATACGGTCAACCACATGGCGCCAGAAAACTATTTCTTTCCGTGAATTCCCTTGGGTTTCTTGTCTATGTCCATCTTTATAGCAAGGTAAGATTACTGCATAACACTGAAAAGCCATCTATCAGATAAGAAGCAGAATTCACATGGAGCACAATTTAGTGGCATGTGTTCTAGCCTATTCAAGAAGGGAAATATTGTAAGCTAGCGAAACATATATTCTCTGCTAGTCAGGCAGCATCAATACCAGGACCCAGGCATTCCAGATGATAAGCATGAAGTTTGAATCCAAAATAACTGAAGCAGCTGCATCTAGTGGGAGAAAAGACTTTATTCTCATTTCATACACAGCAACTGTCTTCATAAGTTTGATCTTTTCCTTTCTCTCCTTCTTCTGGCCATTTATTGTTTATCTTTTTCCTTCTTTTCTATTTTACTTTCTTCCCCCTGTGGGGGTACAGGTCTTAAAAACAGTATTCATGGAACAATATAATATATCAAGTTATTGCAATAGCACTAGCTCATGATACACCTTCATAGGCTTAGATGAGATGGAAAACCAGGATCGCAAGGGAAAATGATCCACGTGTTCCAACTGTTCCATTGTTAGAACCTAATGTAGCAAAAATTGCAATATTTCATACTCATAAAATGGGTGCCAAAATATCTAAACAAGAAGGCATTTGAAACTAGTTGAAATGGCATGATCTTAGGGATCGATGAGATGGAAAACCAGGATGAGATGAAAAACCAGATGAGATGGGAAAACCAGATCATAGGCTCAGATGAGATGGAAAACCAGGATCGCAAGGGAAAATGATCCATGTGTTCCAACTGTTCCATTGTTAGAACCTAATGTAGCAAAAATTGCAATATTTCATACTCATAAAATGGGTACCAAAATATCTAAACAAGAAGGCATTTGAAACTAGTTGAAATGGCATGATCTTAGGGATCAATAGTACAAAATAGTGGAAATTTTCTATTTTTAAATAATAGTAGCCAAGAAATCAACCAACCTGACATTGTCTGGCCATAATTCGAATACCCAACAAACTGGACATTATTGGTGTTAAGAAGACCCAGAAAATCACTGTAATCAATCCTATGCGAATTCTCAGGATCCCACTCTGTTCCTTTCAACTTTCCCCGCATAGTCAGCAAGGCCCTGCTCCAACTCGAAGCCATGACCAGCTGCCTCTCTAATTGGACATTTGCCTTCCGTTCAAGCTCTTCCAGCTTACTTATCCGTTGTCTCTCGGCATCTTTTTTTTTTTGGTAAAGTCTAATAAAAATTTTTTGGTAAAGGTCTCTCGGCATCTTTCAGTTTCTGAAAGTTCAAAAATTTAGAGCGTTTAAGAAATTAAGGAAGCAAAAGGGATTCAGCATTGGTACCAGCTAAATTATGAAGTTGAAGACAAGCATCAATGAACCACAAGAACCTCTAAACCCTGCAGCCAAAGCAGCTTCCTAACAGCAAAATCTGAATAGTAAAAAGAACAGAAGGATCATCCCTTCACGTGCCTCCTAGTGGGGGAACTGTCCATAAACTTAATGAGCGATGCCCTTGAGTCTTTCACCACATTCTCTACCATATTAATCTTATTTAAAAGGCTCAAATAAGAAAATAATGTACTAAATACAATGTGCCCTTAAACCATCCCACTAGCCATATCAAGTTGTATGTGAATCAAGAGACAGCAAGCAAGAGAGAGAGAGTGAGGCGAGAGGTGTGCTGTACCGATAAGAAACGGTAGAGCAGCTACACTACACAGAATCTGAAGAACCGGTTACATTTTGCACCAACCGAACAACACAAGGGTGATTCTACTTTATCTAGACAAGACGGCAAGAATTTATGGATGAAGCTAGAAATGCAGGTCAATTAAAAAAAAAAAAAAAAAACAAATTTTATCACAGAATGCAGGGCTACAAAAGCAGACCCGGCCCCCAAGCTCACATGGGCTACAACGCCAAGAGCACTCCGCTTGACTCCATTCCATCAATGCATCATCCGAAATTCCACTTTTTTCAGCGTTCAACAGCCTCATTTATCAGAGCAAAGCATAACCCAGAATTGCAAAACACCCACGACGCCGACAAACTCAATTAACCGAAAAACCCGAAAGATAACACGAGCCGAACCTCGAAGAGCTGGGCCGCCTCGGGGTCTTCCTCAACGGAGCCTGCCGACGTGGCGACCAACTCGGGACCGGAACCCGCATTGGAACCACTGCGTATGCCGCGACCGAAGCCTCCTCGGCGTCCGGCGAAGAGGATTGGCCGGGAAGCGGCGGCGGCGGCTCCACCGACGCGGTTGGAGCGACGGAGGCGAGACGCGGAGAAGGATAACCGAGCGGAGGAGGCTCCTCTGGAGAGGGAGGACGGCCTCGGGAGGAAGGCGAAATCGAGAGGTGCGAAGCCGCGAGAGCTCATCTCTCTCCCTCCACCATGAAAATGAAACAGCGGCAGCAGCTCTCTCTCTCTCTCTCTCTCTCTCTAGGAATCCTGCTGAGCTCTTCTCGCGAGAGAGAAACGACGACGGTGCTGGCAGAGTTTTCTGCGGGTTTTAGATTGGTTTTTCAGGTGGCGACGCGGTTAAACGACGTCGTTTCAATCCGAATATGGAGTTTTTACTTGATTTGAAGTTGACTTGGAAACTCACCATGGGATTATTTATATGATCTCCATAGATTTAGTAGCTTATGTACGGCTTCTTGCTATATAAATATTTCTCTGTTATAAAATAAAAATTCGTTCTTCATCGTTCTATATAAATTGAACAATCGACATACAGAAAACTCTCTCTATTCATTTTACATTTCTTGTTGTTCCTGTTTTTGCTTGAGCAATGAAGTGCTTGCTATATAGATGGTCCATTGGATCCTGGCCAATGGTCACGCATCTACCGTTTGCACTCTCTAAAGGTCATAAATTATCTTTGGGGATGCTTGGACGACTCGAACAATCTAAAGTTCTTATTTTTCCATCGCGATGGCTGTCGAAAATATTTGATAACATTAAGGACAATTCAATTGACATACGTCTGTCCATTTCCGAGTTATAAATTAAAGCAAGCGAAGTACAACAATTACGATATATTAGCCAATAGTGTCAAAATGGGAAAATTATCAAAAATGTCATAAATATTTTATAATTATGTCAATTCAGTCATAAACATTTTAATTTAATCAATATAGTTCTAAACTTTTTGATAATTTACCAATTCAGTTTACCTAATTAATATTGACCGTAAATCGATCACATGGACATCGACATAACTAGCATTGATATGAATAATTTTTTTAATTTTTAAATGGGAAAAGTATTAAAAGAAACATAAATGTTGTGGCATGACCACGCTAATGTGAGCAAATTTTATCATTTTTAAATATTTTTACATGATTTTTTCTTCTTCTTTATTTTCATTATGGCCAAAGATGGTCACCAAGGGCCTGCAATCCCTCACTCGCAACTAGCAATAGCCCACAAGCCCACCCTAGCCATAATGGAAAAGGAAAAGAAAAAATAAAATTGTAAAATTTCTCCATGACAATGCTAGGCACATAGACAGCTAGCATTCATATCGATAATTTCCGTCCAAAATTAATTAGATTCACACAATTGACACAAATAAAAAATATTTAGGATTCAATTTATACCAATGCAATAAATTTAAGACTTTTTTTATATTTTCCCTTTATTTAAAACTTGCATTAACATTTGTGGAAAATATCGGATGGCCACGATTTGTAACAGCCTTAAAGAATGGTATAAGTGTACTACTTTTGAATCCGAACCAAAGGCAGCAACAAAAGTTAGAGATTATAGTATGTATAAACTAGAACAGAAGGGATTAGGCAAGAGAAAGGAATGGCAGCTAGATCGATGATAATCCTCATTTTCATTTTGGCAAAAAAAGAATGGAATTAATATAGTGGTAAGGCTATCAGGGAAGAAAAGCTCAATAGCATCTGTACAAAGTGTCCGCCCGGCAAGAGTGAGTTAGAATGGCGCAGAAACGGCATCCCTCCGAGATGGCAATTGCAATTCATTGCCATCGTCGTCATTAGGCTCTTCCTGCAAATTGAGTCCGTTGCCACGACAAATTACTGGTTCCAAGCCCTGTATCATGCAGCAAGTCAGCCATTACCACGTAAGGAGAAAAATTGAAGAGAACTCCTCACCGCAACACCCACTTATCCACATGAAGATAGCTTATATGCTCACGGCAAAACAAAGATACACACCTGCAAATCGCTTTAATTATAACAACTTTCAAGTTCATTAACCAGATGATATCGGTAATATTCGACAATTGCAAATAGAGCCCTTAAAATATATACAAATCACCATCAAACTATTTGCTCAAATAGTTAGTCTAGATCTCAATCCGACCTATTATCGTATGCACCCACATGACCAACTTAATTTAAGAATTTATATGAGCTAGATAGATGCACATGCGATTGATATTAATGATGTAAAACATACAACTGAGATCGTAAGAAGAACATTTTAGCTGCTATTATAACCTGATATCTTAATCCATTCAAGTCAATCTAAGGTCAAATGTTATGAATTTTCCCACCATTTATAATCTAAAATGTTGCTGAAGCAGCGATAGATTTGAGCAAACAAGGGGCGTCGCATCATTACTTCGAAGGTACAGATCAAAGGAGGGCGAGAACTGAAAATATAAGACAAGAAAGCTATCATCGACTCCTCTAGTTTTGCCCTGTTAATCACATATGCAGATCAAGCATGAACATTAAGGAGGAAGTGCTAACAAAAGAGGTGAGGATGCTTCAAGACAAACAACTTGTTACCTCAGTGAAGATCCTCAAGGCCTCTTCCACGGTGCACGTATTCACCACGTACAGAGCCGCCTCCTGCTATCCATGCGCCCGACATTAACGTCGACATCGATCACCATCGGAAACTCACGTTCATCAGTTCCCCATCGAAGAATCATTCGCTTACACTGAAAAACAGCATGAACAACAAGATCCTTACCCTGGCAAGCTTTATCTGATGGAAGCTGAGCGTCTTGGGCTCGCCGTCGATGGACGCCCTGCCCTCCATGCGCGCCATCGCTGCTCCTCCTTCTTCCATCATCTTACAGACAGAGAGATGGAGAATCTCTAGTGGCGAGATTCTTATGGAGGTGGGTTTCAAGAAGTGGGAATGAGAAACGTCACCTCTTTTCTCCTTATACCCGCGAAAGTCGCCGGCCAGAGCCGCCGCCCTACGGAAACCGACGTGTGGCCGCTCGGGGGCGCTGCTAGCGAACCACGTGGACGGGCACGATCGGGGGGTCAGGAATCGTAGGGTAGGAGGCGGCGGTGGAGGCGTGTGACGTGGAGGTTCGGCAATGGCGGGCCTCGTTTCTAAGGCGCTACGTACGCGTGTTTGGTGAGCGTTTGGATCAATGGAAGTCCAACACTAAAGCACCGGCAAATCTCGGCGGAATGAATCGGAGAGAGGTTGAGTGATGGCGACGCCTTCCTTCTTACGTCGGAGCATCCGATGTTGTCCTGGATTACATAATATATTTGTCGTCCCCAGGGGGCGTGATGTCGCACTTGCTGTCGTAATTACCGGGTAATTGCGTGCAGATTGCTTCGGCTTCATCGTCAAATAACCAAGATAATTGACAAATGATTGCTCAAGATTCGCCATCAATTGCATTGCATAGATCGTGTGCTTTTCTCCTTGAATAAATAGATTTTAAACTTATTGAACTCCCTAACGAGAACCTTAACACACGAGCCAAAACTCGACGATCACAGATGGATGATTACTTTATTTCACTATTTTCTAAGCTTCATTTGATTATATTGTCCACATCTACAATAGTTGAAAATCAGAGCAAGATCCAATGTTCGACCAACCATTATAAATCAACTGAGCTATTTCCTATCGCTAATTTTTTTCATATAGACGCATATCTCGTGTTTAATAAATTATGGAGGTCATGCTTATGTGTGAATACTTGATATTGTGGTGCACGTTTTATATATTTGGGGCAATGTGCTGAATGTATTACCTGTAATGGAATCGATGCTTTCCAACTTGCATTATGTAAAGCCTATGAGAGGCATAGCCTCTGGCTAGGCATAGGGACAGCATAGAAGGGGGATTTCAAGTTGTACACTCAAAGGGAAAAAGCAGAAAACAAAAACAAAAAGCTGTAAGACACTTTATGAGCGATACCGTATTACAATTGTCGACCCGACAGATCATTCCAACTGTATACGTGCGGATGATCTGGATCATGGCTTGCAGTCTCAAACCTTAAACGAACTGTCTTTTATTTTAAGAAAATTTCGTTCATATATCGTAATTAAATATAAGAGGAATATTAAAATTTCCAAATAAAGGAAATTCGAAAAAGGTTGCAAAACAAAACAAAAACCTAAAATAATAAATATAAAAAATAGTACGGCTTTCCAATTTTAAACGAGCTCTCATCCTAAAAGACCAGATTTGTTACATCAAAAAATAATCGGCGGTTGATCATAGGAACAATCAATGATGAGCACACAACGTTCTTTGCGAAAATTACAACTTACAGTGTGCTCCTAAATTCAACATCCTCAACATCATTGCCATGCAAAGATGATGACAACAACAACAATAACATGTTGAACTATCATAGATCAAACACTTCTAAAAAAATTCCCAAATCTAGATTTAGATCAAGAGAAAAAAAAAAACGCATAAATTTAAATTTACACCTAAATTAAGAGAGGAAAAACAATCGATGGCTGATCACCGGAACCGTCAATAATGGATGCCGTCGTTCCTTACAAGAACTATACCTTTCAGTTTATGCCTAGGTTTAGTGTCCTCAACATCATTGTCATATGGAGACGACAATGACAATAAATGTTGAACCACCACAAATCGAACATTTCTAAAAAAACTCCCAAATCTAGATTTAGATAAAGAGAGAAAAACTCACAAATTTGGATCTACACCTAAATTGGGAGAGGAGAGCTTCCGCCTAATCTTGGGGAAATCGTAGAACCACGTATCTCACATCCTACTGATTGGACGTGATGACGTTCTCTCAAAATTTCCAGTTGCAAGCAAATTTACTCACTACGATGAGCAAACAAAAGCAACAACGACGTGCGAAAAAAAGACCCCAAACAAGGTGAAATAAGACTCTCGGATTAAATCGGGAGAGAAAAAAGAAGAAAATCAAGGCCTAGAAAAGAAAATCCGAGCAAAGCAGCCTCGCCTTGATGAGAAGTTTCCTTGAGAGAGGGTTTTTTTGGGGAGAGAGAGTTTTCATTCATTCAAAGTCGGAATTATTTATATGACATTTAGCAGCTTACATACGACTTCTTACCATATATACATATATATATATATATATATATATATTTCTCCTATAAATACAGATCCGTTCTTCGTCTTTCTACATAAATTGATAAATCGATGCACGGAACACCCTGCTTGTTTTACATTTCTCGTCGTTCCCATTTTCCCTTGAGCAATGAAGTGCACGTTAATTAGATGGTCCGTTCGATCCTAGGCGATGATCGTGCATCTACTTGTTGCACTCTCTAAAAGTCTTAACGTGCCTTCAAGGATAGTGTCTAGACGACTCGAACAATATTGATATGTTATTTTCTATCGGGAACTATCGAAAAAATTGCACAACAATAAGTACAATTTGTTGACCTACTTCTATCCATATTCGAGTTAAAAACTAAAATAAGTGAAGTTCAATGATTACGATATACTACTCGATAATGTCAAAACGGGAAAATGACCAAAAAATTTCTATTCATATTACAATTGATGATGTGTACATCGACCGTCTTACATGATACCAGTGGCATCAACACATAAAATTTTTTAATATGGATGACAACACCCTATCAACCCTAATCAATAAAATAAAATAAAATTTCAAAATTTAAAAAATTTCCACGTCAGCGCCCTTGGTATCACGTTGAATGACCGATATCAACGTCATGAATTTCAAGTCAAAATTGATAGAATTGACCGAATGGCTAAATTGTTAAAATGTTTATGACTAAATTAGTTAAATTAAAAGATTTATGATTGAGTTAACAAAATTACAATAGGTTTATGAATTCTTTTATGATTTTCCTATGTGAAAACTGTTTGTGATGAATTTCATTGGATCAAATCATTGAAACAATTGCAAATATAACAAAAGAAGTCCCAATGAAAGCTCATTTTAATTAAATATTTGAGAATATTCAGTTCACCTTCTTTGCATGTCTCCCCTACATTATCTCATTAATCCCGCACGACATTCTCATTTCGGCCATGTGCTTCCCCTTCTTGGGTTAATTCCATAAGCGATTGGGATGGGACGGCTCTGACTAGTAGTTGAGACTGGTTACATCTCAAAAAGTTAGGTCCATCCATTTCTAATTTAAACGCATGTGTGAAATCGACTATACACGATAATGTTAGATTTATCTATATTACAGAAAATAGCACGAGTTATTAAATAACTTCTTTCATCTTGGCCCCAAATAAAATAAATTAAATAATCGAGATCTTATTGTGAATCAATGTTATACGACATCTCTTCCATTTATGCACATGTAACATGGACAAAGCCTCAGATTTTCATCGCAAAATGATTAGCATACATATTATTCTCTAACAAGCTTAAGCTTTTTAGAAAGAAAAAAAAAAACATAATTATATACTTCGACATGGTAGCACCGGAACCAAGAGGTTTTGAATTTGATTCCTTAGACTTCTTTTCCCCCAATTTATAAAATACATTACGTACCACCTTCCAACTAATTTTAAACTTTCAACGGCCATGCCCTACATCTTAAAGCGATTTAATGTAGATAAGAGCAAGGAATTGTCCTGTTATGGTTTCACATATAATTGACTTTTAGTGATTGTTTAAATCCATCGGATACTAGACATCATTTGAAAGGAAAAATACTTTAAAAAAATCCCAAATCTATTACATTTGTATTCCTTGACGGCCACCAACGAGGATCTCAACCCTACCCCAAACCATTGCTAGCCACAAGCAAAGGCTTGTAGGCCCTTGCCAGCCATAACAAAAAAGAAAAACAAAAAAAAATTGTAAAATTTGTCCACAATAACATCAATCATAACACATAGAATGGCTATCATTCATGTCAGTAATTTTCGGCCATCAAATGAATTCAATTAGCACAAGTGCAAAAAATTTATGATAGAATTAGTATTGATGCAATAGCCCCTCATTTGGAACCTGCATTAACATGTGGAAATTATTGGATGCCCTCGATTTTTAACAGCCTTGAGGTATAATAAAAGTGTACTCCTTGTGAATCCGAATCAAAGGCAGCAACAAAAGCTGGAGACTAGAGTATGTATAAACTTGAAACAAAAAGGGATATGGCAAGAGGTAGAAAACGGTACCTAGATTGATGATAATTCTTATTTTTCATTTCGACACCTAAGTTAATCACATAATGGAATAAATTTATTGGTCAAGGTATCGAAGAAGACAAGTCCAGTAGCATATGTACAAAGCGTCCGCTGGCAAGAGCGAGCTAGAACGGTGCGGAAATGACATCCCTCGCAGGCTGCGGCAGTCGCAGTTCATCATTTTCGTCTTCATTAGGCTCTTCCTCTCGATCAAGTCCGTTGCCACAACAAATTATTGGTTCCAAGCCCTGTATCATGCAGCAAGTCTGCCATTACCATATCAGGAGAAAGATTGAAGAAAACTCTTCACTACAACACATACTTATACAGACGAATACGGTGTATATGCTCACGGGAAGACAAAGATGCACACCAACAAATCACTTTAATTATAAGAACTTCCAGCTTCATTAACCCGATGAATAAGATTTGACAATTTCAACACGAATGCCACATATTATCCGTGGGGAAATAGAACCCTTAGAGTGTATACATGTCATAATTATAATAACTTCCAGCTTCATTAACCCGATGATATCAATAATATTTGACAATTGCAACACGAACGTGACAGCTACATTAACCCGATGATGTCATGTTTCTATGTCTGCCCAAATAGTTAGTCGAAACCTAGATCTGACGTATTATCGCACACACCCATGTAACCAACTTGATTTAAGAATCCATTTATGCTAAAAAGTGCACATATGAAAGACTTCAAGCATGCAACCGAGATCATAAGGAGAACATTTTAGGTGCTATCTGGACATGACGTCTCAATCCATTCAAACCAATCTTTACATGTCAATGTTATGGATTTTCTCATCATTTATAACCTAAAATGTTGCTTGACCAGTGATAGACTTGAGCGAACAAGGGGCGGGCGTCGTCTCGTGAGTTTGGAGATACAGGTCAAGTGAGGGGAGCACTGAAAATTCAAGACAAGCAAGCGATCATTGACTCCTCTAGTTTCATTATTATCCGCTGCATCGACTTGAATACCGTTCTTAATGGCATACGCAGATCACGCATGAACATCAAGGGGAAAGTATAGATAAAGAGGCGAGGATGCTTCAAAATGAACAAAACGTTACCTCAGTGAAGATCCTCAAGGCCTCTTCCACGGTGCACGTATTCACCACGTACAGAGCCGCCTCCTGCTATCCATGCGCACGACATTAACGTCCACATCGATCACCATCGAAAGCTCAATTTGATCAGTTCTCCATCGAAGAATCATTCGCTTACACTGAAAAACAGCATGAAGAGGATCCATACCCTGGCAAGCTTTATCTGATGGAAGCTGAGCGTCTTGGGCTCGCCGTCGATGGACGCCCTGCCCTCCATGCGCGCCATCGCTGCTCCTCCTCCTTCTTCCATCATCTTACAGACAGAGAGATAGGGAATGTCTAGTGTCGTGATTCACGTGAAGGTGGGTATCGAGAAGTGGGAATGAGAAACGTCGGCTCCTTCCTCATCCTTATAGCTGCGAAAGTCGCAGGTGAGCAGCTGCGCCACGGAAACCGACGTGTGGCCTCCGGTGGGGACGGCAGTACCGAACCACGCGTACGGCCACGATCGGGTGGTCACGGCACGAGGGGAGGAGGGACCAGCGGACGTGGAGGTTTGGCAATGGCGGGTCTCGTTTCCTAAAAAGCCCTACGTACGCGTGTTTGTTGATCCAACGCTAAAACACCAGCAAATCTCTCCAGAATGGACGAATCGGAGAGAGATTGAGTGACGGTGACGCCTTCCTTCTTTTGACGCAGCATCCCTTTGCTCCTCCTGGATTGCATAAAATATTGTCGTCTCAAATATTGTCGTCCCCATGAGACCTAATGTCGTACTAGCTGTCGTAATTACAGCGGAATTGCGTGCAGGTTGCTTGGGCTTCTACGACAAATAGCCAAGATCAATCAGAAGTGACTGCCCGAGATTCGCCATCAATTGCATAAATTACATACTTTTCTTATGATCGGATAGGTCACTATGATAAAATAAATTTCAAACTTATCACATGCCTTAAGTGTGTTTGGATGGATATTAAAAAAGTCCCTTCGAGCCCCAAATTCTTTTCATACCAAATTAAGGTATTTGGCAACTATTTTTCAAAGGGGCTTTCAAGTGAAAATCAACCCTTAAAAATGCTAAAAGTCTAGTTTATTGAAAATAGTAAGTTGACTATTTTGCCCTCAAAAGTTTATCAAAAAACCACTTTTGTCCATTTTGAAAACCAAAATAACCCTAGATCTCGTTTCTCTTCCCACCCTTTATCGCTCTGCACCCTTCCATCACTCTCTCCCTCGTGACGACCGCTTCTTGCTCGACTACGCTCTTCGCTCAACTACGCTTTTTCTTTGCTCGCCCTCTGCAGGTTCATCTCTCCTCTCTCCCCCTCGCTCCCAAAGCCCAGTGTTCCCGGTGAGGAAGGGAGGGAGTCAGTGGTCTTGGACTGTGGCCAGTGGAGGAGCTCCTGCGGGTACTGCAAATCGCCAAGTGGGTCTAGCGTTTCTCATGATTCGTACGGTTTCTCCTTCATTTCTCGTGGTTTCCCTCCCCTCCCCTGTTGTCGAGTGCGGTTTTTTGCGCGGGCTCCGGTGGCTCGGGATTGGAGATGCCATGCTTCGGGTTTGCCTTTTTTTCCGGCTTTTGTTGTATGTTGTGACATTCACGGTCACTGGAACTGCTCATTCACGTTTAGTCTCTAGTTCCAATCTAATGCTTTGTTGCATGCGCCGGCTTGTGCTGACAATTTGTTCCCGTTTCAGGTTGTTTGTTTTTTAACGTCTTTTCAACTTGGATCGCATGCTTGATGCGCAAAGCCTAACCGTGGATGACTATCAAGGTTGGTGCGCAATTTCCTATTTTGAGAGTCTGGGCACCTCTGGATTGTCGATGCGCTGTTACGAATCCCAACTCGCTGCTCTCTCTGATGGAAGAATTGGAGTGGGAAGTAAGATCTGATTGTAATGACTATCGGAGGATTTTGGGTCTCCAGAATAAATGCGTTCTTTTTTCAACTTGCTGTTCATGAATGATAAATGCGGGGGATGCTGATGAGCTTTCCCTTTTTTCTTTTCCCGTCATCTTGTTGTGTTATCTTGTGTTAATGGTTTAAAGATGTTCTAGGGGACTAAAGTAAAACCATGATAACGTTCTTGATGTTGTGACTGGACTTTGTGACGCGAACAGGTTATTTGTTAGACAGGGCTTGATGACACAATCCGGTTCAATACCAGCTCCTAACGAAAGCAAGGGTTAGGCTTTCCGACTATTGGCAAATCTTAATGTAAGCATCAAGCAATTATGTATCAATGATGAGGGTGCATTTTTGTTAGTATTATGGACAAAGCCTATGAGTCGGCATCCCTTATGTTGGTGGTTTGTGGTGTGGCTGGTTATTCATTTTAGCTTCTTGTTCCATGGCATGTGAAAATTAAAAATTGGTGGATTTTGAATCACCGATGCATGTTGTTGTAGGGATCCTTTTTGGTAGCCCTCATTACTTATTTGGCAGCTCAAGATAAAATTTAGTAGATATAGAACAAATTCAATGACTCCTTTGAGGCTTGGACATTGCCTCCCATTTTTTTTCCTTAGTTATTCATACTAAATTAACACATTGATATTTGGCATTGAGTTGATTAAATAGGGGACTGTACGCTTGATTCAGTTTTTTGTATACTAATACATCTAAGTACTTATCTAAACATACCATGATGTAATTAATTAGCCAAGCGTCTTCAGCATGGAGTTATTCCAAAGGCTTAAGCAAAATGAATGTAGAGTACCTTAAGCTTGAGACAGTTTATTTGTTGAGGAATTATACAGATGCTAACTAATGCCTTGATAACATGTGGAGCTATTTCTCCATTACATATGGTATAACAATTTAAGAAAAGTGACATATGTCCCTGGATTCTTTACTGAGTTACAAGTATCTGTGAAATTGTGTGAGATCATTGAGCTTGAAGTAGTTGCTTCATGCAAAATGAATTAACACAGTTTCTAGAGTAAGTAGTTACTTGTATGTGCTGACTTGACTTTTTATAAATTCCAATTCAAATACCACTTGAAGTGTACTTGCAGATACTTATCTGTACCTAATGCTTGATTTTTCACTGCATATACTTTAGATAAGCTCATCCAAGGTTCTAAACGGCAATCTCTTCTTCTAGAGCCAAAAAGGTTAGTCCCAATACAATCTTTTTCTTCTGGGGTTTCTACATATCCACCAGAAACCCTTGCTTTGCCTCATTTTGATTTGGTACTTTTCTTGGTCTTCTCTGCTTTTGATTTGAGTTATGTTTGGTTTGTTGTCTGTGAACTTTACTCGCTCTATTGGTTGATGAGAAAGCGAAGAAGCAGATGCTAGTAGAAGAGCTAATTGCTAGTTGGGGCTTTGTGATCCACGCTAGGAAGCTAGAGTAATGAGTGAAAGACAATGCTCTTAGATCAGATCAATTTGGCTGGTTTTGTTGATCTTTTTGACGAAACCTTATGACTTAGGAGTAATCTGTGATCTGTTGTAGTTCAAAATTGAAAAAAAGCAATTCGGTGTGGATTGCATTTGTTGTCTATTGTCTTTAAATTGAAATGGCATTTTTTTTTAATGTTACATTTATTAGTAGATGGCAAGTTCATCAAAGGAAAAGACATTTTGGAGCCTTGAAGATGTAGAAACCTTTTGTAAGTTGTGCGTTGACCAAATTGATAATAGCAATCGTCCTGTAAACAATAAAAGGGATGGATGGACGGTTATAATTAAGAAGTTTGAGGACCTAAGGGGCAAAAAGTATGATAAATGTCAAATGAATAGTAAGTGGGATAATCTTAAAGAAGATTGGAAAAGATGGAGGACATTGATCCTAAAGGAAACTGGATTATGATGGAATTAAAAAAAAAAAAATACCATTGATGCAAGTGATGAATGATAAGAAAGGAAAATTCAGGTTTTTGCCCTTCTTTTATTAATTTTTTTTAAGTTCATCTTTTTTCTATAAAACTCACGAAAATATTTATTATAATATGAAAATCCTAAGATTAGAGCTTTTAGAACGAAAGGCATATAATTGTAACTTTAAGTTTTATTGGATAGAATGTTTGAAGATATTGTTGCCACTGGAAGCATCACATGGAATCCTGTACAAGGCTTACCTATTGATAAGGATGTTGTGGCCACACAATTTGACATCGGTGGTTCAGCAAAATTCACTGATAATAATATAGAGAACGATGTGGATGGAAAGACTCGTGAACAACATTGAAGTGATAAAAGAACGTCGCAGAGTTCGATGAGACAATCTCAAGGAAAGAAACAAAAGAAATTGAGTATAGCTGATAAGCTAGCAACGCAAATGAAAATGATTTGTTCAGCTATTGAAAATAGAAGTTATGCCAAAGAATTTGATCCTTATAAGGAACTCATAGAGATGTTGAAAGCTATACCTGAGATTAAGCAAGACCAAGAGTTATATTTTTTTTGCACTACATTATTTTTTAGAAAAGAAAGATAATAGACAATTTTTTATGAACTTGGATAGTGATCAAGAAAAAATCACATGGCTCAAGTATAAGTTTGCACAACGTAGGGCTCACTAGGATATTTTCTATTTATATTTTTCATATGTAATGTTATTGTAATGTAATATATATTTGCACTACTTATTTGTATTAATTGGTGAAACATATTTATGCTATATTATCAGATTTGTTTCTAATTGGTGTCTTTTTATTGAATGGAGTTTGCATATATATATATATATATATATATATATATATATATAATAAGTGTTTTTTGTTGATGAATGATCTAAATAATTTATTATATCTCTTATTTTAATTCTATTTTGTTACTTTAATCAGTTCTGGTTGATTCTCTTGAAAGGGAAAACTATGAAAAAGAGATAGAAGAATATTGACAACTTTGTGTAGCTGCACATACCTACAATGTTTATTAGGCAATATATGGTCAAAAAATATCATACATGACATCGTCATATACGGGAAATGCATGGTTAAAAGAGTTGATGGATGTTGATGCTAATCCTAAAAGGTTTTATCGAATGTTTAGAATGGATATAACTGCGTTTAGGAATTTAATGAATAATTTAGTGACATGATATGGTTTGCAAAGAACTAGAAATATTGCTATTGCAAAAATGTTAAGATTGTTTCTTTATATTTTAGGACATAATATAGGTAATAGGTTAGCGCAAGAGCACTTTCAGCATTCTGGGGAAACCATATGCAGGCTATTTAGCTTAGTTTTGGAAAAAAAAATATGTGAAATGGGAGCAGATTTGATCCAATCATCCGATCAGCAATTCAAGGAAGTTCCAAAGAAGATCAAGAATAATACAAGATTTTTTCACATCTTAAGGTAAGTTATGATTATACAATAAAAAATATGAATTACATATAAATCAAATAATATTTTTGTTCTTGTTTTAATATTGCATTATAGCTATAGATGGTACTCATATTCCAGCGGTGGTACCTACGAGTGAGAAGCTTCATTTTATTGGTCGAAAATGAACACCGACACAAAATGTGATGACCGTGTGTAATTTTAACATGTAATTTACTTATGTTTGGGCTGGTTAAGAGGGAACATCTCATGATACTCGTATCTTTTATGAAGTTATTAGGAGACATGATTTACAATTTCCCCATCCTCCGAAAGGTTCGTTAATTAATGGTTTTTATGCATTATATGTATGTGTTATATGTTGATTAAATTTACCACTTTTTTTATGTAGGTAAATATTATTTGGTTAATGCTGGATATCCAAATCCCACGGGTTATTTGGGGCCATATAAATAAGTTAGATATCATTTACCTGAGTTTCAATGAGGCCCTCAACCGACGGGTTATAAAGAAATATTCAACCGTGCTCACTCCTCACTACGATAAAAAATTAAGCGAGCTTTTGGCGTATTGAAGAAGAAGTGGAAGATTTTAAAGAGTATGCCAAGTTATCCATATACAAAGCAAGTGAAAATTGTGATAGCAACAATGACTTTGCACAATTATATACGAAGAAATACCCTGAATGATGCACATTTTGCTAGAGTTCATTTGAATCCAAATTTATATACAATGGATTCTGATGATGTAAGTGAGGAAGGAAATACTTCAAATGATGATGTAAATATGATATGTTTATGTGATTAAATAGCTATGAATTTTTTTTAGGAAATAATTAAGGATATTTGTAATTTTTAAGGATAATACGCTTTTTTCCTCAAAGCATATGTTATCATGTTTTTATTGTAATGAAAGTATTTTTGTTGTAATTGAGAAAGAGAGCATGTAAATTTTTTCCATCTAATTTTTTCAGCCAAAAAAGAAATTTTAATTTTAATAAAATTATTTACACAACATCTTTAACATTGTTGTCAAATATGAATTAAAAAAGTCACTAACATTATTTTTTTAATTTAAACAAAAAATTAATATATTTAGATTAATCACCAAAGGGGCTTTGCAAATGTATTTTCTACCAAACAGTTTTTCTCTCAAAGTTGCTTTTCAAAGCAAAATTTACCAAACAATCTTTGCATTTCTTTAAAGTAGCTTTGGGCTTTCAGCATTTGCATTGGACTCAAAGCCCCTTGCAAATGCTGAACCAAACGCAGCCATAATAATCTCAAAAGCCACATTGAAACTCAACGAATAGCCTTAATGGGAAATTATTTGCACTTCATGGAGAAGCAATGCCGCTGCCTTACAATTGTCGACAATTGATCATTCCGATTGTTTTTATCCTTACAATCTTAATCATGACTTGGAAGTTTGAAACCTTAACTCTATACCGATGTTATAATTAAAATGAGATATGCTTAACTCTAGTTTGATATGAGCAAATTGCAATACTACATTTGAATTAGGGCCAATTGAAGATGCGTTTGTTTTATTGAAAATTTATGATAAAGGAAAATACTTTTTACAATAATGCGTGCATAACCATGTAATGGTATCACAGTCATACCTCAACTGTAAGTGTTATAAATGTAATACACACACACACAGATATATATATATATATATATTATGGGGGGCCCACTTCAAGTCTTGTAGCTAGCATTCCAACATAACACAGTTACACGGTTATGTTAAAGGTACTCTATTTTTAATGAAGATCATTTTCAAGGAAAATGATTAATTTAAATTTGTCTAGTGGTTTAGAAAAAGTGATTTCTTTTTTACTAAAAAGAAAAGTCGTTATTCCCCCAAATTAAGCTATTGTTTTCGGTTCATAAAAAATGCATTTAGTAGATCAATTAGTTTTTCGTCATCCAACAGTGGATGGTCGAAAAAAATTTCATAGAAATGATTTTTCTTCAAATAAACGGACCTCAAATTTTCTTTTTATTTCCCTAGATGTAGCAATGCTTAGTATATTCTCCCGTGCCGAAGTGGATTAGGATGCAATAGAAATGGGTTATTAATAAAGTAAAATAACAATCTTAAGTGGTTATTTGATATAACGTCCAATTAGCTTTTCATCGGAAAAAGTACGAAAATGGTTTTAAACCTATTGCGTTATTACCAATTTATATGTAAACTTTTCAATTTGACCAATTTAATCTAAATTTTTTTAATATTTTGTCAATTGAGTCCATTCGACTAATTTTGGTTGGAAATTTGTAACATAGATGTCACTGATTCTACATAGCACAGCTAATGCTGATGTTGACATTTTTTTATAATTTTTTTCTTATTTCTTTCTTTTATTTTGTAATATCTTTCTACCAATGATCGGCAAAGGCCATGGCTAACAAGAGCTAGCCTCTTCGTGCAAGGGTCGCCCTCATCACCACAGGCAAGGGTTGGCCTAACTTGGGCAAGTGCAAGTATCGATGAGACTGACCCTCTCCTAGGCAACACTCGGCAAGCCTCGCCCTAGCCTAGGTGAGGTTTGACCTCATCTCACCGACGCTCATCCTTGCCGGCCATTGGTAGAAAGAGAAGGGAAAGAAAATGAAAGGAAAACATATATTGCTTAAAAAATCCATATCAACACCAATCGTGTCAAATAGGATGCCTGGCATCCATGTTGGCAATTTTCAATCTAAATTGATCGAATGAACTCAATTTAACAAAATTTAAAAATGTGTTGGATTAAATTGGTCAAATTGAAAAGTTTAGAATTGAACTAGTGCTTATATAATAAAGAAGTTCTTTCATCTAGTCTAAAAGAAAGAATAACCGAGATGTTATCGTGAATGTTATATGACATCCCTTTCATTTATGCACATGTATCATGGACAAAGCTTCAGATTTTCATTGCAAATTGATCGACATATATCTCATCCTCAAACAAGCTTAGACTTTTAGACAAAACATGGTTCGAGCTAAACTTCGACATGGCAACACTAGAGCTAGGACTTTTGAATTTCCCTCGTTGGACTTCTATTCCCCAAATTTATAAAATAAATTTCGTGCCACACTTTAACTAATTTTAAACTTTCAGATGAGACCGCTAATGCACCACATCTTAAAGAAATTTATTTAGCTAGGAGCAAGAAGTTGTTCTTTTATGGTTTTACATATAATTAATTTTTAGTGATTGTTTTCATCCATCAAATGCTAGATATCGTTTGGAGGGAAAAGCACTAAAAAAACAAAATCATAAATCTATTAAATTGGTATCATTTCAATTTTAAAACTTTTGATTTGACTAATTTAATCCAAAATTTTTTGCATTTATATCAATTGAATTCATTCGATCAATTTGACCGAAAGTCGCTGACATAGACACCAGACATCCTATGCCAACACACGCCAGCAATACCTTGGACGTCAGTTGTTTTGTGTGGCCATTGCTAGTCGTAGGCGTGGGCCACCAAGCCCTCACGCACAACTAGCGAGGGCTCATAGGCCTTCAGCGATCTCGCCAACCAAAATTTAAAAAAAAAAAAATTGTAAAATTTGTCTACGGTAGTGCCGGTCATGCCATATACAGTGAATGGTATATATGTTAGTGATTTCCAACTGAAATTGGATAGATGGACTCGATTTGCACAAACATAAAAGATTTAGGTTTGATTAGTGATTAGTACCAATGCAATAATCTTAGGACCTTTTTGATGCTTTTCCCTTATTTTGAACCTCCATTAACATCTATGGAAAGTATTAAGTGTTTTTTGGTAACAGTCCGAGGTACTTAATTTTTTTGTTACCTGATATAGAAATAGAACAAACATGCATTTGGTAATTTTTCTTATTCTCGGGAACAAATTGTTTTTCGGAACAGATTTGGAACATAAATAAGAAATAAATAAATAAAAGTTGCTTCTTTATTCCTAAAAACAACTCAAGAAAGATGCATTTTTCTCTTTTATTTTCTTTCTTTTTCTCTTCCTATCTTCTTCCCCTTGGTTAGTTGTTAGCCTCGATGATGGCTAGCGACCGGCCAAATGAGGCCTGGTGACCTCATCGGCCCCTCGGGCTCCTCAACCACCGACAACGCCCCCCAAGCCTTGTGGTGACCAAATGAGGTTGACAACCGGCTAGAGGAAGGAAGAGAAGAAGAAAAAAGAAAAGAAAAAAAGAAAAATGTAATAAAATTATTGATAAATTAGAAAAAAAAAACTCAAGCCACACAAATATTTAGAGTCATATTGGACACATTTTTATTTTACAAATAGAAATTTTCTGCAAATACCAAACGTGTTCAAATGCTCAGAAATTTATTCAAGACATAAAAATATAAAACAATGTTTTTAGACAAAAACTGTTATTGGGAATATAAACATTACTATACACACCCTTAGATTCTCACGATTTTTAACAATCTGGAGATTAGTATAAGCATACTCCTTGTGAATCCAAACCAAAACCAGCAACAAAAGCTGGAGACTATAGTCTGTATAAACTGAAATAGGAGGGATTTGACAAGAGGAAGAAAATGGTAGCTAGATTGATAATGATAACGCTTATTCTATTTTCTATACCTAAGTTAATCACATGATTAGATCGTTAGCGAAAGTGAAAGGAATAAATTTAATGGTAAGTGTATTGAAGAAGAAAAGCTCAATAGCATATGTACAAAGCGTCTGTTGCTAGAATAGATTACTGGGCTCTTCGTCATCATTGGGCTCTTCGTCTAAATCAAGTCTGTTGCTAGAATAGATTACTGGTTCCAAGCCCTGTATTATGCAGCAAGTCTGCCATTACCACATCAGGAGAAAGATTGAAGAGTACTCTTCACCACTATGCACACTTATACACATAAAGATTACTTATATGCTCATGAGAAGACAAAGACCGGCAACTTGCTTTAATTATAACAACTTTAAACTTCATTAACTTGATAATATGGAAAAAAAATCAACGCAAATAGAAGCCTTAGAATATAGACATGTCATGAATTTATGTGTGCCCAAGCAGTTAGTGCAGACCTCAATCCAACGTATTATCGTGTGCACCCATGTCATCAACTTGATTTAAGAATCCATGTATGCTAGGTAAGTGCACATGCCGTTATGTGTAGACAATATGATGCATGCATCTAAGATAATAAAGAGAACATTTTAGGTGTTACAAGAGTACACGTCTTAATCCATTCAAATCAATCGGCACATGTCAAGTGGTCTGAATTTTTCCATCATTTATAACGTACAGCTCGAGCGGCGATAGACTCGAGGGAACAAGGGGCGTCTTCATGCTCGAAAAGAACAAGAATCTCTCGTTACCTCCAACGTACAGATTAACTGACAGCGAAAACCGAGAATTCAGGACAAGAAAGGTACCACCGACTCCTCTAGTTTCAGTCTTATCTGCTGCCTCGATTTGAATACCGTTCTTAATCGCATTTGCAGATCACGCAAGAACGTCAAGGAGGAAGTACCGACAAAAGAGGCGAGGATGCTTCAAGACAAACATGTTACCCCAGTGAAGATCCTCAAGGCCTCTCTTCCACGGTGCACGTATTCACCACGTGCAGAGCCGCCTCCTGCTAATCCATGCGCACGACGTTAACGTCGACATTGATCGCCATCAAAAACGTCACCACCTTTCTCGTCCTTATGCCTGCGAAAGTCGCAGTTGGGCGGCTGCGCTACGGAAACCGACGTGTGGCCCCCTGTGGGGGCGGCGGTACCGAAACCCGTGTGCGGCCACGATCGGGTGGTCGCGATAAGTAGGGAGGAGGAGGCGGCGGACGTGGAGGCTTGGCGATGGCGGGCTTCGTTTCCTAAAAAGCCATACGCACGCGTGTTTGGTGATCCAACACTAAAACACCAGCAAATCTCTCCGGAATGAACGAGAATCGGAGAGAGATCGAGTGACGGTGACGCCTTCCTTCTTTTGACGCAGCATCCCTTTGCTCCTCCTGGATTACATTAAATATTGTCGTCCCCAGGAGGCCTAATGTCGTACCTGCTGTCGTAATTCCAGCGGAATTGCGTGCAGATTGCTTCGACTTCAACGACAAATAGCGAAGATCTATGAGAAGTGATTGCTCGAGATTCGCAATCACTTGCATAAATTGCGTACTTTTCTTATGACGAGAGAACTCGTCACAAGAAAAATAAATTTCCACCTCCTCGAACACCTTAATAATAATCGCAAAACACAAGCCAAAACTCAGCTATTAACATGAAATTATTTGCAAAAGCGGTCCTATGTGTTTCTCGTGCCCAATCCAAATGCAATAACTAAGCAAATCCCAAACGGTAATATAGTTTTTGTTGACCCTAACCCTTAATTAGTTTGACAATCGCAAATCATACTAGAATCGCGTGACTAATCTATTTCACCATTTGTATGATTCATTTGTTTATATTGGGTAGGTAAATTGAAAAATGCAAAAGTTGGAAGTCTTAAGGAGAATTCAACGTTCAACCAGTTATTATGATTCGGCTGAGCAATTCTTTATCATTACTCTATACACCCATATTGTGTGTTTTACCGAATTACCTAGGCCATACTAATTCGTAAATACTTGATATTGTGCTGCATATTTTGTATATTTGGGCCGATGTGCTGAATTTATTATCTGTACTAGAATCGATCCTTTCCAACCTCCGTCATATAACAAGCCTATGTAGCATAACCTCTTGATGGTCAATCGGACAGCAAAGAAGGTGGCGAAACTAGGGGTGTGCATGATCCGTCATATACCAATCCTACACAACATGACCATTGATGATGTTGACTCTTTCTTATAATTTTTTTTTCTTTCCTTTTCAATCTCTCTTTCAAAGGCCATGGTTGGCAAGAGCTGGCCTTCCTAAGCAAAGGTTGCCCTCTCACCATAGGCAAAGCGTACTCCTTGTGAATCCGAGCCAAAGCCAACAACAAAAGCTAGAGACTGTAGTCTGTATAAACCGAAATAGGAGGGATCTGGCAAGAGGAAGAAAAAGGTAACTAGATTGATAATGATAACGCCTATTTTCATTTCTATACCTAAGTTAATCCCACGATTATGTCATTAGTGAAAATGAATGGAAGAAATTTATTGGTAATCGTATTGAAGAGCAAAAACTCAATAGCATCTGTACAAAGCGTTTGCCTAGCGAGATCGAGCTAGAATGGTGCGGAAACGGCGTCTCTCGGTTCATCACGATCGTCATCATTGGGCTCTTCCTCTAGATCGAGTCCGTTGCCACAAGGGATTACTGGTTCCAAGCCCTGTATTATGCAGCAAGTTTGCCATTACCACATCAGGAGAAAGATTGAAGAGAACTCTTAACCACAATGCACACTTATACACATGAAGATAACGTATATGCTCATGGGAAGACAAAGATACAGGCCAGCAAATTGCTTTGATTATAACAACTTTAAACTTCATTAATTCGATAATATAGATAATATTCAACAATTGCAAATAGAACCCTTAGAATATAAACACGGCATCATTCTATGTGTGCCCAAATAGTTTGTCTAGAACTCAATTTGACGTATTATCGCACACACCCATGTGATCAACTTGATTAAAGAATCCAAGTGTGCTAGGTCGGTGCACATATGATTACATGTAAATGATGTGATGCTTGCAACGAAGATTGTAAGGAGAACATTTTATGTGTTATAAGAGCACAAGGTCTCAATCTATTCAAATTAATCATCACATTTCAAGTTTTCTAAATACTTCCGAGATACAGATTAACTGATGGCGAGAATTGAGAATTCAGGACAAGAAAGCTACCGACTCCTCTAGTTTCATTATCATTTGCTGCTTCGATTTGAATACCATTCTTAATCGCCTTTGCAGATCACGCATGAACGTCAAGGAGAAAGCATAGATAAAGAGGTGAGGATGCTTCAAGATGAACAACACGTTACCTCAGTAAAGATCCTCAAGGCCTCTTCCACCGTGCACGTATTCACCACGTACATAGCCGCCTCCTGCTATCCACACGCACGACGTTAACGTCGACATCGAACATCGCCATTGAAAACTCACGTTGATCAGTTCTCCCATCGAAGAATCATTCGTTGGCAAGCTTTATCTGATGGAAGCTGAGCGTCCTGGGCTCGCCGTCGATGGACGCCCTGCCCTCTACGCGTGCCATCCCTGCTCCTCCTCCTTCTTCCCTCATCTTACAGGCAGAGAGAGAGAGAATGTTTAGTGTCGGGATTCCTATGAACCTGGGCTTCTAGAAGTGGGCGTGAAAAACGTCCCCTTCATTCTCCTCCTCCTCCTTATACCTGCGAAAGTCGCAGGCCACTGTCAGCCGAAGCGCTACGGCAACCGACCTGTGGCCGCGTGTGCGGACGGCGGTAACCAACCACGTGGGTAGTCACGATCGGGTGGCCACGAATTGTATAGGTGGGAGCCGCCGGAGGAGGCGTGTGACGTTGGGGTTCAGCGATGGCGGGCTTCGTTTCCAAAGCGCTACGTACGCGAGTTTTGGTGCGCGATTGGACCGATGGGGAATCCAACACTAAAGCACCGGCAAGTCTCTCTGGAATGATCGAACCGGAGAGCCACTTAGTGATGGTGACGCCTTCCTTCTTTTGACGCGGCATCCTATTTTCTCCTGCATAGATAAAATATTGTCAAGACAATTCCAAACGAATCAAAGCACCCTCGGGGAACGACTTGTCGTCCCCATGAATCGTAATGTCGGACATGTCGTTAACACAGCGTATTTAGGTACAGACTGCTTGGATTTCATCGACAAATAGCCAAGATCTATTTTGTACATATCCAACTATCATCGACTCCCAACAAATGACTTGAGAGATTTGCTGTATAGATTGAGTTCTGTTTTCGGTGACAAGAGAACCCACTTTGAGAAATAGATTTTGAGTTTATCGAACACCCTAATAATAACCTCAAAACATGAGCCAAAACTCGACGAATAGCCTAAACATGAAATTGTTTGTGCCCCATGGTGTGGATAAGTGGACCTATGTGTGTTGTGTGTCTAATTCACACTCAATACTTAAGCAAATCCTGAAAGATTAATGTAGTATGTGTTAACCCTAACCCTAAATTAATTTTGACGATTACAAAACCCTCGTAGAATTGGATGATTGTTTATTTAGTTATACCGCGCAGCTCTCAAATATCCGAAGGATTCGGAAAACTGCGAAAGTTCGAAGGCTGAGCAGAATCCGACGTTCAACCAAGCATTATAAATCGGCTGAGCAATTCTCTGTCACCACTCTTTTTATTTATACGCATACCATGCATTTAATAAATTACCTGGATCATACTAATGTGTAAATACTTGATATTGGGGTGTATATTTTGTATTATTGGGCCAATGTACTGAATTTATTATCTGTATTGGAATCGATTCTTGCCAGCTTCCATCATATAACGAGCCTATGAAGCCTTACTAATCATTTGGACAGCATAGAAGGTGGTGGAAGCGGACAGATGCATGGGACATGTTCAATCGCGTGCGCCGCCAAAAGGGACGAGGAAAAGGACTTTCAAGTTGGAAGACAACTTTCCCTACTGAAGGAAGGGCGATGCCGTATTCCAATTGTCCACCCAGTTGATCATTATGGCTGTATCTGTCCTTACAATTTTGACCATGACTTGAAGTTCGAAATTATGCTTGACTCTAGCATGACACAAGTAAATTGTGATGCCACAAATGAACTATAGGACAATCAACGGTATGTCTGTTTCGTTGAAGATTTCATGACAAAAGAAGATATATTTTATGAAACTTCTTTTCAAGCTAGGTAGTTTTGATTTGTTTGGTGGTTTAGGAAAAGTGATTTCCTTCTCACTAGAAAGGAAAGTCATTTTTTCCCCCAAGTTAAGTCTGTTGTTTTCAGTTCAAGGGAAATGCCATCCAAGCATTGAATGGTCGAAAAACGATTTTCTAGTAACAATGTCCTTTCAAACAAACAAACCTAAAATTTTCTTTTTGTTTCCCTTGATGTTACAAAGCTTAGTATTAGGGGTGAGCATGGTTCCTAAGTAGAACCTAAAATCGAAGAATCAAATTGGTGAGAACTTGTCCAATTCCATGTTCCAAGGTGTATAGGTAGGTTTCAAGATCGGAAAATTGGGAAACTTGTTTCAATGGGTAAACCCTAAATTCTAGGGAGGTGGAACCTAAAACCTAAAACAAGTTTTTGTGTTTTTCTTAATTTATGTTTTCGCACGATCTTGTGGTATTTCATGGGGTCAAGGAATATCCGCAGTCTACTTAGTTTGATCAACATCCTATTCCTACTACTACTAGTCAAGGAATATTTGTAGTCTACTCAATTTGAGCTTCCATTTTAGGACCAACACTTTTACTTTGTTAATATTTCATTTTTTTATGTGTCTAAATATAAGTTATGGTTAATGAATTGTAACATCAAGTGGCGATCATTAAAAGCGATAATTTATTGTAATCGTTCAATTAATAATACAAACGAAACCTAAGTAGAACCTAAAAAGTGTGACAGAGTAGGTTTTAGGCTCTAGAGTATGCAAATAAGTTATAAGTTTCAAAAAATAAGGAATATGCTTCAACAAATAGATTACAAGTTTCAGGTAAAACTTATATGGAACTTAGAATCACTCACCCCTACTTAGTATGTTCTCCCAAATCATTGTTGGATTAGAATGCAATAGAAATGAGTTACTAATAAAGTAAAATAGCAATCCTTTAGCTTTAGTTATATTGCATATGTCATTCTTGTGATATTTTCTCGATTTAGATACCCATTAAGAGATGTGGTTTGGCTCGTGTGTCCTTAGATAGGTCCCTTATAAACAGCGAAATTGTGTCCTTCGTGAAAAAAGATTACGGATTCTTTTCTTCGCGATAATGAATTTCAACAAGTGCCGATAAGTGAGAAAAAACTGTCGGTAAGAAAAATAAACAATGATCTCTTTTCCAAATAACTCATTAGTAACTAACCGACATATTTATATATTAAAAATTTTATTATAATTTGCAAATTACAAAATTTCTACTAGCTTACCAACTTTTATTTGTATAATTATCAACGCTTCAGATCTACCAATTCTATGAAGTCACCAACCTAAATTATAGTGACTTAGCATACTTTGTCAATAGCAAATTACCGACTAGTTTTTTGGTTTTCATTTGAATTATTTGCCTATGTTTAATTTTATATATTTTTAATTTACCAACTTTACAATTGAATTATCAGCTTCATCTACCTCGATACTAACTTTTTTTAAAGATTACCAATCTAAGTTTGCTTAACTCGCCAATGTTTTTCTCTCATTGAATTACCCCCTTAGTATTGGTCAAGAAAACAAATAAATGTTTATAAACAAGTCAAGTGAGAGTTGATAAATTAAAATTAGTCTATAACTTAATCGAAGATGAAGTGGTAAGTCACTCAAATAAAAATCGATAAATTTATATTGGAGCTGGTTAGCCGTAAGGCATTCTTCAAGAAAAAGAGTTCGCTAATTTGCAACCTGCCATATCAAACGTGACAAAGTTGACATGAGATTTTCTGGATTTTTTTTTCTTTTTTTGGGTGGTCGGGCTGGGATTGTTTTCTATAAAAAGAAGGGAATTTGAGGCTGTAAATTGTTACGGGTTCACTTCACTCCACATGTGGTGGGGCAAAAGGACTGCCACCCAAATTCACTTTCTTCCTTTGGTTTCAGGGGGCTGCTAAATACTCTCTGACGGTAGGGGCCACATTTTCACGAGAGGCAGCACCAATAATTCTCCACAAGGTACGACTCCCACATAACATTCATGAATCTCTTCAATTATGGACCTACCTAATATCATTTTGGACCCTCCAATTCATCATTCGGAAATCTTTTGCGCGAACCCGAAAATTAAATTATTCTTCCCGAAATCGAAGTACATCATGATGCGACCCGTGCGAATTTTCGCATGCTCACATGTTAATTTGAGATCATCAGAGGCGTGATTTGAATCGTCAGCTTAACTTTTCTCGTTTCGAAATTATAATGGAGATCTGTCCTTCTAGAAAAGAAATAATGATTTTAATTTTAAATGCATTGTTCTAGTTTTCTAACCTTTTTTCACGCGATGATAAGGTGCACGAGGAGTGGGGTCCCAACTAGAGTGGCCAACCCAAGAGCGTTCCTAAAAGAGTATCGCTGTAGAGAACGCTTGATGCCAATCGTGTTCGCGCCCACCTCTTTTTTTTTAAATGCCATGGGGTCCTACATTATCTCACGTACCAAAAAGTTTGATTTAAAATGACATATATATGATTTTTAATGCCGACGACCCAATAAAGTCACAAAGCCCTAATCTAATTCTTTGTCTTCTTAATTGTCGCAAGTTTCTTCGAATCAGGCTTGATGCTTTGTTAGTTCGTGACTAATTGTTTGTAAGGTGAGGGAGATGTTAGATCGGTTTAAGAGAGCATCTTTGGGAAGAAATCCAGGCGTCCGGCAATAATTAAACGTTCTTAATTAGATACAAGGTAGTGATTTTAAGATAGACAGTGGATGATTGTTTAAGGCAATTATTGTATAGTGTATTGATAGTAGGTACGAGAATCATGGGTGGGGATTTCTTCTTCATTTTTTTTTTTTAAGAACATTATAAATATCAATAAGTGATAAAGCTAGAACCGAGGCGGTTGGGCTAATCGATGAAAGAGCCGCTGGTCTTCCACGAGGTCATTAATTCAATTCATGCTGGGAAAGAAGCTCTAAATCGTTCATGTTGTGTTGCCTAGCGATAACATATATTCTAGACCGTTAGCATTTTAGTGGACACTTGGTAACGGGCTTGTCAACTTTAAATTTTCAAATCTTGGCTGACACGGAGTAATTATGACTCAAATTCGAAACTCTATAATTAGTGTTAGGGTTTTTATGGGGACATCCCAGTGAATTGCCAGTATTGATCGTCCCTTCCGACCCCTTTGATTAACGTTAAAAAAAGTTATAAAGTGCAACAAGAGAAAAGATAATTGCGGTGCAAGAATAAGTATGAGAAATAAGGTCATTCGGACGTCATATAAAAAAAAAACAATTGTTAACTTAAGTTCGAACTTGCTCGTGGCAGCAAGCGTTCCAGACAAGTTAGGTTCCAAATATTATTTTATGGAGCTTGTGGATAATATAGCTTTAAATGGGTTTAAATCTCAATGTTTTTCAATCTCAAGGTGATAACAACACCGTACTATTAAAAAATAAATAAATAAATTTCTCGGATAAACCCTCTTCTTCTGCAAAATATATAAATTTTTAAATTTTCCCTATCAAGTTTATTTTTAAAGAAGATGCCAATTATAAGAATATTATTCTTTTCTTCAAACTTTGTGTCCTTCCGGAGTTTTTATTTTTTATTTTTTGCTTTTTGAGGTGGTGATGGAAGGACCAGCAATGAGAGTGAGACACACGCATGCGTGATCAAATAAAATCATATTATATGGAAAACAAAATCGATTATAATTAATTAAAACCAAGAAGACTCAAGGGAGCTTCATAAAGTTTTTTTTTTTGGGTGTCGTCGCCTTCCTGAGTCCACTTCCAAGCTCCTTTCGCACTGGCTAATCCGAATACAAAATATTCCCAGCTGGACAGCACCGAGACATATCCAGATAGAACTTAGGAGGAGCTCTGGGTAATTGTTATCTCAATAATCATATAATTAGTTTATGCACACGAAGTGATCTAAGAAAAAGTCACCGAAAAATTCCACAGGGTAAATTCGTTTAAAAAATTTAGACTAAAAACACTTCGTTTCAAGTGACAAAAGAAATCAAATCAACATTCAAAAAAGTAAAGTGGCATATTGGTGAAAAGTAAACCTATCAATCAGGCGGGTTTTGATGACGTTTGTTCATGAATAATGCTATAGTTTGAACGTATAATTATATGCTAGAAGATGCACGGTGATGGGACACGATTATGATTGTAGCAGACAAATAAATATCAGAGAGTGCTTATTGTTGGAATGACATGGTGATTGAACTGATCACGTAATGGAATTGGGTAATAACTATCTCTATTAAGGTTAACACTATTTAAAATCTCAAATCGGTTTCCTCACGACATATTTACTGCTAAATAATCCAAATTCATTGATATTTGTTTACCATCCTATTAAAAATGCATCAACGCATGTGGTAGATAATGGCAAAAATGGATTTGGCATGGATAATAGAAAAATTTGACATGAAAAATCCACATGTGATGACATGTATGCACTACAAAGGAGGGCAAGTTTCGATAGGCTCTATCAGTCCAAGATTCTTCGTGAGATGAAGACTAGTTTTGGCACTGAACGTATCGAAGGGTAACGGCTTTAGAATTTTCAACAGTATTAACCCCTTCAAAATCTCCATATGGGTCCCGTTGTTTCTAGATGCATTTATTATTGCTAGTTTAGCTAATTAATCATGATGCATGGCATCTTTAATGAGGGATCCATCCAACCCTAGAAAGGCTGGAGACCTTTTCTAGAGAGAGAGAGAAAGAGAACGCGTTGACCGAAAGGGTCAAGAGAGGTGGGGAACGGATGCGAGGCAACGTGATGGGAAGCGAGAGAGCGTGGTTGGCCTCTCCGTACGAAAGTTTGAGTCCCAAATTGCGCGGCCGTGTCGCCTTGTGCTTGACTTTTGCGGCCATTGGACCCTGATTCCGTCCTGCGCCTCGATACTTGCAACCTAAAGAAAGGAAAAAAAACGACGTAGAAAAAGACATGGAAAGGGCTTTCCAATGTGAACTCGAGAGACGAACGGGTCAAATTGTGGAATTTTGGGTAGATTATTTATCCTCTGCCAAGATCCGGGAATGGATTGCAATCGCACTCATGCAACTTTACAACTTTACGACATTTTATATGATAATAGATTATGATTAATTCAGTTTATGTCAAATTGCGTTGACATATTAAGCCGTGATGCAAAAGGCCGAGCTTTCAGAATTTTTTTAGATCCATTTCGATCTTATTCGAAGATTGATTTACACGGATCAGCTCGTTGGATTGTTACAACGTAATATAATGAAATATCCGCTTTGCAAATATAGCACAATGGTGAAAGCATTTGCCCATAAATTACGACGATGATGGTGTGTTTTTTATCATAGCGTCGCAGTAGACCATGTCAAGAAATTAGATGATCCCTAACTCTTGATCCCTTTTTAAAGAGGGATAATTTAGTAAATTTCATATGAACCGTCTATCACGTGTCACCAAATGATGATTCGAAACAATTGAAATGTCAACCATAGAGTACTATGCTTCGGAAATCATGTGGAGGGCGTTCCGCACATTGGTTTGCCTCTTTTGAGTTTCGTTCTTTCTCACGGTGGAGTCAAAATTTGCCGGATTGGATGGCCCCGAAAGTCCACGAAACCGCGAGACACGAGGGGAGAATATTTACATCACCTGCTATGCATATATCTCTAAAAGCGACCAAAACCGTCCCCAATCCAGCCAACCACTCCCCCATCGCTTTGCTTCTCGAAGACGATTCTTCCTTATCTTACAAGACGAAAGTCAATGACATGTCAATTGACGTAATGGCAAACGCCCCCCGCCACAAAAGAAAGAAAAAGAAAAAGAAAAAGAAAAATCATCCAATGACGGCAAATCCTCATGCATTCTTCCTCCCCTCAGAACGTCCATATTCCCTCATCTGGAAGGGATTACGACCATTCCACCAACGTTGTTGCTCTCGGCCCTCCGACACACCACGTGCCTAGAGCTTTTGTCCTCTATCTTGCTCATCCATCCCCTCCTCTGGTCTCTCTAGTTTTTAGGGTTTTACTCCCTTGCAAAAACGTGCTAAATAATCTAAATTTTCTCGAAGGGACTTTCGATGCTGAAAAAAATGCATCCTTAGCTTTCGATTATCGTTGAATAAAAGTGCTCGACTTTATCCTTTCTTGTGGTAGCTGTGGAGAATGGATGTTTCATGCTGAGCAGGAGTGGGTTATTGGGCACGGCAACTTTTGGGCATGTACACATAGCAAAAGGGATCATTATGTCCTGAAACTTATTGGCGATTACTCTGTAAAACAAGGAGAATTTTTGCGACGATTGAGAGAATCACAATCCTAGGATGGTTCATTGATTAATCATGAATATTCAGGCAGGCTTTAAGTTATTGAGTAGTTATGAATAAATAGTACGCGGTTGTGCAAGTATGCAAAAGACAATATTAAGGCAGGTTGGAGATGACTAATCATGTCTCAAGCTCGAACCCAACAACTACGATGGTATATCAAATCCAACTCCAAACATGTGTTTCGTCACTATTTTTCTGCACTTCTATATTTTTTTTTTTTATCAAAAGAAAGTACTTTGTAGTACTGCAATGAATCATCTTAACATTTGTTTATAACCACTATCCACGATTTGAACCTCTAACTCTCTTTTAGGATTTATCTATGGGATTTGAAATCTATCCAACACCTAACTCTTGTCATGGCTTATAGGGGGTCCATTTTTTTATTTTTATTTTTATTTTTGTAAAAGGTAAGAAACTTATAGGGGGTCCTTGTGGGTGGGGAACCCAATAAAAACTCGACCATGACCATCCCTATCACTCATTGCTTGATACTCGATCGAAATTTTAGTTTATAGAGTTTCGTCAATACTTAACACGAATCTGGTAGGATAAGTCTCAACATTATTCTAGAGGTCCCAAATTAGATTGTTTGGCAACGTCAAAAAAAAGGCCTTGACAATCTCGTGTGAGGAAAAAGATGATCGATCTCAATCGGCTTTGTTCCTTGCATGTTTAAACAAGTTCACCCACGCAACTTCGTAGCTCTAAACTTCATAATCGAGCATGAAAGACAAAGCCAAACAACGTAATACGCACATCACGATGCTTTTCCTCGACCTTTTGCTAAAAATCAAATCGAGAACAGTAGAAAGGGATTGGTGTGACATGGGATCAGATGAAGATCTAACTCAATCGGTTCATTCTTGTTACAAAACTGGGGCGAAAATTACAAACATAGATTTTTCTTTTTCTTTTATTTTCCTTTTGTAGGACGAGTAGGTTGTCCATCCAAAACGTTATCTTCTTGCTTGATTGGGAGGAAAATGCCAAGGAACATGGACTGTTAGAATATTGTCATAATAATTCAAAATTTCAATTGATTTTATAATCTTCCAGAGAGCTAATTTTCTTATTCCATCATTTTATAAACATGTTGTTCATGTATAAATACCCTTCCATCGTAATGAATCTAAAATAGGATATTATGGTGACTCCCTTCTTCTTCTTCTTTTATTATTATTTCGATTCTAGTTTGATACTAGTTACAGTTGCATCAACATGGACTTGGATTTTTTTTTTTTTAGATGGATCTCAGGAATGCTTAATCAAATGGCGATTTTGCCAAATTCAATACTACTACTGTCGAGCAATTTGGATCTCAATTAAACTCTTAAGGTGAAGCATTATTTGTTCATCATAGTGATTGAGGCATTCCGTTACTTCTACTTTATGTGGATATATATGATCATTGCAAGAGATGATATCGAAGAAATCACAAATCCGAAGCAATATGCGTTGGGTCTTCAATGAGCAGGTTTGACCAACGATAGAAAATTGGCTACCGTACTACAGCCTAATGACAAGCTGGACCTTTTTTGTGGTACCCCTATGAGACATGCTACACTTTATGACTTTAGCGATTCATATTGTTAGGAATGCACGGTAGAAACTTAATACCCAAGTCCGAATTTAACAACATATCTAATAGACCTATTTTCACTTAGAAGATTAATCAATTAAAATATATATTAATTTTTTAATGCCCATTGGGTCTGTGTTGCTACACTACAATGTTTACTGACCAAAACATGCATTGGTCATTGGAGCAAAAGCTTGATACTTTTCATTTGGGGAGATTGCAAGAGCTTGAACTTTCTTTCATTCAAAAATTTAAATTTATAAGTTATGGATCAACTAGGATGTACTGACCACTTACACTATACTAATTCCCTAATGTGAGATTTTTTTAGCACAACTCACACTTGCATCTTATATGCGATTTATATCAAGTCGATTAAAGTCTACTTTGCATTTTATTCATTGCCCTTCGCTATCCATCTAACTCCAGATTAGGGTTACGCGCCTACTCGGTTGCCCACTATGCTTGGGATGTAAATGACCCCATATTTACAAATGGTCTTTATGTCTTTCTCAGCCATTTTTTTTTTAAATTTCTTGGCGTGTGAATGATCGCCTAGGCACTTTCTGGTGCTGAATCCGAGCATCTCGTGCCGGCTAATACTAGGGTCGAACTTGCCTGGCATTCCCCGTGAAATCGCACAATGTTATTTAGCAAAAGCACACCCTGGGTAGCTCACTAGGCATAATGAGAACGAAGGCTCTTTTGTCCTTATCTCTTTTGCTTTTCAAGCCACGGAAGAAGGCTCCTTCGAGCCACTTCGAGTTTAAGATGTTAGAATATTATCCAAATATTCCGACTTTTAATTGGTTTCGCAATTTTTGTGAATTTCCAGGATAATTAGCTTCATTGTTAGATTAGGTTTGCTTTCTTTCTCGTATTATTCGCAAATAAGTATCCATTGATTTTAGTATCTTAGATAGTCCCATGATACCATGATTCTTTTCTTATCATCGGTTCTAACTTTGACCCTTTTTTTTTAAAAAAAAATCTTTCTTCTCTTACTTTGCATGCAGACCTTGACCACTTTAGAGAAGGAAGTGGGATTTATTCCCGTGCCAATTTCTTCTCTACTTCATCCAACATAGGATTTATATATTCAAGGGTCTCTCTCTGTCATTTCTTTTCAAGAGCATATTGACCTTTTGGATTGTCATATTAGTCTTTCCATATTATAATAGGACATAAACATGATAGCCTTTTATAATTACTTTTATGTTGCGCTCCTTCTTCCTTTTCATGATATTTATATACTGTTTGACGAGTCATTTTCATTAGGAATGAGTACCGGTCTCAATTCAACCTATCAGTTCCCAAAATTTGGAACTGAAAATGAATTGTACCGGTATGCCTTTTTTTTTAGATAATATTTTTCTCTTTGAAAATTAAAGCATCAAGCATTGTTGTAGATGATGTCATACTAGAAACAAATCAATAAATTTTATAAAAAACTCACATATGACGAAATATAATGATCAATGCGAATTTATTTGTTTTCTACATTATTCAATCTTATGAACTATTGAATAAAAATGATACGATTTGAACATTAATACTAATAGATACAATTAAGATGCATACAATAGCCATTTTATTTCTAATCAATCTTATTTTTTTAGTTTTCAAGTACATGTTTACAATTAAAATCCGTTTAGTAACTCAATTTGATTTTTCGATTTATAGAACAAATCATCAAAAGTAAAATGATTACTATTCGTGTCCTTACCGACCTAACTCATGCAACATGAATAGGTAGGTAGAAATAGATAAAAATCAAGTTAATCCCACCTTACGTAATCATTTTTTTTTTCTCCTTTTCCCTAAGCAGAAGTGGGGTGGGACAATGCCATAAAGCTTTTGTCGATATTTTTTTTTCTGAAATATCGATCTGCAGAAACTTTTTCTTGGCAAATGAGCGTCGCAATTCGACACGTGGGGGATGAAATTAGGGACGCGGACAAGACATCCACGTTAACCGACGCTAACGCCATCTCCCCCCCTTGCCTTGCCTCTGTCTTTCTGTCCCTCTCTCTCTCTCTCTCTCTCTCTACCTCTACCTCTACCCGCCCAAACGCACTTTCTCTCTCTAGGCCCGCCACGTCATCCTCTCTCCTCTTTATCCAACCACCTTGCCGTCCCAACCATTTCACCTTCACTTCTCCTAGCTGTTTCTCACTCCTCACTCCCCCCACCCCCTCTTTCTCTCTCTACAAAAAAGAAAAGCAAGAGGGGGCAAGAGAAGTTGTCTTTTTTAACCCCCACCTCCCCTCCCCATCTCTCTCCCTCGTTTCTCTCTCTTCGTCTTCCAGGCAGCTTCTTCCATGTAAAATTTCTACGCAGAAACCAAGTCCAATCTTTCCATCTTGACTCTCTCTCTCTTTCTTTCTCTCTCTATCAATCTCCACTTGTTCCACCTCCACAGGCTCAAATCCTCCCTCTCTCTCTTTCTTCTGGCTTCTGGGTTTTCCTTTTCCGCCTCTTTTGAGGGAACCCAGAGGAGAAAGATGCCTGCTTGGTGGTCGAGGAAGTCCAGCAAGTCCAAGGAGGACGCCGCCGCCGCCGGTGCCCAGCACAGCCCCGGCAAATCGTCCGTCAAGAACGACGCCAAGCGGAAGCCCAAGAGCTTCGACGAGGCCTCCTCCTCGCGAAACTCGCCCAGGAACAGCCGGGACTTCGGGGGGGCCGGCGGCGGCGGCGGCGGGCCCGCCGTTGGGTTCTCGGGCTTCGAGTCGGATCGGGGCCTCCCCTTGCCTCGGCCCTCGGTCTCGTCCATCCAGGGGATCGAGAATGGGTCGGTCTCTGTCTCGAGCGTGAGCTCGTCCGGGTCGTCGGATGATCCCCAGCTGGTCAATGGTCACGCCCAATTTGGAATCCAGAGGTTGGGTTTCGCGAGATTCGCGATTAATCTCCTTCTTGCCCTAATTTTTTCTTCATACATGATTGTAACCCTTCGGTGGAGGTTGATGATTCGGCGACGCGTGAAGTAGATTTGGTCTTTGGTTTTAGGGCTAGCGTGAATTATTGGAGTCGACGGTCGCTTCTTTTGCAGGTGATGCTGAGCGGCGATTTGTGTTGGTTTTTGCGTAGTAAAGGGTAAATGATTAGCTGGGTAAGGAGGGTTTCTTGGTAATTGATTGACATGGGATCGAAAGAGTCGATTGTTTTCTGGTCTTGTCTCTCTTGATCATGTCTTTCCTCTATCGAGGTCGGAGCTTTGATCCTTTCAACATAAGGACAAGGTCAGTTTGGTGGCGAGTTCGTGTCTTGCGCAATCTGAAGTTGTGGGTGGCTTTCATTTCTAATCCCTTTGATATCCCTTGTTTTTGTGTGTGCGGGTGTATTCGGCTTGCTTTTGTTGTTTGAGGTTTGGTAGGCTCAACAGCATGTATGATCGTAAGTGTAATGACTTCATAATTAAAGCGATGGTCTTTTAGAGACCGACTTGCGTCTTGTTTGTGTTGAAGAAGATCAGATGAGCAGTGGGTGAATATGATTCTCTATAAATGGAGGGATGGCATTTGATGTTGTCCTAAGAGGTGCAGTGGGTAAAAATGATTGCCTGTATAGGCAGCACGTGTAAGTATGATCTTTGTGGTGTTTTGATGACAGGGGACTTAGCAATACAAAGTGCACTGCAAGGGCAAGGAGCCCCAGTCCTTGTGCGAGGGGGCCCACAAGCCCCACATCGCCTCTTTGTACACGATTGTCGGGTTTCAATCTTGATTCTCCACAATCAGGAAGGCAAGATGATGCTAGGAGCCAATGCCATCCGCTGCCTCTTCCCCCGGGTTCTCCTACAAGCCCTTCTTCATTGCCTAACAACAGAAATGGTGGGGCGCCTGAAAGCCCCACTTCTACCCTTTCAAAATGGAAGAAGGGAAGACTTCTGGGAAGAGGAACTTTTGGGCAAGTTTTCCTTGGATTCAACAGGTACGTGTACTCCAAAATTTGCGTGCAAGCAGAATAATTGAGATGTCTCACTTTTCCTCCATCAACTGTCATCTACTCTAGATGGCTTAATTTGGATAAATGGTTTTTGAGCCTTTCCATGTTCGTTCTTCCAGCAAAATCGACACATTTGTTAACTTGTCTTTCTGCTAACATTACAGTGAAGGAGGGCAAATGTGTGCTATAAAGGAAGTGAGGATTGCTTCGGATGATCAGACATTAAAAGAGAGTTTTAAGCAGCTTAATCAGGTCAAATGTTTAACCCATTTTATGTAAACTTATCACTTTTAGTCTTTTGATGGTATGAAAATTGATGAACTTGTTGTCTTCCGTCATCTGCAGGAGATAAACTTGCTCAGTCAGCTTCGTCATCCAAATATAGTGCGATACTATGGAAGTGAATTGGTATGAGCAGGATGCTTTAGTGGAAAACTTAAAAAGTCATAGGCTCGTGCATCAGAATACATGCAAATAAACACAAAATGCAAACATTGGCACTTCTGTGTGGATTTGCAGTGAATTAATTTTTGATATTCTGCATCTGTCGTTCTTGTAGGGAGAAGATGCACTCTCAGTTTACCTTGAGTATGTATCCGGTGGTTCAATTCACAAATTACTCCAGGAGTATGGTGCGTTTGACGAACCTGTTATTCAAAATTATGCTAGGCAGATTGCTTCTGGCCTTGCCTACTTGCATGGAAGAAATGTGGTGCACAGGTATTTGCCTCTCGACAAGAGTTGTGATTAAATTGGATGGCCAACCTTATAGGGTTTATTAAGTTTCGCTAATGGTATTGCGCACCTTGCAGGGACATCAAAGGCGCAAATATTTTAGTTGATCCCCATGGTGAGATCAAATTGGCGGACTTTGGCATGGCGAAGCATGTATGTCATTTGAATCAATAAGTAGTTTTAAATTTCCTTTTCTTCAATATTGCAAAGGATGGCAAGTTTTCTTGGGGATTTATGTTACTCCTTGCATGTGTATTTCATGACTCTCTTTAATTACTCCACCCAACAAAGATCCCACCAAAAATCGCATTTTAAATATTTGGAACGGTCTAATGCAAATTTCGACTTTAGGGGCTACGTTGGAACTATATACCCTAGGGTAAACAAAGCTTGCCCCTTGATTTTTTTGTTTGACATGAGGATTCCTTGGCAAAGTTAGAAATGTTCGTTTACTTCGTTGGGTTCTCTGGTGTGAGAGATCATCTTATTGTGAAGTTTAGTGATTTTTAGCCTGAGTGGCTGAATGACAAAATTCTTGCACCCATATGATCCTATGAGTGTTCTCTCACCCATATACCCATGCCTACCCACAAACATGACCATGGCTATGGGGAGGTGTATATGGATGGTCCTTTTGCTAGTGCTAACACTACTATTCATAGACCATGGAGTTAGCACAATTTGGGTAAGGAGGAGATGTATAGGTACGTAACAAATCAGAGTGGCACAACAAAGCATGGTGAGCCCATAACCCATACCCAGAATTGAAACTGGCTCTGATAACAGAGAAGTTTCAGCCATGCCCATGTTTTTACTTACAGGAGGTGAACAATTTTGCAGCATGTAATTATTTTACATAGTTCATAACGTGCTGAGAAATTCTTGTCCTCTTTTGTTTGATACAGATAACATCTTGCCAATCAATGCTTTCTTTCAAGGGTAGCCCTTACTGGATGGCACCTGAGGTACTCTCTCTCCCCGCCCCATGGAGTTGTGTCTGCATGTGCATGTACTCATCTTGTGGTGGCTACCATTTTTGCATACATTTTATATCACTTCTTATCCATGTTCCCTTTACCCATGTATTTGCCCACCAACTTATGTTGAGTTATTAACCTCAGGTTGTGATGAACACAAATGGCTACAATTTGGCTGTTGATGTGTGGAGCCTGGGATGCACTGTTCTTGAAATGGCAACATCGAAGCCGCCTTGGAGTCAGTTTGAAGGGGTGCGTTAGACTATCCTGAACATCAATGTGCTTTTTTCTTGCAGTTCCCAGTAGTCTGCAGGACTAAATCTGTTTTCTTTCATATTGAATTAAACAGGTGGCTGCCATTTTTAAAATTGGAAATAGCAGAGATATGCCTGAAATTCCCGATCACCTTTCTAATGATGCCAAAAGTTTCATAAGGCTGTGCCTGCAGCGTGACCCATCGTCCCGGCCCACAGCTGCGCAGCTACTTGAACACTCTTTTCTTCGGGACCAGGCAGCATCAAGTAACATTAGCATTACCAGAAATGCCTTTCCTTCAGTGTTTGAGGGGACCCGCACGCCGGTAAAGCCTTCTAGAATGCTTTTGTTTCCCTTTTCGAGATTCATTTGTCTATTCCTTTAGTCCATGCTTTTTTTAAGTGAGAAAGAGTGTTGCACTATATACTTTGAGATTGTGTTTGTTGAAGAAGCATTTGCAATGTGTCCCACGGAGATGGATGTATGGTGAGAAAGGTCTGTTATAAACTCGCGTTAAGTTTCTGGCTAAAAGAAGATTTTGCATTAGGTTTTTACTTTTGAGGTTTTATTTTTTGCTGAATGCATTAAGGCTGTTTTGTGTCTATTATTGTGTGTCTGCCCTCTGAATAAGTATTTGGGACTTATTTATTCCGATTTTGTATGAACCAGGTTCATATGGGGTGCTCAGTGTGTGTGGTTCTTCTTTATCCCAAAACAAGGAAATGAAGAGAGGAATCTTGTGATAATTTAGTTGTTGTAGAGAAGATTAGTGTACCGAAAAATTGAGACTGGTTACATTGATTATGAACTGGCATTTACTTCCTCTTTTGCTTTGAGCAGCCAGCGCTGGATCTCCATCCCAACAGAGGAAACGTGACTCCGGGTACTGTGACTCCGCCTGAAGTGGACTACCCGAGACAGCCAGTGGGAATGGTCTCTCTCTCCAACAGAGGAAGCATGACTCCTCCTGAAGTGGACTACACGAGAAGGCCAGCAGGAATGCTTTCTCCCTCACGAGCATTGAGAAGTCCAAGGTATGTGCTTTTCCCATGCTTTTGGTCATGTGCATGTGTGTGTGATTTTGTGTTCCGTTGTGGAACAGAGTTACTTTTTTAAGGATGTGTATTAAATATTTTTTCCTCCTAGCAGGAATGATGTGAGAATGATAACATCTTTACCCGTATCCCCAAGTTCAAGCCCATTGCGTAATTTTGGAAATGCACAGAGGAGCGGGTTTCTCTCTCCTCCTCACCCATCTTATGCTAATGCCGGACACGGTGGTTACACCTTGAACGACTACCCCATATATCCTACAAGACCAAACACAAGACAGCCTTTGGATCCTTGGCATGAAACAGCTCTTTTCAGTTCTCGGGCGCCCAATGGATCCCCGAGAAGGGCACTTATTTGATGTAAATAGCAAAGTAAAACTGTAGGTCCTTTTTCAATCATAACAGGAGAGGAATGAGGCAAAGCTCTATATGCTGTATCTAGAGGGAAAGTATAGCAACGCGTCCCTTCAGACAAGTGGGGGGGTTTCTCTGGCTGCTCACTACAGGAGCTTCGAGACAAAGTATAAAGAGGCTCTTCATGGCTTTGGTGGAACTTGCGTTTCTCGCCTGCACAAGTTCCTCCTTGCATATAATAAAAAAGGGTGATGGAACTTTACGATCGGGGATGTACTGTAGCTTGAATCTTGTAACAATTTGTTGATTGTTGTAACTGAGAGGCGATATCTATGTTTGTAACATTGTTGTTTATAGCTTAAAGGTTATAAGATGAAATACCCAGACTGCTGTCAGCCTGATAAAACGAGAGGATTTGGCCCTTGGTGGTTGTTCCCTTTCCTGTCTGCTTACTTCACCTGTTCCCAAATATGTGGAGTGTTCATATTTTAGAAGTGACTTTGGACAGCTTATCAGAGTATGCATTGGCGCCTGGCGTTGTGGTTTTGCTTCAGTTTTGTCATCGAACGCTGCAGCTCTATGTTCCGACTGGTTAGATGAACTGTGGAACTCAACATGTGCTGGTAATGTTGAGGTAATTTTCTGAGCTCTCAAATTGGCAACAGGACTTTGGGTTGATTGCATATTTGGCGATGGAAACTGGTTTAGGCTGCAAATGGCAAGAAATTTTGGGTGACCTTTCCGGAGTCTTGGGTTGCATTAGAAGTTGGAACTAGGGGAAGAATTCAACCCAGGCCTCAGCTGATTTTTCGAGCCTTGGTAATTGTACGGGAACGGTAACGAAAGATATGGTGGACCTAGTTCAGCATTTTTCAAAGCGTTTTGGAGAAAATTTATTGTGTTTAGCAAATTACTCATCCTGCATGATCCTATCTATCGGTCACCTCTCGTGTTTCTGTTCATTCCCTTTTTAGCACTTTGCGTCTCGTGCTAGTATACAACAAATCACAAGTGAGGTAAAATATCTTACCATCCATGGGAAATAAATCGAACATTATAAACTCTAGTTTATCAATTTATTCAATATTTTCAATATTTTTAAATTATCGCATGAAGAACAACTCTTTCGGTGACCGCAATGGTTAAAATTTTCTCCCTCACCGAGGAGGGAGGGGTTCGAAACTTGCTGCCTCCATTACACTACTCACCCGTAACTGGATTTATGGTGGCGGTCCAATTTGTCTCGGGTTTACCCCGTTAGCTGTTGGCTATACGGGGTTTCGGATCATAAAAAAACAAATACTTTTCCAGCAAAACTAATAGCGGAAAAAAGAAGAAGGGGATCATCAAAATAAACTCAATTACAATTCAGCGGAAAAAAAAGGAAAAAAAAAAGAAAAAAAAAAGGGATTTCAACTTTTCCCACCATTTTTCCTCTGCAACTCTCTCCCTCCCTCCTCGCTTCCTTCCCATGGAAGCTTCGAGGCTTGAAGAAGAGACCCTTCTCTCTCTCTCTCTCTCTCTCTGTGTGGCAAAATCGGAACTTGAAGGAGGGGGAAGATGCCGGTGGAGATGCCGAGGGGCCTGCCGTTCTCGGTGGACACGTGGACTCCTTCGTCGTCGTCCCGGCGGAAGCGCCACCGCTTCCTCACCCACGCCCACCGCGACCACTCGGCCGGGATCGCGGCGGTCGCCGCCCGCTCCTCCCGCCCCATCTACTCCACCCGCCTCACCAAGGCCCTCGTCCTCCACCACTTGCCTCAGGTCCGTTCTCCGAGAACCCCCCATCGTGGCTCGCGATCCTTGCCTTTGGGGGTAGAAATGGGATTTCGGGTCGATTGCTGATTAGGGTTTCGTTGGTTTCTGGGTGCAGCTTGACGGTTCGTTGTTCGTCGAGATTGAGGCGGGGCAATCTTTGGTGGTCGACGATCCGGATGGGCCTTTCGCCGTCACTGCTTTCGATGCCAATCACTGCCCCGGTATGCGATTTCATATGATTTAGAACTGAGGCTGTTGTGTGCATGATGATCTTGTGGCTGCTGAGGGGATTCTATTGGAAAAAATTGGTTTTCTAGATAAAGATGCATTAATCGCTTCTTTTGCTTCGTTCATTAGCATCGGGCGCAGAGAGTTATCGTGAAAAGATTGCGAATTTTGCCTTGTCTTGATGTTTTGACTTTCATTCCGTGATCTTTTTGTATTCATCATTGCGTAGGAGGGTTCTTTTTTCGTTTTCGGTTTGGTGGTTTCTAAAGGATGCTATTGACATATGATCTTGATCCGTCTCCTGGTGCTGGTTTTTTTGGATGCCAGGAGCTGTGATGTTCTTGTTTGAGGGCGCCTTTGGTAACATTTTGCACACGGGAGATTGCAGATTGACCCCTGAATGCTTGGTGAACTTACCGAACAAATACATTGGGGGAAAAGGCAAAGAGCCAAAGTGTCCACTGGATTTGGTTTACTTGGATTGCACCTTTGGAAAGTACCGCCAAAGCATGCCAAGCAAGCATTCAGCGATACGACAGGTATGAATTGAATTAGTTGCCACATAGCCTCTCATCCTTGTTCCTTTGATTGAACTGCATAGCTTAGTCATATCTCCACCCAAATGCTGAGGCTTATTTTTTCAAGCTATATGGTTGGTCTACATCATCTCATGCCTTAGCTCCACGACTCTCTTAGTCAATCAGCAAGTGTTCAACTTTTTGTCATGCTATACTTTTACAAGATATTGTCATTAACATTGGCATAGTGATCATCATTGTCCTGAACTCCAGTTTTGCTCATGTGCTTTTTGGATTTATCTTGATATGGGTTGCAACTTAATAACTCACTGTCTCTGTGATGCTTAGTTTGTAAAAAATGAGAGAAATGAATCTCTTGGTTTGAAGTTGTGAAAATACAATAGAAAAGTATTTATATTGTTTATGCAGGTGATCAATTGTATATGGAAGCACCCTGATGCTCCAGTTGTCTACCTGACCTGCGATTTACTCGGCCAGGAAGAGATACTGGCTGAGGTGTCACGGACCTTTGGGTCCAAGATCTATGTTGATAAAGCTGCCCATCCAGAGAGTTTATGTTCTCTGGCACTCACATTCCCGGAGATCCTCTCGGAAGATCCATCTTCTCGTTTCCATTTGTTTGATGCCTTCCCTAGATTGTTTGAAAGGGCTAAAGCAAAACTTGAGGAGGCTCGAATTAGTTTGCAGCCCGAACCCCTAATAATTCGGCCTTCATCACAATGGTATGCATGTGAGGAGGAGTATTCCCTGGCAGAAATTAAACTAAGACAAAGATTCGATGAAGCAGTTAGGGATGAGTTTGGTGTTTGGCATGTCTGTTACTCTATGCATTCATCGAGGGATGAATTAGAGTGGGCCTTGCAGACTCTTGCCCCTAAGAGGGTGGTGTCAACAACACCGAACTGTTGGGCTATGGAACTGGATTATGTCAAGGGAAACTGTTTTGGCACTAAAGTAGCCTCAGAGGACCCTATCTGGAATCTTCTAGGCATCAATGCCAAAATTCCCATCAACATTGACGTCCCTTCTGAGTGCATGAAGTTTCCACCTTCATTATCTGAGCAAGCTCATAGTTTTGTGGACTGCGAAGGAAAATCGGCAAAACCATCCACTGGTGGGAGTGAAGTTTTAGATTTATCTCCTCCGAGTAAACGGCCCTCACTGACATTATTTGGTAGAGCCAGAATTGGTTTTGAAGGCTCAAAACATCTGCAGGAAGAGAAGAGAATTGCTTCCAGAAATGATGAGCCATCACACATTATTTCCACCACTATTCATCATACTCAATCTGAACTGACATGCCGAGAAGATAGATATACTTCGGAGCATTGTGAGGAATTAAATGAAGAAAAAGTTGAGGAAGATATTGCTGAAGTAGTACAGACTAAGAGTCCAGAGGCAAAAGAGCCAGACAATTGCAAGTTCGATTCTTTTTCATCGCTTGGGTCATCGAACAATTTCAATCAGTGTTTGAGAAAGTTGTACAGATCAAAGAATGTCCCGGTGCCTCGACCTCTACCCTCCTTAGTGAAATTAAATGCCACTAGACGTGCTATTGGGAGCTTTAAAGGTGAGCCGGCTTGTGTTCGCCTCTAAATGTGGACAAGAGAGCAGAAGTCGGAAGAGATGCTCTGGAAGTTTTGATTATTGGTGAAGACTACAGGAATTACAGGGTATATAGAGAAAGAAATAGGCAATTTCGCCTTCGGGATTTGGTTTCTCAAACATACAGCTATCAAGCATTTGATAGTCAAGGCGGCAAACCATTTTTATACATTCCATTCTTTCACATAAGTGCAGATGATTGATTGTTGGAACATTGCCAAATTGGCAAATACAGAGATGCACATATTCATTTGTAATATTGTTATAGGACACTCATATAAATTGATTGCGTTGAGGTATGTAATTAGAACCCAATATTGGTGTTTTTCATGAATTTTTATTTCCTTGAAGCTTCTAGGAATGCAAACGGGCTCGGAAGATTTGGCTCTGTTTGGTTCAGCATTCTCAAGGGGCTTTCAGTCTCGAAAGCCCATTAGAAAAAAATTTAGGTGTTTGGTTTAGCATTTGGAGGTATCCTTGGCTAAATGCTGGCCTTTGAAATGTTGGCCTTTGAAATGCTGAAAGCTCAAAGCACTTTTAATATTTCGGAAATGCAAGTCTATCTTTACTATTCATTCGTTGACTTTTTTTTTTTTGTTAAATCGATCATCTTTTCCACACTCCAACTGCCGTTGATCAGCGATGGAGTTTCATTGGATTTTACTTTTATATTTAAAAAATAAAAATAAAAACTCTTTGTAAATGTTCGATTTGCCTTTTTTTTTTTGACTTTTTTATCTTTTGACAATTAATAGCCCAACTTTTTATCAATATACTAGAATGATCATTAATTAACAAAGATGATTAATACTACAATAATTAAAAAAATATTCAAAGTTAAAAACAAACCTAAAAGAATCCTGGCCAAAAGTTAAGTTTTGCATCTAATCTATAATTAAATTCTTTTAATATAATTTTTAAATAAATTTACTAATATATATATTTTACATTCTTTAGAGCATTTTTCAGTTATAGTTTACCAAACAGTCTAGCATTTCGGAAAACTCCTTTATCTAAAAGTATTTGTATTTTTTCAAAGGCATTTTTCCAAAACTAAATCAAATGGGTCCTATGTAGTCGGTCACGAGCAGGAAGAAATTAGAAATTATCAACCATAAGCAGAGGTAAAATTCACTCTAGATGCTTAATCCTCCACTAAACAAAGTCCATTCAGACAGCAAAGTGAAAAAGGAGACAAAAGAAGTGAATTCTGCCGGAAAAAAAAATGTAAAGAATCAAAAAATTATTAAGGCTAATATTATGAAAAACCCAAAAAATTGGTATACTTACAAGAAATTTACTTTGATTAGTTTTCGTTAAATTTTATCATTAAATATGGTTTGATGACACGTGACCGTTGACGATTGTATCACTTTAGAGTTATATTTTTCGTTTGTTGCATGTGTATCGGGTTATGATAATAATATAAATTTTATCTAAAACAAATGGAGGGTCACTTTGATGGGTTTTGATTATCAAAAAATTAATTTGAAGTAATTTTGCATGTTTCAATTTAGGATTTTTGATAGTCCAAAAGTTTGTTTAAAGTAGATTTGTTTCATATTTAGATTTTTCGTGATACTAACCCAAATTACTAATGAATTGAGGGAAATCACTCTGCTTTGTCGGCGACTATATAGCAAGCGTTTTTCGACGCGGGACAGCGTACGATGAAGCCTCGTTCTTGCTCGTCGGAGCTGAAAAGCGAACGTCTTGGGTCGAGATCGGAGCGAGCGACGAGAAGAGACTTCTTCGCCATCGAAATGCAATGAATCTCCTCGCTCCCCTCCGCCCATCGCCCGCTCGTCCTTCTTCCCTCATCCGCTCAAATCCGCTCTCCAGGCCCGCGCATCGGAAATGCGAATTGTTCAGCTCGGCATTTCTTCAAACACGTCGTGTGCTGTGGGTTCTTTTGCTTTTTGGGCAAGTGGGTGTCTCTGTCTCTCTGTCTAGCGAGTCATGTGTGCGTTTCTCTCTGCGTTTCTTGAAGGGTCAGCGCTCGTGACGACTTCGCCATTGAAGCTCGGCACGTGAACTTCTCTGTCCCGACGAGGCAGGGGGCGCCCGTGCCCATCCTCAAGGACTGCTCCGTAAGCATTCCTGCTGGGCAACTCTGGATGCTTCTTGGCCCCAATGGGTGTGGGAAGTCGACTCTTTTGAAGGTGCTTTCACTCTCTTTCGTGTTGTCTAATTGGCTGATGGTGTTGTTATTCTTCGTGCACCTGACGATTTAGTTGTGTCGTTCAGATTCTTGCCGGTCTTTTGGCTCCAACTGGAGGGAAGGTGTATGTCAGGAGGCCCAGGAGTTTTGTTTTCCAAAATCCTGACCATCAGGTTAGTTTATTCATTCTCAACATGTTCGACAAGGTTCCGTTAGTAGGTTTATACCTCCTTTAGTTTTCTGTTGTTGGATGCTTTGGACTGGGGGTCTTGTGTATATATGCTGGTTCTTGCACCTGTAGAGATGTTTTTGTTCTTTAGTGTATATGGAGATTGTAAGACCGAATGTGTTACATTATTTTCTGGTAGTTGACAAGTGGAAGATAAACTGAAGGTCATGTTGAAGAGTTGTTTTACATGATGTCTGAGCAGGGACTATTTAGAATTGGGGTTGTAGATACTACTGTCCGACTTGTAATAGGCATGGAAATTGCATGAAAGTTCTGATGTGTATCTCCAGCCTAAAGCATTGCCTTGGTGAACTATTAGCTTTGTGCACAAGTAAAGGGTAAATTTATAGTCTGGCTTTGTGAACTAGCTGTCTGCTTTATATTAGTCATGATTGGCGTTCTGTGACACTTACTAATTGAGATCTGCTAAACCAAGTCAAAACATTAAGGACCCTAGTATTTTTTTGGCTCAAAAGGACCCTAATATTTAAATGCCCTAAGAACTTGAAGTAAATTTTCCTTCTGAAGCTAGTAGAAATGTAGCAACTCCTTGCAATAATGTCAAGAAATGCCCTACATTAGGAGGGATGGAGCAGGTTGTGTTAAGTTGGGTTCATTGCTCAAACCCTATCCAGTTTGTTAATATGGATCCTGTGATCAAGACACTCTGGGCATGTGAAGCTATTTGCCAATTGTAAATGGTATTGATGTCATCTAGCACCTGGTATATTGTGAACATACATTGAGAATGCATGTGCAACACATGTAAGCACATGTGTGCATACGTGTATTGTGGGAAGGGAGGGTTTCATCTTAGGTTATCTTTGGGATCATCTGCTAGTCCAAAAATATGCTCTATTTGATGATAGTAACAACTTGTGAGGGTTATTGGTATCATATTAGGAAGGGAGGGTTTTGTCTTTGGTTATCTTTGGGATCATCTGCAGGTCTAAAATATGCACTATTTGATGATACCAATAACTTGTAAGTACATACCATTACCAGTGTTTTGCATGTTTCAGGTTGTGATGCCGACTGTGGAAGCTGATGTTGCATTTGGCCTTGGTAAATCCAACCTTACTCTAGAGGAAGCAAGGTCCAAGGTGTTCCAAGCTTTGGATGCTGTGGGCATGTCCGACTACATGCAAGTAGGTGATGGACACTTTTAAGTATATTATGATCTCTAGGTCATTAGAATTATATGATGCTCACCTTGCAGAGACCAATTCAAACCCTCAGTGGTGGTCAAAAACAGAGGGTTGCCATTGCTGGTGCCTTAGCTGAATCATGTAAAGTTCTGTTATTGGATGAGCTCACGACATTCTTAGATGAAACGGATCAGGTATTATCCCATGGGCTTGAGTAATTGCAAAATCAAATTCTTTTGAACTATGAAGTATGTTCTAAAATAGATCTTGTTTTTTTTTGGTTTGGATTCAGACTCGTCATTACATTGGTTTAAAAGAAAAAAATTGCATTCAGTTTACATGTTTGAATTGGATATGTGAACTTGTCAACAGTTTATTCTCTAAATTAACTTAATATTCAGATAAGTTTGAGACTGAACCCCATGCTTTCCTCATCTCACTAGATTGGTGTGATCAAAGCAGTAAAAAATTCTCTAGACAAATCGGAAGAAGTTACTGCATTATGGGTGACTCATCGGCTGGAGGAGCTAGAGTATGCAGATGGTGCGATTTACATGGAAGATGGGAAAGTTATTTCTTATGGAGATCCAGCCAGAATTACGGATTTCATCAAAGATAAGCAAGCAGCTTATATCAATGACATGAATTGTTGACACTGTTGTTATATGTTGATTGTTTGCATGATATGTAGAACGAAAAGGCAACAAGAACGATTGACACCATCCCCTTTCTTAATGTGGGGTTGCGTCTTGCCTATGCTCTGGATTATTTATTGTGGGCACTGCATTTGAGTTGAAAGTTTGTTTCCATGATCAGTGCTCACAATGCAACATGTATAAACGCAAATTATTTTTAGACCCAATACAATTTCTTTGATCAATATCTGTGTGCATGTGTACGGTGTGTCTAAATTTCTATAACACTACTTGAGAGACTTGGGAGTTGATTATTTCTGTTGGTATTGTACAGAAGAAAAATCTTACATGATATTCATGTTTGGTAAAAATCAGCTTCTCTTTTTTGGTTTTAAGTTGCAACTCATCCATTCATTGGCCTGGCTTCCCTCCCTCGCTTGGAGTGCAAATGGGTGGCCTTGGAAAGCATTCTACCAATGAACACTGATGCAACTGACTGGTCCGTTTGAGCATGTCTTATAAGAATGGCCCGATGCAATCCGAGGATGCTGATTTCTATAGCAGAAAGAATTCTGGTTTCTTCTTGCTGCAGCTTTGCCTCTGGCCAGGTTTTGCATAGTTCCCAAGTAGTCATTAGTGTTTAAAATAGGCATGGAAATGTTATGCCCTAGCAATGAATGCCAAGAACAGACATGACCATCGATTTTGTGTTGCGGTATTTTTGCTTCGAGTCCATCAAGATGAATCTCTCTCTCTCTCTCTACTAAACAGGTCATCTGCGAGAACCAGTATAAAATATCCAGTTATACTCCAGAGGGAAAATGGTATCAGGGAATCCATTTTCGCAAAACACAAAATATGGAAGTAAACTGAAGGAAAATAAAGCTCAATTTAACACATGTGAAACCGGTACTTATCATGAATATGAACCAGAAAACTAATTTCTAGTTCTCAATCCAAAGACTTGGAAGGGTACTTATGTTCCGAATACTATGACCCCAATATCGAGCTGACTTGCTGCTGAGTTCAACCAATTCGTACTCATCACATGAATCATAGAACGAGTTTCTACAATATTTCTTTTGGAGTGTCGTGGAAGCAAAAGTTCCCAGGAGAAAAGCAAGAAGAAAGAGTGCGTCATTCCAAGGTGCTTGCCCATGTGCTTCAATTGCCAATGGTGGATGTCTAGCTACTATGATCGGTTGATTGGCCACTGCAGCATGGTCCCCATATAAATCTATTGCGTAAGGTCAACGGCATTTTTGCATCTTTCTAGCTGATGAACTTTGACTTTTCCTCCTGTTCGAGTTGAGCAAAACTGCACTAGCTTCCCACTTTGGTTTCAACCCCGCATCCCGCATCTCGGTGTCATCTGACCAAACACTGGAAGTTGCTGAATCTATTATAACTCATCAAAATATTTAATATAACTGACGTGAACTGTCTCGACTTTTGAAGTGTTTTTGTAATCACGCATTGTACGAGAAATATGTCGCATAAAAAATCAGGAACTTTCTTTAAACAACGGGGAGAGCCAATATTTTTTGGCGATATCTTTCGAAAAATTGAAATGAATAAATAATTCAATTTTGGCCAGAAAGAAAGAATAAGAAAGTGATGCTGTGCCAAAGCTTCAAGAGGAGTTGACCATCCGGTCAAACATGGAGGATCTGCAAAACTAGATAGAGAGAGAGAGGGAGAGAGAGAGAGAGAGCCTCCATTTTTCACTGAACCAAAAAGCCTGCACCCTTTCTCCCTTCCCCTTTTTTTGAATGGTCAACGCGCCAAGCTGTTTGCACTCTCCCCTCTCTCTTTGTCTTCCTTCCATGGTCGCCTGCTTCCATACATCGCCGGCTCGACGAATCGGGAAGCAAAAAGCTCCGGCCTTTGCAGCCTCTGCGGCCTCTTCCCTGCGGATTCTGTAGAATTCGTTGAGCTCGAGGAGCACGCCGCCGTCTCCGGCTCCGTCTCCGGCCCGATCTTCCGTTCCGGGTTGCGCCGATCTCTCTTGCCGGCGGGGGCGATTGCGAATTCGAAGGTAAGTTCGAATCTTTTCGCGTTTTTCGTTTCTGGGTTCTTTCTTCCGGCAATAGGGTTGATCAGTGCGCGATAAATTTACTCTCTCTCTCTCTCTCTCGTGATTATCTGCCTCGTTGCTTCATCACCTGCTCCGACTACTTCCGCGAGTGTCAAGTATGTGGGAATTGCCGTTATTCCATTTCTGGAAAGGTGATGAAGTTGGCAATTTTGGTATGACTGGTTAATTTGGAAGGATTTGCATCGGCTGCTGGATTCGTTCTTTTTGTGTCAGTAGCTGATCTACATGTTGTGTATGTAAAGCAATTTCTGACCCGTATTAAAAGTATGGTCAGTTCAGTCTTCTTGGGTTAGAGGGACCTCGGTCATGCCTGGAAGCACTTATTCAATTGTAGATTGATGTGAGTTAATGATTGGATCGAATGATGGGATGTCTCATGTTTCTAGTTAAAATTATCTTCTTGTGAGAGAGGATGGTGCTAGCGATTTCGGGTTGCATGTTTTTGCGTGCAAAAGTTAGTTGATTCTTGGGTTCTTTCTGAATGCTGTAGACATCTTATGACAAGAACTTTCATCTTTAGGTGCTCCAACAGATTCTTTAATCATAAATGTGAGAGGGAATCATCAGAGGATATTGGCGCCAAAAACGGGTTTTGCGCTGCAAATTCCCGGACCTCAATAGAAATCTAGGTTAGGACAGGTCTGGTGAGACTTGGTGAGAGGTACGCTGTCAGTAACGCAATACTCTAAACTTCCACTGCATATTGTTTGCTTTACCTAGTTACAATACCTTTCGTTAGCCACAGTTTACTAGTTGATACTTGACTTTCTAGAATTTAGTTCTTCAGCCATTGATAGAAGAAGGCACTTAGTTATACTTGTACATGGTGACAACTCGAAATCACTGCTGTGTTGGTCATTTATTAGCTTATTGTTTCTTGTCCTCGTCTGTTCTGCCTTTGCCTTGTTGCTTGCTTTTGTAAATTAGAGTATATTCTTTTATTTTATTATTTTATTATTTTGCTCTCATGCCTGAAACCTATAGGTGTATTAGTTTGTGGTTTTATTTCCAGACTGATGGTGTATTGTAAGTGAAAATGAGCAATTAGTTTGAGTGATGCAACTGCAGTGTGATGTGCACTGTGGAAGGAGGAAAACACAAGAAATGAAGAAAAACAGAATCAGGTGAAACCTGTGAACCGGATTGGATGTGAAGGGGTCTAATTGGTCAGTTAGTGTCCTTCTCTCAAGCTTGGTTCCCGGTTTCAGAATGAATAATTCCCAACCAAAAAAATTTGGTTTGATGTTGTTGACAATGTTGAATTGGATTGGACCAGTCAGTCCACAACCCCAGTTATGACCCCATACCTTGAACCTATCTTTTGCCATTAGGTTCTCCAGTTTTTGGCCTCTATCCACCTTGGTCCCTAACCCATCTTGGAACTCATTCAATTATGCTGGAGTCATAGGCTTCCCTGCTCCTTCCTAATCTGATTTCTCATCTCGCATTGAAGTGTTAAATGTATTGTGACTGTAAGGTGAATCTTACCTTTTCCTTGCTCTATTCTAAGTTTTATCTTCCTGGCTATTACTCCTTATTATGCATAGACGATCTTCATTTTATTTTTTATTTTTATTGGGTCATAAACAATCCTTCATGTTGTTTACTGCAGATTATCACACACAATGAAACCTTTGGAAAATGGGGACTCTGATTTGGAAGTTGGAAGGCTGGGAAAGGACAGAGAGAGAACAATAAGAAGTGGAAGGACATTTAAAATGCACAACCAGGCCTTGTTATCTGGGCTTGCATATTGCATGTCATCCTGCAGCATGATCCTGGTCAACAAGTTTGTACTCTCCAGCTATGATTTCAATGCAGGCATATCATTGATGCTCTACCAGGTGCTTTTTCCTGCTGTGTTAGTTTTGCTTTACCCGATTGTTCCCATGTTAGGATATGTGCTGAATATCTGATGGCTTTATGCGATTACTGACATAGCCTGTAACTCTCTTTGGAATTGCAGAATCTTGTGTCAGTTATCATTGTGTCTACATTGAGCCTTTTCGGTGTGATATCGACAGAACCACTGACTTTAAATTTGATTAAGGTCTGGTTGCCTGTGAACGTAATATTTGTTGGAATGCTCGTTACGAGCATGTTTAGGTATGTTGATTCTTCTCCCCCACATCCCCCCCCCCCCCCCCCCAGCGCGGGGAAATTAAAGTCTTTCACTACTTGGCATTGGCTTTTTTTTGATGTCCACATCTTTTCTGAAATTGGAAGTCTCGTAGCATGCATATATATCCTAGTCATTCAATCGATTAAGATTACATGTCTTGGTGAGAGTTAATTCAATGCAGCTTTTTGGTAAGTTGGAATAATCTTCTGCATCCCTGTGGAAGCATAGCAAATTGATCGTGGATTGTCTTTTTATACTGTTCTAAAGGAAGAGCTAAATTAAATGGCTGTTTATGTTTGAAATTTTCCCTTCATCATCATTGTCCCTGATGCTTTTCATTAACCATCCTATCAAGAGGTGTAATTAAGTGTTAAATCTACAATTCTACGTTCTTATGACAATTTTCAATGTAAAAGACTTGAAAGTACAAACTTACTTAATCTGATGTGCATATGAGCTTTCCAATAAAATTTAATCTATATTTTATTCTCTGGGTTAAATGCCGCTATCAGTATTCTCTAGGAGTACCTTGTGTATATCTTTTGTGATTCACCACCTAATTTTGATGACAACTCCCCAAAAACTTATCTTAGAGAGAGTTTACAGTACTTGTTACTAGATGATTGGTATGGATGGGCATATAGGGTGCTAAGATGGTGATTCGAGTTCCTAAATACACAAAGTTTCCCATTGTAGGATCCATGTATATTTGAATTCTTAAACCATGTTTGCTAATTCAATGCAGACATTACTCGTCATAAAACATGAAATTTCATATCTCATTGGACAGTTGCGCTGAACTCATTAATCTCTTTACTTTTTTTCCCTCCATCTGGTAAATGATACTGAACTCCGATCTTCCCTTTTTTTTTATCAGTTGATTTGGGATTACAGTGAGAAAAACCAGGTTTTGGTTTCTATGCAGGGCCATCCATTTTAGTCTGTGGATGGGGCAGTGAGAATTTAGCTTTTAGCATGTGGAATCGACTGAACTGCATGTGCTAAAAAATACATATATAATACCAGCATAAATCATTTAGAATATCTTTGTAATATGAAAAATTGGAATAATATTTCATTTCAAAGCATGAAATGGAAAGTTCTTTCTTGGGGCTTAATGAATTTATGCCCCTTCTTCTTGTAAGCACTTCATTTATTTCCTGTCTTTTGCCCCCAAATTCCTGTCACATGGTTGTGATTCAAAACCAGCTGTTTTATTGCGAAATGTCTTCATCATCTTTCCCTCTTTAAACCTCAAAATTTCATCCATAAGATTATCTCAATTTTTTTCAATGAGTCAATTAAATTGACTCGTCTTTGTTGTTTCTGCAGCTTAAAGTACATAAATGTTGCCATGGTTACTGTCCTGAAGAATGTTACAAATGTGATTACAGCAGTTGGGGAGATGTACCTATTTAGTAAGCATCATGATAATAGAGTTTGGGGTGCCTTGTTCTTGATGGTATGTTTCTGACTTTTCGTTTCATTTCATGGCGACCAAGATCAAGATTGACAATTTCCAGTTACAGAGAAAGCTTATACTTGCATAACAGAATGTATATAAGCAAAAAATTGGTCCACCTGATGGAAGCATTGACTCATCTTGCTGAGGTGTTTTTATGAATGGAGCAAGCATTATTCTGGTGTATTGAATCTTCTGTTAAGTCCATGAGAGAATGTAAATGTCCATACATCTTCTATTGGCCAACAGATCTGTGATGCGTTTAATAAGCCATTGCATTGTTGTAGCTGCATGCTCTTTGCCATTGGTTCTTCTGCGCTTTAAATTTCCATCAGTAGTCTCTGCAGAAAGATTAGCTCTCTCGTATGATTGTGCTTAGTTTTCCTCTTTTTGATGGATTGCTACTTTAGGAAATTTCATGAATTCGGAAATGTATAACTACTGAAGGTTTTGATTAATTTGGCAGATCATTTCAGCAATTTCTGGAGGGATTACCGATTTGTCTTTCCATGCAGTTGGCTACGCATGGCAGATCACTAATTGTTTCTTAACAGCGTCATATTCAGTAAGTATGCTCAAGGTTCCTTAATGTCATGTGGAAGTTTCAATTACCTATTTTAGACGTTTGACAGAGTGTAGAATTTACATTAATGATACTATAATTAGGACCATTGAGATCAGATAAACTTTGCAAGTTTCAAAGGAAATCTGTGGAAGTACTTCTCACTAGTTGTTTCAAATCAGAACTGCTATGGTTTCCCTGCTTCTACTTTTAAAGATTTGCCAAATGCTTATACAAACTGTTGAAACTTCTAAAAAATCTAGAATAGACTCCCTGAGCAACCCTCTCAAACAGGTGGGCCTTCTCTAGATGAACAGATGAAATCGCATATATTGTGCATAAATTAATTAGATGAGAATTTGGTCTTTAGTTAATTGTAAGTGCAATGTAAGTGTCCATACTGCCATATTCCTATTTTTGTTCCCAGTGGTTGTTAAAACTACATGAGGTTATCCTGACTGGGTTATGGGATCTGTCATCCTTTTCTCTCACCAAGCTCTTCTACTTGTTTGAGTTACCAATTGAGATGGAACTGGTGTGCATCCATTTATCCATATACTCTTTTTGTCTAATGCAGCTAACACTACGTAGAGTCATGGATACAGCAAAGCAAGTCACAAAATCTGGAAACTTGAATGAGTTCTCCATGGTCCTTCTAAACAATACCCTCTCTTTGCCCCTTGGAGTTATTCTTATATGTGTTTTCAATGAGGTGGACTATCTGATTAGCACGTGAGTTTTCTCTTTCTTCATTTCATGATTATTTAAGTGCCCTGTGATCTTGTTAAAATTGTTTTCCTTTGATTTATGTATTCTTGGTATGTTTGTAAAATCTTTTGCTGATCGGTGACTGAACTCAAGCTTATATGAGTTTGTTGGCTGCCTTCAACCTGGTGGCAATTTATTTGTCCTTGACCATTAGCTGGAATCTCATGTGGCTGTGTATCGTGCTTTTTTTTTTCTTTCACTTTTAAGTAGCCTCTCACTTCATTTCTTTTGCTAATTTTTCTCTTTGACGTCTGAAGATGTTATTTTGACAATGTGTTATGTTGACGTTCATATTAACCCAGTGGATACCTGTCACTTGTGATTGAAATAAGTTGAGGATGTCCTATGTAATATGAAGTGATAATGTTTTCATGATTTTGCTGTTTCTATCGATTACAACATGTTATTAAGCTTCAAATTGTTTTCTAGTCAAGAAATCAAGCTTGCATGATATGGGCAATATGTAGTTTTAAACCTGTTATAATCAAGCTTATGATATTTTCTTTGTATTTATGTAATTGCAGTCCTCTTTTAAGGTTACCAACCTTTTGGTTGGTGATGACATTTAGTGGAATTCTTGGGTTGGCTATAAGCTTTTCTTCTATGTGGTTTCTTCATCAAACAGGGGCCACCACTTACAGGTTTGAACATCAAGTTTGCTCTGTCTGATATCAATACAATATTGTGCAAGCTTTGGGTTTCTTGGACAGTGATTACTGCTTATTGTGGTTTACTGAAGAAATCCTGTTTTTGGCCAATATATAGACTTTAAACAACTAGCAGACAAACTGTAATTTTTTGCCCATGGGAACATGTGTGTGACTTCCTGATAGTTGAGCCCTGATTGCTCTCTGAAGGGTGACTAAGAAAATTTCTACTCAGCTTTAGGAAGAAATTGAGAAAAACATGAACCCTAAGTACGTGTTGACTTAAGAAATTTTTGCTCTTATGTTGACGTTTTTCATTAGCTTTTCTGAGTCACTTTTAGTTTAAACCCCCAAGTCCTAGTTGGAAAATTTTTGATGGAGAGTGTCTTGTTAGCTCAAGTCATGTGTGGATCCTCACCTCTTATGTCAGTAAAAGCGTGCTGCTCTTACTCTTTTATTTCACATGTATTTCTATCAGGTTTAGTTCTTGGAACATTATACTATGTTTCACTTGTCTTTTATGTTGTGTTTTTACTTAAATGCCCTTGCCATCCTGTGGGCTTGGAAGCTGAGCAAAACAATATTTTCAAAAATCTTGACCTGAATTTTAATCTCTGTATGGTTACATCTTGTTGCATGTAGTTATGTTAGGTTGAGGTTGGAGATAGCTAGCTTTCTTACACTTTGAGATATGCTGATATATGCAGGTTAAATCTTCTTGCCAACTTGCATGTTCCTTCTATACTTGACAATTATCTAAAATCATTTGCACTGTCAAAAATATCATCTGTTCTTTTGTCGATTTCAGGTTTTTCTTCTTAAAAAGTTTGTGTATTTTCCAAGTTGCATGGTCAAATAATATCAAACAATAACACCTATAAACAAGTTTGGAACAATTGGATGATGACCTAAGTTTTTATTTGTGATTGAGTTGTCTGGTCCCCATCGCTGTTTAGTGTAAACAAATGAATTGATTTAGCAATTTAAACAGTCAAGGTTTAGTGCCTGTTTATGTATACTGAATAAAGGAAAGAAGGAAGATGTAGGATTTGCAAGTTACCAACATCATACTTTTGTTACTGGCCAACTATTTAGCTGACGATTTGTTAAGTCTAATAGGAAATCGTCGCATCTTTTATTTGCCTTTTCTTGACACAAACAATCCCCCTCTTTCCCTTCTTGATCAATATTATCAAAAGATTCGAAAATTAAAAATTGTCCTTGGTCTTGATCCATGAAAGAGTTGAATATGTGAGTAGAAGATAATTCATTTTCGCAATATGACCTTTTGAAAATATGTGATAGGATGGACTTCGAAGTAAAATGGATTCTAATCATGTAAACAATACGTGGATGATCTCTCATACCAGATGCCATATGCAGCCTTGTAGGTTCATTAAATAAGATCCCATTGTCTATTGCTGGCATCCTCCTGTTCAAAGTACCGACTAGTTTGGAAAACTCTGCAAGCATCCTCTTTGGTAAATTTTCTCCCTCTGGTCTTCACTATACCAGCACAGCCACAGAATATTATGTCACATGTTATTGTGTCCTGCAGGTCTTTTGGCTGGAGTATTTTTTGCGAGAGCCAAAATTCGGGAGAGATCATAATTCCAAGTTGTTAATCAAACACTTGTTGCATGGCTATTCTACGTTTTTCTCACATCAAAGATCATCGCTGCTTTCTATTTTGGTGAGAGGGAAATTAACTACACTCCACTGCTCATCAGCTCAATTTCTTCCTGTTGCTGAGGGTTTGTGCTCTACTTCTCTTTGCTTGAAAGAGAGGAATTTTGTGGGCTTGGGCAGTCGGGATCTTCTCTGTTGTATTCCAGAAAGAGGTTGCTTGCTAATTGTTGTGTTAGGAAATATACCAGATTTATATTGTGTTGCTCGATAGTGACTTTCATCTTGGCTGTATTGATGAAGAGAGAGACTTGGCTAACAATAGCGCTGTAGTAGAAAGCAGACTTTGCCTTATACTTCTATGCAACAATTCTTTCTGCTGTTTGGTGGAATTTATATGTAGAAACTGCTCAACAGAGAGAAATGGAAGTATGACACGATCATTGTTAATTGCTTTAGCTTGTTCTGCATATATGATGTCTTGTGTCAATAGCTATGGAGGCCATGACATTTACAGCGAGCATTATGATTGGGGGTGTTAAATATTATGTACGCAAATTAAAAGGCCTGAACAAACTGCTGGTTCTCTTAGATCTCCCATGGCAAACGATCACCTGAAATATTGATCCTTAGTCCTGTCGTACGCCCTATGCGAATGAAGCTTTGATGTTTGTTGTTTGGGCAAACTACGGTATTTGCGGATTACCATAGGCCTACTTCCAAGAGCGTTAAGTCTGAGGCCAACTGGCCATCAGCTCAGCTTGGGACAAAAATATCATGCAGTTTGTGGTAGTTGGAGAAGCAGTGATGCTTCCATGTCACCGGTTATGATTCGTTAAATCTCTAAATTGTAGGAAGGTGTTGAAGTTTGATTAATCATAGTCCTTCAATGTCTACATTGGCAAGACAGACGTTGGCAATGGTATAGTGATTCACTATGAACTGATTTATGCCGTCCTGGGTTATTAGGTACCCCAAAGTTGGGAACAGAACTGTTTGAACAAAAGCTAATTCCTGAAGAACTGACGCACCGACTCTGCAAGATGAGATACATTGGCATGACAATGAGTTTCTGATGATGAACCCAGCATTACACGTAGCTGGAAAAATGTATAAGCAATGCACATATGCACTACCCCGACACCTTTTGTGTTACTTTAGAAAATAGAATATATTATCTCATTATACCCCCGGTTCTGACATCTGCTATATAAACGTCAAGCAAATTTGATTGCTTATAAATTCATAAGTTCTACTTATAATCTTGCTTGAGCTGTATTAAGTCACTAATACAAGGCAACTAACCACTGAAAATCAAAGTTCCACAGACAGCCACTTAATAAATCACGGTGGATAGGTCCCCGTGCGTCGAATGTAATCGAGAGTTTCCCCAAGGCCATGCTTCTCCACTGCCTCGTTTCCTAACCTAAATCCCTCTCCATAGGCCACTGAAATATCATTCTTTATTTGCAGTTTAAGAAACTTGCCCAGTTGTATCTCAAAGTCTGACCATTTGCCCTTCTTTGAAATTGATGAAGCGGAAGATGATGGCAAGGAGGATGACGAAACATCATTTGTGGTGCTTAAATTGATCGCAAAATCCAACCACATATAAGCCAGAACTTGACAAATGCCTTCTTCAACCTCTGGACTAAGGTTAGGATAACCTGAAAATTATTGACATTAGATCTGTCCCTATAAAACTTTTACAAGAAAAGGAAAAAACAAATGCAGTATTGACTTTTTTTGAGTAATGCCCATATCTCTGTACATTTTTATCAACTAGGCTGTTTCTATTAAATTAAAATAACAGCAGATACCACAGGCCATAAAAGAACCTTCGAGTCGAAGCCAAGCATGCATCATCTCGTGTGCCAGGATTGAGCCTGTTAACAACCTGTTTTCCCTAAAACAATCAGCATGGTGCAATGATCATACAGAAGAAAAACTGAGATTTGCTGCAAAACTTCACATTACCTGGGTAGACCACGCAAAATGAGGATTGCATTCACGTTGCATGAGTGAACCAGCTCATGAGGCTTAGGTATCTTAACAAGAAGGTTGCCTACTTCAATTCTTGCCGCTCGCATATCCTGTTGGATTATTGAAAAGCGATTCTGAAATCCTTTTTTTTTCCCGTCAAATACAGTCACAATGTACACATTTGATGATAGCCCAATCTAGTCAAGAGCTTTTCTTACAGTGGGAACACTCCGCCCTTCTGATAAGCATAGTCCTCTAGTTTCGTGTGAGTGATGATGCCCCTTAACAAGTTTCAAGTGAGTATGAGAACCACAAGAAGGAAAAAAAATAAAAAAAATAAAATAAAACGTTGATATTTGGAACCATATTCACCTAGATAAGACTTGCATCAGTACTTACATTGGTTTCTCCTTCCATTGCTTCGTTCAGCGCTTGTCTTCCAACCAAGAGTAAAGGAATCTGCTTGTCCACTTTCATATTCATACCTTTATAGAATTTTCGTATTTCGAGATAAAGAGGCTGACACTCATCGGTATCCATAATCGCAGATTGCAGACACTCTAGACATAGCTTTCGACCGTCATCAAGCGACAAGTATTTCGTGTCTCTTAGCTACACAGATTTGACGTTCTTACGTCAGCAATGAGACGGGAAAATTGAAAAGTGCTCTATAGCCTAGAGTTAATGTCCTACAGTTCTACCAGCAAGCAAAGCAGGGTGTTCATGTGTGGGAACTCACTTCCATCCTGTCACAGCTAGAACATCTTGGGGTCCCATCTTGCTCATGTGCTGGGCAATACATTTGCATCCAGAAAGGATGAAATGCGTACTCCATTCCCTCATTTTTTGTTGGCAGCTATGTGAAGCAAAAGAAGCAGACCATTTATAGGAAGCACAAAATTTCATTCTATATGTAGCAATTTTATGACAGACACTACACTAAAAAAAAATGGAAAGAAAGCATCCGCGTAGATTTGTCAGTATAAAATTTGTATTATGAGAAAATCGAAACAGCAGATGGCTTTGAGTCTGATATTCAGTACCATAACTGGGGCATTTCCTGTGCCTTGCAGTGTAGTAACTAAGTATTGTAATAATTAATTATCAGTCTCGGGAGTATATTAATTAATTCTGGAGTGAATATGATTTTCCCCACATGACTTTTACACTGAAGATTATTAGTTGAGGAAGGAAAAGCTCCAAGAGTAACCCTGAGCTGCTTCTTCAATTAGTTTTTAACCGTTCTGGTTTTCACTTCATTTGCTTCTTCAGTCTTGTAAAACAGGAAAGACTTCCAAAAAGTATTCTCGAACACCCTCTAAGTCAATTCCTTTTTATGTTTTTATTAAAAGTCGAGACCTGCCAGACTGTCTTACGGTTTTGCAGTCTGAACTTTATACGGAGGATGACACTTTCCATTGCTTGGGACTTTCACTTGATAATCCTTTGTAAACAACCTTTCAATACAGCACCCAAGTTCAATGAGAAAGGACTTACATAATTTTTGCAAACGTCACATCTTAGATGATGGTGGTCTCTGTAGCATTTTTCATGATAGGGGTGGTCCCCGGACACTGAAAACTGCAATATCAATCTTTCGTTACGTTGTATATACTGTGGAAACTGATATAGTTGAAAAACTTATAGGCCAAACCTCAATCCGAAGTTAAGTGGACATAAAAATTTACCTCATGATCAGCAATTGCAAGACCACATGCGTGGCAGCGAAAGCATTTCGGATGCCAATCAGCATCCATGCAACTCAGGAAATCTCCAAGACCAATCTGACTCTTGCATCCTGCACAGATTCTGAATGACTGATGTTGTAAGTAAAGTTGATTGTGAGAAAAGTCCTTCTAAAAAGAGGACCTTAGTCTGAATATGAGAACGTAACATAAAATATGCATGAGAAGTACTGTTACACCAATGATGCATTCTCTGCCACAGAGCTGCTGAGAACTTATGGAACCAGCAAGTCGATTTGCATATAATTTCTCAAAGAAATTGCTTCTGTACGACAATAGGGCTGACATTAAATCAAATAGCCATATTTTTTTTTCTTGAGATTCAACAAATCTCAACACCTATTCAAGCAACTTGTGCTAAACTTTACTATATATGAATTTAACAAATTAATTCTTCAGCCCCTCAAATTGGAACTGGATTCATCATCCACATGTTTTTGCCCCATACCAATTGGAAAACTCAGTTCCTTGACAACACTAGTTAAATGTCACAATCTCTATATTCTATGCCTGACCTGTTACATCTACATAAAATATTAGCTTAAGCACATTTCTATTCATGACTGAAACTTCTCTCCAACTACACAGTAAATCACAGGAAAAGAGAGGTTACAGAGGAATTCTACATCTTCCAATCAGTATCAAAGCTAAAGCCACTCTATTTCACAAACTTCTACCTTCCATCTCAAGACTTGGACATTGTATTGTCTCATATCCTTTTTTATATCTCAGCAATAAGAGAAGCCTTGAACTGTTAAAAAGAAAGAAAGATACTAGAAACCTCTCAAAATGAAAGATGGAAATTGGACTGACATTTCAAAGATAACCAAAGACAAGAAAGCTCAACAGCTGAATATACCTCGAGTCTGAAGATGAAACTGGATGAGGTTGAATTGAATTTTCATAGCTCTGTCTAGATTCTTCTACAATTAAACTTTCTTGGAGAGCTATGGCGAGCAGTTCATCCTCCACCAACTGAGTTTTATCATGACATTTGTCTATATCTAGCAGGGCTTTAGATGCTTGTTCATATTTGGATTGATATTGATCATCTAGAGAAAGATTCAACAGACGAATCATGAAATCACTCAATCATTTATGTAAACTTTTTTATTGACAAGTGAGAAATATTGTTGCACAAACACGCTAGAAAGGGGGATTAATCCTGCATACAAGCCCTCACCAAAAACGACTAGCAAGAAATCCCCCAAGAACAAAGAGAGTTGTGACCACTAAAACAAACAGCAAATTTACTTTCCTTGGACAATCTAAATCTCACATGAATATTTGGCAGCATGAGCAATCTCAAAGACTGAATAGCTACGTGATTTATGGATTCTAAGATTTCTGGCTCTCAATGTATGATAGTGAAAGACATTGCAAGCTAGCTTATGCAATATACAACCAGAGGCTTTGCCTTTAAAAAGAGCTGATGACCATTCCAAACCTTCTTCCCATGAGCCAGGCATTTTGGAAATCTGCATAACTGAAGGATGGATGCCCATAACAGACAAATTATGGGGAACCACTTATATATGTAGACTTTACATATGTAACTTTTGAACATATAATGAAGTATATTGGTAGTAGAAAAGAAAAGCATGAAGTGGTTATGGTACAAAAAGGTGAACAGATTCAATAATTCGCAACTCCAACTTCAGCAACACTAAATAGCCTACAGGCGATCTATTCTATATAAAAGAGGGTAAGAAGAATTGAAATAGAGAGTAAGAACAAGGCTTGAATACATTCTTTTGCGTAAGCTGCAGTACTTTTGCTTCTAAGTCATTCACTCTTGACAGATTAATTTCAGAGGCATCGCACATTCATCGCATTATTGATGAGATAAGAATCCCTGTGTAATCATTCAATCAAATGTTCATCGTAAATGCTTACAGTTTGGTGATGCACCAATGAAATTTTTACCTTTCTGATCTTCTTCTGAAAGCGAAAGGGCAATTGCACAATCTATGGCGTCCCTCTCATCATATTCTGTTAACTTGTTCTGCATCCAAATTCTCAACTATGTAAACGTGACAAGAAGGTGCCTTCAAAGAGAGTTAAGGACAAAATCCACAAGCTAATAAGAGTTTTGTGACATTCCCTCTTTTTGGAAAAATAGCTTCCAATGAAGAAAATGACTGCATCATTTCCCCTTTTTGTCCAATAAATGGGTCATAGAAATAGACAATTTCCAATTTTAGTTAAAGCACAAGAAAAACCTACAAAAACCGTTTATACCGCAGAATTTTGTTGACTTATCCAGAATCTGTGACCATCAGTATTTTGCTGATGTTGTCTTCCGTGGCCAAGACCTTCGAGTGTCTGGGAATACCTCTCCATGATGCAAAATGTTGCTAGCCAATAGCAGCAAGCACTTAAAGTAAAGACCTGCAGCTGTGAAGATAAAATCTTAGCAACTGCTTTGGGTGAACTGAAGCACAAACATCTTATGGTAATAGAGGAATGTTAAAGCTACCTCAGTGGTCCTAAAATAACTCATAGGCAGTGGATCAATCACTAGGTTTTTAGGCATTAGTAAAATAGAATTGCATACATCAGTTGAAAAAAAATAAAAATATTCAGATCATTTGTATTGAAGAAAAGAAATGAGGACCTTCGAAGTAAAAGATGCATAAACTGACTCGACGAATCCTAAACAAGCTCTATTCAGCATCCAGATTCTATATAACATTGGATGAAGCAAAAGAAGTGACAGCCCACAAGAACTAAGACCATAAACATGACTAACAGGTGACGGACAGGAAATTAAGATTTCTTGCGCATTTTGGACGTCCTATTTCATGAATGAGTTGAAACTTGCAAAAGCGATTTCATTCGTGGCGAGCCATAGGCCCACAGTATTGTCTCGAGCAGGAGGAAATGGACGAAAATAATAAGATCGATAAGAAGTAGCTTAGTTCGATAAATGTTGCCTACTAGACCATAAGATGCCCTTTAGAAGGACCGCCATAACAAGTCTCAAGGAAATTAGGAGAGTGATTTTCTATATTCTCTCTCAATTTCATATTTAGCTGAGCTTCTTCCACATCAACAGAAGGGTGATCATAATTCAGCCCAAGACCAATAACATACTAAAAGAGAAAAGAAAAAAAAAAAAACAGAAAGTAGTGAAGTCTTGTTCTGGACATGGATCACAAAATGCTCAAAACACTGCTGTCCGATTGCAATAATTAAACAAGTTATCAACAGTTCTATGAGTATATAGATAGATAGAGCACTGTATCTCGGAAACCCACCAGTGATCAAACAAGAATCTTCAGAAACAGAGGAATCTGTAAAAGAAGTGGAAAAAGAGAAGCAAAAATCAATGTCCCTCAGCAAAGTTCAGTCTTCTAAGAAAAACCAAAAAAAAAAAAAAAAAAAAAAAAACGTCACGAGGAGAAATAAGAACCTGAGTTGCATAAACTATTAAACAATGGGTGAATCCCAGTCAAAATGGTAACACTTAAACAAATTTCAAAGATCAATAAGCTGGTGACCCTCTATGTCAGTACGTGATGCATGGACATACCTTGATCAGACGACAGAAGGAGTGAGATTGTTAGAGAGTAAAGTGAAGAGCAACTGGACTTTGAGTGTCGAGTTTTTAATGTCCACGCTTTCTTCTTTTTGTGAAAAGCAGGTCCTCACCTTCTAACCGGTTTCCTCCATGTAACTACAAACTACTGGTCAAAAAGCTAGAGTGTTTGTCGTTTCGATTATATAATTTATATGCACTCTTACGTAAGGTGACCAGTTATCTTCCGCAGAATTTAGTAACATACTTGCAAAGCATTTGCACTTATCTCTCTATTTTTTTTTTTTTTTGGGGTAAACTCAAAGATAATACAATAAAATAGTAAATATATTGGAGATCCCGACCTTAAACTTGTACTGATAAATTCCATTAAAAGATCCTTTATTATTTATTTATTTATTTATTTACCGAGTGAGTCATAATCTTGTCATGTTGAAAGTCGGTGGAAAATTCTACTCAAAAGCAAGTAACATTTGAATCATAATTTCTTATCTTTCTTTACTAAGTTAACCTCTTCCTATTTTACAAAATTTTTATGTCTCCATTAATACATCGAATCTTTGGAATTATATATATAAGACAATTGATTTCATAAATATCTCACTATCTAAATTTAGATTTAAATCACTCTTACTTTACAACTATTTTTTATTACCTGAACTAACTTAAAAACTTTAAATATATGTCACGTATGGAAATGCGGTCCGTTGATAATAACTATAAAAATGAATTGAGTTGGTAAGAGTATTTTGATCTATTAATAGTAAAGACCGAAGTACGATTTTCTTTTTTTGACCTCACTCCTCTTTTGTATGTACATGGATGGAACCTCACAAGCCCTTTACCAAAGGGGCCACGTGCCTGTTGATGATTGGAGTAATGTTCGAGCAGGGTATATTCAGCCACAAAAAATCTACACCGAATGTAAAAAAGATCAAAATGGGGTTCTATGCAAAGGAATATAAGTGAGGAATTTCTCCTTTCTAACGAGGATTAGACATCGACCAAAAAAAGCAAAAAACAAGGATTAGACGAATTTCGCCGGAAATATAATGATAGGACTTGGCAGAGGAGGTTAATTATCCTTTGCTCTCAACTAATTTTCCACATTTATGCTTGTACAAATTTGGGTTTTACACTTTCCCAGTTTCTCTATGGTAATTTATTTTTATATGTTCTTTTTCTTTCGAATAAGTGATTACTTCATAGGCGAATGATGCTTTATGTTGCTCTTATTCAGGTGGCCTAGGAAATGTGAAGTCCGGTGGGTGGTGGCTTTAGTATTTGAAATTTCGTCAAGACAACTTTAGAAAAACAAATGTAAAATTCTATGGTTATTTTATTGCTATTTTTATTTGATACATTGTTCTCATCTAAGTATCATAGACACCGATACGCGACATGCAACACGACATGAATGATACGCCGACACGTCGTTTCTCAAAAAACATAGAATTCCAACACGTTGAGTCATATTGTATATGAATATATATTTTGTATATATACATAATAAGTTATCATTTTTGTGATTATTGATTCAAATTCACAAATAAATATATATATAAACAAAAAACCCTATAATGAATTTACATTAAAAACATTAATCTACCATTTATTAATAATCCAATAATCTATAAAATTTGAAGAGAAAAAAAAAACAATTCACAATCTGGACTTGCATGTCAGAATTATCGGAAGAGAAGAAAAAAAACATGAGGGGTGAGTTGTGTATCATAGGAAGTGAAAGTCAGAAGAGAAGATTATATTTTTCTTCTTTTCATATCTATTATTTTTATTGTTGTTTTTTTTTTAATATATATACATTTTGATCCCTCATTTATTAAAATTTTTAAAAATTGATCTTATGTGTTGGAAACTTGTATATTGGAATTTCAATTCTAGTGTTGAGAAAGTTGATTAGGTGTTAAATTTTCCGACACGTGTTGACCAAGTGTTGAAGAGTATTCAAGAGTATTGGAGAGCATTGGACAAATGTCTGAGTGTCTAACATGATCCGAAATTTTTCGAAGAGTGTTGGTGCTTCCCATGTCCTCACTAGGTGAGTATTTTAGTGCATTCATCACTGGATGATTGTCAGGTAAAATAAACTACACAGGCCTATTATGGATTACTTGTAGGATCTGCCATCCTTTTCTCTAATCAAGCACTTCTACTCATTTTAGTTGCCAACTAAAATTAGACTACTGTCCATCCCTATATTTATTTACTCATTTTTCTAGTGCCCACTAATACTGTAGAGTCATGATACAAGGCAACTCGCAAAATCTGGAAACTTGAGTGAGTTCTCTGTGGTCCTTGACAATAATACGCTCTCTTTTGCCCCTTGGAGTTATTCTTATGTGTGTTTTCAATGAGGTCGACTATCTGATATTAAAATGTACGTTTTCTCTTTCTTCATCTCATAATCATTTAGTTGACCCATGACCTTGTTAAAATTATTTTCCTTTTGTTTATGTAGTCTTGATATGTTTGTGAAATCTTATGGTGATCGGAAGTTGAGCTTATGTAATGATCCGGTCCTGTGAGGGATGGAAAAAGAGCATACCTTGTGAGGATGGCGATGCGAGTGGGATTGAATCGAATCCCTTATTGTTTAGGGAAGGTGACGTGATTTGCTATATAAAGAGTAGTACCACTCTTAACTGCGAAAATGAGTTTTTTGGGTGAAGCCTAGAGGAACAAAACTGTGCGGGTTTCGGTCCAAAACAGATAATATTTGGCAAGTGAGGCCTGAGGTCGGCCTTACAGTTTAAGCTTATATCTCAGTTCTCCTTTAGTAAATTGGTGCCTTCAAACTGGTGGCTATGTGATTGTCCATGACCATTAAGTGAAATCTCATGTCGCTGTGTGTGTCTCGTGTTTTTATTTTATTTTTCACTTTAAAGTAGTCTCTCACTGCATGTCTTCAGCTAATTTTTGTCTCTTTGACAGCTGAATGTGTCCTTTTGACGATGTGTAATGTTGACATTCATATTGCTTTTTTTTTTTTTTTTTTTTTTTTTTTTTTTTTTTTTTTTTTTTATATCCAGGGAACCCCGTCAGCCGTTCGTAGCTTTACAGCCGTATATAGCCGCCAAGTAAATCTTGGAGCGATGCTAGTAGAGGACCCACCACCCCGACATCACGCTTAAATCGCCGATGCTTCCCCTGGGGTTTGATCCCCTCACCTTTCCCCCAAGGCAAGGGGTTCTTATCCAGCGGAGCCACCAAGGCCGGTGATGTTGACATTCATATTGTTAAGGCGTGCTTACACGACAAATGCAATCTGTAGTGTCAAACCTGTTATAATTACGCTTATAATATTTTCTTTGTTTTTACGTAATTGCAGGCCTCTTTTAACGTTACCAACTTTTTGGTTGGTGATGACAATAAGTGGGTTTCTTGCGTTGGCTATAAGCTTTACTTCTATGTGGTCTCTTCATCAAACAGGGGCCACCACGTACAGGTTTGAACATTATGTTTGCTCTACAATATTGCGCACACTTAGAGCTTCTTAAACAGTGATTACTGCTTGTTGTGATTTACTAAAGGGAATCTGTTTTCGGCCAATAAATAGACTTTAAGCAGCTAATGGATGGACTAAGTTCTATCTTTCCCCCAGGGAAACATGGTTTTGACCTCCTGTTAGTTGAGCCCTGATTGCTCCCTGAAGGGTGACTAAGACACTAACTATTCCATGGCTTTAGGAAGTAATTAAGAAAAGCATGGACTCTAATTAATGTTGACTTCAGAATGTTTGCTCTTATATTGACATTTCTCATCAGTTTTTCCACCTCATTTTTAGTTTAGACACCCAAGTCCTAGTTGGCAAAATTTTCAGACGAGGTGCATCTTGTTAACTTGAGACGCGTGTGAATTCTCATATGTCAGTCAGAGTGTGCTGCTTCTTGCACCTTTTGTTTTTACTTGTACTTCTATCAGGTTTAGTTTGTCTTAGAACATTATACCGCGTTTCACTTGTCATGCATGTTGTGTTTTTTGTTAAGTACCTTTCCCATTATGTAGGCTTGTTTTCAAATCTAATTGAACATTATGCTAGTTCATCTTACACAATAGTTTTCAAATCTCTTGAACTGGGCTTTAATTCTCTCAGTATGGTTACATCTTGTTGCACGTAGTTATGTTAGATTGAGGTTAGAGCTAGCTTGCTCTCTTCCATTTTATCATATACTGATATTTGTAGGTTAAATCTTTTTGCCAACTTGCATGTAACATTTATACTCAGACGATAATCTAAAATCATTTGCACTGTCAAAACATCATGAGTTATTTTGCCGGTTTAAGTTTTTTTATTTTTTTTATTTTTTTGTTAGAATGTTTGTGTATTTTCCAAGTTGTACAATCAAAGCACGTCAAACATTAACAGCTATAAGTAAGTTGGGAGTACTTGGATGATAGGCTAAGTTTCTATTTTGATTGAGTCAGACAGTCCTGATCATTTGTTTAGGATAACAAAATTATTTGGTTTTAGCAATTTATAAAGTCAACGTTTGCGTGTTTATGTCTACGGGTAAAAGCAAAAGGGAAGATGCAGGATTCAGTAAATTACCGACAACATACTTTCATTACTGGTCAACTATTTAGCCGAAGATTTGTAAAGCCTAATAGGAAATCGTCCCATCTTTTCTTTGCCTTTTCTCTACCCAAACAATGCCCCTCTCTCCCTTCTTGAGCCTAACTGTCAAAAGATTCAAAAACTAAAAATTCTCCTCCTTGGTCTTGATCCATGAAAGAGTTGATTATGCGAGGAGATAACTGATTTTCACATTTTCACATTCGAAGAGGCATATTGATGCGATAAGATGGACTTTGAGGGAAAATGATTTATAATCATGCAAACAATATGTAGATGATCTCTCATTGAGTAAGATCCCATTGTCTATTACTGGCATCCTCCTGCTCAAAGTACCTTGGAGAACTCTGCAAGCATCCTCTTTGGTAAATTTTTTCCCTCTAGTCAGCTTTACCATGACAGGCACTGCCTTAGTATAGCATGTCATGCAGTATTGCGTCTTGCAGGTATTTTGGCTTGAGTATTTTTGGCAGAGCCAAAATTCGGGAGAGTAATTCCAAGTTACTAATCAAACACTTGTCGCATGACTATTCTATGGTTTTCACATATCAAAGATCATCATTGCTGCTTTACAATTTGGTGAGAGGCAAATTAACTACTCGACACTGCACATCAGCTCAATTTCTTCCTGTTGCTGAGGCTTTGTGCTCTGCTTCTCTTTGCTTGAAAGAGAAGAATTTTGAGGGCTCTGTCAGTTGGGATCTTCTCTGTTGTATTCCACAAAGAGGTTACTCGCTAAATGTTTGTATTAGGAAATATATCAGATCTATACTGTGTTGCTCCAGAGTGACTTTCTTCATGGCTGCATTAATGAAGAAAGCGACTTGGCTAGCAGTTGCACCGTAGCAGAAGGCGGACTTTGCTTTATACAATTTTTCAAGAGTTCTTTCTGCTGTTTGGTGGAATTTATATGTAGAGACCGCTCAACAGAGAGAAATGAAACATAATTATTATTAATTTCTCTAGTTTGTTCTGCAGATTTGATGTCTTGTGTTGATAACTATGGAGGCTATGACATTTCCATCAAGCACTATGATTGGGGGTGTAAAATATTTTGTATGCAAACTAGAAGGGCTGAAGAAACCACCGGTTCCGAAGAGCTCCGATGACAAATAACCATATGAAATTTGATCCTTAGTCCTGTTGTACACTCTTTGCAACTGAAGCTTTCGCATTTATTACTTGGGCAATCTACGACATTCGCAGATTACCTTATGCCTACTTAGAAAAGTGGTAAGTCTGAGGCCAACAGGGCATCAGCTTAGCTTGGGGTTCAGGGTAGGGTTGCTTGCAAAACTCTGTTTGAAAAAGCGAAGAAAATACTATGCAGTTTGTGGTAGTTGAAGAAGCAGTGATGCTCTCTCGATCACCAGTAATGATTTGTTAAGAATTAGCAGTTATTGGTTGAAGTGTGGAAGTGCTGAAGTATAATTGCTCCTAATCCTTAAATCTCTAAATCGTGTGCAGGTGGTGAAGTTTGATTTATGGCATCCTTGGTCATTGGGTACTCCAAAGATGGGAACTGAACTGTTTGAACAAAAGCTAATTCCTCAAGAACTGATGCAGCAACTCTGCAAGATGAGATACATTGGCATTTCAACCAGTAAAAAAATCACACAAGCATATGCGTAGGCACTTCCACCACACCGTTTCTGTTACTTTACAAAGAAAAATATCATATTTGTACTATACCTCTAGTTCTGACTTCTGCTATATAAACGTCAGGCAAAATTCAATGCTGATATAATCATAAAATCTTCTAATGCTCTTGCCTGTGCGGTATTAAGTCGCTAATGCAAGGTGACTAATCACTGAAAACCAAAGTTCCACAGACAGCCACTTAATAAATCACAGTGGATAGGTCCCTGTCAGTCGAATGTGATCGAGAGTTTCCTTAAGGCCGTGCTTCTCCACAGCCTTGTTTCCTAACTTGAATCCCTCTCCATAGGCCACTAAAGGTTCAGTCTTTATTTTATGCATTAAAAATTTGCCAAGTTGTATCTCAAAGTCTGAATATTTTCCATTTTTCAACATTGTTGACGAAGAGGAAGATGACGGCAATGAGGATGAGGAAACATCATTGGTGGAGCTTGAATGGATCTCAGAATCCAACCACTTATGAGCCAAAACTTCACAAATGCCTTCTTCAACCTCTATACTAAGGTTAGGATAACCTGAAAAATATCAACATTAGTTCTGTCCCTTTAAAATTTTTGCACGAAATGGAAATTAAGATGCAGCATTGACATTTTTTTAGTAATGCCCATGTCTCTATACATTCTTATCGAATATGGGTTTCTGTCAAACTAAAATGATGACAGATATCACAGGCCATAAAATAAGAACCTTCTAGTTGAAGCCAAGCATGCATCATCTCATGGGCAAGGATTGAGCCTGTCAACAGCCTGTTTTCCCGATAATAATCAGCCACAATGCGATGATCACATAGAAGAGTAACTTAAATTTGCTGCAAAAATTCACATTACCTCGGTAGGCCATTCAAAACGAGGATTGCATTAACTGGCTTATAAGGTTCAGTTATAATATCCGTAAATTGGTTGCCTACTCCAATTCTAGGCCTTTGGGTAACCTGTTCGATTATTCAAAAGGGATTCTGAAATCTTTGTTTCATCAAATATAGTCGCAATGTACACATTTGATGATAGCCCAATGTTGCAACTATGAGCAAGAGCTTTTCTTACATTGGGAACATTCCGTCCTTCTGTTACGCACAGTCCTCTAGTTTCATCTGGGCGATGATGTCCCTTTTCATGTTTCAAGTGAGTTCGTCCAAAAAAAAGAAAAAAATTTCAAGTGAGTATAAAAACCAAAAACAAAAGGAAAAAACACAAGAAATGAAATGATGCTAGCTGGGACTGTATTGACCTAGATAAAACTAGCTTCAGTACTTACATTCATTTCTCCTTCCATTGCTTCATTCAGCACTTGTCTTGGCACCAAGAGTAGAGGAATCTGCTGGTCCACTTTCATATTCATACGTTGATAGAATCCTTGTAATTCAAGATAAAGAGGTTGACATGCTTCGGTATCCATAATCGCAGAGTCTAGACATTCTAGACATAGCTTTCGACCATCATCCAGCAACAAGCATCTCATGTCTCTTGGCTACACATATTTAACGTTTTTTTATCAGCAACGATGCTGGGAAATTGAAAAATACTCCATACTCATGAGTTAATGTCCTACAGTTCCACCAGCAAGCAAAGCAGGGTGTTTAGAAATTGGAACTCACTTCCATCCTGTTACAACTACAACAGATTGGAGTCCCATCTTGCTCATGTGCTCGGCAATACGTTTGCATCCAGAAACGATGAACCGAGTACTCGAATCCTTTGTTGTTTCCTGGGAGCTACATGAAGCAAAAGAAACAGATTATTCAAAGGAAGGAGACCAATTCATTCTAGAAGTAGCAATTAAATGACAGGGATACTGCACTTAGGAAAAACGGAAATCATCGTAAAGTTGTCATAATAGCATTTGCACTACGAGAATATTGAAAGAATTTGACTTATCAGCTAGATCATCAACCAAAACAGCATAGGGCTATGAGTCTGCCTGGTACTCAGTGTTTCTGTAACTTTTTGGACTGTAACTTGGGTGTTTCCTCTGCCCTGAAGTGCTGTAACTAAGTATTAGGATAAGTAATTATTTGCCTTGGGAGCAAATTAATTTATTTTAGAGTGAATATGAGTTTCCTAACATGATCTTTTCACTTAAGATTATCAATTGAGATTAACATCTGCATAGAAAAGCTGCATCAGGAAAAGCTCCTAGATTACCCTGAGCTATTTCTTAGAATTAGTTTTTAACTGTTAAGGCTTTCACTTCTTTTGTTTCTTAAGTCTTGTAGAACAGGAAAGACTGCCAAAAAGTCTTCTCAAACACCCTTTAAGTCAATTCCCTTTTACGTTTTTATCAAAGTCAAAACTTTTGGAATGTCTTATGGTTTTGTAGTTTGAACTTTATACGAAGGATGACAATTTTTTGTACCTTGGGACTTCCACTCGATAAGCCTTTTTAAACAACCTTTTGATACAGCACCCGAGTTCAATGCGAAAACACTTACATAATTCTTGCAAATGTCACATCTTAGATAATGGTGTTCTCTGTAGCATGATTCATGATAGAGGGGGTCCCTGGATGGTGAAATCTACAGGAAAGTAATCCATCAATCATTCGTTATGTACTGTAGAAAGTAATATAGCTGAAAAACTATTAGGCCAAGCCTTAATCAGAAGTTCAGCGAACATAGAGTTTACCTCGAGATCTGCAATTGGAAGACCACATGCGTGGCAGCGAAAGCATTCTGGATGCCAATCAGCACCCATATAACTCTTATAATGTTCAGGACCAATCTGACTCTTGCAACCAGCGCAGATTCTGAACAATTGATGCCGTAAGTTAACCCGATTGTGAAATAAGTCCATCTAAAAGCTGGACCATTGTTGCAATATGAAAACGTCATGTAAAATATGCAGGTGAAGTACTGTTACAATAATCATGCATTCTCTGCCAGCAGAGCAGCTGAGAACTTTTGTTACTGTCAAGTTGATATGCAAATAATTTCTCAAAGAAATTGCTTCAGTTCGACTGGTTGAGATCCACCAAATGTCTATATCTTTTCCAGCAACCTGTTCTCCTCTTTACTATAATACGGATTTAACTATTTAAGACTTTTCAGCCTCCTAAATTGGAACTGGATTCATCAGCCACATTTGTATTGCCTCCATACTGAAAATCAGCACCTTGACATACACTAGTTAAATGTCACCATCTCCCTATTCTATGCCTGACCTGGTATGTCTACATAAAATATCAGCTTCATCGCATTTTTAAGCAAGACCAAAACTTCTCTCAGACTACATAGTAAATCACATGAAAAGAGAGGTTACAGAGGAATCCTACATCTTTCAGTCAGTATCAAACCTAAAGCCACTCTTTTCCACGAACTTCTACCTTCCATCTCAAGACTCGAATGTTTTAATATCTCATATCCTATTTGATATTAGCAATTAGAGAAGCATTAACTGTTTAAAAAAAGAGACCTCTCAAAAGATGGGAATTGGACCAACACATCAATAATAACCTGAGACAAGAAGGCTTAAGAGCTGATATACCTCCAGCCTGAAGATGAAATTGTATGAAGTTGAAATGAATTTCCTTTATGGTGACTTGATGGATCTTCTACATTTAAGCTTTCCTGGAGAGCTTTTGCCAGTGGTTCATCCTCCCCTGATTGAGCTGTAGAATGACGTTTGTCTTTTTCTTGCTGAGCTTTAGAAGCTTGAACGTATTTGGATTTATATTCATCATCTAGAGAAAAATTTAACAGACAAATAATGGAATCACTCGATTATATATGTGTGACATTTTGGTTTGATAAGTAAGAAATTATTGTTGCAGTAAACACACTAGAAGGTGTTCCAATCCTGCATACAAACCCTCACAGAAAACTACTAGCAAGAAATTCCCCAATACGAACGAAGAGAATTGTGAGCACTAGAACAAACAGCAAGTTTACTTTCCTTAGACAATCTATGTCTCACATCACATTTGATAGCAATAGTAACCTCACAGATTGAATAGCTGTGAGATTTATGAAATACATTGCTAGCAGAAAGAAAAGCATGAAGTGGTTATGGTGCAAAAAGGTGAACAGGTTCAATGATTCGCTACTCCAACTCCAGCAACACTAGATAGCCTAAAAGTGATCTCGATGAGTGTACATCTCTTCAAACTAAAAGAGACTTATACTAAATCAAATGGAGCGTGGGAACAAGCTGAAGACATTCTTTTACATATGCTTCACTCATTCACCATATTATTGAAGAGATGAGAACCTCTGTGTGTGCATTCGGTTGAATGTTCATACTAAATGCTTACAGTTTGGTGATTTACCGATGGAATTTTTTCCTTTCTGATCTTCTTCTGCAAGTGAAAGGGCAATTGCATAATCTATTTCCTCCCTCTCATGGTCCGTTAAATCGTCCTGCATCCAAATCCTCAATCATGTAAATGGGATGAGAAGGTGCCTTACGAGAAAATTAAGGACACAAACCACAAGCTAATGAGGACCTGTGACATTCTCTCTTTGGAAGTATAGCTTTGAATGAAGAATGTGACTGCGTCTTTCCCCTCTTTTTTCAATCAACAGGTGACAGAAATGTAAGATTTCCAACTCGAGTTAAGATACAAGAAAAATCAAAAGAAAACTGTTAATTCCACAGAATTTTGCTGATATGGTCCCCCTTGGCCAAGACTGTCAAGTGGCTGGGAGATTCTCCATGAAGCAAATTGTTGCTATGCAATTGCGGTTAGCACTTATAATAAGACCTGAAGCTGTGAAGACAAAATCTTAGCAAGTGGTTTGGGTGAACCAAAGGACAAATATCTCATGATAATAGAGGCATGCCAAAGCTGCCTCAGCTGTAACTCATAAGGCAGTAGATCAACTGCTAGGTTTGATTCAACCAAAGAAAAAACTGCTAGGTTTTAAGACATTAGTGGAATAGAATTACATACATCAGTGGAGGGTAAAAGTTCAAGATCATATCTATTGAGAAAAAGAGATGAGGACCTTCAAAAGAAAGGATACTGAGGGTGAACAAAAGAGGCATAAATTGACTAGATGAATCCTGAACGAGTTCTATTCAGTATCCACATTCTATATCACTTTGGATGAAGGAAAATGAGCTAGAACCCACAAGACCCAAGACCGTGCACATGGCTAACAGGTAATGGACAGGTTATTAAGATTTTATATCTTGGATGTCCTATATCATGAATGACTTGAAAATTTGCTAAGGCGGTTTTGTTTATAGCGAGCCACAGGCCCACAATATTATTATTGAGCAGGTTGAAATGGATGAAAATAATAAGATCAATGAAAAGTAGCTTAGTTTGATAAATATCGCCTTCTAGACCATAAAATGCACTTCAGAAGCACCACCATAACAAGTCTCAAGGAAACTAGGAGAGTGATTTTCCATTTTGTCTCTAAATTTCAAATTTAGCTGAGCTTCTCATTAACAATATGGCGATCATAATTCAGTTTCTAGACAAATGACAAACTAAAGGAGAAAAAAGCACAGAAAGGAATGAAGTTTCTATAGCTCTGTAGAGTTATAGATAAGAAATAAAGAAGTGCACTTCTTCCTAGACATGGATCACAAAATGCTCAGAACACTGCATTCAGATTGCAATAATTAAACCAACTATTGACAGTTCTCTGAGTGTATAGACAGAAAGAGCACAGTGCATCTCAGAGACTCACCATTAATCAAACATGAAACTACAGAAACAGAGGATTGCCGACAAACAAAGGGTAAAAAAGAAGAAGAAGAAGAAGCAAAAATCAGTGTCTCAGCAAAATTCTGTCTTTTCCGGTAATTAAATTCTGTGTGAATCCAAGTCAAAATGGTAAGATTTACACAAATATCAAAGATCAATAAACTGGCGACCATGCATGACAGTACGTCATCTACATACCTTGATCAGTCGAAAGAGGAAGCGAGCTTATTAGAGAGTAAAGTGAAGAGCAACTTGACTAACTTGACTTGAGATGGACTTCTTCAATGCCCATTTCTTCTTTTATGAGAAGTGGGTCCTCACCCCTCAATCATTTCCTCACCCCTCAATCATTTTTCCACAATGTAACTCCACACTACAGGTCTAGAGCTAATGAGTTTGTCGTTTCAATTATGTGCACTTTTTTGTGAGATGACAATTATCTTCCCAAGAATTTTGTAACATATTCGCAAAGCATTTGCATAATTCTCTTTATGTGTTTATTTATTTACTTAATATATATTTCTCTACATGATAAAGCAAATATATTAGAGATTTCGACCTCAAACTTTTACCGATCAACTCCATTAGAAGCCCTTTTATTATTAGTGAGTGAGTTGCGATCGTAGCATGGTGAAAGAGGGGGTAATATTCTGCCCAAGACACGTAAGAAGCCTTATGTCCATACTAAAGGCTCAACTCTTTCTTTTATTGGGCGAATACTAAAGGCTCACCGCACTAATTACAATAGTCAAAAAATAAGATAAAATTGAAAGGTAGAGGAATATTACACTGTGATAACTTTTATTCTGGCTCGTAGACACGTTTTTTTTTTTTTGCCGTGACTCTTATACGAAACCTTGTAACACATAATTTTTTTTTAATGATTTCGCTCTGACGGATGAAAATATAGTCGCATCTTTCTCCATCGACCGAGATGTTTCTGAGGATCTAATCCTGATGCATCGCAAAATCCCGGTTACACCGTATAGAAAAATTATACATTCCTTATTCTTTATTGGGTTAACATGCTAGTAACAATTCTCGCGATACAATCACTCATGTTTTTGTTTTGACAGAGGATCAGACATCCCCATCTTTTATTACTAGCAGTAGATTATGCCTTTGTCGAGTTTGCCAACGTCTGTAGTTACGCCCTCACTTGCAAAAGTCCTCGTCCCCGAGCACCGGCCCTGGTACAGTGGGACGTACTGGGGCACAGCAAGCCCTGCGTTCCGTGCAGAGTCGGTGAGTGCGACGCATTCTTGGTCACGGGGACCATCTTTAATGACTATAGCTCCGCTGGGTACTCTCTTCTTCCCAGAACGGAGAAGGCGATCGTAGTGCAGCCCGTCGCGAACAGCCCCACTTCGGGTGTGTCCTGGTGAAAAATTTCCTGAAGGTGCTTGCCAGGCGACTTATGCACAACCCCGACGGCTTATTAGAACTACTGCCGGATATATTTTCCGATAGGCTTCGAACATATCCAGAGCATGCTTTTGAGCAGAACTGTTGCGATCCCTGAGACAGGAGATTCTTGATTCATTTGTTAGAAACTTAACTGATATGGGTTAGCAAAGTAAGCATTCTTTCGATATGATTCTTCCAATCTTGTTCAGTGGCTTTCACTGGGTCCGCGCTTTATGGCGATGTTCATTTGCTCGAGATCTCAAATAGATGATCGCTCCAGGTATCTTGATGATGCGGACAGAAAGCATCATCTTCCTGATAAAAAACCGCGGATACGGCATTGAGGTCGAGATTCACAAGCGACCTTACCACGTAATTAAGGACTAGAACTACACCGGCTTAGTATGGTCTATCCACAACGGGGAGGACTAGTGCTGGACAATACATATACAAGGTGACAAGCTTGTTCTTACATCACTCGCTGCCTTTCCCACACCATGTCAGAGATCATGGAAAGAATGAAAAGTCTCTTGCTCGTCTTGCAAAGCCTGTTGTGCAAGGAAGAACTCGCTAGGTGCCGGTCATGCCATAGGATCATCAGCATCCACATTAGTAGTTTTCAGTCTAAATTGGTTGGATGGAATGAATCGGTACCGATATGAAAATATTTATAGCTAAATTGGTTCAATTGAAATGTTTAAAATGGAATTGGTACCAATTAAATAAGTTTAAGAATTTTCTGGTATTTTTCCCCTCCAAGAGTGGAGAACTAAGACGAAGGTGTGCAGTATGATTGTCTATACAATATGCCACGTCCAAATATACTGGGGGAGCACAAGCAAATGCACCTCAAATGGAGCCTGGCAAATGGGATGGGGTCCATTCAATTCAAAGGGTATTTGTCGGCTCTCCCATGTCAATTGGAAGATCAATTCCACCAAATTCTAATTAAGGCCTTCTAAAAACTAGTCATGCTATGACCGGAATCTAAACGTCTTTGCTTAAGCTTTTATAAAAATATTTTCCCTTATTTAACTCACAGTATGCCGCAAAGCCAGCAGAAATTGAATGTACTATGCATCACTATCCACCATAAAATTACATCCAAAAAACTAGCAGTAACACAGGCATGCAATTTAGGAAAAATGTTCAAGTTCTGACTTTGGGGCTTCATTCAATTCATGTCCATATCGTGTTATCATGGTTTAGCATATTGCTGATTACAACGGCTGGTAGATAAATTACAAGCACAAGTTTATTGCTTATGTCTATAGCGACTTACACACTTTTTTTCGGTCCTGTCGTATAATGCAAGGTGAATTGACATTGAAGATTATTGTTTCCACAGATGTGATCAGAGCGGAAAGATCCCCGTTATTCGGATGTGATCAAGGGTGCTCTTAAGGCCGTACTTTTCCACTGACTTATTTGCTGACCTGAATCCTTCTCCATAGACCGTCGAAGTATCAGACTCTATTTGATGTTTAAAGAAATCACCAAGTTGCTTCTCATAGTCTGGCCGTTTGCCCTTCTTCGATGAAAAAGATGCAGACGACGATGAAGACGATGCGGCGTCATTCGCAGAGCTGGAATAGATCTCGGAATCCAACCACATATGAGCCAGAACTTGACAAATGCCTTCTTCAACCTCCGGTCTTAGGTTAGGGAACCCTGAAGATTACCAACTTTAGTTCTCTTTCTAAAATCCCAAATGAGAAAAATGCGATATAGATCCCCCTTTTCAGCATTATACCGTACCGATGCGTGGTTAATGCAAATGTTTGTAATGTGCATGTATAAATGGCAACAGTCATCAGAGGACAAAAAAGACCAACCGTTGAGTCGAAGCCATGCGTGCATCATCTCATGAGCAAGAATCGACCCTGTCAACAATCTGCATATGCGAACATTGTCAGCCATTGATTATGATGATCATACAGAATAACCATAGCTTACAGCAAAGAACTCGTGCTACCTAGGAAGACCATACAAAATGAGGATCGCTGTCACTTCACACGAACGGACTAGCTTATAAGGTTGAGTCATCATTGGAATTGACGGGAAGCCTGCCCCGATTCTCGGCCTCCGTATAACCTGTTGTCAAGTGAAGAACGATCTCAAAATCTACATTATGTTAATTCATTGTGAACTTAACAAAGATAATGATCTCACAACCAGGCAGCCCAAGGGTAAAAGTTTCATACAGTTGTAACACACTGTTCTTCTGACAAGCAAAGTCCTCTAGTCTCAGGCATGTGATGATGTCCCTTTCGAAGTGAAGGTTTCGGAAGGCCAGAAAGAAAAGAGTTAGATAAACAGATAGAGAGAAAAAAATCTAATCTTTGGGATAACATGGACCCAGATAAAGTTGCGTTTGTTCTTACATTTTTTTCACCTTCAATTGCTTCATTTAGCGCTTGTCTCTCCACCAAGAGCAAAGGAATCTGCTGGTCCACTTTCATGTTCAGACCTTCATAGAATTCTCGTATAGCAAGATAAAGAGGTTGACATTCATTTGTATCCATAATTGCAGAGTCCAGACACTCCAGACACAGCCTTCGGCCATCATCCAATGATATGTATCCATGATCTCTTGGCTACAGCATTGGGTGCTTTTCTTTAGTAATGACACTGGCAAAAGATGCTTTATGATAACTAGTGAACAGTCTACAATTCAGCTAGCTAGCCAAAGAGGGTATTGATTAGTTGAAAATCACCTCCAATCTTTCACAGCTACAACATCTCGGAGTCCCATCTCGCTCATGGGATGGGCAATACTTTTGCATCCAGAAAGGATGCGCCCTATACTCAATGAGACCTGCTCCGTTTCTGGGGATCTGTACAAGAAATGAAGCAGTGAGGTTGTTTTATCCAAAAGCAGCAATTATCAAGCAAGTAAATGACATGAAGAACAGAAAGGAGATGATATCTTAAACTTCTTGAAAATTCACTATACATCAGAGGAATCTTCCTAAAAACTGGCTTGACTAAAAACTATAGATCATCAATGGTGGCGGGATTGGTCTGCGATTCAACCAATAACATCCAGTTTGATTCAATAACAAGAAAGCACTCCTCGCTAAGTGGGATTGGCTACATCCTACATCGATCCCCTTATGCAGTCATGCTCTATCCCAAACCAGATCCTCCTAATATCCAAGTACACGAGATCTTTCCTTGAGTTTCACGTTCATGTCATCCCCTGCCTCATTCATGCCATATTTCCATAATGATCGTAGACGTTCCCATTGAAGCATCTAAGCATGTCCACACCACCTTAAAAGGAAATTCTATTAACTACTAACCAGACCAAGTTTTCCACCAGCCCCCCACAGACAAACCCAGTCCAACCAGGATTCGGACCAACAGCCACTTAAATGATACAACCAGAAGATATAAGGGAATTTTCTGATAAGACTGCTGTCAGTAAGCACCTACAATGCTTCCGAAAATCATATTAATGAGATTTCCAGAAAACAAGTGCTGGTCCTCTATGAACTTCAAACTTCTAATCCTTTACAATCATTAGCAACATAAATTAAGGAACTGCATGGAAACAGTTGCGCAAAGATTTTTCTAGCAGTGTTGATCATAAGACTAATACTTGCTTGGCATTATTCCCCATGAAAGAATTGCGTGAGGTGGTATAATGGAAACATAATTTACTAAAGTCTCCCAAGAGAGATCTCAGTCACCATGAATTGTTCAACTAATGAATTTACAACAAAAAAATCACTACAGCAGTCAATTGACCAGCCTTTGTGTTTAATTATCAAAGAAAAATGATAATAATTATAATAGTCACATACAATATGCTATAAAACCTGATGCTTCTGCTTTAGTGGTTATTCTGATGATAAAATCTGCTGAAACCTAGCCTTTGGAGTGAAATTCTGACACAAAGAAAACTTATCTTGCTCCACAGAAAGTCCAAACCACGAGTGATGGCCAATAAAATAATGTGGTTGCTTGCAAATGTCAAAACAGAAAAAGAAAAAAGAAACTCTGAATTACTTTTGATCAAGCACCTCCTACTTACTCAGAAGCCACTTACATGATTCTTGCATACATCACATCTAGGATGATGATTCTCCTTGTAGCATGATTTGTGGTAAGGCCGTTTTCCTGCGAGCGAAAACTAGCAAAAGATGGCGATCCATCAATCTCTGACTATTTATTACAAAATCCAATGCATAATTACAAAAAATTAGCAGACCAAACGTCAACCACAACTTTCAATGAACATAGGATTATACCTCGGGATTGGTAATTGGAAGACCACATGCATGACAGCGAAAGCATTCTGGATGCCACACAGCATCCATGCAATTCAGGAATCGCCCCAAACCAATCCTACCGTTGCAAGCTGCGCAAATTCTGAAAGATCTAATGTGGTAAATCTATCTGATTAAAGTATGAATTCACATATTACAAAGGAAATCATTTTCAAGTCCAAAGTGTAAGGTAAAATACTACAGGTGACATGTCGCTGCAATGAAAATATATTTCCTGCTGGCACAACTGTTGAGAAGTTAAGGTATTGCAAATATAATCTCTCAGATGAGGTGCTTTATCTATTATTATGGTACCATTTTCTCTAACAAAAGCTACCCATATTTTCTTTTTCAGGTTTGACAACTCAATACCTATTCCCGCAATTCACCTATTGAAATAACAGCAATTGATTATAGCTCACAAAACATGCCAATCAACCCACGCATGTAATTATTTTCCCAATGCCAATTGGAAAGTCAACTAGTCTCGGTGAACCATAAGCAGAGTCCTACAGTCTCCCATCAATATCAAAGCCCAAGTTAATCCTTTTGTCACAAGCCTCCATGGAAAAGATTCTTCCTTCCTTGATAGTTCAGCAATAAGTGATGAGCAATGTGTAGAGATGAAATGTTTATCAAAAAGTGTAGTTGTGAATATAACAAGCTGACATGTGCTGATCAGTTTATCTGTTGGAAATAGAAGTAGAAGTAGTGGAGGCCCAAGGGGGTTGGTAAAACAATTTAATAAATTACAAAAGTAAGCACCTATTCAGCAAATGAAGCATCAGCTTCGTATGCTGAATCTTAGTTGAACATGAAAGAATATATCCTCATGAGAATATTTTTAGCAGAGCCATTAAAACCTTAACTGATGGGTCAATGATCAACAGATATAACAACAACAAAGGAAAAGATATACCTCAAGCCAGAAAAAGGGGAAATAGGGTGAGGTTCAATTAGGTTTCCACCAGGTCTAGTAGGAGATTCTACAGTTAAACTTTCTTGAAGAGCTTTGGCAAGTAGTTCATCTTCCTCCAACTGAGCACGCTTTCTATCTTCCTCCAATAGAGCTTTAGCACGCCTTTCATCTTCCTCCAACTGAGCACGCTTTCTCTCTTCCTCCAATAGAGCTTTAGCACGCCTTTCATCTTCCTCCAATTGAGCTTTAGAAGTTTGTTCTCTTTCTTTTTCATGATCTAGAGAAGGAATAAATTGTTCAGAAAAGTATACAAAAAATGGGAGTCACTCGTACTACATTAAACTTTAGTTCTTTACTGAAGCAACATAGCAGAAAATGATTGCGTGATTATGGCCGGTTAAAAAGTGAACATAGTATCCCTCTCCATTTCTCTTCTATAATTTCTTTTGAACTGCTAACTAACTACTACAAATACTAGACCCAATCAGGGTCAAGCATTGAAAGCATCAACAGATTGATTGCAGACTCGTAACTCTAACAGCATCAGTTCCTTCAACTACAAATCCTGAAAGTGATATAAAAGAGGATAAAATAAGTTGTTATCAATATCAATCCCAAGGAAGAGGCTAAGACAAAACCAAATAAAGAGTATCAACAAAGCTTAAAGGCGTTCGTCCACATTTTCTTCAGTATTTCTTTTCCTATGGCATGCAATTCCCCACTAATATCAATTACAGCCCATCAGTGCATCAGTTAAGACATTACAACCTCCGTTTATGCATTTCAAATGAAGGTTCAGGATAAATGCTTACAGCTCGGTGACATACCAATAACATTTTTCCCTTTCCAATCTTCTTCCGAAAGGGAAAGGGCAATTGCATAATCTATTTCTTCTCTCTCATGATCCGTAAACTCATCCTGCATCCAATCTCTCAACTATTTGAATATGATGAAAAGTTTTAAAGAGAAAATTAAGGACACAATCGCTGGTTACTGTTCAGAGTTCCCAGCATTTGTCTCTTTGGAAGATAGCTTCGTCTATAAAGTACTTAATCGGACCATCCACTGCTTTTATACAACAAAATGACAGAAAGGAAATTCGTCAGAACAAGAATACAACAAACGGGCAAAAATTGGTAATACCGCAGAAGGACGTTGGTGGTTCCAGTATCTATCATCCTCATTATATCCATGATATTGTCCTTCATAGCTAGGACCTTCAAATATATGTGTTACCCAATCCATGAAGCAAATTTCAGCTTTCCTGTAGCAGTAAACCACATATTTAGAAGTGAAGCTGCCAATTTGAGACTTTAATACATCGATGAAAAGCGAGAACAAACTAGCTCTATTTGATAAATCTTGCCTGGTCTACCCGTAACAAGAATTTAGCGACACGGAACTGAAGGGAATCCATTTAGTTCCATACAAGAACTTGGTTCACGCCAGCAAAAGGGTGTTCAAAATTCAGTGCAGAGACAAGACTCGTCCGTCCTCAGAGAGGAGCTCCCACATGGGTCTTCAATATTTTTACAGAATACAACGTTATCAAAGGTAAAGAAACATCCCCAGAAGTTATGACGCCACCAATCCGATCACCCAAGAACTTGATCACTGAAAAGCTGCAAACACTGAAACGGCCATAAACTTCTACTTCTATCAGAAACGGCGTTTCAGAAAGAAAACATTCATCGACGACGGGCGATGAAACCGAGCAAAGAGAAGCAGAATTCACCGCTCCGGACCCAGAAACTCACCGTGTGGATAACACCACGAGTCCACAGAATCAGAGGAATCTGAGGACACACAGACAAGGGTCAGTAATCAATCGAAACTCTTCGAATTCCCATGAAAAAGGAGGCATATTCCATCAGAAGCAGAGCTCCCACCAGTGACGAATCTAAGCTTACGCCTGCTCAGTCAGTCCGATTCAGCTTCCCCAGAAAGACAGAGAGAGGGAGAGAGAGAGAGAGAGAGAGAGAGAGCCACTTTGATGTGCAGAGTTTTGTCCTTTTATGTGTCATTTCTGAAGGTCGTCCTCTGTTTTCCTGCTCGTGCGGGGTTGTGGGTCCCTTCTCTCCAACCATTTTCCACCGTTAGGTACCTAAAATGTTCCACAGAGGTCAAAAAGCTAATGAAATTTCATTGGGTCCCTATAATAATACTGCATTAATTAAGTTAAAATGCGATAATTCTCGACCGTTCAATCGATATCGATCTAATCAGTCATCATCTTATCTTTTTTTAAGATCCAATCCTAATAAACTTTTACTCATGAGGGATGGTATTTGCTATGGACCATAGAATCGCTCGAAAATTTTCATTTTTATTTGACAGATTGAGACAATAAAACCCAATGGGACTTGCTCCTCCTGACGCATTGTGTTATTTTGGATTTTCTTTAAATTAAAATTTTAAAAAGGTAATAAAATTAATTGGAAATTTTATTTTTATTTATACTTAAATTTTTGTGTTTCTAATTTCATCATTTACCGGGTGAGGCATTATAATTTCTACGACGAGAATCACACGAAATAAAAATTTCAAATATCTTCAAAGACTGATTGTCCATATCTTTGAGCATTTTTCGAAGACATTTCATTTCATCTATTTTTGTGAGCTTGTAATATCAATTCGATCGTTGTCTTTAAGAGTTAAAGAGAGTAACAATTTCACTTATAAACACACGAGAAAAGTGGTTGTAGTTAAAGTGAAGGCATTTGTCAATGTGAGTGACTATTTATAAACATTTAGATGTATGGTTTATAGTTTGGGCAAAAAATCGACCTGGGTCATGTGCATAAGGTGTGGGACAGACTACTGGAGGGCACAGTGTTTACTTAGTCCATAGCAGGTTACTGTAGAAGGAATTCCACTTCTACACGGCAGCAAGTAGCATACCAAGTGGAATTTGACCTCTTTTGCTGCCAGAATTAAAAGAGAGAAATAGGCACACCTACACTGAATCTCTATAGAAATCTCGTTTACACTCTCTTTTCCTAAACTCGTTAATTCCAATGTTTATATTGCTAGTTCACTTCATGCATATAAACATGATACTATTGGGGTAGGTTCCATATATTTAGTTTGTGGATTTTTGATAAACGAATTCACTTCCGATCGATTGTTTGGGCCTAACAATTAGTAATCGATGTTGAAGTACTTGAGGAACTCACAAGTGCTGCTTTCTTTTTCCTGTACCAAGTTCCAAACTTTCGTCGGCAGTCCCGCTCGATAAGGACGACATCTCTCTCCGTGAGGCGGCGATCCTCAGACCGTGCCCAGCAGCATACGTGCATTAGACAGATTGTCCATCCAGCTCCTCACCTAGGCCAAGATTCGTTGCGCATCACTCGATTCACCGAAGTGCAGATGTTCGTAATCTTGTGCAAGCAAAGCTCCGACATGGTTCATCTTGAATCTCACATCCAAACAAGAAGAAAAAAAAAGTCTTTTGTCTAAATCGGCCGGAGCGATGCGGACAATGTCATCGTCTCAAGTAACAGAAAAGACTTTCGTCTGATACACTAAAATCACTTACAGTTCTCAAGATTTCTGCAGACAATATCTGTGATTTGCCGATATGGCAATGTCCTAAGCGACAGTTGGTGCAACTTCCGATCTAGCCCGATCCAGTAGGCCATCATCACACAACAATATGTGGACATAGTTTCGCTTATCCATAAATAAGGAATCAGTGAGACTCTACGGTTATTTCTGGATCTTTCTCTTTGGAAATGGACTTGCAATTTCTTATGTTCGTCGATTGTGGAACGAGCCTAAAAAGTAAAAATGTGGTTGCAGCGCCCCTTTTACGTACTGGACAAATCTTGGATGTTCAAGGAAGGAAAATTATCCAAAAAATTCCGAATTTATACCACTTTTGCCAATTTAGTCTTAAACTTTTAAATTTTGTTAATTGAATCTTAATTATTTTCACTTTTTGTGGCCAAAATTGATTGGAAATTGTTAACATGGACAACCATCACTGATGTGGGCATTTTTAAGATAATATATTGATAAAAATTTTGAATTTTTTATGGTTTTTTTTCTTTGCTTTTTTTTTTTTTTTTTTTGGTTTTTGGAGTTAGGACTAATGAGGGTTGCTGTCGCGCCCCTACAGGCTTTGTGAGAGGGCCACAACCTTGCTTGGGGACGGCAAGGGTCGGTTGGCCCTCGCCTATGGCTAGGTTGGCAACTCTTGTCGACCCTAACTCCAAAAATCGGAAAAAAAAAAAAGCAATGAAAAGCAGAAAACCATAAAAATATTATCAAAATACTATTAAATAATGTTTACGTCAGCACTGATCATGCTATGTAAGATGGTTAGTGTTCACATCTGCGAATTCTAGCTAAAATTGTTTTTATGGACTCAATTGGTAAAAGATGAAAATGTTTTAAACTCAACTAGCGGAATTGAAAGATTTAAGACTAAATTGACAAAATTACATTAAGTTTAGGATTTTTTTAACAATTTTTCATTTTTGAGGAAGCGAAGTGGTTCTTCAATGGTGAGCGTATAACATGCAAGTCGCCATTGGTTCCTTGCCCCTTCATACTTGAACGGGCTGTCGATATGAGTCGTTACACTAGTTAGGCTTCCCCAGGCCCGAACATTTCAACGTTATGTTTCTCTTGGTGCCTCCTCAGGTGGCCCGTCTCACCTCTGTATACAGCAGATAAGTGCTTGCACATACAGGGAGAATCACGATTTTGAGTGTGTTCCACTTATCATGCACTCTGATCGTCGATGTTGAAGGTAGGAGTTCCGATGAGGAGAAGGGCGTCGACGTTGCCTCGAGCAAGGACTGTTGCCCACTGTTGCCCCAGTATTCCTAGTAATAATCTAATCAATCGGGTCTTGTCGCCATCGTTGTGAAATTCTTGTTATTGTTCATATGGAATTCTTTTTTTTTTCCTTTTTCCGTTCATTCACTTTTCTTTTCCTTTTTCCTTTTTTGGTCACAAGCCATGGCGATGGCCGGTGACCAACCACCGGTGAGAAATGAGCTCGCTGCCATGCTTATCATGGTATGCCTAATGTATACAGAGTGAATATTTTGCTTGCCCCAGCTAATGTATGTGCACATGGCACATGATACGGCTTATGCTTAAAAAACACTTTCATCCACAATTTAGGCGAGATAATTTCCTAACTCAAAGTAATATTTTTTTTAATAACCTCCACGAAGACCAAGATTAGAGAAATGCAAAGTTAAACTCTCTCCTTCAAGGGAAATGCCCATCATCCCCAGAAATCCATTCCAACCTTTTCGAAACGCCATCTTCGAACTCTCTCTGTGAAAGAGAGGAGCAAATTTGGCCGTGGAAACCAGAAATCTGGATGATCTGAAGACACTCGATTTCTTTGGTATCTTCTGCGAATCCTTGGGAATCGCCGTCATCCATCGAAAACTCTTTGCCGCCAAGCTCTTACCCGCATGCGTTGTCTCCTTCCTTTTCATGGCTCAATTTCCAGTCTTCACGCTTCTGTCATCTAAATCAGGCCTCCTAAACTACAATCCCAGGAGATCGGCTTCGAGAAACTCATGGGTGTGGTCCCAAAACTTTGGAAGAAATTAATAGTGACATTTATATGGGCTAACTGAGAAGAAACCGAATATAGAACAAGATCTGTATATGAAAGAGGTTTAGATCTTGAACAATCAATGAAAAAATACCTCAGCTCAAATGTATTTCTTCTTCAGAACTTCAAGTTCATGCTTTACAGGACTTAACCATTCTCGAAATACAGAGGTAGAAGAGAAAGCTTAAGATGAATCCAGGAAAAGCAGAGATTGAAAAAATGAAGGTAAACTCTCACTCTACCTTCTCTCATTCTCTTATCCTTTTATACTAGTTCAGCTATTTCTGTTACAGACTTGTTACAACAGAATAACCAATATAGAAACACACGAGAGTTCTTCTAGCTGTGCAGCTCCTTTAATTTGCTTGATCAACTTCTGTGTTTCAGGTTTTGATGTCATGGATCGCCAGCTCATCAATTCACCTGGATCGCCAGCTCACGACCTTCCTCTGTTCCAGCTTCCTCTGTTCCAGCTTCCTCTGCCTCAGTCACTTCATTAAGTTTGGCTTTTCTACTATCACCAACTCCTGTGTTTAACTGTTCTTTTTGTAATATCTGTTTAATTCCTCTAACACTAACGCCATGCTTTAAGCTTACCACGTTATCGTGTGGTCGGCTTTGAATCTGCGGGTCATCATTGAGAACACATTTCTTTTGGCTGTTTTATCGATTGCGTACGCTCCAGGGTTCATGTACATAATCATGGCTTGGGACATGGCTAACGTGGTTTTTGTGCTAGAAGATGTTTATGTTATTAAAGCCATAATGAAGAGTGATGGTTTGATTAAGCATAACATCGGGACCGTGGTATTCATCTCCTACGTGATTGTCTATTTCTATTTGGTTCTGCAGCTACTGATCCTACTCTTCGTTGTGTTCGATGTTGTTGTGAGAGAAAGAGTGCTTCGAATAGGAATCGGAGTGGCGTGCTTCTCGTTGATGTCAATGGTAGTGATGTACTTCGTCTGCAACTCTAATGTCGGCCCCCATGAGAACATCGACAAGTCTTTCTTGGCTGAGCACCTCCAGGCGTATCTCGGAGGAGAGTGTGCGCCTTTGAAGATCAATGGTGATGTTGAGATTGTATAAACCTTGTATTTAATGGTACTTCGCAGGAAAATTGAAAGTGTGTTGGCCCAATTACGTGTATTATTCATTGGTGATGTGAATTGAATGCGACATGTTCATCATGCACATACCTTGAGCAATCGATTGACTTCTATCCTGTCTGTTCTGCAATTTTTAGTGTAATATTGGGAACGAGTTGCCTTAAAGCATAGGCATCCATAGGAATGGTCTATGTATCTTTCGCAAATCAGTGGTTGTGTTTATTACAATTGTAACCACCGGCTAATATTGATATGTATAATTAACTAATTTCTCAATTATCAAGGTCATTTTAAAAGGAAATGACCGGAGTTTCTAAGAGAATTCGTAATTTACCTATATTGCTCATCTTATGGTACAAATTTTCGTAAATCTTTAGCAGGCCTTCCCTAATAGTTTCGATTAGACAAACACAAACGACAAAGAGGTTGACTTGGTTGCACGCACTAAGTCAATTGAAGGAGACTTCGTTGCTCTCGCTACTTATGTACCTTCGCCTGCCGGGTTTGTCGTTTCTCTTTTTACATAGAAATGCACAGCCAACTTTGTCTTTCCCCCCAAATCGCACCCTCGAAGACGACGTAGATACATTCCAACTGTGAGAGGAAGCTAATAATTGATACCGGGATGTATATAGTTTCAAACATCGCACGCTTACAATGCCATCAGTATGATAATGACATACTGTTGAACTATAATTGGTTTGTTTTATGTGCATTAATTCATGAATACAGCACTCTCATGTGTATATATAGGTTCATTTAGACGTATCATCAATGCCCGGCAACTGTGTTCTATCTACAAAACCCTCAGTCTTGACGCTCCACATATTCGAGACATTAGAGGATGGATCGAGAGCAAGAGGAGAGGCAGTTCCTTGGTTTCTTTGGCATCGTCAAGGAATCCACCAAGCTCATATTCACATGGCGGAAGATTTTCAGCCAAATCGCACTAGCCTTCGTTCTCCCTCTTTCCCTCGTTGGCTTAGCCAACATCCAGATTTCCGCCTTCCTCCTTGCAAAGATCCACCATGACGACGCTCCCGGATACTATGAGCTCTCCGATTTTGTGACTTTGGACACAATCCAGCTCTTGCTCTTTGCAGTCGTCTCCTCCGTCCTGGGCCTAATCATTTCTGTTCTTTCCATGTCTGCGGTCATGTGCACGACCGCGTGCGTGTACACCTCGCAATCCATCACTTTCGGGGGAGTGATGAGGGTCCTCCCAAAGGCGTGGAAGAGGCTCATGACCACAAATTTATGGATTTCTCTTGCTTTCTACGTCTACATGGTCGTGACTGTAGCGATCATCTATCCCTTTGTTCTTATTCCCTCTCTTGCCGTTGTACTAGCCCTAGTTTCCATCTTCCTCATCTTACAGATCACTGGTTCGGTGTATATCAGCGTCATTTCGGACTTAGCATGTGTGATTTCAGTGGTAGAGGACGTCTATGGTATCGATGCCATGTTCAAGAGCAAAAACCTGATCAAGGGTAAGTTGGGCACCTCAATAGCTATCAGCCTCTTGCTATCGAATGTGTCCGTGGCAATTCAAACAGTTTTGTATATCTTTGTGGCCAACGGACATGGATTGGGATTTCTAAGGTTCGGGGTTGCAATTATCTGTTTCTTGTTTCTGTTCATGTTGCTCCTCTTCAGCCCCATCGTGCAAACCGTGTTCTACTTCGTGTGCAAGTCGTACCACCACGAGAACATTGACAAGTCGCCGCTGGTGGATGAGCTCGACGTCCATCTTTTGGCCGAATACCTTCCTCCTAAAGCCGACGATGTCTAACTGGAACAAGTCGACATTCGGATGTTCTAATAATGTAAGAGTTTGGGACTGCATCTATATATATATATATATATATATATATATGCAGAAATAAGTTTCTTTCACTTACTATTCTATGAGTGTTTGTTACCTTCTTGGGTTACTTGCAACTCGCAAGTTCTCTTCTTGTTACTAATCTTTTACGTAATTTTTCACGTGTGAGATTGTTTTGGCTTTTTGCTCAATCTCACTTTATCAATAAAATAAGTGTTATTACTATCTTACGCCGCTCACTTAAGTATTATAGCTTTTTTTGGATCATTTAAATGCCACATTTATGAAAAACTATTCATTTAAGTATCCACGATTTGTGTGGCTAGAAAATATGACATGATATTAATTTATTATAAATTGACTTACGTGGCTAGCCGGAAACATCTAATAAGAAAAACCACATGAAACAACATTGTTTGGGCCCTATCAATGGGGAGAGAGAGAGAGGGAGGGGGGTGGGGGGGGGGGGGGGGGGGGGGGGAGGGAGAGAGCTAGAGCATCAGAGCAGCCATGGAAGCCTGAATGTTTGCTGATATGCACTCGTCTCTCTGTGGAATACCACGCTTTCTCATTGTTCTCGGCTTGGAACGCTCCTCTTTTCTTCTTAGAACTTTCCCTTGTCATGCTCAAGCCCCATTCCCAAATCGTGAAGAACCCTGATTCCCTTAATTTTTGGGCAAAACTAGCTCCGAATCGTTTGGAGTAATAGACAAAGGAATGCGTGGAAAACAATGATGTTGCTCTCTTGTTCAAGGTCCCTCTTTCACTCTGCGAATCTGATTTCCGGGATCGAATAGGGGAGTATGGCCTCGGTATTTCTCCTTCCTCGACTGCTTCGTCTTCTCGCTCAAAATGGAAGAACGAGTTTTTCGCTGAATGTCTTGGATCGCGCACAACGAAGCCAAGCGGAGTCAAGGACTCGAATTGCCTCAGACAAATCGCGCAAGGTGCGGAGCTTGGCAAGCTCGACTCGCTCTATATTTTGTTTATTCCTCGTCATTCCAAGTCTCCAGCAAAGAAGAAAAAGGAGAAGAGAAATAATGGAACGTAAGACTCAAAATTTGTTCCTTTTCCCACTTTGGACATGATTTTTTTTTTTAATAAAGCCACCTCAAACTCAAATATTATTTTAAAAAGTCACGTAAGATGAATATCCAGAATAGACACTCTAGTAAATGATTTTTCACTAATATGGCACTGAAGTGTTTGAAAAAAAAAATTAGCACTTAAGTAAGCGCCGTATGAAAATTATGGCACTTATGGTGTTCTTATTTTTCCATGGCCTCGGTTATACCTTTTCACTTACTTTTTATGACTACCTGCTCATCACCCTCAAGCCGACCTGACTACTTTTATAGTGGGATGTTTATTGGCTGGAATGATTATATTAGGAAAATGGTCAAAATTGTAGGATTAAATTGACTAAATTGAAAAGTTTAGTACCAAATTTGTCGCTATACAATAAGTTTAAGATTTTTTGGACAATTTTCTCTCTCGTGAAATTTGTTGTGATGCAAATGACTCTTATGGAGTTTAAATTCATAAAATCTATGAAGGGGATATTTTCAAAAGAAAATACAGAAAGTCAACAAATTAATTTTGTTCAATAGTAAAGTGAAATTTGCAAATCAATAAACTAGTAACACGTTTTTGCAATAATTAAATAAAAGTAACTTTTTTTGGTCAAAAAATAAAAGTGACTTTCATTTCCTACAAAAATTGTTATTTTTCCATGTGGTGAGTAGCATTTCTATAGCAAAGTTTTTTTTTTCTTTCATGGCAAATAAAGATTATATCCTTAATTTTTTTTTTTGTCGATCCTATTTTATTCATACTCTAACTCTCACTCTTAGACTTTTGTCCTACTTTCTTGTAGGACGTGGAAGTCGAAACACACTCTTGAAACTAAATCGTTTCCACCTTAACCCCCATGAGAAGGTAGGGATTCGAACCCTCACCTCCCCCTTTCATATTGGAAGGGTGGCTACTGGGGCAAATCTCAGTGGTTAGATTATATCCTTAATTGAATAAGTACACAAATGATACAGATACATGAGTGAAGGGGTCTTGAAACACAAAAGTATCAACATGAAGTGGAAGCCTAAGAGGCCTAAATTGACAACCTTATAGAAGCAAAGGCCATGTAGGCCCAATCAATGATAATCCCAACGACTCAAATCATGGCATGCTATAGTGTGACATTCAGAAGATTCCTACCTTATAAATATGTAGAGATTCGGTTGCGACCAATTAATATGACTGTTTGAGCGATGGGTTAGAAATTTACTAAATTAATTGTTTACTTATGTTAGGAAAGTTTTAGTAAGTATTTTGACAAGTCCAAAATATTTGTGGATTTATTAATATTTAGAACGAACACTAGCTTTCATATTAATGTACCGATTCCCTTGAATTCTTAGCATTTCAACTGAAGAGGTTATTTTGGAAAGTTGTTCTCTTGGCTCATTTTCCATCGGCAAGTCTCCATTTAAACATTGCCTTTCTAGCTTGCCTCCATCAGCAAGTTGAAAAATTGAACTAAATCTTTATTGATGCCATGCCTACTTCATCTATGTTAACTTCTACTTCATTTATGCAAGGGGTGACTTATACACTTACTTGGCCAACCATCAACAAGTTGAAACATTGAACTAAACCTTGATTGATGCCATGCCTACTTCATCTATGTTAACTTCTACTTCATTAATGCAAGGAGTAACTTATACACTTACTTGGCCAAAGGAGATGACTCCCTCATAAATACTTCTTCATATGGCTTATGAGATTATGTCACATGCCTAAGCTATTCATGTAGGGGCTACATAAACTCTTTTAATTGGAACAGTAAGCCTCTCCACTCTGATTCAATGATTTCACCTTGTGAGCATTTGATTCTTTAACCATCGTCAACCACCTCCTCTTGCATTCTTGGTTATGGCCATATATAAAATTAAAGAGGGAGACAATTCCCAAGACAAAGCCTCACTTCTACACTTCACCAAACACTATCCATTTCTTTTTCAACTTTCACTTTCAATTCTAAGAGTAAAAGCAAAAAATCCTACATGTGTATTTCATTAAAGTCTCAAGTTTGTTTCCGGTTTGAACAAGGGAAACTCATGAATTTTCTTCTACTTTTCATAAATGAGTTTGATGTTTTCAAGACAAAAAATCATTGATTTCAGTTTGTGTTATTTTGAAGGAAAATCAAAGCTTTAATTTTAGGCAAGTTATTTTCAATATAAGTGAAAATCTAGGAGCTAAGTTAGGTTGTTCTAGTGAGTACTTGGCTTGATTACTTGATGGGTGTTTATTTTGAGTCTTGTGAACATGTGTTAAAAAATTGGTGATAGCATGTTGGATTCTTCACTTCTGTGAATCTTGATGATGACATGTTGAGTTTTACATTAATGATTTTATTTGTTTTAATAAGAAGCGTAGGCTAAGTTCTTTGGTGATTGTTGGTGTTTTGGTAAAGAGAGTGTTTAAAAAAAAGATGGGTTATCGAATATGGTAATATCGGTTACTGCTTACTGAATAGGGCAGTACCGATTATGGTAGTTACCGAATATGGCGATATCAATTACCGATTGTGACAAGTAGTGATTATGGTAGTACCAATTATCGAGTATGGCAACTACTAAATTGGGAAAGTTATCGATAATAGAAAAAAATAATTACAAAAATTAAAGATTTTTTTTTCTTTTCTCATGCTTTCTATTTTTTGAATATCTTAGTCCTACATTTTTTTTAGCGTCATTATTTAATATCCATTATATTTGGGCAAATTTTACGTTGAATGTTGATATTAAATATATTCATTTGATGATAGTTATGTAAAATGATACTATGCATAAAGGTTGATGTGGAATATGTTCAATCGGTGATTGTTAAGTGAAACGATGTGGTGCATTGAATGTTGATGTTGATCATCTTCGTGTATATTAATGTTGCATGATAAAATTGAAAGTCAAAAAAGAAATGTTGTCATCCTCATAAGAGTGGCGACATTGTCTTATGTGTCGGGATACTCGGAGGAGTATTTCTGGATGCATTGAGAGTTGAGATGCCCTGCGATTAATGTTATGAATGAGTTTGGTGGGATGTCCTATAGATGCTTTGTAGGATGCCTCGAAGTTGAGATGCTCCATGTGTTAGGATGCCACAAGAGTGTTCAAGAGGTGAAGTAAATAGGATGATGCATGCTCATGAATATACATATATGCTTTTTTTTTTTTTTGGTAACCCAGGAAACCTCCGGTCGCCGCTTCGCGGTGGGAGGTAGGCCTCCCACCGCTAGTCCATCCACAGTTAAGACGCGCGTTTTGCATTGAAGCAACACGGCCTGCAAGTCTCGAACTCCTCCCCTAACGGATAGGGTACTAAGCTTTTAACCAGCAGGGCCACCGCGGGCGGTGGTTACATATATGCTTATTGATAGAGCAACAAATGATAATGATGCATTGAGAAATCATATGCCATACATGTACATTGAGTAGATAATACCATGCATTCGTGTGAGTTACTTCCAAGTGATAGGGCTAGTAAGAGCATCTAGAGGTGGGGTGAATAGGTGTTAAAGAAGTTTTTGCAAGCCTTAACAACTTAATTCGTCTTTTGAGAATAATAAACTGAAGATGTAAAAGATTGTAAACAGTTATATAAGATTATGAATTAAAGTAAGGAGTTTAGGGAAAGAGAACTGAATACTGGTTCGGCTTAGACCAAACCTACGTCCACTCTTCTACACTAACAGTCCACTAGCTGGATTTCACTATGAATCAAAAAGAGATTTGTATAGTTTCGTGTCTTTGATTCCACAGTGTAGAGACTCTACTACACTTCCTCAAGGTCTCACAAGTATTTAATCTCTTTTTTGAATACAACTTAAGCTCAACGATTGAATCAGCAAAGAACTAAGAGCTTCAGATTTTGGAATTTTTCTTTCACGCACACACTCAAATAACTTGAGCGTCTTCCTTATATACTCCTCCATGTCATCATAACCGTTGGCACCTTCTAAATGAGTTCTTCCAATTTATCTGTTGGACAAAATCAATTAGGGAGATCTTGAGTTATTTAAGGAATGTGATGATAGCCCACCAATCCTGCTTGCTCGTACAATTAGGATCTAGGTTTCCATAAGTAGAACATTCTAAGTATACTTCACCAATCAACATATCTAATTATCCTTGTCGATAAGAATAATTGATCACGAGATGCTATCTCCAGCTGTGAGATCTTCTTCAATCGTACGAATCAAATCCTTAAAAATATATTCGCATCTGGATAAGTCTTCTTCATCGGATAAATATTTTCTTCGTCGGTCTGGAAGCGATCAGTGATGATAGACTCTAAATCTTGAGTCTGGAGGTCTTTAGACTTTGACGATAGAGTCTGCACGTCTTCAAACTAGACTGAAGAAACGTTTTGTTAACTTCAAAACAAATAAGGAAGTTTTCTCCAACACCAAGGAGGTAAGATATATGCTTATGCATTGATTATGTGCTCCATATATTTGTCATTGTTATGTCAATGCAGGTGTGAAGGCGAACTCCTACTTTTCTTAGCGATTTTACTTAGTGGGTGTTGGGTCATTTCTTTATTTTTTAGACATGTAAGATGGCTCTTTTGCCACTGCTACTTTTTAGAGCCCAACTCACATAGAGTACGAGTATGAGGAGCTTGTATTGCCTAATGCAGTGTTTGTGTGTAATAAGTATGCTAACACTATATGGGTTGACGTAGAACTCACTGAATGGGCTCCTCATCAATATGTAGTCTAGTACGCAATCTTCGATGGTGACTGGCTGGGACCATCAAGAGGTTTTGATGGTACTCCTAGTTATGTTGCCAAGGAGCTAGCATTTGGGGAGGTTCGATTATGATTTTTTTGGTAATTTTTACCTTTTCTTTAGCAAAGTTCTTTTTCCACAGTGAATAAAGCTTATATGTTGAATTGAACAAGAACACAAATGGTATGGTACATATACAGGAAAAGTGTTAAAAAAAAAGTCTTAAACTTATTGCATTAGTAACAATTTAGTCCTAAATCTTTTAACCTAAAATTAATTTAGTCCTTTCGATTAATTTTGATCAAATATCATTGACGTGGACATCGGTCAGTTTACGTGGCACAATCAGTGTTGATGTGGATAATTTTTAATAATATTTCAAATTTTTCTTTTCTTTCTTTCTCTCCCCCCCCCCTTTTTTTTTCCGTCCCCTTCCTCCACTCGATTGCCGGACCTCAGTAACTAGCCAAGAACAAGGGCTAGCACGGATGACCCTTGCCATGGTTGGGCGAGGCTCAACCTCATGAGACTCAACCTTGCCAAATCCAGCAAGGTTGTGCCTCGCCCAACTCCTCGCAAGGGTTGGTGAGGCTCAAGCCCTCACCAAAGGTCATGAGGGTGAGGCTCGACCTCGCCACATCCAACGAGGTTATGCCTTGTCCAACCATGGCACAACTTGCCCTTGCCATCATTAGAAAGGGTGAGCCACCTCACTAGCTCTTGCATCTAGTTGAAGGAAGATGATATATATATATATATATATATATATATATATATATATATATAATTCGAAACATTATTAAAATATTATTAAAAGTTGTCAATGTCAGTATTAGCCGTGCCACATAGGTCAACCGACATCCAAGTTAGAAATATCGGGCCAAAAATAGTCGGAATGACTGAATTGGCTCTAGGTTAAAAGATTTAGGATTAAATTTGCACCATGAAAAGGTTTAGGATTTTTCAAATATTTTCCCCCTCTTGAAACATAACAAAAACAACACCAAGTAAGAGCCAAAGAGGCACAAATACAGCCTAATACAAGCTAAAGGCCATGCAGGCCCCAAACAACAACAGTCCCAGCAACCCAAACCATGGCTTGCTTATTATATGAATGATGCTTAGTATATATTTTCATCCACACCTTAAGCTTATTACATAGGCGCACACCGAATTCGTCACCCGTAAACCCTCCTGCGACTAGATGAGATAAGTTCCTAACAGAAGGTATTACCTTGCAACCGATCGAAGTTCTTCTTCAATAGAAACACGCACTATCCCTTAGAAATCCATTCCAGCTTTTCCAAACACCATCTTGAGCTCTTGCTATGGAAAATGATAGCTAGATGATCTGAAGACACTTAGATTTCTTAGGCATCTTTCGCGAATCCTTCGAGATCACCCTCACTCATGAAAGCTCCTCATGACCGTATCGCTCTCGCCAACGTCCACCAATCTCTCTGTCTCCCCTTCCTTTTCTTGGCTCGCACTCGAATTGAGCATCAACAAACTAGTAATACGTTTGATCAATAAATAAATAAATAAATAAAAGTGACTATGACTTAGAAAATTAGTTACCCTTCCACGAGTTTACTAAAATAGTCATAAACATATTATGATTATATCAATTCAGTTCTAAACATTTTTTTTTCTTGTCAATTCAATACTAACATTTTGTACTTATGCCAATTCAATCTATCCGGTTAATTTTGGCCGGCTAGCACTAACGTGGACAATTTTAAATAATATTTTATTAATTTTTTGAATTTTTTATTGATTTGTTATTATTATTATTATTATTTTCTTTTACCTTTTATTTTTCTCTTCTTCCTTCTTTTCCTTTGTTTCCCCCATAGTGGCTGGCAAGCAAGGGCCGAGACCCTTTATGGCGGTCGGCGAAGATCACGACCCTCACCCAGCCTCACTAGGGGCGAAGTCGGCCACCCCCACAGCTAGCAAGGCCATGGTTGCCATCACCTAGGCCTTGGTGAAGGCAATCATGGCCTCGCTAACCATGGCTGAGGCCTCCTTCACTAGCTGCGGGTAAGGCCACCTTCACCTGCTGTCGGCAAGGCCATGACGAGGCTCACGTCTTGCCTAGTGGCTGGCGAGCCTCCTCGGAGCCTCGTCGGCCATTATTTGGGGAAAAAACGAAAAGAAGGCAGGAGAGAAAAAGAAAAGGATAAAGAAAGAAAAGAAAAAGTAAAAAAATAATTAAAAAATTCGAAAAAAATAAGATATTATTAAAAATAGTCCATGTTAATATTGGTTGACGCCAGCCAATGTTCGCGTTAGTATCGGCTAGACAAAATTGGGAGAATGAATTGAATCGACATAATTGTAAAAAGTTTAGGACTATATTGAAAAAAAATATTTAGAATTTTGTCCTTTAAATCAAGCCTTCCAAATTTCGATCGCAGCAGTGAAAACTCCGATCGTTGGACAGCCTTTGGTGTCTTCACCGCAGTTTTCTGTGCAATTCCGTTGGTCTAACCGCTCCTTTAGAAATCGGCCATTGTGCTCAAGATGGCATGGATTTACACGTCCCCAACAGATCAGCTTCAAGAAAATCATGGTTGTTGTCCCAATACATTGGAAGAAATCAATAATCTATACTTTTAGCATACCGCGTTATTGTGTTGTCGACCTTTTAATGCGATTGATCTTGTACATTCTTGGGTTTGTGTAAATAATCATGGTTTCTAACCTAGCTAATGTTGTTTCTGTGCTAGAGGATGTTTATGGGGTTAAAGCCATGACAAAGAGAAATGCTTTGATTAAGCATAACATCGTGACCATGGTATCGGTCTTCTTAGCGCTCGTGCCGCAGCTCCAGATATAACTCTTCGTTGTTCTTGGTAGATAAAGAGTACTTCAAATAGGAATTCGAGTGACATGCTTCTTGTTGATGTCAATGGCGATTCTCTTCGGACACGTCGCCGAGATAGAGATGTGCTTTGTCAGCGAGTTCGATATCGGCCTCCATGGGAATGTCGACAGGCCGCAAATCTTTCTTGGCTGAGTATCTCTAGGCGCATCTAGGAGAGTTGTGCCGTTGAAGTTTAAAGATGACACAGAGACTGTATAGACCTCAGAAACAAGGCGATTTGTGAGAAAAATCAGTGTGAGCTAGTCCAATTTAGCGTGTTATTGATTGATGATTTTATTTAATGCTACTTGTGTAACTGATATTTGTTTAAATATATTTTGCAAGTAAATCTTCGTGAATTTATTTTACATGGGCACATATTTACGTACATGAATCTATTCACATGCTTTGGGCAATTGATTGACTTTTAAATCATATATCTTTTGCCTATTATCATAATAATTTCTAACAGTAATATTAGGAAGAAGTTACCTAAAAGTATAGGGATCCATGGGATTGGTCTATGTGTCTTTGATGTTTATACGGCTGCGTTATGATATGACTGATTAAATAACTATCGAGGTCATTTTTAAGAGGCACTCAACTAATTCAATCTAGACAAACACTTGTTTCTTCAGATTGACTTCGGAAACTTCGCTTGCAGGATTTGGCGCATAGCCTACTTCGTCTTTCCCGCAGAATTCGCACACTCGAAGACGATGCATGCCCATACCAATTTTTGGACATATGTACATTCAATGAATTAAAGGATAAATCATCTTTTCTAGAGAAGGGTTATGATATTCAACTGAAAGATAAAAAGAGTCTCTTCCAAATTCATAAGACGACACGCAAAAAGAAATGAATGGGGGTGAAGATTCAAGACAAATTATTCCTTAAATTGAAAGGAAACTATTGTTGATGTCCCGATGTACATAGTTAAACATAGTAGAAAGACAAGGCCGTCGGCATGATAATTACATTATATTAAAGTATGATTGATTTGTCTCGTACGCATTAGTTCATCTCTTCTTTCTATATGAATACAGTACTCTCATGTATATATAAGTTCACATAGACAATTAATCAACGCCTAAAACCTGTGTTCTTATTTATAACACTCTTAGTCTTGAAGATACAGAGATTTGGGGAGTTAGAGGATGGATCGAGAGCAAGAGGAGATGCAATTTCTGGGTTTCTTTGGCATCATCAAGGAGTCCATCAAGATCATCTTCACCTGGAGGAAGATCTTCAGCCAACTCACAGTAGCCCTCATATTCCCTCTTTCCTTAATCTCCTTAGCTCACATCGAGATCACCAACTTGCTCTTCGGAAAGATCAACCACGACGAGCTCGAACTGGACCATGCCAAAGCCGAGACTCCCGAATACAATAGGCTCATTGACCATGTGACCTCGGACTTAATCAAGCTCTGGCTCTTCAAAGCTGCCTACCTTGTCCTCTGTCTAATCTTTTCTCTTCTTTCCACATCTGCGGTCGTGTACACGATCGCGTGCGTGTACACCTCACAATCAATCACTTTCGGGAGAGTGATGAGCATCGTCCCGAAGGTGTGGAAGAGGCTCATGATCACATTCTTATGGAGTTTTTTCGTTGTCTTCGTATACAATGTCGTGACTGCTCTAGTCATCTATCTCTTGATTGTTCTTATTCAATCTACTGCCACTGCACTAACCCTACTTATCATCCTCCTCATCTTGTACTTCGCTGGGCTTGTGTATATCACTGTCATTTGGCACTTGGCAGGTGTGATTTCTGTGCTAGAGGACACATATGGTATTCAGGCCATGTTCAAGAGCAAGAACCTGATCAAGGGTAAAATGAGGGTCTCGATAGCTCTCTTCCTCTTGCTGATGATTGGGTCCACGGTTATCCAAACAGGGTTCAACAACCTTGCGGCCAATGGGTCTGGATCGGGGTTTGTAAGGTTTGGTGTTGCAGTTCTTTGTTTCTTGCTTCTGTTCAAGTGGATCCTCTTCGGTCTCGTCGTGCAAACCATGATCTACTTCGTGTGCAAGTCGTACCACCACGAGAACATCGACAAGCTGGCGCTTGCGGATCATCTCGAGGCCTATCTTTTGGCTGGATACGTCCCTCTCAAATCCCAGGACCTACAACTAGAACAAGTCGCCGTATAACTTGATACCTCCGGATATTGTAATAACGTAATAGACAGTGGTTGCATCTTGTACTTCATGACCTTACACGATGATCATGAATAAGTAAGTTTGGTTTAAGCCAATGTATTGTTGATCACGGAAAGAAAAAGAAGCAAAACAAGAGGCTTATCTATTTAGTTCATCTAATTTTCTATGAGAGTGATTATTACATTCTTGGGGCATACGCAATTCGCAAGTCCTCTTTTAAATATTTTATATGTGATCAGATTATTTTTGGCCTTTTGCTTCATTTCACTTTACCTAAATATGGCATCATCGGCTGGTTTTCATTCATTGCCACATGAGATTTTATTAGGGATTGTTCCTTAAATTTTAAATTTGTTTAATGTGATCTATGAACTTTGACATAATGTACAATATAGTTTATATACTTTTAATTTGACCAATGTGATTCATGGATTTTTGGTATATGTTTAATTAAATTGCTACATTATATGAAAATAGTCAACATCGTCCATAATCTTGAATTAATAGAAGAACAATATTTAGTATTATCAAATAAATTACGGACTATTTTGAACATATAATAAAAGTTCATGAACTACATTACACATTGGCTTAAAGTTTAGGGATTACATTAAATAAATTAATAGTTCACGAACCATATTGCACATTAAACTAAAGTTTAATGATCATTTGTATCATTATTTTATTATACTACCCTTATGAGATCGGTAAATGGGTAAAAGTTCTAATATTTTCCCTAGAAGAATGCCACGTTTTTAGTTGCATCATTATAGAATAAATAGTCGGGTGACATCTCCAAAGTAGTGAGCTAATTTTGTCACGTCTGTTGACCGAAGCAATGAACAATGATTTTTCTTTAATACCATTTGCCCCCTTCTTCGGCGATGACGGGTCGTCCAAGATAATTATAGTGAAATTCTCTTTTGTTTTTCTCGTATTGATTGTCCGGCCGGAGACATCTCCAGTAGTAAGTTGTTTTATATATCTGGTCATTTTTACATCTCCCCTCATTAAATTAAGGAACAACAATTACTTTTTCACTATGTTTATTATTTTAGAATCAACCACGAGCTTTATGTTATCACATTTTTTTTTTTTAAATCTTATCGAGTTTGGCAGTGTATTCTGAAAATAATGTAGAGCATAACGTTCATGGAATCAATCTAAATTTATAATTAAAGTGAGATTTGGAAATCAACAAACTAAACGTTATTTTTTTGATAGCAAAGCAAATGAAGATTATATTGGTAACCCGACAAGTACATAAATAGTGTGGATCCAAGAGTGTAGGGGTCTAGAACATGACAGTAAACACCGGGATAATACAAATTAAAAGATATGCCTCAGTTTTTAGACAATGAGTAAGACTTTAGGATATGAAAAGTGGTATCATGAAAAGGAAATGACGTTTCCGTTAATAGAGAAACAATCATAATTAGGGGTGTGTGTGGGCTGGGTGGGCAGTTCTCGACCTAGAACCGAGAACCGCCCGCTAAGGACCAATTCCGAAAAATTGGAACCGAGATCCACCAGTTTGTTGCATGGATCAACCCGGGAACCGAACCACCAGTTCAGTCCAGTTCCCGGGTAGATCCATGGAACCGATCTTGACGCGAAACAATTTTGGTTTTCAACATAGAACAACTACGTGACATCAAAGCAAGCCAAAGAAAGAAAAACCAAATCTAAGTACGCGGAACAAAGATTCATTTGTGGAGCTCCAGCGAGGAGACTGGCGGAGGTGTGGCGTCAGTAGCAAGGCGAACCAGCAACAAACAGGGGAAACCGGAGTTGCAAGGGCTGCAAGGATCGCGTGAAGGGGTGGCGGAGTAGCGACAAAGGTGCAACGATCAGTTAAGATTTGCTGGCGTTAGTCGTCACGACTGTAGGGGTTGCAATGACGTAAGATTGTTGGCAGAGGGGGCTCGGAGCAGAAGCAACGATGGTGGTGCTCGAACAGAAAGCAGCAAAAGCGAAGGCGATTGCGGTGACGGGCAAGCGAGCAAAGGGCGCTCGCAGCTGCTAGCGCAGTGGTCGGCGCGGAGGCAAGCTGTGGCATCGCAAGTCACTACTGGGCAAAGCAGAGGTTGTGGCGGGTGGCGGTCGGTGCGAGGGGGCGAACAGCAGTGGCGGAGGAGTAGTGGCGGCAGTGTCGACGCTCGGGGAGGAATCAAAATGGTGATAGGAGGAACCAAGGCAGAGAGAGAGAGAGAGAGAGAGAGAGACAGAGAGAGACAGAGAGAAACCCGAAGATAAAGAGACAGTGAGATGAGATTTAGGGTTTGTTTTAGTAAATTTTTTTTTTTAATTTTAAAAATTAATCGGTCTGGTCCAAGTGGGTGGGCGGGTAGATCCACCCATGGAACCGAGAACCGGATTGGTACCCATTGGTTCCCATAAATTGGAACTGGGAACCGGACCGATTCCCTCAAGAACCGCCAGTTCCAGGCAGTTCCAGTCCGATTTCGGGCGGTCTAGGCGGATCCCGGTTCTTTTGCACATTCCTAATCATAATTGATGTGGAAAAGTTTAACGGAATCTAGGGTGAATATACTAAAAAACCCAAATTGATATGTATGACAAATTCACTCTAAACTAATTTTTTATTTATGAAAACTCTAAACATATACATTTATGACAAATGTATCCTAAATGACTACAAAAAACTCAAAACTGATACACTTATGATAATTTTACCTTGAACTAATTTGTTCAACCACCAAAAATCCAAGATAGTATATTTGTAATGAATATATTCTCCGTTAAATTAAATTAGATTAAAAATTTCAAAAAGAAAAATACAGGTGGGAAGAGCGTTCTCACTTGTGGCCATCGTTCTAATTCATGATGGCCAGGGAGGTTGTCAGCTTTTAAGCAACGAGTTGGCAACCCTTGCTAATTATAGGTGAGGGCTTACAAGCCCTCATTAGAAAGAAGATTTGGGTGGGGACCACCTCCTAGATTTGGGCAAGGTCGCTCGCCCTCACCTCAATCTGGATTAGGGGTGAGTATCGGTCTAGGGTCAACCCTGGACCGACCCTAGATCGGCCCGACCCTATTGGTCCTGGTCCGATTCCCAAGGAGATTAGGTCGGCCCTTGGTCCTAGAATTTCTGGATCAGCACTGTGTGGGTTGGTTCTTGGTCTTGAGAGTTTCGGGTTGGTCCAAATTGGACCAACCCTATATTATATATATATATATATATATATATATATATATATATATATTACTTATAATTTTTTTATATAGAGAAAACCTTAAAATAAATGGCGTCAACAATATTTAACAGCTCTTTAATGATGAGTTCAAGTAATTTTACATTATTCTTTAATAACTTAGATTTTTAATGTCTTTTACGGTGTCAATAGTCATAATTTACCAATGAGAAAAATGTTTTGTAAGGAGTCCTCATGGCATCCAAAAAGGTATAAGCAACTTCTTATGGCATCATCCTTTAGGATTCATTTTCTTATGTCTTATTTGTCCTCTTAGTTTTCAATTTGCCAAAATCGAAAGAAACAACTTCTCCGCTCACCACTTGACACTCGCCTCGCTCGCTTTGGGTTACTCGTGCCGCTTGCCACTCAGTGCTTGCTTGGCTTGTTGCTTCCCGTGTCACGCCCCGAACCTCGAGCGCGTCAACATCCCACCATGGTCATTCAAATGCGACGTCCCAGGTTAAGTCGCCGACCCAATCGAATCTTTAATGCACATGCGGAAGCGTATTATAAAACCCCTGACAATAACGTACGGGATAGAAAAGCAGGAAACAAAATCACAACATAACACTTTCATAATTCAACAGAATTACAAACAGAGGTCTACGGCCAAAAGTCTACAAAAGACCGGCTCTTAAAAATGAATTGTCCTACGACCTACAAGTCGGACACATTCTCCAATCTTAAGACTTCACCTCTGCAACTCCTCAAGGCCAACCAAAAGCTATCCGGTCGCTCCGTCCACCAGGGACCTGAAATTTTGATCCCACAACCGGGATGAGACGATGTCTCAGCAAGTTCAACCCCCTAAACCCCTATTAGAAAGAAAATACGCCCCGGGTGGCCTAGCCACGTCACACAGAAGACTTACCTCGCCTTAGCCTTCATCTGCAGGTTAGCACAGTTTATATAAACCAACCACGTGCAATTATGATAACCAAACAACCATGGCACAATCACATTATCAAACAATTCAACCACTTGGATCGTCTCAGCGATCAATCGACTCGGCCGATTACATGTCATTCTAGCAAATCAATCATTGCTCTCAACTACGGCCCTACTCGGCAAATTTAAATCAGTGGCATCACGGCCCCACTCGGTGCGACCTTTAACAGGTGGCAATTCACGGCCCCATTGGGCACGACCTTTCATAGGTGGTTTATCACGGCCTCTCTGGGCACGACCTCTCATAGGTGGTTTATCACGGCCTCTCTGGGCACGACCTCTAATAGGTGGTATTTCACGGCCTCATCGGGCACGACCTCTTGTAGGTGGTTTTTCACGGCCTCATCGGGCACGACCTTTCCAAGGTGGTTTATCACGGCCTCTCTGGGCACGACCTCTAATAGGTGGTATTTCACGGCCTCATCGGGCACGACCTCTTGTAGGTGGTTTTTCACGGCCTCATCGAGCACGACCTTTCCAAGGTGGTTTATCACGGCCTTATCGAGCACGACCTCTAATAGGTGGTATTTCACGGCCTCATCGGGCACGACCTCTTGTAGGTGGTTTTTCACGGCCTCATCGAGCACGACCTTTCCAAGGTGGTTTATCACGGCCTTATCGAGCACGACCTCTAATAGGTGGTCAATCACAGCCAATCTCCCATCAATTTCTACACTTAGGATTTCATATAGAATCCCTATAAATCGCAATCACACTCAATTCATCACAACCAATCATCAAATTCAAATTCTAAATACACAGCAGCGATCAGCACGAAATTCTGAGAATTTAAGGTCCCAAAATAATTTTTCGGATTATTAAATAATTAAATTTATTCCGAAAATTAATTAAATAATAATATCCATAGTTTTCGAAATCCACACTCAATTTATAATATCCAATCATCAATTTCAAAATCCGACTACACAGCAACGACCGGCACGAAATTCTGAGAATTTAAGGTCTCGGCAAAATTTTCGGAATTTAATAAATAATTTAATTTATTCCGAAAATAATTAAATAATAATATTTTAATAATTTCGAATATTAAAATATTATTTAATTATTCAATAATTTCGAGATATTTAAATAAGTCAAAAGTAAATTCCTTTATGTCACATCAATGTTTATATTAATATAAACACCCACTTAACTTTAAATTAAATACAATTTAAGCTAATTAAACACATTAATATAATCCACACTTAAATAAATCAAACTAATCACCTAATCACACTTAACATAAACTAAGCACACCTAAAGCATCATTAACCCTCTAAGCGAGGTTTAGTGAGTTAAACTCACCGAATTAGCGAGCCGAGCGGACCAAAACGACGGGGACGCCGAGGAGAACAAATTTCCTCAAAGCGGGCCGAGCATCCGGGCTCGGGAAGGCGGCCAAAACGGGCCAAACGTCCGCTGCATACCCATTTTTTTCCAGCTGCTGTCCATTGCGATTTGAGGCCGAGGAAGGGTAGATCCGGAGCTTGGATGAGATGGGAAAGGATCGAGGAAGGTTGGGGGGTCAAACCGGACCAAGGCGGGACCCAAACGACGGCCGGAGGTGGCCGAACGGCTCCGGCACAAGCTGGTGCAGCAGCGCAACGCGAGCTGAGGCGGAGCGAAGAGGCGAAGACGGCGCGACGGCGGGCCGGCGAGTGCGCACGGGTGGCGCGGGACGGACGCACGGCGGCGGCGGCGACGACGGCGTGCGAGTGGGTGGCCGGCCATGGCTGCTCTAGCTTCTTCTCTGCAAATTTTTCTGGTCTTCGCACAATGAAGATGGAGGAGAGAGGCAACGGGAGAGAGGAAGAAGAGAGGGAGGAGAGAGAAGGAGTGGGGGCCAATTTCTTTTCTTTTTGCCTTTCTTTAATCTAACAAATTGGCCCACCATGATGTCATGCTCCACTAACTTCAAATCCCTCCCCACAACAATATTCAATGGGTCCACTTTCATTTTCCGCCGAGGCCTAAAACTTGTGCAACAATTTCTTCAATTCCATTTAATTCTCTTCCGATTAAATCTTCATCCCACTTGAATTAAATCAAATTGACTCTCATTAATTCATTCAACACCTCATCAATCAAATTGGTATTTTTTTCTTACCACTGAGGCGTACTTGCATCCCAATTTCACAATCTCTAGCTTCAATCGAACGAAGACGGCCCTATTTATCCAGTCAAAATTAAAACCCGAAAATCCGGATATCATATCCCGCTTGACATTCGATACTTATTCTGTTCAATGTTCATCCCACTTGACCCTCACTACTTGCCTTTCTTAGCTGACCTCGCTCATCATCGAACTCGGGTCGGTATGGTCATTGGTTGTCCTTTTAAGGAGTACAAAAAATGAAATAAAAAATTATTGGTTTGTCCTAGGTTAACCCTGAAACCAAACCGAACTCATTAGGTTAGTTTGGTCCTCAATTACTTTTTTAAGGAATAAAAAAAATGAAATAAAAAATTATTGGTTGGTCCTGAGTTGACCCCGAAACCGAACTAAACCCAGTGGGTTAGTTCAATTATCAATCACTTTTTTAAGGAATACAAAAAATGAAATAAACAATTATTGATTAGTCTTGGGTTGACCTTGGAATCGGACTGAATCCATTGGGTTGGTTCAGTCCTTGGTCCCAAACTCAATAGGGCTCGTCCTTGGTCCCAAAAATTGAGGACTAGCACTGTGCGGGTTGGTCATAGGGTTAGGGGGCGGACCAGCCCAACCCGGACCATGCTCACCCCTAGTCTGGATGTGGGTCGTTGGCCCTCATGCAAGTGTCACAGTCTGTGAATCCTCCTGTACTTGTGACACTTGTAAGTGGTGCTTGGAGTTATCAAGTGAAGAGTGAGGATGCAGAAAGGACGAACACAACTAGTCCATAGGTGTGGCGTCAGGATGGTTTGGGTTAGGAATTCTAGAATATAAAGATTATATCACTTAGGAACTCTGAATGTAGGGTTGGCCTCTCGTGCACAAACTAGTTGGAGCTGATGCCGCTCTCTTGATGAGGCCATGACAGGCTGAAACCAGTTGTTGAGTCTAAAGAGATCTGTTGTCTCACTTGATGGACTAGATGCTCAAGCGAAGCTGGGCGTGGTACGATCTCGTACAGAGAAGCTATTCACCGTATTGTTCATTGGAACAACTATAGAATGAAGGATGGCCTGGCGAATTATGCTCACCAGGCGCAGCACGGGTCGTTTCGCGACCAAGGAAACTATCGGCCCATGACAAATGGTATCAGAACAAGAATCCCTCCAGTAAGTGGGTGAGTCGGAAAATCGAACTTCTCACTCCAGTACGTGTTGAATTGATAAGTATTAGTGGTACTGGTCCTAGTGGGCAAAAAGTGTATTGCCGGGCAAAAGATGCCCAAACGAAGCAAGACTCTTTGCTCTTAGGATGACAATGGGTGCTAGGACGAGTCAGTTCCTCGCCGAGCTAATATGGAGTTGGAGAAGAACCGAATCCTCGCTGAATAGAGATAATGTTCTTGGATTAATCAGTGAATTTCAAGAAGAAGTCTACTGCCACGTTTTCAACAAGAAAAGAACCTCTATTTGGTTTGCTGGGGTCAAAGAAGCTGAGTATGCAAAGATGGTGCTGCCAAAAGATGCAGTTGACGAAAAATGTCACATTTGCCAAAAAAAGCGCTGACCAAGAATTGTCGAGCAGCTGAGATTAAAAGAGGCTACCAATAGAGAAAAACCCGTTTTGTTAGGAGAGTGTAACCATTCGATGTGAAATCCCAAAAGTAGCGCATTAATGATTAAGGGACACGAGGAAGCGAAAAAATAGATTGCACAAATTTGAGTAGAGAGAATGTCACGGTCCGTAAATCCTCCCATAGTAGTGACACTTTTGCTTGAGGTTATCGTGTGAAGAGTGAGAATGCAGAGGGGATGAACACAATTGGTTCATAGAAGTGACGTTAGGATAGTTGGTGCTAGGAGATCTAAGATAAAAAGATTATAATGCCGCTCTCTTAACGAGGTCATGATATACCGAAATCAGTTGTTGAGCCTAAAAAGATCTACGGTCGGTCCGTGACACAAGTCTAATGGTCGTTTATTTTCTTATTTAGAACAATATCCATTTAGGCTTTTATTTGAGAAAATAATATAATTCCACTTTGTTTTTTGAAATTTCGTTAAAAGAAAAGGAAGATGATGACGATGAAAATCTCTCTCTGTCTCTCTCCAAGCATTGCAGAGAGAGTTTAGCAATGGCGACGTGCCATTGCAATTGCAGAGCACCCATTTCTCATCTTCGTCTTCCTCCCCATCCTCCGACCTCGAAACCCTCCAATCCCCACCCTCAGTCCGTGAACCCAAACCCCTCGAGCAGACGGGTCTTCCTCCTCTCTCTCCCGGCGCGCGCCCTCCTCCTCGCCGCCGCCGCCGCCGCCGACGGCACGGCCAACGTCCTCCGGTGCCACGCCCTGGAGGGGTTCGACCCCGTGAGCCCCGAGGAGCGGACCGCCAGCGCCGCCAAGTCCCGGCGGATCGCGGAGGCCGTGGGGCTCCTGGAGAAAGGGCGGGAATTGCAGGCGCAGGGCGATTTTGGGAAAGCCCTCTTCTACTTCACTCAGGTGCGTCTGCCATTTTTCATCTCTCGAAACTCTCCTCTTGTTCTTGTTGAATTGAGCTGCATTTGTTCCCGTTTGTGTTAGGACTTGGCTGAAATGCGTTTCCAACGAGTGACTAATAATCCTGTTATACAGAAAAAAGTAGCTATCATGCCTTTTTCTGACGAATCATATATCACTATAACTGACTCCATTGAGTTCCCCACCATAGAACTCAACAATTACACCCACTTGTTCAACACTATAAGGTCAAAATGTAATATGTGTTTATGTAGCTATTGGTCAAAAAGCATCTTCTGTGGCTTAGGTAGTGAATGCTCTCAAGGAAAGGGGAGCTATGGAATACACTATTGTTTGCGAGAGCGTCGAGGTATGGTGAGGTCGAATCGTGCGCTCAAGCTTTTAGAGCAGTTCGCAACAGGGTTAATGTGATTTTTAAATCTCGATATTCACCCGGGTTCTTGATTTGCTCCTGCGGAATTCCGAGCTGCTGGGTAGTTCATTGAAAGGCGCCTGCTTTTTGGTTTGTGAGTGGTGTTTTTTATTGGATTCTGAGAAGCTGAATTGAGTGTATAACCGCAAAAGAGGAACTCGATCCAATCATCATCAGTTAGATGTGCTTGGTACTCCTCTGTTATCCTTGACCATTCGGGAAGCATCGACTGTGTTTAAGTTTACGCGGAAGTCCTGCTCCTGTCTCAAGAATCTTCTTCACGTATGTGAAATTAAACTTCCTGCTAGTTTAAGCGGAAGGAAATGATACATACAATAACCTGTATGAGAAGGGATTATCAAGGAAGACTGAACTGTTATCAATGTGAGCCGGTGATATCTGTGACTTCCTTTATCCCTCAATGCAGGAGGCTCATGCTTTGGCCTGCTTTTGTTTTTGTTTTGAATCATGGTGTTGATATCTAGTCAACACTCTGTTTGTACTTGAGCATTGCGAAAACATTCGAAGTTCCTAGTTTGACTTTGTTTTTCTTCTAATTCAAGGTGATTGAAGGTTATAAAGACTTTGCGTTATCGGAATATGCAAGAGTCGGAAGGGCGTTAGCGTTGTATGAAGTCGGTGACAGGGAAGAAGCTATTGCAGAGATGGAGGATGTTTCCATATCATTGAAGGGATATCCAGGTACTTGTGAGAAATTAACATTGGTGCAATCCTTGAGAAATTAATAGGTTGGTGTTCCCACAGGGATAATGTTTTGCAATGTATGTGCAGAAGTCCATGCAGCTCTTGCAGCAGCCTTATATGTGGACAAGCATGCCCCCTTGCTTGCTGAAAACCAGTTCACAATTGCAACCCTATTGGATCCCCATTACACAGATCTTTCGTATGTAAAAGAGACGAAGCACTGGCCTCCAAGTTTAGTCAGTTCATTGCAGCAATTCATCACACTTACATAAAGATAGAGTCATCACATTTCCCACGCAGTTGATCAGCAAGAACTGATTTGCACTGTCATTATATCTTATTCTTTGTGAACCTGTATAATAGTCCAATTCACCAAGAGAAAGCTAGGCTGATTAGTAGAGTTCATGACTGAGATGGATCATTGTTCTCTTTGATAAGCTTTGCAGCAAATTCTACCCCTGTATCTGTGCTATATTCTTTACCTCTGTGCTTTGTGAGGTTATGAAGAATTGCACTTAGCTTCGCCTCAAAGGACAAATTGCATTTTGATTGTTACTGCTATTTTTGAGCTGTAGATGTCAGTGTTGTTGATAAATATTTCCGAAAGCTAGTTTCGTAAGCCTGCTTGTTCAACTCAATTTTTTGATACTTTCTTGTCTATTAACAGATGAACTCTTTGATGCACTGACTGTGACTATCAGGGGGAAAAAAAGATATCAGCATGCCTGTTTGGCTGCACTACCCCTGAGAATTTGTCTTTACCTCTAATAATAATGTAGAGAAGGGGAAACAATCGGCATGCCTACCTGTGAGGATAGGTGCGTTTTCATTAGCATTAGGATGGAAAGAAGCTTTCATAGGACGGCTAGAGTTTACCTAGAGAATGCCGAATTTGTCGTTCTAGCCATCTTCGGGCGCACTTTGTCAAGTGCTTACGTCAACATACTGTTTGAGCTTCGGGAAAGCAATAATTGGGCGATAAATCCTGGCAACAACATGCTACAGCATTCCCTTGAATTAGCTTACTGTAGATCAAACTTTAAAGCCAGTGAGATACACTTCTTTTTTTTTTCCTGCTCTTTTTGGTCGGGGGGATATATTTCGACCTTTGGACTTTTGTCACCCATCTCCCAAATTACGCCCCGAAGCTTCAGCAAAATCGGTAGTTTCTTCTGATCCACACGTTGGATTTGTTTTCATGGGAGGATGGCATGACGAAAGCATCCTTTCCTTAATTTAGTCTCGGACTTCTTAAGAGACTTGTTTTGCGAAAATTTATCCCTGAGAAACCTTTTGAGTGCTATATCCTAGTTTATCAGGTACTCTCTTAGTCGCATATCCAGCATGTAAGATGCATTAACTTTTTGACCCTACTCCTGGATTTTGATCGTGATTAATGTTATCATTATGTTTTTCTTTTTTTTTGGTAAAAATGTTATCATTATGTTTGGCATAAGGATTGTTAACTTTTTTGCCATTACTTTCAAAGTGCTTTTGGAGCTGCAAATTTTTCTCCTCTTTTGCCTTTCCTGCAAGAAACAGGGGATCTTTTACCCACCCAGTTTATTGCATGGATAGCAATCACTCTCGAAGGGGATGGCCATTCACTCAAACAGTCATAAAGACGGATACCTACTATGACTTTTTGACTCTTGATTGCATGTTTTTGTTTGTGGGTCCTTCTTTATTCTTAATGTCGTACCTACCAGGATTCTCTTTCTAGATCGACTTCACATCAAAGGGTATGCACGCGTGAGGGTCATATTAAGTCTCGGTCTTTCTGGTAAATTTTGGTTTTCATGCCGGTGCTAATCACTCGAGGTGCATGTCTTTATCGAGCCATTTTGGGTACGTACATACGTACGTTGTTATGTTTAGACATGTTGCTTGATGCCACTGTTTGGGCATACAGGATAAGTCTTTAAAGTTCTTGGTTTGAATTTGTTCTTTCCACGGAGTTTGGTAGCTGGATTGGGTCACCAAAGCAAAGTTTGAAAGGCTGCTGGTGACTTGTCATCTCCTTTTACCCTGGCAAACTGACCTACCTGCATCTGTTTTGCGAGGTCTTAAAGAGCAGAGCACCCGTAGACTAGCTTATAGTAAACAAAGAACTTGGGCAAAGATTTGTAAAGCGGACAAGACGATACCCTCTTCTTCTTTTTAAATAGCCATTCATATAAGAGAACTCTGGCCAGTTTAAACATTCTCATATTGGGAAGATTCTGATTTCTGTCATTATCAACTTACTTAACCAACTGAAGTAATCATTTGGCCATCCCCGTTCGTGTTTTCTTTGCATAGATGATGCTCGTGGGTAGCCCCCTCTTCCCCCTTGTTTGGGTGGTTCTCTATCTCGTCTTTCCCTAGGTCTTTCAGTCGTTGTTGTTGCTGGTTCCAGTTCACTCGGCTGCTGCTTTGGTTTGGTTGTATCCTGGTTTTGTGGGGTTGTATTTCTGCCCTCCCTTTTCGTTTGTTCTTGTCTTGCTTTCTGCCCTGGCTACGCTGTTCGTTAGCCTTCTTTTAGCTGCATGTTTCCCGTTTCGTGTATCTTTCTCTACAGCTTGGGTTGGCACCCTTCCACTCGATTGGTACTCTGACATTCTGAGTGCAAGTTTTTTGGTGTCGGCTCTTCTCTCTGTTCTTTGTATGGCCTCCTGGCTCTCTAGTCTATCTATAATACTTACCTTTTACAAAAAAAAAAAAAAAAATTACTTAACCAACGGTGAATGTTATAATTCTGTTTTCTTCTTCTTGTTTTTTTTTTATTTTTTTTTGGGTATATTCTTGCAGTATTTGAAAGAATGGGGGGAGGGGGCTGGAGTATGGACAACATCCACTTGAACTAGATGATTCCATGTTGAAAATTCATTGTACCCTAACTCTGGTCCAAGTCACATGACGTGCTCTACACTGTTGTGATGTTGACTGAGTAAAGTTGACTGGCATGCCTGGAGGATTTTTGTGCATGGATTCCCAAATTGACACGCTTTAAACAGTTGTGTGGATTCCCACTCGGTGCAAGTACCAGTCCCTATTTCACATTAGAGAGCTACTTTAGGACGGATCAGTACCGGGGAAGTCAACAACAGTTGAACTTAGCCGGCTTGCTTTTGACCCTCGTTGCCGAAGGATGGTCGGTTCTTTGTCGTTGAAGCATGAGCGCGCTTTGCTGTTGCTCCTGTACTGAAGTCTTCCGTGTAAGAGAGATTAGGACCGCCGCTTACTGGTTCACTTTATGGGCCGAAACCTGGACCACCAATTTAGAAAAACCCTCCCTCCTTTTTTTTCTTTTTCTTTTTCTTTTTTCCAATATGCTTCAGAGATATTTTGGTTTAGTTTTCACATATCGAACTAAGCCGACCTCTCTGACTTGAACTCGGTAATATAGAGGCTGCCATAACTGGGACCAAGGAACTTGCTAAAATTTGCTTGCTCATGACCCGAGCATGATAGTGTCATAGTTCGTGTTGTTTGTGTCTTTTCGCGGCACGGAATATCGGTTCTTGAACAGGAACAGGCTGACTAATGACTCTATGTTGATGTTTAATTTATCAATCAGACTGAAGAAAACTTTTGATGATGGTTTTCAGTTTATCAATCGACATATGTTGGTCTTTAATCCACTCTTTCTTTAATGTAGGTAGAGTGTATTGTTTATCATGTGTTGAATGACCGGCCAAAATTCCTACTTTTGCTTAAAACATCTAATTCTAAAACTGATTTGTACCAATAACTCTTGTTTGTTTCTCTAAAGAAGGTTAGATAATATGCACTCACGTTAATATCATAAGACGGGCGTGCTAGCAATTTGAACTCAACAAGCAGGCCGACAACCTTGGTGAAGTCATTACGAGATTTCTGAATGAGCTTAGCTACCGAGAATGTTCATTCAAAAGCACTCCTTACTTACCCTTCTCTCCCGTGCCTACACGCCTGCTGGATTTTGTGGAAAGCAAAGTGACTGAGCATTCTCTGAAAATCTTGAGCATCGGACATAGGAACTGAGGTTACTCTGTCTCTCTCTCCTCCTCCTCCTCCTCCTTTCTTTGCTTTGCCTTGTTTGGCCATTCTCTGACTAAATGATACCTAAAGGTTGGGAGACACCATAGTCTCTCTTATGCTAGAAATTTCTGATCGGAACTCAAGGTATCACTGTTGATTTTTCCGAATAGTTCCTAAGAAGATCCAACTTTTTCCAAGTCCACTGTTGCATGCAGAATGTACTCAAAAACAGTTCCTTTCTTTAAACTCTTATAGGAGTTGATGAGACATAATTGATATTATAAAGGGGATGATGTTACATGAAATATAGACAATACCAGTAAAGCGAGTGAGCAATGGCGAATCATAATCAAGATCCACATAGGCATCAGATCAGACATCCCAATCAGGTCCCAGAATTCAACTACCCATGCTTTGATTCCCCTTTTTTTCTGTGGTGTACATGTTCTTCTTTTTGCTTTTTTTTTTTTAATTAAATTTCTCCCAGGACTAAACAGATGATCCAAGCATTTTGAGCAGCATCCTGGCCTTTGTCTTGGTCCTACCACTACACTGGCTCTGTAGAAGAAACAGCAGCTGTGTTAAAACTCCTGCACCAATTGCCCGTTCTCGCGCCAATGATGAATCGGAACATATGATCGTAAGTGAATTGACTGCGCTCTCGCTCCCTTCATGATTTGATGCTCCAAAGACCATCCTGACAAGAGAGGATACACCGTTTGGGTTATTGAGCAATGCCTCTTTCACCTGGGCATTCCCTTGAAGCAGCCGCTCTATCGTGGAGACCGCTATTGGAGAGAGGCATCTTTGACGTCTCTCCTTTTCAGCGGTCAAAGTCGAAATGTGGGCAACCAGCCCATTTACCACACCTTCTCTCACCAGATTCCACTCATTCGACTGTAGGGAACATAACGACCTTATCGCCTTGACCGCCGCCTCAGAAACCTCTGAATTTTCGGGAAGGAGGATAATTATTTGACTGAGGAAATTGCGGTTTTGGCCGAGAACAGCACAGAGATCTTTCATTTCTGAAGATGATGAGATTGTATCAACAAGTTGGCAAATGCTGAGCTTGATACTATTCGTGCCTTGTTTGCACAAATTCACCAATGATGCTTGTTTGGAGTCTTCTTTGAGTATGTCCAGTGACTTCACTCTTCCATTTGCCAGCAATTGCAGAGTACAAGCCAGTGCTTGTTCTAGGAACTTTACATGGTCAAGGGAGAGTTCAGATTCCACTTTCCCAAGTATCAGTTCCAACAACAAAGGCAGGAAACCCAGCTGCAGAAATAGACTACACCTTGACGTCGATTCCTCGCATAGAATACTAATACTCTCTAGAGCTTGGAGCTTACTGACCATGCTCACTTCCTGGGATTCAAGGGTACTCTTCAGGGTGGCCACCAGGGAGCGATCAGGATCAACTGTCTCGAGACCGGGATTGAACTGGTGGCGGGACTCTAGCCACCGATCTATCAGATGGCGGAGAGTGTGGTTGGGGACGATGGACAAGTCGTGGAGCTTCTGCATTGTGACGGGGCAGGTGAGGTTGCCGGCAGCCAGCCATTGCTCAATGCTGGGTCTGTCATAGGTCTGGCCAGTGCAAAGAGTGACTGGATCTGTGAATAAGTCCAGGCTTATTGGGCATCTGAACAAATGAGGTATGCCCGTTTCAGTCTTCTTCATGAGGATCAAGATCAACCCCAATCAAAACCAAAGAAGCCAAACGATGATATTGGCGATTGAAGAGCAAGATAGGGAAGACTGGAAGCAAGAAAGTTGAGAACCTAGTGGGAGGAATCAGATGAGGACACCAGCATGGAAACGCAGGGATTAGAAACGAGAGCTAGAGAGGGGAGATGAGGCCAAAAGATGGGTCTTATCCTTGGTGAAAAGGGCAAAGAGACTGCCACTAAAAATATGGAACAAAATTTGGAAATGGTCCCCCACCTTTTCCCTTCAGCTTTCTCTCTCTCTCTCTCTCTCTCTCTCTCTCAGAGCCAGCAGTCTATTCATCAAACTGGTCAAACTGACCCACTAAAGAGAAAAGGGTGGGCGTTTTCATTGAACTTTGATTCTACATTAGTAGGTTGGATTGATAAGTGTGTGTCTGCGTGCGTGCGTGCGAAAGAGAGAGAGAGAGAGAGAGAGGAGTGTAAATCACTCCGACGTCCTACGTATGTTGACCAAATTGTTGGGGAGCTTAAATACTTTGAAAAGCTACACCTATGGAAATCTTTTCCAAACAACAATTAATAAGATATGACGTTAGTGAATTTTAGTGAGATGCAACACATAACGCATATGTGAGTGGCTTCACGTTTTTGCCGACGACATTTAGAGAATCCATCAACAAAATTCGGTTGAATCAAAATGAACAGGGTAATTAGGCGAATATGGGAATGTATAATTAGAATGCACTAAATTTCTATATATGAGGGATGTGAGACTTCTTTTTCTTTTCTTGTTGATATAGTAGGTCCACTGACGTTCGGATTAGTTTTTAACTAAATAGTATCGATATCGACACATGACATACGATATAAAACGTTAACACGTTATTTCTCAAAAAATAAAAAATTCCGACATATTGTATATTAAATGTATATTTTTATATATACATCACAACTTTAATCAAATTAATTTGCTTCAAATTCATAAATAAATAAATAAATAATAAAAGAGCATAAAATGAATTTACAATAAAAACATTAATCCACCATCTGTTAATATAATTTATTATTTCAATTTAACAAATTCAACTCCAGTCCAATAATCCATAAAACTTGAAGGAACAAAAAAATATGAGCAATCTACATTCTAAACTTGCGTATGAGAACATGTTGGAACAAAAGAGAAAAAAACAAACTTGGAGGTGAATTGTGTGTCACGGAAGTGAGAGTAAGAAGAAAAATAAAACTAGGTTTTTCTTCTTTCCCCTTTTATTATTTTTATTATTTTTTTTTTTACATATTTTCATTTTGACCCCTTATTTGTTGAAAATTCTTAAAATTAACCCTTTGCATATCAAAATTATGTGTCGGAATTCCAAACTCACATATTGGAATTCTAGACTCGTGTATCGGAGAGCATTTGGAGAGTTGACTAAGCGTAGGATTTTCCGATATCCATTGAGCAAGTGTCGAACACGTGCCGAACAAGTATCAAAGTGCCTGACACAACTTGAAAGCTCTTGAAGAGTGTCGGTACTTCCTAAGTTTTCATGCACCTCAATATGTTTACTCTTCATATTAAAAAAAAAAAATTATGGTCCAACCCATTACATTAATTCTCGCCTTCTCTTTGAGGGATACGAAGTCAGGCCGTGAGTTAGCATATTGAAACATATAATATGAGACAACGACAAAACTGATTGTGATGCAAAATTAAAAACCACTTTCGACGAGGACTTGGAGAGATTCGAGGGAAGAAAGGTCTGGGATTACTTCCAAAGGGCTATTTAACACAACTCAAATTAAGCGGAGCTTCAAGTACACGGTGTGACCGACCAAAAAAAAAAAAAAGAAGTACATGGTGTCGATAAAATAATTATATGTTTACATATAAGTATGTTAATAAATAAATGGGAAAGGGCCTAGAACATCACGTCATTAAATAAAATATCAAGGGATGGTCCCCGTTCTTCACAAGAAAGAACAAACATAATAAAACAAGGAAGAGCCGCAAGAGTATAAAAACAACCCATGTTTTCAGGGATGACTTTCAATCTCTACTCATAATATGGAGCCCCATTTGTATATACCACAGCAAAGTTTGAAGCCAGACCAAAATAATCAATTCATAAAATAAAAAAAAATCTAAAAAAAAAAAAGAAAAAAGGAAGAAAACATGTGATCTAATGGTAGATTCTCTTGATCTTGGAATGATGACAGGACCTCCTCCTCACATGAAGCATAACTTTCAACACATGTGCTTCGATTTTCTAGAAATGGAGGGCTACACTCCCCAGTTCCCCACCTAAAGTTTTTTGACTCAGTTAGTTCAAAATTACCCTCTCTCTCTCTCTCTCTCTCTCTCTCTCTTCAGCTTTTAATTTATTCTATAAATGTTAAAGTGATTGGATGGAAAATATTTAAATGGGGTGATTTGTCGCTTTGACGTGTTGTTTCACAGATCTTCTACTTTGAATTTTGAAGTTGGTAACTTAATTGGAGCCATGAGTGCTAGTATTTTTCACGTTTCTTTTTCACATTGCAAAGATTGAACCAGTGGCACACTGACTGCAAAAATTGGTTTTTTCGTTGGCAACAATAGGAAGTGTGAATTTTTTTTTAAAAAAAATTAAAAGCCAAATTACTTTCTCAATTAAAAGAAACTTCTAAATATCGTTTGGCAACCTTAGCCCTCAATAATTTTATTTTTATCTCCTTGACTGTGATTAATTAGCAATGCTGATTAGCTAGTAGATAAATGTTATATTAACGACAACGTACTAATTATTAGCTCTATGAGTAAAAATGAAAGAGGTGTTGAGCTTTGGAGAAAATAAGCAATTTAATGTTTCTTTCTACGCATGATGACCCAAATGAATGCATTATACAAATTTTGCACCTATTCAATCTATCCACCATGCCCTTAAATAACTCTTTTGAATAAGTTTACTTAATTAGTGATTAGCACAAGTAACTTGGAAATATCGACATGGTCATTGCAAATTTAATTTGTAAGATTAATGAAAATTACTAATCTTATCATCCATGAAATAAAACTCCACCATATTTAACCAAAGTCTCATTCATGATTTTTCTGTATAGTGGTTTTTGAATATCTCATGATTTTATGTTCTTCTTTGGAAGAATTAAGCAAAACACTTTTTGTTTCTAAAAATTACCAGAATTAGCAAAATTTCATTATCTCATCTCAATTACGGTTTTCAAGTGTTATGAGCAGACGAATACTATTTGACTCTTTCTCTTCAATTATTTAGTTTTTTCGACCGTTCACAGGAATACTTTAAACCTCCATCCGACCAGATACTGCTATGCTTCGACTTGGACATGGCAGTTGGAATATGGCCAACTTAAGCGGTTATATTAACTTCATTTCTTCCTTTAATAGAATAAACATTTTCCAAAATTAGAACTCCAATTGTAGATTTTTCGTAAAACACAATTTGAGCAAAAATGTTGTGTTGCTTATAGATAAATACAAATTTTCCTTTTTATAAGTGCTTAGACAAGCCTACTAGTAATTTTAAGGGTTAATACCCTAAAAAAAACCTCAAACTAGTACATTTATAACAAATTTTTCCTAAATTAATTTTTTGATCACAAAAAACCTCAAACTAGTATACTCGCAATAAATTTACCTCAAGAGTTCACAAAAAAAAAAAATTAAACTGGTATATTTGTGACATATTTACTTTAACCGCCACAAACCTCGAACTGATATATTTGTAACAAATTTACCATTGTTAAATTTGATTAATAACACAGAAAACCACAAAAATAATACAACTGTGACAAACATATAGTAAAATCCCAAACTACATGTCATCCAACTTAGTAATTTGACAGTAAAATTTAATGAAAACTAACAGAGGGTAAATTTATCACAAGTGTATTATTTTGAGGTAAGTTTGTCAAAGATGTAATAGTTTGGGACTTTTGCTAGTCAAAAATCAATTTATGATAAATTTATCATAGAGTACCAATTTGGGATTTTCCAGAATATTAACCCTAATTTTAATTAAGATAAAAGTAATGGATTATTATCTAAAAAGTCTTAAACTTATTATAAGACGGCCAATTTAGGTTTGTACTTTTCTATTGTGCTAATTGAACTATATTTGTAAATCGTCAAAACGTTTAAAATTAAACTAGCAAATCATTAAAATATTTATGACTAAATTGACATAATTGAAAGGTTTATGACTGAATTTGCACAATTCAAAGTTTTATAAATGAATTGATGGTCGTACAATTAATCTATGACTTTTCAGGTAATTTTTTCTAAAAGCAGGGAGATGCGAATTTTCTCTTACAAGTTTGATTTGTATGCATTTCTTTAGGCTCCCAATTTCTTTGTCCAATTTAAGAAAAAGATGCCATGCATTGGAGTGCTTGCCCGTGCATGCACTTTAGAAAAATGAATATGAGAGAGAGAGAGAGAGAGAGAGAGAGAGAGAGAGAGAGAGAGAGAACGCCAAGTAATACCAAAGAGACAAAACAAAAGACAGAAAAGAGGCCACTAACATCCATCAAAAACCTTACTTAATTAGAGTTTAGAGGTGAACAGAAGTTTGACCTTTGAACCCTAAATTGTCTGCAATCGGAGTTAGGTGATCGTGATGTCCATTAAAGTTTTATGATATAACTTACCGGTCAATGAGCCCAGAGAGAGAAAATAAAAATCAAACTTTGCTGTCGACCTTCGCAAATCATTGGCCGGGCAATTGGCGTACGGCATTTGTTTGTTATTGCCTGCCATTAACTATAATAGCCCACATTACAAAATTATGAAATCACCCTTTTGATTAAAATATATATATATTTTAAAAAAAAAGGTTTGATTCCAAGTATGGCAGAGGCATTAAGGACAGGCTTTCATTAACTTTCATTCTCCTTTTTTTGCAACTTGATGGTCGTGCTGATTGATACATGTTAATTTCTGGTCTCTGATAATGACCAAGGACATAATTTTTTCTTTAATCTAATCGAGCTATTAGTTGGACCATACTCAGATGCTTAATTTTCAAGCCCCCCAAGTCCCTCTTCACGTGCGATTGCTGTTGCCAGAGGGAAAAGGCAACGGATATAGGACAAGTCAAAGTAAAACTCTCCATCTTTTGAACAAAAATGGATTGGAGTAGAGGAATACTCGTGATCAAAGACTTGAAATCCAATCCATATTCATTGCCAAGACAAAAGAGAAACATCTACATGACAATCTTTAATTTAATATAAGAATAATAGTCTATAATGTACTATAAAAAACTAAATTATAAATAATTATAAATTATTATGAGACTCATTTTTTCAAGAATTTGTAACTCACAATAAGACTGTTATTTTCACAATACCTCATGAACTATTATATTAATAAAGCCCCAGACAAAATATATTACTCTAGTTGATAATTGAGTTCGGTCAAATTCAATCATGCCAAGTCGACCGCTATATTTAATATTTCTTCGAGTACAGGTCTACAAAATCTTAACATTTCAATTGAGCAACTTATTATAATATAACACCTTTTCGAAGACTGTCCTATTATTTACCTAATTAGGTAATGGTTTTGGCGTTCTACTGTTGCGAAAATGAAATAACATTAATGTGTATATCAGATAAAATTTGTTGCAGTGGGAATCGCAAGACTAAATTGTAAAAAGCACTTTTCAATCAAATCCAAATTGATTAAATCGAGAAGGGCCCATCTTATGGGGTCACTAATAATTGAAACTTTTTCGTTTAGTCATTTTCATTGCAAAAATAAACTCCATCCATTGGTGTTTTCATCCACGGCAATCCAAATCGTGTCTGCTTATCATATATGGGCATAATTGACACCTCCAACATAATTTCCTTTGGTCAATGGGTGGGACAATTTCAATTAGAAAATATAGTAGGTAAATTAGGTAATAAGCACGATACTTTATGTGCGGCTTCGTTTGATCCTCCATGATGAGCTAAATTGCCGGGAAATTATCAAATTAGTTAGATGAACAACTTAGATCTAACTGATGGAACGGACCAATTAGACTGAGTTCAGTTGATATTTTATTCGACCTAGCACATCCTTTTTAAGGTTACCATAGATCTACAAAACCAAGAAGCTCACAACATCGTTGTTTAAAAAAGAACATAGATCATTGTTCAATGATATGTCACATGAGTGACCTAGATAACTTCTTCTTGCTGTCATGAATCCCAGATATGTGATAATCATATTATAGAAATTTATCATATTTTCTAGGTAATTCAGGTAATAATTCACAGATGCCACCAAGAAAGAGAGGAATCATAGATGAAGTGACAAAGTGGGGGTCGGTCTCAGGATAAGCCTGACTATCTATTTTAAATATGGAATATTGCTAGGTTTATGATTTTATTTTGAATATTTTACTTGTCATGGGTTTGATTTTATCCACCCTTAGCTGTGAAAAATAAATTAATAATTTCCTCAGACATTTTGGAAGATTGAGCTGGACAAAAGAAAAACCCAGCCTGGAAAATTTAATTTATGTATTCAACTCTAGGAAGGCGTCACCTTCGCCATTCACCAGTCAAAGACGGCAGAAACCAGCCGCCAACGGCATACGAAGTTAACTAGAAGCAGCAGAAAAGTATGACCTTTTCTTCCCAATTTTGACAAATTATCGAAAGGGTTTCGGATAAGATGTGTTCTGTTTGCACATTTTCTGAAGAAAGTACACCATTCATCATCTTGTTATGTCTGTTCTGGAACGTTTGGTATGACAACTCATCCTGCAATTTTCATTGCAGGCCTAAGTTGAGTTTTTCGCTTGCTCATGGATCCTTCATGCTAGCTTCATCTTTTATTTTTTTCTCACTTGCAAGGCTTTCTGCGAGCGCCAGATATGTGAGCCGCTGAAGCTTCGAACAATTCTCAAGCCGTGCGGGGTTGTGTAAAATTAAAGAATGCGACCTTCCGTTCCCAGTGGGTTTATCTGAATGTAAACTTACATTTCCAATGAAACAGATCCTTGGATTGATCAAACCGGTCAGAACAAGTACATTATGACGAGGAAGATCGGTGCGAGATTATGGACATGTACATGCTTGATAAGTGATCCTTAATAATGTTTTATCTCTGTCCGTTGTTTGTTACAGATGAGCTTGTTCAAATGAGGCATGCTTCATGAGCTAGTTAGTCCTAGGAAGGCTTAAGATGTCCTTTCTATTCTGATACCAGATTAGAGAGGAATTATGGAAAAAATGAAGGATACCAAAACAACATATTTTAGTTACCGTAATCTAGTGAATGAACAGAACACGGATACGTTCTGTACCCTGACTTTGCAACGCATCAAGCCGGACGAAATACAGTCGTTTCGCTTTTTCACCCCCCAAAATTCTGTATACTTATAAAATCTAGAACTACATGCCCGGTTAGTCGCAAAAAAACAAGAACCAAAACCAAAGTCTGTTGCTCCTTCTTCCCCTGCTAAGTGGTCACACTTGCTGTATATTGTCGTTATACAGATAGAGCCATTGTGTCCAGTGTTTTCTTTCCCTATTTGATGTTGATTTATTGTCCCCTTTATGATCCTGATCTGTCCCAAGATACCGCAGCCTGAAAATCAAGGGCTATAACCCCGTGCTTGTGGTGATGGCCGCCGATTTATATTGACGAATTGAAGGTCGTTTGAGTCCCTAGGGCTGTCTGGTGTTCCAAGGCCTTCTCCCTGCGGTCCTACACCGGCATACTGTTGCACTACGAGTACCGATACAGTCGCCGCGAAATCTGATGATGCCAACAAATCCCCAATTGCTCCAAGTTCGGGGCACTCGCTCCAGTCTGTGAGCCCTGCTGTGAGCGGCGATATCATCCCTTGCCCTCTCCCCACTATGAAAAGATCATGTGAACTATCGATTGACTGTATTGCTGTGACCGTCTCCTCCCCATTGTTCACTATCTTCTCGATGTAAACAACCGACTCGTTATTGGCATTCCTCATCCTGAACTCCTTCACATACTCTTCATCGAGTTGCCTATCCTTATCACTGTCCGTCACGACCGATAAAATCCTGGAGTCACCAAATTCGTTGGTGGATGCAGCTGCTGTGTCGATCGCCTCCTCACCTGGCATGAACCTCATCACCGTGAGGTTGATTCCAGGATGTTCGCACATCCTCCATCCATACGCTAAGGCCTCACGATCATCCGGTCCCCCAAAGAACAGGACTGCAACGTGATGAGCAACTTGGTTCGCTGCCAAGCGGGTAGACCCATTTAGGCCTCTGTCTACGAGAATCCCCACGGAGCATGGGCTGTTTGCCAATACGTTTTGGTTGATCATTCGGAAAGCGGGATTGGTGGCTTCCATCCCCCCATCGACCGTCTGCTGCTTGTGGAAAGGGATGATGATAAAAGCCGAGCGCTTATCCTCTGCCAAGTTGCAGATGTCCTCGTGCATCGTAGAGTATGGCGATATGGCCGTGAGGGGCTGGACAGTTACATAACCCGTATGTTGTTCGTAGTTTTCGAAGGCATTGATGATGTGGTCAGACTGAGCCTGTGTACGGTTCAGGGCTGGTCGACCTGATTTCCGAGTATTGTGGACAATGAGCATGGCAGATGCACGCCCAGTGAGCTCGACTAGGTGGAGCACGTAGACACAGATTGGAGATTTTTTGGTGGCGTTGGAAGCCTCCAGGAGGTTAATGACTGTTGGCACGTTTCGAGGTGTGTGGACGCAGACAAGCACTCGAAACTCCGCATCGGGCTTCGACCTTTGAATTGTTCGACGCTTATAGGGCATGAATCTCCTGGCTGGCCGGTAAATTACCGTAACAATGGGTGTGATGATTGCGGTGATGAACACAGCTACAATCACCATGGCTGCAAATGATTTGTCGTCCAAAACCTGCAAAATCCCAAAGTTTGATTTCATCTTCACGGTCCAATGGCTTGCGCAAACAGATGATAGGACCCCAAAAGTTAAATCTTACGCAAGGAATGTCAGTCATGTTCATACCTTTTGGTCCTTGCCGACATTAAGAATGATCATTTCGACTAGTCCCTTGGTGTTCATGAGCAAACCGAGCGTAATTCCTTCTCGGACGGTCATCTGGTAAAATACGGAAACTATGAGAGTCCCGGAAATCTTGCCTAGGCTGGACAGAATAATGATGAGTCCTAGGATCCCCCAGCTTCTCGCCCCCGCAATCTTCCTTACATCTGTCCTAAGCCCACTGATTGCGAAGTATAGAGGAAGCAGAAGCCCTGAAACAAAGTCCTCAAGCTTTTCGATCAGAGTAACTCCTAGCGGCCCGTTCGGAATGATCAGTCCAAAGACGAATGCTCCGAAGACAGAATGCGTTCCTATGGCGTCTGTAATGAAGCCCGATATCATTACCCCGGTGAGAATCAGGCATATGTAGAATTCACTATAGGTTTCTCCCTCCGGGGTCCGCCGAATCATCCAGGCAATTGCGGGTCGCACTACGAAAATGCACACGAGGACGAAAGCCACGCTAGATAGCACTACCCATAGGGATGCAAGGGAAGCCTTCTCATTTTCCGCCAATGCGATGGCCAAAGCTAGGAGTACCCAAGCGCACATATCGTTAATAAGAGCAGACGACATTGCAATCTGTCCTAACTCCGTGTTAATCAGTTTGAGCTCGGCAAGTACCCGAGCAAGTACTGGAAATGCAGTCACGGAGAGAGCTACCCCGAGGAACAGGATGTAAGTGCCTTGCGACATGCTTCCACTCTTAGTGTTCAGCAAGAAGGAGAAACCCAGTCCGAACAAGAAGGGCAGGATCATGCCTGCAATGGCGATCGCTAAAGACTTCCTCCCCGTGCGCTTGATCACTGAAATGTCCATCTCTACTCCAACTAGGAAGAGGAAGTAGAGCAGCCCCACGTTTGCCATCGTCTCGAGCACCATCACGCTTCTAAGGGGGAATATCGTATTTGCGAAGGTGTCGCTCCTGCCGAGGACCGATGGCCCTAGCAGTATTCCTCCCTGTTTCAGGAAGATCAAATCTAATTAAATGCGGTTATGCGCATACAGAAACTTTTGCAGTACCGTATCTTTGCTTTTGGCTCTCATTAACTAATGCAGTGGCCTGATCTATATAAAATTCACCTAAGTTTTGATGGCAAACATGATTAAGGTCTTCTGCCTGCACTAACCTGGAATTTGTAGATGGAAAGATGACCGGCAAATGCGATTTATCGGTTGAATGACGATAATACGAAATGCACAAAAAGCAGAACCCAGAATTGGTCATTCAATCATGTCCACGTTTATGGAAGGAAAGAAAAACACAGGTTCATAAAGTCGTCGTGCATCAAAATTAATAGACGGAAATCAGACCGCATTTCTTTTCTGATCTGCCAAAGGCGACACTAATAAGTTAGCATAGACCGACTTACCAGGATCTCGGAAATAACTCGTGGTTGGCGAAAAGGCTTGAGTACATACACCATGACGCGCGTGACGACGACGACGAAGGTCAGTTGCAAAATGAAGAGGGGCAGGGAATAATCCAGGGGATTATCGCCTTGCCATATGCCGTTGGTCGTGATCATGGTCGGCGCGTAACAGATGATCGAGTCCTCCGATATGTTTGCGTCCGCCATTGCTCCCTACCTTATCTTCCTACTCCCCTCCTGCTGTTCTTCCAACAAGACTCCCACCACCTAAACACCCCCCGTTTGCTTTGACAGAGAGTCAGAACAAGATGTTCATGGCAAATTTTGCAGAGCAAGATTCAAAATTTGCTCATCATCATTGGGCAGACTCAAATTTTGGGTTCGTCATGTGAAGAAATTTACGGTTGCAGCTTGAAAGAGGGAGAGAGGGAGAGGGGGAGAGAGAGAGAGAGAGAGAGAGAGAGAGAGAGAGAGAGAGAGAGAGAGAGAGAGGGACAGGTAATTCGTTAACATTCCTTGGTTAAGCGGCCTATCTGGATGCTGCGTGTTCTGTGGTTATTGTAGTTGTGGATTGTGTACATGCCACATTTTCAGGTCGAGGGCACATCACAATTCGTTACCTGAGATGATAAGACATTATTTTCCTTCCTAGTACAACGTGCAAAAACCAAAAATAACGAACTCGTTCGATTATTTCAATTAGAGTCTGCTTCCTTGAACTCCATCCAAACATAGTGCATTAGATAATCTAGTGCAGATTGGACAGCGATCTGTTAGCCCTATTCAAATGGGACAGGCTTTGTGCGATCTAGCCATTCAAGACATGGATTGTGGACATGGCCGCTCCGATACAGTAATGAGTTACCCCATCGAGGTGTGAAAATCGCTTAAATTTGTGATGTATGAACATGAACTGATTCAGAAATTTTAAAATTCGCCGCATTTACTTTATCATGTACGTGTGACATTCGTATGTACCTAATCTATTTATGTATAATTTTCCCTTTTTAGTGAAAAAAAAAAAACCTGTACGGTATGGTCCCAATACAACAAAAGGGGGACCGCAAAGTTGGTTTAACCGTACATCTGTTCCAGGAACCATACAGAAAGCCCATAGATGGCGATGGGAAGGCACTTCATCTAATCCTTGGGAATCTTCACAATGAATGCAAGTGCTTCGCTCTCTGTATTGCTTGCTTCACCTTGGCCAAGGGTTCCTCATACAATATCGCAGGGTCATCGAACTTTGACGCCAGACTCGGCTCCCCAAGGAAAGCTCGGAAAGAGTCTGCTACGGAGTAGGAGAGTGATTGGAGGTTGTATCCTCCTTCCAGAAAGAAAATGCAGCGTCCCCCACAAAGTTCTTCCGCAAGTTGCTTGATGTTGGAGGCGAGCGCGTAATATGTTCCTGTAGTGAACTGCAAACTTGCTAGTGGATCCAACACATGAGCATCATACCTTCGGAAACAAGATAGACAGAGACGATGTCAGGCAGGTGCTGGAGCTCAAATTGAAGGAAGAAATGCACACAATTTCAAGTTCTCCTCGGTAGATATATGTAAAGGAAATGGCCCCTCACCCGGCTGAGACGAGAATGATATCTGGCTTGAACCTTTGTGCGCATGGTGCAATGACTTCATCAAACACAGTCCTCATAGCAATGTCACCAGAGCCCCCAGGTAGTGGCAGATTAAGGGTTGTGCCTTCACCATCTGCAACACCTATCTCATCGATTTTACCCGTACCTGGATAGCTTCCATCCTGCATAACCGCATGGAGTAAAGTACATGATCTCACATTTATATTCCCTCGAGATAAGTTAAGCTTCAGAAAATTTATCAGCATAAAAATATAATAAACTCACTAACTGCTGAGCACAAAGTCTAGTATACTCTCTCTAAGTGAACTTCCAATCAAATTAGTTTCAATAAGGTAACAGAACTCTGGGAGAAAAAGGGAAACTCTCTTTGCAACCTCAAAAAGCAGAAATGTTTTCTTAGCTGCCCTCATCTAATCAATTTTAACCTGAAGATTGAAGAGTTCAAGACACTTGAAATCTAGACAAAGATCCACGGCAATCTTACTTGGTGTGTCGAAAGAAAAAATACGTCTGGATCATCATAGAAAGCATCGTTGGTCCCATTTCCATGATGAACATCAAAATCAATAATGAAGACGCGCTTCAATCCATGAACACGTTGAGCATAGCGAGCTGCTATAGCTATGTTTCCAAAAACGCAGAAACCCATTGGTCCTTTTGGAATGGCATGGTGGCCTGGAGGTCGAATCAAAGCAAAAGCTGTTGGTGGATTTTGGGTGATTCTGGATGCGTCTACCTGGGAAATGTAGAGTTCAGTTTAAATATTCATTTACTTCTTCCTTCCATAAATGAAGTGTAATTTCAGTGATCACAATGATGGCAAACGTGGTGACATCTAAACATAAAAGAGACTATCGTGCTGGATTGGAACATCACCACTGAATCAACTAAAGCCATTCCAACTCCAGCTGCGACAAGTGACTCCTGGAATGTCTGCATTTGAAACCATCTTTAGTTTAAGAAAGCATCCGAAGAGTTTATCCATGCAGCTATGAGACACTTTCAAGCTTGGTATGAAGAAATCTATCTTAATGTTTTTACGAGATGCAATGGGATTATACTTTCATAGGATTAAAGATCACTTTAGGTTGTGTGCATTTTATCACTATAAGTAAGCTGAGATACTCTCGCCAAGACAGGATAGTTAGCAGAAAAGCAGCAGGATGGACTTCTACAGGACACTTCCAGATTCCTTCCTCATTAAAGAGAAATGCTCTCTCATGGCATTCTTCATTAAGGACAGCTTCATACTTAACATATTGACATTGTCATGGCCATTGCTCATCATACTTCTTATAAACCATCCTATAAACAGGTTAGTAGCCCTTGTGCTCTTAACACAATATGCTCCTAAACAATGAAGTGCTTTGGCTGACTTGTTTTTGCAGTTCAACAATGATATAATTGGTTTGACAAGATTTAATCTATATAAACACTAAGATAGACTCCTCTAGATTGCAACTGTAGGTAGCTGGAATACTTCATACCATCAACACATTCCAAGAGACTGTAAGACTGCCCATCGAAGTTTATGCATTCATATATGCATTTTAAATTTTTCTGGAAAAATCTTTATCGAAGGAGAAGATTATACATAATAATCAATCAGAAGTATAATATAGCTTGAAGAGAAATTGCATTTTAAGGGGAAAAAAAAAAATTCTACCCATTCGCTACCTTTTCATCATAGGAATGTCTACATTTGATGTACTTCGAAGCAATATCTTACAGGACCAGAACATATCATAGCAGACGTAGAAACAAATATGTAAACACATGCCGCTTCCACTACAGGAACTAACATAATAAAACTGGAGCCTCCAACAATATTAACTCTTCATGATTTGACATATTAACCAAACTTACAGTGGCAGTGGCATATGTTGGTCCAGAGCCTTCAATATAAATGATGCCCTTTTCTGAAGCCTTGTCCATGGCCTATAAAATGTAAGAGTTCATCAAACCTCGATCTTTTGGACATGCTACCAAAGAAATTGTACAGCCAAAAAGTCTTCAGCAATTTTGCACAAATTGGTCTGAGAACATAGACAAACACAATAATACAAGCAGCAAATGCATTTTACACTAACTGTCTGAGTTGTCCAGTGAAAAATAAGTACCAAAACTGGGAATCTCAATATAGCAATTTAGGTAGTCTTTGGAAGCCTAAGAGCTCAATATAAAACTGAAATTTTGCTGGTGAATGGTCCCACTCAGATGCATTTGAGCATTAGTTTGCTTGTTTGTTGTCAATTGGTTATTTTATTTTACCTTTTACTTTGTAATGTAACTCCTCTTTATATTCACTCGATGGCCTCTTGTCCAGATACCCCCAATCAATTCAACAATCAATCATCTGCCTCGTGCATAACTTTTCTCTTTCCATGTTACAAGTAGCTAGATGTTGTAATTATGAATAAAGCAGGGCATGATGAAGAATCGGCACTCTTGCTGCAACAAAAATCCTTAAAGAGGTGAAAGAACCCTCAAAAAGAGACGGAAAAGAACCTTCCTGTCAACCCCCATCTCAGGAACATCAATGAAAGGCAAAATTTCCCAGGAACATCAATGAAAGCCAGATAAAACTAATAGAGGTGACTTGGTGAGTGAAGGTACCTTCTCAAGACCCGATACATAAGCTCTTGTGTGAACATGCACTAGATCATCCACAGAAGCAGGCTTAACAGTTGGAAGTTCAACAATCTCATCACCGCGAACCTGTAAGAAAAATTATAACTATTTAGTGCCTAGTGGCTTTATAGGCTATTGTATAAATACTAAAGCCTTTGCTTGATGGCAGCATCCGCTGGGTCGTCAGTAAATAATTTCCTCACATTAATCAAAAATAATTTTCCTTGAGTTCCTGAAGAAGCAGAGATTGGATTATCTACCTGGCAGGTTTTTAGTGTAATTTCAGGCACAATTTAAACTTCCAACTCATTATATTATGAGCCAGCCTTAAACAACATTTCTACAGTTTCAGGTCAAAGTCAATTAAGTAGTGCAGGACACTATATGTGTGAACGAAGGCGATCTATAATTAGTAAGAATAACTAAAGCATGATTGATGGAATTGTATGTAAGAGGAGTGCGATACCTTTGGAGTGAGTTCCATCTTCTGAAGAGCTGTAACAATTGCCGGGACCCTAAAATGGGATTCAGGATGGGACTCCTGCCATCGGTACAGGCAGCCCATCATTAGAAGATTTATGAAACCACGAAGTGCAATTTACAAACAAGAACGGAGGGCCAATAAAAGCCAACTGGCACAACTCTTGAACCAAACACAGAAGAGGAGAAAAGCAGCTCAAAACATGTTCCATGGTGAATCTCATTCCACGACAATCCATTATCATTCTATAATCTGAATCCAATCACAAGCTTCTCAATGGCTTGGCATTACTGCTGATATTTGGGGTGATTCGTGTTAATTGCCAAATGCTGCAATACCACTGAACTAATCAACCAAACCTTTTCAATAATCTGATAACAGAGCCACACAAGTGACAATCTAAACTCGAATTCCAATTGAATTGACTTGAAGAACCTCGTGTCATTTCGTCTAAATCTCAAGCGCAGAATCATAATCTCAAGGCAGGAACCGATACTAACAAGAATCCGATTATTCGACAAACAGCATCCTCTTCAAAGAGCAACCTTCCGGCAAACCGAATGAAGAATCCAGAAAAGAAAAAATCCAGTCCAACCTGGTTGTGGCCCATGGCGGGTGCCACACCATAAACAACACGCGCAGCCGCCAGCCGCGGACGCGTCTCCGCTTCGCTCGAGCAACGAACCGGCCCTCCGGTCCCCGGCGAACGGCGTCTCCCCCGGGGTCCGCCGAGTCCGGCGCCCAACCGGAACCCAGCGCCACTTCGCAGGCCGCGAGCGCGATTCCACCCCCGAAGCGCCGCATTCCCTGACACGCACACACAAACGAAGCAGGCGGTTCCCCCGCCATCAGCACGGGGGTGCGACACGATACCGGAAATCGAGGAGAGCAGAAGCACAGAAACAATCGATCGATCAGCCAGCGGCGTGGCCGTGAAAACGTGAAGCCGTGCGATTGTCCATGCGCATGCAGAGAAATGGGAAACGAAAGCGAGAACGGAGACGCCGGCGCCGGCGACGGCGACGGCGACGGCGGAGGAGAAGAAGGAGAAGGAGAAGAACCGGCGAGAGCGGTAGCGCGAGGGGACGGAAGAAGCTCCATGGCCGGCCCGACTCCGGAGTGTAACCGCCACGCCACACCACACACGAGCGCCGAGAGATTATTTATTAAATAAATGAATTTTATGGATTTTGAAATCCATTTTTCAGGTGAAAATTATTTTTTAAAAGAAGGATTTCTCTCGTTTTTATGATTTGCCAAAGGTTACGTCTGTCATCATATACGACTTCAGAGAATTGGACGAGCCATGTCATGAGAAAAAAGGATTTTAGAATTTTCATTATAATTCCTTTCGCGATATACAAAATTATCATTTATAATAAAATACTTTATTATTAAGTAATTATTACAAATAAGCAATTACTTTTCAAAAAGTTATTTATCAAATTATTTATTTTTCGAGAAATAAATTGTGCATATATTTTGCGATTAGAAAAATGATGTAATCAAAAAAATAATAGTCAACACAATGCGAATTAAGAATGAGCAAGATAGATCGACCGAATAAAAAATTGCTTGTTTAGTTTGGTTCTTAAAGTGCTCATTCAATTCTCGATTCTTAAAAGTGGAATTAATATCTGGGCGATCCGATTCCCGATTCCAAAAAGGATTTGGATCACTAAGATAGATCGATCGAATCGAGTATTGCTTGTTCGGTTTGGTTCTTAAAGTGTTGATTCGATTCTCGATTCTTGAAAGTGGAATTAGTATTTGGGCGATCCAATTCCCGATTCCAAAAAGGATGTGGATCACTAAGATCGATCATTTTTATTTACTTATTTTATTCTTTAAATGTAAATGTAACAATTTAAAATTCCTTATGCCCGTCTCCTCTTACTCTCTTCTTCCGATCCTTTCGAATTCACTCACAACGCTCACGCCTCCTCTTTAACTGAACTAACATCGAGGCACATTTGATCAAATTATGCATTCAACTATAGTAAGTTAATTGATTAAAATCTATTTAGGCAACATGAGATTTTATTTTATACCATTTGAAAGCGTTCGAAGTGAGATAAGAATATAGCGATTATATTTTTGACAGACGTGAAATTTCACGGCAAAATCGCTCAGGACCGGTCCAGCCACTAGTTTCGAAAATTGAGAACCGATCCCTGCGTGCGAGCGCCACTCCCTTCTTCCTCCTCTTCCATCCCTCCTCTGTTCTTCCTGCTTAAGCCCTAATCTAGACTTTCCGTTTTCGCTCCTCTCTTTCTCTCTCTCTCTCCCTCTGCGCCGTGGAGCTCGACTAGCGGCACCGCTTCCGACCCGAATCGATAGCGGCGGCGGCGGCGGCGGCGGTGGTGGGAGCCATGAGGTCGAGGTACGCCATGGTGTGCTCGTCGAACCAGAACCGCAGCATGGAGGCCCACGCGCTGCTCAAGAGGGAAGGGTTCGACGTCTCGTCGTACGGCACCGGGTCCCACGTCAAGCTCCCCGGGCCCTCTCTCCGGGAGCCCAACGTCTACGACTTCGGCACCCCCTACAAGCACATGTTCGACGAGCTCCGGCGCAAGGACCCCGATCTGTATCCTCCTCCTCCTCTTGTGTCTTTGATAATCCTTCGTTCGATTTGCCGCTGCTTCTTTTTCTTTTCGGCTAGTGGAATGACTCGCGCCCTTCTCCTTCGTTGCTCATTCGCCTTCCGAATTCCGGGTTATAGTTTGTAGGACCGTATGATTTGAATCCGGCAATATCGGCAGATTCGAGAATGGCGCGAATTGATAATCTTTTAGCATGTTTCCCTGAAAGATGAGATTTTTGCTATCGAAAGACCTTAATTTGATGGATTTGTGGGTTCTTTGGCTGATGGGTAGTTTGTCAGTTGCATGTTTGTGTGGCTGTGAGAATACTGGTTCAGTTCAAATTGGTCAGTTTTTGTGCTGTAAAAAAAAAAGAGCTTGCTTGGGTTGTGATGCAATGTTGTTCGGTTAAAGGTTAGAGCGGTTGATGGCTGTCTTTTTAAAGTGGAATTCGGACACTGTTTTTTTTTCCTTTTTTTGGGGCATTTAGAAATGCAAGACCTTTACAAGAGTTTCAGCTACAAGCGCAATGGGATCTTGCCCATGCTCAAGAGGAATATGTCTGTGAAATTAGCGCCTCAAAGATGGCAAGATAACTCTTCTGATGGCCCCTTCGATGTGGTGCTCACATTCGAAGAGAAGGTTTTCGATATGGTTCTTGAAGGTTCTTGTCTTTGCCCTTACAGCTTCTGTCATTGGATGTCTCTTGTTCCTTATCTGAAATTCTGAGGTCTATGATCGCATGATCCAACTTCCTGCATTGTTTATTATTCTTCGAGTTTTTGCTTTGCATATATATGCCCATTATGCTCCATAGTGTGGGGAGATGCATGATATGGTAGAATTGTTTGCTTGATCTGGGGAAACCTCATTAGACATAAATTTGTTTTCTGTAATTGTTTTTCTTGAAAAGCATAGAAAGATTGTTACTTTTCAACAATATTTTCATTTCCTTCATTGGACGCTAGCAGTGTTTCTGCTGCTATTCCGTTCACAATTAATCTAACCTTGTTTGTTTAGTTTATTGCCGTTATGAAGTACTTGGTTGTTGTAATGTCCATTCATCTGGACTTCTTTTGATTTATAAAGTTCTTTGTCAGCAAAAGCAACATTTAGATTCTTGTAATGCTTCTTAGAGATTGTTGAAGGTGACTGCTCTAATAGAGCTTATTGCCAGAGGAGGGATGTTAATACTTTCCTTCTCTTGTAACTATCAGCTCTATTTGTTCCCTTCTCTCTTTCTGCAACTTCATCCATTCTTTACCCCTTTTGTCAGGGAAAATTTGATTTTGATACTTAGTAGGGTATATAAGGTTGTTAGCTGGTCTTATCTTTAATTGCTATTATATAGATTGAAGCCTTGTTTGGCATACATTTAGCCATGGTTTTTTGGCTTTGGCTATAGTTTTATTAAATCTGATGCTAGTAATTTGTGACTTTGGAAATTCTTAGTTTTCTGGACTCGAGAGTTAGTAAAGATGATATTTATTGTATTTCTCCTGATCGCTTTAAAGTGATATTTGAATTTTTCACACGTATTTTCACCTAAAATGAAAAGCACAAGCTGGAAGCTGGAGGAGCAAATTCTGCTTCTGCAGAGTAGCAAAAGTTCGGGGCAAATAGCCCTCCATATGACCCTTTGATCAATATTTCTCGACGTAAAAGAGCAGTTTTGTTCTAACTAGATCTTAGGGAGTGATGTGACCTTTACCTATGTACGGAATAAATAAGACATCTTGCCCTTGGAATGTTGACAAGACGCTGAATGCATTTTTTGCAGATCTCAACAACCGGGAGCAGATTCTTATGAAGACTGTTCTTGTGATTAACTTGGAGGTAAAGGATAACCATGAGGAGGCAGCAACTGGAGCTCAGCTTGCTTTAGATCTTTGTCGAGAGGTCTTTGATTGGCTGTACTTTACGTATTAATGGTAGTATGCTTAATTTCTGTATGCTGAGAAATTGTGTATTGTAATTTCTGGTCCACAGATAGAAGCAGCCGAGTCTTGGGAGGAATCTATTGATGACATTGTGTCTAATTTTGAGAAGCAGAACCGGCGGAAATTACTATTCAGCATTTCCTTTTATTGATGACCATGGTGAGGGCAAGACTCATGCCCTGAAAGCTTTATGATCCATGTCGTTGTTCTGTTAGTATTGTTTCTGCATATTTATATATCAATGAACTGAACTTTTGGTTTTTGTTTGTCTATCTACTTGCACAAGTGGTATTATAAATACGTTACCAGATTTCTTCCAACGCTCTTCCTGTTTGCTTCACATGAAGCCTTCCCCTAGAAATCTTACTTTTCTGAGCCCTGCGAGCCCTATATAATCCATTACATGGCTAATCTTTTGATTATACCCTATCCTGAATTTGATCATTTCTTATGTCAGGAAGATTAAATCAGGCTCTCATGTTTTTACACCTTTGCTCGATCTTGGTATTCACAGTCCATACCAATTGTTGGGTTTAATGAGCACTTTCCTTGACTTCTCATTAGCGGTAAGAGATTTTGCAACAATATCTCTGTCTGCATAATTAGAATTGTCGTTCTCACTCTTTGCATTGAATTTGCTGGAAAACCTATTCTTTTCTGTTATCGCCAAGCCTGTCATACTAATGCGCTGCATCTATCCATTTTCAGATAACACTGCTCGATGTGGAAAAGAAATTCTAAGTCGAACACTTTTCCACTCGCTTTATCTCTGGAATGTCGACCCATGATGATGTATTAGTAATTAGAAGCAAGCCACTCTTTGCTTAGGAGTGAAAATTCTATTATTTTTTTGTAGTTTCTTTCTTTCCTTATTTTTTTTTTAAAAGTTTCTTTGTACTACAGAACTAATTCTGCGATGGTACTCACGTTGAGAGAGCAGGAAGAAAAGAGATTCTGGCATATTGCATATGATTTCTTCGTATGCAACATGTTGGAAACTGCCTCTATTTTCAATTTTCTGTATCTTGCATATGAGAAGAAAAGCAAGAGAACAGAACCAACCTGACCTGTTCAGTCATTTGATGTTCGGTTCTCTATTTGTGGCAGGTTCACAGTTCAATCGTTCCTATTTATTTAAGATGAGTTGGTTTGTGAAAAGAAAATTACGTAGAAAGCAGAACCTTCTAATTTGTGTTCATTTAGAGATTTTTCATTTTTCCCGCTGGCTGGTCATTCCTAGAGCTGGCGTCGATCTTGTCCTTTCACTTGCTTTCCTTACTTCTCGAATCAAAATTCCCTGGCTTATTCATTTAAAACAACAGGCTCTGATGATTTGTCCAAATTACCTAGCACTGACCCACAACGCATCTCCATATGGCTTGCGCCAAGGTTTGCAGCTTCACATCTCAAGGGGGAGGATGATTGCCCGACCTCGGTGCAACTGTCTTTTACGGCATGTCTCAAATGCTGGTCTCTGGAGCCGGTGAATTCTTCTGCTCTGCTGTTTCTTCAGTTAGACGTCGTGGTCTACTGACCCGTCCGTGGAAATAAAGTGTCTCCTCTCTCTGAATCTTTGATCTGCTCTGGGTTAATTTGTATAACACCGACCACTGCAGTTAGTTCGTGGTACGGTCTACCCTTATGCAGCTTATTACGTCCAAATAGACTTGTGTTTGCATCATGTCAGCTGCGACCCAACAGTGCCAATGAAACTCAGCCAAACAACAGTGCGCATTAGACACAGAAAAGAGAGTTCTTCTGCTCACACGCATTTGATCAAATGTTACTATGGTATGAACGATGAAGAGAAATCGAAGGATGATGACTCTCCATGAACTAACAAACAGCGGCATCAGCCGGCATTTCAATTTCGTAAGACATTAAGTCCGATTCACTCAGCTCCTCATGGGCCTCGTAGTCATCCGTAATGGCAACATACCCATCTCGCTTCATCTGTCCTAAGAGAGATCTTAACAAAGAATAAATATCACCCTTTTGAGGGTGCCTCTTGTCCTTGACAATGAAGACATGAACTTGACCCTGAATTTCTATCCAGCTACAACCGGGCTGCTTGACTACTCCCCGTTGCCTCATCAGCTTCCTTGTTCTGATCACTTCACCCCATTTTTTACGTTCCGCGTACATGTTTGAGAGCAGAACGTAAGGTCCAGAGTTCGAAGGGTCAATCTCTAAGAGCTTCTCCGCTACATACTTTCCTAGCGTTATATCCTTATGAACTTTGCAGGCTGCGAGCAGTGAACCCCAAACGACAGCATCAGCTTGCATGGGCATTGTCTCTATTAAGTCCTTAGCTTCACTGAGACAACCGGCTCGGCCAAGCAAATCAACCATGCAGGTATAATGGTCCTTTGCTGGTGCCAGATCATACTCCTCAACCATCTGCTTGAAATAATGGCGCCCCTCTTCGACCAGCCCTGCATGGCTGCATGCACATAGAACCCCAATCATAGTGACACGGTCTGGTCTCTCGCCAGATACCAACATTTTCCTGAATATTTCAAGCGCCTCTATTCCGTAACCGTTCTGTGCATATCCGACAACTATGGCATTCCATGATACCTTGTCCCTCTCCAACATATTCTTAAACACCCATGAACCATCTTCCACAGCTCCACATTTAACGTACATGTCTAGAAGAGAATTTCCAACAAAAATATCCGATTCTTCTCCAGACTGGAAGCGAAATCCATGCTTCAAGACATGAGCGTGAGCCTGCTGCCCCAACTGCAAATCAGCAAGATTCGCACACGCATTAAGCAAATTTCCGAATGTGTAGTGCGTCGGCTCAATGGCTTCCCTCTTCAAAAGGCGGAATAAACCAAATGCTTCTTCATTCTCTCCATTCTGGGTGTACCCTGCGATGAGGGCATTCCAAGAAACTACATTCTTCTCCATCATCCTTGTGAACATTACTCTTGCAGTTTTGAGACTCGCTGCTTTTGCATACCCGCTTACCATGGAGGTGGCTGACACTATATTCCTGGTAGGCATTCTATCAAAAACTGCTCTGGCTTCACTAATTCTGGAGCACTTAGAATACATATCAACCAATGCATTTCCTAAAACAACATCATTCCTATATTTGTCACATTTTACAACACGGGCATGAATTTGCATCCCTTCCTTAAGTGCTGACAAGCTAGCGCAGGCACTGACCACACTGGCTAAAGTAACCTCATCTATTTCAAACCCATAATCCATCATGCTCACAAAAACCTCAAGAGCTTCACTGGCTGGACCATTTTGCTCATAACACGTAATCAAGCTGTTCCAAGAAACTATGTTTCGAGAACTCATTTCATCAAAAGCCCTCTGTGCACAAGCCACGTTCCCACACTTGGAGTACATGTCGATAAGAGCAGAGCCCATATGAACATCAGACGAGCACTCGGACTTCGATATCAAAGCCTGAATCTGTTGGCCCAGATGCATATCTGCTAACCCGGCACATGCGCTAAGCGCACTACCAAATGAGTACTCATTAAGCACATAATTGTCCCTATGCATCTTACCAAAACATTGCAGGGCTTCTTCGAATCTTTCATGCTGCGCATAACCTGAGAGCATCGAATTCCACGAGCACTGGTCAGGTTCCGGCATTGACCCGAATATCCTTTCCGCTTCATTAACAGACCCCGATCTGATCAACCCGCCTAAGATCGCATTCCACGTGAAGGTATTCTTCTCGGGCATTCTATCAAACACCCTGCGGGCATCGTCGAGGCACCCGCATCTCGCGTAGACATCGATGAGCCGGTTCTGGATAAAAACCTCAGCGGAGAACGGGGTCTTGATGATCCGAGCGTGGACGCGGCGTGTGTCGCGCGCTGACTTGGACAGGCCGCAGCCGTCCAGGAGCTTGGCGAACGGGGTCGAGGTGGCGAAGGAGAGGTCGCCCGCCAGAGCCTTGACCCGCGCATGCCTCGCCATTCCATCATCTCATCGTACGAAGCGAAATCTTTCGGAGAAGATTCGCATAGATGAAAAGTGAATGCGACTGGGGAGTTTCTGTTGACCGTTATACGCTTCCCCTCTTCAGCCAGACGGGCGGGAATATGTTGAAAACGCTTATACGAAGAGGGAAGGCAAAGTTGCAGTGGCAAAATGGTAATTTCCTCATGACAATTTATTAATTAGACTCATAACCATGAATTATATTTTTTATTATGAGTAAATCTAAGCTACAAATTAAAATGTGTCATAGATTTAATATCTTTTTGTAAGTCACTAAATCAAGATTGGTCATATTTATAATCTATACAACTTATTGCTTTATCAACTATTATCATAAGTTTAATACAGGACGGGTCAATTTTATAACCAAGTTATTTACAAATCAAACATAAATTCTTGTCTAGTAATTTTGATTATTTTAATTGTAATTCACCATTAGAAAAATGCAAAAAGCAATTCTAGAGAATGAAAATTGGATCTATGCCGGATTACACGGAATAGCTTTTCAATGGCTCCCCTCCCATGAGGAATAGCTAACCTTGATTTTAAGAGAATAGCAACTTATTTGAAGTAACTAATCTTGATTTGCTTCTTAGCCAACTAAGGATTAAGTGTCTCACCATGAATAGACCGGAAATAGATAGTTATTGTGTCATTCTTGGATTAATCCAAAGTACTATTCATTTTGGTATGTCACATTTCGAGTCTCATGGTTTTGTCCTTCAAGCATATGAGCAAACACTTTTTCAATAGATTATTGTGACATTTTTGGATTGATTCGCTTGAAATATTATCCGCTTTTACCCATCTCATTCCGAGTCTCACGATTTTGTCTTTGGGCATACAGGTAGACACTTTTTGAGAAGATAACCCATGTTAATAATATTCTAGTCTAATCACACTCAACTTTGGAGTGGAATTATTAGATAGGTGAAGTGCCTACCCATAAGCTAAAGGACAAAACCGTTTGGGTCAGAATGAGACAAATCAAAGTAGATAAAATCTCAAGGGAGTTAATGTAGAATGAGACAAGTCAAAGTAGATAAAATCTCAAGAGAGTTAATGTAGAAACTACCACATTATTCTTCCTTGAATAAAACGTGCGGTTGGATTTCAATTAAGATGCATCTTGTTCAAGTAAGGTTTGTCCCTTTTGTTTTGTTTTGTTTTGCTTTGCTTTCTTTCTTTTTTTTTTTTTTCGGTCGAATGAATAATTTGGACATCGTCCTGTTTTGGTAAGAAAAATCAATTAAACCTTCTAAAGTGTGCGTTCATGTGAGCCCTTGCGAGGGAGAACTTCATGATAAGAAATGAAGCCCATCTGAATTCACATCCAACTCTTCAAGGCTTTGCAACTCTTTCGGCTTTATGTGACCAAGAACCGTCACATCTGAGATTTGTCTCAGGTTTTAGAAAGGTCTATTGATGTTCTTATTTCCTGGCGAAGTAGGATATGTAAGACGGACAAAACTCCTGGGAGATCTGGAAATGTGAACACTAAGAAAATTACAAGCACGGATTAATTCCAAGCCCACGGCACCGTAGAATTTTGCCCTGAAGATTCATACGTTCTCTACTTCTGCGACAAGAACTTAAATCCCAACTGATAATTTCAATTGTTGAAACTTGAAACGCAGTCATTAATCATTCAGAAGCCCCTGTAGAAATCTGTTCTAAGTTATCAAAACTAAAGGACCTTTGTGACTATTGCACATGATAAGTTATCAAAACTAAAGGACCTTTGTGACCATTGCACATGATCATTAACTAGTGAGGGTAATGTTCATGCTAGACAAGATGCTTTGCCCCTACTTCTTCATTTCCTCAATGTGGAGATTTTCATGGGAAATCCGCAACAATTCTGTGAATATGGTCGCTGATGTCTAATGGAATCCACGACACTGAGTGACACATTGAACAGTAATCTTTGTGAATGAATTCTGAAGCAAGTCATCTTGAATCCTCGATGAATTTCTCCCATGATGAGATTAATTATTATATGCACCCACTAAAAATTTCAGAAGTAGGACCATAACAGACCCAAAAAAGAAGAAAGAAATTGCAGAACCAATCGATTATAGTAAGTTTCATGCCTTCCAGGACAATGATTCGGTTTTAGCTAGACTTAACAAGCTCAGAAGAACAACTGCTTCCCATGTATGTTTTGAACTACTTCCTAAGGAGCGAAAACCAATTCTCTAATTGGTGCAGAAGTGAACTGACGCACAGGAGTTGCAATGTGCTTCAATAGAACGTGACTTGGTTGAGGCTAAAGCTATCAAAGATTAGATGCGCAGATGAAACAATATCAATCGAGTCAGCTGCTGAGTGGGTTCATGGAAAGGCTGTTTTCATTGCGTATATATGATAAAGATTAGATGCAGATGGAACAAAATCAATCGAGTCAGATGCCGAGTGGGTTCATGGAAAGGCTGTTTTCATTGCGTATGTATGGTAAGTCATGACTGAAAATAATAAGAACTCAATCCGTCCAAATCTTTTCCTAATTTATCACTGATTGCATCAAATTTTTGTACGCGGACCCAATTCATGCAACATCAAAGAGACAACTACCATAAAAGGAATACAGGTGAAGAACTGAAGATGAAGAAAACCAAATGAAGATGGCAGAGAAGGAAGAACCCTTGCTGGCTTGAATCAGCTGCAACCAAGATGGAAAAGGAAGACCACGATCTATTAACCCCTTGTGGGAACAGATTGGCGGGCAGGAAGACAGGGTCGCAGTCCCGGAGGGAGATCTCCGCTTCTGGACGAGCTTCTCGCTCAGGTCGTCACTAATGAGGGAGGAAGACGAAGAGAGGAGAAGGAATGTGAGAGAGAGAGAGAGAGAGAGAGAGAGCTACGGGAGAAAAAACGAAACAAAAAAACAGAGAGAGAAAGTTGAAATTTCTCATGAGTGGGTCCCACCTATACATGTCATATCGAGTAAATATTCCTTATTTCGCTTTTGAGGTAATCTGGTCTCATCCAAGATCTATCAAAGGGTATTCTCACTTTTTTCAAATTTCTGTACTCTTCCGATTTCAGAATCTCCTCTAATCTCTCACATTCTTCTATTGCCATTTTCTCTAGCTTCTTGAAGCTTGAAGGCTCAGGAAACTTTCGCAGGGACCTGCAGCTTTTAATAAGAAGCCTCTCCAATGATTCTAGCCTACCTCGAATCTCAATCAAATTAGGACAATCCCCTAACATAAGATGCTTGAGCTTATTTGCGTTGGTCAAGTCAGGCAACTTCTCTAGCATTGGAAGATCCCCCACTTGTAAGAAAATCAAGTTCTCCGAATATTCCAAGCCTTGAATCTCTTTAAGCTTCCAACAGCCGTTTATGATCAATATCCTTATATGCTTGAAGAATGGTGGATCAAGCAACTTTTCAAGTGTTTCACAGCGGTTTAAACTGAGAAAGTCCAATGATTCTAGCTGACCACGAACCTCAACTACTTTAGGACAATCTACCATGTGAAGTCCCCAGAGCTTCTTCAAGCCGGTCAGGTCGAGCAACTTCACCAGCGATAGAAGACTAACAAGACGAAGGCCTTGCAGGTTTTTCAAATGTTGGAGGCCTTGAATCTCCATTAGCTGTCTACAATTATAGATGTTCAATCCTAACAACTTCTCCAGATATGAAAGATTTATCGACTTTTCTGTTAACCCGCACCCAACAAAGTGGAAGTATGACAAATTCTGAGAAAGCTTAGGTAGGCATTCTAGGTTATTTACGAAGAGTTCAAGGTGCTTGAGCTTCAAAAGGAGATTAAAATCTGAAGGTAGGGTGACCAGACCATCACAACACAACCACAAGGTTTCTAGCTTTCTTAAACCTCCGATCCAATTGAGGCTTGGAGCTAGATGGGAAGGGATTCGAAACTTTAAATCCAACGTCAAATTTCTCAAATTTGATAGGTTCGAGAGATCTGGACATCTCATCTGTTGATTATGTCTCAAGTATAGATTGGTCATGCTTTCAGGAAGCTTAGGTATATAGGAAATTCCCGTTTTTGTTAATATCAAGATTCTCAGAAATGATAGTCTTCCAATCTCACTTGGAATTTCCCCACACAAATATTCACAGTCGTAAGCTTCAATCTCTTCAAGCTTCTCCAACTTCCCAAGGGTGCTAGGTAGCTTTTCTAAGATGGTGCCAGAGATCCTTAGTACTCTCAAATTCTTCATTGTCTCTATTGAATTGGGTAACTCTCGTATCCTCGACCGAGAAAGATTCAACTCAATGAGAGAACCAAAATTTCCAATTGAAAGTTCACTAATACTTGTACCTGACAAGCAAAGATATAACAGTGATGTTGAGCAACCAACTAAATTGCATTCACTTAATAATCCACATGAACTTGCACTGAGAGTTTCCAATTTCTTCATTCCTTTCCATTTAGGAATTTTGGTAATAGATGTCCCGTCAAGAAGAAGTTTTGTCAAGGCTTCCAGTCCCTCCATCTCATCTGGCAATGTCTGAAGTTTGCTACAACCTTCCAAGTTTAAAAATACTAACTGCTTTAACTTACCAATAGACCTGTCAACTTGAACTAGCTCCTTGCACCCTTGAAAAATCAGTTGCTCTAAATTTTCATGAGTAGAAACATTAGGAGTTTTACGCAAGTTGCTGCATTTAGTCAAATTTAGAACCTTCAAATTCTTTGCCATCTGTAATGAAGAGAAGAGGTTAATTCTAGATCATTTTAAGATACAGGACAATAAAGTTAACATAGCAAGTTCACGTTGAAAAAAAACCATACCTTGAGGTGGTTCCATCCCTCCCAATCATTTGTAATTTGACTCCGTGATAGATCAAGAATCACTATCTTCATAAGGGAAAATGAGGTCAACTGGAAAAAGATGGGAAACTCATGCCACGAGAGATATCTCAAATTCGGAAGGATGAGCGGATTTTTCTGAAACCGCTTGGTTGAAGGACAATGCTGAAAAAATTTATGCCATGAGAGGTATCTCAACTTAGGAAGGTTGGATAGATTCCTTTGGAACCAGTTGGTTAAAGAAAAATGCTGGACATTTTTCATATCCAAGTCTCCACAATCCACTTGAAGAAACCTCAAATTTGATAGACTTGCAAATTCTTCCTTCTTAAAGAAGCGTTGAGATTGATGATCAAACTTGAGACGAACTGCTTCAACATTTTCTGTTCCCTGCTGAAGCCCAAAAAAAAAAAAAAAAATGGAAGTTAGTGTCCTGTCGAAGGGATTTGAGTTGACCATATTTGAGTTGACCATACTTCAGGAATGTCCATTTTATTTATACTTTCAAATTGATTTACAATATGATTTATAGATGAGCTTGTCATCATAGTAAGTAGAAAAGTAATAACTTGGTTTAGATAGAAGCAATTAACCAAAATTGACGTGTATAACTCATCCCTCTCCGAATAGGAATAAAATTGCACACACTTTACCTTTTCTACGAGAATACAATTTGCTTGTTCATGATCCCACACCCGACTTTGCTTCTTTGGTCTAAATGTACCAATCCGACAAATGAAATGTTGCCCAATGTCTCTCAATAGATCATGCATCCACAACCGGTCACAGTTTGTCATCTTTATCAATGACATTTGTTGGAGGACATCAAGATAATAGTCAGGTAAAAACCCACAACTTTTCCACATGTGCCTCACAATTTTCACATCAAACCCAATGAAGAAGCAACAAATATCGAGAAATATTTCCTTTGCATGTGGTTGTAATGCATTGATACTGATGTTCAACTTTTCTTCAACATTTTCATTGGGAATAATTTCTAGCTTCTCTAATGTGGTCTCCCAAAATTTTCTGTCTTTTCCAGCTAAAAATGAGCCTACGATCTCAAGAGCCAAAGGAAGATGACCACAAACTTTCACTGCTTTTTCAGAGAGAGGGACGTATTCTGCTGGTGGATGATCACTTCTAAATGCATGTCTGCTGAATAGTTGGAGAGAATGATCAAAATCCATTCCAGCAAGTTCATGCTTCAACTCAACATCTTTGAGAACTTCTTTGTTTCTTGTGGTAATTATAACCTTACTTCCACTGCCAAACCAGCATTTACCCATTCCCACAAGAGCATCCAGCTTAGTCTTTTGGTCGACATCATCAAGTAGAAGTATGACCTTTTTAGAGGATAACAAGTCCTTGATCTCCCTTTTCCCTTCATTGATATCATTGATGGACTGTCGTTTCTTTCCTAGGACATCAGAGATGAGTTGATTTTGCAAACTCTCAATTTTCATATCTCCAATGTTGGACAGGGAGCAACATTTAGTGGAATCAGTGGTCTGTTCACTTTTCACTTCCATGATTCTATCCACTTGATCGTCCATTTCCTCCGGAGGATTAGACAAGTTGTAATGTTTAGTGGAACCATACAACAATTTGTTATAGACGATTTTGGCAAGAGTTGTCTTTCCGACACCACCCATACCATGGATACCAACAATCTTTGTTTGAGCGGTGTACTCACCCATTAATTCCATGATTCTGTCCACGTGATCGTCCATTTCAACCAAGAAATCAGATACTGCCAAGTAGTTCTTTTTCAATTCGATCAAAACCTTTTGAACAACTTTTCTTGTGAACTCACCTTTGCCCCTAATAGTATTGAAGGCAAAAGAACCAAAGTATTAAATCAAGATGAACAGAATAATATCTAAGGTACAAACAAATCATGCACAATAATAAATTCAAGTACCTCTCCTTGAGTTCCCATCCCTTTAATTCTCCAACCTTTTTGAGAGCTGCCCTCCAATTCTCAATAGTCTCGTCAGTGTACAGCTGCTTATCTATGTATGACTGAATGGCCTTGCTGTAAGTTGCAGTTTGGTTACGAACCTCGGATGGTTCAATGTCATAGAAAATTGGCATGATCTTTTGTCCCCACTTTTCCTTGCATTCAACCATCTGGACCAACTCCATGAGGCACCATTTACTAGCAGCATATTGTTTAGAAAAAATAGGAATCGAGATTTTAGACTGCTTAATCGCTTGGAGAAGCTCCTGCCCAATCTCTTCCCCAATGCGAAGCTCTTCATCATCTCTATATGCCCGTATTCCAGCATCAATGAGGCTATTGTAAAGGATATCAGTGATGTCGTGACGAGTATCCGGTCCTCTAAAGCTCAAGAATACTTCATAACAAGGTTCCATTGGCTTCTCCATTTCCTGAATTTTCAGAGGACTTGCAATGATTCTATATCCCACCTGGAAGAACGTTTACAATGAAAGTGGAGTGATGATTATCATGATTTCTCTCAGAAATTCTTCTGTTTTAAGTCATTCTAGGAAGAAACCTCGATGACAAATGCACAGCTCCTTCTGGCATTGTCCTAGACACCAACATATGTCCGATTATTATATCAACAATATAGCAGAGAAGTTGACCCATCTCAATACTAAAGGAAGAAATCTCCAAATTATTGCGAAATGGGTTTCAATTCACACTTGAAATTGATAATTAAAATGAAAATTTCAAGAAGATGTATCACTGTCAACTTATTTTTTCTGAAACTTTTTACTTATTTAATAATTTTTTTTCTTAAAAGGTAACGTTGAATATCCTCTGTACATAAGCACCTGCTATGGCTTGAGGTTGACTAATTATCTTATCATCTCATAAGAAGTTATGACAAAACCGTACTCTTTTAGTTTTACTAGAATCGGTTTGACAAAAACATTCCACAACAGTCAATTAGGGTGCGTTTATTTGTGTTTCTGTTCAAAAATTGTTTCGAGGAACAGAAATAGAAAAAATTATTTATGTTCCAGAGAACAATTTTTTACCAGAAAGACGTATTTGGTAAACTTGTTTCGGGAATAAAAAACGAATAGAAACACGTTTGGTAAATTTATATTCTTTTTTTGTTTATTTTAATTTTTTTTATATTTTTATTTTATTTTTCCTTTTTTTCTTTCTTTTTTATTTCTTTTTCTTCTTTTGACCAGTCGCTGGCCATGTCGAGGCCGGCGACCGGCCAATGGGGGCCAGCAGCCTCACCCTGGCAGGGTGAGGCTGCCGGCTCAGCCTCTCCGTGGTTGGGCAAGGCTCGGCCTCGCCTTCGCTGGGCGAGCTCGAGCTCGCCGGATCTGGGCGAGCCCGAGCTCGCCCAGCCAAGACAAGGCCAAGCGTCGCCGGCGCGGGCGAGGCTCGGCCTTGCCTTGGTTGGGCAAGCTTGGCCTCGCCAGGGGCCGGCAATGCTCCGGCAAGGTTGCCGGCCCTCGACAGCCGATTGCCGGCCATGGCCAAAGCCGGGGACCGGCCAAAGAAAAAAGAAGAAGAAAAGAAGAAAAAAAAGAGAAGAAAAGAAGAACAAAAAAAAGGAGAAGAAAAGAAAGGAGAGAGAAAATTTGTTCTTCAAAAGTGTTTCCGAAACAAAAAAAAATAACTTTTTTTTTTGTTTTTTATTTCTGTTCCAATTTTGTTCCAAAAACAAAAAAATAGATTTTGAACAAAAACACAAACAAATGCGTTTCTGTTCTTTTTTTGTTCCCAGGAACAAAAAAATAGAAAATCTGTTCATGAACAAAAAATAAAAGTGCAACCATGCACGCCCTTAGTTGCTCACTTGACCTTAATGGGCGTAGGCAAAGAATCGTATTCACCTATTAGAAAAATGAAATCAAGAAATTACGCTGCAGCTAATTCAACCCCCAACATCGGACTAGTTCTGAAAAGCATAAACCAATCCCTGATTACAGCCAGCTCTTAGCTTATTAACAAACAGATACATGGTTAATGAGCGAGCATTGGTTAGGCATGAGGCTATTATTCACATCTGCCAGACAGTATCAGCATATCAGACTTGTGGAGTTGATAAAAATTCAACAGAAAAGAGAAGCATGAATGCTATAATTATTTTTCCAGCAAAATAGGTTTGAACACATAGGAAAGCAAGAACGAGAGCTGCATTTCACAAAAGCTGAGAGTTCCAGTTCGCCACGGAGTGCAACATTATAGTCTCTGCAGTCAGCCTCCTGTTAAATACCAAGTTGCATGTATCAATTTTCTCCCTAGGAGTGTTCTTACTGCTAATCACCAGACAATAGTGTACTAGTTTGCGGTATCGAAGTCTCTTAGAGACACCAGTATCTCTGGTCGCACAAGAAAGTCCCAGCAAACAAATTTAATCAACCGATTCCACTCAAACTAAATTAGCTTAGAGCGTAAATTCAATCCCTGGTTACAGAATCAACAAACTGATGCATAGGAGTGGCATAGCGTTTCAAGATCTGAGGCCTGACAGTTGCACGGATGGAAGCAGATGAGCAGGGTTTAGCATGTGAATAGAGTTAGAGCTTGAAGCTATTAGTGTTAGACGCAAAGGGCAGTGATCAATCATCGAGTCAACTGAAGAAAGAACCGATGCTGATCTGAGAGTCCCTCTATTGTTTCCATCAAATTCTGCACCTAGTTGCCTTACAGAACAGATTCATTAAAAAGAAGGCAATAAAAGAGAGGAAATTACCAGAGATGGAGAGGCGAGGATGAAGAGTCCGGATCAAACGCTCAGAAGCAGACAAAGATCCCACGAATAAACGCTCTTGGCTTTTGAGTTCAGCTGAAGAAAGACAGAGACTTCTATTAGACGGCCAATTCACCTTCCTTCGCCGTGCCCTTCCACGAAAGTGAGGGTTTGCTACTTGCAGGGAAACTTCAAGCCGACCGTGAAAAAGTGAACTTTTTCGCTTTTGAGGTAATCGAAGTCCAAAGATTCTTTGGCACGAAAGGCGAGAGTACAACGGCAAGACGTTTTCATTGCATGTTGTTAGTTTAGAAATTCTTTTAATGACGATGAAGGTGAAGCCCAGGCCCATTCAAATTTTACATATATTAAACTTAAAATTGTAAAATTTATATATTTTAAGTATACCAAAGTCATACACAATTAGTCCGTAGGACCAAAAAAAGTTGGGAAGAATAACACCGCAAATACCATAATCTCTATACAACACTCATTTAAGTACGATAACTTTTTTGGACTATTTTAAATAAATTTAAAGTTTAAAAATGACATAACACATTTTACCAAAATTTAAAGATCACATTAAATAAATTAAAAATTTAAGAATAATATTGAATATTAAATCAAAATTTATGGATTATTTATATCATTTTTCCATTTCTTAAATCTAAAACTTCATAAACATAAGTATGGACACATGGATTCACATATAATTTTTTGATAGTTTTCTAAAATTTTAACAATAATTTAAATTTTAACAAAAAAGTGAAAAAAAAACAACTATTGATTTTTTAACTCAAAACAAATATTAAATCAATTAATTTTCGCCATTTCTTTACAGTGTCGCGCGCATACCGGACGTTGAGTAATAAGAGGCAGAGGACACCATTTTCATGGGAGAGACGACTGATGCATTGCCATGTTCTTCAGCGAATTCGTCCCAACCATCGATCACTATGTCTCTCTCATCGCAAGATGCGTCGCCAAGAAACACCTGAAGCTCGGCATGACCGTCCACTCTCACCTCATCAAGACCGCGCTGGCGTCGCCAGCGACTCTTTCGTCGTCAACCATCTCATCGGCATGTACCCCAGATACTCTTCCATCCGAAGCGCCCACAAGGCTTTTGATGATCTTGATATAAAGAACAGTTACTCTTGGAACACCATCATATCTGCATATGCCTGGATTGGCGATTTCAAGAAAGCGCTCGTCTTGTTCGATGAAATGCCGCAGAAGGCTCTCGTCTTTATAATTCCTTGATTTCTGGGTTGTCCCGTCATGGGTTTTATGTGGAGTATCTGAATATCTTCGTGCATATCCAAAAAGAATATGATTGTCTATCCATGGATGAATTTACTTTTGTGGGTGTTGTAGGTGCCTGTGCTGACTTGACTTGGGCGCATTTAAATTATTGCGCCAGGTTCATGGAGTTGCCATCATGATGGGCGTGGAATTACTAAGATAACTTACAATTCCCTGATTGATGCTTATGATAAATGTGGTGTGGCCAATATATGCTGTGCCTTGTTTGACATTATGCCTGAAAAGGATATCGTGTCATGGACTTCCATGGTTGTTGCTTATACGCGAGCTCATAACTTAGATGATGCTTGTGCAATATTCAACAATATTCCAGTGAAGAACACAGTCTCTTGGACTGCACTGATTGCAGGCTTTGCGCAGAATGGCCTTGCTGATGAAGCTTTGGACCTTTTCGTTCAAATGCATGAGGAAGCAATACAGCCAAGTCCTCATACTTTATCAGCATTCTTTGTGCTTGAGCTAATCGAGCACTTGCTGAGAGAGGCAAACAGATTCATGGTTGCATTGTTAGGCGCTGCTTTAATAGAGTTTTGGATAATATATTTATGGGGAATGCTCTAATTGACATGTATTGCAAGTGTGGCGACATGAGATCATCTGAGATCTTATTCCTGAGGATGCCAGAAAGGGGTGTTGTATCATGGAACTCGATGATAACTGGGTTTGCTCATAATGGTCTAGGGCATGAATCACTTGTTCTTCTCAAGAAGATGCTGGAGACAAAGTAAGACCTAACCTTGTCACTTTTCTTGATGCTCTATCTGCTTGCGGCCACACTGGTCTAGATGTTGAAGTGCTTCAGATTTTCAAGGCAATGAAAAAGGATTACAGCCTTCAACCAAGATCTGATCACTATGCTATTTTGGTCGATCTGCTCCGAAGGAAAAACAGACTTGAGGAAGCCATGGAGTTAATAAAGTGTCTCGAACAAATCAGGTCATGTTGGAATATGTGGTGTACTTTTGGGTGCATGCAAAGTCTATGGTAATTGCCCGAAAGCTGTGGATGCTTTATTGAAGTTGGAACTCTGAAATGCTGCGAGGTATGTCATGCTATCAAGCATATATGCTGCAACTAACAGATGGGTTGATTCCTGCACAGTAAGGAAGCACATGGAGAAGAGAAACTTGATGAAGGATGTGGCAAACAGTTGGATTGAGGTAAAGAATGACATGCTCAAATTTCCAGCAAGGGATGGATTCCACTACCTGATAGGAGACATACACGAATTGCTCGGGAAACTACCATATCATATGAAGGAAGCTGGATATGTTTGTGACCCCAACATAAGGTTCATCTATTTTTATTTAAATTTAATTTAACGTTAAATGATGTCTCTAATTTTTATTTTTTTTATTGCTATACCTTAATCAAAACTCTCAGCACAGAAAATCTATCCTCTTTTTGCTGAGTCCTCTAATCCAGTCTATAAAAGATGCGCAGAAACACCGATCTAAATGTCCCTGAACTCAAAACCCGACCAATTTATGAATTTGTTTCACTATGGATTTAAGTATAAACTCAGTAAATGAAATTTCTAAATCTAAAGTAAGAGCTCAAGTTCACATTAGATAACTTAATCCAAGTGATATTTATGAATGGCTATAATCACATGTCTAATGAATGAAATAAGATTCAATGAGATGACATTCAGCTTAATACTTAAATACACACAAATGAATGAATTAAATGTGCATATACCACCACATAGTAGCTCGCTAATATACATAAATAAGTATATATTTGGTATTTATCATTGCCCATGACTAATCTTAATTAATGATGCAATATCACCACCAACTCATGCGGATAGAATCATAAACATATCTTTACCATGACATAACCATCTATCAGGATGTCCTTTACATCAGCAAGTATATATATATCACTGTTTAACCGTCCATGCCATACTCATTTTCATCAACATTCGTACTTTTTATTATCTTTATTTTCTTGATCTAGATCCTCAAGCTTATAATATCAGCTAACAAACTACTCAAGTCATTACACAAACTATATCATTTTTTATATGAATCATAGGACTCAAGAAAATAAACAACAGTCTAGGTATATTATTGACAATACTTGTAGAAGTTCGAAAGAGTTTGTAATTTACTTAATTATTGGAATGTTAGTAAATTCTCAATAGCGTTGATAATTTACTTATGATATCAGTGATATTTCAAAGGAGTTGATATTTTACTACTTCATTGGAATGTTGGTAAATTCCTAATAGTGTCATTAATTTACTTATGATACTAGTAAAAGTTCATAGAAGTTGGTAATTTGTTAATTAATTGGAACATTGGTATATTTTTTTTATTTATTGATGATCAAGTTACCAGTCATTATATTTTAGCAGCAAGATTTGAAAATTACTAGTAAGATTGGAATTCCACCAACACAGATAGTTTTCAATTTTTCACCGCTTGGGACCGTAATATTTTGCCGAAGTTCCGTAAGTCTCTACCTTAGCGACAAGAATTTTAAATCCCACCTAAAAAATTCGATTGATCAAACTTGAAAGCAGGAGTGATTTCTGTCAAAAGTGCGGGCAGAACTGTGTTTTAAGTTAATAAAACCAAGAACCTTTCTGACCAATGCACATGACCATTAGCTAGCAGCGTGTTGACACCAGGAGATAGACAAGTCATTCTTCATCGCTATAAGACCAGCTAAAGCTCTAAGAACAAAATGGGCAAGTCATTAAGAGGAGAAATGCTGATTGACGATTGGATGTCGATGACCAGGTGTTTCTATCGATATGCAATGGCTATTCCGATAACGGAATGTCACTATTGATGATATGCAAGCGATAACAATAATTGACCAATATTGCCAATTGGCGATTATAAGTATCAATGATTAAGTGTGATATATCGATATACGATAGCAATTGGTCAACAACAGTTGAAAAATGTGCTCAATATTGAAGATAAAGAATTTCATATGTTTGAAATGTTTCGGATAAGAACAATAAGCTGTTATTTGTCTTATTAGATTATATATATCCGAAGTGTGTTTGTTGTAAAGGATCTCTTCTAAAACAAAAACCAAAAAAAAAAAAAAAAATTCAACACTTTGCTCTTTTCAATTTCAATAAAATAGTTCGTTCCAGTGTTTATTTTCAGTATTTAATATCTAGGGACATCTTTAGATCTTTGTTCTACAATTTGTGTTTCATCCGAATCGCCACAGGACCCGTTTGATTTTTAAAAAAAAAGGAAAAAGGAGTACGGATTTGGTGAATGATTGTTTACTAGAATCGGCGAATGGATTGCTAGCGAAGCAGAGTTATATTTATGTTAGATGCCATGGTTTGCCGCCTATTCCTTCATTCCTCAATAGCTGCGACGTTTGACCCATCTTGAATCTCTAACGAGGGCATCCTCCACGTACTGTTCAATAAGGGGTGGTATTTCACACTGAACGTTTTACAATTCTTTGCCGCCTTTTTTTTTTTCCTCCTCGGCTATGTTTCTACTTAAGTTCTTTGATGTAAAAATTTTACGGGAAATCCGCAACAAATTCTATGAATATGGTTGTTGATGTCTAATTGAATTCGTGATAATAAATGCAAGACATCCTCGGGGTACTGCCTCAAGAAGCTTAATCTCTGCGGATGAGCTCTGCAGCAAGTCATCTTAAATCCTCAATGAATTCCACAGAAATTTCCATGATGAGATTATCTGAGTGCATAAATTGCATATGAATGATAAAAACTCGATCCGCTCCAAATCTTCTCCTAATCTATCACTAGTTGCATCAACGATTCGCACACGGATCCAATTCAAGCAACAGCGAAGGAGAAATTATCAGAAATGGAATATAGGTGAAGATGAAGAAAGCCAAATGAAGATGCCGAGAGGGAAGAACCCTTCTTGGCCTGAGTCAGCTGCAACCAAAATGAAAAAGGAAGATCTTTTTCCTAGACAACCTATACACGTCATCTCGAAACATAAAAGAGAGAAAGCTGAAATTTCTTAAGAGTGGGTCCCACCTACATGGGTCGTTTCGAGCAAATATTCCATACTACTTTGATTTCCGGTCCATAAATCTTGGCAATATATTAAAAGCTCCTCACTTTTTTCAAATCTTTGTACTCATCGGATTCCGGAATCTCCTCCAATCCTCACGTTCATTTATAAGCAAGCACCGTAGCTTTTTGAAGCTTGAAGGTTCAAGTATGGAAATAACTGATGGATTTTAGAGACCCTTCATTGTTTCCATTAAATTATTTACCTAGTTGCATTACAAAACACACCCAATTCATTGAAAAAAAAAAGAAAAAAACAATAAATGAGAGGAAATTACTAGAGATAGAGGGTAAAGAAGATGAAGAGTCCAAATCAAATGTTGAGAAGCAGATAAGATCCCAAGAATAAACGCTCCTGGCTTTGAGTTCAGCTGAAGAAACAGTTTTCCATCAGACAGTCCACTCACCCTCACGTGATGTGCTCTTCCAGGAGGACTCTCTAGTTGCCCTTGCAGGTACACTTAAGAGCCGACCGTGAGCGATTGAATACGTGTTTGTTTTCACTTTTGAGCTAATCGAGCGAGTTGAGGTGCAAATTTCACTAATAAGTCCCAAAGATTCTTTGGCATAAAAAAGGCCAAAGTTCAAAAGAGACAGTAATCTTACCATCTTTTGAGAAAATTGCAACCCTCCTCTAGTTTATCTAGAAAGCTAGAAACGACCTCGTGTTCTGGCGTGTTGGGTTTGTAAGATTCCCTAAAACTGGATTCGACACTAAATCGAATCCCTAAACTTGTGCGGAAGACGAGCCCGGGAAAAACACATGCATCACCGATCCTAAGGCACATCACAGAATCGAACGTACCTTGTTAACCACAGATTAAACACCGACGCCGATATGAGGAAGAGAAACCGATCCCGTTCGATCCAATGACGCCAATTCTCCTTGAAGGGAAGATGGGTGTTGCCTCTTGCTTAGTGTTCTTTCTTTTTGGAGTGTTTTTTAGGGAGAGAGGAAGGAGGAATGTTCGTTATGCAAAAAGGTGCATTCCTCCCTCTTTATTTCCCCCTTATATACGTCCTCTCCAAAAAGAAATGTGCCCCTTCATCATATCCCTCTATCCATTGGCCATAATATTGTGGGCCGAGCTTTTAGGCCCAACATGGGCGGACGGGCCAATTTAGGCCCATCACATTAATAAAACCATCATCTCCCACTTGTACATGGTGGGCCGAATATGATTCTCTTTACCTCTCTTCAACATTCATACTGGTGAATAATCCGTGCGACCAGCATACTTTAAGAGCTCGTTGCTATACATCTGTTAGGAATATATAACAGCTCATAATGGTCATCACACTTTGAGTAGATTTAGTATGCAGTACTCTAGATCGATCGATCACATTTATATCTATCTTGATCTCTTTTAAATATATATATATATATATATATATATATATATATATTGTATTCACAATTATGATTATCCCAAAACTAGTCATAATTGGTCGACCAGTGAATACAAAACTTAGAATGTGATTCTCCATATTCAATCTTCCTCTTTCCTTCAAACTCTCAATTTCAGTTCAGCTTGCTTTTCTAGAAATGTCCCATTAGATTGAATCAACTCATGATCATTGGCAACATCTTAAGATAGTAAACACTAAATAGAAATCTTGAGAATAAGCAAAAGTCATGAGGACACTAAAATTGACGAACTCTTTTCCTCAAGAGTTTCACACGGTACAAAAGTTGAAATCAAACTTTTGCCACTCTTATGATATTAACTCATCCCATGGAGCGTATGTCTACACCTTCAATACCGTACAGATGATAGTTCAGACATACCCAATGTCTAACTTGAGTTCACGTATCTACTCATTCACAAAATTTATCAGAACTCACATCTGGCATCTTAGATAGATAAAGTAAAATATGTGGGTTATTTTACTTTTGGACATAGTAAATATTATGTCATCATCTTAACACCCAGTTAATGCGACAAATATAAAGCTTGAGCTTTCGATTATCACTTAGATAATAAGCTTAAAAACCGTCTCATCTCTATTTATCACATAGTAAATAGAGGCGATTACCTGTGTGAGTGGGCTAATCTTTTATCTGTCCGACATACTTTCTCAACTTAAAGTAATGCATTAAGCATTAAGATGCATAAAGATCAAACAAAGATTCATAGGCATTAATAATGAAAAAACACTAGTTCATAAATATGAACAACTTAGGGAAATTACAATCCAGTACATCAGACTCTACACAATCCTAGAGATTTTACATGACCACAAAACACATCTCTAGATATTGGCTTTGTCATAGGATCTGCTACTATTCTATGTGTAAATATGTACTGTAAGTTCACATCCTTTCGTGCAACCATATCTTTGACAAAGTTATACTTGGTATCTATATGTTTGGTCTTATCATGATATTTTGAATCTTTGGTGTATGCTATAACTGCTTGGTTATCACAGTTAACCAACAATTAATCTGCAGCACTTCCAATAACACTTAAATGATCCAAAAATCTCTTAAGACAAACACTTTCTTGTATTGCTGCTGATAATGCCACAAACTCAGCTTCCATCGTGGACAAGGCTATACACGTTTGTTTCTTACTACTCCAACATATGGCGCCATTATTTAGTAAGAAAACAAAACCAGAGGTAGATTTCCTTTCATTTAAATCTCCTCCATAATCAACATCAGAATAGCCTTAGAGTCACAGATCCTTTCTTTGATAACTCAGCGTATAATCAGCAGTTCCCTTTAGATACCTCAGTATTCTCTTAACGGTTTTTCAATGTACTTGACTTGGATTGGATTGGTATCTACTCACTATTCCAACTACAAAACATATGTCATATCTTGTACACATCATAGTGTACATCAAGCTCACAACAGCACTAGCATAAAGAACATGTTTCATTTGTTCATTCTCTTGTGAAGTCCTTGAACACAGTCTATGGCCCAATCCTTCACCTTTTGCAATAGAAGTGTCTATGAGTTTACAATCTTGCATATGAAATCGTTCAAGAACCTTATTAATATATGTTTCTTGCGAAAGAGATAATGACATCTTCGAACAATCTCTTGAAATCTTAACTCCAAAAATGTATGCAGCCTCACCCATATCTTTTATCTCAAAGTTAGAAGACAACAAACTCTTGACAGTATTAACAAACTCCATATTGCTTCTGGCAATTAATATATTATCAACATATAATGATATGATCATAAATTGATCATTTGATCTTTTGATATATACACAATGATCCTCATCAATCATTGTAAAATCATATGCCATTATGGCATTATGAAAACGTACATACCATTATCTCGATGACTGCTTAAGGCCGTATATCGATCTCAAAAGTCGACATACCTTTCCTTCTTGGCATTCTTTAATGAAACCAGCAAGTTGTTCCATATATATTTCTTCATTTAATTCTCCATTGAGAAAAGCAGTCTTTACATCCATTTGATATAACTCAAGATCCATATTAGCCACTATTGTTAGAATAATGCGAATCAAGGTAAATCTCACTACAGGAGAAAATATTTTTTTATAATCAATTCATTCATGTTGATTATACTCTTTTGCCACAATGTGAGCCTTATGCTTTTCTATCGAGCTATCAACTTTTCGCTTTATTTTGAGAACCCACTTGTTCCCAATAGCTTTGCGTTCTTTTGGAAGATTAACCAGTTCCCAAAATTTGGTATGACTTCATTGACTTAATCTCTTCTTCCATTGCATGAGTCCATTTTTCCTTATTAGGGCAACTTAGAGCCTCATGTATATTTATTGGCTCATTCTCATCTTGTGAGGCAATCATAAAAGTTTCCCCTTCAATGTCAAAATGTCGACGGGGAATACTTTGGCAACTTGTTCGCCGTATGGGAGATTGTGCATATTGCACATCATTCCCCATTATACTCTCACTAGGATTAGATAATGATGATATCGTCTCATCATGTGGTTGCAATTGAGAATGAGTTGAATTCAATTCATCATTTCTCATATTACTCCCACTTGGACGAATTCCACTAATATCATTATCTTGATCCAATGTTTCAAATAGGAAGTAATCTTCTCTTATTTCGTCATTCTTGGGAAATTCATCATCTAAGAATGTGATATCCCGCGATTCAAATTCAATTATACTCCTACTTTCCTGCTCACCTATGAACACATACCCTTTCGAGTGTTCGAAGTATCTTATGAAAATACTCTTCTTTCCTCTAGGACCCAATTTCCCAAACTTATGAGAGGACTCATGAGTATAGGCAGCATAACCCTATGGCCTAAGAAAACTTAAATCCGGTTTTTTACCTGTCCATAACTCATATGGAGTGGAAGTAACTGATTTGGAAGGCACCCGGTTAAATATATAGGCAGCATTTAACAACGCATCACTTCAAAAAGTGATAGGTAAGTTAGCATGTGCCATCATGGACCTAACCATTTCCAGTAGGGTTCTGTTCCTTCTCTCCGTAATACCATTTTGTTGAGGAGTATATGGAATAGACAACTGTCTATCTATTCCTTTTTTATCACATAATTTTCTGAACTCATTAGATAAATATTATCGACCTTGATCGGATCTTAATACTTTTATTTTCTTGTCTAATTGATTTTCTACCAAATTCATAAACCTTTTGAAACAAATTAATGCTTCAGATTTATGAGAAATCAAATAGACATATTCGAATCGACTATAATCATCTATAAAACTGATGAAATAAATAGCCCCATGCCTTCCCTTCACATTCATTGGACCACAGGCGTTAGAATGAATTAAATGCAGATGAAATTAAGCTCTTTAACCTTTTCCAAATGGTTTCCTTGTCATTTTTCCTACTAGGCAATGCTCATATATGAGCAAATCGACTTTTTCAATATTGCCTAACAATCCCTCTTTGGCTAGTACATTCATACATTATTGGCCAATGTGACCAAGTCTAGCATGCCACACACTCACATCATTATCACATGAAGTAGAAGACGTGAAAAGGAAATAACAAATATTGACATCACCACAGTCAACATTTAGTATAATAAAACCATCCAGAAAATAACCACAACATAGTAGTTTGTATCCAAATACAAATCTATACCTCTATTATAGAAGTTCATATTAAAACCAAGCTTGACCAACACCAAAACAGATACTAAATTTCAATGAATCTCCGGAGCATATAAAACATCATGTAGGAACAAGGTGCGTCCACCACGCATGTTCAATTGGCAGGTGCCGATCCCTTTAACTTCAACTCTGGAGTTATTTCCCACATAGATCCACTTAGTTCCAGTTGGTACTCGTCGGAATTCCACAAAGGATCCTCTATCCTTCGCTACATGGTCTGTTGCTCCTGAATCTACAGTCCACAAATGATTGGATTCAGCCAATAATACAGAATTTAACACATAAGCAAAGTTCTCAAATGTACAAGAGGTGTTTACCTTTTTCGGCTCACAATAGTTGCGAGCATAGTGACCTTTCTTGTCACAATTGTAACACCTCACCCTTAACATTTTCTTCACTTGAGGACGTTTTCCTCCTTATGTTGGTTAACTCTTGATTTCTTGCAATAAGGACTTGATCCTTTGCATTTCCACATATTGAACGAATCAATATGCTTGCGCTTAGAGCTCAAAACCCTTTCTAAGCTAGAACCAGCATTGCAAATATCTATTTTCAGCTCAAATACCGTTAGGCAGTATTCTACTAGCTCAAGGTGGCGTACAGCATCCTCAAAATCTTCCATAACATGGTCAAAAGCTTCATGTGCTTCTTGCTTTTCCAGCACATATTGAATCTTTATATTCAATATTTCACAATTGTTGCTGTTCATATCAATAATTACGTTCTTAATTGCTAAAACCATCGATCTGAACACATTAGACATATATGCACGAATAATTAATGCATATCAATTATGCATTCACTTTGCACAGACCTATCATATCAATGAACAATTTCAAGTAAGGTTTCAGAATCAAAAGGTCAATATATTTCCAATCATCTTCCAAAAATCCTAACTTAAAACTATTATTAATATAATTGTCTTATACAAAATACATTCTATGAAGTTGCAAAAAATTCTAAGAACTACCCACAGCAGTCAACAATAACAGAAAGCAAATAATATTTGATATTCAATAGAATAATAATGATTTCACATAATACAACTATCAACTACACTAAGTAATATATACAGAAGTAATATATACAAAGGAAATATCAATATAGAAAAAGATATTTACACCAAAAACATCTCAAACTAATCTAAGAAATAAATAGGGAAAGTCTCTACTAATCTATCAGTCAAAATATCTAAGAAACCTGAAGGCACATTTGCCATTCATGAAAAAACTTTTGGAAAGCTTTCATGTCGCCTCCAAGGGGCATTCACTCTGCGCTATGTGGCGCTCAATTTAAGGGTTGAAATTTTGGTTAACTCAATCCTATAATATTCTCTTACAAAAGTTACTACTAGCCTCCTATAATCTGGGACCACGTTGATCTCCCATAGGCGATCTAATACTGCTTGCCATTCAGGTGGAAGAGTGTTCATTAAGGCCGGCACCTTCTCAAAATGCAGCATAAGATAACCATTTCAGATGATTTCCTATATCATATGATTGACCTTGACCACATGTGATACTAAATCACCGTCATGCCACCAATAATTAACTAACTCTGTCATCAGCTTTTTCAATCTTGCACTTCTTTTGTCCGTTCTCGGGAATACAGGTATTCGTGCATAACGCATCATAATTCCTGCAACAAATGCAGAACTAAAAATAAATCACTTATAATCCATAATGAACATAAGGGAAAATACATAATTTTTCATGATTCATGTAACAAATGCAGAATAAAAAATGGATTACTTATAACCCACATAGATATAATTGGAAAAAGAAACACATTCTTTTCCTCATTTTTTTGGGTCAACCGTTAAAGTCAATGGTCAACGGTCAATGGTCGTCATCAACGGGTCGGGTCGCCGGGTCGGGTCAGGCCGGATGAGCCGAGTCGGACCGGTTGGGCCGGTCAGATCGGTTGGGCAAACCGATCGGCACTTGCGGCACGCGTGGGCAGCTGACATCAGCTGGCGCGTGCTGCGCACGTGCGACTCGGCTCCGCGCGCGCTTGCGACGCACTCGTCTGCGTCTTCATATCGTCTACGCGTGGGGGCGTGTCCTGCGGCCTTTGGTGGCGTTCCGCCACTCGTCGCACTCGTCTCGACGAGACCTTTGACCCTACGCCATTAGAAACTGATTTCAACTTACTAGAAAATCGAAAAAACGGGTGAACAGTGCTTGGATGTCGGGATTTTTCCGCCCCGATCGGTGTCGGCCGATTAATTTCACGAAAAATCAATAAGAAATCATCCATGAACATGAAAGGGGTCGGGAAAAACATGGAAAATTATTGGAAAACAAGAACTACGGCTCTGATACCAATGTTGGGTTTGTAGGATTCCCTAAAACCAGATTCGACACTAAATTGAACCCCTAAACTTGTGCGGAAGACGAGCCCGGAAAAAACACATGCATCACTGATCCTAAGGCACATCACAGAATCGAACATACCTTGTTAGCCACAGATTAAACACTGACGCCAATATGAGGAAGAGAAACTGATCCCGTTCAATCCGATGACGCTAATTCGCCTTGAAGGGAAGATGTGTGTCACCTCTTGCTTACTGTTCTTTCTTTTTGGAGCGTTTTTGAGGGAGAGAGGAAGGAGGAATGTTCGTTATGCCAAAATGTGCATTCCTCCCTCTTTATTTCCCCCTTATATACGTCACATCCAAAAAGAAACGTGCATTTTCATCATATCCCTCTATCAATGGGCTATAATATTGTGGGCCGAGCTTTTAGGCCCAACATAGGCAGACGGGTCAACTTAAGTCCATCACATTAATAAAACCATCATGGCGAAAAACCCCCAACTATCTCTGGTTGAGGCGTTGAAGTTCTTCATATCTAGAAGTGAAAGTGGAACTGTTCTTGGAGCCTAATAATTCAGCAATTATTGGCCCCCCGTTGGAAGATGCTCACGTGCAATAGGAGGTGGAAACACTCATTTAGGAGGCCCAAGCCCAGCTGATCCATTTCAACAAAATTTCTGTGGCCCATTGTGGAAGAAGGGAGAATCAAGTAGCCTATTGGTTAGCCAAGGCCCAACGTTTAGATACTCTTCCATCTTCTTGATTAACTCAGCACCCCCAACCTTTATGGGATCTAATTTGTTTTTATGCGTTTTTCTAACAAAAAAAGAAAAAAAAAAGGTCAAGACTTTATGCATGTTACTAGTCAAAATCTTTTTTTATATTAATTGATATTCTTGTAATCACGATGAGACCCTTCTTTTGTTGGTGAAATCCTAGGCCCATTTAAATTTTACATAACTTGAACCTACAAATGTAAAATCCGTATGTGTTAACTATTTAAGATGGATTATGTCATAGTTATTCATGGTAAATACATAAGAGAAAAGTGAGGTTTCAAACTACAAAAGTTGTGTTTGGCCAGAGATGGATAAAGCTGGAACATCGACATGTAAAATTATATATAATCTATAATTTTCTAAAATTTATACGATATTCCAAATTTTAATGGAAAAGCCACCAAAAAAAAAATTCCAGTGAGAGGAGCTATTTCCGGAGTTCATTGCTTTTCATCGAAGTGAGAGGAATCTTTCGAAATGGACATCTCTCCGGTCTCCACCCTTATTCAAAGGTCGCTAATGAAATATCCTTTCCCTAAGCATGGGGAGTAGATCCAGACACGAAATAGCAAAATCACATGGCCTCCATGATCTCTAGCAAAAGCGGCAATGAAGGCCTGAGAATCTTGCATCACCACATCAATGTTCACTTTAATGAGCCCACTGGGCACATGGCTATGTAGCAAGGGAATTGGGAGTTAGTAATGCTAGTATCGCAAGTACGGGGTTCGACTCCCATGCTCTGCAAATTGTAAAGCAAAAGTTTAAAAGAAAGCAAGAGGAGAGTTATGAATAAGACAAACAAAAAATAAAAGGAGAGGAGTCCTCCAACCATTGAGGAAGGAGTCCATTTAGGAGGGTTGTCGTCCACAATCCGTGACTGCAACCAATGTTCTATCACCAACTCATGATAGATGTCCGGAATACATTGAATTACAAAAAGGAAGACTCATTTGCGAATGAGCTTCCTGAAGTTTGATTCGATGCTCCCGTAAACCCTGAAAATCCTCATGATAAATGTGGGGTGGAAAGCCGCAAAGCAAGAAAGAGCAGATGACGTAGCACATGCTTGAAGTCAGAATCGCGAAAAGTGATGCAATGTCCCAACTGTAAAATTATTGTGGCCCACATAATATGATTTATATTATATGGTTTAATATAATTATTATAATGCTATATAAAATAAATAATATTGATTATGAAAATGTGCGACTCTAATAAAATGAAAATGTATAATCCTTTTTTGAAGAGGTACAACTCTTATGAAAGTGAAAAGGCGCTTTGATGGAAGGCACCTGTTGGAAGAACGTATAAATAGAGTCCAGTCCTCTCTCTACCTACAAGAACGTATTTTCTTCTCAATCGATTGAATACAATAAGGAATAGTGGGTTAAGGGAGAGAAATCGGATTTCTTCATTTGGTTCAAGTTTGACAGTAACGCTATGGATAAAGGTATATTTTCATCTATTTGTGAAGACCATGAAGATCAAAGATCACCGTTTTCTTTTGAATCTCCGCATTAAAGTATCATATGTATAATCTAACAGTTGGTATCAGAGCGTGGTTTATGATCTCATGATTTTCCGTTTATAGAAATATTATGATTTATGTATGATAATTCGTTGAACGTTCATATTCATACTGTTGTTATTGTTGAGAAAGTTTTTGGATGGTTCTATTGATTAAAAAAAAAATCCGAATGGAAATGGACGAAAATGGAGGAATTTGGAATTTTGAGGGCGAGTAAGAAACTTGATGATTCCGGGCAAAATCCGGCGACCCACCACTTGATTTTGGACCCATACGGTTGCCTCGCCATGAGAAGCATTGGGCATGAGTTTTTCCGGCATATCGGTGTTCGTCGGAGGCTAATCGGGCGGTGAAAGTCGCGGTGGTTAAGGATTCGCATTTTGGGAAACTTTTGTTTGATTTGGGCCAATTTCTTGATCATTTTCGCCAAAACTTGGACCCATAAGGTCGTATCGGCATGCTCTTCAAAACCCATTATTTATTTGTGTCTGGGATGGGCTGCCAGAGAAGGAACGGAGGAGAAATCGCGGCTGAAAATGGCGAAAACCGGTGAAAAATTGTGTCTGTGCGCAAGGAAGAAGGCGCGTGGGCTCCACGCGCACACTGCAGTTGCAGGCACGTGGAACCCACGCGCCACGCGCCTTCACGCACGCAGCTTCTTGCGTGGTTGTAGGTGTGTGCGGCGCACGCGCCTACGCACTGGACACGCACGCATGCGACGCATATGCCCATGGCGGATGCAGGCGCGTGCTTGGCACACACCTTACGTACCGCAACGCTGTTTTTTAATTTTAATTTTATTTTTTCTGTCCCTATTTATTTATAATTACGATTCTGCCCTTGGCTAATTATTTACCATTTTGTCCCTGGATTTTAAATTTATGATTATGTCCTTATAGAATTATGATTTTACGATTTTGCCCTTATGCTTTGATTATGTTTTGTCCTTATGTGCAATTTGATAAATATTTGTATTTTACAATATTAAAAATTCATATTATGAATGGTTTGTTAGTCACCAAAGTGGCCAAACCTTGAAGTTTTTTGAATTTTTGATATTGTAAATTATTTTATTCAATTACCCATGATTGATTGATGCTATATATATATATATATGAAATTGATATATTTTATATCATTATTGGTGTTATGGGTATATTGAAGTTCATTTATTATAAGAATTTAGGGATTAACCCAAAGATTAATTATTTTCTTATAATTCATGAACATGATAGTTGGTAATTAATATGACTTGTTAAATTTGTTTGCATATCCAAAGATAACAAATAAATTTTAATAAGATATATTTACAATTACCAAATAAAAGTTATTAGTATCGTTATGGTTTATATATATTTGTATATCATAAGATCGCCCAAAGGAGAGTTATGATGTACATGTATAGTTAGATTGAATCTGATTATGTGATATTCTCAAGGCATTAATGTATGAGTATTTCTTGCATATTTGCAGTATCTGTACCTGTTTTACTACATTCACATGCCTCGTTTGTTCCCTTATTCAATGGGATAAATTTCCCTGATTGGAGTGAACAAATTCAGTTTTACTTAGGTGTCCTGGATCTTAATTTAGATTTTCAAGTTGAGAAACCAGCTGCTATTACTGATAAAAGAAGTGATGATGAAAATTTTTTCATAAAGCTTGGGAAAGATCGAACAGACTGATCTTAATGTTCATGTGAATGATAGTTGCAAACAACTTAAAGACTTATCTTTCCAAGACTGACAATGCTAATGAATTTATGAAATTTGTGGAAGAGCGTTCTTAAATTGCTGATAAGTCACTTGTTAGTACATTGATGAGCACACTGACCACCATGAAATATGATGGTTCACGTACCATGCATGAGCATATACTTGAGATGATTAATTTCGCAGCAAAGTTAAAGACTTTAGGAATGAATGTGGATGTGTACTTTTTAGTACAATTTATACTTAATTTCTTACCTCATGAGCAATATGTGCCATTTCAAATGAATTATAACACTATAAAGGATAAGTGGAATATGAATGAATTGGCCAGTATGCTAGTTTAAGAGGAAACAGTGATAAATAATCAAAAGGCTCATTTTGTTCATCTCTCAAATCATCAAGAGGCTCAAAAGAATTTCAAAAGGAAAGGTGGAAGGAGCAATAAGAAAGAATTACACGTCATGAATGACTCTTCAAAGCCTCCTTAAATCCACAAAAATGAACACAATCTTATTAAATGTCATTTTTCTAACAAAATTGGACACTTGAAGAAAGGTTGTCTGAAACGTAAGGCTTGGTTCGAAAAGAAAGGTAAGCCTTGTGCTTTAGTATGTTTTGAATCAAACTTTATTGAAGTTCCTCATAATACTTGGTGGATTGATTTTGGTGCCACCACTCATGTGTTAAATACGATACAGGGATTTCTTACGATCCAAACTATAAAGCCAAATAAAAGTTATGTGACTTCAGGGAATAGAAACAAAGCTCCAGTTGAAGGCATTGGTACTTATTTTTTAGATATTAGATATTGGGCATTATTTGGATTTTTTTTAACCATTTATGTACCTACATTTTCTCGCAATTTAGTTTATTTGCCAAGACTTGATGTGGCTGGATTTTATTGTAAGTTTGGTTTTGAATCTTTCAATTTATTTAAGAGTGATACTCTTATTAGAACTAGAATTTTCTGTGATGGTCTCTACAAATTTAGACTTGATAATAATTTTGTTGAGACATTAATGACTTTGCATCATAATGTTGGCACTAAACGAAGTTTGGTGAACGAAAATTCTGCTTACTTGTGGCATAAACGTTTGGAGGGAGAGAGGGAGGAGGAACGTACGTAATGTCCAAAAGGTACGTTTCTCCCTCTCTTTTCCCTCTTAAATACGTCATCTCTAAAGGACGTGTCCCTTCAGCAAAGACGCTCCCCCAAAAGTTACAACCCTTCATCATATCCCTCAATCCATGGATCCTAATATTATGGGCCAAGCTTTTAGGCCCAACATGGGCGGACGGGCCAACTTAGACCCATCATATTAATTAATAAAACCATTATTTCCCACTCGAACATGGTGGGCCGAACATGATCCTCTTAACCTCTCTTCAACATTCATAGTAGTGAATAATCTGTGCGACTAGCATACTTTTAGAGCTCGTTACTACACATCTATTAGGAGTATATAGCAGCTCATAATGGGCATCAGACTCTGAGTAGATTTAGTATGCAATATCCTATATCGATCTATCACATTTATATCTTTCTCGATCTCTTTTAAACAATGATATATATATATATATATATATATATATATATATATCTTATTCACAATTATGATTTCCCAAAGACAGTCATAATTGTCGACTAGTGAATACAAAAACTATAATGTGATTCTCCAAATTCGATCTTCCTCTTTCCTTCAAATTCTCAATTTTAGTTCAGTTTTCTTTTCTAGAAATGTCCCATTAGATCGAATCAATTCATGACCATTGGCAACATCCTAAGATATCAAATACTAAATAGAAATTTTAAGAATAAGTAATAGTGTTGAGGGCACTAAAATTGAGGAATTCTTTCCCTCAAGAGTTTCACACGGCATAAAAGTTGAGATCAAACTTTTGCCACTCTTATTGATCGTCTCATGCATACGTAGTATGAAATACGTATTATGGTATTAACTCATTTCCCATGGAGCGTATGTCTACACTTTCAATACAATACAGATAATAGTTCAGACATACCCAATGTCTAACTTGAATTCACGTATCTACTCATTCACATAATTCATCAGAACTCACATTTGGCATCTTAGACAGATAAAGTAAAATATGTAGGGAATCTTACTTTTGGACATAGTACATATCATATCATCATCTTAACACTTAATTAAGGCGACATATATATTTTAAGCTTGAGCTCTCGATTATCACATAGATAATAAGCTTAAAAACGATCTCATCTCCATTTATCATATAGTAAATAGAGGCGATTACCCGTGTGAGTGGGCCAATCTTATATCTGTCTGACATACTTTCTCAACTTAAAGTAATGCACTGAGCATTAAGATGCATAAAAATCAAATAAAGATTCATAGGCATTAATGATAAAAAAAAACACAAGTTCATAAATGTGAACAACTCAGGAACTTTTCACGAGAGGTCCTACATTCGATCCATGGCGTCATCAAGCGATTAACCTAGCAGGCAAGGGTGGTGGTGACTCTACCTATCCCCAGGGTTTACTCCGCCGCGAAACGACGCACGGGGGTTCCCTGGGTCACCAAAAAAAAATAACTCAGGGAAATTACAATATCAAGTACATCAGATTCTACGCAATCCTAGAGATTTTACATGACCACAAAACACATCTCTAGGTATAGGCTCTGTCATAGAATTTGCTACCATTCTATGCGTAAATATGTACTATAAGTTAACATCCTTTCGTGCAATCATATCTTTGACAAAGTTATACTTGATATTTATATGTTTAGTCTTGCCATGATATTTTGAATCTTTGGTGTACGCTATAACTATTTGGCTATCACAGTTAACTAATAATGGATCTGCAGTTTTCTCAATAACACCTAAATGATTCAAAAATCTCGTAAGCCAAACTCCTTCTTGTACCGCTGCTGATAATACTACGAACTCAGCTTCCATCGTGGACAATGCTATACACGTTTGCTTCTTACTGCTCCATGATATGGTGCCATTATTCAGTAAGAAGGCAAATCCAGAGGTAGATTTCCTTTCATCTAAATTTCCTCCCCAATCAGCATTTGAATAGCCTTCAAGTTGCAGATCCTTTCCTTAGTAATTCAGCTTGTAATCAGCGGTTCCCTTTAGATATCTCAGTATTCTCTTAACGGCTTTTCAATGTGCTTAACCTGGATTGGATTGGTATCTACTCACCATTCCAACTACAAAGCATATGTCATGTCTTGTACACATCATAGCATACATCAAGTTCCCAATAGCACTAGCATAAGGAACATGTTTCATTTGTTCATTCTCTTGTGGAGTCCTTGGACACAGTCTATGGCTCAATCATTCACCTTTTGCAATAGGAGTGTCTATGGGTTTACAATCTTGCATATGAAATCGTTCAAGAACCTTATTTATATATGTTTCTTGCGAAAGAGATAACAATCTCTTCAAAAGATCTCTTGAAATCTTAACTCCAAGAATGTATGCAGCCTCACCCATATTTTTCATCTCAAAATTGGAAGATAACCAATTTTTGATGATATTAACAAACTCCAAATTGCTTCTGGCAATTAGTATATCATCAATATATAATAATATGATCACAAATTGATCTTTGAATTTTTTGATATATACACAATGACCCTCATTAATCATTGTAAAATTATATGCCATTATAGCATTATGAAAACATATATACCACTGTCTTGACGACTGCTTAACGTCATATATCGATTTCAAAAGTCGACATACCTTTCTTTCTTGGCCTTTTGTAATGAAACGAACAGGTTGTTCCATATATATTTTCTCATCTAATTCTCCATTGAGAAAAACAGTATTTATATCTATTTGATATAATTCAAGATCCATACTTGCCACTATTACCAAAATAATACGAATTGAGGTAAATCTCACAACAGGGGAAAATGTTTCCTCATAATCAATTCATTCCTGTTGATTATACCCCCCTTCGTAACAAGGCAAGATTTATATATTTTTATCGAGCCATCAGCTTTACGCTTTATTTTGAGAACCCACTTATTCTCAATAGCTTTGCGTCTTTTTGGAAGATCAACTAGTTCCCAAACATGGTTTGACTTCATGACTCAATTCCTCTCCCATTGCATGAATCCATTTTTCCTTACTAGGACAACTTAGAGCCTCATGTATATTTCTTGGCTCATCCTCATCTTGTGGGACAATTATAAAAGTTTCCCCTTCAATGTCAAAACGTCGACGGGGAATACTTTTGCGACTTATTTGCCATATAAGAGATTGTACACTTTGCACATCATTTCCCATTATGCTCCCACTAGGATTAGATTATGATGATGTTGTCTCATCATGTAGTTGTAATTGAGAATAAGTTGAATTTAATTCATCACTTCTCATACTACTCCCACTTGGACGAACTCCACTAATATTATTATCTTGATCCAAGGTTTCAAATAAGGAGTAATCTTCACCTATTTCGCATTTCTTAGGAAATTCATTCTCTAAGAATGTGATATCTTGTGATTCAAATTCAATTACACTCCCACTTTCCTACTCACTTATGAACACATACCCTTTCGAGTGTTCAGAGTAATTTATGAAAATACTTTTTTTTTCCTCTAGGACCCGTTTTCTCAAACTTGTGAGAGGCTCATGAGTATAGGCAGCACAATCCCATGGCTTAAGAAAATTTAAGTCTGATTTTCTACCTATCCATAACTCATATGGAGTGGAAATAACTAATTTAGAAAGCACCCGGTTAAGTATATAGGCAACAGTTAACAACGCATCACTTCAGAAAGTGATAGGTAAGTTAGCATGCACCATCATGGACCTAACCATTTTCAATAAGGTTCTGTTTCTTCTCTCTGCAACACTATTTTGTTGAGAAGTATATGGAATAGACAACTGTCTTTCTATTCCTTTTTCATTACATAATTTTCTGAATTCATCAGATAAATATTCCCGACCTCGATTGGATCTCAATGCTTTTATTTTCTTGTCTAATTGATTCTCTACCAAGTTCATAAACCTTTTGAAACAACTAAATGCTTCAGATTTATGAGAAATCAAATAGACATATCCGAATCGAGTATAATCATCTATAAATGTGATGAAATAAATAGTCCCATGCCTTCCTCTCACATTCATTGGACCACAGATGTCAGAATGGATTAAATGCAGTAGAAATTCAGCTCTTTTATCTTTTCCAAATGGTTTTCTTGTCGTTTTCCCTACTAGGCAATGCTCACATACGGGTAAATTGACTTTTTCAATATTACCCAACAAGCTCTCTTTGGCTAGTCTATTCATACGTTATTGGTCAATATAACTAAGTCTAGCATGCCACATATTCACATTATTATCATATGAATTAGGAGACGTGAGAAGGGAATAACAAACATTTGCATTAACATAGTCAATATCTAATACAATGAAACCATCCAGAAAATAACTACAACCATAGAAATTTGTATTCAAAAACAAATCCACACCTCTATTATGGAAGTTTATATTAAAACCTAGTTTGACTAACACTAAAACAGATACTAAATTCCGATGAATCTCCGAAGTATACAATACATCATGTAGGAACAAAGTGCGTCCACCACGCATGTTCAGTTGGCAGGTGTCAATTCCTTTTACTTCAGCTCTGGAATTGTTTCCCACATAGATTCACTTAGTTCCAGTTGGTACTCGTCGGAATTCCACGAATGATCCTCTATCCTTCGTTACATGGTCTGTTGTTCCTGAATCTACAGTTCATAAAGGATTAGACTCAGCCAAGAATACAGAACTTGATACATAAGCAAAGTTCTTAAAAGCACAAGGGGTGCATACCTTCTTTGGCTCGCGACAATCGCGAGCATAGTGACCCTTCTTGTCACAGTTGTAACACTTCACCCTTGTCAGCTTCTTCATTCGAGGATGCTTTCCTCTTTCATGCTGGTCAACCCTTGGTTTATTCCCTAAAGCACTTGGTCCCCCTTTCCACCTCTTGAACCAGTTAGGACGTTTGCGCTTGGAGCCCAAAGCTCCATTTGAGCTAGAACCAGCATTATATATTTCAGTTTCCGGCTTAGCCGCAAGGAGGCGGTCCTCTTCCAGCTCAAGATGGCTCATTGTATCCTCAAAGACTTTGATATTCTCATTGTGGGTCAAGTGCACCTTCATATGCTCCCAACTTTGAGGCAAGGAATGGATCACTGCTTGCACTTGCTGCTCATCAGTTAGGACATGGCCAGCATCCTTCAACTCATTTATCATGTTTGACATTTTTCTCAAGTGTTGCTTCATGTTTTGACCATGAGGCTTATTGTAAGAGTCAAACCTAATGGCGAGCTGTCTCAGTTTGGTCACCGAAGCATGACCAAATCTTGTTGCCAATGCTTCCCACATTTCCTTGGCATTCACAAAACGCCTGAATTATCGTATGACATCATTTTCCATGCTACTTAGCAACGTAATGCGAGCAAGGGAGTTCTTCCTTTTCCATGCAGCAAATGCATCCTTATCTCTCTTGTGTTGTGCGGTGTTTCCATCTTCAGGCTCTTCCATGGTTAGGTTAAGAGCTTCTAGTGCCTTTTGCTCTTCTAGCACATATTGGATTTTCATGTGCCAGATTTCATAGTTATCGCCATTAAGCTTTTCAACTTTGTTCAGTTCGGCAATTATGCTATTTGTGGCTGGAGCCATTGATGTGAACATATTAGACATATATGCATGAATAAGTAATGCCTATCATTTATGCATCCATTTTGTACAGATACATCATATTAATGAACAATTTCAAGTAAGGTTTCAGAATCAAAAGGTCACTATGTTTTCAATCATCCTCCAAAAATCCTAACCTAAAATTATCGTTACTATAATTGTCTTATGCAAAATAAATTTTATGAAGTTACAAAAACTTCTACGAACTACCCATCGCAATCAACGATAATAGAAAGCAAATAATATTTAACATCCAATAGAATAATAACGCTTTTACATAATACAACTTACATATCAGTTGCTACATCAACAACAACCAAGTAGTAAAACGTTTACACAAAGTATCCATTAAGTATAATAAAAGAAAGACAACTCGAAATATCTAAACCTAAGCCAATACATGAACTGGGAAAGGTCATTTTTTGTTCAATTTCTTGATATTTTCTTTTGTAACAATCAGGTAATAATCATCTATGAAAGCCATCACAGTTTTCCTATATGAAGTGGCTTTGTTGGCATCCCATATGCGATTCAACACTCCTTGCAATTCTGATGGAAGGGTGTTCATGAAAAATCGCACAATCTCAAACTGTTGCATGGGACGACCATTCCATATGACCTTTTAAATTTTTCCGTTGACTTCAAGAACACGATCTATTATGTCCCCGCTCTCCCATCGATAATTATTCAAATTGGCTATCAACCTTGAAAGCCTTTCCTTTTGTTCGTCGGTAAATACGCGAATAGACGTGCACAACTTAAGGGAAGGCATTGTTCCTACAACAAATGCAGAACAAACATGGATTACATATAATTCACATAGACATAATTGAAAAAGAAACACATTCTTTTCCCTCTTTTTTTTTGGGTCAACAGTCAATGGTCGTCAACGGTTAACAGTCAACGGTCAACGGTCAACGGTCGTCAATGGTCAACGGTCAGACGGGTCGGGTCTCCATGTCGGGCTGAGCTAGTCGGGCTGGGTCGGATGGACCGACCCGGCACATGCGGCACACGTGCAGCTGACGTCACGGTAATGTCAGCTAGCGTGTGCCTTGCACGTGCCATTGATGACCCCCGCGCACAGGCGCACGTCGGCCGTGCTCGCACATGCGACGCGCGCGCCTGCGTCTCCGAATCGGCACGTGCGTTGCACGCGTCGAAGACGTCGGTTCGCTACAACTGCGGGTGGGGGTGCGTCCAGTGGCCTTTGGCGGTGTTCCGCCACTCATCTTACTCGTCTTGACAAGGCCGTTGACCCTATGCCATCAGAAATCAATTTCGACTTACAGAAAATCGAAAAAACGATGCACAGTGCTCGGGTGTCGTGATTTCTCTGCCCCCGGTCGGTGTCGGCCGATTTTTCAACGAAAATTCAATAAAAAAAAATCATTCATAAACATGAAAGGGGTCAAGAAAATATGAAAAAGGATCAGGAAACATGAACTATTGCTCTGATACCAATGTCGGGATTGTCAGATCCCCAAAAACCGGATTCGATATTAAATCGAACCTCTAAACTTGCGCGGAAGACGAGCTCGGGAAAATCACATGCATCACCGATCCTAAGGCACATCACAAAATCGAACGTACCTTGTTAACCATAAATTAAACACCGACACCGATATGAGGAAGAGAATTTGATCCTGCTCAATCTGATGATGCCAATTCGCCTTGAAAGGAAGAGAATGTCGCCTCTTTTGTTACTGTTCTTTCTTTTGGGAGTGTTTGGAGGAAGAGAGGGAGGAGGAACGTACGTAATGTCCAAAAGGTACATTTCTCCCTCTCTTTTCCCCCTTAAATACGTCCTCTCCAAAGGACGTGTCCCTTCAGCAAAGATGCTCCCCCAAAAGTTACAACCCTTCATCATATCCCTCCATCCATGGGCCCTAATATTGTGGGCCAGGCTTTTAGGCGCAACATGGGCGGACGGGCCAATTTAGGCCTATCACATTAATTAATAAAACCATTAGCACCTGACACTAAAATGTGTCCTATTATTTTAGTTCACACTTGAAATTGATTCAGAAAAAGAATATTTCGAAAAGATGAATTACTCTCAACCTATTTTTGTCTTAAACTCTTTCTTTATGTGGTAAATTTTTTCTTGAAAGGTGAGGTTGAAAGTCCTCTGTACATGGGCGCCTGCTGTTGCTTGCAAGTTAACTAATTATGTTCTTATCTGATAAGAAATTATGACGAAACCTTCCTCTTTTATCTCACTAAAATAGTTTTGACAAAGAAATTCCTTAGCACTCAATTAGGGTGCGAATAGTAATGCTTATTGGCTGGGGAAGAGTTTTTTTTTTTTTTTTTAAGAAATGCTTCTTTTCTATTTCTATTCCGGGGAACAATTTCTAAATAAAAGAACGCGTTTGATTACTATACAAAATTTCTACTTCAGAAATAGAAAAAGAATATAAATGCGTTTAGTAAAAAATGGTTTCTTTTTTATATTTATTCGTTTTTTATTCTTGCTCACGGATCGCCACCGAACGCCACCGCCGCCACCAGCCGACCGCTGCCGCAGCTAGGAACAAAAAAACAACTTGGCGTTCTGTTCTTTTTTTGTTCCAGGGAACAAAAGAACAAAAATATTGGGGAAGAGAAATGTTGTCATGCAGCCCCTTAGGGTACGTTTGTTTGTGTTTCTATTTAAAAATTGTTTTAGGGAACAGAAATAGAAAAAATTATTTTTGCTCTGGGGAACAATTTTTGAATAGAAAAATGCGTTTGGTAAATCTGTTCCTAAAATATAAAAAGAACAAAAACTCGTTTGATAAACTTGTATAATTTTTTTTTTCTTTTAAATTTTTAAATTTTTATTTTATTTTCTTATTTTCTTTCTTATTTTTCCTATTTTCTTCTTTTGGCTGGTCGTCGGCCTTGGCCATGGTCGGCGACTAGCCGACGAGGGCCGGTGGCCTCGCCCGAGGCCGAGCCTTGCCGTGGCTGTGTGAGCTCGGCCTCGCTGGATCTGGGCCAACTCGAGCTCGCCCAGCTAAGGTGAGGTTGGGCGTCGCCGAATCTAGGCGAGCTCGACCTCGCCGGGCCACCACTAAGCAAGAGGCAAGGTTGAGCCTCGCCAGGGACCGGCGACGCTCGGCCTCGCCGGGGGCCAACGACGCTCCGGCGAGGTCGCCAGCCCTTGATGGTGTCGTCCGCCGATCGCCGGCCATGGCTGAGGCCGGCGACTGGCCAAAGAAAAAAGAAGAAGAAAAAAGAGAGAAGAAAAGAGAGGAGAGAGAAAATCCATTTCTAAAAATTGTTCCAGAAACAAAAGAACATGTTTTTCTTATTTTTTGTTTTTGTTCCAAATGTGTTCCTGGGAACCAAAAAAATAAATTTGGAACAAAAATACAAACGAACGCGTTTCTATTCTTTTTTGTTCCTCGAAACGAAAAAACAGAAATTTTGCTTATAAACAAAAAAAAAAAGAAAAAGAACATAAACAAACACTGCCTTAGTTGCTGCCTTGACTGACGCAGGCGAAGAATAGCACTCCCCTATGACGATCTCATTAGAAAAGTGAATTATCGAGAAATTACACTGAAGCAAGTTCAATCCCCACCGTTGGACTAGTTTCTAAAGAGCATAAACTGATCTCTAATCACAGTCATCTCTTAGGTTATTAGCAAACAGATGTAGGGTGACTGGGCGAGCATTACTTAGGCTTGAAGAATTGGCGTATCAGAAAAAGAGGAGTGAACTACTAATTAATTACGAAATCTGTAAAATTTCAACAGAAGAAAGAGGTGATGAATGCTATAACTGTTCTTCCAGAAAAAAAGTCTGAACACAGAAGGGTAAGGACAAAAGCTGCTTTTCACGGAAGCTGAGAGTTCCAGGTCACCACAGAACGCAACATTATAGTCTATTCAGTCCGTCTCTCCTGTTAGGTACACAGTTGAGGGTATCAATCAAGTCGTGTTCTTACTGCTAATTTCCAGACAATAATGTACTAATTTGTAGCTTTGAAGTCTCTTCAAGACACTAATATCTCTGTTCACATAAGAAAACTCTCATCAAACATAATGATATCAACCGATTCCACTCAAACTAATTCAGCTTTTAGTGCCAGCCCTGTTCCTAAAGTGCATAGATTCAATCCCTACTTATTGAAATCTGAGTTTTATTGACAAGCAGTTTTATAGGTGTGGCATTGTGTCTCCAGATCTAAGGTCCGACTGTAGCACAGACAGAAGCAGATGAGCAGGGTTTAGCATGTGACTAGTTTTAGGCTAAAGCTGTAAGTGTTAGATGCAAATGACAAGGATCAATCATTGAGTCAACTATTTAAAGAATTGATACTGAATTGAGAGTCACCCTATCGTTTTCATCGCATTATATACCTAGTTGCATTGCAGATCAGACCCAACTCATGAAAATAGCAGTAGATGAGAGGAAATTAGCGGAGGTGGAGGGGGAGAAGGTGAAGTGTCCGGATCAAATGCTGAGAAGCCGATAAAGATCTTGGCTCTGAGTTCAGCTGAATAAAACCTGTTTATCAGACAGTCCACTCACCATCGAGTGTCTTTCTGACCCAGGACGATGAGGACTTACTAGTTGCAGGCACACTGAAAGCCAACGACAATTAATGACCGAAGGTGCCGAAACAAGGGATTTGGGATGTAAAGTAACCCTCCTGCACAGAATAGTTGCCTGAGTTATGGCCTTGCTAGACAAACATTGAAGGTTGAGGGGTCTGAAGTGTGTGAATTTGCTTAATACAGTTCACCATGGATGGTTCCAACAGTACTTCCAAGCCATACTGGTTTGTTTGGTTAGCACTTAGCAGGTAAGGCGGTCATCCACTCTTTATCTTGTTGGACCATTTGGGTAAAATGAATTGTCCATATTACCACTGAAAGGAATCCTCAAATAATTTTCTCCTGAACAAGGAAAATTTAATTATCGTATTATTTAGATTTTAATGGTCCAATCATTGGAAATGTTCAAGCTATGACTATTCCCAACGAGGCTAAAACAATGGTCAATATATTGAAAATCCGTAATCTAATAATACATAACTGAAATCGAACTACACAAAGCAATAACCTAACATTCATTTCTAAGAAAACACAATATCTTAACGAAGCTTAAGGGCTTTTCAATTTTGAGCAAATTAAATTTTTTTATCAAATACTCTCACGCATTTTGAAAGAAAATTACTCAAAAATCTAATTTCTGAGTTTTTTTCTAATTTTAGAAAAATAATTTTTTTCAGAATTTTTTTAAAAATTTTTTCAAGATTTTTAAAATTTCTAATTTTTTAATTTTTAGAATATTCTTTTTCAAAAAAATATTTTTGCATTTTAAAAATATATAATTTTTTATATTTTAAAAGAAATGATTTTTAAACTAAAAATAGGGACCCTGGTCTAGACCGACCCAGGTCGCCAACCCACAGCCAGACTGGGCCTCATGCGCAGGCCTAGCCGGTCCCCAAAATCTAGCCCATCCCTTAAAGAAATAAAAAGGGCCCCATCCAAGAAAGTAAAATAAGCCCATTGTGTCTAATTAACACTAACTCGGCGCGGTTCCTAAAGCCCTAAAGACCTAAACCGAGGAGTGGAATTAGACCGGCCCAGCCAAGGGACCAAAGGCATCCGGTCGAGCTCCTTTTGCCCGACCCACACGGTTCCCTGACCGTGATGGACCCGAGTCTTCAATTGGCCGCGAAGGAGCGGCGCGGAGTAGTCCTTGGCGAAGCCAACTCCCGGCCCCGCTACGAACGCCGCCCCGCCACGTTACCTGCCATGGCACGAACAAAGGAAAAATGGAACGACAGCCAGCGTTCCAGGGCAAACCAAAATCAGAGAAAGAGTTCACGGATCTAACCGGGGCATTTTGACAAACAGGTGACGTGCGTTACAGAGTCGCAAGGGGGCGCGGCAGCGGGTCGACGGCGGTGATTCAAGCACATTAGCTAGCGCTCTCTCTCTCTCTCTCTCAATCTCTACCTTCGCTTGAACTCTCAATTACGGCTCTCTCTCTGTGTGGGACCTCCTCTCCACCCGTTTTCTATTTTTCCCCCCCTCAACTCTAGACTCTCGCTCTCAAAGATACCACTGTCTCCGTTCGTACCCAAAAAAAAAAAAAAAAATCCCATCAAGCAAATGAAATCAACAGATCCGCTTAAACTAATTTAGCTTTTAGCGTCAACCCAGCTCCTAAAGAGCGTAAATCCAATTCCTAATTACAGAAATCTCTTGAGACATCAACAAGCTAATGCATAGGAGTGGCGTTGAGTTCCAAGGTCTGAGGCCTAACTGTCGCATGGATGGCAACAGATGAGCATGGTTTTAGCATTTGACTAGAGTAAGAGGCTAAAGCTGTTAGTGTTAGACGCAACTGGCAGTGATCAATCACGGAGTCAACTGAGGAAAGAATTTGATGCTGATCTGAGAGCCCCTCCATTTTTTTCATCAAATTCTGCACCTAGTTGCATTACAGAACAGACCCTATTCATTAAAAAAAGAAAAAGAAAGCCAATAATCGAGAGGAAATTACCGGAGATGGAGGGGTGAACTTGAAGAGTCCGGATCAAATGCTGAGAAGCAGATAAAGATGCCAAGAATGAACGTTCTTGGCTTTTGAGTTCAGATGAAGAAAGACGAAGACTTCTATGAGACGGTGAATTCACCCTCCCTCGCCATGCCCTTCCAGGAAAATGAGGGTTTGCTAGTTGCAGGGAAACTTCAAGCCGACCCTGAAAAATTGAGTGCGCGTTGCTTTTGACTTTTGAGGTAATCGAGTTGAGTTTCTGGGAAATTTCTGGAAGTCCAAGGATTCTTTGGCACGAAGGGCGAGAGAGCGAGAGATTTTCATTGCATATTATTAGTTTAAAAATCATTCAATTTAAACTAATTGACATTCTTTTAATGACGATGAAACCCTTTTTTTTAGGTGAACTCCAGCCCATTCAAATTTTACATATACTTAACTTAAGATTTAAAATTCATATATTTTAAGTAATTGGGATGGATTATGTCGGAGTTATTTACAATAAATTCATAAAACAAGAAAAGTTGGGGAATATATTACCACAAATGCCATAATTTTTATATAACATTCATTTGAGTACTATAATTTATTTATTTTTGGATTGCTAAAGTGATAAAACTTTTGTTTGGGACTCACTTAAGCATTATAACTTTATTTTTGTATCACTTGAGTGTTATATAGCATTTCAATTGATCGCTTGTGCCATGACTTTTTAAAATCGTTCACCCAAGTACTGAAAATCATATTATACTAAACGTTTTTAAAAGTTGTAGCACTTAAGTAATCAATTAAAAGTTATAATACTTGAGTGAATATTTTCTTAAAATATACATACTCATATAATTAAAAAAAATAGTTATGGCAGTTAAGAAAATGCCACATAAAAATTATCACACATATAATATTATTATCTTTCAAAAGTTGCATACGACCATAAAGGAATAAAGCACCAAAAATATTTTATGTTTTAGGTTAAAACTCAGAAAAATCCTAAATTGGTACATTTATGACAAATTTACCAAAAACTAATTTTTTTACCACAAAAAATCTCAAATTGGTACAACTTTGACAAATTTACCATAAATCAGTACATTTGTGATAAATTTACTCTATATTAGTTTCTGTTAAATTTTATTGTCAAATTACTAAGTTAGATGACACGTGTACTAGTTTGGGATTTTACTCTATGTTTGTCATAGTTATATAATTTTTGTGATTTTTTTTATTGAGAGTATATTTGTCACAAATGTACCAATTTGAAATTTTTTAACGGACAATTGTACCAATTTTGAGTTTTTTGTGGTCATTTTGGGTAAATTTATCATAGGTATATCAGTTTAGGATTTTCATGGTCAAAAAATTATTTTTGGGTAAATTTTATCATGAGTGTATCAGTTTTGATTTTTTTAGGGTATTAACCTTTAAGTGTCTTTGGTTAGTACTTAGCAGGTTGGGTGAAATGGTAACGTCCATATCCCCACCAGAAGGCATCCTGAAACTTATTTTTTACCAAGGAAAATTTTAAGAAAAATTTTGCCATCCTATGACCCAATCATTGGAAATTACAACTAGCTATAGATATCACGAAAATATAAGTAAATGACGAACTTCAAAAAATTAGTCAACTTCACTTATATTTATAAATTATTTATGATTAAACATAAAATTAATAATATGTTTAACCCACTGGCGCATGGCCGAGTTGGTGAAGGCGTTCCCTCCCTCTAATGCTAGAGGTCGAGAGTTCGACTCTTCCTAAGCGCGGTTTCGTCCTTTAAGCGAGGAGCCACATGATAATGGGTTCCTATGCTAGTCCCCCTCGAGGTATATCGTGAATACTCGGGCGTAAGCCTTACGGAGCAATGAAGCGGATCCTCGGTCACCAAAAAAAATAATAATAATTTGTTTATATGCATCCATGCTGATTAATCAACAAACGAGTTATTCCATTGTTTTTAAACAATGACTGCGAAATTAATTTAAATTACTAGCGCAATATTGTACTATTGATATCTAAATCTAACGTGAATGCAACCGTACTGTAAAATCTATGTTAAATATTGGTATTTTATTGCATTTTATTCTCAAATTGTTTTTCATAAAATCTCTGATTCATTTCATTAGCTACGTCTAAGTTTGCTCTTATATGGATTTATCAATGAAAGTAATGGGATTTAATGGCTAAGCTCATTTACTCATTATTTCTCTTCCATCATTCCAAAGACGGTGCAAGAGAGTGATAAGCACAATATTTCTGAGCATTATAGTTAATTAATCCTCATCCAACTACTTTATTTGGATTATCATATGGTAATTAGTATACTGTTTTTGCATTTATAGAAAGCCAATCTTTCAGTTTTTCAGTATTGCTCATGATCAAACATGTTGGCTTCGTGAAGCTAGAAAGGTCAGGTAGCTTTCTCAAGCCAATCAATACGATGGATCTCCAATTGTTCTGCTTTGCCTTGATTCTCAACCAGTTTAGGACAACTCCATGGGAGAAGTTTAGGACAATGTCTTCAATGATGGCAGACCCACGAGCGTTAATAATAGTATACAATTTATGGCATCGAAATTGTTGAGTGTTCTCTATCAGCTCAATTAGATAGAGTGGCTTCTGTAATTTTGCTTGGTATATAGTATTGAGGGCCATGTTGCAGCCGTGACGAAAGGTACTGAGTGGTACACATGGTGAAGTTCTTAGATACAATCAATTGAGACAAACTAAACTTAAGGCTGAGAAAAGAGAGCCAATGGAAAGTATAGTTATCGAATTTTCTGTCAACTTGATCCCTCAAAAGTTTGCATTCTTGGGACTCTCTAGTTTCTTACAGCACTTGGGAAATTTGCGAATCAATTTTTACTCTCACTCTCTCGCAACTGCTATAGGAAAGAATACGAACTGTGGAGAGGAAGAATTCGTATCTGAAATATTGACACTGTCCCTGAGGCAACGGTAGGAACAGAAGATCCACAGCAGAAGCAATTTGAAAAAACCTTCTACGTTTGAAGCTTAGCTTGGTCTCAATAGTAACACAATTGAGAGAAGAAATGTTTGTACAATATTTTGCGATTATTGCATGTGTATAGGGAGCTTGCAATATATAGAGTTTTGAGCTACCGGCCAACCACTGAAATCAGGTACGCAACCAACGTTTACATTCTACCTTTAACCAAACTCAGAAGTCCAGGAGATAAAAGTTTCCTAAAAACGAAAAAAGATACACAAGACAAGTTGAATTCGGCAAGATCAGACTGCTCTCTTCCTTCAAGTCCTCCACTGACCATCAGAACTCAAGAAATCTTCTACCTTCTCACGCTTGTGTATGTTAGAAGATTTTAGCTAGTTGAAGCTTGATGGATCCGGTAACTTTTCAAAAGATTTAAAAGGAACCTATCCAAAGTTGCCTCCAACGATTTTAGTCTGCCTTGGATCTCAACCACTTTAGGACATCACTGCAGAAAAAAATTTTGGAGCTTCTTCAGGTTGGTCAGGTCTGGCAACTTGTCCATAGATGGAACTCCTTAAAGCTTTAAGGCACTCAGGTTCTCCAAAACTTGGAGGCCTCTGAACCCTCTCACTTTAAGGCAATGAGCAACTTCCAAATCTGACGGCACCTTCAAATTTGAAAGGTCTATTGATGTTTTTATTTCCCTGCACGATTCGGTATCTAAGTACAACGAATATGGGGGAAGGCTAGGTCGGCATTGCAGCTTCTTGGAGGGGACCAGTTCAGGTACCTTGGGCTATGAAAGAAGAATGATGTCTGAAGATGGGGTGATGAAATAATGAGATTCCAACAGCAAGGATTCTAGCTGCCCTAACCTTCTGAGCCACGAAGGACTTCGAGCTTCAATGAATTTAGAAGCATCATCAAAATTGTCAAAACCTGAATTTTACATACAATTTGAATATTGAATTAAAAAGTAACTTAACATCAAGTAAATGTACATAATTTTTTTATTACTTTACATAATTAAAAACTTGTACAGAAGATCCGCCTGAAAAATATATGTAGAAGCGCAAATCTAAATGTCGCTAAATTCCGAACCGAACAACATGTATAATATTTTTGAGGGAGTGAGTCTAAGTTCAGTAAATGAAAGCCCAGAATGGGAGGCCTACTTGCTACTCGACCCGAGAATGCAACAATAACAATAGGCAGATAAGGTCATGTATCGTTATCAATAGGAAAACCAATATTCACCTAAGACAGTGTAACCTGTGCATTATATAAAAATGACTATAATTATCTGTGCAATGTATGACATTCGGAACGCTCAAATGCACACAATTGATCGTACCAAATCTCATGATGCGTAGATGTCAGTAGCTCATCGGTATACACAAGTACATATTTATTCCCTACTAGTCACTAGCCACAACTGATCTTAACTAACTCAACTAACAAGACATCGTAACCACTAAATAATGTAGGATGAAATCACATGTACATTTTTACCACGCTTCGACCCATTCATCATAGGTATCCTCCAACGATGACAAATACAATACAAACGCCTAATGATGGCTATCCTAGACTCATTGTCATCAAGATTCACACCCATTCTATTTTCTCTCTTTTCTCAATCTTGGACCTCAATTTCATAATATCATATATATGTTATTCAAGTTACATCAGGTTACACAAGTCATATAATTTCATGTATAAATCACTGTACTTTATGTCTTCTCAATCTTATAGAGAATGGTAGAACATCTGTCTTTTCCTAAAATCTTATATAAATACTCAGTATAATTAATTATAGTGTTGGTATATTGCTAACAACCCTCGTAGAATTTGAATGGAGTTGGTAATTTACTTAACATGGGGAACAAGCACACTTGGAGAGTGTAGCAAAATTGAAAGTCGTATGCCGTGTTCAAAAGTAGTGTTATTAATTTACTTACAATACTGGTTAAATTTCAAATGAGTTGATAATTTGCTATTTCATTGAAATACTAGTAAATTTCCGATAGTGTTAGTAATTCACTTTCGACACCGGAAAGTTTCCAAAAGACTTGGCAATTTACCGATGTAGTGGGAAATTGCTAAATTTCTGACAGCTTTGGTAATTTAACCAGCCATTTTCTTTTACCTAACAATTCCAATTTTGCTGGTAATACCACCCAAAAATTTTAAATGATAAAACTAGAAACGCAGCAATGAATCCACTCAAAAGCTCCTGCAGAAATCTGTTTTTAAGTTATCAAAACTAAAGAACCTCGGTGACCATTGCACATGATCATTACCTAGGGAGCGTTTTATGTTTCTGCTAGACACAATGTTTTGCCCCTACTTCATTTCTTCGATGTGGAAATTTTCATGGGAAATCAGCAACAATTCTATGAATATGGTCGCTGATGTCAGATAGAACTCGCGACACTAAATGCAACACATTGAACATTATTACCGCGAATGAATTATGGACTGAGTCATCTTGAATCCTCAATGAATTTGTCCCACGATGAGAGGCTGTTTCCATTGCATTGAACTCAATTCATTCCAACTCTTCTCTTAATCTACCACTAGTCGAATCAAAATTCACAAAACAGAGCCCAATTAATGCAGAACAGAAATAGAGTAGAGAAAATCACCAGAAAAGGAGTGGGTGACGATGAAGAGAATCAAATTAGACAGCCACCGAGTCTAAATGAAATGCAGGAAACCAAATAAAGATGCAGAGAAGGGAGAAACCCTTCTTGGCCCTAGTCAGCTGCGACCGAAATGAAAAAGCAAGACCTTTTTCTAGACAACCTATATTTGCAAACACTCGAGGAACAGATCAACGAGCACAAAGGCGGGATCGCTCTCTGCCAGGTCGAATGTCTTGAGCTTCCTTGACGGTCGGAGTCCGTCGCTGCTGGTTCTGGGCGAGCTTCTTGCTCGGGTCGTCGCTGATGAGGGAGGAAGACGAAGGAAGGAGAAGGAAAGACTGTGAGGAGGGGAGCAGAGAGAGAGAGAGAGAGAGAGAGAGAGAGAGAGCAACGGGAGAAAAAAGAAAGAAAGAGAGCTTCAAAAAAGAGGGGAGAGAGAGAGATCTTGACGGCTTCGAGGTAAAACAGAGGAATCCCTAACCTTACTGCCTCCATATAACTGCATGTCGAATGGATGTAATTGGAATATATGGATGAACACGAGGCAACTCCGATGATTCCTTGAGCGGGTTGGAGACGGTCCTGTTAGACAAATTATCTCGCAACAGAAGATTCCTCCAAGATAACTTAGGCAATTTCTCCAAATTTTCCAGGCCTTGAATCTGTTTTAGCTCCGGACAGCCTTCTACAATGGAATATTTTTCATTCTTGAAGCCTAAGAACTTTCCCAAAGATTTGCAGCGATCAATATGAAGCTTCTTCAACGATTTTGGCCCACCTTGAACCTCAACCAGACGAGGACAAAGCTTTACACTAAGTTCCTTTAGCTCATTGGAATTGGTTAGGTCAGACGACTTCTCTGGCAATGGAAGCTCCCCTAAAGATAAGTTACTCGAGTTCTCTGGATCTTTCGAGCATTGATTCTCTTTTAGCTTCGGACAGCCTTCCACAGTGGAATATTTGATATTCTTGAAGCTTGATGGATCAGGAAACTTTTCGAGTGATTTACAAGACATTAAATGAAGCTCCTCCAACGATTCTAGCTGACCTTGTACCTCAATCAGTTTAGGACACGATGATATCCTAAGTACCCTCAGCTTCTTCAACTTGGTCAGGTCAAGCAACTTCACTAGTGAAGGAAGATGGTAAAGATGAAGCCATTGCATGTTTTCCAATTTTTCGAGGCCTTGAATCTCTGTTAGCTGTTCACAATTACATACTTCCAATTCTGATAACTTCGTCAAATATGAAAGATTTACAAACTTTTCCATTGAGTTGCACCTACAAATACTTAGGTATGACAAATTCTGGGGAAGCCTAGGTAGGCATTCTAATTTATTTTCAACAAGTACAAGCTTCCTGAGCTTCGAAAGGAGATTAAGACCTAAAGGTAGGGTGACCAAACTATGACAACTCAACAGCAAGGAAGTTAGCTTTCCTAAACCTCCAATCCAGTTGAGGCTTGGAGTTGGATGGTGCAAGGATTCAGACTTGAAATCCAACTCCAAAACTCTCAAATTTAATAGGTTTGAGAGATTTGGGTATCCCCTTGATGGACAAATTGTAAGGTATAGATTGGTCAAACTCTTAGGAAGCTTAGGTACATTGGAAATTCTTGACTTCAGTAACATCAAGATCCTCAGAGATGATAATCTTCCAATCTCACTTGGAATTTCCCCATGCAAATTATTACAGCCACGAGCATAGATCTCTTCAAGCTTCTCCAACATTCCAAGGGCACTAGGTAGCTTTTCTAAGGGGGTGTGAGACATTCTTAGTACTCTCAAATTCTTCATCATCTCTATTGAATCGGGTAACTTTTGTATGCTCGACCAAGAGAGATCCAACTCAACAAGAGATGCAAAATTTCCAAACGGAAGTTCAGTAATTTTTGCACCTCCCAACCTTAGATTCAATAGTGATGTTAAGCAACCAGAAAAATTGCAAATGCTCAGTGATTCACATGAACTTGCACTGAGAGTTTCCAATTTCTTCATTCCTTTCCATTCAGGAATTTCAGTAATAGATGTCCCACCGACAAGAAGTTCTGTCAAGGCTTTCAGATTCTTCATCTCGTCTGGCAATGTCTGAAGTTTCTTACAATCTTCCAAGTTTAATAATACTAAATGCTTTAACTTACCAATAGACCTATCAATTTGAACCAGTTCCCAACACCCTTGAAGAATCAGTTGCTCCAAATTTTCATGAGCAGAGAAGTCAGGAGTTTCACGCAAGTTTCCGCATTTAGTCAAATTTAGAACCTTCAAACTCTCTGCCATCTGTAATGAAGAGAAGAGGTTACTTCTGAATCATTTTGAGATATAGGACGGTAAAGTCAATATAGCAAATTCATGCTGAAATACTACCATACCTTGAGGTGGTTCCATCCCTCCCACTCATTTGTAATTTTACTCCTAGATAGATCAAGAATAACTAGCTTCATAAGAGAAAGCGTGCTTATTTTGAAAAAGATAGGAAAGTTATGCCATGAGAGCCATCTCAACTTTGGAAGCATGATTGGATTCCTCCGGAACAAGTTGATAGAAGGAAAATGCTCTACACAATCCACTTGAAGAAATCTTAAATTTGATAGGCTTACAGATTCTTCCTTCTCAATGAAGTTTTGAAAGTGATGATCAGATTTGAGACGAATTGCTTCAACATTTTCTCTTCCCTGCCAAAGCAAAAAAGATTAAACAGAAGCTAGTGATCACATAATTGCCTGTTGAAGGCATTCGAGTTGAGCATACTTGAGGAATGTACATCTTATTTATAATTTAAAATTAACTTACAATATAATTTATAGATGAGCATGTAATCATACTAAGCACACAAGTAATGACTCGGTTTAGATGAAAGCAAATAAGCAAAGTTAACGTGTATAACTCGTCTCTTTGAATAGGAATAACATTGCAAAAACTTTACCTTCTTTATTCCAAGAACATCAATTGCTTGCTCATGAACCCACACCCGACTTTGCTCCTCTGGTTTATAATCACCATTCTTACAAATGAAATCTCGCCCAAGGTCTCTTATGATATCATGCATCCACAGTCGGTTATTGTCTGTAATCTTTATTAATGACCTCTTTTGGAGGACACGAAGATAAAAGTCAGGTTGAAACCTACAGCTTTCCCACATGTGACTCACAATTCTGACATCAACATCAATGAAGAAGCAACAAACATCGAGAAATATTTTCCTTGCTAGTGGGTGTAATGCCTCAATACTAATGTTCATCCTTTTTGCAGCTTGTTCTTCGGGAATAGTTTCCAGCTTCTTAAATGTGATCTCCCAAGAATCTCTGTCTTCCTTAGCTAAAGAAGAACCTATTATCTCAAGAAACAAAGGAAGACCTCCACAGATGTTTACCGCTTTTTTTGAGAGGTCGCAGTATTCAGCTGGAGGATGATCACTTCTAAAGGCATGTCTGCTAAACAGTATAAGGGAATGATCAAAATTCATTCCAGTAAGTTCGTGCTTCATATCAACATGTTTGAGAACTTCCTCATTTCTTGTGGTAATAATAACCTTACTTCCTCTGCAAAACCAGCATTTACCCATCCCCACAAGAGCATCCAACTGAGTCTTTTCAATGACATCATCAAGTAGAAGTACGACCTTTTTAGAGGATAATCTATCCTTGATCGCAGTAATCCCTTCTGCCCTATTACGGATGGACACACTCTCTTTTAGGATACCAGAGATGAGCTGCTCCTGCAAATCCTCAATTTTTGTCTCTTTGCAGTTAGACAGGAAGCAACAGTTAGTGGAATGGGCCAACAGTTTATTATAGATGATCATGGCAAGAGTTGTCTTTCCGACACCACCCATACCATGTATACCAACAATCTTTGTTTCAGTGGTCTGTTCACCTATCAATTCCATGATTTCGTCCACATGATCGTCCATTTCAACAAAGTAATCAGATATGGCCAAGCAGTTCTTTTCCAACAAGATCAAAAGCTCCTGAGCAACTTTTTTTGCAAACTCGCCTTTGCCGCTGATAGTTTTGAAGGCAAAAGAACCGAACTGTTAAACAGAGATGAACAAAAAAAATATCTAAGGTACAAACAAATCATGCACAATAACAAATTCAAGTACCTCTTCTTGAGTTCCCATCCCTTTAATCCTCCAACTTCTTTGAGAGCTGCCTTCCACTTTTGAATAGTCTCATTGTCGTACAGCTGCTTATCTATGAGTGACTGAATAGCCTTACCATAAGCTTTAGTCTGGTTACGAACCTCAGATGGTTCGACATCATAAAAGATTGGCACAATCTTTTGTCCCCAATTTTCCTGGCACTCCACCATCTGGACCAACTCCATGAGGCACCATTTACTGGCAGCATATTCTTTAGAAAAGACAGGAATCAAGATTTTAGACCGCTTAATCGCTTGGAGAAGCTCCCGACCAATCTCTTCCCCAAGGGGAAGCTTTACATTATCTCTAAATACTTGTATTCCGACATCAATGAGGCTGGTGTAAAGGTAATCAACAATGTCAAGGCGAGTATCCGGTCCTCTAAAGCTCAAGAATGCATCATAATCAAATCCCACTGGCTTCTCCATTCCCTGAATTTTCGGAAGACTTCCAACAACCTGATATCCCACCTGAAAAACATTTACAATGAAAGTTGAAGTGATGATTATCATCATTTCACTCAGAAACTCTTATGTATATGTCATTCTAGAAAGAAACCTCAATGACAAATGCACGAGCTCCTGCTGGGGCATTGCACTGGACACCAAAACATGTCCTAATATGTTATTAACAATATAGTAGAGAAGTTGACCCATCTCAATCTAAAGCAAGAAATCTCCAAATGATTGCGAAATTATGGGTTTTAATTTGCACTAGAAAATGATTTGGGAAAAAATATATATATATATATTTTGCACCAAGATAAATCACTGTGAACCTATTTTTGTCTTTAACTCTTTCTTTAGGTGATAAAATTTCTCTTGAAAGGTGACGTTGAGTGTCCTCTGCACATAAGCGCCTAATGTTGCTTGTAGGTTGACCGTCTTATAATCTGATAAGAAATTATGATCAAACCTTCCTAATTTCGTTTAACCAAAATAGATTTGACGAAGACATTCCACAACACTCAATTAGTTGCTCCCTCAACCTTAACGGATGCCGGTGAAGTACTCATTCCCCTATGACGATCTCATTAGGAAAATGAAATCAAGAAATTACACTGAAGCAAATGCGACCCTCACAATATTGGACTAGTTTCTTAAGATCATAAGCCGATCCCTAGTTACAGCCATCTCATAGGTTATCGAAAAACAGATACACGGTCATGGGTGAGCATCAGTTAGGGTTGAAGCTATTATCCACATTTGCCGGAAAGTACCAGCATATCAGAAAAAGGGGATTCACTCACTAATCAATTATGGAGTCAATAAGATTTCAACAGAAAAATAGAAGCATGAATGCTATATAACTGCTTTTTCAGAAAATAACTTGGAACACACAGGAGTGTAGAGATGAGAACTGCATTTTATGGAAGCGGAGAGTTCCGGTTCACCACAGAGGGTGACAGTATAGTCTATCCAATCTGTCTCTACTTTTAACTACAGAGTTGAGGGTGTCAATTTTCTGCCAAGGAGTGTTCTTACTGCTAATCACTAGACAATAACGTACGAATTTGTCATATCGAAGTCTCTTAAAGATACCACTATCACTGTTCGCACAAAAATAAAAAATCCCATCGAACAAATGAAATCAACAGATCCACTCAAAACTAATTAAGCTTTTAGCGTCTGCAATCCACGCGAAAACTCAGAGAGACAGAGAGAGAGAGTACGCGGGTGGCGAGCTCGTAAGACTGAGCGTTGTCGATGATGGAACCTACCGCGATGCTGACGGTGGAGATTCCCCTGGACTCGCCTTCGCCTTCGCCTTCGCTGCCGCCGCCGCCGCCCTCCCTCCTCTTCTTCATGCCGCTCCTCTCCTTCGGCTCGTCGTCGCGAGGGCCGCCGCCACCGTTGTTGAGGAGCTCACTCCGAGGCTCGACACCGCTCGCCTGCGCTTCAGCTTCGTGCCGTCTTTTCTTCTTCGCCACTCCCGCTCTCTAATATCAGGTAGTTTCGATCTTTCGACACGGTACGAGGTCGACTGGTCAAGGGTCTAGGCGTCGATCTTGGTGGTGGTATTGCGTTTCAGGATCTGAGGCCTGACAGTTGCATAGATGGAAGTGGATGAGCAGGGTTCTAGCATGTGACTAGAGTTAGAGGCTAAAGCTACTAGTGTTAGACGCAACTGGCAGTGATTAATCACGGAGTCAACTGAGGAAAGAATTTGATGCTGATCTGAGAGTCCCTCTCTTGTTTCCATCAAATTCTGCATAATAGTTGCATTACAGAACAGACCCAATTCAATAAAAAGAAGGCAATAAACGAGAGGAAATTACCGGAGATGGAGGGGGTCCGGATCAAACACTGAGAAGCAGATGAAGATCCCATGAATAAACGCTCTTGGCTTTTGAGTTTAGCTGAAGAGAGGGGAGACTTATACAAGACGGTGAATTCACTCTCCCTCGCCGTGCCCTTCCAGGAAAGTGAGGGCTTGCTTTTTGCAGAGAAACTTCAAGCGGACCGTGAAAAGGTGAAAACGCTTTGCTTTTTGACTTTTGAGGTAAACGAGTTGAGTTACCGGGAAATTTGTCGAAGTAAGAAAACTTTTTGGCGCGAAAGGCGGGAGTACAAGAGGATTTTCATTGCGTGTTATTAGTTTAGAAATCATACAATTTATATTAATTGATATTCTTTTAACGACCATGAAGGCGAAGACGAGGCCCATTCAAATTTTACATATATCAAACCCAAAAATGTAGAATTTATATATTTTAAGAATGTTACACACAATGAGTTTCTATTTTTTTTTGTGACCTAGAAACCCCCGCATGGCTGGCAGCCGAAAGAGTAAACCTGGGGGCTGCGTAAGCGGGAGGACCCACCACCCCCGGCAACCCACTTAAGACGCCACGCAGCAATCCATCAGCCTCCCTTCAACTTGCGTTGAAGGGGCTTCGAACTCCAGACAAACCTAGTTACACACAATGAGTTGGTAAGACAAAATAGTTGGGAAAAATAACATCACAAATATCATAACTTTCATACAATACTCATTTAAGTGTCGTAACTTTTTTAAGACTGATTAAGTGATATAACTTCCATTTTATGCTCACTTAAATGTCATGATCTTTTTTTTTCAATCACTTGTGCCATAACTTTTTAAAATAGTTCACCAAGAATGAATGTTCCAGTGAGGATCACCATCTGTCATTGTCCTTCTTAGTTATTCGCTATTTGTCTCTTCTTCTTTTTTCTGAATTTTTCCTTTTTTCCTTTCTAATTTTTTCTTAAAATTTGCTGACATGGCAGTCATATTAATGCCTCTATCTTCAGAATTTTTTTTTTTAAAAAAAAAGTCATGTCAGTTTTTCTTGTTAGTTAAATTGAATAGAGTTAATAGCAAGACTTGATTGCACGAATTTAACAAGCACTTTTTAAAAGTTTTAAAATTTGAATGTACTTTTACAACATATTTTAAGACATATGGAGCATTTATCCCCTCTTAGAGGATAATAACACAAATGGTCCCAAAACTTCAGCTTAATATATAATGATATTCTTAGAGTTTTAATAATATGATCTCTAAAATAATGATTGATGTTCAATTTAGTCTTTAGATTAAATATGTTATTTCCGTATAGTTTAACGACTAGATTGGACATTTATTAATAGTTCGCGGATCATGTTAAATAAAATAAATTTTAAAAATGACATAACATCTTTTGTCAAAGTTTAATGATCATATTAAATAAATTCAAATTTTAGAGAGTGTTAGATATTGGACCAAAATTTAGGGATTATTTATGTCTTTTTTTTCAATTTTTTAATCTAAAATTCCAAAAACTAGAGGATAGACAAATAAATTCACATATAATTTTTTTGATAATTTTCTGAAATTTGAACAATAATTTAAATTTTAACAAAAAGGTAAAAGAACTACTATTAACTTCTTTAAGTCCAGGCAAAGAGGCATTAAATCAATTAATTTTCACCATTTCTTTACAATGTCACTTCGCGTGGGCACCATTTTCATGGGAGGGATGACTGGCGCATTGACGCTTAGGAAAGTGAGGACTTGCTAGTTGCAGGAAGCTTCAAGCCAACCGTGAAAAGGTGAATGGGCGTTTTGCTTTTGACTCTTGAGGTAATCGAGTTGAGTTTCTGGGAAATTTCTCAAAGTCCAAAGATTCTTTGGCACGAAAGACGAATGTACAAGATATTTTCACGCATGTCATTAGTTTAGAAATCATTCAATTTATGCTAATCGATACTCTTTTAATGACGATAAAACCCTTCTTTCGTAGGTGAAACCCAGGCCCATTCAAATTTTACACATACTAATGTGGAACTCATATATTTTAATTAATTGAGATGAAGTATGTGAAAGTTATACATATTGAGTTTGTAAGATAAAAAAAGTTAGGAAAAGTAACATTACTATAACTTCCATACAACACTCATTTGAGTCTTATAACTTTTTTAGGATCACTCAAGTGATATAACTTTTTTTTTGGTACTCACTTAAATGCCATAACCTTTTTTTTTTGTGCCATAACTTTTTAAAATCATTCACCCAAGTGTCAAAAATTCGACAAGGTCTAATATTTGTGATGAACGTTTTTAAAAGTCATAGCAGGTAAGAAAAGTTATGACATTCAAGTGAATATTTTTTTAAAAAATTACGACACTTCAATAATGGGAAAAAAATTAATTATGGCAGTCAAATATATGTCGTACGAAAGTTATGACATATATAGTATTTTATTTGTCAAAAGTTGCATTCAGCCAGAAAGGAGTAAAGCTCCAAAAATATTTGCAATAGTAGTGAAAGCTTACCAATTATAGGTTGATCAAACAGAACTTCCAAGACCGGAGACATCAACATATGCAACCATAGTAGTGTGTTTGGTCAGCATTTAGTAGGTTGGGTAGCCATCTGACCTTTATTTACTTATAATATATGGGGTGAAATGGTAATGTTCATATCACCACCAGAAGGCAAGGCAACCTGAAATTTTAACCAAGGAAAATTTTAAGAGAAACTCAACCATCCTTTAGTCCAAAAATTGGAAATTACAAAATTATAAGTAAATCATCAACTACAAAATATAAGTCAACTTAACTTATTTTATAAATTATTTATGATTAAACATAAAAATAATAATATGTTGATATGCATCAATGATGATTAATCAACCAATGAAGTATTCCATTGTTTTTAAACAATGACTAGTAAATTAATTTGAATTACTATCATGATATTATACTGCAGATATCAAAATCTAAAGTAAATGCAATCATACTATAAAATCTATGTTAAATATTGGTATTTTTATTGCATTTTATTCTCAATTTGGTTCTCCTAAAAGTTGATGTGGTGTGTTCATTTTAAGAGAGGCGTTGATATGGTTGCTAATGCCAAATGTTCTATTTTGTAATGATTATATGAATTTTTTTTTGAAAATTTTGGAGAAATAAAGATCTAAAAAAAGGATAGAAAAATCAGACAATAAATCATTCTAGAGAGGTGAATTCCTCTCCATCAAGTAGTTTTGAACATCATTCATTTAAAAGGAAAAAGAAAGATGCTCCGAACAATTTTCCAGACAGTGGAGACCGCATTTGTTGTTGCATGAATTCATCCTCCCATAATCAAATTTAATTCATGAAATTTATTCTACTTTTAGTTTTGTGTGAAATTTCTTTGCCTACCTCGTTCAGGGAGCTCTTGGAGAAGCCAAAGATTGTACTCTTTGATCTTCTTCAACATGTTACCGCGAACATGCGCCTCTCCAAGTCCCCGAGCTTCCTGGCGTCCACCACCTCGCAGTCGAGCACCGCCACCCTTTCGATAATCTTTGCAGATCTGAGCAAGGGTCACAACCATCATTGCCGAATGGACAAGGGCAGCTAGCGGCAAGGTCGCAGCCAGGCTCACCGGCAAGTGGCCAGGGGCTGCCACCTTGCTTGGTTTGCTCATTGCATACGGGCATGCACACTCACTCACTTCGTTCCTTTCTCAAGATGGGAAGGTGGTAGTGAGGGCTGAGCTGGCTTCGTCTAAGTCCGGCGAGGAACACTGGCCGACCACTGTCCTTCTTGGTTCTTCACCGTTTGACTTTTCCTCTCTTTTTTCCAAATTTTTACTTTTTTTAGGTTTTTATTTTCAGAAATCTTGGAATCAATTTTTTCCTTTTTCCTTTTTTTTTTTACATTTTCTTAAAATTTGCTGATATGGCAATCTTTTCAATGTCTCTATCTTCGGAGGAAAAAAAAGTCATGTTATTTTTTTCCCATTAACTAATTTGGAAGGAGTAAATAGTGGGATTCGATTGCATCTGTTTAATAATTTTTAAGATTTAATTGTATTTTTAGAAAATTATTGAATGTGATTGTACTTTTGCAACATATTTTAAGACTTATGGTGCATTTATCACCTCTCAAGAGATAATAACGCAAATAATTGTTGAATTTGGGCTTAATGTATCACATTATGACTAAATTTTAAAATTTATTTGGTGTGATATCTAAATTATTTATAGATGTTCAATTTAGTCTTTAGACTAAACTCACAATTTCCTTATAGTTTAAGTACTAAGTTGAAAATTTATTAATAGTTCATGATTGCATTATATAAATAAAATTTAAAAACGATATAACACATTTGGACAAAGTTTAAATATCATATTAAACAAATTAAAATTTTGGGGACTATTTCTATCAAATTTTCCCATTTTTTAAATCTAAAACTCTAGAAACTTAAGTATAGACACGTAGACTCACGTATAACTTTTTTTGATAATTTTCTGAAATTTGAACAATAATATAAATTCTAACAAAAAAAAAGTAATAAAAAAACTACTACCGACTTTTTTAGCTCCAAACAAGCATTAAATCAATTACTTTTCGCCATTTCTTTGCAATGTCACTTCGCGTGCCGGATGTTAAGAGTAATAAGATGCAGAGGACAACATTTTCATGGGAGAGACGACTGGTGCATTGCCATGTTCTTCAGCGATATCGTCCCAACCATCCATCACTATGTCTCTCTCCTCGCAAGATGCGTCGCCAAGAAACACCTGAAGCTCGGCATGACCGTCCACTCTCACCTCATCAAGACCGCACTCGCCAGCGACTCTTTCGTCGTCAACCATCTCATTGGCATGTACTCCAGATGCTCTTCCATCCGAAGCGCCCCCAAGGCTTTTGATGATCTCGATACAAAGAACAGTTACTCTTGGAACGCCATCATATCTGTATATGCTCGGATAGGCGATTTCGAGAAAGCCCTCGTCTTGTTCGATGAACTGCCGCAGAGGGCTCTTGTCTCTTATAATTCCTTGATTTCTGGGTTGTCCCGTCATAGGTTTTATGTGGAGTCTCTGAGTGTCTTCATGCATATGCAAAAAGAATATGATTGTCTATCCATGGATGAGTTTACTTTTGTGAGCGTTGTGGGTGCTTGTGCTCGCTTGGGTGCATTTAAGTTCTTGCGCCAGGTTCATGGAGTTGCCATCATAATGGGCTTGGAATTTACTAAGATCACTTATAATTCCCTGATTGATGCTTATGGTAAATGTGTTAGAGTCGATATATGCCGTGCATTGTTTGAGGTCATGCCTGAGAAGGATATTGTGTCGTAAACTTCCATGGTTGTTGCTTATACGTGAGCTCAGAACTTAGATGATGCTTGTGCAATATTCAATAATATGCCAGCAAAGAACACGGTCTCTTGGACTGCATTGATCTCAGGCTTTGTGCAGAGTGGCCGTGGTGATGAACCTTTGGACCTTTTTGTTCAGATGCATGAGGAAGGAATACAGCCGAGTCCTCATACTTTTGTCAGTGTTCTATGTGCCTGCGCTGATCGAGCACTTGCTGAAAGAGGCAAACAGATCCATGGTTGCATCGTTAGGACCTGCTTTAATGGAGATTTGGGGAACATATCCATATGGAATGCTCTAATTGACATGTATTGCAAGTGTGGTGACATGAGATCAGCTAAGATCTTAATCTTGAGGATGCCGAAAAGGGATATTGTATCATGGAATTCGATGATAACTGGGTTCGCACAAAATGGTCTAGGGCATGAGTCACTTGTTTTTCTCAGGAGGATGCTAAAGACCCAACCATGTCACATTTCTTGGTGCTCTATCTGCTTGCAGCCACACAGGTCTAGACATTGAAGCGCTTCAGATTTTCAATGCAATGGAAAAGGTTTATAGCCTTCAACCCAGATTCAATCACTATGCTATTTTGGTCGATCTGCTTGGGAGGAAAAACAGACTTGAGGAAGCCATCGAGTTAATAGAGAGTGTCTCAAACAAATCAAACCATGTTGGAATGTGGGGTGCAATTTTGGGTGCATGCAAGGTCTGTGGCAATCTAGTTATTGCCCGAAAAGCTGTGGATGCTCTATTGAATTTGGAACCCCAAAATGCTGCGAGGTATGTCATGTTATCAAGCATATATGCCGCAACTAATGGATGGGATGATTCCTACAGAGTAAGGAAGCAAATGGAGGAGAGAGATTTGACAAAAGATGTGGCAAGCAGTTGGATTGAGGTAAAGAATGAAATGCACAAATTTCCAGCAAAGGACCAATTCCACTATCGGATAGGAGACTTATACGAAGTGCTCAAGAAACTAGCATATCATATGAAGGAAGCTGGATATGTTCCTGAGTCCAACTTAAGACTCATCTTGGATGATGATTATGATGATGGTGGTGGTGGGTAGTGAATAAAAAGTGTTTAGACAGAAGATGCTGGAGAAAAAAAAGAAGGCTACAGCTGCAAGGTGATAGTTCTTGTATTAATGAACAATTCATACCTTCCTAGAGAACCTCAAGTCAAAGATACCATAAAGTTTCAGGAAGGACTCATGGTCCGCAGAAAATCAGGCATCATGAAAACCTCTCGTTGTACCTGGAGGTTTTGTGTGAGGAAGGTGGAGATTGCTCAGATGCTATCTGGTAATGGCATTCTGTGTACATATTTTCAGATTCTGACCTCATTGTTGCTGGAACAATGGAAAGTGTCTACCTTGCCATTATTGGTTCTTTTGGATGCTGCCTGACCAGATCAAACTTTTCTCTTGGGTCATGTCCATGTCCCTTTAAGGGAATAGACGGTATTGCGGAAGTTATCCCTCAGGTTAAAGATGATGTCCCTAAACATGGCGTGACCTGGAACATCTCTCAGAACGATATACAGCTTGAAGCTCCATACTTGTCATTTTCCCGTGATTTCTTGTCAGGCTTATGCTTCCGCAACAATAAGTTTACAGCTAACGATTTTCCATGAAGTGTTGATGAAAGGTCTAACTACAACAAATCTGGGATGGAGTTCCATTCTCTGTTTTCTTCTCAATGAGTGTTTATTGTTCTTTAGGAATTCAGGAAAGTATGTGCACGGTCAAATAGAGGCTATTGGCTATGATTTTTTTAGTTGTGGCTGATGGTTTCATTATTGTCCTATGGGATTGCTTAGGAGCGACCTGTATTTGTTTGTGGTGCTGGTCTGCTCGCAACAGTAGAAATTACCTCAGGATTTGACTGTACACGTACAACTCATGGTATTTTCTTCTACATCTTGAGATAACTACATCAAGAAAGCAGAGTGGATTTTTTAAATCATGCTAAGGACAGATGTATTTGTTGACAGAAGGTGTAAAATATTTTGCATGCAAAGCACTGTGCGAGCGTCATTGCATCAGTTGATTGAGGCAATTGGAAGTGCCGTCTGTAATGCAGTTGTTCCAACATCCCTGATATTTTTTTGGCCCCTACTTATGCGATGCTTCAGTTGCTTCCTTTGCATCTGAACTACTTTTTCTGTTTTGACAATTGAGTACTCTCTTTCCGATGGAAGAAACAAACAGCTGTAGAGGTGACGATTCTCTTAGGGTAATCTCCTAGCAATGTGAAAAAATAGAATTTACTAGCACATCTGGGAAATTACCATCATCCACTGAAAACTACAAACGTAAGATAAAATATTATTAGCTTTAGCTCTCATGGATTTGTGGAATTTTTCGCTATAAGATATATACATGTATATAATATTTTTTGGTTGGAAGAATCCCAGGACAACACTTATTCTCTGCAAGGTCAATCCTTAATTTTCTAAGCAAGGGATGGATGGAGCACTCGAGTACTGTGAATTTGGTATACGAATCTAAGAAGATTATCAAGTTAAATTAGTCTTCGCAAGAATGAGCTAGATTTTTATAGGTGATATGTCTCTTTCATATGTTTGTGGTCTAGACAATTTCCTTATTAAAAGATCCAGTGGATGTCATAGTAATCTTGGGTTTCAGTTTCAAAATTCAAACTACTACATCTTTCATGACCGTCCGCAACCACTTGATCTTGCTATTTATATGTACTTTATTCTAATGTGCACAATATATAACCATAACGGTGTCTCTGGCTACAGATTTGAAATGATTCTGTAATACGGTAACTAATAGTAATGCTATAAGTTACTATTTTACTTGGTTTTTTACTAGAATAATAAAGGAATGATAACGTCCAAATTGCTCCATCATCGTACCTATTCTTTCTCCCTCTGCCAAGACCGCCACCATGGCTAGTGAGTGCTCATGGGGGGTTGCCGCCTCGTAGGCAGTGGGCCAATACCGGTAAGCCAGCATGGGGCGATGGTGGCCGTTAATGTTGAGCAGCAATGGTCTTTAGTCGTGTGCGGGCAGTCCCGATATCCCCCGAGATCAGGAATAATATTTTCGAAGCGCTCTATTCCGTTTATCTCCGTAGATACAGTTACCACTTGTGAGTAGGTATTACCATAAGTTGAATACACAATGACATGTGATCGATGTCTTTCTTTAATCTTTTAAAAAATCAAATTCATATCGAATTCCGGCGAGAATAAAGGAAAACAAAATCCAATTGGCAAGAAAGTGCCAAATTCGATGTCATGTGACCTTTTGGACGCGACTGAGAGAAAACATGGGATGGGTTTCTGGCAGATGTCCGTTATGGGGATTCATGAAAGTCCATGAAAAACCGTCTGTCTTGAAGATGTTTTCTTCATTTCAACATAGCAATCCTTCTGTTACTTCTGATTTACTACTCGTAGGTCAATGTTTCTCCTCCATTGGATTTGACAGGAAAGAAGATGGGACTCGGTCAGCCTAGTTATTGCATAGATCAAAGTTCCAGAAAGAGACTATTTTAGCATTGTTTTCGCCTCTCCTTTTTATTTAATGATGTTTGGAGGGTAATTTGATAAAAAAGAAAAGAAAAATAAAAATGAAGCGATATAAAAAGAGGATTTTCTTTTGTCAAGGCCACGTTCATGTTGTTGCCCTTTTTCTCTGCAATGTGAAATGTACGGGCAGGTATTATTAGCCATACCTAACAATTTCACCAGCTAAGTCTATGTGGGGACACAATCCCATGGTTCCCACAACTTGAATAAACACACTAAATTAGCACCAAACATTTATTTATTTATTTTGCAACATGAATAGGCCCGCCCACAAGTAATCCGGTGCGGGCCGGGCTGATTTTGCACCAGACTTGCTTTTCAACTTTACCGGTAGCGTTAGTAATTCATTTATGATACTGAAAAAATTTCCGAAAGAGTCAGTAATTTACCAATTTTTATAATTTACTATCTGTTTACCTAATGAGCAAGTAACCGCTCATTTTCTTTTACCTAACAATTCCATTTTTGCTGTTAGTCCCATCCAAAATTTCAAATTATGAAACCAGAAATGAAGTCATGAATTCACTCTGAAGCTACTGTAGAAATCTGTATCAAGTTAACATAACTACAGAACCCTTTGTGACCATTGCACATGATCATTAGCTAGGGAGCGTTTTATGTTTATGCTAGACCCAAGGTAAGTCCTCTAACTCGTGTTGTGCTTAGACAACCTCTAGAGTGTATTGGCTTCTTAATCGGATCTTAGGGGGTAGAACTTGCTGAGACGTTGTCTCATTGGTTATTGTATAACTATTTTCAGGTCCTTAGATGATGTTGATGGAGAATCGGGAGCCTCGGAGTTTGGAAAGGTGGAGAGGCCAAATCGGTGAATGAGTCTGACTAGTAAGTCATAGGACAGTTCCTTTTGGAATGAGCCGACCTTTTTGTAAATAGTCTGATATAGTAAATAAATCTGATTGTTTATAAAAGGTTTGTTTTGGTTTGAAAAATTGACCCTACTTTTCTATCCCATTGAATTGTTGTCTAGGCATTATTTATCTGCTTTCGAATGTGCATTTAAGAATGAATGGGTCGGCGATGCGTCCTGAGACGTCGCAATTTAATCGACCAATGAGGGATGGACATGTGCTCAGAGAATCGAGGTGTGACAGATTGACTATGATAAGATATATGCACCAGTAGCCAGGTTAGAAGCCATGAGGCTATTGCTTGCTTATGCATGTTTTCATAACTTTAAGGTATTCTAGATGGACATCAAAAGCACATTCTTCAATAAATTCATCCAAGAAGAAGTTTATGTGGAACAACCACAATGATTTAAAGATTCCAAAAAGCCAGACTTTGTTTATAGATTGAAAAAAAGCATTATACGATCTGAAATAAGCACCTCATGCTTAGGCTTAACAAGTTTATGGATTTAAGAAAGGTATGGTCAACACTATTTTATTTATCAAGAAAGAAGGTAAACATTTCTTGCTAGTCCAAATATATGTCGATGGCATTATCTTTGGTACTTCTAATGAACTTTTGTACAAGAAATTTTCTAAGTTTATGCGGGAAGAATCAGAATTGAGTATGATGGGAGAATCGACCTTCTTTCTGGGTCTATGAGTCAGACAATCCAAAGAAGGAACCTTCATTTATTAAGAAAAATATGCCAAATATATTATCAAGAAGTTTGGAATGGAGAATTGCAAAAAAGTTGAGACTACTATGTCAAGTTTCTCCAAACTTGATAAAGATGAGGGTGGTAAGAAGGTGGACCAGAAAACCTACAGAAGTATGATCGGTTCTCTACTCTATTTTACTACTCCTCCTCCTGATATTCTATTTAGTGTGTACATGGGTACAAGATTTCAAGCTAATCCTAGAAAAATCTCATCTTAGTTCTATTAAACATATTATCAAATATATTACCACTAATCATAAGTTAGGTCTGCGGTATCCAAAAAAAGGAGATTTTTTCTTACTTGGATACTTAGACACAGATTTAGCCGATTGTAGAGTTGATCGGAAAAGTACTTCAAGGACATGCCAACTTCTAAGACATATGTTGATGTCCTAATTCTCGAAGAAACATAATATTGTGGCACTCTCAACCGCATAAGCAAAATATGTTGCTCTTGGTAGTTGTTGTTCTCAAATTCTATAGATTATATAACAACTAAAAGACTTAAGAGAATTATGTACTGAAATTAGATACGACAACACAAGTGCGATCAATCTCACTAGGAACCCCATTCTTCATTCAAGAGTGAATAACATTGAGATTCAATACCATTTTGTAAGAGATCATGTGCACAATGGTAAAATTAACATTTAGTTTGTTGATTCAAAGAATCAACCGGCGAATATTTTCACCAAACCTCTTGAAAAAGATATGTTTGAGTATATTCATGAGAAATTTCATATTACTTATCCTTTTGGTTAGACTCTATACAAGCCAAACTCAAGAGTACAATCTTTCGAAAGAAATAACACTGGGGAAGCACACTCTGACTCAAGTATTTATAATTCAAATTTTGGCGCATAAGTTTCCTTCCTTAATAAGCGGGTATGAATATTTTATAATTATTCGAATTTTGATTTGCATGTTATGGTTTTTGGAAATTGCGGTTAATTTTTCAACATTTCCCTAATGATTCTGTGGACAAGAATAAATAGGCCGATGTTCAGGGTGAGCAACAAACTTCCAAGGCACGATAAGATCTTCCATCGCATTTGAATGTCCGCCCAGTGCACTTTGCCAAAGCTAGTGCTCAGACAGAATAAGATGTCAACTATCCAAGGATTGTTGAGCTCCTAATGGAGATTAAAGCATAGTAGTATGGTATGGAGATTGAAATCCAAAAGCTACATGCTTCTCTTGATACTACATCACAATCTCTTGGTGGAAAGGTACAGTCTCTTGATGAAAAGGTTCAAATCATCAAATAACAAACCGTCTAGAATATGGCTAAGGTCAAGAATGCCTTTAATTAGTGCATGGCCAAGATTGAGGAGACCATGCAAAACATGGAGGACTTCCACCTTGTCCAAGTTCCAAGAAACCCTTGATTTTTTAAAAATCTTCATCTTTTCATGTCTTTTATGTGCTTAAATCATTTTGGTATGTTTTTTTGGTTTGGAGTCTTTGCTTGATTTGCATACCTTTTTAAACCCTCTTGTTGGTGACAAAAAGGGGGAGACTCTATGTAAATTTTAAGACTTTGTGTGTTTTGTGCAGACTTTGGTGTGTTTGTGCAGATTTTCGCAAACTTTTAAGTTGGTGTTTGTTATTAATAAATATTATGCTTATCTAATGTCTACCTATTCATAAAATTTATATTTTGTGTTGCTTAGGCGTTTTTTGATATGATAATATAGACTTTATGTCTAAATGTGCATGAAAGTTTTGTTACTGTCAAAAAGGAAAAGATTGTTAAGAAAACTCATATCAAGATTTTGAAGTTGACAAAACTTTATGTTTCTAATATCTATCTTAAGTGCCGATTACTTATAAATTGTTTCTAAGAAACTATCGAAGACTTTGATCAAAGTCTATTATATTCCAGAAGCATTTCCCACTCTGACTAGTCCAAAACGAGATCATGTCTAGAATGAGGAAGAGTCCAAAACTAGACTCAGTGACGCTGTGGCACAAATCCATAATGAACTTTATTTGGAAACTATTCTTTGTCGACTATTTTTTGGTTAAGGATTTTACTTACCTTATTTAAAAGCATTGATTATGTGGCATCCTGATTTTCAGGTTCTGTTTTCGATTGGATAAGTTGGGCTTTTCATCGACGCGCCTATAGTTCTTTTCTCTGAGGTGGTCACTCACGAGATAACTAGCCTATCAGGTGAGGCTATTAAGGGATTTTAACTCAATAGATTTGAGAATTTGACCAAGAATCGACTGCTCGGCCGTGTTAGTCTACAAGGGTCATTACGGCACTGTCAAAATCGATCAGAGACTAGAAATAGGTCGATTCGATAGAGGTATGTGATTAGTGTGTGGGTGATTCCACTGGATTGCAAAATTTATATCGACCGACACCAGACCGATTTTTCTGTTGTTTTGGTACCCTGTATTCGTATTGGAAACATCGAGATTTTCATGATAATCGAGAGTCGTCAATGTGTCAAAGATGTACATTGTGGCTTGAAACTAATCGACCATGGGTTAATTGCACAAAAAATTTCTAAAAGCTATTCAGTGGGCTAGGTCACGCTAAAATCGCGCCAGAGTGAAATTAACCGCGAATTCGAATCCGATTTCAGAATTGGAAGTTATGTCATGTCACGATTCATTCTAGAACTGATTTTTCTGCAAATCGAGATTTTTGGCGAAAATTCAAAATATGGCCGTTTTTGTCCGGAAAATTCAGGAGACCATTTTCAATCACGTTTTTGGGATGCAAGTTGGTTTTATTGGCGAGGAAAAATGTTAATTTGATTGAGGGCATCTTGGTGGAATTTATAGGGATCGGTTTAAGTCCAATTGAAGAGAAATTGAATCTAATTTGGTAGAATTTGTCACAAAATTCGTAGGCCATGATCCCCTCAACCTTTGGACCACTTAATGAACAACCAGAAGAACAATGGAAGCTTGAAATAAATAGCTAAATTGGACAACCCTGCTCAGTTTTGGAGGCTAGGGTTTGTTGTAAGTTGATTAACCCATCTGTTGCACGGATTTATTCATGTCTTTTCTTTAATAATTGCGCTCCCCACAACCACAGCCTGGACGAGCTGATTTGGACATGAACCAACATGTCAACAACGTCACCGACATTGGATGTGTTCCAGAGGTAAGGGTTGCAGGCCTTCCTTCATGTCCATTCCGCTGGACATGGCTCATACTTCTAATACGACTGATTCAAGTTTCTTCTTCTAGTTCCCTTTGTTTTGCTGTACCAGTCTGGCTTTCAAGAGAAGATGAGTCGAGAATTAAATCGTTTCAATCTGCATCTGGGTCGGGTTCCTCATCGTCATATCTGCCGTATTAGGAAGTTGAAGTGATATGCTCACAGTTTTACCAAGGCTTGCCTTTCCCGTGGGAAGAGCTTTTTCTTTGTTCCCGGTGTCACCAAGTGGACCACAAAATTTTGTCAGAAACATTCTGGTTTTGTGCTGCTTTCCTCTAATTTGCCAAAAGGTGTCATGGAAGAAGAATAAGGATAGAGGCTTTGGCCCATCTAGGTCGAGCATGTATTTGGGCTGTACTTCATGTTCGGCCTCACATGGCAAGAACTGTTACTGACTCTGTCTTCTGGAGTTTTTCTTGTCCCACTGACTTGTAGAGATGAAGGCATCAGCAGTTTTTGATGAAATGTTCCTCAATCTGTCTCTCATATTCTGGAAATCCTGTAATCAACCTTCCTCTGAACTGCTCTCTATGTTGTCATCATGACAGAGCATGCCTCAAGAAATTATCAACTCCTACCAACCGCAAACGATCGCACTGGATTACAGGCGTGAGTGTCAGCACGATAATGTTGTCGATTCGCTCAGCAGTCATGAAACCAGACGAGAACTTGGGGGCCATCTCGCAGCTCAATGGAACCAACCGATCAGCCACCTCTCCGGCAACAGAAGATTATCGCCAGTTTCTCCACTTACTCAGGTTGTCTGTTTTTTTTTTATCTGAAATACTCAGGTTGTCTGTTGACGGCCTAGAAATAGACCGTGGCCCCAGCCAGTGGAGAAAGAAGCCTATGAGGTAACTAGCTTTTGACTGCACGTAAAAAGACCGTTTGTATTTTGTATTTGTCATTCTTCACAAGGATTTCTGCGCCACCGAATCTCGCCATTGCTTGCTTGTAGTTTTCCTTCTGCATAGAGAACTGTGATTTTCGTGCCGGGAAAAAGAGAAAAAGAAAAGAGAGAGAGTTAGAGAAAGGTATGTGTACTCGGTATGCTTATCCGAGGTACCGCAAGGCCACCTCGTACTCCCGAGACTTGAGTTTGTAACCTATCTGATAGGTTATCAATAACCTTGTAGTTCATTATTAAAGAGGAGAATTATTAGAGGTAGCTCTTAGTGTTCTGTTTTCCCACTTTAAAGGAAAAATGTCACTGCTTGGGAAAAGCATTCGAGTGACCCGTCGAAGAGTTAAACTAAGAGATACCTGACTGATTAAGAAATCCTTGCCCCGAATTACCAAGAATTCTCTGCCCTTCACAAAACCAACAGGAGAAGAATCGAGATAAGACCCGGTGAGCCATGATAGATGATGGTAGGAATTGTGGCCCAAGATCCAAGAAAAGTTTCAGGAGGGCCTTACGACCCTTCCTTGCGATTTCGGATGTCCATAAAAATATTCAAATTTCTAACATTCCTTTAATCGATTAGGCTTTTTTTGTAATTTATCTTGATCCGGATTTCATTCATGGGCTCAAGCTCGAAATATATTTCAAGAGATTTAAAGAAAAACTTAAGCCAATCTTTCCCTGCCAAAAGTAAACCAAACGTTGAATATGAACCAAAGATAAAAAGGGAACATAAAGTTGTTAAAAATGTATTATCTTTCATGTCATTGAAGGGTAAAGATAATTGAAAATAACGAATCAAGAAGAAAAGGCGGCTTTTGAACAATAAAAAGAAAAAACTAATTTCAATTGTTTAAGACGAGAAGTCCAAGCAATTTTCTCCTTCCTCCTAAATTCTAAAGTATCGAGATAATTATTTGACCAATTTAAAAACTTAGCTATCCTTCGCTAATTCACTCTAACTATTCAATCCAATCCAAGCACAACTCCTAACTTCGAATCCTAGTGGACGTAGGATCAATTTGAAACAATTTATAAGAACGACTCTTTGCGCATCCCATATTCTTCGCACGAAGTTCTGCTGTGGACTTAAACGAGACTCTGGAGCAAAGAAGGCGGTCGATTCCTCATCATCTTCCTCTGATCTTAGGTAACTGAGATCCACGTCTCTCTCTCTGTGATGATCTGTTAGTGTGTGGCATTAAAACTTATAAATCCATCATGTTTTAGGCTCTGTTTTAAGAATTTCTTCCGATGAGTGATTACTAAGGTAGAGAAGAGGGAGAACATATTAATTCAGCTTTGTGCTTCGCAGGGTCGAATCATGGACAAGTTGCCGACGGACGTTCTCGTGTCCATACTGTATCTTTTGCCGATGAAAGAAGCGGCCAGAACTAGTGTTCTCTCGCGCGCATGGCGAGACCTGTGGAAGCATGTGTCGTCTCTGGATTTCGACGTCTCGCCAACCCTTAGTGTTCAAGGTGCGCCGATGAACCTCGGCATTTTAGAAGTCGAGTATGTCAATTGGGTCAAACGTGCCTCGGAAGGACGCCGAGGTCGTCTCCCGGAGGAGTTCCAGGTTCGCGTCGTTCTGGACGAATCTTTCGGGCTTCGATTCGCAATAGGGAAGAAAGTGCAAAGCCTCGAGCTAGATCTCACGGCCTACTGGCCCAACCGTGATCAAACCAATTACGCTTTCCCGCCTATTCACTCTCTCGACTTCGCCCGCCTGCGATCGCTCAAGTCCCTGTGCTTGAGACGCATCAACGTGCGAGGCTCAGTTCTCCAGCGCTTCCTCTCGGAGTGTCTGTCTCTCGAGAGGTTGCGCGTGTCGAGCTCCGATCATTTGATCGACCTCATAATACCCGGCCCGTCCCCTCTCGAGTTGAAGCACCTGGACATATCGGGATGCCGGGACTTGCAAAGCATCATCATCGCAGCCCCAACTCCTAATCTCCTTTCCTTTCGATACGACGGAAGCAGCGTCCAAGTCGAAGTCAAGGACGCTCCTCGTCTCGCGGGACTCGCAATCTGCGGATCTATCAAAGCTGCTCGCCGTTCGCTTTGGGGCTATCTGCCCCAGCTCGACGCGCTACATCTCAAGGTGCCGGAAGCCCAGCTGGTATGTATGGCACCCATGCCTTGTACGCAAGAAAGAAAAATTCCAGTGCGTCATCTCTAATGACATCCGCCCCCTTTTGCAGTTTTCGGTATATCACAACATTTATGGCGCCTTGTTTAAATTGAAGCACTTAACCTTGGACGTCTCTGATGACTTCAACCTCGACGACCTCAACCCGCTTTCCCTCTATACTTACCTTGTGGAGGATGCTCCTTGTTTAAATAGGTTGCCCCTGCAGGTGCGCAGCCTTCCATCTTGATGAAGGGATTTACATGTGCTGTATTTATTACCATGTTGAGCTCTGCGCTTCTATATATACACTACTCGATTTTGGTGTAATTATTTGCTCTATGCATATGAATTATCGTAACATATAATAATAATTGAATTTTTTTTCTTCATTTGCATAAATACTTAATATTCAATATTAATAAAATGAATTAGTGTCTTATTTCATTTTAAATATAAATAGTAACTTGATCATATTCATATCATTGACCAATTCTAACTTCTTGATTTGAATATTTGAAATATTGATTAAAGAAGAAAGATTCAGAATAATTAGGAATAGAAAATTCTATTTAAGTATTCCGTATCTTGATTTTTTATTGAAACTATAAAAAGATATAAGAGCCGGTGAATTATAAAGAATTAATTAAAATTAAAAAGGATTTTTTATTCTGCGCTTATTATATATGCCAGGATGGACGATAATGATGAAATCATTCTTTCCTTGCCAGGTCTTGGATGCTCCAAGCAAGGAGGATTTGGAAATCCCGGTCCCTATCCTATACCCTCATGAATGTCTTGAGGTCGTAGAGATAATCGGCTTCAACCCGCAAATCAGGTTCTTCACGATCATGCTTTTCCGGTACTGGCTTATGAGCACTGCATCGTTGAAGCGATTCGTTGTCGATCCCCGCATACCGTCCTTGTTGGGAACGCCCTCGGAATATCCGACACCGACCAAGCTAAGAGCAGCGAGGGATTATGCATCCAGGGTAGCGCAGGTTATCCCGCTCCCGCCAGAAGTTGAATTGGTCATTATGTGAACGTCCAGTCCCTTTTTCTTTCGCGCTACTGAGGCATAATATAAATCCTTCCCGTAGGTAAACATTTTTCTTATCCGTCAACAAAGGTAACTTTTTTTTTTTTTTTTTGTCATTATAGACCCATTATTCGCTTTCGAATATATTTATGCCACGCCAGTTCTCTATCTATTTCTTTTAGTCGATGAGCGTGTTTCGTAAGAAATTAGAAAATTTTTTAAAATTTGGCTTAAAGTGTAACCGTGTCCATAGTAAAAGTAAAAAAATTTCAAAAACAAGAAAACTGCGTCATCACTTCAGGCCATGCCTCTCGAGATCGATCCTCGAGTACCCTCTCATGATGGAGACAGCGCAAGAACTTCTCCAATTCTTGCCAATCTGGTTTACTGAGACTGGCGATGGAGAATATGGAGAATTCAATTAGCATCTTAAGGGTATCTAAATAATTGGCCGTGGCCGGCAACACTGACCGCAAAATGATCTCTGCTTGTTGGATAAGCAGATCCTCCAAACACGTCCAAATCCCCGTTTCCTGTAAAATTGGACTCGTTAGAGTCAAGATAACTCCTACAAATTTCAAGAACGCAAGGTATAAATCTTTCAAGAAACTGTAAAATTGAACATCTTTAGCGATTCCAAATGATCGTCCTTCGCACATCAAAGAAATAAATACAACTCAATCTTTTGATTAAGTGCCCAAACAACTAAGAAACAAGAAGCAACATATGCATAAAGACCCACAAATTTCAAGAACTTTCCAATACATACGATCTGGGACGTCACCTGCAACGCGTGGTCATTGTATTGGATAATGAGGTCCTTAAGCGATGGCAGTTCTCAGGCAACCGGGAGTCGCTCAGGCTCCTAGGCCGGCATAAGAGTCGCCGCCGTCTTCGTCCTGCAAGGAGCGCCAGTCTACCATTGTCCTTGTAGGTTCTCCACTGTTCGACTCTTCCTCTTTTTTCCAAAATTTTGCTTTTTCACGTTTTTATTTTTGGAAATCTTGGAATTAATTTTTTCCTTTTTTAATTTTTCTTAAAATTGCTGATGTGGCAACCAAATTAATTCCTCTATCTTCAAATAAATAAAAAAAGGTTATGTCAGTTTTTTCCGTTAACTGTATTGGATGAAATTAATAGTGAACTTGATTGCACTAATTTTATAAGTTTTAAGAGTTAATTGCACTTTTGAAATAAATTTTAAAACTTATGAAGCATTTACCCTATTTTGAGGGATAATAATACAAATGTTTCTTGAATTTTGGTCTAATGTATAATGTCGTCCTTAGATTTTTTATTTGTTGAATGTGGTATTTGAATTAGTGATAGATGTTTGATTTAGTTTGTCGACTAAATGCATCATTTCCATATAATTTAAGGATGAATTGGATATTTCTTAACAATTCATTAACCATTTTAAATAAATTTAAAATTTTGAAATGACATAACACATTTTGCCAAAATTCAATGATCACATTGAATAAATTAAAAATTTACAAACAACGTTGAATATTAGACAAAAGTTTATGAATTATTTATGTTATTTTTTCATTTTTCAAATCTAAAACTTCAGAAACATAAGGATAGACACTACATTCTTCTCCATCATCCTCGTGAACATTACTCTTGCAGTTTTGAGACTGGCTGCTTTTGCATACCCGCTGACCATGGAGGTGGCTGACACTATATTCCTGGTAGGCATTCTATCAAAAACTGCTCTGGCCTCACTAATTCTGGAGCACTTACGAGTACATATCAACCAATGCATTTCTTATAACATCATTCCTAAATTTGTCACATTTTACAACACGGGCATGAATTTGCATCCCTTCCTTAAGTGCTGACAAGCTAGCGCAGGCACTGACCACACTGGCTAAAGTAACCTCATCTATTTCAAACCCACAATCCATCATGCTCACAAAAACCTCAAGAGCTTCACTGGCTGGACCATTTTGTTCATAACACGTAATCAAGCTGTTCCAAGAAACTATGTTTGGAGAACTCATTTCATCAAAAGCCCTCTGTGCATAAGCCACGTTCCCACACTTGGAGTACATGTCGATAAGAGCAGAGCCCAAATGAACATCAGACGAGCACTCGGACTTCGATATCAAAGCCTGAATCTGTTGGCCCAGATGCACATCTGCTAACCCGGCACATGCGCTAAGCGCACTACCAAATGAGTACTCATTAAGCACATAATTCTCCCTATGCATCTTACCAAAACATTGCAGGGCTTCTTCGAACCTTTAATGCTGCGCATAACCTGAGAGCATCGAATTCCACGAGCACTGGTCGGGTTCCGGCATTGACCCGAATATCTTTTCCGCTTCGTCAAGAGACCCCGATCTGATCAACCTGCCTAAGATTGCGTTCCACGTGAAGGTATTCTTCTCGGGCATTCTGTTGAACACCCGGCAGGCGTCATCGAGGCACCCGCATCTCACGTAAACGTCAATGAGCCGGTGTGTGGCGCGCTGACTTGGACAGGCCACAGCCGTCCAGGAGCTTGGCGAACGGGGTCGAGGTGGCGAAGGAGAGGTCGCCCGCCAGAGCCTTGACCCGCGCATGCCTTGCCATTCCATCATATCATCGTACGAAGTGAACTCTGTCGGAGAAGATTCGCATAGATGCAAATTGAATGCGATGGGGAGTTTCTGTTGACCGTTATACGCTTCCCCCCTTCAGCCCGACGCGCGGGAATATGTTGAGAGCGCTCATATGAAGAGGGAAGGCAAAGTTGCAGTGGCAAAATGGTAATTTCGGCATGACAATATATTAATTAGACTCATAACCATGAATTATATTTTTGATTATGAGTAAATCTAAGCTACAAATTAAAATGTGTCATAGATTTAATATCTTGTTGTAAGTCACTAAATAAAGATTAGTCATATTTATAATCTATACAACTTATTGCTTTATCAGCTATAATTATAAGTTTGATATAGGACAAGTCAATTTTATAACCGAGTTATTTATAAATCAAACATGAATTCTTGTCTAGTAATTTTGATTATTTTAATTGTAACTCATCATCAAAAAAATGCAAAAAGCAATTCGAGAGAATGAAAATTGGATCTATGCCGGATTACATGGGATAACTTTTCAATGGACCCCCTCCCACGAGGAATAGCTAACCTTGATTTTAAGAGAATAGCAACTTCTCTGAAGTAACTAATCTTGATTTACTTCTTAGCCAACTAAGGACTAAGGCTACGTTTGGTTGTCCGGATTTCTAATCGGGATAAGATTGGATAGGATAGGATATGAAATCCTGGGATTTTTTTATATCCAGTCCAATGTTTGGTGAATCACAGTATTAAAGTCGGATATGTTCACATCATGTACATTTTTTTTTATATAAACGGTATATTATTATAAATGAACCTAAATGTTCATAAATGAAGATGGTGAAAATATCTCATAACACTATTCCTTAATTTATTTATTATTTATTTTATTTTTCCTCTTTTTTTATTATTTTCATTATTATTTATTTTTTCCCTTTCATCATTCTTTAATAAAAATTTATCAAATAGTAAACTGTACTAACATATTTAAAATACAAAAATACCTAAAATATATAATAAATATAAGTATTTAATTTATAGATTGAATGTTTATTATAAAATAGAATTAAAATAAGATTAATTAAAAATACATTTTTTATTTTTATTTTCTTAAATTAGAATTCAAATATTATTTATATTGAAATATAATTTCAATTTTGTTAATTTAATAAATTTGCTATTCAAGAAAAATAACTTTCCTATTATAGATGTTAGAAATCCTATCCACCTTTATCCCATCTCCCCCATGGGATAATTTTATCCTGTCTATATCCCCTTTATATCCGACTTTATCCTATCCCGAGTGAGCACCAAACGTAGGATAGGATAAATTATATCCTATCCCGAATTTTATCCCGACTGCCAAACGTAGCCTAAGTGTCTCATCATGATTAGACCGGACATAAGGTAGTTATTGTGACATTCTTGGATTAATCTGAGGTACTATTCATTTTGGTCCGTCCCATTTCGAGTCTCATGGTTTTGTTCTTCAAGCATGTGGGCAAGCACTTTTTCAATAGATTATTGTGACATTTTTGGATTAATTCACTTGAAATATTATCCGCTTTTACCCATCTCATTCCGAATCTCATGATTTTGTCTTTGGGCCATACGAGCAGACACTTTCTAAGAAGGTAACCCATGTTAACAATATTTTAGTCTAAGCACGCTCAACTTTGGAGTGGAAATTACCAAATAGGTGAAGTGCCTACCCGTAAGCTAAAGGACAAAACCGTTAGGCTCAGAATGAGACAAGTTAAAGTAGATAAAATCTCAAGAGAGTTAATGTAAAAACTATCACATCATTCTCCCTCGAATAAAACGCGCGGTTGGATTTTCCATTAAGACGCATCTTGTTCAAGTAAGGTCTATCCCTTTTGTTTTGTTTTGTTTTGCTCTGCTCTTTTTTTTTTTTTTTTTCAAATGAATAATTTGGACATCGTCCTGTTTTGGTAAGAAAAATCAATTAACCTTCTAAAGTGTGCGTTCATGTGAGCCCTTGCGAGGGAGAGCTTCATGATAAGAAATGAAGCCCATCTGAACTCACATCCAATTCTTCAAGGCTTTGCAACTCTTTCGGCTTTATGCGACCAAGAACCATCACATCTGAGAGTCATCTCAGGCTTTAGAAAGGTCTGTTGATATTCTTATTTCCTGGCAAAGTAGGATATGTAAGACGGACAAAACTCTTGGGAAGCCTAGGCAAGAACCCGAGGTTCTTAAAAATCGAGAACAAGTTTCCTGAGCTTGCAACTCCAAGGACTCCAGATGGCATAACTTGTCAATCCACCGAGGATCATGGAGCTTCCTTAAGGCCATAACTGTCGTAAGAATACCTCGACACATATAAATGCAAGCTTCTTGGATTAAATTGGTACGGGAGATCTGGAAATGCGTACATTGAGAAAATTACAAGCACAGATTAATTCCAAGCCCATGGCACCGTAGATTCTTGCCCCCAAAGATTCATACATCTCTACTTCTGCGACAAGAACTTAAATCCAAACTGATAATTTCAATTATTGAAACTTGAAACGCAGTCATTAATCATTCAAAAGCCCTGTAGAAATCTGTCTTAAGTTATGAAAACTAAAGGACCTTTATGACCATTGCAAATGATCATTAACTAGGGAGGGTTATGTTCATGCTAGACAAGATGTGTTGCCCCTACTTCTTCATTTCCTCAGTGTGGAATTTTTCAGCGGAAGTCTGCGACAATTCTGTGAATATGGTTGCTGATGTCTAATTGAATTCGAGACACTGAATGCAACACATTGAACATTAATCTCAGTGAATGAATTCTGGACCAAGTCATCTCGAATCCTTGATAAATTTCTCCCATGACGAGATTAATTACTAATTGCACCCGCTAAAATTTTTAGAAGTAAGCAGGACCACAACAGACCAAAAAAAGAAGAAAAAAATTGCAGAACCAATTGATTATAGTAAGTTTTCATGCTTCCGAGGACAATAGTTTGATTTTAGCTAGAACTTGATAAGCTCGGAAGAAGAATTGAGTCCCAATCGACTATCTTGCATAAGATAAATAAAATCAGATAAATCCACCCCCCAGGAGCGAAAATCGATCCCCCAACTGGTGCAGAAGTGAACTGACGCACGGGAGTTGCAACGTGTTTCAATAGAATGTGATTTGGTTAAGGCTACAGCTATTAAAGATTAGATGCAGTAGTTACGGAAGAAAATCAATCGAGTCAGCTCCCCAGTGAATTCATCAAAAGGCTGTTTTCATTGAGTATGAATGACAAGTCATGACTGAAAATAATAAAAACCAACTCAATCCCTTCCAAATCTTTTCCTAATCCGTCACTGATTGCATCAAAGATTCGCACGCGGACCCAATCCATGCAAATGAGAAGAGAAAATTACCAGAAAATGAAGACGGGTGAAGATGAAGAAAACCAAATGAAGATGCAGAGCAGGAAGAACCCTCGTTGGCCTGAGTCAGCTGCAACCAAAATGGAAGAGGAAGACCACAATCTGTTAACCCCTCGCGGAACAGATCGGCGGGCACGAAGACGTGGTCGCAGTCCCCGTAGGGAAATCTCCGCCAGGCCGTATCGCGTCTCGTGCTTCCGCTCAGGGTCGCCGTCGCTGCTGGCTCTGGGCGAGCTTATCGCTCGGGTCGTCGCTGATGACGGAGCAGAAAGAATGTGAGAAGAGGGGGTTGGGGGGGGGGGGGGGGGGGGGGGGGGAGAGAGAAAGAGAGAGCAACGGGAGAAAAAACGAAACAAAAAAAAGAGAGTTGAAATTTCACAAGAGTGGGTCCCACCTACACCTATACGCCATTTCGAGAAAAGATTCCTCATACTCTAGTAGGTAATCTCTTCCCCGTGATTTCCTGTCCGGTGGTGTTCTTACCTTAAAAAGAGCGAAGGGTACTCTCACTTTTTTCAAATCTCCATACTCATCAGATTCCAGAATCTCCTCCAATCTCTCACATTCTTTTATCGCCAATTTCTCTAGCTTCTTGAAGCTTGAAGGCTCCGAAAACTTTCGCAGGGACCTGCAGCCTTCAATAGAAAGGCTCCTCAATGATTCTAGCCTACCTCGAATCTCAATCAAACGAGGACAACAACCTAAAACAAGATCAACAAGCTCCTTGGCGTTGGTCAGGTCAGGAAATCTCTCTAGCAACGGAAGATTCCTCACAAATAAGTAACTCAAGTTTTCCGAATTTTCCAGGCCTTGAATCTCATTGAGCTTCAAACAATGATTTATCACAAATACTTCTATATGCTTGAAGGTTAATGGATCAGGCAGCTTTTCGAGTGATTCACACTGCCATAAATTGAGAAGCTTCAATGAATCTGGCCCACATTGAACCTCAACTAGTTTAGGACACTTCCTTATATAAAGTCCCCATAACTTCTTCAAGCTGGTCAGGTTGAGCAACTTCACCAGCGATGGAAGACCAACAAGACGAAGGCATGCCAAGTTTTTCAAATGTTGGAGGCCTTGAATCTCCATTAGCTGTCTACAGCAATGGAATTCCAATGTTGATAACTTCTCCAAATATGAAAGATTTATCGACTTTTCCATTAACCCACGCCCACGAATACTGAAGTATGACAAATTTTGGGGAAGCTTAGGTAAGTATTCTAGGTTATCTACGATGAGGAAAAGCATCCTGAGCTTCGAAAGGAGATTAAAATCTGAAGGTAGGGAGATCAGACCATCATAACGCAACCACAAGGTTTGTAGCTTTCTTAATCCTACGATCCAATTGAGGCTTGGAGCTAGAAGGGAAGGAGTTTGACACTCTATATCCAACCTCAATTCTCTCAAATTTAATAGGTTCGAGAGGTTTGGACATCTCATTTGTAGATTATGGTACAAGTATATATTGGCCATACTTTCAGGAAGCTTAGGTACATCGGAAATTCTCGTGCCCGTTAATCTCAAGATTCTCAAAAATGATAGTCTTCCAATCTCACTTGGAATTTCCCCACACAAATATTTACAGTCGTCAGCTTCAATCTCTTCAAGCTTCTCCAACATCCCGAGGGCACTAGGTAGCTTTTCTAAGATGGCACCAGAGATCCTTAGTACTCTCAAATTCTTCATTGTCTCTATTGAATTGGGTAACTCTCCTATGCTCGACCGAGAAAGATTCAACTCAATGAGAGAACCAAAATTCCCAATTGAAAATTCACTAATATTTGTACCTGACAAGCGAAGATATAACAGTGATGTTGAGCAACTAGCTAAATTGCATTCACTCAGTAATCCACATGAACTTGCACTGAGAGTTTCCAATTTCTTCATTCCTTTCCATTCAGGAATTTTGGTAATCAATGTCTTGTCAAGGAGAAGTTCTGTCAAGGCTTCCAATCCCTCCATCTCATCCGGCAATGTATGAAGTTTCGTACAACCTTCCAAGTTAAAAAACACTAACTGCTTTAACTTACTAATAGACCTATCAACTTGAACCAATTCCTTGCACCCTTGAAGAATCAGTTGCTCTAAATTTTCATGAGCAGAAACGTTAGGAGTTTTATGCAAGTTTCTGCATTTAGTCAAATTTAGAACTTTCAAATTCTTTGCCACCTGTAATGAAGAGAAGAGGTTAATTCTAGATCATTTTGAGATACGGGAAAATAATGTTAATATACCAAATTCATGTTGAAATAATACCATACCTTGAGGTGGTTCCATCCCTCCCAATCATTTGTAATTTGACTTCGTGATAGATCAAGAATCACTATCTTTTCAAGGGAAAATGTGGTCAACTGGAAAAAGTTGGGAAACTTATGCCATGAGAGATATCTCAAATTCGGAAGGATGAGCAGATTTTTCCGGAGCCGCTTGGTTGAAGGATAATGCTGAACAAATTTATGCCATGAGAGCCATCTCAACTTTGGAAGGTTAGATAGATTCCTTTGGAACCAATTGGTTAAAGAAAAATGCTGGACATTTTTCATATCCAAGTCTCCACAATCCACTTGAAGAAACCTTAAATTTGATAGGCTTTCAGATTCTTCCTTCTTAAAGAAGCGTTGCGATCGATGATCAAACTTGAGACGTATTGCTTCGACGTTTTCTGTTCCCTGTCAAAGCAAAAAAAAAAAAATTAAACAGAAGCTAGTGATCACAAAATTGCCTGTCGAAGGGATTCGAATGGAACATACTTCATTAATGTGCATTTTATTCATACTTTCAAATTGATTTATAATATGATTTACAGATGAGCATGTCATCATGGTAAGCAAAACAAGTAACGACTAGGTTCAGATAAAAGTAAATAGCCAAAACCAACATGTATAACTCGTCTCTTTGAATAGGAATAACATGGCATAAACTCTACCTTTGCTATAAGAACATCATTTGCTTGCCCATGATCCCACACGCGACTTTGCTTCTCTGGTCTAAATGTACCAATCTGACGAATGAAATTTCGCCCAAGGTCTCTTAACAGATCATGCATCCACAATTGGTCACCTTTTGTAATCTTTATTAACGACATTTGTTGGAGGACATCAAGATAATAGTTAGGTAAAAACCCACAGCTTTTCCACATGTGCCTCACAATTTTCACATCAAACCCAATGAAGAAGCAACAAATATCGAGAAATATTTCCTTCGCATGTGGTTGTAATGCATTGATACTAATGTTCAACTTTTCTTCAACCTTTTCATCGGGAATAGTTTCCAGCTTCTCTAATGTGGTCTCCCAAAATTTTCTGTCTTTTCCAGCTAGATATGAACCAATAATCTCAAGAGCCAAAGGAAGATGACCACAGACTTTTACCGCTTTTTTAGGGAGAGGGGTGTATTCTGCTGGAGGATGATCACTTTGAAACGCATGTTTGCTGAATAGTTGAAGAGAATGGTCAAAATCCATGCCAATTAGTTCGTGCTTCAACTCAACATCTTTGAGAACTTCTTTGTTTCTTGTGGTAATAATAACCTTACTTCCTCTGCCGAACGAGCATCTGCCCATCCCCACAAGAGCATCCAACTTAGTCTTTTGGTCGACATCATCAAGTAGAAGTATGACCCTTTTAGAGGATAACAAGTCCTTGATCACTTTTTTCCCTTCGTCGATATCATTGATGGTCGGCCATTTCTTTCCTAGGACACAAGAGAGGAGTTCATTCTGCAAATTTTCAATTTTCCTATCTCCAACGTTGGATAGGTAGCAACATTTAGTGGAATCAGTGGTCCGTTCACCTATCACCTCCATGATTCTGTCTACTTGATCGTCCATTTGCTCCAAGGAATTAGACCGGTTGTAATGTTTAGTGGAATCAGACAACAGTTTGTTATAGACAATTTTTGCAAGAGTTGTCTTTCCCACACCACCCATACCATGGATACCAACAATCTTTGTTTTAGTGGTCTGCTCACCTATTAATTCCATGATTTTGTCGACGTGATCATCCATTTCAACCAAGAAATCAGGTACTGCCAAGCAGTTCTTTTTCAATTTGATCAAAACCTTCTGAACAACTTCGTTCGTGAACTCGCCTTTGCCTCTGATAGTTTTGAAGGAAAAGAACCAAACTGTTAAATTGAGATGAACAGAAAAATATCTAAGGTACAAACAAACCATGCACAATAATAAATTCAAGTACCTCTCCTTGAGTTCCCATCCCTTTAACGCTCCAACCTTGTTAAGAGCTGCCTTCCAGTTTCGAATAGTCTCATCGGTGTACCGCTGCGTATTTATGTGTGACCAAATGGCTTCACCATAAGTTGCAGTTTGGTTACGAACCTCGGATGGTGCAACGTCATAGAAAATTGGCATGATCTTTTGTCCCCACTTTTCCTTGCACTCCACCATCTGGACCAACTCCATGAGGCACCATTTACTGGCAGCATATCTTTTAGAAAAGATAGGAATCGAGATTTTAGATTGCTTAATCGCTTGGAGAAGCTCCAGCCCAATCTCTTCCCCAACGCGAAGCTCTTCATCATCTCTATATGCCCGTATTCCAACATCAATAAGGTTGTTGTAAAGGATATCAGTGATGTCGTGGCGAGTATCCGATCCCCTAAAGCTCAAGAATACGTCATAATAAGGTTCCACTGGCTTCTCCATTTCCTGAATTTTCAGAGGACTTGCAACGACTCAATATCGCACCTAGAAAAACATTTATTATGAAAGTGGGGTGATGATTATCATGATTTCTCTCAGAAATTCTTCTGTTTGAAGTCATTCTATAAAGAAACCTTGATGACAAATGCACGAGCTCTTTCTGGAATTGCACTGGACACCAAACTATGTACAATTATTTTATTAAAAATATAGTAGAGAAGTTGATCCATCTCAATACTAAAGGAAGAAATCTCCAAATTATTGTGAATTTATGGGTTTCAATTCACACTTGAAATTGATTGGTAAAAGGAAACTTTTGAGAAGATAAATCACTGTCGACTTATTTTTGACTTGAATTTTTAATTATGAGACAAAATTTTTCTTAAAGGGTAACATCGAATATCCTCTGCATATAAGTGCCTGCTGTGGCTTGTAGGTTGACTAATTATCTTATTATCTCATAAGAAGTTAAGCCGAAACCGTACTCTTTTAGTTTTACCAAAATCGATTTGACAAGAACATTTCACAACAGTCAATTAGTTGCTCACTTGACCATGATGAGCACAGGCAAAGAATCGCATTCCCCTATGACCATCTCATTTGAAAAATGAAATCAAGAAATTACTCTGCAGCTAATTCAACCCCCAACATCAGACTAGTTCTGAAAAGCATAAGCCGATCCCCGATTACAGCCATCTCTTAGGTTCTTAACAAACAGATACAGGGTAAGGGGGGAGCATTAGCTAGGCATGAGGCTATTATTCACTTCTGTCAGACAGTATCAGCATATCAGAGAAAGAGGAGTGGATTACTAATCACTTGTGGAGTTAATAAAACTTGAACAGAAAAAAGAAGCATGAATGCTATAAGTATTTTTCCAGCAAAATAAGTTTGAACACACAAGAGTGCAGGAACGAGAGCTGCATTTTAGAGAAGCTGAGAGTTCCGGTTCACCACAGAGTGCAACATTATAGTCACTCCAGGGTTTATCCGCCAGCTACCGGCTGACGGGGTTCCCTGGGTATCAAAAAAAAAAAAAACATTATAGTCTCTTCAGTGTGCCTCTTCTGTTAAATACAGAGTTGAAGGTATCAATTTTCTGTCTAGGAGTGTTCTTGCTGCTAATAACCAGACAATAGTGTACTAGTTTGTTGTATCGAAGTCTCTTAGAGACACCGGTATCCCTGGTCGCACAAGAAAAATCCCATTAAACAAATCTAATCAACCGATTCCACTCAGATCTAGTTCAGAGCGCCAGCCCAGTTCCTAACAAGCGAAATTCAATCCCTAATTACAAAACCAACAAGCTGATGCATAGAAGTGGCATTGTGTTTCAAGGTCTGAAGCCTGACAGTTGCAAAGATGCAGATGAGCAGGGTTTAAGCATTTGACCAGAGTAAGAGGCTAAAGCTGTTAGTGGTAGACGCAACTAGTAGTGATCAATCATGGAGTCAACTGAAGAAAGAATCGATGATGATCCGAGAGTCCCTCTCTTGTTTCCATCAAATTCTGCACCTAATTGCATTACAGCACAGACCTAATTCTTAAAAAAGAAGGCAATAAAAGAGAGGAAATTACCGGAGATGGAGGGGCTGAAGATGAAGAGTCCGGATCAAATGCTGAGAAGCAGATAAAGATCCCAAGAATAATCGTTCTTGGCTTTCGAGATCGGCGGAAGAGAGACTAAGACTTCTATGAGACGGTGAATTCACCCTCCCTCGCCGTGCCCTTCCAGGAAAGTGAGGGCTTGTTGTTGCAGGGAAACTTCAAGCCGACCCTGAAAAAGTGAGTGCGTGGTGCGTTTGACTTTTAAGGTAATCGAGTTGAGTTTCTGGGAAATTTCTGGAAGTCCAAAGATTCTTTGGCACGAAAAGCGAGAGCGCAAGAGATTTTCACTGCACATTATTAGTTTAAAAATCATTCAATTTATACTAATTGATATTCTCTTAATGACGATGAAACCCTTCCTTTATAGGTGAACCCCAAGCCTGATCAAATTTTACATATACTAAACCTAAAATTTAGAATTCATATATTTTAAGTAATTAAGTTAGATTATGCCAAAGTTATTTACAGTGAATTGGGGAAAATAATACCACAAAGTCATAACTTTCTCACAATACTCATTTTTTTTTTTGAGCAAGTTCACAATACTCATTTGAGTATTATAATTTTATTTGGATTGTTGGAGTGATATAACTTGGGAAAAATCCACAAAAAACTCCAAACTTTACCTAAAGTGATAAATTTATCCCAATTTTTTTCTATAACATAAAAAACCCCGAAATTTATTAACCGTGACATATTTACCCTGAACTTTCATTTGTGACACAAAAAACCATGAATTTTCATTTATGTGACACATTTACCATAATTTATAGAAGGATTTTGGTTTTAAAAGCTTTTTTCTTTTTTTTTCTTTTTCTTCCCTACGCCTGGCGAGGGCGGCCCTCGCTCGACGCTGACGAGGGCCACCCTCGTTTGTGTTAGGCGAGGGTAGCCGTCACGGGATGTTGGAGAGGGAGGCCCTCACCCGATGCCAATGAGGGCCACCCTTGCCTGCGTCAGACCCTCGCCGGATTTGGTGAGGGAGGCCCTCACCCGACGTCAATGAGGGCCACCCTCGCCCGACAACGGCTTCCCTCCGCCGGGACCGACAGAGAGAAGAAGAAAAAAAAATATAAAGTATAAGACAAAAATGTCCTTAATGGGGTAAATGTGTCACAATTTGCAAAGTTTGAGGTTTTTCATGTCAAAAAAAATTTGGGATAAATTTGTCACTTTGAGCAAAGTTTAGGGTTTTTGGTGGTCTTTTCCCATGTAACTTTTGTTCGGGACTCACTTAAGCACTATAACTTTATTTTTTATCACTTGAGTGTTATATAACATTTTAATCCATCGCTTATACCATAACTTTTTAAAATCGTTCACATATATACCGAAACTCATATTTGTAATTAATTTTTTTAAAAGTTGTATCACTTTCACAATCAATTAAAAGTCATGATACTCGAGCGAACATTTTCTTAGAATATTCAAGACTCAAATAATTGAAAAAAAAAATAGTTATAACAATTAGGAAAATGACGCATAAAAATTATAGCACCTATAGTATTATCATCTCTCAAAAGCTGCATACGGCCAAAAAGGACTAAAGCACCAAAAATATTTTATGTTTAATAACAATAGTGTGTTTGGTCAGCACTTAGTAGGTTGGGTAGCCACCCGACCTTTTATGTTGTCGGAATATTAAGGGTGAAATGGTGACGTCAATATCCCCACTACAAGTCATCCTGAAACTTATTTTTTACCAAGGAAACTTTTAAGAAAAATCTAACCATCTACGGTCCAATCATTGGAAACTATGACTGGCTATAGATATCACGAAATTATAAGTAAATCACGAACTTCAAAATATTAGTCAACTTAACTTATATTTATAAATTATTTATGGTTAAACATAAAATTAATAATATATTTATATGCATCAATGCTGATCAATCAACAAAAGAGTTATTCCATTGTTTTTAAACAATGACTAGGAAATTAATTTAAATTGCTAGCACAATATTATACTATAGATATCTAAATCTAAAGTGAATGCAATCATATTGTAATATCTATATTTAATATTGATATTTTTATTACATTTTATTCTCAAATTGTTTTTCATAAAATCTCTTATTCGTTTCATTACCTACATCTATGTCAGCTCTTACATTAATTTATCAATGAAAGTAATGAGATTTAATGGCTCAATTCATTTACTCATTATTTCTCTTTTGTCGTACCAAAGACGATGTAAGGGAGTGAAAATCACAATATTTCTATGCATTATAATTAATTAATCCTCGTCCAATTACTTTTCTTTTTGGATCACCATTTGGTAATTGATACGGTAGTAGTTAGTGCACTATTTTTTTCTTTTACAGAAAGCCAATCTGTCTCTACTGTTAATAGAGAGCTGAGGGTATCAATTTTCTGCCTAGGAGTGTTCTTAATGCTAATCGCTAGAAATTATGGAACCGAAATATCTTAAAGATACGAGTATCTCTGTTCATACAAAAAAAAAATAAAGAAAAATAACCGTCAAACAAATGAAATCAGCGGATCCACTCAAACAAATTTAGCTTTTAGCGCCAGCAATCCACCGTCAAACAAGGTCGACTGGTCAAGGGTTTAGGCGTCGATGTTGGTGGTGGTATTGCGTTTCAGGATCTGAGGCCTGACAGTTGCATACATGGAAGTGGGTGAGCAGGGTTTTAGCATGTGACTCATGAGTTAGAGGCTAAAGCTATTAGTGTTAGACGCAGCTGGCAGTGATCAATCATGGAGTCAACTAAGGAAAAAATTGGATGCTGATCTAAGAGTCCCTCTATCGTTTCCATCAAATTCTGCATCTAGTTGCATTACAGAACAGACCCAATTCATTAAAAAGAAGGCAATAAACGAGAGAAAATGACCGGAGACGGGAGGGGTGAAGATGAAGAGTCCGGATCAAATGCCGAGAAGCAGATAAAGATCCCAATAATAAACGCTCTTGGCTCTCGAGTTCAGCGGAAGAAAGACTTCTATTGGATTGACGGAAAGTTAGTCACGGTAAATTTACAAAACAAAAGTTAGGTTTTAAACAATGAAAGTTGCATTGAGGTGGGAAGGGATTAAGGTCGTGTTTATTTCGTAAAAAATAAATAATAAATAGTATTTTCTAAAAAATAATTACTTATAGGTGTTAATATCTAAATTTTTGCATAAAAATGGGTTAATTTTTACCAAAAATAAAAATAAAATAAAATTGCATAGCATATAATTTTAGGTGCATTTGATATATTCAGTAAATCTTTTATATATTTTTCAAATAATATATACTGAGAGGTATATTTCGTTGAAAATTTGAAGGTTTTGATGGAATATTTCATATAGGATATATAAATTTAGCATTAATCTTCGGATAATATGCATTTTCAACATAATAAAAGAAACATCAGATCTTTCAATTGTCGATGAGCATGAACAAAGGAAATAAAATAAAATAAAATTGTGAAGATTACGCCTTGGCCGTGTGAGATGCAATCGAAAAGAAGAATGAAGTTTTGCTTCTTCCATATGTGGGCTCAATTTCGTTGCATATAAAAAGGGGATTCGAAAAAAAAATTCCAGAAAAAATTCGTGCAAGAAAAAAAAGCCTTTGTCCGTCTTGGTCAAAGAGAAAACCATTTTTCTCTTTTCTTTCTCTGACCAAAAGGGTAAAAGTCAGCAAAAGTTTGCAGAAAGCGACTGTTCATCTTCTTCGGCAGGCCTATCCGCGCCGGCCCTCCGCCCGCCGGCGTTCGCCACGCCTGCCTCTCTGCCGCGCCGCTCACCACCGTCCTCCTTCCGGCGACCCAGCGCCCGACGCCGCCGTTGCTGTTTCCCTCCCGGCGTCGCTGCTGCCCCGCTTGACGCCAAGCCAGCCGTCTGCGAGCCTATAAGTCCACGGTCAAAAGAATTACTAGAATCTCGATTGAATAATTCCGAACGGTGGATTTATCTTCTTTTGGACAATAACACGTGGTTTTTTGTGATTTTATTCCACACATTCGAAAGAATCTCTCTTGGCCAGATGAACGTGAGCAGCTTGGGTGTGTGGCCACGTGCAAATCTCAGAGAAGGAAATAGCCACACTCCCTTCGTCGGCCATCCAGTGCGGGCATCACCAACATTGCCGTCTCTAGCCTGTGCCGTCTGTCGACCCATCGGATGGCGCCACCCACCACCGCGATCTCCATATCCATCGTCCGAATTCAAATTCGGAAAGTCAATATTTGAGCTAGCATCAGGAATCGCGATACCTCCTATTGCCGACCGAGGAGTCCCATACGAAAAGCCAGGGTCGTTGAGGGAATCTTTGGCCGAAGCATAACCCCGCGACGTACAGAGCTGGCCAGCCGAGTCCATTGTGCACTGCCATGAACCGATCGTGAGACGAGCCAAGCCCATTGACACCACCTTGGCGAGCCAAGCACCAAGTGATCCCTTGAGCCAGTGATCCCTTGAGCATCATCCACAAGCCGTGATCCGATTCGATTCCGATCCAGATTATGCGTGTTCGGATTAGGTAACAATCTTTATCCAATTCAAATGGAATATTTCATTCCTTAATTCGGATTGATTGTTATTTGATACGTTATATTAAGCATATCCAATTAGGGCTTATTGATAAAGTTGATTTAATTACTAATTTGATCTGGGATCATTTTTTAATTATCTCAACTTATTATTAGATAATTGCGTTATCTGAGATTACGATAATCTTTAATTTGAGCCGTGAGACAACGGATCATTTTTTATTATTATTATGTTGGATTCTGAGTAAGTGCCTCATCAAGATTAAGATATCCATTAATCTAAGACGTACGGATTATTTTTCTTGATATCGTAATCTTTTTATTTGAATCATGATTGATATCTTGAGTGGTTTTGAAATTTTAGATAGAATTGCTAGCTCTAATAAATAAAAGTGCCAAAAAAACGTTGCTTTAGATGTTAGATTTCCTTTTCTTTAATTAAAATTGCATGTTTAATTATTAGGTAATTTTAATTTCGAATTAAAAAGAAAGCACAAAAAATATCATGCATGCGTCATGTAAACTTAGGTCATCCTTTACACATTATCTATTATTGCAAGTTATTGCATATTTATGATCATTTAAATGTGTGACATACTAGGATAGTTGCATTAATATTTGCTCATCATTAGCTTAGGTCACATAAGTAACATCGCATGACATATAATTTGCCTATTAGATTGCACGTCACATGTTGTGTTAGTATAGATACATTTTTATACATCATTGCACTGCATTGCACATAAATTAGGTTTCATTAAATAAGAGAAAAAAAAAAATTCTTGCATTGGTGCGTCTAATTCTTTTGGTGCAATTTCATTGAGTGTTTAATAATGGTTGAGCATCCGTGTGATCACCATAATTTAGGCTAAAATCAATCCAAGCTGCTTTCAAAAACATTTTTGAAAATAAAAAGAAATTGTACCAAAAGGGCATTAGAAAAGTCTAGTGTAACTAAATCCTTGTACCTAAAGTCTCTGGTTCATAGGAGTTATTTTACTTATATGTCTAATAAACTAAGTTCGTTATTTTACTTATGTGTCTAATCGACCTACCATAAACTAATTAGTGGCAACTCCTAAATAAAATTTATTTGCATGTTAAAATTTTGAACCCAAGTCATGAATTGGTATGGGTTTGAGAGAGCCCGAACTAAGTTTAAGAATGATACACCCGAAATTTAGGTCGCGACAATAGGGTTAATATTTTGAAAAACTCCAAACTGATACACGTGTAATAAATTTACCCAAAATTAATTTTTTGATTATGAAAAATCCTAAATTGATACACCTATACAAATTTACCCAACTGACCATAAAAAAAAAACTCCAAAGTAGTACAGTTGTGACAATTTTACCCTAAACTAATTTATTTGACTGTCAAAACCATAAATTAGTACATTTCTATTATATTGGATTAATACTACAAAAAATCACAAAAATTATATAATTTTGACAAACGGAAAATAAAATCTCAAATTGGTATACCAGTGAACTGTTATGTGTCATTTAACCTAATAATTTGACAGTAAAATTTAACAAAAATTAACATAGGGTAAATTTGTCATAAATGTATAAATTTGGAATAAATTTATTAAAGGCATACCAATTCAGGTTTTTTATGGTTAAAAAATTACTTTTAGGTAAATTTGTTATATGTGTATCAGTTTAAGGTTTTTTAGGGTATTAACCCTTATTTCATCAGTCAATAAAATATATTTTCATTATCATCAATAATTTACGTTTAAATATTTTTGTGAAATGATTTTTATTCATTAATTTCTATAAGGGATATAAGCGATCATTATTTGGAAAATCGTTTCCAAATCATTCATGTTTTTGCAAAACAAACATTCTTTAAAGCTCCAAAAAATTTATTATGCAAATGAAAATTTGGTTCTAGCAAATCTTCCCACATATGTGTAGTTTTCTCTTTCCTTTCGCAATTCTTGCGGCTCCAATTGCATTTTTCGCAAGTTTTTTGGTAGAGAACGAGATTGCCTTGGATCGGATAGCTTTTAGCTGCTATTCTACCTTCAAGCTTAGTTGGATTTTGGGATGAAATGGGAATGTCCATATTACCAATAGAAGTAATCGTGAATATTATTTTTTGACCGAGGAATTGTTTTAAAGTAATTATCATATTATTTAGATTTGAATAGTCGAATCAATAGACATTGGGATTGGTCACACACACACACACACACACACACACACACACACACACACACACACACACACACATATAATCATGAAAATATTAACAATGATGAATTACAAAATATAAGTCAACTTAACTTATTTTTATATATTATCTTTGATTAAAGTAAAATAAGAAAAATAGATTAATATATTGATGTTATTTAATCAATTAAAAACTATACCGTTACAATATTCTTAATTTTGAAACAATGACAAGTAAAATAATTTAAATTTCTGGTAACGAGATATAATGCTATCGAATATCTATATTACGAAGAAAATGGAGTCATATTGCAAATACTATGTTAAAAATTGGTATTTTTTTTTCATTACATTCTCAATTTTTTTTTAATACAGTCAATACATGAGTCTTTGTTTCATTTTGCTACCTACATTTTTGTTAGCTTCCTTGGGAATCCACCGATTGAAAGTAATGTGAGTCGTCGCTCAATTTGATTTTGTTAATGCTTTGGTTCATTTACGCATTTAATCTTTTTTTATCATACAAAATACAATGCAATGGAGGGATATGCACAATATTTTTATGCATCAAAATTTCATTAATCATCATCCAACTATGTTTATGTTTATGTGAGCATTTGGTAATTGATATAGGAATAGGTGGTACACTGCTTTTCTTTCACAGAAAGCGAAGGTAATTAATAAAAATTAAATTAAATTAAACTATATCAATTTGGATTGACTTTGACTTTTTTTATTTTTATTTTTGCTCCATTTAATTTACACTGCCCACGCACTTTAACTCTATTTCAAAGTCCCAAAACTTTCCCAATAGTTAGATGTTAACACGTAAATTTGTATTAATTTTTTCATAATTTTTTGAAATCTAAATAATATTTCAACTTTTAATAGAAAAATAAAATTTATTTTATTTAATTCCAAACAAAGTGGCATTAAAGCCATTAATTTCTCCATTTCTTAGGCATGAGGCTATTGTTCACATCTGCCAGAAAGTATCATCATATCAGAAGGAAGAGGAGCGGATTACTGATTACTTATGGAGTTAATAAAATTTCAACAGAAAAAAGAAGCATGGACGCAATAACTGTTTTTCCAGTAAATAAGTTTGAACACATGGCCTGTAGGGATGAAAGCTGCATTTCACAAAAGCTGAGAGTTCCGGTTTGCCACAGACTGCAACATTATATACTCTTCAGTTTGTCGCTTCTGTCAAATACAGAGTTGAAGGTATCAATTTTCCGTCTAGGAGCGTTCTTTCTTACTGCTTATTTACCAGACAATAATGCACTAATTTGTCTCCACTGTTAAACAAATGAAATCAACCGATCCTAAATCTAACTAATTCAGCTTTGGGTGCTGGCCGGTTCCTAAAGAGTGTAAATTCAGTCCTGAATTACATAAACCTCTGAGTATATCAACAAGCTTATGTATAGGAGTGGGATTGTGTTTCAAGATCTGAGGCCTGACTATTGCATAGATGGAAGCAGATGAGCAGGGTTTACACGTGACTAGCGTTATGCTAAAACTGTTGGTGTTAGATACGAATTGTAGCGATCGATCATGGAGTCAACCATGGAAAGAACTGATACTGACAGGAGAGTCCCTCTATCGTTTTCATCAAATTAATGGGAAAAAGGCAATGAATGAGAAGAGATCACCAAAGATGGAGGAGTGAAGATGAAGAGTCCGGATCAAATGCTAAGAAGCAGACAAAGATCCCTCAAATCAATCGTTTTTGGGTTTGAGCTCCGTTGAAGAAAGACTTTTCACAAGATGACCCGCTGGCCCTTGCGTGCAATGCTCTTCCAGGTAGATGAGGACTTGCGAGTTGCAGGTGTACTTAAAGCCTATCGTTGACTTTTGATGTAATCGAGATCAAGGCCGGCCGTTGACTTGCCAATGATTTGTTGGCGCAAACCACCAGAGTTCTAATGGACGAGAATTTAATGCATGTTATTAGTTTGGAAATCATATAATTATATTGATTGATATTCTTTTAATGACGATGAAACCGTTCTTTTGTTGTAGGTGACACCCTAGGCCCATTTAAATTCAACATAAATTGAATCTACAAATGTAGAATCCATACTTTTAAGTCTTTGAGATGGATTATATTATTCATAGTAAACTTATAAAGACTAGAATTAGGTTTTTATGCTCTGTTTGTTTCAAGAAAAAATAAATAATTTGGAAACAATTTCTTAAAAATGATTACTTGTATCACGTAAAATAATTAGCTAATAAAAAATATTTTTATTGTGGACAATAATTTATGTCTAAATAATTTCACGGATAATAAAAATAACTTTTGTTTATTCTTTTTTGTAAGTGATATAGATAATTATTTTAGCAAAATCCTTTTCAAATTATCTACTTTCTGCAAAACATGCATACCTTTGAACTCTAAAAGTTATATCATCTAGAAATTGATAAAGCTCCGAAAAAGTTACAATATAAGTGGAAGGTTATCGACAATCATTTTTTAATCGGCTATAGAATCTCATTACGTTCATTAAAAAAGAGAGTATGTCTTGGATCTCCCTTGGGAGCAGAGAAATACAACGACTTCCAAAAGAGGTACTGAAAATCCTAATTCTAATCTAAGTATAAATTGGAAAATTACGTGAAAAACATAAACCTTAGTCAATAACCCTTTTGGGAAGATGTTCATAGCGCATCATGCACGGCACATGTAGAGCACATGCAATATGCATGGCACATGTATGACACATGAAAATTTCAACGACTGCCGAGGAAAAATGTGTCTGAGTTGCATAGGGTTTAAGGCTCAAATGGGCTAAATTTAAGAATTCAATGATTTAAAGAGTTCAATTCGAATGAAATTCATAAAATCGCCTCAGTTTAAAATTTAATACATTGAAATTATTGCGGACCAAATGCTAAGAAGCAGATAAAGATGCCAGAACCGAAGGAAGAGTTTTATTAAAGAGTCTACTCACCTTCACGTGCCATGCACCTGCAGGAAGGTAAGGACTTGCTACTCATCCCATACGCATTACAATTTTACATACGTTAAACCTAAAATATAGAACTCATACATATTATGTATTTGAGATGGATTATGTTAGACTTATTCCCAATAAATTCATAGAGAAGAATTAGGTTTTAATTTCAAAAGCTGCATTTGGACACAAAGGAATAAAGCACCAAAAAATTTACAACGAGTCTTCAAAAATAGCTACAGTTGAAATATTCCAGATGATATATATATGGCTTTGACCCAATTTATTTCTCATACGCAGGTAACGGAAACTCTTTCAAAATAGACATCTCTCCAACCTGTTCAGAAGCCATTTGAGTTGCTAATAAATCAACGTTTCCCTCAGCATGGAGAGCAGAGGAAGCGTAAGTTCTAGACACAAGGTTTGCGGTACACATGACCTCTATGATCTCTGGCCAAAGCGGCAATGGAGGCATGAGAGTCTTGCATCAATGTTCACTTGAAGTATGGGGGGAGGAGTCCATTTTGGAGGGTCGTTGTTCACAACTCGTGACTACGAGCAACGTTCCATCACAACTCATGGTAGATGTCCTGTATATGTCGAATTACTGAAGGAAGATCCATTTGGGAACGCGCTTCCAGAATTTTGTTTCGACGCTCCCATAAAACCACTAAACTATCTCGACCATATTGCGAAAATCTTCGCAATAAATGTCAGGTGGAAGGCCGAAAGCGAGGAGGCGCAGAGATCATATAGCACGCGTGTAAAAAACAGAACCGCAAAAGAAGTTGATTTGTCCAAGCCCCAGCCAACTCGACTCCATACAATTCTGGTCATCCACTCTTCCCCTTTTGTCGGCAAATTTGACTGATCAATGTTTTTCGAAGTAAAAAAGCAGTTTTGTTCTAACTAGATCTTAGGGAGAAATATGACCTTTACCTATGTATGGAATAAATACGACATCTTGCCCATGGAATGTTGACAAGACATCGAATGCATTTTGTGCAGATCTCAATGACCGAGAGCGGATTCTTATGAAGACTGTACTTCTGATTAACTTGGAGGTCAAGGACAACCATGAGGAGGCAGCAACTGGAGCTCAGCTTGCTTTAGATCTTTGTCGAGAGGTCTTTGACTGGCTGTGCTTTATGTATTGATGATAGTATGCTTAATTTCTGTATGCTGAGAAATTGCTTATTGTAATTTCTAGTCCACAGATAGAAGCAGCCGAGTCCCGGGAGGAATCGATTGATGAAATTGTGTCTAATTTTGAGAAGCAGAACAGGCAAAAAATTTTATTCAGCATTTCCTTCCATTGATGACCATGGTGGGGGCAAGACTCTTTCTCTGAAAGCTTCATGATCCATGCCGTTTTTCTGTCAGTATTTTGTCTGCAAATTTATATGTCGATGAACTGAACTTTGGGTTTGTCTGTCCATCTACTTGCACAAGTGGCAATATATTTAAATACATTACCAGATTTCTTCCAACGCTGTTACTGTTTGCTTTGCATGAAGCCTTCCCTAGAAATCCTACCTTTCTAAGCCCTGCGAGCCCCATTTAATCCATTTCACAGCTAATCATTTCATTATACCCTATCCTGAATTTGATCTCTTCTTACGTCAGGAAGACTGAACCAGGCTCACCCATGTTTTTACGCCTTTGCTTGAGCTTATTATTCCATGCCAATTGTTGGGTTTGATGAGCACTTTCCTTGACTACTCGTTAGTGGTAGGTGATTTTGCTGCAATATCTCTATCTGCATAATGAGAATGTCATTCTCACGCTTTGAATTGAATTTGCTACAGAAGCTTATTCTTTGCTGTTATCGCCAAGCCTGTCATACTAATGTGCTGCATCTATCCACTTTCAGATAACACTGCATTGATGTGGAAAGGAAATTCTGAGTCGAACCCTTTTCCACTCGCTTTATATCTGGAATGTCGACCCATGACGATGGATTAGTAACTGGAAGCGAGCCAGTCTGGCTTAGGAGTGAAAATTCTATTATTTTTTGTAGTTTCATTCTTTTTATTTTTATTTTTTCATTTTAAGTTTCTTTGTACTGCAGAACTAATTCTGCGATGGTACTCATGTCGAGAGAGCAGGCAGAAAAGAGATTCTGGCGTATTGCATATAATTTCTTTGAATGCGATGGGTTGAAAACCGCCTCTATTTTCATTTTACTGTATCGTGCATATGAAAAGAAAAAACAAGAGAACCGAACCAACCTGACCTGGTCAGTCATTTGATGATCTGGTTCTGTATTTTTGGCAGGGTTCACAATTCAATCGATCCTAGTTATTTGAGATGAGTTGGTTTGTGAAAAGAAAATTACGTAAAAAGCAGAAAGTTCTAATTTGAGTTCATTTAGAGATCGTCAGTTTTCTTGCTGGCTTGTTGGTCATTCCTAGGATCTTGTCCTTCAACTTGCTTTCATCACTGTTTGAATCAAAATTTCCTTGCGTATTCATTTAAAACAACAGGCTCTGATAATTTGTGGAAATTACCTACTACTGACACACGAAAGTCATCTCCATGTTTGACTTGCACCAAGATTAGCAGCTTCACATCTCCAACGGCAGAATGCTTGCTTGACCTCGGCACAAGTGTCTTTTTGGAATCTCTCAAATACCAGTCTCTTGAGCAGGTGAATTCTTCTCCTATTCTACTGTTCCGTCGAGCCGGTGAATTTTCTTCTACTCTGCTGTTCCTCCGGGAGGACGTTGCGGTCTATTGATCTATCTGTGGAAATAAAATGTCTCCTCTCTCTGAACCGTCAATCTCCTGTGGGTTAATTTGTATAACACCAACCACACCAATTAGCTGCGGTACGCTCTACCCTCATGCAGATCTGCTTCTTATGGCCAAATAGACTTGTGCTTGCATCGTGTCAGCTACAACCCAACAGTGCCAGTGAAACTCGGCCAAACAACAGTGCACATTAGACAGAGAAAAGAGAGCTCTTCTGCTCACATGCATTTTATCAAATGTTACTATGGTATGAATGATGAAGAGAAATTGAAGGATGATGACTCTCCATGAACTAGCAAACAGCGGCATCATCCGGCATTTCCATTTCATAAGACATCAAGTTCGATTCACTCAGCTCCTCATGGGCATTGTAGTCATCCGTACTGGCGACATACCCATCTCGCTTCATCTGTCCTAAGAGAGACTTTAACTGAGAATAAATATAACCCTTCTGAGGGTGCCTCTTGTCCTTGACAATGAAGACATGAACTTGACCCTGAATTTCTATCCAGCTACAACCAGGCTGCTTGACTACTCCCCGTTGCCTCATCAGATTCCTCATTCTGACAACATTGCCCCATTTTTTACGTTCTGCGTACATGTTTGAAAGCAGAACATAAGGTCTGGAGTTCGAAGGGTCGATCTCTAAGAGCTTCTCCACTACATACTTTCCTAGTGTTATATCCTTATGAACTTTGCAGGCTGCAAGCAGTGAACCCCAAACGACAGCATCGGATTGCATGGACATTGTCTCTATTAAGTCCTTAGCTTCACTGAGACCACCAGCTCGGCCGAGCAAATCAACCATGCACGTATAATGGTCCTTTACCAGTGCCAGATCATACTCCTTGACTGTCTACTTGAAATAATGGTGCCCCTCTTCGACCAGCCCTGCATGGCTGCATGCACATAGAACCCCGATCATGGGGACATGGTCTGGTCTCTCGCCAGATACCAACATTTTCCTGAATATTTCAAGCGCCTCTATTCCATAACCGTTCTGCACATATCCGACAATTATGGCATTCCATGACATCTTGTCCCTCTCCAACATATTCTTAAACACCCATAAACCATCTTCCACAGCTCCACATTTAACGTACATGTCTATAAGAGAATTTCCAACAAAAATATCTGCTTCTTCTCCAGAGTGGAAGCGCAATCCATGCTTCAAGACATGAGCATGAGCCTGCTGGCCCAACTGCAAATCAGCTAGATTTGCACACGCATTAAGCAAATTTCCAAATGTGTAGTGCGTTGGCTCAATGGCTTCCCTCTCTGGGTATACCCTGCAATGAGGGCATTCCAAAAAATTACATTCTTCTCCATCATCCTCGTGAACATTGCTCTTGCAGTTTTGAGACTGGCTGCTTTTGCATACCCGCTCACCATGGAAGTGGCTGACACTATATTTCTGGTAGGCATTCTATCAAAAACTGCTCTGGCCTCACTAATTCTGGAGCACTTAGAGTACATATCAACCAATGCATTTCCTAAAACATCATTCCTAAATTTGTCACATTTTACAACACGGGCATGAATTTGCATCCCTTCCTTAAGTGCTGACAAGCTAGCGCAGGCACTGACCACACTGGCTAAAGTATCCTTATCTATTTTGAACCCACAATCCATCATGCTCACAAAAAACTCAAGAGCTTCACTGGCTGGACCATTTTGTTCATAACACGTAATCAAGCTGTTCCAAGAAACTATGTTTCAAGAACTCATTTCATCAAAAGCCCTCTGTGCACAAGCCACGTTCCCACACTTGGAGTACATGTCGATAAGAGCAGAGCCCATATGAACATCAGACGAGCACTCGGACTTCAATATCAAAGCCTGAATCTGTTGGCCCATATGCATATCTGCTAACCCGGCACATGCGCTTAGCGCACTACCAAATGAGTACTCATTAAGCACATAATTCTCCCTATGCATCTTACCAAAACATTGCAGGGCTTCTTCAAATCTTTCATGCTGCGCATAACCTGAGAGCATCGAATTCCACGAGCACTGGTCGGGTTCTGGCATTGACCCAAACATCTTTTCCGCTTCATCAAGAGACCCCGATCTGATCAACCCGCCTAAGATCGCGTTCCACGTGAAGGTATTCTTCTTGGGCATTCTATCGAACATCCTGCGGGCGTCATCAAGGCACCCGCATCTCGCATAGACGTCGATGAGCCGGTTCTGGATAAAAACCTCGGCGGAGAACGGGGTCTTGATGATCCGAGCGTGGACGCGGCGTGTGTCGCGCGCTGACTTGGACAGGCTGCAGCCGTCCAGGAGCTTGGCGAACGGGGTCGAGGTGGCGAAGGAGAGACCGCCCGCCAGAGCCTTGACCCGCGCATGCCTCGCCATTCCATCATATCATCGTACGAAGCGAACTCTGTCGGAGAAGATTCGCATAGATGCAAAGTAAATGCGACTGGGGAGTTTCTGTTGACCGTTATATGGTTGAGAGCGCTCATATGAAGAGGGAAGGCAAAGCTGCAGTGGCAAAATGGTAATTTCCGCATGACAATGTATTAATTAGACTCATGACCATGAATTATATTGTTGGTTATGAGTAAATCTAAGCTACAAATTAAAATGTGTCATAGATTTAATATCTTGTTGTGAGTCACTAAATTAAGATTAGTCATATTTATAATCTATACAACTTATTGCTTTATCAACTATAATTATAAGTTTAATATAGGACAAGTCAATTTTATAACCGAGTTATTTACAAATCAAACATAAATTCTTATCTAGTAATTTTGATTATTTTAATTGTAACTCATCATCAAAAAACTGCAAAAAGCAATTCTAGAGAATGAAAATTAGATCTATGCCGGATTACATGGGATAGCTTTTCAATGGCCCCCTCCCATGAGGAATAGCTAACCTTGATTTTAAGAGAATAGCAACTTCTCTGAAGTAACTAATCTTGATTTACTTCTTAGCCAACTAAGGACTAAGTGTCTCATTATGAATAGACCAGAAATAAGGTAGTTATTGTGACGTTCTTGGATTAATCCAAAGTACTGTTCATTTTAGTTTGTCTCATTTCGAGTCTCATGGTTTTGTCCTTCAAGCGTATGGGCAAACACTTTTCAATAGATTATCGTGACATTTTTGGATTAATTTACTTGAAATATTATCCGCTTTTACCCATCTCATTACGATTTTGTCTTTGGACATACAGGTAGACACTTTCTGAGAATGTAACCCATGTTAATAATATTCTAGTCTAATCACACTTAACTTTGGAGTGGAATTACCAGATAGGTGAAGTGTCTACCCATAAGCTAAAGGACAAAACCGTTTGGGTCATAATGAGACAAGTCAAAGTAGATAAAATCTCAAGAGAGTTAATGTAGAAATTGTCACATTATTCTTCCTTGAATAAAACGCGTGGTTGGATTTTCAATTAAGACGCATCTTGTTCAAGTAAGGTCTGTCCCTTTTATTTTGTTTTTTTAGGCTTTGCTTGCTTTGCTTTTTTTTTTTTTTTGGTCGAATGAGTAATTTGGACATCGTCCTGTTTTTGGTAAGAAAAATCAATTAACCTTCTAAAGTGTGCATTCATGTGAGCCCTTGCGAGGGAGAGCTTCATGATCAGAAAGAAGCCCATCTGAATTCACATCCAATTTTTCAAGGCTTTGCAACTCTTTCGGCTTTATGGGACCAAGAACCGTCACATTTGAGAGTTGTCTCAGGCTTTAGAAAGGTCTATTGATGTTCTTATTTCCTAGCGAAGCAGGATATGTAAGACGGACAAAACTCCTGGGAAGCCTAGGCAAGAACCTGAGGTTCTTTAAACATTGAGAACAAGTTTCCTGAGCTTGCAACTCCAAGGACTCCAAATGGCGTAACTTGTCAATCCATCAAGGATCATGGAGCTTCCTTAAAACCGTAACTGTCGTAAGAATACCTCAACACATATAAACGCAAGCTTCTTGGATTTAATTGGAACGGGAGATCTGGAAATGTGAACATTGAGAAAATTACAAGCACAGATTAATTTCAAGCCCACGGCACCGTAGAATTTTTCCCTGAAGATTCATACATTCTCTACTTCTGCGACAAGAACTTAAATCCCAACTGATAGTTTCAATTGTTGAAACTTGAAACACAGTTATTAATCATTCAGAAGCCTCCGTAGAAATCTGTTCTAAGTTATCAAAACTAAAGGATCCTTGTGACCATTGCATATGGTAAGTTATCAAAACTAAAGGACCTTTATGACCGTTGCACATGATCATTAAAGAGGGAAGGTTATGTTCATGCTAGACAAGATGTTTTGCCCCTACTTCTTCATTCCCTCAAGATGGAAATTTTCAGGGGAAATCTGCAACAATTCTGTGAATATGGTTGCTGATGTTTAATTGAATTCATGACACTGAATGCAACACATCGAACATTAATCACTGCAATTAATACTGAAGCAAGTCATCTTGAATCCTCGATGAATTTCTCCCATGACAATATTTATTACTAATTGCACGTGCTAAGAGTTTTAGAAGTAAGCAGGACCACAACAGACCGAAAAAAGAAGAAAGAAATTGCAGAACCAATCGACGGTTTCATGTCTTCCAGGACAATATTTCAGTTTTAGCTAGACCTTGACAAGCTCAGAAGAACAACTGATTCCCCATGTATGTTTTGAACTAGCTCCTAAGGAGCGAAAATCAATCCCCCCACTGGTGCAGAACCGAACTGACGCACAGGAGTAGAAATGTGTTTCAATAGAATGCAACTTGTGGTTTAGATCAAAGCTACTAAAGATTAGATGCAGATGGAACAAAATCAACTGAGTCAGCTCCCGAGCAAGTTCATCGAAAGGCTGTTTTCATTTCGTATGTATGACAAGTCATGCCTGAAAATAATAAAAACAACTCAATCCGTCCCAAATCTTTTCCAATTTTATCACAGATTGCATCAAAGATTCGCAGGCGGACCCAATTCATGAAAATGCAAACAGAAAATTGCAAGAAAAGCAAATAAAGATGCAGAGAAGGAAAAAGCAAGACTTCTTTCTAGACAACCTATTAAACTCTTGTAGAACAGCTCGGCGGGCAGGAAGACGGGGTCGCAGTCCCTGCAGGGAGATCTCCCCCTGGTCGAATCGCATCTCGTTCTTCCGCTCGGGCTCACCATCGCATTCCTTGACGGGCGGAGTCCGTCACTTCTGGTTCTGGGCGAGCACCTCGCTCGGGTCGTCGCTGTGAGGGAGGATGACGAAGGAAGGAGAAGGAAAGAATGTGAGGAGAGAAACAGGGAGATAGACAGGGAGGGGGCAACGGGAGAAACAAAAGGGGAGAAACAAAAGGAAACGAAAAAAGAGAGAGAAAGTTGAAATTTCTGAAGAATGGTTCTCACCTTTAGCCGTCATTTCGAGATAATATTCCTTACCAATCTGATATGGAATCTACTCTACGTGATCTCACTCTCCTAAACCTTGATTCTGGGCTTCTGACTTTTTTCAAATCTTGATACTCGTCCCATTCCAGAATCTCCTCCAATCTCTCACATCTTTTTATTTTCATGCGTCGTAGCTTCTTGAAGCTTGAAGGATCAGAAATTTGTCGCAGAGACACGCAGGCATCAATACGAAGCCACAACACTGATTCTGGCCTACCTCGAATCTCAACCAGACGAGGACAACGCCTTAAACCAAGATCCTTGAGCTCCTTGGCGTTGGTCGGGTCAGGCAACTTCTCTAGCAACGGAAGATCTATTACACGTAAGAACCTCAAGTTCTCCAAAGCTTCCAAGCCTTGAATATGTTCTAGCTTCCAACAACCATTTATATATAATTCTTTTATATGCTTGTAGTTTAATGGATCGAGCAGCTGTTCGAGTGATCCACAGTGCACTAAACCGAGAGTCTCCAACGATTCTAGCTGACCTCAAACCTAAGCAGCTGTTCGAGTGATCCACAGTGCACTAAACCGAGAGTCTCCAACGATTCTAGCTGACCTCGAACCTCAACCAGTTTAGGACAATTTTCTATGCGAAATCTCCAGAGCTTCTTCAAGCCAGTCAGGTTCGGCAACTTCACTAGCGATGGAAGATGACTAAGATCAAGCACTTGCAGGTTTTTCAAAGATTCGAGGCCTTGAATCTCTATTAGCTGTTCACAATAACGGACTTTCAATTCTAATAACTTCTCCAAATATGAAAGATTTATCGACTTTTCCATTAACCCGTGCCCATCAAAAAGGAAGTATGACAAATTATGAGGAAGCTTAGGTAGGCATTCTAGGTTATTTATGACTAGTCCAAGCTTCCTGAGCTTTGAAAGGAGATTAAAATCTGAAGGTAGGGTGACCAGACTATCATAATCCAACCACAAGGACTCTAGCTTTCTTAACCCTCCGATCCAATTGAGGCTTGGAGCTGGTTGGGAAGGGCTTTGGTACTTTAATTCCAACGTCAAAACTCTCAAATTTAATAGGTTTGAGAGATCTGGGCATGTCATCTCTAGATTGTTGGTTAGGTATAGCTCGGTCATACTTTCAGGAAGCTTAGGTATATTGGAAATTCTTGTGTCCGATAACCTCAAGATTCTCAGAAATGATAGTCTTCCAATCTCGCTTGGAATTTCCCCACTCAAATATCTACACTTGCTGGCATCGATCTCTTCGAGCTTCTTCAACATCCCGAGGGCGCTAGGTAGCTTTTCTAAGGAGGAGTCAGAGATCCTTAGTACTCTCAAATTCTTCATCATCTCTATTGAGTTGGGTAACTCTTGTATGTTTGAAGAAGAAAGAACTAACTCAATGAGAGATCCAAAATTTCCATGTGGAAGTTCAGTCAGTGATCTACATGACACTGCACTGAGAAATTTTAATTTCTCCATTCCTTTCCCTTCAGGAATTTTGGTAATAGAGGCCCCATCGACTTGAAGTTCTGTCAAGGTTTCCAGTTCCCCCATCTCGTCTGGCAATGTCTTAAGTTTCCCACAACCTCGCAAGTTTAATGATACTAAATGCTTTAACCTACCAATAGACCTATCGACTTGAACCAGTTCTGTGCACCCTTCAAGAATCAGTCGCTCTAAATTTCCATGAGCAGAAAGGTCAGGAGTTTTACGCAAGTTTCTACATCAAGTCAAATTTAGAACCTTCAAAATTTTTGCCATCTGTAATGAAGAGAAGAGGTTAATTCTGAACCATTTTTAGATACCAGACAGCAAAGTCAATATAGCCAATTCATGTTGAAATGATACCGTACCTTGAGGTGGTTCCGTCCCTCCCACTCATCAGTAATTTCACTGCCTGATAGATCAAGAATCACTAGCTTCGACATAGAAAGTGCAGTGAAATCGAAAAGGATAGGAAATTTATGCCATGAGAGCCATCTCAATTTTGGAAGCTTGATCAGATTCCTCCAGAACCAGTTGGCAGAAGGAAAATGCCGAACGTTGTTCTCATCCAAGTCTCCACAATCCACTTGAAGAAATCTTAATTTTGAGAACTTTATAGATTCTTCCTTCTCAAAGAAGTCTTGAAATTGATGATCAAACTTGAGACTTATTGCTTCAATGTTTTCTCTTCCCTGCCAAACCACCCCCCCCCCCAAAAAAAAAGAAGAAGCTAGTGATCCCATAATTGCCGGGATAAGTACACTAATGGTGCCATTGTTGGAAAAATCTCGGTGAAAGTGTTTTGAAGTTGACAAAACGTATCCATCAGTCTAGTCTGAAAGTCTGCAGACTCTGTTAGTTAAAGTCTGAAGACTTCTGGACAACCAGACTCAAGACTCAAAGTCTATCCTCATTGACAGTCTCTAATCCGTTGAAGAAAGGTTATCCAGAACTGGATGTTTTGTTCAGGATTTAACCTCATCATCTGGAGAAGATCTCGTGGCTGGAGAAGACGTATCAGAATCCTTTGATTGATCAAGTCTGATTCAATGACTGAAGATTCGATGATTGTCTAAATATTATTGGAAGGTTCTACTTATGGAAACCGAGATCCTGATTGTATGGGCGAACAGGATTGATGGGCTATCAACACGTTCCTTTAATAGCTCGAACAATCTTCCTAATTGATTCCGTCCAACGGGTAGATTGGAGGAATTCCTTTGGTAAGTGTCAACGGGTATGATGGCATAAAGGAGTATATAAGGAAGACGTTCTTAGTTGTTCAAGTAGTGCGCGATAGAAGAATTCCAAAGTCTGAAGCTCCTATTTGTTTAGATAAATCATTTGAGCGAATACTTGTATACAAAAGAGAGTCTATATTTGTGAGAGACCTTGAGGAGGTGTGGTAGAACATCTACACTGTAGAATCAAGGCAAAGCTGTGCTGTAACTTCTCTTTTGATCATAGTGAAATCCAGCCGGTAGGCTGTCAGTGCGGAAGAGTGGACGTAGGCTTGGAATAAGCTGAACCACTATAAATCCTGTGTTCTAATTTCTCTCTCTCTACCTAGATCGTATTTCAATTTGTTAAGAATTGCTTCCGTATATCGACAAATTGTTTGTGCGCCTATTCACCTCCCTCTAGGTGTTTATACTAGCAATATCAATTGGTATCAGAGCCTGTGTACTTACTTTATTTGAAGTGTTTTACTTCATAGTAAAAGATCCATGGCTAGTATGCTGGCACCAGGGCTGATGGAAGGGCAAAGCAATACCAGACCACCCTACTTTGATGGAAAGGATTACAACATCTGGAAGAACAAGATGAAAGCTTTCCTACGATCAAAGGATCCTCTGGAATGGGACGTTGTAGAAAAAGGAATTACTCCTACCACTGCATCAGTCTCTGAAAGAGGAAAAGAAACTGAAGAATCCAGCGGAATGTCTCAGGAAGAAATAACCAAGAGACAAACACTCGATGCAAAAGCAATTTACTCCTTATATTGTGCTTTATCACCAACTGAATATAATAGAATATCTTCTTGTGGTACAGGAAAAGAAGTTTGGGACAGATTGCATATTACCTATGAAGGAACAGATCGACTGAAGGAAACAAGAATCAACATTCTTCTCGGTCAATACGAAGCCTTCAGAATGAAACCAGGAGAATCAATATCTGACATGTTTAGTCGTTTTACAGATATTGTGAATGGTCTTGAAAATCAAGGACAACCAACTTCTGATCCCATGAAGGTAAACAAGCTACTGCGTGGACTCTCCAGGGATTGGAATCACATAAAGACTTCGATAAGAGAGACACAGAGAATTATGCCACTATCTGTTGATGAGCTGATTGGAACTCTTCAGTCCTATGAAGTGGAAAGGATCAATGAAGATGAAGATCCAAAAGGTAAGAAATCCATTGCATTAAAATCAAATGATGATTTTGATGATACAGATTCTGAAGATGATATGGACGATGAGGAGCTTGCTCTCATGATAAGAAGATTCAGAAAACTAAACAGAAAAGGAAGAAGGTTCAACTCAAAGAAACAAAGCTTTCAAAGACAGCAGACCAAGTCTGTTGATGATGAGGAACCAAATAAAGATGTAGTCTGCTTTGAATGCAAGAAAAAGGGACACATCAGACCCAACTGTCCTCTTCTGAAGAAGAAGAAAGGAAAAGCTGAAAAATTTCGAAAAGCTCTCAAAGCTGAAACCTGGAGTGATACTGAGTGTGAAGAAAGTGATAATGAATATGCCAATCTATGTCTGATGGCACAATCAGACTCAGACTCTGGATCAGACTCAGGATCAGACTCAGACAGTGAATTTGAGGCAAGTAATTTTAAAATTCCTGTTAAAGTTTCTAAATATATTGATGAACTATGCTTTAGTCTTAAGACTTCTCTCAAAAGAATTTCCAAACTGAAAAAAGAAAACTCAGCTCTAAAACAAAAAGAAAATGTTTTAGAAGAAAGAGTTAAAAGTCTAGACGTGTCTGTTTCCAATCTTAAAGAAAATGAAGAAAATCTTTTAAAAGAAAATGTTTTTTTAAAAACAAACTTATCAAATATATCAAAGAAATTTTCTATGGGGTCTGAAAAACTTGAGAAAATTCTTTCAGCACAAAGACCTTACTTCAATAAGTCTGGTCTAGGTATGACAGAAGAAACAATTCCCTTGATTGATTTTCCTAAAGTAAAAGAAAGAATTAAGAAAAGGCTTTCGAGTGAGGTTTACAAAAATCACTTCCAGAAAGTTTTTGTTAAACCTGTAGGAAGAAATGCTCTCAGATGTTCTAAGTGCAACAATCCGGATCATTTTGAAAAAGAGTGTCCTATGGTATGGAAACCTGTTAAGAAAGTATGGGCTAATACTGTTTATCTTACTAACACCAAAGGACCCAAGAAAATTTGGGTACCAAAGAAAGCTTGAGACTTTATTTTAAATGCAGGTCTCCGTCAAGAAACAAGTAAAGTGGTATCTTGACAGCGGATGCTCAAGACACATGACAGGAGACTTAAATTGCTTTATAAAGCTTGCTCAAGTAAATGGTGGAAAAGTTTCATTTGGAGGAAACAACAAAGGAAGTATGGTGGGATTTGGAACCGTGAAAATTGGAACTCTCACAATAAGTAATGTTTCCTTAGTAGAAGGACTCAATTACAATCTTCTCAGCATTAGTCAATTGTGTGATACTGGTTTCAAGATCTTCTTTCAAGAAGGAACATGTTCAGGAATCAGTAAAGACTCTACTCAGTCTTTCATGGGTCAAAGACATGGAAATATCTATCTTCTGGATGTAAAACCAAATGAATCGCAATGCCTTATCTCAATTCAAGACGAAGCAAGCTTATGGCACAAAAAGCTTGGTCATGTCAACATGAAGCAATTAGCCAAAATCTCATCAAAGCAGCTTGTTCGTGGTCTACCAAAATTGCCATACCAAAAGACTGATTCATGCACTCCATGTATTCTGGGAAAGCAGGTAAGAAATTCTTTTAAGCCAATAAATCATGTCTCTACTAATCATGTACTACAGTTACTGCATATGGATCTCTTCGGACCAACCAGAACTCAGAGTATTGGGGGTAAGAAGTATTGCCTAGTAATTGTTGATGATTACTCCCGTTTTACTTGGGTATATTTCCTTGCAAGTAAGTCCGAAACCTTTTCGTATTTTGAAAAATTTGCTAAAAAGGTTCAAAATGAAAAAAGATGTGTTATCTCTAGTATAAGAACAGATCATGGAGGTGAATTTGAAAATCAAGATTTTACAAAATTCTGTGATGAATCTGGCTTTAAGCATGTGTTCTCCTCTCCATATACTCCTCAGCAAAATGGAGTTGTGGAAAGAAAGAACAGATCTCTTCAAGAAATGGCTAGAACTCTTTTAATTGAAAGTAAAATTTCTTCTCGATTTTGGGCTGAAGCTGTTTCAACAGCTTGCTATATCATCAATAGAGTCTTCTTAAGATCTATTCTTCAGAAAACCCCTTATGAGTTATTCAAAGAAAAGAAGCATATTGTTTCATACTTTCATGTATTTGGTTGTAAATGTTTTATACTGAAAAATGCAAAAGATCGAGTTGGTAAGTTTGAAGAAAGATCAGATGAAGGTATCTTCCTTGGATATTCTACATCAAGCAAAGCCTTCAGAGTCTTTAACAAAAAGAGCCAGTCTGTGGAGGAGTCAATGAATGTCAAATTTCAAGACTCAACACAAGATGAATCAAGTCAGACTCATCAAGAAGAGTTTGAACCTGCTCCAGACCCTCCAAAGTCTACAACTCAAGAAGCATCTCAGACTCTGGAAAACCAGCATCAGGTTGTTAGTGAATATCCAAATAAAGAAAGAGATCATCAACCAGACAAATCAACAAGTAACTGGAAGCATAAGTCCAGTCATCCCAAAGATCTTATAATTGGCGAAATTAATGAAGGAATTCGCACCAGATCCAAAAGGCGACAAGAGTCTAGTGCTGTGGCACTTGTTTCTGAAATTGAACCAAAGAGCATAGAAGAAGCTTTATCTGATGAAAGCTGGATTGAAGCTATGCAAGAAGAGCTCAGACAGTTCAGCATAAATGATGTCTGGGAATTGACATCCCAACCAAAAGGCAAAACTGTTATTGGAGCCAAATGGGTGTTCAGAAACAAGATGAACGAGAAAGGAAAAGTCGTATGAAATAAAGCAAGACTCGTGGCCAAGGGATATACGCAAGAAGAAGTAATAGACTATGATGAGACTTACGCTCCAATGGCAAGGTTAGAAGCTATTCGACTATTATTTGCGTTTGCTTGTTATAAGAATTTCAGGTTATTCCAAATGGACGTCAAAAGCGCCTTCCTAAATGGATTTATCCATGAGGAAGTTTATGTGGAACAACCACCAGGGTTTGAAGACCCAAAGAAGCCAGACTCAGTCTTTAGACTGAAAAAGGCTTTGTATGGTTTAAAGCAAGCACCTCGGGCTTGGTACGACAGATTAAGTAAGTTCCTAATACAAAATGGTTTTGTCAAAGGTAAAGTGGATACGACTTTATTTATCAAGAAGGAAAACAAAAGTTTCTTACTTGTTCAAATATATGTGGATGATATTATTTTTGGATCCTCTAATGAAAGTCTGTGCAAGAAATTTTCAAAGTCTATGCAGGATGAGTTTGAAATGAGTATGATGGGAGAGTTAACATTCTTTCTTGGTCTTCAAATAAAACAATTGAAGGAAGGAACTTTTATTTATCAAGAAAAATATGTTAATGATCTTGTCAAAAGGTTTGGACTGGAGAATTGCAAAAAGACCGACATACCGATGTCAAGTTCTTTAAAGATAGACAAAGATGAAGAAGGGAAGAAAGTTGATCAAAAGCTGTACAGGAGCATTATTGGATCACTTCTTTATCTTACTGCCTCTAGACCTGATATTTTGTTGAGTGTTTGCATCTGTGCTAGGTTTCAATCAGATCCTAGAGAATCCCATCTCAGTGCTGCCAAACGCATCATTAAATACGTGGCTTCATCATCAAGCATCGGTCTTTGGTATCCTAAGAAGGAAGACTTTAATCTACTGGGATATTCAGACGCAGATCTGGCCGGTTGCAGAGTTGATAGAAAGAGCACTTCAGGAACTTGCCAATTGCTTGGAAGCAGAACAGTGTCCTGGTTTTCAAGGAAACAAAGCGCTGTGTCTCTTTCAACAACAGAAGCAGAGTATGTAGCTCTTGGAAGCTGCTGTTCGCAAATTCTATGGATAAAACAACAGCTAAGAGATTTTGAAATTGAAGACTCATGCACGGAGATTAATTGCGACAACACCAGCGCTATCAACCTCACCAAAAATCCAATTCTCCACTCAAGAGCGAAGCATATAGAAATTCGACATCACTTTATTAGAGATCATGTTCAAAATGGAGATGTTTCAATTCAATTTGTTGACTCAAAGAATCAACTGGCTGATATACTCACAAAGCCTTTGGAGAAAAATCAATTTGAGTCTATACGGTCCAGACTCAACATTTTGAGGTATGAGGATATCAAAGTCTAAAGACTTTCAGACTAAGGATTACAAGACTTTATCTACAGTCTTGGCTCGACCTTCAAACTGTAAGTCTTTCTCTCTCCAATCTTATCTTGAAAAGGTACGATCATCAGACTGTGTTTAAATTATTGCTATATTTAATTAACGCATCGATTCATTTTCAAAAGGGAAGTTATTTTTATAGCTATTTTTGCGGATAAAGACAGTTATTTTGAAAAGGCATATTTTTATTTCCTTTATGACGGTTCGTTTATCCTTCTTTTTAACAGAACGAGCACTGTCGATTTCTCTTCACTTTTCTACTAACTTTTCTCTCAAAAACCCTAGAAAGCATCGATCCTCCATTCCCGTTTGTCTTCTTCGCTCAATCTTAAAAAAGTTGTCATCTTTTCTGGGAAAGTCAAGCAAAGGAATCTTCCAAATACCGAGAAAGATGTCATCTTCGCGAAAGTCCTCAAGAATCGCAAGCAGGGGACCACAGAGAATGAGTGAGGGGCCTACACACTTCGATCTTACTGAAGATGAAGTTACTCCAAATCAGCAACCGAGCCCACAACATTCTCAGTAGCATCATTCTCCACCATCTAGTCCTCAAGGCGTTGTTGATCAGCATCAGGAAGAAATCATCGAAGATGCAGACCCCGTAAGAGTTCAAAAGCCCGCTTTTATTTACAAGCTATATCGTGCTTTAAAAGGAATTCGTACTCCTTTAAACTATGTTGATGAATTTCTTAAAGACAAAGGATATAGGAACGAATATATCTTTCTGCGAAAAATGGAAAGTTTGGGAATCGCTCGTAAAGGGGTGGCTGAGGAAACCCTTGCGAATATCCTAAGTGATCCTCGTGACTGGGGGCCGAATCTTGTAGATGGGAATGACGATGATAATCTGTTCAGTCTATTTCAACCGAAAATGGGTATTGCGGCTGAAATTCAAGGAAAAAGGGGAGATTTGTTCAGATCAAAGGAACAAAAGGATATGTACTCGAAATTACTGAAGCGTGGGGTAATAAACCCTAGGAGTGTGGACTTTGATTTTCTGGATGCCGTGAAAGTGAACTTGAGGGAAAAGTTCAGTTATCTTCAACTTGAAAAGTTCTGCTCTGACTCAACAGAGGCTTATGCTGAATTGACTGCATATTTCTATTCAAATCTTAGTTTTTTAGATGCGAATAGATTTTCCTTCAGCGTTAAAGAACAAGACTATGTTGTGGATATGAATATGCTGGCAGATGTGTTAGAAGTTGAGAGAGGCAGATATCAACCAATCAAAGTTTCCATTGCTCGGGCCACACTTGAACTGGTGAAGGACAGGAGAACGGATGAGAAGATCACCTACTCAAGGATGAATGCTTTCAACATCTTGCTTCACAAGATTGTGATTAATTGCCTTCGGCCGAAATCAACTTCCAAAACTGATGTTTCAAGCTCTGAGGCAAAGTTGATGTATGCCATCCTCTGTGGAAAGAAGTTTTCTCTTCCTCATACTGTTATGTTTCACATGTATAGAGCAGTGATGAAGGACAGAGGTCAACTCCCTTACCCAAGCCTTGTTACGAAGTTATTCAGACATCTGAATATTCAGCCTCCACAAATCTTTTGTGTTCGATCATGCGATCATATGGTGGTAGGACTGAAAATGGTCACCAAAATGCGTCTGAAGGAACTGAGCAAGGAATTGGAGAAATTCAAGGAGAAGACTCCTGCCAAATCTCATCAACTCTCTTCTGCTGCTAAGAGAAAAGGGAAGGAGCCCATGGATGCTCCATCAAAGAAAAGAAGAGCTCTCTTTGTTGAGGATGAAGATGATGATGAAGACATCACCATCTCTGCAATGGCTTTGAAGAACTTAAGTCGTCCTGTTCCACAGAAAGAATCGGAACAAAAGACGAAAGAAGCAGAGGAGAAGGAAGAAGAAGAGAAGGAAGCAGAGGAAAAGGAAGAAGAAGAAAGAGAAGAAGAGGAGAAGGAAGAAGAAGAAAGAGAAGCAGAGAAAGAAAGACCTGAAGAAGAAAGAAGAGAAGAAGGAGAACATGAGGAAATCTCTTCTCCACCTGTAGGCATGGAAACAGGGGGAGATCAGGAGAAAGGAGTGACGTCTTCACATCCAGGTGCAAGTGAAGGAGTCACTCGCTCGCCTGCAGACCCAGAAGATGTCTATGCATCTCAATTTCCAGAGGAAGGTCATGAAGCTTCATCTCTAAATCTGCGAGATTATGCTGATCCACCATCGTCTGCTTTTACTCCATCAGATCGAGCAAAAGCAAGTACTCAGACTGATAATGGAGCAGATTTTCGCAGAATCATGGATATTCTCTTGGAGATTAAAGGTCAGATTTATGCCTTGGGATGTGAAGTTCAAAGCTTGAAGAATGAAGGTCAAGCTTCTTCCTGTTCATTGAATGATAAAATGCAAGCCCTCTCTATTCAGAATCAGGCCAATGCCAAGAGTGAGGAGGTTGTACAGCTGAAGGAAGATTTTAAAAGGCTGGAAGGCATTGTTCAGTCTGTGGAAGATTTCCAGCTTGTCCGCGTTCCCAAGCAATCTTAACTTCATCTCATCCTTTTTTAATGATGACAAAAAGGGGGAGAGATGCAAGATTTGATTCAAAAACTTTTTATTCATTAAACTTTTTGGATTGTTTTGAGGTTTATGGTTTGAACCTGTTTGACTTTGTTTTGTGTCTGGATAAGAACTGCCTAGACTTGGACTTGACTGCTTCTATTAATCAATATTTATATCTTATGAATGGCTTAATCATATACTGGACTAACCTATTTTTTGTGGTTGCAGATTCTAGTGTTATTCCATTAGCCATTTATTTCTATAAGATATGCATATGTGTTTGAGAAATGTTTTGCAGGTCAAAGTTATCCAAATCTGCAGGAAGGTTTTGTCACCATCAAAAAGGGGGAGATTGTTGGAGAAATCTCAGTGAAAGTGTTTTGAAGTTGACAAAACGTATCCATCAGTCTAGTCTGAAAGTCTGCAGACTCTGTTAGTTAAAGTCTGAAGACTTCTGGACAACCAGACTCAAGACTCAAAGTCTATCCTCATTGACAGTCTCTAATCCGTTGAAAAAAGGTTATCTAGAACTGGATGTTTTGTTCAGGATTTAACCTCATCATCTGGAGAAGATCTTGTGGCTGGAGAAGACGTATCAGAATCCTTTGATTGATCAAATCTGATTCAATGATTGAAGATTCGATGATTGTCTAAATATTATTGGAAGGTTCTACTTATGGAAACCGAGATCCTGATTGTATGAGCGAACATGATTGATGGGCTATCAACACGTTCCTTTAATAGCTCGAACAATCTTCCTAATTGATTCCGTCCAACGGGTAGATTGGAGGAATTCCTTTGGTAAGTGCCAACGGGTATGATGGCATAAAGGAGTATATAAGGAAGACGTTCTTAGTTGTTCAAGTAGTGCGCGATAGAAGAATTCCAAAGTCTGAAGCTCCTATTTGTTTAGATAAATCCTTTGAGCGAATACTTGTATACAAAAGAGAGTCTATATTTGTGAGAGACCTTGAGGAGGTGTGGTAGAACATCTACACTGTAGAATCAAGGCAAAGCTGTGTTGTAACTTCTCTTTTGATCATAGTGAAATCCAGCCGGTGGGCTGTCAGTGCGGAAGAGTGGACGTAGGCTTGGAATAAGCTGAACCACTATAAATCCTGTGTTCCAATTTCTCTCTCTCTACCTAGATCGTATTTCAATTTGTTAAGAATTGCTTCCGTATATCGACAAATTGTTTGTGCGCCTATTCACCCCCCTCTAGGTGTTTATACTAGCAATATCAGCCATAAGTTGTGTACGGCGTTCACTTTGGTGCCAAAAGTTTCCGCCGGATCACTTAAGTGCCAAATCGGAGGAAAAACGATCACTTTGGTGCCACCGACGATAGATTCCGGCCAAAATGATTAAGTGGCTTTTATATTTAAAAAAATAAATCGTGGAGCCTTTTAAACAGCATCGTTTTCCGTCTTTTTTAAGAAAACGACGTTGTTTTGCCGTCCTACGTGGATAGCTCACAAAAACAACACCGTTTTGTTAATTTTATTTGGAGATTGAAATTAGGGTTTTTTTGTCTGCCATTGCTCGTCCACCGTCGCTCGGCCGCCATCCCTCAGCCACTGTCACTTGGCCGCCGTCCCTCGGCCACCGTTGCTCAGCTGCCATCCCTCAACCTCCATTGTAGTTGCTTGCCACAACAAGACAAAAGAAAGAAAGAAAATAAAAACGAACAGAAAATCCCGAGAAAGAGGGAGGTGTCGACGATGAGGGCGGAGGAGGGGATGGCGGGGCCATGGCCGTCGCCTTCGTAACAGCTGGCTTCGCCAACAACCTCCGTGGAGTTCTAGATCTTCGCGGCTACCATTGGCCGGATCGCTCGTGCTTCTGGGGATTCTTTGAGCTCGCGTTTCCTTTGCACCCAACGATATTTCTTGGGAAAAGGCGGTGGTGAGGCTGATTTAAGGATTTGAAAGGTTGATAAGGTGATTGAAAATGGGGGAAAACTACTGGGGAGGGCGGAGGCGAATGCGTGGTTTCTTTTCTGGAAAATTACTGGTGTTGCTGGTTCTTTGCTGCTGGTGTTGTTGGTTTGGTGCTGTTGATGTTGCTGGATCTGTTCGGGGAAGAAGACGAATCTGCTTGGGGAAGAAGACGACAAAACGGCGTAGGATTTAAGGTTTTGAATTTGGGGGAAAGACACAAAACGGCGTCGTTTTGGTGTTAGGATGCTAAAACGACGTCGTTTGAAGGCCTAAGTGATCTAATGGAAACTCCGACGAGCCACATCAGCATAAGAAATTAATAAAAAAAGGCCACGTCAGATTTCCGACCGATCAGATCGGCGTTGGCACCAAAGTGAGCGTTTTTCAAATTTTTTGGCATTTAAATGATCCAACGGAAACTTTTGGCATCAAAGTGAGCGCCGTACACAACTTATGGCACCATTAGTGTACTTATCCCCATAATTGCCTGTTAAAGGCATTTGAGTTCAATATGCTCGAGGAATGTACATTTTATATATAATTTAAAATTAATTTACAATATAAGTTATAGATGAGCATGTGATTGTACTAAGCACACAAGAAACGACTCAGTTCAAATAGAAGCAAACAAGCAAAGTCAACGTGTATAACTCATCTCTTTGCATAGGAATAACATTGCAAACACTTTACCTCTTTATTTCAAGAACATCAATTGCTTCCTCATGATCCCACACCCAAGTTTGCTTCTCTTTAGCTCTTTCACGAACTATGTCTCGCCCAAGGTCTCTTAGCTGATCATGCACCCACAATCGGTTACCTTTTGTAATCTTTATTAACGACCTCTGTTCGAGGACTTCAAGAGAACATTCGGAGAAAAAGTCACAGCTGTCCCACATGTAATTCACAATTCTCACATCGAACCTAGCAAAGAAGCAACAAACATCGAGAAATATTTCCTGCTCTTGAGTTTCTAATGTCTCAAAACTGATTCTCAACTTACTTTTAACCTCTTTATTGGGAATGGCCTCCAGCTTCTCTAACACCTTATTCCATTTATTTTTGTCTTTTCCAGCTAAAAGTGAACCTATAATTTCAAGAGCCAAAGGAAGACGACCACAAATTTCTACTGCTTTTTTCGAGAGGGGAAAATATTCAGCTGGAGGATAATCTCTTCTAAAGGCATGTCTGCTAAACAGTTGAAGAGCATGATCAAAATCCATTTCAGTAAGTTCAAGCTTGAAATCAACATATTTGAGAACTTCCTCGTTTCTTGTGGTAATAATAACCTTACTTCCTCTGCCGAACCAGCTATCAACCGTCCCCACAAGAGCCTCCAGTTGAGTGTTTTGGTCGACATCATCAAGTACAAGTAAAACCTTTTTAGAGGATAACCTATTCTTGATCTCAGTAATTCCTTCATTAATACTATTGATGGATGGCCATTCCATTCTTAGGACTTTAGAGATGAGCTGATTCTACAAACTCACAATCTTTGTCTCTCGAATGTTAGACAAGAAGCAACAATTATCAAAATCAGCCGACAGTTTATTATAGACAATTGTGGCAAGAGTTGTCTTTCCGACACCACCCATACCATAGATACCAACAATCTTTGTTCCAGTGGTTTGTTCACCTATCTTTTCCATGATTTGGTCCACTTGATCATCCATTTCAACCAAGCAATTAGATACTGCCAGGTAGTTCTTTTTCAACTCGATCAAAAGCTTCCGAACAACTTCTTCGGTGAACTCGCCTTTGCCTCTGATAGTAGTGAAGGCAACAGAACCCAACTGTTAAATCGAGATGAGCAGAATAAAATCTAAAGGTACAAACAAATCCTGAACAATAATAAATTCAAGTACCTCTCCTTGAGTTCCCATCCTTTTAACTCTCCAACCTTGCTAAGAGCTACCTTCCAGTTTTGAATAGTCTCATTAGTGTACGGCCGCTTATTTATGTGTAAATTAATGGCCTCACCGTAACTTCCAGTTTGGTAACGAACCTCGGATGGTGCTACATTGTAGAAAATTGGCATAATCTTTCGTCCCCAGTTTTCCTTGCACTCCACCATCTGGACCAACTCCATGAGGCACCATGGACTGGCAACATATCCTTTAGAAAAGATAGGAATCAAGATATCCGACTGCTTAATTGCTTGGAGAAGCTCAGGGCGAATCTCTTCCCCAATGGGAAGCTCTTCATTATCTCTATATGCCCGTATTCCGGCACGAATGAGGCAGCTATAAAGGTAATCAGCGATGTCACGGCGAGTGTCCGGTCCTCTAAAACTCAAGAATACTTCATAACCAGATTCCATTGGCTTCTCCATTTCTTGAATTTTCGAAGGACTTGCAACAACTTGATATCCCACCTGAAAAACATTTACTATGAAAGTGAGGTGGTGATTATCATGATTTCTCTTAGAAACTCTTCTATTTTTAAGTCATTCTAGAAAGCAATCTCAATGAAAAATGTGTGAGCTCCTTCTGGCATTGCACTAGACACCAAAATATGTCCAATTATGGTAGAGAAGCTGACCCATCTAAATACTAAAGGAAGAAATCTCCAACTTGTAGGTTGACTAATTATCTATTATCTCATAAGAAGTTATGCCGAAACCGTCCTCTTTTAGTTCTACCAAAATCGATTTGACAAAAAGATTCCACAACAGTCGATTGGTTGCTCACTTGAACTTAATGGGCGCAGGCAAAGAATCGCCAGACAGTATCAGCATATCAGAAAAAAGAGGAGCGGATTACTAATCATCTGTGAAGTCGATAAAAAAAATCTAATGCTGATCTGCTGATCTGAGAGTCCCTCCCTTGTTTCCATCAAATTGTGCATCTAGTTGCATTACGGAACAGACCCAATTCATTAAAAAGAAGGGCAATCAACGATAAGGAAATTACCGGAGATGGGGGGGAGGGGGTGAAGATGAACAGTCCGGATCAAGTTCTGAGAAGCAGATCAAGATCCCAAGAACGAACACTGTCGGATTTTGAGTCCAGACGAAGAAAGACAAGACTTCCATTAGGGCGGGAAGTTCACCCTCCTTCGCCGTGCTCTTCCAGGAAAGTGACGGCTTGCCAACTGCAGGGAAACTTGAGCGAACTGTCGAGGTAATCGAAATAAATGTCAGAGCGAAAGAGGGAAGAAGAAGAAGAAGAAGAAGAAATTAAGGAAAAAAAAAGGAGAGGGAAGAGGGGCGAGGCTGTAAACGATTCTGATGAGGACGGAGAGGCAAAGGAGTGCCTTCCTTGGGGGAAGGGAAGCAACAGCTTGTCTGTCACGCGTGGCGGGGGAGGGAAAATTGGTGGTGGACTTGGGGAGTCTTTTTTTAAATCGGAAAAATAAATAAATGAAATTAAAATATTATTTCGAAAAGTGGGGGTGGACTTGGGAAGCATGAATGCTATAATTATTCTTCCACCAAAATAAGTTTGACCACACAGGAGCGCAGCGATGACAGCTGCATTTTACGGAAGCGGACAGTTCCGGTTCACCACAGAGTGCAACATTATAGCCTATTCAATCTATCTCTACTGTTAATTGAGAGCTGAGGGTATCAATTTTCTGCCTAGGAGTGTTCTTAATGCTAATCGCTAGAAATTATGGTACCGAAATATCTTAAAGATACGAGTATCTCTGTTCACACACGCAAAAAAAAAAAAAAACCATCAAACAAATGAAATCAGCGGATCCACTCAAACAAATTTAGCTTTTAGCGCCAGCAATCCACCGTCAAACAAGGTCGACTGGTCAAGGGTTTAGGCGTCGATGTTGGTGGTGGTATTTGACAGTTGCATAGATGGAAGTGGGTGAGCAGGGTTTTACCATGTGACTAGAGTTAGAGGCTAAAGCTATTAGTGTTAGACGCAACTGGCAGTGATCAATCATGGAGTCAACTAAGGAAAGAATTTGATGCTGATCTGAGAGTCCCTCTATTGTTTCCATCAAATTCTGCATCTAGTTGCATTACAGAACAGACCCAATTCATTAAAATAAGGCAATAAACGAGAGAAAATGACCGGAGATGGGAGGGGTGAAGATGAAGAGTCCGGATCAAATGCCGAGAAGCAGATAAAGATCCCAATAATGAACGCTCTTGGCTTTCGAGTTCAGCGGAAGAAAGACTTCTATTGGATTGATGGAAAGTTATTCACGGTAAATTTACAAAACAAAAGTTAGGTTTTAAACAATGAAAGTTGCATTGAGGTGGGAAGGGATTAAGGTCGTGTTTATTTCGTAAAAAATAAATAATAAATAATATTTTCTAAAAAATAATTATTTATAGGTGTTGACACCTAAATTTTTACATAAAAATGGGTTAATTTTTACCAAAAATAAAAATAAAATAAAATTGCATAGCATATAATGTTAGGCACATTTGATATATTCAGTAAATCTTTTATATATTCAAACGAAATATACCGAGAGGTATATTTCGTTGAAAATTGAAATGTTTCGATGGAATATTTCAAATATAATATATATATTTGGCGTTAATTTTTGGGTAATATGCATTTTCAACATAATAAAAGAAACATAAGATCTTTCAATTATCGATGGGTGTGAACAAAGGAAATAAAATAAAATAAAATCATGAAGATTACGCCTTGGCTGTGCGAGATGCAATCGAAAAGAAGAATGAAGTTTTGCTTCTTCCATATGTGGGCTCAATTTCGTTGCATATAAAAAAGGGGATTTGAAAAAAAAAATTCCAGAAAAAATTCGTGCAAGAAAAAAGAGGGTATTCTTAAGTGCAATTTGCTGCAAAAAATGTCCCAGCAGCTTGATTAATGAACTTGCTAGGCCATAGAAAGGGAGTGCAAATCTACTTCACCGTTATCTTCATAACCTCCCTTCTTTGATGTTATCCATATGTTCAACAGACAAATTATGTCAAGTGAACAACATTTGACTAAAAATTCCGTCAAACGACTCAAAATCTGCAGGTTAGATACCATTTCTAGTTCCCAAAGGAGTTCAGGCTCATCATAAGGAATTTCGCAAAAAGGCAGAAATCAAGGGATTATTGATAGCCAACATTCGGCTTTGCTATTCATATAAACTCACAAATCAGCAGAATATTTACCATTAATTAGCTCAGGTAATAGTAGAGACACTAACATTCATTCATGAGAGAATAGGAAAGAAGTAATAGCATGATGGTTGACTTGCAACTGATGGAAAAGCAGAAAATCGGTGTACTGAAGTTCGAATAAAGTGAATAAAATCAATGGCTTTCTTGTCTCTCTCATGTGCCAAAGTTCCTTAACTCGGCTGTCATCTCATCTCTCCATTTCTGTCCTTAATTTCATCTTCTTGAATCTTTGTGTACTAACTCAGAAGAGACTATGTCCGGCTATAACTAAATCTCATTAGCCGAATGAAATCAAATAATTCCAATGTAACTAATTTAAAGGTTACCTTGGAAACCGTCGAGGATGTGTTGTGCCACGCAAGGCGATGCCGAGATTGTGTGACCTATGCAGCCGCCGCCAAAGGGCTGGATTTGGGTTGATTGACCCTCGACCTCAACACACAGTGGCTCGGGCAAAGACAGCAGCTCGATGGTCAGTGCGGCCCAATTGAGGGCCATTAAGGCTTCTCGATGCCAGGCAAGGTGACATCGAGGTCACGTGACCTCTGCAACGCCTGTATAACTTCACATTTTCTTCTTCTTTTTTTGAAAAAACAGGACAACTAACTTAAAATTAAAAAAAGAAAAAGAAAAAAAAGGGGGGCCGAAGGGGGTGGCTGAGGGCTGAGGCCTCGCCGCTGTCGGGAAGGGCTGGGGACAGAGGCAGAAGGGTCGACAAGGGTCGCCGGGGCTCACGGGCCCTCGCCGCCTCCCTGCCGTCGCCGGGAAGGGCTGGCAACGGTGGGGGGAGCATCGACCCGGGTTACTAGGGGCCGGCGACCCCGGCCGACCCTCCCCCCTTCGTCACCTGCCCTTCCCGACAGCGGCGACGAGGGCTCAGCCCTCAGTCGCCCCCTTCGGCCCCTCCTTTTATTCTTTTTTTAAATTTTAAATTTTAAATTTTTTAGAATATTTTAAATAAAATTACGCTTAAATTTAATTTAATTAATTTTTATATTAATTATTTACCCATCAGACACAAAACGACATCATTTTTGCATTTTCTCGCCACGTCAGCGTGCAAAACGACGCCATTTTGCACCCAACTTGCCGGAAAATTGCCACGTCAGCAATTTGGCCGAATTTTGGCCGGAGTGGCACTTAAATGTACATTTCCGAAGTTTTGGCACTTAAATGTCCCTACGTGCCAAGTTTTGGCACTTAGGCTGTACTTCAGCCTATTCTTTTGTGTACAATCTACCTTTTGTTAGTCCGTTAGCCGGCAAAGAAAAAAAGGTCGTGGCCTTATTGATACGGCAACTAAGGTGATTCATTATCACCTTTAAGCGTCATTAACAAGTAATTAATAGAAATTGATTGTTAAAGAAGCTACTTTTGAAGATTAGAGAAAAAGGCAACAGAGGAAAAAAGTGCGAGGAATCGAGAGAGAGGGAGAGATGAAAAAATGACTGATTCAATTATCATGCAATCACAAACAGTAACGAAAGCAGATCAATGTATTTTAGTTGAAGTTAACGACCAATTTCAAATAGTACTCAGGTCTCAGCACGACCACATCACTACTCAATCTCAAGCTCACTCTTTCGGCTTCTCAGTATTGGTCATGATCAAACATGTTGGCTTCTTGAAGCTGGTAAGGTCGGGTAGCTTTTCCGAGGCAGTCAATATGGTACATCTCCAATTGTTCTGCTCTGCCTTGAATCTCAAACAGTTCAGGACAACTCCATGGGAGAAGTTTAGGACGCCATCTCTAGTGATGGCAAAGCTGCAAGTATTAACGACAGTTCACAATCTCTCGCATCTAAATGGTCCAGTGGTCTTTTTTATTCAATAATTTCTATCAGCTCAGTTCGAAAAAAGATTATGCTGGTACTTTGCCAGGTATACTATTGAGGGCATGTAGCTGCCATGTCGAAAGGTGATAGGTGGTACACAGGGCAAAGTTCTTAGATACAATCGAGACTAACTTTAAGGACAAATAAAAGAGCTAATGCAAAGTTTGGTTATCGAATTTTCCGTCAATTTGATCCTTCAAAAGTTTGTGTTCTTTGGACTCTCTAGCTTCTTCCTACAGGTGGGAAATTCGAGATGAATCTCTCTCGACCGCTACATGAAAGAATGCGAACTGCGGAGAAAGCAGAAGACTTCAAATCATTGACAGTCGGTACATGAGAAAATGGTAGGAACAGAAGATGCACAGCAGAAGCAATATGAAAAACAATCTTCGAGCCTTAGCTCTCATACAATATTAGAATAACAATAGTAAGGAGCTTGCAATACTTAGACCATCTGAGATGCCACCCAACCACTGAAATCAGGCACAACCATCGCCTACATCCTTCCATCCACCATACTTAAAGTCCAAGAGAGAAAAAATATCCTAAAAAATTACTCTGACAAGTCCGATTCCACAATATCAGACTGCTTCTCTGCCTTCAAAGTCCTCCACCGATCATCAGAACCCAGAGAATCTTCTAGCTTCTTGCACTAACGAATAAGCAAACATTTCAGCCTCTTCTAGCTTGATGGATCGGGAAACTTTCTGAAAGATATACAGGAACTGATCCAGACTGTCACCAAGGATTCTAGCCTGCCTTTGATCTTGAGCGCTTTAGGACAGCAGTGCAGATAGAGTTTCTGGAGCTTCTCTAAGCCGGTTAGGTCAGGCAACTTGTTACAACATGGAACTCCTTCAAGCTTTAGTGCTCTCAGGTTCCCCAAACATTTGAGACCTCTGAACTCACTTTAGGGCAATGAGCAACTTCCAAACCTGACAGCGCTTTCAAATTTGAAAGGTCTATTAATGTTTCCTACATGATTATATATTTAAGTACAACAAATTTGGGGAAGGGGAAATAGGCGTTGCAGCTTCTTGCAGTGGACAAGTTCAAGTTCCTTGAGCTGTGAAAGAAGACTGAAGTCTGAAGATGGGGAGGTGAAATAATGACATTCCAACCGCCAGGACTCCAGCCTGCCTAACCTTCTGATCCACCAAGGACGTGGAGCTTCATTGAATCAGAAGCATCCTCAAAATTGTCAAAACCTGGATTTTCCATACAATTTGAATACCGGATAAGTAAATAATTTAACATCGAATGACACACATTCTTTTGTCACTTTACATGATCAAAACCTTGTACAAAAGATCCACCTATGTAGAAACACTAATCTAAATGTCCCTAAATTCCAAACCCAACTAATATGGACAATATTTTGGAGGGGGAAGTCTAATCTCAGTAAATGAAGATTCTAGGTCCATCTACTCACCAGTTGATCCAAGAACACAACAGTATAGTAACAATTATTGTCAATTGGAAAACGAATGCTCACCTAAGATATGCAATTCATGCATTACATACAAATGACTATAATTATTTGTGCAATGAATAAAATAGATGCGCTCCAATGCACACAACTCAATTACTAATCTCATGTGCGCAATACCCATTGCTCATCCATATAAACGAGTGAGTATCTATTCCCCTACTTGTCACTGGTCATAACTCATCTCAACGAGACATCATCACCACCAACTCATGAGATGAAGTCATACTATAGCCACATGATGATGGCTACCCTAGACTCATTCTCATCAACATTCATACCCATTCTACTCTCTCTCAATCTTGAACCTCAAGTTCATAATATCACATATGGGCTATATAATTCACATCAAGTTACACAAGTCATATCATTTCATTTATGAATTATTGGACTTCATGTCCTTTCAACGCTATAAAGACCAGTTTACAGTAGAATATTCATTTTTTCCAAGAGTCTTATAAACGTACTCAGGAAAAGTAATCGTAGTGTTGGTATATTACTAACAACACTTGCAGAATTTCCATGGAGTTGGAAATTTACTTAATTATTAGAATATTGATAAATTCCTAATAGTCTTGTTCATTCACTTACGACAATGGTAAAATTTCAAAGGATTTGATAATTTACTAATTCCTTATATTGATAAATTTCTGATAGTATTAGTATTTATTTAATATACAGGTAGAATATAAGAAGATTTGGTCAATTTAGTGGAAATTTTATAGATTTCTGATAATATCGATAATTTACTACTGAATCACCTAACAAGCAGGTAACTTAAAATGCGGTCATTAATCATTGAGAAGCCCCTGTAGAAATCTATTTCAAGTCATGAAAGCTATATGACCTTTGTGACTATTGCACATGATCATTAACTAGGGAGGGTTATGTTCATGCTAGACAAGATGTTTTGCCCCTACTTCTTCATTTCCTTAATGTGTAAATTTTCTTGGGAAATCCGCAATAATTCTGGGATTATGGTTGCGGATGTCTAATTGAATTCGTGACACTGAATGCAACATATTGATCATTAATCTCTGCGAATAAATTCTGGAGCAAGTCATCTTGAATCCTCCATGAATTTCTCCCATGACTAGATTAATTACTAATTGCACCCGCTAAGAGTTTTAGAAGTAACTAGGACCACAACAGACCAAAAAAAAGAAGAAAGAAATTGCAGAACCAATTGATTATAGTAAGATTTCATGCCTTCCAGGACAATATTTGCATTTTAGCTAGACTTGATAAGCTCAGAAGAGTCCCAGCCAACTATATTGCATAAGACAAATAGCCCCCCAAAACTGATTCCCCATGTATGTTTTGAACTAGTTCCTAAGGAGCGAAAATCAATCCCCTCACTGGTGCAGAACCGAACTGACGCACAGGAGTAGCAATGTGTTTCAATAGAATGCGACTTGTGGTTTAGGCTAAAGCTATTAAAGATTAGATGCAGATGGAAGAAAGTCAAGTGAGTCAGCTCTCGAGTGAGTTCATCGAAAGGCTGTTTTTATTTCGTACGTATGACAAGTCATGACTGAAAATAATAAAAACAACTCAATCCGTCCCAAATCTTTTCCAATTCTATCACAGATTGCATCAAAGATTCGGAGGCGGACCCAATTCATGAAAATGCGAAGAGAAAATTACAAGAAAAGCAAATAAAGATGCAGAGAAGGAAAAAGCAACACTTCTTTCTAGACAACCTATTAAACTCTCGCGGAACAGATCGGCAGGCAGGAAGACGGCGTCGCAGTCCCTGGAGGGAGATCTCCGCCTGGTCGAATCACGTCTCGTTCTTCAGCACGGGGTCGCCGTCGCTGCTGGTTCTGGGCGAGTTCCTCGCTCGGATCGTCGCTGATGAGGGAGGATGACGAAGGAAGGAGAAGGAAAGAATGTGAGAAGAGAGAGAGAGCAACGGGATAAAAAACCAAAAAAAAAAAAAAAAAACAGAGAGAGAGAGAGTTGAAATTTCTGAAGAATGGGTCCTACCTTTACGCGTCACGTCATCCGCTGACGTGACACGCACAAACCACTCAGGTATTGACACCTGTCCCGAACGGGACCTCCTTGAAAATGAGAAAATGGCTCCTTTTTGGCTGGCTCGGCTCGGATCCTGCAAAAGAAATGACAGTCAGCGATTCCTCCCGCTCAAAATTTTTCTCTCTCTAAATGGGCGGGTTCTCTCTCTCCTTGTAAAATAACCAAGAACGCTCAGAACCTTCCTATGTTTCTTCTCCGCGCATGCCACCTCTCTCCGCCTCCGCCTCCGCCTCCGACTCCGCCTGTCCAAAAGCCTCACTCATCTGCCTCTGGCATCTCGGTCTCGTTCCCGAGCAGCACCAGGCTCCCCACCGCTGACCGAGCATTGTCCCTGATGCTGGCCCGCTCGATCGCGAGGGAGAACTCGGCAGACTTGGGCGGGGTTGACAGCGCGGTGAAGAAGGAGAGGCTTGCTGCATTTTCTCTCTCTTTTTTTCAATGGAGCGCGCTATTTCTTTTCGCTTCTACCTCTCTCTTCCTCAAGCACTCCCCTCCTCTCTGTCCCAAGCCCTCTCACTCACCCCAAGCACCCCCCTCCTCTCTGTCTCGAGCCCTCTCACTCACCCTAAGCGCTTCTCTCCTCGCCTCTGTCCTTGTCGCCGTCATTGACTTTCCAACCGCGGCTCCAAAAATCGCCGGTTGCCGACTGGCCTCTTGAGCTTCTTTGTCTTCTACTCCTTATTTGGTCCTGATTTTGGGCTCGAGTACGTAGCCAAGGATTTTGAAGCAAAAGAGGTTTGCGAGGCTAGATATACTGGTGGCGGTGCTAAGTTTTGGGGTTTCGGCGACACCGTGACGGCCGCGAGGGATATTGTGGTGGAGGAGAGAGAGGCGTATGGGTACCGTGAGACCTCTCTTTTTTCTTTGCCTTTTTTTTTTCTTTTCTATCACCTTTGTTTCAGGAGGCATGGAGGCTTGGTGATAGTGGCTACTTTGGCTTCTAGGTCGAGCCAGAGTCGGATAGCTTATCAGGAGGTTGAGGGGGAGAGTTCTTCGTCGGCCCTTTTGACTTCTGAAGCAAGTCGCGTCCCGTTGTTCCCACCGAAGTATTTGTCATGGTGACCTTTGGTATGAAAGTTTTAACCTTATTATTGTTGCTGTGAGGAAGAGTGCATAATAGATAATTGTCTATGGTCTGCACTTGTTACAATTGGTGATAAAGTGATCATTCTTTAGTGCCAGGATCGTTGTTGATGTGAAAACTATAATGCTCTTGTGACCTTTTGCACTTTGAATACTTTTCACATATGTCTTGCACTCACATCATGTATTCTAATGTATTCAATTTAAATAAATTCCTACTGGTAGGAGAATGAAGGGAAAAGGGTTGCCATTCCCGTACTGCAGCAAGTAAACATATCTTCCTAGAATATCAGCTAAATAGGATTTAAGTATCATTAGTAAGTGTCAAAGCTGGATGATGAAAAAACCATCGCTCTATGATCCTAGCCATGTTTTGGAAGGACTAGATTTTAAGACCTAAAGCTTTTGAAGTACAATGGCAAGGTTTGCTTACCTTGGCATGAGTAACAGCGACATTGATCCTATGCCAATCACCAAGTAGTGAGGAATTGCAATGATTCCCCTCTTTGTTAGACCTCACAAAGGAAACCACTATGCAATCTTTATATCGTCCCTGGACAACAGTAACAGAATGGTCAGTGTGAAAATTATACGCTTCCCAAGAAAAATACAAAAAAAGAAAAAAAAAAAACAGAGCGAGAAAAGAAGAAAAGGATAAGCATTGAGGTGAGCAGAACACACATTTCACATGCTAGACTTGCATAACAAAATGACTATTGTTAACGAATGCCCTTGCAGCAGTGGTCAAGGTTCAAGAACATATATAAAATCGTTATCCTATTTGATGTAGGAAGTTTTCTCGTTATCCTATTTTGTAAATTCGAACGTGTTACTTGCCAAACATTCATAATTTGTTTTTTTTTTTTTTGGGGTATAAGTAAGCAATATATTGGGGAAGCCAAACTGTACAAACGAGACGGCTACAAAACTTGCACTCATGAAGAACAAGCTCTAAATGAGTGAAAGGAAGCCGCAAGAAAAGCCAAACGACTACAACAAGAACAACAAAGAAAGGCCCAGGCGGCAAGCACAATGGGCAGCCAAAGGCAACCAAACCAGCCAAAAAACTCTAAGTCTGATCCCTAGAGAAGATAATGGGGTCAACATCCCAAGAGCGTTGCAACCTTCTATTTTTGATGGAGTCCTCCACGTTCCTGAAGGTGACCGCCTTGTCTTTAACAACTTGAAGGAGATGCTTCTTCATGGCCGGAACAGAAACCTGCTCCCCCCTGAAGAGAATGCCGTCTCTGTTCTTCCAAATAATTTGTTGGACATTAAGAAATTTGAAAGTGTTGAAAGAGAGAGTAATCTATGTATTGTATTCACTTAATCTGAAAAGATTACAAGAATACATACAATATATATATATATATATATATATATATATATATGAGAAACCCTAGTAACCCTCTCAAGATTAAGTATTGACTACTTTGCCCTTATTATTATTTCCTAACACTCCTCCTCAAGTTGGGATGTAGATATCAAACAATCCCAACTTGTTACATAAAAGATTCACTCTATTTCCTCGTAAAGACTTGGTAAAAATATTTGCAAGCTGATTCTCCGTTCTTGTATATTGAAGAGTGATCTCTCTTTTCTGAACTTTTTCTAGTATAAAGTGACAATCTACCTCAATGTAAATGACATACCAGATTCTCCCCCTGAGCAACAAATCTAGGTGGTTGCTCCATATACACCTCTTCAACGTATTCTTGATATCTAATTGATGAAGAAACCATCCAAAACGCGGTGCGAGAGAAATAAAGACACGAACAGATGGAATTTTGGCTACAGGAGAAAAAGTGTCAACATAATCAACACCATATTTTTTAGTATATCCTTTGGCGACCAACCATGCTTTCAATCGATCTATGGTGCCATCAGGGTGGATCTTAATCGTGAAAACCCAATGACAACCAACAGGTTGCTTTCCCACAGGAAGGGTAGTGAGCTCCCAAGTGCAATTCTCAGTGAGTGCTTTCATTTCATCCTCCATGGCTTGTCTCCAACCAGGATGAGCAAGAGCTTCAATAACACTTCTAGGCACAGAAACAGAGGACAAGGACGATACAAAAGTAGAGAAGGTAGGGGATAAATGATCGTAAGACATAAAGTTGCTAATAGGATAACGAGCTCAAAGACAATCAGACAAACCAGAATAAAGTGTATAACGATCGACAAGACGTCCAACACAAGAACGTGTACCTTTTCTAGTAGCAATGGGTTGATCAAGAGCATGAACAGGATCAAGATCAAAGAATAGCACATCAATTGATGAGGGATTAGATGAATAAGGTGATGGTCGTACTATTGTGATGGGAGTTGTTCGTCGTCTATGGTAAGTTTAATTAGCAAACTGAAATCCTGTTGACGATATTGGAGGAAGTGAGATTGGTGGAGGAATGGGTAAAACACACTTGTCATTGTTAGGAGACACCGTAGAGACTGTTTGAGTATTATAGTATGGTTGATCCTAAAAAAAGTCACATCTGCCGATACAAACACACGGCGACTAGTAGGATTGTAACATTTATAGCCCTTATGAGTTCGAGAGTACCTAACAAAGACACATTTTGTATAATGAGGAGCCAACTTATCAAGACTTGGAGTCAGAGAATGGATGAAACAAACACATCCAAAGACACGTAGAGGTAATGCAAAGGGAGGACGATTTGGATGTAAAATGGAGAAAGGTGTCTCCCCCTGAAGAGCGGAAGTTGGAAGTCGATTAATTAAGAAGCAAGCTATAAGACCAGCATGTCCCCAAAAGGTTTTCAGTAGATGCACGTGAAAAAGAAGACAATGAGCAACGTCAAGAAGATGGCGATTTTTACGTTCAACTACACCATTTTGTTGTGGTGTATATGAGCAGGAAGTCTGATGAATAATCCCATGGGAATCAAGAAAATGTTGGAAACCAGAGGCAACGGCAAGATACTCCTTGGCATTATCGAATCGTAGAGTTTTCACAGAAGTATTAAATTGATTCAACACCTCAAAATAGAAGTGACAAAAGCAATGAAAAATCTCAGTACGATCTTTTATTAAGAATAACCAAGTCATTCGGGAAAATTCATCCACAAATGTAACAAAGTACTAGAAACCAGATGTATCAGAAACACGACACGGACCCCATACATCTAAATGAACCAACTCAAAAGGACTAGACACACGACTCTGAAAGCGAGAAGGAAATGAGATTCTATGGTGTTTTCCAAACTGATAAGCTTCACACTCAAAAGTACTCACAAACTCAGATGCTGGAAATAATCATCGAAGAATGTTTGGTGGTGGAAGACCAGCACGACAATGCATTCGATATACATCAGTGGATGTATGATTTCTAGCTACTACAGCTATCACCTTCTTGTCTAGATAGTATAGGCCATTTGATTCATATCCCCTACCAATCATCTGTCCAATCCTTAGATCCTGAAAAACACAACAAGAAGCATAAAAGGTTACGGAACAATTTAGTTCTTTAGTTAATGAACTAACAGAAATCAAATTGTATGGAGATTTGAGATGAAGGACAGATGATAAAGAAAGGGAGGATTATCAAATGGGCACTTCCAGTAGCAGTAACTTGAGAAACGGAACCATCAGCTAATGTAACAGAGTTGGAGACCCCAAGAGGTGTGGAATGTAACGAAGACAATAATTTAGAGTTACCAGCTATATGATGAGTAGCTCCAGAATCTATAACCCAGGAGTCTGACACTGTAGAAATTAAACAGGATGAACTACCTTTTGAGCCGTGTGCTAGAGTGGCAGTGGGAGCTGAAGTTCCTGTCACCTGTTGGGATCGAATCCAAGCCTCATATTCAGCACGTGTCAATGTAACTGAATCTTTTGTATTTTGCACATTAGTAGGATCTGGTTGAATTGGTGAGGAAGAATCTTCCACTTCAGCAAATGCAGCAATAGTGGGTCGAAGTTCAAGATGAAGCGTGTAGCAGTGAGCTTCTGTATGTCCAGCCCTCCGACAATGGTTACAATAACTAGAGCCGTGGCTACCAATGCTTCTATCACGACCACCACGACTTCCACTCTGAATAAACCCATGTCCATGACCTCGATAACCATGACCACAAGCGCCACATCCACTAGAGCCAGGAGAAATCATGGCACTTGTCTCTAAAGTTGTGGTTGAGATCTTGTCAGTAGGTGTCGAGCGCAAGGCTCGAGAGAAAACCTCATCACTTGTAGGAAGGGAGCTTTCGGACGTAATTTGCTGACGAAGGGAGGAATATTCAAGCACTAGTGCTTTAAGAAATAGTATCACTCGAAGATCCTCCTGGCGTTTGAATAATACATTCGGATCATTGGAAGCGGGAAGATACGCATCTAGTTGTCGGCAAAGTGTAGTGAAACAAGCATAATATTCAGTTAGAGACTGATCTCCATGCTGAAGATCAAATAGGGCCTCCCATGTGTCATATACTCGTGTCATATTATTTTGGCCAGAATAAAGTAGAGCACATTTATCCCAAACTTCCTTAGCAGAATTACATTGAATGAAGTGAGGGCTAATCTTCGGATCCATACTATTCCATAACAATGTACGGATCATTGCATCTTCGGCAATCCAATCATCTACTTTACTCTTATCCAAGGGCATTGTAGATGTAAGATAATCATTATGTCTAGTTGTAGTAAGATAAACTTGTACAGCTTTAGACCATGATGGATAGTTAGTGCCATCCAACTTGACATATGTCAATTGGAAATGCGTCAAACCAGTAGATGGTGCAAAAGCCATCAGTATTAACTCCACTGAACTCAAAGTGCTCGGTTATTGAACTCCAATAATGCAATGAACTAGACAGGTTGAACTCAAGAATCGACTAAACCCAATAATAGTGACACAATAACCAAGCACTTAACTCCAGTAATCAGCCACAAAATAACAAACAGAAACAAGGGTTCAACCGGTCCACCACTGTGTCAATATACTCTACTGAGAGGCCATAAACCATACCAACCAGCACTTCAAAGATTATGAAAACTATCCAACACTTGAAAAATTACTACGCACATACCAACCAGTACTCCAAGAAGCGATATACTCCAGTGAAAATCCATAAAGGTATACTAGACAGCAAGCATGTATTCAAGACCAGACTAACACCAAAGCAATGCGCTACATTCACAATTATAGAGATCAACTTAGACACGATTGGTTTTACCAAAAAAAAAGAAAAAACTCAGACATGATTGGCTTTTGCATGAATTCATGAACCTTGAACAAGAACAATAACTGAGCACGACTGATGATTAGAAAAGATAGGTCCTTGGGATGTCACCAATGAGTTTCAACGCTGGTGATGAAGGAAGGAACCTGAATCTGAGTGCTCCAACTTAAGAAGACGAACTGCCAGATGCGACTCCTTCCTTGTGTCTCCGAAGACGCGCTGCTTGAAGTCTCCCAACTCCACAGGAAGCCTCGAGAGGGTGACCCGTCGGTTTGTGGTCTAGAACACGCATCCAATCTTCTTGCCGAGGACTCCGGACGAAAGGACCACGCGTCCCTTGCCTTATCAGCGGTGCTCGACACTTGTCTATCCCCCACACTGTGATAAGTGAAAATAGATAATGCGCGCTAACCCTGACCAAATTTTTTCTGTGATGAGAGAGAGGACCCTCGGCAGTGATTTTGCTGCACAGGACAGACCGCTAAGCTTACTCGCCGTTGAGGATAAGCGATTTTGCTGGATGGGCTTCAGCAATTGACGTGTGATGACGAGGATGCCGATGAGGGACGGATGAGAAGGTTTTTTTTTTTTTCGTTCAATATTTCTGGATGAAGGAATCGAAGACGATTTGGATGAAGACAGGCAACATGTGATCAAGAGGATGAGAAGGTCACTGCAGGGTTCATCGGTGCGGGTTAAGATGAAAATAGTGATGGAGACCGAGAGAGACAAAATTGGCGCTGGTGTTAAAGATGATTGAGGACACGACAGATCTGGAATTCAGACCTTAAAGAACCGGCATCCTCTCTGATCTGCCGTGTAGAAGAGAAGCGCGCTGCGTCGATGACCTTGCTCTGATACCATGTTGAAAGAGAGAGTATTCTGTGTATAGTATTCACTTAATCTGAAAAGATTACAAGAATATATATATATATATATATATATATATATATATATATATGAGAAACCCTAGTAACCCTCTCAAGATTAAGTATTGACTACTTTGCCCTTATTATTATTTCCTAACAGAAAGCATGTTGGTAACTTCATCAAATATTTACTGTTGTTTAAATTGGTAAGGTTTTATATCTGTTAAGTTACAAATTTACTTTGTGCCACACTCTAACTATTGAAGTAAACGATTGCGCATTTAATGGCAAAGTTAGAGTTCTCGAGTTCGATTGCTAACTATCATCTGCAACCCGTTATGGGTCTACCTATTCTTATGCCTGCAAGCATAGGGTTTGCATGCCTAAGGCCTTTGTCATCAAATCACCTTTGCATGAGCAAAAATAACCACTACACTCTAACAGCTTAAGCTTTTGTAGTTGGTTGTGCATGTAACCTCAAGTTTATCAATTGATAAATTCAAGTACCCTCTGGTACATAACTTCATGTTATCGAATTCTAATGTAAATGACTAGTTTACTTGGTAAAATAGACAGCCGCCAGTAGAATTTCAAAGAAGTCAATAATAACCTATTTATCAACTTGACCATAGTGCAGTTTGTTAAATTGAAATATTTGTTGGTAATTTACTTGCAAGATAAGAATTACCACCAATACCAGGCTGCTCATCTGTTTTTTAATTAGTAGGCCATTCATCTGACAATGCAAATAAAAGTCAGTGAACCGGCAAGTGCATTAAAAATTTTCCTTTCCGTTACTCTAATGGGACCCCAAGTCTTCTCTGCCAATTGGAGTCTGGCCTTCTCCTTTTAAGCTTAGAACTTATCTTTCCAGTATATCTGAATTTATCTCAACTATTGAAGTCTTACGGGTTCAGTTCTCTGTAATGTTTTTTTTTTTTTTTTTTGGTAAAGTAAGTAGTTCTCTGTAATGTTAATAAAAGAGAATTTTCATGTTTATTATATCAAGCCTAACCTGATATTTATCAATGGTATGAATCTCCACAGAGGTTCAGCAAACAGCATCTCCGATGAGATTTGCTTGTGAGTTATAGGGAGTAATGATGCCAATGTCTTCTTCCTTGATTCCACTTTCTACAAGTTCCTCTGTTATCTGCAATGACCAAATCCAGGAGATGGTTTGGTGAAAGCTCCAAACCCGTATAACTTTATGAGTCGTTCAAAGAAAAGGTATCAGGGAGAAAAAAAATTCAATTAATTTTTATTTCTTTTTGCTCTTCATCATAACGACTGACCAAGAGAATAACATTACTGTACTGACCAAATAAAATTATTATTGTGAAAATTGTACCTTCCCAATGATGCAAGCTTCTATTGGATTCTTTAAAGTATTGTGATCTTTTTGTTCAAAAGCAGGCAGCAGATCTAACCATTAAAGGACAATATATTTAAGATGATGCCAAAAAAGAGAAGCAAATTGATTCACAATAACAATAGAGAGCTTTTTACACGAACCAGTGTTCAGAAATACAACTGGTGTACCTGGTTCCAAAACCTACAATAGTTTGCATGTTAGTAAATGTTACTACAACAGTAACAGAAGGCTCATGTCAATTATAACCTGATATTTGCTCTTTGCAACTGCATTATATCTGTGATGTCACTAAACTTTGTCATGGTGATGGGAATGACTTGAAATGGGGTGGTGATTGCTGTGGTGATAGCTGTTACCCTTGTGGTTGCTTTGAAGAAATAACCCCCTAGTTTTTGAAAGCTAGATTATCAATACTTATCATTTGGAAAAAAAAAAAAAAAAGGAATGGGTCCTTTCTCCTTTTCTTTGATAGGAGGAATAAATCCTTTATCAGAATGATTGTTCTATAACTATAAGTAAGGAGAAAAAATGGGCCTTCATCTTTCAAGATTCTTGCTCTTAATGTTTTTTATGATCACTTATGTTTTGTAGATGGGAGAAATATCAATGTGAGGAGGAAGCAGCTCTTGGTTTAAGAAAGCGTGTCAGAAAAGTTGTTTCTTACAGAGAAGCATATGCAGCACATCCAAGTGAAATGGCCAACGATGTATTTTATCTAAATTTCCTTCTCTTACGCTGTTAGGGCTGGAAACTTTATAATAAGAGAAGCATATGTCGATTGTTCATTTGGTTAAAAGTCACTTCTATTTATATACTTCTTCCTAATAACTTCAGCTTTGAGCACTAATTGTTGTTTTGGACAGTGCTGTTCGATCTGATGAAGATTTTGGGAAAAATTTTAAAAGGTAAACTTGCTCTCTTGGATAATAATTTCATAATGACTTGTGTGCAAGACACCCAAATTTCTACCACAAAGGATTCAATCCAAAAGAACAATTACATGACCAGCTCATTTTTGTCGCAGCAGCACATTGTATCTTTGGAAACTCTTATGCTAAATTCATTATGTATGACAAGGTTGTTTATGGTGGTATGTGAGCTTGTAGTTAGAGGAAGTAAAGTTCATGCTGGCTGCAAAACCAAGAGTCAGAACAAAACCAGGAGTGCCCCATATATAAGTCGGTATGGCATTTTCTATTATGACTGAAATATGCACATTTCACAATCTTTTGAAGTCACTACTTACATTTGTACAAATTTTTCGACAGATTATTGTGAGTACTTTGCTGCTAGCTCAACTTGTTTTAAGGATAAATGGGTATGACTCATTCTTTTAGAATTAAAGTTAGTTTTCCCTTTATCTGTCTTCTTTAAATGATTAGATTTTTTCTTTGAAAAATTTGTAGAGGCCGCAGAGGATAATATCATTGTGCATAATGTTGATAAAGACTTTCAATTTAGAATTGGCATGACATTTGCTAATGAGGATGAAGCATGTAAGACATACAATGCATATGCAGTTTCCAAATGATTTGGAGTGAGAAAATGACAAAAGGCTAACAATAGTAAATGAATATTACGAACATACACATTTCTTTGTAATTTTGAAGAACACTCTCCACCGATCCCACCTTATGAACAAAGAGATGTTTATAGGACCATGAAGAGAACTAGATGTGAAGCTTGTATAAAATTCAAAATCGAAAATGGAGTATGGATAGTGGACAAGTTTAAGGATGTTCATAATCACCCTTTCATCGAGATTAAACAAAAACACCTCATACGATCATACCAACACATGATGAATACTAATAAAAGTATTTTGACTTCTATGGCTAGAGCTGGTATAAGAGCTACAAAAGTGTACTCCTACTTTAGTAGTGAAGTAGGGGGACAGGAGAATATTGGTTTTACTTTACGTGATTGTCAAAATTTCTTACAATCGAAGAAAAGGAACTTGATTAGTGCAGGTAATTGTCAAACTCTCATTAACCATTTTAATTGCTTACAATCAAATTGAAGCAATTTTTCTTATACATTTCAACTAAAAGAAGGCTAACAATAGTAAAGGAATATTACGGACATGCACATTTCTTTGTAATTGTAATGGACACTCTCCACCGATCCCACCTCATGAACAAAGAGATATTTATAGGATTGTGAAGAGAACTAGATGTGAAGCTTGTATAAAATTCAAAATCGAAAATGGAGTATGGATGGTGGACAAGTTTAAGGATGTTCATAATCACCCTTTCATCGATGATAAACAGAAACACCTCATACGATCATACCGGCACATGACGAATACTAATAAAAGTATTTTGACTTCTATGGTTGGAGCTGATATAAGGACTACAAAAGCGTACTCCTACCTTAGTGGTGAAGCAGGGGGACAGGAGAATATTAGCTTTACTTTATGTGATTGTCAAAATTTCTTACAATCGAAGAAAAGGAACTTGATTAGTGCGGGTGATTGTCAAACTCTCATTAACCATTTTAATTGCTTACAATCAAATGGAAACATTTTTTCTTATACATTTCAACTGGATGAAGAACTGAGATTAACCAACTTTTTCTGGTCTGATGGTATATCGAAGCTAGACTATGAAAGTTTTGGAGCTGTAGTGGTATTTGATACAACTTATCGTACAAATAAGTACAACATGATATGTGCTCCTTTCGTTGGCTTGAATCATCATTGGAAGAATGTCTTCTTTAGTTGTGCATTTTTATTGGATGAAACAATTGTTTCTTTCGTTTGGGCATTTCAATCCTTTTCAGAGACAATGGGTAACAAAGCACACAAGACTATTTTTACCGATCAAGATCATGCCATGGTGAATGCCATTAAGACTGTTTTTCCAAATACTAATCACCGTTTATGTGTATGGCATATTGGGAAAAATGCTACGTATCATATTGGGCATATTCTTGGAAAGTCGGGTTTTCGTGATAAATATTGGCATAAGCTTTTATATCATTGTGAATCTGAATTGGAAATGGAGAATGTTTGGAAAGATATGTGTCAAGAATGGAGCTTAGGGGACCACAAGTGGTTGAACAACATGTACCAATTACGTCATAAATGGTGTCCTATGTTTGTCAATATACTTTTTCTGTAGGAATCATATCCATACAAAGAAGTAAGAGCACAAATAATATCTTCCAAGATATGGCATGTAAGACTATAACTTTGTCTGAATTTGTCAATCATTATGAGAAACAAGCAGAAAAAATGCGCAACTCTAAAGTTGTTGATGATTTTGAGTGCGCTCGAGGGAAACCGCAGATTGCAGTTGGAAATAGTAGAATTTTGAAACATGCTGCAGATGTATACACACATGTCATTTATAGGAATATTTATGATGAGTTCTTGCATGTTTTGTCCGTGTTCATTTGTAGATCAGAAACTGATGGGCCATTGCACACTTATATTATGGCAACTGAAAATAGTGAAAGGAGGCATATTGTTCATTTTAGTCCGAGTGATATAACCATTATATGTAGCTGCAAGTTATATGAAATGCGAGAATGGTTGTGTATGCATACTTTATGCATTTTGGCAAATTTTGTAAATCTTAGAAGTATTCCTACACAATACATTCGGAAGAGGTGGACAAAAGCAACAAAATAAGGGGTTTATTGTGATGTTGGACAAAGTTCTCATGCTGCGGTAAAGTCTAAAACATTGCGCTTGAAGAGGTTGATGCAATTATCTTTCAGTATTATGAATATTAGTACAAATCATGATATTACGGAGGAGCTTGCGACTACAACCTTGCTGCGTCTTCACTCCCATATCACAAACAAAATGCAATCTTTGACGGGTAATGATCATATTAATTTCTTGGCAAGAAACAATGAATCTGAAGATGTAGAAAACAATGAAATTCGAATACTTGATCCCCTCCGGAAAAGACCAAAAGGTATACCAAATATTCGGTTGAAGGGCAATAGTGAAAAGCGAAAGAGAAAAGTGTCTTTATGCATTGGAGGCACCTCACATAAGGTATGATGGTTGTTTAATTTTATAGAATGATTTCATTAATTAAAAGCGTGAAATTTATGATACTCTCACATTTGTGCAGGATTGACATATGTGACCTTCATCAAACAATTTTTTGGCTAAATTAGACTACACAATCTCTGTTAGTAGTTATCTATTATTTTTTGTTCCAATGTTGGGATGAACAGCCAAGTTGCTAAAGTTGCTTAAAGGCTTCTTTGTATCCTTTAGCGGCATTTTGATGCTTGTCTGTCTACTTGTTTTTTGACATCATTGTAATATATTTTTAAATATCCAAATAACGTAATCAAAGAAAGTAAGTGCAAACTTTCTTTCATTTGTGTGCTAGACATAAAATGACAGTTTGAACTCTTAAGGAGTAAAATTTGTTCGTCTCTTGGGCAACAACCAACAGAGTTGTTGAAGAAAAACTCAACCTTGGAGGTTCAAGAGTGGTTTCAGAGAAGGTAATGAGTTTCTCTCTTATATGTTTGATGTTGCCAGACCGGGTTACTCTTCCACTCACTTTAGTCATGGCTGGGAATTAAACTAGAAACAGATTGCACTCTGTGGTAGTTTATTCTTGACAACCTCTTTAGTTCATTTTTGTTTGTCTTCTATGTGGCAGTTTTTTTACCTCCACCGCTGGTGTTGGGAATTATGATTTATCGTTTATTGTTTCTAGTTTTAACATAATCTTTGTTAATCAGTTGAAGCATGGACATATGTAGGATAGCTGGTTTAAGCATTAAATTGGTATGTTTTAAGTTGAGAAGCAGGTGTCTCTTTGTTCTCAAGTTCTGAGAGTCTAGAACTGTGCCTGTGGCTTTGTGAAATAATTTTCCCAGTCATGATGATTATAAGTTCTATAGTAGTGTGATTACTAGGGTGTCTGTATGCTAAGCATTGTCACGTTAATGCAGATGCTTGGCTTCTTTCAACATTTCAAATTTGCTCTTCATTTCCAATCTCTGCACTTTTGGTTGGTAAGCAGTTTTTTTATTGATCATTTGATGTCGTGGTCAGATCTCGAATTCTTTGTATTTAATTGTACTTGACAGTTCTTTGCAATTATAGGCACTGATGAGAGATTTAATGTCAAAGGCTAAGGTGCCTCTAAATGTTAGTGGAGAAACCCCAGCCACTGGTAGTCTAGATTCTATCGTTGGACAGGTTGATAAGGAGAAGAAAAGGCTCTTGAATTTTGTAAATGATGATACATGCAGTGCCATTCTAGAGATATCTTTCCTAAGGCTGCTCAAGAAAGAAAAAATGGTGTCATCTTCTTCATTTGAGAGGACTTTGGCAAGGCAGCTCAGATTGGTTGGCAATGGCCTCCTCAATGCCCCTTCTTCTGTTGACAAGCTTCTCGTTCTTCTCAATGAATGGTGCCCAATATGCCCATTCATGCATTTGCAAATGATGATCCGGTGTGCTGTGTTTCTTTGCCTTACTTACGGTATGCTGTGCTCCTTGGGATAAAAAAAAAAAGCTTGATGGTATTCGATAGTTGTTTGGTGCTGTGCAATATTTGTGCTGAATTACTCATCAGCATTCTTTGCCTATGGAACTGATTTTCATATTTGTCTTGAACTTTTTTTCCATCATACCTCTTTATCAGATGTTCCGTTTCTTCGTATGGTTTTGTAGATTGTCCTTTTCCTCCTAGATTTCTGCTTTAAGGTCATATAATCACCTTTCTGGCTACATATGATATCTCTTGTCAGCTGATGTTGTTGCTCTACTTAAAAAAAAAAAAAAAAACCAACAGTTTGCTTTCACGTACATGTTCCACTGCATTTTAGGAGGTGGATGATTTGTTGGCTAACATGGAGCAAGGAGCATCAGAACCTCTGCTAGATTCCTTTCTTCCAGTCATGAAGGCACTAATTTCTGATTCTCTTTTGAAACATTCTGTTGAGGGTATAAGAGTTTCTGTAACATGTTACCTCACTGAGCTTTTGAGGATAAGTGCACCTCAAGAAATGTTCAATGATGACCAGATGAAGGTGCAACATCTGTTATCCTAATTTATAATGGCTATTTTGATGTGGCCAACACTATTCAAAGCTCCTGGTAGCGGGGGGAAAGATGAGCAATTATAACAATGCTGTATTAGAGGTATAATCGTAATTTTTGCAGTATAATCTGATTATGTTAATTGGTACAGTGCTATATTTTTATTATCTTTTCTTAATTAGAAAGCCTTTTTTTTCCCTTCAATTAAATTACTGAAGTATATCAGAAAGTTTCTATTGAACATTTCTGATACAATAGTCAAACAGTACTGGAACTGCTTCTGCTGCTATTATTAGTAGTAGTAGTAGTAAAACTGAAGTAGTTTAAAAAGCTCCACTGAATTTTGTGGTTACAGTAATTAGATAATGTTGACACGTTTTTTCTTACTTTTTCCTAATTACTACCTGGTTTAATCTTTGTGCCCTTTTTTTAAAATTTTTATGTACTCATGTATTTTCTTAATAATTTTCAGGATGCTGGAGTGCTCACTGAAGGATTAGTTGGACTTAGAATAAAGGCCTGGTGGCCATTTGATGAGATGTGAGCACTCTAGACATTCACTAGCAATACTTTATTTCTGTCTTGGTTGAGCATGTTAATTGTCAATCCTCATCTCCTTCTTTCACTTGCGACTGATGTTCCTTCGGTGGTGGCTGGCTGCTGCTGTTGTTCCAATGATGGTCTACAGCACTAATGGTTGTTTATGTCATTTTCTTCCTATTCCTGATCGTTTGTTTTACAGGTTCTATGATGGCCTAATTCAATCTTACGACCCTCTAACGAAAAAGCACAAGGTGAGGTGACTATCAGTCTTTGAAAGTTTTTCCCTTTCAGTTTGCAGTCATTGACAATTATTTCACTTTTTAAATTGCTGCTGTCAGGACATGGTAATTCTTCCTTACAAAGACAGCCTTCTGTTATTCAGTTGGTATCTGCAACAATTTGATTTGGATGGCAATCGGGTATGTGTTTAATTTTTTTGTGAAGATAGGAAGTTCCGTCTCCATCTCTAGCTTCCAAAATGTTAAATCTCAGATTGTTCATTTCACAGGTCAATCAAGGGTTTACTGTTTATGGGAATAAAGGAAGCACAGATCAGCATGCGTAAGTTAATTTTTGATAAAGTAATGCCACTATTACTTTTACATGCTGGTGACGTGATTATTCCTGATGCATGTTATTGTCTAATTTCCATATAGCTACAAACAACAGCTGAGAGAGGGTGTGCACAACTTCTTCGTAACATTCATTGAAGTGCTTTGTGAGAGACCACCCGGTCATGATTGGGAGCCTGAACCTAGTGTTACCTGTGGTGACTATCTGTTTGGAATGCTTCAAGTTAGTTTACAATAAGAGCTACTGATATTTACCTTTAAGAAGATTCTAGCAATAGTCGAAGTTCTTATGTCTATTGTTTCTGAAGTTTAAGATCTCACACTTCTCTTGGAAAGGAGACATGAGTTCAATGGATGATTTACTTATAGTCACTTAGTTGTTTTCTGCAATTGATCTCTTTTAGATATGGTGAACTTCTGTAGGGAACGGGCTATGCTCTATATGCCAATGATCGTGAGTCTATAACAGTCACTGTTGAAGAAGTGACCCCTACATCAGTGGGGGCTCTTATAGCATTGTATGAGCGAGTAGTTGAGATATACGCCTCATTAGTTAATATTAATGCCTATCATCAACCTGGTAAATAGTTTACCTTATAATTCTTATTTAAATTAGATGATTGCTATATGTTTTGGGCTTATTGCTGTTGAGAATATGTGTGGCCTCTCTGAGTCAAGAAATTAAATCAATTCATCCAACTGGCTGTCCTTTTTCTTGGCCCCGATGTGCGACTGAAATTATTAGGTGTCAAAGCTGGGAAAAAGGCAGCAGCAGAAGTATTTGCTCATCAGAAACGGGTTCTGGCTGTACTCAATGAGGCCAGGTATCTTGCTAGAACAAGCTTGTCTAAGATGGAAACTATCAGCTCTTAAGGAACGGGGAACACTTAAAGAAACTGTTGAGTGGGGTGGTAGAAACATGGATAAGAAGAAAAGCAAGCTCATAGGCATTGCAGATGATGGACAGAAAGACATCCGCATTGAAAGGACAGATGAATTTGGCTGAATAGTAAGTTTTCAACGAAAAAAAGATATTAATCATAAAGCCTTGTAATACTAAATTGTCCATTATAATTTCTTTTGCCTCTGACAAAGAAACGCCAATTCATTACTTTGTTGTTTTTATGCCAATCTTCTTGTTTTGAATGTTTTGCAACAGTTAACCCCAAAGGAAGCTTTCCGATTGCTTTCCCATAAATTTCATGGAAAAGGGCCTGGCAAAATGAAGCAAGAGAAGCGCATGAAGCAATACCAGGAAGAATTGAAGTTGAAGCAGATGAAGAATTCAGACACGCCTTCTTTGTCTGCAAAGAGGATGAGGGAAGCTCAAGCTCAAAGGAAGACACCTTATCTTGCGCTTAGTGGTCATGTTAAGCCTGGGTATGCTTTCCTGTGTTAAAAAATCAAGTTACTAGTTCTTTATTCATTGGCATTTAAGTACATAGCATTTTAGATTAATCTGACTTTATAAGATGTCAATGTGGAGTGTCTTGTTCCATGACCAAAGTGCTTGACTGTCTTTTCGTTTTGCTGCTTCAAATTTTCTATTTATCCCAAATCCCTGGGCTCTGCTGAGGAGATGTTTCTGTTTGCTAACGTACAGCTCCATGGATCACTGCCTGGATGACTCTTTCCAGATTATATTTCCCCAAACGTTTGAGGAGAATCTCCAGTTTCAAGACTCGTGAATTTGTTAACTTAAAAATCATAGCCTATGACCATGCATTATAGATCAACCTATAGATGTTTCCATCTTTATGCTTAACAAGGCAGCACCTTAATAGAAATTTGAGTGGTCTGAGTGATAAACAATCTATATCTGAGAAGACAATCAGACACCATCTAATAAGTGTAAGCTGGACTTCATGCAATGTCTATTTACCATGGTAATTGAATGATAAAATAATGATTAGATTTTTGTTACTTTGTGCCTGTTTATTTAATTGTTTTTTTTTCTTTTTTCTTCTGGGGTGTTTCCAGTCAAAACAGTGATCCAAGAAAGAAGTCAGAGCCACCATTGAGAAGGATCCCGGGAGCTTAACGCCCATGCTTGGAGATAGGAAGGTCAGTGTCGACCCAAGTTTGTTGCTTTTTCATCTCTAAATATAGAGCGCAAAGAACAAATAGAGAAAGCAGAGGAGAAAGAATGAATGAGAAAAGAAAAAGAAGAGAGGGAAAAAAGAGAAGCTGAGGGGAAAGCTGGCAAAGAGAAAACCAAAACAGCTGAGGAAATTGATCAAGAGAGAATTGAAAAGGGTGGAGGAGGTGAAAGTGATACGTCAACCACAGAGAGTATGCTTGATGAAAGGATTAGACTTGTGGATGATTATCCATCTGACCAGGTTCAATAGAATTTCTCTATCCTATTAACTTTTTAACGAGTTGTAGGTCAATGGTTGTAGAAAATTGTTGTTTCTTAATTTTTGAAAGTTTTGGTGTGGGATCTATATTGCTTGCCGCATGTTCTGTAGCATGTAGAATACGATCTGCATGGACAATTTCTTAAATGGCCTAACTTTTTTTTTTTTTTTGGTTGAAATAAAATTACCTATTGACTGACTGAATAATGTTACGTTGGCATCATAGCTATTGTGCCTCTGCACATGCATGTTGATTCAATGCTTTTCTTTTTCTTTTTCTTTTTTTCTTTTTTTCCCTAATAGTAAGCCATGCTTACAAAGTTCTAGATGCATATTAGCATGTTAACTTCCTATGCAATAAACTTCCTCCCAGTTCTTTACATGTGTCCACTTTCGATAGGATTCGGAAGAAGATTTGGCAGCAGAACATGATCATCTATCGACTGGAGTCCAAGATAAGGGAATTACGGCAAGTCATCAAAAGTTTAATCATGCAATACACACAATTGATTCTCTGTAGTCAACATGATTCCAACAATCTGGACATTTGTTGTTCTGTATAGCATGCTGTGGAAGAGAAAGATGAGTTTTTAACACCGGCAAATGAGGAAGAGTCAATTGTATCATCTGAACCTATGTTGATGCTGAAAGCAAGGTGGCTAATGGTTATATAGATGCAGAAGTACTTTTTCTCAACTCTTTTGATTTTATTGCTTTAATGTGACTGCAAACCCTTAGATTTCTCTGGTTAAATCTGGTGCAATCATAAGCAAGTATTATGTCGTAGATGCTTTTTGCTTACCACAAGTACTGCCTCTGCAATGCAGCGATATGCATGAAATTTTATGTTCTCATACCAAACTTTGATTTCAGTCAATCATAGCAGAAAATGTTATGGCTTGGCGGAAGTGAATGTCTGATAGAAATCGTGTTGGCCATAGAAATTATAGTCGTCCTCATCACCTTCATTAATGGACTCCTCTTGTCTCGTGTTTTTATGTAATATGATCCCATTCGATGCTTTGGGTATCTCTGCTTTCTTTGACATCATTCCTTGCAGATGAATTGGTTAAGCATACTCTTTTTCTGCCATTGGCAGTGCATGAAACATAATTCACGTCATGGAAAATTCTGTTAGATCTAAATCAACATGAAAAAATATATTCTGATTACACTTTTGACTTCTAATAGAAAATGCAGCTTTTTTTTCAAAATTTGGCAAGAACAATCTGATTTCTCAGTGTAATTTCCATCAAGTAGATATCATAGGTTTGAGAATGAATATCTTTACTCGAGGTGTCTACATGACTGCATGTTACCTTTCTTCCTCTTGCCCAATGTAGAGCATTTTATTTTTATGGAGTTTCTGAAGTTCTTGTGGTTTTGAATTTGAAATGATCTCAGAAATCTCACTTTAGCTGGCTTTTCCAGAACTCGTGAATGATTGTTTTATTACTTGTAGGGAGATGACGCATCTGAGAATGCTGAGGAACTATCAAAGGAAAAGTCGGATCAACTTGTTGCTTCTCGTTGGACAGGGGAGAAGACAGAGAAGGAAAGCGGGGAAGACTTTGCAAGAGATAATAATAATGAGGAACAAAGTAGGGAGATCCCAAAAGACACGCGTGATGGTGTTGATGATATATATATGCGTTAGAAACTGCTGACAGCGAAAAGAATGAGTATGATAACGTGGAAGATGCGTTTGATGAAGATTCTGCAGTGAAAGATCATTATGATTTCAGTTCTCATTACAAAGATGGATCAGATAGTCACTCAGACGATGAATTAGACCTTGAAGGTTCGCTTTTATGGCTTCCTGTGAATTTGAATATCCTATTTTAAATCAAGAAAATATTCAGTAGTATGAGCGCACCACGTCATCTGCTGACGTGGTGCGCATCTACCACTCAGATATCGACCACGTGTCTGTAGGTGGTCAAGACTTCTGTTTTCATATTTACTTTTTAAGAATCTTTCATTTATTCTTGAGTTTTTTATGCTCATAAGTCTTTGAAATTCATGATGGACAAACTATAATTTGCTCGAGGAAGTGAAGAGGGTGACTGAAGCAGCTCACAGAACAAGAACTAAATTAAGCGTGCATCCTTATTTTAAGTTGCCGTTTCCCCTCCAAAACCTCCGGCGTGCAGCTGCTAGTAGGAGAACGAAACTCTTGTTCCTTCCAAGTGGACTGTCAAAAAGGGGCCGAAATCAGTCTCGATATGAGCAAAGGTGTGATGTTAGAATCTTGACCTTAGAGTGGACTATATATACTACGCTATCGATTTTTGTAAGATGACTACAAGTTCTGCACAATAGGTGTAGATGATTTTTGTGGTAGGCTTTATGCATTCTTCTTCTTCTGTTTATCAGTTACTTCTTTTTTTTGGGTGGGGTCATGCTCTTGGCTGGGGTATACAGCATTAGATCAGCTGGGTCCTTCTTAAGGCATTAAATATTTAGCTTTAAAACCTGATCTTGCTCTAGGGATTTAGTGATAACAATGTCAGTATTTACTCTACCTGTGATGATGTGATCTCCTTCTCATCTTTTTTCTCCTTAAGTCAATAATCAAGCCATCTGATGATAAAAGATGTATTATCGAAGGTTAAGATCAGCTCTTCTATCTCTATGTCTCTGAATCTTCATTATATGGGTTTATATCTGGATCACAGTTGCAGCTCCTAAGAATATTTGGAATCGATCATTTAACTGAGAAAATGCTATCAAGAAGTGATTCCTTCTATGCAATTACATTCATCGATCAGGAACATTTCTTAAACAAGCATGGTTGAACTTATCTAACTTGCTTATTTAGGTTTTAATCTCATTTGCAAGTTATTTTCTTGCCATGAGATTAGGAAGTGCAGGACTTCTCAGGTGTTGACTCTTTGGTCATGCTTTGGATATACAGATTAAAAGTGTCCGTAAATGTCAGTTTTTTTCTAGAAATGATTCTCATTGAATTTTGTAAGTAGTTTTTCGGTCTACTTGACCTTGGCATTCCCATGCTTTTAGCTAATTCTTTCCGCCTTTATCAGCCCTCTTCTTTAAATATGTTTTTGCTCAAGAAGATTTATAGTCATAATGTGATTTTGGAATAGTTTGGTAGTTTCTCATCTATAAACTGTGCTTTTTTAAATGTTTCAGGAAGAAATTTATTTCATGGATGATTGAATGGCGCTTTCACTCGACAGATGTGGTATTATGTGACCATGGGTGAGTCGTGTAGTTAAGCTTGATGAAAGCTAATCTGCAGTACCTATGTTCACCTCTAGAGATGAGAATTAATTTGTCCTACTATCCATTCCAAAAAGCAATGATACCATGTTCAGTGGTTGAGGATGGTTTTTATTGCAGAATACATGAGGACATGACCCTTCATCTTGATGCAGAGGAAGTCTCATCTGAGGAGACTGTTTCAAGTCATCCCAAGAGTGACACTGATCTGTAAATTCAAGGCAGGGGAGTGACGATCTATGGAAATCACAATTCTTTCATGGGATTGGAAGCGTTAGGGTGCTTTGCAGATGGTGGCATAAATTCTTTTCTTGTAGACTTTGAGCATGGACAGTGAGCAATGAAACCGCAAAGATAGGGACGATTAGACAAATTAAGACACCTCTGTGTAAAGCTTTTATTATAGAAAATGAGATCATATTGTTAGTTGATGTACATTCGTCTTACTCAAATGTTGCAGGTGCTAGATTAGCATAAAGATGAGTTAGTGCAAGCATTTAACCAGAGTGAGGCTGCTGAGTGGCTTTATCCAATGCATCACCCTTAGATCAAGTCAACTGGTGCATTTACCTTTCTTTTCTTCACTTGCCTTGTTCTATCTCTCCAAGCTTTTAGAAGCTTTTAGAAGGTTCTTCTATATGAGACTAAAAGCTTGTATCATCTATATTATATCGTCAAAATATCACAATAGGGGTTCATTTGATAGTTGTAGTGTGATGAACTTTTTGCATAATGAGCAGTACTAACAACCATGAAAAGCCATTGTTAAAACTTTGCCAAGCTTTCAAAAGAACAAAGGGGAAATGCGCATATAGTTTGCCTAATTTGTGCATAATTTCTTATAAATTCATATTAATCGAAATTGGGACTATGAGACTGCAGAGCGTAGAGTTTTATCTCTTCAGGCACAGAAACATACTTGGTGAAATTGAGTTTTACTATGATGACCAATCAAAGGAAGGAATAGGTATGGAGACTACCTAATGAGATTTAACTAGCTGAATTGAGAGCTTAAAGGACCAAAGTGAACGGACTTATAACTTATTAAACCAACATCTCGTCAAAGTTGAACAATGCTGCGTCTTCTCGCCCACATTATCATGCGAAATCGAAGCAGTGTATTTTGTATGAGACTGGTATTATGTAGTCAATGGCCAAAAAGAACTCGAACACAGCATTTCAATGTTTTGTTTTCAAGATATCTTCCAACAATACAAAGAGTGAGAATTAAGAACCACCATATTCTTTATAACAATAATTAAAAATTCAAGATTGTTCTTATTTCCAAAACTAACTGAAAGTTAACTAATCTCGATTTTGTTTGTATATCTACACACACTCAAAAGCTGCAGAAATTCTTTAGATCCTCTTTCTTGGCATACCAGCTTGGTATTTATCTTCGAAATGTGAGGATACAGATCTTGGAGTTCCTACTCATCCCCTCGGTGACTCCAGTAGCAAGTGATATATCTGCATTGCATAACATTCGATTATTTATGCATGTGCTGTCTCAAATGCCATTTACATATGCACCAATATGTCTTTAGTTGTTTAAATTGAATAGAATTGGGGAAACTAAAACCTTGGGGAGACTTCTTCTCATCAAAGAGCTGAGTGATAATGTAAATAATAGCTGCTGCAATAGATATGGGGCTCATCCTGCAAAATTAGAGGATAAAAAGAGAGGAGAATACGTTCAGCACTTGAAAAGGAACAACAGTAAAGCATTTGAACTAAACCTGCTAAGTAATCTTTATACACAGCAGGTCTACATTAACGAACCTGCTCAAAACACGTCTTTCAACCTCAATAGAAGACAGATGAAATGTCGTCAACCAAGTTTTACAGTTTTCAACTCTTCCTCCAGCTTTACCATTAAAATTCTAGCCGATAAGAGAATAACCACTTAAAAACATTCAGATTGTGCAGTTTGATATCACTGTCAATGCTTATATCAGCTTGTCTGTCATCAGCAAGTCCACCCGTCTCCTGCATCTAAGTTGATTTTGCCGAAAGTACTATGTTGATGTTTGTCTTGCTTCTCTGGAACAAGTAAACTAACAGAATTAAGGATGTCTACAATACATACAGAAACATAAAACAATGAACTTGCATCATTACCTCTTAACACGACAGCCCAAAACCCGATCAACCTGAAAAGCAGAAAAGTGTCAAATGAATTAAGATGGATTCTAAGATCGATCACCAGAATCAAACAACAAAGTTGGTCATAAGTAGATTTACCTGCTGAAATTCACTCTGGTGGTGCCGCTTATGCACACTTGTGTATCATTCACATGACGGTCTCTTTTCTTTGGCTTTACCGGTGGGCTTTTCAACTTTGAAACCTTCTGCACCACAAAATCAATTTTTAATATATCATCAAGCCTCAATAAAAAGGACTTTCCCTGTGTCTTTGCATGTGGAAACCATCAACTTAGAACTAGCAACCAAAAGATATCCAGGGCTTCTAGATATCTTTAGGAAACAAACACGCCATGCAAGAGGACCAAACACCAAACTGCATCCACTCAATATATTGTAGAGGTTCATATCTTAGGAAGCAAAGGAAAAAAAAATTGTAAGTCCCATAGATTTGCTAAATGTAACTGAATGCGAGGAAGTGTCTTATATATGTCTATATGTAATATGTCAGTAATGAAAAGGCCAATGTAAAAGTATCTACCTTTTGTTTATTTGTACCATTTGAACCTTCTTTTGCTCCATTTCTTCCATGGCAGACCGTGAACCCTTGTTTACAATTGTTCTCTTTCTTAATTGTGAATTACCTATTTCAGGTAATGCAGCTTTCTTCTTCAACCCATGTCTCTTAAAAGTAGCAATAATTTGCTTGCCATCATCATTCCTGCTCTTAGAAGCAGCAGTAATTTGCTTGCCATCATCATTCCTGCTCTTAGAAGTAGCAATAATTTGCTTTCCATTATCAGTCATGCGTTTCTTCTGAATGTCATTTTTCTGCACAAGCTTTCTCTTCTTAGCTCTCTCTTTACTAGCACCAGTTTCGAGAGCAGCTTGACCATCTGGACTATTGAATCCATCAGAACATTGAGAATTTTTCTCGGATGCTTCATCATATTGTTCTGAACTCACCAGTTGAGAATGAGATGAAGCGGGCACAGAAGGAGAAGCTAACCTTCTGGTTGAAGGTGCTTTTGCTGGAGGTACATTTACCTTCTGTTCATCATCTTTTTTCTGAGAGGAAGAGGTTCCATCCGTAGAACCACCCAGGGATGGGCAACCAGGCTTGATGGTGCATGGGTCCTCTCTTGGGGACAGATCTGGCTTACCTTCCGATGGCTGAACTTCAGGTGTTACGACAGAATTCCCTCCACTCAAAGACCTCTTGCTTGGAAAATGGGAGCCAACAAGCATTCGAGATACTTTTTCCGTGCTAGACAATGTCTTGGATCTTGACCCACAAATTTTCGTCCGAGCTTGCTTCAAACTGGAATCGTGATGGCTTATTGGCTCAACTGAATCACTTTTCGAGCGGCACTTAGGACATTGCCATTTCCCTAGTCGAATCCGCTGGAAATGGAAAACCATAAAATGAGAACTAAATTATCTCAATCAAGTACGATAAGACAAATGACAGCAATTAACGCATCTAACTCAAGGCAAGACCCCTCAAATAGCTATGAACTACCTTGAGAGGAGGATCAAGGCATATACATCCCATCCCCAAAACTCAGCCAAACCTCAACACAGCATCTAATTCTCTTTCGTCGGCTCAATTATATCCCAAGACATAAGCTCGTGCAGTGAGACACAAGCATGAAGTGTGAGGCACGTGTCAATCATAGCTAACGAAAAAAGAGAAAGGAAACGGTTAACTAGTTACCAAATCGACCAGATCCCATGAATGGTTCAGCTTCATCTGTCACACCACCTTGCTGCTGCTCCTGAAATTTTTCATGTGAAAAAGCAAAAAAATCAGTTACCTCAAAGATTTTACTCTACGAGAATGACAAATGCTAGCTGTTAATTTTGTGATCCTGGCTAGATAGATAAAAGAACAACTCTGTTTTAAGAAATTGGAGTGTTGAAAGAAGACGTTCTACTCACGGCATCAATCTCCATTTCAGCAGCTGACAGCAACCTATCTAAACAGTGTCCAGATATTTTGCAAACCAAGAGCTAATTGGCAGGATCCATAACAGTTTCTCTGCACATCTCATCACAGACTGAAAGAAAAGACGATGATGAAGGAAACCTCATTAGGAAAGACATTCCCGCACGACATATAAATTGGATATACTAAAGAGACTTGTCATTGTTAGCAATTAAAATATTTTACCATGAACATTTCCAGTCTTCTCACAAACGAAGACATCGCCAATTTGATGATAAGAACACGTTTCTCCTGAACAAACATGGTCCAGAACCAATGCATCAGTGAACCCTTTGCTGCTTTTCCACAAAGACACTTGATCAGCAACTGTCTTGTCAAGAATTATCCGATCATCATTCACCTTCAGAAGCAAACATGCATGTGAAATTAAAAGGATAAACCCACGAGTCCTTGAGCAAACCAGAAACATATGTGGTACCACTTGGAATATTTCAAGGGAAGTAACTCTAGTAAAGCATGTTGATCATAATTGCTAGGTCAAGAATAATAGTGTAGTAATGCTAGTCAGGATTAAATCTCAAGCAAAAAAGCGTTTACAAATAAGAGCCACTAAAGCAGTAACCATCAACTCTTTTTCCTTTGACCAGTTTCCATAACTTCATTACGGTTGTAATGCAAAAATGAAGAGGATCAACCAGGGTATTATTAGTATAAAGCTAAAGAACTAAACATGAAAGTCACATCAGAAGACACCAAGTGCACTTCTACCCAACAATCTGCTTTCTGGAAGAAATCCAGTCAAGGTTTGAACAAGCTATAGCACTGGCATCAATTTATACAAAATTCCAACAAATCCAACCTTTGACCTGTAATATCATCACAATGAAGAATCCTTACAAAAAGCAAGTTCCATCTACCTGTGAAGGAAGAGGTGCCTGGCTTCTCTTTGCAGCTTGCATTTGGATGTAGTATTCTTTAAACTCTGCTGGGCAATTTCTGACGAGTTCACTCATGTCCTCTTCATCACGCTGCAACCATGTAAATATACACAATCAAATCAAATCAGAGAAGCAACTGAACAAGTGCAGTGCGATTGGCCAGGTTAAGGACCATCTGCTTAGTATAAACAACATAAATAATCAAGAACGTGTACTCAGAAGTTTTGCAACTGATCATCTGAGAGATGAATACGAATCCTCAAGACATCTAATTGACACAAAAGAGGATAAAATTTTATCCTGTAGACAAAATTTTGCCTAAGGTCACTGTTATGATTCAACAAGGGTTTAGTGTAAATATAAAGGAAAACTAGAAGGTGCCTCACGACTTAAGAAACAGCATAGTTACGAATAAACAGAAGTGGCATGTGATGCCAAAGCAATTAACAATATATTGCCCCATCAATTCGTTTCTTCTTCAATGAATACCAATCCGGAGAAATTTCAGATTTTAGCTTGTTCCTGGCGTAGTCTCTGGGACCTCCAAGGCTACTGAATTCTGTTCTTTATCATATTTCTGGGTGTCAGGACTGTTCTTAAGTACTCGGGACAAAAGCCTCAAGCTACAGGTTGCCATGTAAGCTCGAGACTGAAAAACTTCTACAAACTCCAGAATTTAACAGCCGATTCATCTCGATCCAGGAGCAAATAATACATTCCTCAGGGATATCTATGAGCTCAAGACAAGGGATTTTGTACAAACTCGCATTATGCAAAACCTGAAGAGATGGACCAAGACCAGCTAAGTCAAAGAATTTTGGTGAGAGAGATTGAAAAGGCCTCCATGCACCAGCTTCTAGTAAGATGTGGATGCTTCTCACAACTTCATATCTGTACAAAAGAATTTTCCTTGACAGAAAGGTATAGCTCACAAAATTGCTGCCAATCCCAGAGTATCCCCTTCCTCAACCATTGATCCCGGAGCAAATGCTCCTATCTAGAAATCGCACAGAAGATGAATCAGATTGCCTAGTCGAAAGTTACGTTTATGAATTTCCTATCACAAGTTAAACAAGATGGGCTATAAAATAGATTTCACTTGTTTATTAGTTCATGGACGAAAAACGAATTTATTTTGAAGCCTGATGAAGCCAATAATAGCACAGGAAGGCCAAAATGGCCCAGGAACATAAAATGGAACCTGGCCCTATATTTGCTACTGTAGTAAATGTTATGTGAGGATTACAGATCCTACTGATAACATAGTTGTCTTTGGCTCAGAAGAAAGGGAGAAACCAAAAAGAAAAGATATCGGCTAAGTGTTAGATGCGGCGAGTTCATCGTGATCCATCAGCCAAAAGAGCCCATTTAGCATGTGTCCCACTGTTTGATCATTCTTGTTACACATCTCATGTAAGTAAAAGGAGATAGAGCTCCATGCGATGAATATGTTCATTGTTAATCAGAATATGCAAATAACTTTTAGATAGCTAAGATCAAAATCATTAGATGTCACCATGGTAATTACGGAAGGGATTAAGCACTGTTTGCAAAGCCCAAGGACAGATTCAGAGGAGTAAAGCAAACAAGAGGCTCAACAATATTTGTTTTGAGTGGGACTACCATGTGGAAAGAAAATGAGATCCATCACAATTATCATCACATTATGAGGTTACTCTGTCAAGAACTTGCATGTTGTCTAAGTCACTTTGGGGAGTTTAAGAAAGCAAGAGCAATTAGTTTTCAAATAAAGAAATGACTGTTAACGGGATGCAAACCTGTTTCCTCACGGTGAGTATGAGGCCTTTTCTCAGTTCTTCGCTGTAAGGTTCACCTTCCACCAGAGTGACAAAGGCATAAATGCCTTGTCCTTTCACCTAGAGACAAAAACATGATTTGTTGATTTGTTAGCATTTAAAGCAAGTGCAATGAAAATTTTATCATCAATTTAGTCCTCTCTAAAGTACCTCATGCTCAACACCAACAACTGCAGCTTCCACACATTTGGGATGCGAGACAAGAGTAGATTCGACTTCTGCTGTTCCAATCCGGTGTCCACTGCAGAGGCAAGTGAAGCATCATCAGATAACTAGTCCAGAATTCAAGGCACTGGGTGCTTTAAGAAGGAAAAGAATTGGTCTTTGGAAGTTTCTCAACAAAAAAAAAGCCACATTGTATGAGCACATAAAAAATGTTTGAATGAAGGTACCAAAAGAGAAGATCTTGAGAAATTCATGTAGTACCTGACATTGATGACATCATCAACTCTACCACACAGCCAGTGGTAACCATCCTTGTCCCTGAATGGGTTGAGCGAATTAAAAAATAAGGAAATCAAATTGTACAGCTTATGCTGCAAAAAATATAACCATAACTACACCTTCCAAAGATATATAAGCGCAAGATTATCATTCAAGTTAAGGAATTGTATAAACATCCCTAGTAAGAACCCAGGCATAATGCAAGTAACTCAAGCAATAATTTAACAGTTGTATCAACTAACCTGCTGCAGCCATCACCAGTAAAATAGTATCCTGGAAATGGTTTGAAGTATGTTGTTTCGTATCGCTCATGATCACCATAGAGTGTACAAAATGCCCCAGGCCAGGAACTTTTAATGCACAGGTATCCACTACACTCGCCTTCAATTTCAACCCCCTTTTCATCCACTATGACAGGCTGCACAAAACAAATGTGGAAATTAGTCGAAGAGACACCTTGTGAAAGGCTCTTAAGTTGTTCAAAAGTCAAAGGGAATGAAAGAGTTTAGAGACCTGAACCCCAAAGAAAGGAAAAGTAGCAAATCCAGGTTTCTGTGGCCAGGCACCAGGTAATGGTGTGATCTGTAGGGAAGGTAAGCATCACTGGAGTCAGACTGAGACCATTAAGTGGATATTGTGGGCATTCTTTGTAAAAATTTTAACATGATAAACCGAAACGAATAACAAAATGTACCATGAAACCGCCAGTTTCAGTTTGCCACCAAGTGTCAGATATAGGGCACTCCGAATCCCCGACTACATTGAAAAACCACCTGAAGAAATGTACACGGGTTTATGGATCTAGTGAAACATTATCTACATTAGAAAGTTAGGATAAAGCTCAGTACCTCCATGCACTTGGATTGATAGGCTTGCCAACACTTCCTAGGACCCGCAATGATTTGCGTGAATACTTACCAAATAAGCTTCCAATTCAATGAATTACTTTCACATGGCCAGGTGTTCCAATTGGCTCTCCTGAGCATGATAAGGAGCTCCACCATACAAACAACATGATGTTAAGCCCACTGCTCCACCATTAACTTCGAAATCATAAAACACCTAAAATAATAGAGTAAATGATGTTGGACATCTATCTCTGTAAAAAGATGAGATTATTTCTATAAGCTTGATTCCAATACCTACTTGGCCAATTCCCTAGTAGGTAAAAGCACCAAAACACTTGGTGGCCTACCACATCCTGTCTTCCTTGAGGTTTTTGCAGGCCCATTCGTCAGAGATTCCAAAATGGGCAAGACAAAAGCCAGAGTTTTGCCCTGGTACAATTCGCACAGTGAACAAGGTGATAATCAGTGCTAAAAAATTAAAACCCATCAACTACAGAAATGAGCAAGTAGTTCGAAAACTCATGTTCCTAGCAGCCAATCATCTTTAAAAAACATGAAATGCAACTGCAGCCAAACAGTCTTCACGCCACTTTTGGTTTTTATATGTCAAATAACACCAATGAACTAATGTACAGATGACTCTGCCACAAACTAGAAGATTTATTTAGCTGTAGGTTTTTTGGTCGAATTACCAGCTGTAGGTTCGAATGCCTGAAAAGATCGGTCGGAATTTGACTTCTGCAATGACAATCAGGGGCTGAAATACAGGGATTTAGGACCAGAAATGCACGAAAGGCATTTCACGAACCACATGCACTTTGCTACACTCTACACCCGATTGCTTTGTCGTGCTGTTAATTAAAACAACATTCACCAAGCTCATACATCAACCATTCACTACTCATAGAGCAGATAAAACCTGCTTCTCTTTTCATATATGTCAGCTTCGTGACCCTTTTCCGCATCACACACTATCATTACTCCAACGTCCAGACCATTCACTTCTCTAAATTGTCAGTTAATTAGCAGATTTCAAACAAGCACGCGACCATCAACATATCAATCCTGCGAAATTCAAATAAAAAGTTTTCATACCTAACCAATGCGGGCACGGCCAACCAAATCAGTCCCATCGAGGACGATATCAAACGTCATGGCCTGAATGGGAAACAGCGCCTCGATACCATTGTCCTTCAACTTCAACCTCAAACTATCCGAGATCCTGAAATTCAACACAGCATTGGGGTTCTCCTCCTGAGCCACCTAATTATTGCCGTCACTCAACCTCGCCTTCTTCTTTTTCTTCTTCTTCCCCTTCAAGTTCTCGGGGTCGACCAGCTCAGAGCCGGTCTCGCTCTTGTCTTCCTCCTCGTCCTCGCGCAGCTCCAGCGCCTTCCTCTTCTTCTCCTTCTTCGCATCCCCTGATGCTCTGGGAGCTTCGGCTGCTTGGATTCGGAGCCTTTGCTGCCGCTCTTCTTTTCCTTCTTGTGCTTCTTGTCCAACGCCACCGGAGACGCGAAGCCACCATCGGCCTCGAGCTGGACCTTCGCCTTCATCTTCTTCTCTTTTCTCTTGCTTTTGGAGTTCTCCAGGGGTTGAGCTGAATCGGACACAACTATCGAAGGCATTGATGAAGTTGTAGGGAACCGCGAGAGGAGTTTAGGGGACGGGAGGGGAGGGAAGGGGGTGGTTTTGTCCTTCTCTTCTCTTCTCCTCCTGTGCTCGATCTCCGCGTTGAAAATAGTCGAAGGCGAAGGCAGAGGTAGAGGGGGCTCGGGACCCAGCTGCAATCAGTGGGGCTCTCAGGGGGGGGAATGTGCCAATGGCAGATGACCGGCGATGCTTTTGGGAGGCGGAGGAGGAGAAGAAGCACGAGGCCCTCACGTCCCAACCATCGACCTCGAGGACATAGAGTCCAAAGACCTCGGGCTACTCAGAGTCGGAGCTAATGACGCGTTCGTCGGAGGTCCAGAAGTTGCCGAGAAACCAACGCGAGCACAAACCTTGTGCTCGATCTCCGCGTTGGGAGCAGTCGGAGGCAGAGGAGGTGAGGACCCGACTGCGACTGGTGAGGCTCTTGAAGGAGGCGACAACCAGCGAGGCTTTTGGGAGGCAGAGCCGGAGCCAGAGCCGGATGCACGGAGAAGGAAACAGATGATCGTTCTCTGTTAATTCTCCTGCGAGGAGAGAGAGAAAAGCCAGGAAATTTTTTTTTTTTTTGGTCAGTCCTACTCTATTCCTACTCTACACTCACTCGCAGACTTGTGCCCTGCCTCTTGCAGGGCGTAGGAATCGCAACCCACTCTCGAAAACTTACGCGTCCCTACCCCCATCCCCCCTGAGAAGGTGGGGATTTGAACCCCTCACCTCCCCCTTCCATGTTGGAAGGGTGGCCACTGGGGCGAACCCCCAGTGGTTAAAGCCAGGAAATTCAATCGAGAAATTTTTTGGGCAGGAGCGTTAAGCATTTATTTATTTATTTATTATTATTTTATTTTTTTTTGTTAAGCATTTATTGACCTGATGCATTGTTTCTGCCAACAAGTCAAGCCGAGCCAAGCCGAGCCAAGCTGAGCGGGTCCTTTAATTTTCAACCGGGTCCCCGGAGACAGGTGTCCTGTCGATACCTACGTATTATGTGCGCGAGGTGCCCAGACCTCGCGCGCCACATCGTCTCCTGACGTGACATGCGTATACCATTGGAAATGTTCTCAAATGATACGGAGTCTTTTCTCCGTGATCTCAGTCTTAAATACGTTTCATCAAAGGGAATTCTGACTTTTTTCAAATCTCGGTACTCATCCGATTCCAGAATCTCCTCCAACCTCTCACATTCTTGTATTTGCAAGCGCTCTAACTTCTTGAAGCTTGAAGGATCAGAAAACTTTTGCAGAGACCCGCAGGCATCAATACGAAGCACTGACACTGATTCTAGCCTACCTCGAATCTCAACCAGAAGAGGACAACTCATTAAACCAAGATTTTTGAGCTTCTTGGCGTTGGTCAGGTCAGGCAACTTCTCTAACAATGGAAGATCTATCACACGTAAGAACCACAAGTTCTCCAAAGCTTCCAAGCCTTGAATCTCTTGTAGGTTCCAGCAACCATTTATATATAATTCTTTTATATGCTTGAAGTTTGATGGATCAGGCAGCTGTTCGAGTGATCCACAGTGCATTAAACCAAGAGTCTCCAACGATTCTAGCTGACCTGGAACCTCAACCAGTTTAGGACAATGGTCTATCCAAAGTGTCCAAAGCTTCTTCAAGCCAGTCAGGTCGGGCAACTTCACCAGCGATGGAAGGTGACTAAGATCAAGCACTAGCAGGTTTTTCAAAGATTCAAGGCCTTGAATCTCTATTAGCTGTTCACAATAACGGACTCTCAATTCTGATAACTTCTCCAAATATGAAAGATTTATCGACTCTTCCATTAACCCGCGCCCATGAAAAAGGAAGTATAACAAATTTTGAGGAAGCATAGGGAGGCATTCTAGGTTATGTACGACTAGTTCAAGCTGCCTGAGCTTCGAAAGGAGATTAAAATCTGAAGGTAGGGTGACCAGACTATCACAATCCAACTGCAAGGACTCTAGCTTTCTTAACCCTCCGATCCAATTGAGGCTTGGAGCTGGATGGGAAGGGCTTTGATACTTTAATTCCAACGTCAAAACTTTCAAATTTAATAGGTTTGAGAGATCTGGGCATCTCATCTTTAGATTATTGGTCAGGTATAGTTCAGTCATACTTTCAGGAAGCTTAGGTATATTGGAAATTCTCGTGTCTGATAACCTCAAGATTCTCAAAAATAATAGTCTTCCGATCTCGCTTGGAATTTCCCCACTCAAATTTCTGCACTTGCTGGCATCGATCTCTTCAAGCTTCTCCAACATCCCAAGGGCACTAGGTAGCTTTTCTAAGGAGGAGTTAGAGATCCTTAGTACTCTCAAATTCTTCATCATCTCTATTGAGTTGGGTAACTCTCGTATGTTTGAAGAAGAAAGAACTAACTCAACAAGAGATCCAAAATTTCCATATGGAAGTTCAGTCAGTAAGCTACATGACACTGCACTGAGAGTTTCCAATTTCTCCATTCCTTTCCCTTTAGGAATTTTGGTAATAGAGGTCCCATCGACTCGAAGTTCTGTCAAGGCTTCCAGTTCCCCCATCTCGTTTGGCAATGTCTTAAGTTTCCCACAACCTCGCAAGTTTAATGATACTAAATGCTTTAACCTACCAATAGACCTATCGACTTGAACCAGTTCTGTGCACCCTTGAAGAATTAGTTGCTCTAAATTTTCATGACCAAAAAGGGCAGGAGTTCTACGCAAGTTTTTGCATCCAGTCAAATTTAGAACCTTCAAATTCTCTGCCATCTGTAATGAAGAGAAGAGGTTAATTCTGAATCATTTTGAGATACCAGACAACAAAGTCAATATAGCCAATTCATGTTGAAATGATACCGTACCTTGAGGTGGTTCCATCCCTCCCACTCATCAGTAATTTCACTACTTGATAGATCAAGAATCACTAGCTTCTTAAGAGATCGTGGGGTGACTTTGAAAAAGATAGGAAAGTTACACCATGAGAGCCATCTCAAGTTCGGAAGCATGATCGGATTCCTCTGGAACCAGTTGGTAGAAGGAAAATGCTTAACGTTGTTCTCATCCAAGTCTACACAATCCACTTGAAGAAATCTTAATTTTGATAATCTTATAAATTCTTCCTTCTCGAAGAAGTCTTGAAATTGATGATTCAACTTGAGATGTATTGCTTCAACGTTTTCTCTTCCCTGCCAAAACCCCAAAAAAAAAATTAAAAATTAAAAAGAAGCTAGTGATCCCATGATTACCCGTTGAAGGCATTTGAGTTGAATATACTAGAGGAATGTACATCTTATATATAATTTAAAATTAATTTACAATACAATTTGCAGATGAGCATGTGATCGTACTAAGCACACAAGAAACGACTCAGTTCAAATAGAAGCAAACAAGCAAAGTCAACGTGTATAACTCGTCTCTTTGAATAGGAATAACATTGCAGACACTTTACCTCCTTTATTTCAAGAACATCAATTGCTTCCTCATGATCCCACACCCGACTTTGCTTCTCTTTAGCTCTTTCACGAACTATGTCTCGCCCAAGGTCTCTTAGCTGATCATGCACCCACAATCGGTTACCTTTTGCAATCTTTATTAACGACCTCTGTTTGAGGACTTCAAGTGAACATTCGGAGAAAAACTCACAGCTGTCCCACATGTAAGTCACAATTCTCACATCAAACCCAGCAAAGAAGCAACAAACATCAAGAAATATTTCCTGCTCTTGAGTTTCTAATGCCTCAAAACTAATGCTCAACTTACTTTTAACCTCTTTATTGGGAATGGCCTCCAGCTTCTCTAACACCTTCTTCCATTTATTTTTGTCTTTTCCAGCTAAAAGTGAACCTATAATTTCAAGAGCCAAAGGAAGATGACCACAGATTTCTACTGCTTTTTTCGAGAGGGGAAAATATTCTACTGGAGGATAATCTCTTCTAAAGGCATGTCTGCTAAACAGTTGAAGAGAATGATCAAAATCCATTTCAGTAAGTTCGTGCTTCAAATCAACATCTTTGAGAACTTCCTCGTTTCTTGTGGTAATAATAACCTTACTTCCTCTGCCGAACCAGCATTCACCCATCCCGACTAGAGCCTCCAACTGAGTTTTTTGGTCGACATCATCAAGTACAAGTAAAACCTTTTTAGAGGATAACCTACTCTTGATCTCAGTAATCCCTTCATTAATACTCTTGATGGATGGGCATTCCTTTCTTAGGACTTTAGAGATGAGCTGATTCTGCAAACTCACAATCTCTGTCTCTCGAATGTTAGACAGGAAGCAACAGTTATCAAAATCAGCCGACAGTTTATTATAGACAATTGTGGCAAGAGTTGTCTTTCCAACACCACCCATACCATAGATACCAACAATCTTTGTTCCAGTGGTCTGTTCGCCTATCTTTTCCATGATTTGGTCCACTTGATCGTCCATTTCAACCAAGTAATCAGTGACTGCCAGGTAGTTCTTTTTCAACTCGATCAAAAGCTTCTGAACAATTTCTTTTGTGAACTCGCCTTTGCCTCTGATAGTATTGAAGGCAACAGGACTAAACTGTTAAATCAAGATGAATAGAATAATATCTAAGGTACAAGCAAACCATGCACAATAATAAATTCAAGTACCTCTCCTTGAGTTCCCATCCCTTTAATTCTCCAACCTTTTTAAGAGCTGCCTTCCAATTCTGAATAGTCTTATTTGTGTAAAGGTGCTTACCTATATGTGACTGCATGGCCTCACCGTAAGTTCCATTCTGCTTACGAACCTCGGATGGTTCAACATCATAGAAAATGGGCATAATCTTTTGTCCCCACTTTTCCTGGCACTTCACCATCTGAACCAACTCCATGAGACACCATTTACTGGCAGCATATTGTTTAGAAAAGATAGGAATCGAGATTTTTGACTGCTTAATCGCTTGGAGAAGCTCCGGGCCAATCTCTTCCCCAACGCGAAGCTCTTCATCATCTCTAAAAACTCGTATTCCGGCATCAACAAGGCTGTGGTAAAGGTAATCAGTGATGTCGCGGCGAGTATCGAATCCTTTAAAGCTCAAGAATACTTCATAATAAGGTTCCATTGGCTTCTCCATTTCCTGAATTTTTTTAGGACTTGCAGGGACTTCATATCCCACCTGAAAAACGTCTATTATGAAAGTGGAGTGATGATGATCATGATTTCTCTCACAAACTCTTTTTTTTTAAGTCACTCCAGAAAGAAACTTCAATGACAAATGCACAAGCTCCTTCTGGGGCCTTACACTAGACACCAAAATATGTCTGCTTCCTTTATAAAAAATATAGTAGAGAAGTGGAACCATCTCAATTCTAAAGGAAGAAATTTCCTAATTATTGCAGAATTATTGGTTTTAGTTCACACTCGAAATTGAATGGGAAAAAAAAGAGAATATTTCGTGCGAAATAAATCACTGTCAACCTATATTTGTCTTAAACTCTTTCTTTAGGTGATAAAATTTCTCTTTAAAGGTGACGTTGGACGTCCTCTGCACATAAGCGCCTAATTTTGCTTGTAGGTTGACTAATTGTCTTATTATCTGATAATAAATTATGATCAAACCTTCCTAATTTCGTTTAACCAGAATACATTTGACAAAGACATTCCACAACACTCAATTAGTTGCTGCCTCAACCAAATGGATGCTGGTGAAGAACTCATTCCCCTATGACGATCTCATTAGAATAATGAAATCAAGAAATTATGCTAAGGCAAATGCAACCCTCACCATATTGGACTAGTTTCTTACGATCATAAACCGATCCCTAATTACAGCCATCTCACAGGTTATCTAAAAACAGATACACGGTCATGGGTGAGCATCAGTTAGGGTTGAAGATATTATCCACACTTGCCAGAAAGTACCAGCATATAAGAAAAATGGGATTTACTCACTAATCAATTATGGGGTTAATAAGATTTCAACAGAAAATAAAAGCATGAGTGCTATATTACTGTTTTTTCCAGAAAATAAGTTGGAACGCACAGCAGTGTAGGGATGAGAGCCGCATTTTATGAAAGCAGAGAGTTCCGGTTCACCACAGAGTGCAACAGTATAGCGTATTCAATCCGTCTCTACTGTTAAATACAGAGCTGAGGGTATCAATTTTCTGCCTAGAAGCGTTCTTACTGCTAATCACTAGACAATAATGTACGAATTTGTCATATCGAAGTCTCTTAAAGATAACACTATCACTGCTCGCACAAAAAAAAAAAATCCCATCAAACAAATGAAATCAACAGATCCACTCAAAACTAATTTAGCTTTTAGCGCCAGCAATCCACGCGAAAACTCAGAGACAGAGAGGTGGCGACCTCGTAAGACTGAGCGTTGTCGATGATGGAATTGGACTCGCCTCCGCCTTCGCCTTCGCCGCCGCCGCCTCTCCGATATCAGAAAGTTTCGATGGTCAAGGGTTTAGGCGTCGATCTTGGAGGTGGTATTGCGTTTCAGGATCTAAGCCCCGTTAGTTGCATAGATGGAAGTGGATGAGCAGGGTTCTAGCATGTGACTCGAGTTAGAGGCTAATGCTACTAGTGTTAGACGCAACTGCAGTGATCAATCATGGAGTCAACTGAGGAAAGAATTTGATGCTGATCTGAGAGTCCCCCTCTTCTTTCCATCAAATTCCGCACCCAGTTGCATTACAGAACGGGCCCAATTCATTAAAAGGAAGGCAAAAAAGGAGAGGAAATTACCAGAGATGGAGGGCGTGAAGGTGGAGAGTCCGGATCCAATGTTGGGAAGCAGACAAAGATACAAAGAATAAACACCATCAGCTTTGGTTTCCCGACGAAGAAAGACAAGACTTCCATTTTAGACGGTGAATTCACCCTCCTTCGCCGTGCCCTTCCAGGAGAGTGAGGGCTTGCTAGTTGCAGGGAAACTTCAAGCCGACCGTGAAAAAGTGAATGCGCGTTGCTTTTGACTTTTGAGGTAATCGAGTTGAGCTACTGGAAATTTCTCGAAGTCCGAGGATTTTTTGACACGAAAGGCGAGAGTACAGGAGGATTTTCATTGCATGTTTTCGTTTAAAAATCATACAATTTATATTAATTGATATTCTATTAATGACGATGAAGATGAAGCTCAGGCCCATTCTAATTTTACATATATTAAACCAAAAAATTTAGAATTCATATAATTTAATTATGTCAGAGTTATACACAATGAGTTCCAAAATAAAATAAAAAAATTTAAAAAATAACATCTTAGATGTTATAACTGTGGTACAATACTCATTTTAATGCTATAACTTTTTTGGGATTAGTTGAGTGATATAACTTTCATTCAATGGTCACTTAAATAACATAATCATTTTTTTTCGATTGCTTGTGCCATAACTTATTAAAATCGTTGACCGAAGAATGAACATTCCTACAAGGACCACTGGTCTACCATTGTCCTTCTTAGTTCTCCTATGTTTGACTCTTCCTCTTTTTCCAAATTTTTTCTTTTTTCTTTTTTTAAATTCTTCTTAAAATTTATTGACAAGCCATATTAATGCCTCCATCTTCAGGGAAAAAAAAGTCATGTTAGCTTTTCCTGTTAGCTAAATTGGGTGGAGTTAATAGCAGGATTTGATTATAGTAATTTAATAAATTTTGAGATTTAATTATACTTTTTGAAAGTTTAAATTTAAATACACTTTTGCAACATATTTTAAAACTTATGAAGCATTCATCCCCTCTTAGAGGATAATAACACAAATTATCCTTAAACTTTGGATCAATGTGTAATATTATCATTAAATTTTTAATTTGTTCAATGTAATCTATCAAATATTGATAGATGTTCAATTTAGTCTTTAGATTAAACGCGTTATTTCCATATTATTTAATGACTAGATTGAACATTTGTTAATAGTTCAGGAATCACGTTGAATAACTTAAATTTTAAAAATGACATCACATATTTTGTCAAAGTTCAACGATCAGAGTAAACAAATTCAAAATTTAGAGACAATATTGGATATTGGACAAAAGTTTAAGGATTATTTATGTCTTTTTTTTCATTTTTTAAATCTAAAACTCCAAAAACTTAAGGATAGACAAATAAAATTCACATATAATTTTTTGATAATTTTCTGAGATTTGAGTGATAATTTAAATTTTAACAAAAAGGTAAAAGAACTACTATTAACTACTTTAAGTCCAAGCAAAGAGGCACTAAATCAATTAATTGTAGCCATTTTTTTACAAAGTCACTTCGCATGGGCACCATTTTCATGGGAGAGACGACGGATGCGTTGACGCTCAGGAAAGTGAGGACTTGCTAGTTGCAGGGAAACTTCAAGCCGACCGTGAAAAGGGGCACAGGCGTTTTGCTTTTGACTTTTGGAGTAATTGAGTTGAGTTTCTGGAAAATTTCTCAAGGTCCAAAGATTCTTTGGCACGAAAGGCGGGAGTACAAGAGATTTTCATGAGTGTTATTAGTTTAGAAATCATTCAATTTATGCTAATTGATATTCTTTTAATAACGATAAAACCCTTCTTTTGTAAGTGAAAACCAGGGCCATTCAAATTTTACATGTACTAAATCCAAAAATGTAGAATTTATATATTTTAATTAATTGAGATGAATTATGTCAGACTTATTCATATTGAGTTCATAAGACAAAAAAAGGTTAAGAAAAAAGAAACACTATAAATGGCATAACTTTCGTACAATATTCACATGAGTTCTATAACTTTTTGGGATCACTTGAATGATATAACTTTGTTCGGCACTCACTTAAATATCATATCCATTTTTTTTTTATCACTTGTGCCATAACTTTTTAAAATCATTCACTCAAATGTCAAAAAATCGACATGGTATAATATTTGTGATGAATGTTTTAAAAGTTATAGCACTTAAGTAAAGTTATGACACTCAGGTAAGGTCCTGTTTAGTTCAACTTTTTGGAAATGTTTTTGCAAAAATGCAAATACCTTTGGGTAAATGGAGTTTTCCAAAATGCAAATAGCATTTGATGAATTGTAATTCTAACGTGTATTGAGAAATAATTTTGGCAAAAATATCATTTGGTAAAATTTGCATTTGTAAATAACTTTTATTAAATTAAAAAAAAAACATTTGTATTTTTTTTTTTAAGTCTCGCCACCGACCGGCCAGATCTGGCTGCCGAACCGCCGGATCTGGCTGCCGGACCTGCAGATGGCCAGATTTGGCCCTTGGACGCTATCACCTGAGGTCGCCCACCTCAGGCAAGGCCACCTAGGTTCGCGAGGCCGCCTGGTCAGGCGACCCCAGGCAATGGCCGCCAAGGGTCGCACGACCTCAGGCGGCTGTCGCTTGGGGTAGCTTGACCTTGGCAACCGTCGCCTGAGGTCGCCCGACCTCAGGCGGCCGGTTGGGTCGTGCGACCTCAGGCGGCCAGCTGGGTCGCGTCATTCAAGCCATCAGTCGCCTGAGGTCCAATGTCGATCTCCAGGGTCGGGTGACCCTTAGGCAGCGGTCGCCGCCGCGCGCGACCTGTTGGCCGGTGGTCATCGGCCTCCGATCGGCTTTTTTGTGCGGTGGTTTTGGAGAAGATGAACAGTAACCAACTTACATTTAGAAAATGCAAGTTCCCAAAGTATCTTCATACTTGCTTTGGACTAAGAGCCTTTAGAGTCCTTTTAAGATGCAATTGTATTTTCCCAAAGTTGAGCAAAAACACAAACCAAATGCGTTTGCATTTGGTCAAGGGACTTTAGAGTCTCAAAGCCCATTCCAAAAGCCAAACCAAACGGGGCCGAAAATCGCCTCTATTTTCATTTTTTTGTATCGTGCATATGAAAAGAAAAACAAGAGAACAAAACCAACCTGACCTGGTCAGTCATTTGATGATTTGGTTCTGTATTTTTGGCAGGGTTCACAATTCAATCGATCCTATTTATTTAAGATGAGTTGGTTTTTGAAAAGAAAATTACTAAAAAGCAGAAACTTCTAATTTGAGTTCATATAGAGATCGTCAGTTTTCTTGCTGGCTTCTTGGTCATTCCTAGGATCCTGTCCTTCAACTTGCTTTCCTCACTTCCTGAATAAAAATTCCCTTGCGTATTCATTTAATAATAATAGGCTCGGATAATTTGTCGAGATTACCTAGTACTGACACACAAAAGTCATCTCCATGTATGGCGTGCACCAAGGTTTGCAGTTTCACATCTCAAAGGGGAGGATGCTTTCTTGACCTCGGCACAAGTGTCTTTTTCGGAATGTCTCAAATGCCAGTCTCTTGAGCCAGTGAATTCTTCTATTCTGCTGTTCCTTCGAGCCGGTGAATTCTTCTTCTTCTCTGCTGTTCCTTCAGGAAGACGATACAGTCCATTGATCCGTCTGTGGAAATAAAATTTCTCCTCTTTCTGAACCTTCAATCTCCTCTGCGTTAATTTGTATAACACCAAACGCTCCAGTTAGTTGTGGTACGCTCTACCCTTATGCAGATCTTCTGCTCCTTATGTCCAAATAGACTTGTGTTTGCATTGTGTCAGCTACAACCCAACAGTGCCAGTGAAACTCGGCCAAACAACAGTGCACATTAGACACAGAAAAGAGAGCTCTTCTGCTCACGCATTTTATCAAATGTTACTATGGTATGAACGTTGAAGAGAAATCGAAGGTTAATGACTCTCCATGAACTAACAAACAGCGGCATCAGCCAGCATTTCCATTTCAGAAGACATAAAGTCCGATTCACTCAGCTCCTCATGGGCCTCATAGTCATCCGTAATGGCGACATACCAATCTCGCTTCATCTGTCCTAAGAGATCTTAACAAAGAATAAATATCACCCTTATGATGGTGCCTCTTGTCCTTGACAATGAAGACATGAACTTGACCCTGAATTTCTATCCAGCTACAACCGGGCTGCTTGACTACTCCTCGTTGCCTCATCAGCTTCCTTATTCTGACGACGTCGCCCCATTTTTTACTTTCCGTGTACATGTTTGAGAGCAGAACATAAGGTCCAGAGTTCAATGGGTCGATCTCTAAGAGCTTCTCCGCTACATGCTTTCCTAGCATTATATCCTTATGAACTTTGCAGGCTGCAAGCAGCGAACCCCAAACGGCAGCATCAGCTTGCATGGGCATTGCCTCTATTAAGTCCTTTGCTTCACTGAGACAACCAGATCGATCGAGCAAATCAACCATGCACGTACCTTTACCGGTGCCAGACCATACTCCTCGACCATCCGCTTGAAATAATGGCGCCCCTCTTCGACCAGCCCTGCATGGCTGCATGCACATAGAACCCTGATCATAGTGACACGGTCTGGTCTCTCACCAGATACCAACATTTTCCTGAATATTTCAAGCGCCTTTATCCCATAACCATTCTGCGCATATCCGACAATTATGGCATTCCATGAGACCTTGTCCCTCTCCAACATATTTTTGAACACCCATAAACCATCTTCCACAGCTCCACATTTAACGTACATGTCCATAAGAGAATTTCCAACAAAAACATCGGATTCTTCTCCAGACTGGAAGTGAAATCCGTGCTTCAAGACATGAGCATGAGCCTGCTGCCCCAACTGCAGATCGGCAAGATTTGCACACGCATTGAGAAAATTTCCAAATGTGTAGTGCGTCGGCACAATGGCTTCCCTCTTCAAAAGGCGGAATAAACCAAATGCTTCTTCATTCTCTCCATTCTGGGTATACCCTGCAATAAGGGCACTCCAAGAAACTACATTCTTCTCCATCGTCCTCGTGAACATTACTCCTGCAGTTTTGAGACTTGCTGCTTTTGCATACCCGCTTACCACGGAGGTGGCTGACACTATATCCCTGGTAGGCATTCTGTCAAAAACTGCTCTGGCCTCGCTAATTCTAGAGCACTTAGAATACATATCAACCAATGCATTTCCTAAAACAACATCATTTCTAAATTTCTCACATTTTACAACATGGGCATGAATTTGCATCCCTTCCTCAAGTGCCGACAGGCTAGCACATGCGCTGACCACACTGACCAAAGTGACCTCATCTATTTCAAACCCACAATCCATCATGCTCACAAAAACCTCAAGAGCTTCACCGGCTGGACCATTTTGTTCATAACATGTAATCAAGCTGTTCCAAGAAACTACATTTCGAGAACTCATTTCATCAAAAGCCCTCTGTGCACAAGCCATGTTGCCACACTTGGAGTACATGTCGATAAGAGGAGAGCCCATATGAACATCGGACGAGCACTCGGACTTCGACATCAAAGCTGAATCTGCTGGCCCAGATTCATATCCCCTAACCCAGCGCATGCACTAAGAGCACTACCAAATGAGTACTCATTATTCACATAATTCTCCCTATGCATCTTACCAAAACATCGCCAAGGCTTCTTCGAATCTTTCATGCTGCGCACAACCCGACAGCATCGAATTCCACAAGCACTGGTCGGGTTCTGGCATCGACCCGAATATCTTTTCCGCTTCATCAAGAGAACCCAGTCTGATCAACCCACCTAAGATCGCGTTCCACGTGAAGGTATTCTTCTCAGGCATTCTATCGAACATCCTGCAGGCTTCGTCAAGGCACCCGCATCTCCCATAAACATCGATGAGCCGGTTCTGGATGAAAACCTTGGCGGAGAACTGGGTCCTGTTGATCCTCGAGCGTGGATGAGGCAAGCGTCGCGCGCTGACTTGGACAGGCCGCAGCCGTCCAGGAGCTTGGCGAAGGGGGACGAGGTGGCGAAAGACAGATAGCCCGCCAGAGCCTTGACCTGCGCATGCCTCGCCATTCCATCATATCATCGTAAGAAGTGAACTCTCTCGGCGAAGATTCGCAAAGGTGCAAATTGAATGCGATGGGGAGTTTCTGTTGACCGTTATATGCTTCCCCCCTTCAGCCAGACGCGCGGGAACATGATACGAGCGCTCATATGAAGTGGGGCAAAGTTGCAGTGGCAAAATGGTAATTTAGCATAACAATCTACTAATTAGACTCATGACTATGAATTAAATTTTTAATTATGAGTAAATCTAGGCTATAAATTGAAATATGTCACCCTTAATGGGTATCTTGTTGTAAGTCACTAAATTAAGATTAGTCATATTTAAAATCTATACTTATTGCTTTATCAATTATAGTTATAAGCTTAATATATGACAAGTCAATTTTATTAAGAGATAGTTGGATTATTTACAAATCAAACATAAATTATGGTTTAGTAATTTTGATCATTCTAATTATAACTCCTTGCGACCAAAACAAAAAAAAAATTGTAACTCACCATTGAAAAAATGCAAAAACCAATTCTAGAGAATGAAAATTAGATCTATGATGGATTAGATGGGATAGTTTTTCATTGGCCCCCTCCCTGGAGGAATAGCTAACCTTGATTTTAAGAGAATAGCTATTTCTTTGATGGAGCTAATCTTGATTTACTTCTTGACCAACTAAGGACTATCTTATCATGAGTAGATTGAGAATAATGTAGCTATTGTGATATTTCTGTATTAACTCACAACATTGGTAATGTTCTAACTTAATTGCACTTAACTTTAGAGTAAAACTACCAAGATAGGCGGTTGTACTTTCAAGAGGTCACTTATCTTGATAATGCTTTAACTTGACCGCACTTAACTTTCAAGTGGAAATATTTATTGATCTCATGGGGAAGTGCTTGTCTGCATGCCAAATGATAAAATCGTGAAGTTTGAAATGGGATGGGTCTCAATAGATTATATCTCAAGTGAATTAACTCAGAAACATCACAGTTATCTGTCCTAGAACAAAAGGTGCAGTTGGATTTTCAATTAAGACGCATCTTGTTCAACTAAGGTTTGTCCCTTTTGTTTTGTTTTGTTTTTTTGCTTTTTTTTTTTTTTTTTTGTATTGTTGAATGAATAATTTGGACATCGTCCTGTTATGGTAAGAAAAATCAATTGATCTTCTAAAATGTGCGTTGCTGTGAGCCTTTGTGAGGGAGAGCTTCATGATAAGAAATGAAGCCCATCTGAACGCACATCCAATCCGTCAAGGCTTTGAAACTCTTTCGGCTTTATGCGACCAAGAACCGTCACATCTGGGAGTTGTCTCCGGTTTTAGAAAGGGCTATTGATGTTCTTATTTCCTGGCGAAGTAGGATATGTAAGACAGACAAATTCCTGGGAAGCCTAGGTAAGAACCTGAGGTTCTTAAAAACTGAGGACAAGTTTCCTGAGCAGAGGAAGGAGAATGAGATATGAAGATAGGGTGGTGATTTGCCGGGCTTTCAAGACTCTAGTTTGCTTAACCTTCCAATCCACCAAGGATCATGGAGCTTCTTTAAGTCCGTAAGTGTCCTCAGGATACCTCAACGCATATAAACACAGCCCAACTTGGACTGAGGTGCAATAATAAAAACGAACATATTCATGACTTATCTTTCTGTAACTCACCTGAACTTCAAGTGCCTCCTCGTAATTTCCTATACTACTTAGCTTCTCGAGTTTCATATCATTTGCTTCACGAGCAGTATCTCTCCCAAGGTCTCTTAACCAATCACGCATCTGCAGTCGAGAGTCTTTTCTAATTTTTATTAGTCATCTGCTGGAGAACTTGAACAGCTTCTTCAGAGAAAAGATTACAGCTCTCCCACACGTGACACAATTCTTTTATCAAACGCAACGAATAATCGAGCAATATCTAAGAATATGTTTTCTGTCAAGAATCTAATGCCTCAATCCTGATCATCAACTTCTTTTTAACATCAGGAAATTTTTCCAACCTTGTCAATATGGTATTCAGCTTTGTTATGGTTCTCCCCGACAAGAATGAACCTGCAACCTCAAGTGCTAGAGGAAGACCATCGGAAATATTCACCACTTGTATAGAAACAAGGATGTACCCCACTGATGGATAATCTCTTCCAAAGGTGTGTCTGCTGAAACGTTGGAAAGAATGAACAAAATCCGTGCAAGTAAGTTCTTAAGTGCAATCAACCATAGTCGCACTGAGTACTCCCACGTTTCTTGTGGTAAAACCAATCATGCCTTGCCACGAGAGCGTGTAAGTTTATTCTTATGTCGACATCATCAGGAAGTAGAACTCTTCCGGAGGATTACCTCCCCTTAATTGTATTTATCCCTTCATCAATATTATTGATTTCTGACCATTTCCATACTAGAGATGAGTTGATTCTGCAAATACTCTACACTCTTTTGCTTTGACGTTTCTCGAATGTCAGCAAGGAAGCAACAGCAATTAAAACCATCTCAAAATTTATTGTAGACAATTTCAGCAAGTGTCATCTTTCCAACACCACCCATTCCATAAATTCTGATCATGCTTGTTTCATTCGTGTGAGCGCCAATCATCCTCATGACTTCATTTACATAACTATCCACTGCAACCAAGAAATCTGATACTACCAGTAGGCCTTTTTCAACTCCATCAAAACCCCCAACCAAAAAACCAAAAAAAAAAAAACCCAATGAAACTCCATCAAAACCTTCCTGACAACTTCCTTTCAGAACTCACCTTCCCTCTGATGGCGTTCAATGCAAAAGAACCAAGATGTTGAACTGAGTTAAACAAAGTTCCTTCCAGGAAACAAACAAGTCATAAGGGATGAATTTAGTTACCTTTTGGGATTGTTTTGGAAGTCCCTTCCCTTTATTGCTTTAACCTCAATGAAAGCAGCCCTCCAAGTGTGGAGAGTCTCATGATCAAGCCGCTTCTTGTTTTCATGAGAATCAAAGGCTTTGTTGTAGAACCCAGTTTGATATCATACCCCTCATGGTCCAACATCATAGAAATTGCGTCCTCTTCTTTTCCTGCACTCTGCCATCTGCACCAATTCGTTGAGGCACCTTTCACTGGCAGCATATCCCTTAGAGAAGATGGGTATCAAGGATTTTTAACTGCTCCATCGCTTGAAGAAGAAGCCCTTCATCATCTTTACATACTCGAATTCCAGCATCTTTCATGTTGGTATACAGGAAATCAGGTATGCCAGAGCATATCTGGATCTCTAAAGCTGAAGAATGCTTCTTAATCATATTTTATTGACTTCCCCATTTCCTGAATAGTAAGGTGCAACAATAGCACATCAATATGTGAAATTACATAGTCAATGGTCATGATGCGTCATCATAATTATCTTCTCTTCCTTTTTGGTACATTTCTGTCACCGAGACTTACGCCAAGACATTCATATTGCACCTGAAAATGTTAAATACGTAGATGCAGTGATGATCAGGCTAATTTCTATCAGATGCCAAAGCAGAAATCTATTCTGGTATAGAGAACCTCTTTGACAAAAGCATATTTTTTCTTGGCATTTTGTGCGAGCAATTAGAAAGCACAGCACCCTCTTTCTTTACGGGCCTTGTAACAGTGAAAGGGGTAAAAAGAAACCTATATAAATGATATGTAATGATTTTCTCTGGAAAGATGAGCCATTTCAACTACTCAGATTTACTATCCAGACTGCCCGTATTAGTTTGTTATATAAATGGAAATACAGTCCTATTCACTAAAAAGATGCAAACAATATTCTGAGTAATGCTCCAAATGGCCAATGAAATAAGAAAACAAAGAAAAGTGGAGCAACATTAGTAGTCTGTTTATTGTTTGACTTATTTCTGTTTTGATGCACTACTAAGTCTGATTATAAAAAAAATGACTTATTACCTGATGATGACTCCTTTGATTTCAAGTGACGAGGAAGTGGAAAAGGAAGTGGAGTTCTGCAAAAACATTGTCGCTCATTACAAAGTTGGATTCTGAAGCAGAAATAACAAAGACATGAGACACTACTTAATACAGAGGCCAAGAGTTCAAAAAGAAGGAATACGTATTACTTGGTCTATCTTAAATTTTGGTCAAGGCTTCACAACTTTCTTATCAGAAAGCACTGCTCAAAGATTGCCTTCCTCTGCATTCTTTTTCATTTTATGCAATTGAACCTATAATTGCAGGTCAAAAGAGATTAATCGTAAGTGCAATTTGCCACAAAAAATGTCCCATCTTTCTGGCGGCTTGATTGATTGACTTACTAGGCCATAGAAAGGAAGTGTGAATCTACTTCACAGTTATCTTCATAACCTCCCTTCTTTGATGTTAGCCACATATTTGACAGACAAATTATGTCAAAAGAACAACATTCAACTAGAAATTCCGTCAAACGACTCAAAATCTGCAGGTTAGATACCATTTCCAGTTCCCAGAGGAGCTTGGATTCATCATAAGGAATTCCACAGAAAGGCAGAAAACAAGGGATTATTGATAGCCAACATTCGGCTTTGCTATCCATATAAACTCACAAATCAGCAGATAATTTAGCATTAATTAGCTCAGGTAATAGTAGAGGCACTAACATTCATTCATGAGAGAATAGGAAAGAAATAATAGTATGATGGTTGACTTGCAACTGATGGAAAATCAGAGATTGGTGTACTGAAGTTCGAATAAAGTGAATAAAATCAATGGCTTTCTTGTCTCTCTCATGTGCTAAAGTTCTCCAAGTTGGCTATTATCTCATCTCTCCATTTCTGTCCTTAATTTCATCTTCTTGAATCACTATGTACTAACTCAGAAGAGACTGTGTTAGGCTATAACTAAATCCCATTAGCCAAATGAAATCAAATAATTCCAATATAAATAATTTAAAGGTTACCTCAGAAACCATCGAGGATGTGTGGTGCCAGGCAAGGCGACGTCAAGATTGTGCGACCTCTGCAACCACTGCCGAAGGGCTGGATTTGGGTCAATCGACCCTCGACCTCAACACACAGTGGCTCAGGCAAAGACAGCAGCTCGACAGTCAGTGCGGCCCAAGTGAGGGCCATTAGGGCTTCTTGATGCCAGGTGAGGTGACACCGAGGTCACGTGGCCTCCTCGACACCTTTATAACTCCGCATTCTCTTCCTTTTTCGTGAAAAAAAAAAGGACAACTAGCCAAAATGTTGACTGCTCTGCATGTCTCATTTGTTTATGTCAATGATACACTGGCTTCACAGTTGCTTCCTCTCTTCAATGCGTGGGCCAAAAAATGGTTCATTTTTCCCCCTTCCACGCTGATCAGCAACTCCAAATAGAATATTGCTTTAAGATCCTAAGAAGAAGAGAGATTTGAAAACTGATTGATTCATCATGAAATCTACAGCAGTAATCATTACACTCTTCACAGATCAATTTGCTGGTTAATTCCAATCGGTAAATAGACTTTCTCTTTGACTGATTCCTTGGCTCGACCTATTTACTTCTCTGGCTCAGACTTGGTGACATCCTTCAAAGTCCTCCAATCATCAGATCCCAGCAAATATTTTAGCTTCTCACACTCATGTATCCTCAAATATTTTAGCTTCTTGAAGCTTGATGGAGCCAGTAGCTTTTCCAGATCTCTGCAGAACTCAATACGAAGTATCTCCAGTGATTCTAGTCTGCCTTGAATCTCAACCATTTTAGGACAATTATACAGTTCAAGTTTCGTGAGCTTGCTTAAGGTAGTGAGGTCAGGCAATTTTTCCAGTGATGTAACTCTAACAAACTTCAATGATCTCAGGTTCTCCAAGCCTTCGAGACCTTGAATCTCTGTTATTTCACAACTTGTAACTTCCAAATCCGCTAGTACCCTCAAGTTTGAAAGGTCTATCGATGTCTTCATTTCCCAACAACCTTTTATAACTAAGCTCAACAAACTCGCAGGAATCCTTGGAAGGCATTTCACGTTTTCGCACCTGAGCTCAAGTTCCTTGAGTTCAGAATGGAGAACGAGGTCTGGAGATAGGGTGGTCAGGTAAGGAGATTCCAGCCATATAGACTCTAGTTTGTGTAACCTTCCAATCCACCAAGGACTGGAAGTTTTCTCAAGTTCAGAAGGGTCCATCTTAGAACTCCACAAGACCAAACTCAAATCTCTTAAGTTCAATAGGTTTGAGAGATCTGGGAATGTCTTCATTGACCAAGTGCCAAAGTAAAGACTGGTCAGACTTTCAGGAAGCTTGGGCAATCCCGAAACTCGAGTGTATGTCAGTCTCAAGACTCTTAGAAACTTTAATCTCCCGATATTGCTCAGCATTTCCCCTTCCAAACATCCACAGCGGTCAGCATCTAACTCTTCAAGCTTATACAATAGTGCTATGGCACTGGGTAGTTTTCTCAAGGTACTGCAGCGTATTCTCAGTACTTTCAAATTCTTCATATTTCCTAATGAAGAAGGTAGCATTTGAACCTATGAGTGGGATAGATCCAACTCGACTAGTGATTGCAAGTTCCCAATGGACTCTGGAAGTTGAGTAATCTCAGTTGCTACCAATGAAAGCTTCAATAATGATGCTAAGCAGCCAACTGAACTACAATCATTCAAATTTTTACAATTACGAGCACTAAGAATTTCCAGTTTCTTCATTCCTCTCCATTCGGGAATTTCTCTTATTGATGTGCCATCCACAAGAATTTCTGTTAAAGCTTCTAGTTTAGCAAGCTCATCTGGCAGCTTGCTGAGTTTAGTGCAGAACTTTAAGTTTAAGAAAACTAACTGCTTTAGCTGACCAATAGATCTATCAATATGGACCAACTTCTGACATCTTTCAAGAATTAATCTCTCTAAAAATACATGAGATGAGAAGTCAGGCGTTCTATTTAACTAACTGCACCCAGTCAGATTTAGAACCTTTAAATTCTTTGCCATCTGTAAGGGAGAACAACAAAATTTCAATCCCATTAAGGAAATAGGCAATTAAAAAATATATATTGAAATTATTTTGAAACACCTCCTAGGCTTCTACCTTGATGTGGCTCCATCCACTCCATTTTTTTGTAATTTTACTCCATGATAGATCAAGAATCACTAGCTTTGTCAGGGAAAGAGCGGTCAGCTTAAAAGTTGCAGGAAAGTTATGCCATGAAAGCCATCCCAACATAAAAAATATGTATGGACTCCTTCGGAAAAAACTGGCTGGAAGAACGTTCAAGCAGCAACCACACCGAAAAGAACTGACTTGAGCAAAACAATGCGGATTTGTGCTTGTCTCATTGGAGTTTATGCCATCCACTTGCAAGAATCTTAGGTTTGATAGACTGGCAAATGCTTCATATGTAATGTTGTATTTGCAACTACTTTCAAACTTGAGACAAATTGCTTTAACATTTTCTAATCCCTGGCCATACAAAAAGGGAAATAGCAGTTAGAAAGCACATAGTTCTTGTTTGGAAAATTATATTCACTCGGGGTGCTATCTTTCCTCGAAATTTATATATTACTTTAGGAGATGTGTCGGTACTGTGAGTGGAAAAGAAATATACACAAGAAACTCTTTTAATTGGTGAGTAGTTAAATAGAACGCTCTTGAGAATGAATGACTTTGTATACTCACCTTCGTCCTCATAAGCAGATCAAACACTTCATCATGATTCCATACTCTGCTTTGCTTCTCTGATTTCATAGCACACTCTTGACGAATGATTTCACGTCCAAGGTCTCTTAGCTGATCATGCATCCAAATACAGTTGTCTTCTTTAATCTTTATTAAAGACATCTGCTGGAGGACTTCAATGGCTTCTTCAGGAAAAAGCTCGCAACTTTCCCACATATGGATCACAATTCTTTTATCAAAACCAATGAAGAAACAGGCAATATCAAGGAATATGCTCTTTTGTCTATCATCTAATGCCTCAAAACTGATCTTCAACTTCTTTTTTATGTCCTCATGAAGAACTGTTTCCAGCTTCTTTAATGTGATATCCCATTGTGCTTTGCTTTTTCCAGATAAAAGTGAACCCATAACCTCCAGAGTCAGAGGTAGACCGCCACTAATCTTCACAGCTTTTATGGAGTAAGGGCGGAATTCGTCCAGAGGACAATCTCTTCTAAATGCATGTCTGCTGAAAAGTTGCAGAGAATGGTCAAAATCCATGCAGGGAAGTTCATAAGTCCAATCAACTTTGGGCTCATGAAGAACATCCTTGTTTCTGGTGGTAACGATAAGCTTGCTTCCTTTGCCAAACCATTTGCGCTTCCCCAGGAAAGCATCCGGTTGAATCCTTTTGTCAACGTCATCAAGTAGAAGTAGAACTCTTTTAGAGTATAACCTCTTCTCAATTATCAAAGTCCCTTCATCCACATTATTAATGTCTAGCTTCCTTCTAAGGAGTTTAAAGATGAGCTGATTCTGCAAATACTCAATACCCTTCTGCTCGGAAGTTTCTTGTATGTTAGAAAGGAAGCAACAACGCTCAAAATGATGGGAGATTTGGTTGTAGATGATTTTGGCAAGTGTCGTCTTCCCAACACCACCAATGCCGTGGATTCCAACAATCGTAGTTTCATCAGTGTCAGCAAACACCGTTCTCATTATTTCACCCACATGATTGTCCATTTCAACCAAGCAATCAGATACGACTAAGTAGGCCTTTTTCAACTCAATCAAAACCTTGTTGACAACTTCTTCCACGAACTCACCTTTACCTCTGATAGCATTAAAGGCAAAATAACTTAGATATTAGAATAAGGTGCACCAAAAAAAAAAAAAAAAAGCAATAAAAGAAATTCATCTTTGGAGCAAAACAGATAATAGACCATGGTGAAGAGCAAGACCTGTTCGGATTGCTTTGAAAATCCCATCCCTTTAAAGCTCCTACCTCAGTGAGAGCAGCCTTCCACCCAAGGATGGTGTTTTCATCAAACTGCTTCCTCTTCACGTGCGAAAGAAAGGCCTCGCCATAATCCCCAATTTGATTTCGAACCTCAGATGGCCTGACATCGAAGAAAATGGGCATGATCTTCTGCTCGGTAGCTCTCCTGTACTCTACCATCTGTACCAATTCCATAAGACACCACTTACTGTCGGCATAACCTTTAGAGAAGATGGGTATCGAGATTTTGGACTGCTCAATTGCTTGGAGAAGCATTGGACCGATCTCTTTGCCGGGACGGAGCTCTTCGTTGTCTCTGTATGCTCGAATTCCAGCAGCAATGAGACCGGTATACAGGATATCAGCAATGTCCAAGCGTGTATTGGGTCCTCTAAAACTCAAGAATACTTCGTAACATGCTGACATGGCTTCACAACTTCCAGCGTTTGAGATGATTCGTCAGTAGACAAGCAGCAGCGGAATCATCGACAGCTTCTGCGATCCCGCCGTCTGTTTTCACCTCTTCCCGAAGATTTCTGTCGGGATGGGAAACAAATGTACGTGAGATCTGCTCAGTTCAATGATTGCTGTCAGTCTTTTTCTGGGTGACTTTGTGTCGAATATATACTATTGTCTTCAAAAACTTGAAGAAGAAAGCTTCATCTTCACTTCAATCGAGGTATACACTATTTATTTTTTCTGTTGGCCATATACAAACAAAATCCCTTACCAGAAAACTAGACGTTGTTGATTAGATTCTAAAATAGTCTCATTCCGGATCCGTGTCGTAACCTTGATAAGTCTGATTCTGAACTTTTCTTCATTCTGGCCTTGACACATTCTAAATTCATTAGAGTGAAATATGTTTCTGGGATAGAATAGACTTTGACAAAAATTCTCAATAGTAGCTCAGAAACATACTTATACCAATCATGTTCTAACCTAAGCATTAGCACTAGAAAATTTTGTCAACTTCAAAATTTGGTAAAAGTTTTTTCAACACCAACCACTGAAATTAGGCGCAACCATCACTTACATTCTTCCATCCACCATACTTAAAAGTCCAAGAGAGAAAAAAAAAATCCTAAAAAACTACTCTGACGAGTTGGATTCCACGAGATTAGACTGCGTCTTTGCCTTCAAAGTACCCTACCGATCATCAGAACCTAGAGAATCTTCTAGCTTCTCACACTTATGCATAAGCAAATATTTCAGCTTCTTGTGGCTTGATGGATCGGGTAACTTTTTGAAAGATTTACAGGAACCGATCCAGACTGTCTCCAACGATTCTATCCTTCCTTTGATCTCGACTGCTTTAGGACAACACTGCAGATAAAGTTTCTGGAGCTTCTCTAAGTTGGTCAGGTCAGGCAACTTGTCCAAAGATGGAACTCCTTCAAGCTTTAATGCCCTCAGGTTTTCCAAGCCCTGGAGGCCTCTGAACTCTCACTATAGGGCAATGAGCAACTTCCAAATCTGACAGTGCTTTCAAATTTGAAAGGTCTATTGATGTTTCCTGCATGATTATATATTTAAGTATGCCGAATTTGGGGGGAGGCGAAGTAGGCATCGCAGCTTCTTGCGGTGGACCAGTTCAAGTTCCTTGAGCTGTGAAAGAAGAATGATGTCTGAAGACGAGGAGGTTGAAATAATGACATTCCTACTGCAAGGACTCCAGCCTACCTATATTCTGATCCACTAAGCACTTGGAGCTTCATTAAATTCAAAAGCATCCTCAAAATTGTCAAAACATTGATTTTCCATACAATCTGTAGACTGGATTAGTAAGTAATTTAAAAGTAATTTAACATCGAATGACATACATTCTTTTGTTACTTTACATAATCAAAACCTCGTACAAAAGATCCACCTATGTAGAAACACTAATCTAAATGTCCCTAAACTCCAAAACCAACTAATATGGACAATATTTTGGAGGGGTGAGTCCAATTTCAGTAAATGAAAGTTCTAGGTCCACCTACTCACTAGTCAATCCAAGAACACAACAACATTGTAACAATTATTGTCAATTGGAAAACCAATACTCACTTAAGATATGCAATTCATGCACTATATACAAATGACTATAATTATTTGTGCAATGAATAAAATAGATGCACTCCAATGCACACAATTCAATTACTAATCTCATGTGCACAATACCCATTGCTTATCCATATACAGGAGGGAGTATTTATTCCATACTTGTCACCGATCATAACTTATCTCGACTAATGAGACATCATGATTACCAACTCATCACATAAAGTCATATAAACACTTTTGCCATGCTTTAGCCCATTCATCACGGGTGTCCTCCAGCGATGATAAATATACCACTCTACAGCCACATGATGATGGCTATCCCGGACTCATTCTCATCAACATTCATACACATTCTATTTTCTTTCTCAATCTTGAACCTCAAGTTCATAATATAACATTTGGGCTATTTAACTCGCATTATGTTACACATGCATACCATTTCGTGTATGAATCATTGGACTTCTTGTCCTTTCAACCATATAAAGGCCCATCTTAAATGGTAGCATATTCATTTTTTCCAGAGTCTTATAAACGTACCTAGGAAAATTAATTTTAGTGTTGGTATATTACTAATAACACTTGTAGAATTTCCATGGAGTTGGTAATTTACTTAATTATTAGAATATTGATAAATTCCTAATAGTCTTGTTCATTCACTTACAACAATGGTAAAATTTCAAAGGAGTTGATAATTTGCTACTTCCTTATTTTGATAATTTTTTTTTATAGTGTTAGTAATTTGTGTAATATGCAGGTAGAATACAAGAAGATTTGGTAGTTTACCGATTTAGTGGAAATTTGATAAATTTATGATAATATTGATAATTTACTATTGATTCACCTAACAAGCAAGTAACCAGTCATTTTTTTTTTTACAAGGAAAATTGGAATTCTACTATCATAGAAAATTTTCAATTTTCCAACCCCATGGCATCGTAGAATTTTGCCCCAAAGTTTCATACGTCTCTACTTCTGCGACAAGAACTTAAATCCCAACTAATAATTTCAAATTTTGAAACTTGAAACGCAGTAATTAATCATTCAGAAGCCCCTATAGAAATCTATTTTAAGTTATCAAAACTAAAGGGCCTTTGTGACCATTGCACATGATCATTATCTAGGGAGGGTTATGTTCATGCTAGACAAGATGTTTTGCCCCTACTCTTTCATTTCTTCAATGTGAAAATTTTCATGGGAAATCCGCAACAATTCCGTGAATATGGTCGCTGATGTTTGATTGAATTCGCAACACTAAATGCAACTCATTGGACATTAATATCTACAAATGACTTCTGGAGCAAGTCATCTTGAATCCTCGACGAGTTTCTCCCATGACGAGATTAATTACTAGTTGCACCCACTAAAAGTTTTAGAAGTAGGACCACAACAGACCGAAAAAAGAACAAAAAAGTTGCAGAACCAATCTATTATGGTAAGGTTTCTTGCTTTCCAGGACAATATTTTGGTTTTAGCTTGACCTTAATAAGCTCAGAAGAAGAGTGGAGTCCCAGTCAACTATATTGCATAAGATGAATGAAACTGACGCACAGGAGTTGCAATGTGGTTCGATAGAATGTGACTCATGGTTTAAAAGTTAGGAGAAGAAATTCCGACCGATCTGCTCCCTTCTCCGGCGACGCTCTTCTCCTCCGCCCCTCCCTGAGGATGGCCTGAGTTGCCGCCTCAGCCTCCTCCTCCGCCTCAACATCACTGCTCCCTTTCCCACTTCTGCTTCCATAGCTGGAGATTTTTCAGATCTGAAATGCAAGCGACGCTGGCATCACTCCCGTAGCTCGAGCATACCCAGATCCGCAAGGTAACCAGCTCTGGAGCCTCGCCCTTAGCCCGAATCGCCCTGCTGCCGCCGCCTCTTTCTCCTCCGGCCATCCCTGCCTCCACCCTCCTTCTCCAACCCTTAGCCAGAGCCGATCTTTACCCAGTTGCAGACTACGATCCTCCACCTCCCGAGACCTCCGTCACCACCGTAGCCACTCCCCATTTTCTTCCCAAAACCAGAACCTGAACCGATTCCAGGTGTTCTTTTTCGGCTAAACAAAGTGTGCACAGCAAGTGTTCCACCAAATTCCTGTGAGGAGGGAATCTAGGAGCTCGCCTGCTCTTCACCCAGTCAGCCTTCCGCCTTCTTGCCAGCTTGATTCTAAGGCGCATTCGGCTGCTGCCCAACTCCTTTCAGCCGGTTGATGGTTGAAGTCGAGGTCTCTAGTCGGGGTATCATATTTCATGGTCCAGGTTCTTAAGCATATCGACCCAACCACTTCTGCCCATAGGCTACGACTCATTTCGACAATGATGGTAAGTACGCCGTGTAGAAGAGGCAGTAGCTGGAAAGCCACTCCTTCGGTCACCCCAGAACTCGACGCTTTTTTTCTGCAGAAATAAAGAACAGCCTCTTCTGTTCAAAGACGGAGGAACCAAAGGTAGGAGCTCAGAATGACAAAGATACAAGTCTCTCAGGTACAACTTTTGTCGTTCTCCCTAGTTGCGATGATGATACCTTTTCCCGCGGGGAATTATTCTACTGGTAAACATATATGTGATAAAAAATTTCTTGAAAGGTGAGGTTGAAAGTCCTCTGCACATGAGCGCCTACTGTTGCTTGCAGGTTAACTAATTATGTTATTATCTGATAAGAAATTATGAGGAAACCTTCTCTTTAATTTCACCAAAATAGATTTGACAAAGACATTCCACAACACTCAATTAGTTGCTACCTTGACTGATGCAGACGAGGAATCACACTCCCCTATGACGATCTCATTAGGAAAGTGAAATATCAAGAAGTTGCACTGAAGCTAGTTCAACCCTCACATTTAGACTGGTTTCTAAAGAGCATAAACCGATCTCTAATCACAGTCAACTCTTAGGTCATTATCAAACACAGTCATCTCTTAGGTTATTAACAAACAGATGCAGGGTGAGCAGGTGAGCATTAGTTAGGCTTGAAGTATCGGCATTTTAGAAAAAGAGGAGTGAACTACAAATTAATTACAGAATCAATAAAATTTCAACAGAAGAAAGAGGCAATGAATGCTGTAACTGTTTTTCCAGGAAAAAAAGTTTGAACACGTAGAAGGGTAAGGATGAAAGTTGCTTTTCAAGGAAGTTGAGAGTTCCGGTTCAACACAGGGTGCAATATTATAGTCTATTCAGTCTGTCTCTACTGTTAGGTACAGAATTGAAGGTATCAATCAAGTAGTGTTCTTACTTCTATTTACCAGACAATAATATACTAATTTGTAGTATTGAAGTCTGTTCAAGACACCGATATCTCTGTTCACATACGAAAAATCCCATTAAACAAAATGAAATCAACTGATTCCACTCAAACTAATTCAGCTTTTAGCACCAGCCCAGTTCCTATTAGCATAAATTCAATCCCTACTTGTAGAAATCTGAGTTTTATTGACAAGTTGGTGCATAGATGTGGCAGTGTGTTTCCAGATCTAAGGCCCAACCGTAGCATAGATGGAAGCAGATGAGCAGAGTTTAGCATGTGACTGGAGTTAGGCAAAAGCTATTATTGTTAGATGCAAATGACGGGGATCAATCATCGAGTCAACTATTTAAAGAATTGATACTGATTTGAGAGTCGCTCTATTGTTTCCATCGCATTATATACCTAGTCGCATTGCAGAACAGACCCAACTCATGAAAATAGCAGTAGATGAGAGGAATTACCGGAGGTGGATGGGGTGAAGGTGAACTGTCCGGATCAAATGCTGAGAAGCTAAAAAAGATCTTGGCTCTGAGTTCAGCTGAAGAAAGACTCTTTATTAAACAGTCCACTCACCCTTGTGTCTTGCTGATGCAGGAAGGTGAGGACTTATTAGTTGCAGGTACACTGAAAGCCAATGACTATTGATGACCGAAGGCGCCAAAACAAGGAAGTTGGGATGTAAAGTAACCCTCCTGCACAGAATAGTTGCCTGAGTTATGACCTTGCAAGACAAACATTTGAAGGTTGAGGGCTCTGAAGTGTGTGAAACTGCTTAATACAGTTAACCATGGATGGTTCGAACAGTGCTTCCAAGCCATACTGGTGTGTTTGATTAGCACTTAGGAGGTGAGGCGGTCATCCACCCTCTTATCTAGCTGGACTTGGGGTAAAATGAATTGTCCATATTACCGCTAGAAGGAATCCTCAAATATTTTTCTTTTGAACAAGGAAAATTTAATTATCATATTATTTAGATTTTAATGGTCCAACCATTGGAAAGTACAATTGGTTACAAATATTATGGTATTATAAGTAAACAAAATATAATCAACTTATATTTATAAATAAGCTATGAATACCGATAAATAAATAATAGATTGATACCAAAAATAAAATAAAACAATAGATTGATATATTGACGCACTCCACCATCTGTACCAATTCCATAAGACACCACTTACTGTTGGCATAGCCTTTAGAGAAGATGGGTATCAAGATTTTGGACTGCTCAATTGCTTGGAGAAGCACTGGACCGATCTCTTCGCCGGTACGGAGCTCTTCATTATCTCTGTATGCTCGAATTCCAGCATCAATGAGACTGGTATACAGGATATCAGCAATATCCAAGTGTGTATCGGGTCCTCTAAAGCTCAAGTATACTTTGTAACATGTTGACATGGCTTCACAACTTCCAGCGTTTGAGATGATTCCTCAGTAGACAAGCAGCGGCAGAATCGCCAACAGCTTCTGTGATCCCGTTGTCTGTTTTCACCTCTTCACTGGTTTGTACAGAAAAATGGAAACAATGGAAGCGACGATCAATGCTGAGTGCGAGGACCGACCTCGGTGCACCCTCTAAACCTGTAAAAACAATGCTGTGAAGATTTCTGTCAGGATGGGAAACAAATGTATGTGAGATCTGCTCAGGTCAATGATTGATATCAGCCTTTTTCTGGGTAACATTGTATCTAATATATATTCCATCGTCTTCAAAAACTAAAGGAGGAAGCTTCCTCTTCACTTCAATCGAGGCATCCGCCATTTAGTTATTTTGTCGGCCATATACACACGATTCAAACGCGGCCTCTCTATGGCAGCCACGAGGGAGGATAAGATAACCTCGACGGAGCAAGCCAACAAAAGGGACAGCTTTTACCGTATTAGTGATGATTACCTTGGATTTTTTACTATTATTCTTCGTATACAAAAGCTACTAGTCCCCGATATGTTGATGAGTCCGTTAAAACTTTAAAAATTACTCACCCCTTGGAGGAGGAGGAATTGCTTATTGCAAACATTGGTATGTTCATTAAATATTTTTATTATAATAGATAGGGCTTGAAAGGGGTTTGCTTCGACCAAAATTCAAGCATGACCCGAAGATTTCAAGCCACAAATTCTGAAACCTCAAAGTTAGGCTTGGCTCGAGACAATATGAAATGGCATGACTAGAAGTAGTTTGACGCAACCGGTTTTTTCACACCTCAATATTAGTCCATCTCACAGGCAACCTCAATGGGGCATTCCCTTATATTGGCTAGGTGCTTCCTGAAGCGCTTCTAACAAGGTTTGGACCAACACCACTGCTTCTAACAAGGTTTGGACCAACACCACGAGGAAAAATGCAAACTCCCTTGCTAATTTCTAATATGCTAAGATAACTTTTCCATATGAAAATAAATTGCTCACGTGAAAATACTAGTAAGTGATAGATATGCACTTGCTTTTAGGAGCAACTACTAATCATGATGGAAAGATCCCTTCTTAAAACAATTGACGTAGAGATAAAAAAAAAAAAAAAAAACAAAAAATATGAAGAGTTACTGACTAAGGGAAGACTAATAGACGAAAGACTATTTATCTTTATGCAAACATAGAAAAAAAAGCTTACTATGTACTAATGATTACTTATTTTCTTCTAATCACTGCGGAAAATTTACTAATAAAAGTACCTAGTACATTGACACTTACTTTTTCAAGTGATTTGATATCAACCGAGTGGAGGTTTTTCTATCCGATAAAAACATATTATATCTTAAATGAAAACTTACTAATCACGTGAAAAATAACTTCTCATAAGTATGTATGTATTCTCTTCTCCAGGAGCCAGCATATATAAGTAGTTATAAATTTTAGGCCAATTACCATACGAAAAAAAACTCCCAACTTTACACTTTTGTTAATTTTTTTTTGCCAAGAATAATGCATACGAAACAGACGTCAGAACTTATTCTTTTGTGTACAATCCACCCTCTGTTAGTCCATCAGCCAGCAAAGAAAAAATGGTTAGTGCCTTATTGATGTGGCGACTAAGGTGACTAATTATCACCATGAAGCGTCATTAATAAGTAATTAATATAAATTGATAGTTAAAGAAGTTACTTTTGAAGATTAGAGAAAAAGGCAACAGAGGGAAAAAGCATGGTGGAAATTGAGAGAGAGGGAGAGATGAAAAGATGACTGATTCAATCATCATGCAATCGCAAACAGTAACGAAAGCAAATCAATGTAAATTAGTTGAAGTTTACGAACAATTTCAAATGGTATTCAAGTCTCAGCACAACCACATCACTACTCAACCTCAAGCTCAATCTTTCAGCTTCTCAGTATTGTTCATGATAAAAAATGTTGACTTCTTGAAACTGGTAAGGTCGGGTAGCTTTTCCAGGGCAGTCAATATGGTGCATCTCCAGTTGTTCTGCTCTGCCTTGAATCTCAAGCAGTTAAGCACAACTCCATGGTAGAAGTTTCGGACGCCATCTCCAGTGATGACAAATCTGCAAGCATTAACGATAGTCTACAATCTCTCGCATCGAAATGATTTAGTGGTCTTTTCAATTCAGAAATGTCTATCCGCTCAGCTCAAAGAAGATTATGCTAGTATTCTGCTAGGTATACTATTGAGGGCATGCACTTGCCACGTCGAAAGGTGGTAGGTGGTACACATTGTAAAGTTCTTGGATACAATCGACATAAACTTAAGGCCAAAAAAGAGAGCTAGTGCAAAGTTCGGTTATCAAATTTTCCGTCAATTTGGTCCTTCAAAAGTTTGTGTTCTTTGGACTCCATAGCTTCTTCCTGCTGGTGGGAAATTCGCAATCAATCTTTATACTCTTTCCCTGTCTCGACCGCTACATGAAAGAATACAAACTGCGGAGAGAGCAGAAGACTTTCATATCATTGACAGTCAGTACATGAGAAAATGGTAGGAACAGAAGATGCACAGCAGACGCAATATGAAAAATAATCTTCGAGCCTTAGCTCTTATTCAACATTAGAATAACAGTAGAAGGAGCTTGCAATACTTAGAGCTTCTGAGATGCCGCCCAACCCCTGAAATCAGGCGCAACCATCGCCTACATTCTTCCATCCACCGTACTTAAAAATCCAGGAGAGAAAAAATATCCTAAAAAGTTACTCTGACAAGTCGGATTCCACAAGATCAGACTGCGTCTCCGCCTTCAAAGTCCTCCACCGATCATCATAACCCAGAGAGTCTTCTACCTTCTCACACTTATGTATAAGCAAAGAATTTAGCTTCCTGTGGCTTGATGGATCGGGTAACTTTCTGAAAGATTTACAGGAACCAATCCAGACTGTCTCCAATGATTCTAGTCTGCCTTTGATCTCGACTGTTTTAGGACAACACTGCAGATAAAGTTTCTGGAGCTTCTCTAAGTTGGTCAGGTCAGGCAACTTGTCCAAAGATGGAACTCCTTCAGCTTGGATACAGTAGTAACACAAATGAGAGAAGAAATGTTTGTACTAATATTTTCTGATTATTACTTGTGTATAAGGAGCCTGCAATATATAGTTTTAATTTGCTGGCCAACCACTGAAATCAGGTACGCAAACAACGTTTAAACTCTACCATTAACCAAACTCAAAAAGTCGAAGAGAGTAAAAGATTCCTCAAGAAAAACAAAAAAACTCGCACAAGTTGGATTCTACAAGACCAGACTGCTCTCTTCCTTCAAGTCCTCCACTGATCATCAGGACTCAGAGAATATTCTACGTTCTCACGCTCATGTATATAAAAATATTTTAGCTTCTTGAAGCTTGATGGATCCGGTAACTTTCCCAAAGATATAAAAGGGACCTATACAAAGTGCCTCCAACGATTTTAGTCTGCCTTGGATCTCGACCACTTTAGGACATCACTGCAGATAAAATTTCTGGAGCTTCTTCAGGTTGGTCAGGCCCCGCAACTTGTAAATAGATGGAACTCCTTCAACCCTCTAAGCCACGCAGGTTCTCCAAAATTTGGAGGCCTCTGAACTTTCTGACTTTACGGCAATGAGCAACTTCCAAATCTTACAGCGCCTTCAAATTTGAAAGGCCTATTGATGTTTCTATTTCCCTCCATGATTTTATATCTGAGTATGACAAATTTGGGGGAAGGCTAGGTCGGCATTGCAGCTTCTTGGGGGGGACCAGTTCAGGTTCCTTGAGCTGTGAAAGAAGAATGATGTGTGAAGATGGGGTGAAGAAATAATGAGATTCCAACAGTAAGGATTCCAACTTCCTAACCTTCAGCTACGAAGGACTTCGAGCTTCATGAATTTAGAAGTACGTTGAAATTGTCAAAACCTGAATTTTACATATATTTATCGAATTAATAAGTAATTTAACATCAAATGAATGTGCGTGCGCGTGGGTGTGTATATATTTTATTACGTTACATAATCAAAATCTCATACAAAAGATCCACCTTAAAAAGATGTGTTAAGTCTAAATGTCTCTAAACTCTGAACCCGACCAATGTGTTTAATATTTTAGAGGGAGTGAGTCTAAGCTCAGTATATGAAAGCTCCACGTCCAACATAGGAGGCCTCCCCACCACTCAACCCGAGAACACAACAGTATAGTAACAATTAGTGAATAAGGTCATATTATCATTGTCAATAGGAAAACCAATATTCACCTAAGATAGGGTAATCTGTGCATTATATAAAAATAACTATAATTATCTGTGCAATGAATAAAATAGATGCAATGTATGACATTCCTTTTAACAGTCAATTGCACACAATTGATCATACGAAATCTCATGATGCTTAGATATCAGTAGCTCATCAGTCTTGGACCTCAAGCTCAAATTATCACAAATAGACTATTCAAGTCACATCAGATTACACAAGTCACATAATTTAATGCATAAATAGTTGTAATTTGTCTTCTCAATCCTATAGAGAACAGCAGAACATCTGTCTTTTCCCAGATACTTAAATACATACTTGGAAAAAAATTAATTACAATGTCAGTACATTGCTATCAACACTAGTAGAATCTCAATGGAGTTGGTAATATACTTAATATGGGAAACAAGCACACTTGGAGAGCGCAGTACAGCAGAGAGTTGTATGCTCCGTTCCAAAGTAGTGCTGTGAATTTACTTACGACACTGGTAAAATTTCAAATGAGTTGATAACATACTACATCATTAAAAATATTAGTGAATTTCTGATAGTGCTAGTAATTCACTTACGACACCAGAAATTTCCAGAAGAGTTGGTAATTTACCAATTTAGTGAGAAATTGCTAAATTTCTGATTAATTTCAGTAATTTACTACCTGTTTAACTAACAACAAGTAACCAGTCATTTTCTTTTACCCAACAATTCCAAATTTGCTGGTAATCCCACCAAAAAATCTCAAACAATGAAACTAGGAACGCAGTTATGAATCAACTCAGAAGCGAGTGCAGAAATCTGTTTTAAGTCATGAAAACTAAAGGACCTTTGCGACCATTGCACATGATCATTAACTAGGGAGTGTTATGTTTATGCTAGACACAATGTCTTGCCCCTACTTCTTCATTTCTTCAATGTGGAAATTTTCATGGGAAATCAGCAACAATTCTGTGAATATGGTTGCTGATGTCTGATTGAATTCGCGACACTGAATGCAGCACATTCTCAGGGTAATGTCTCAAGAACATTAATCTCTACAAATGAATTCTGCAGCAAGGCATCTGGAATCCTTGATGAATTTCTTCCACAACAAGATTTAATCACTAAGTACACCAGCTAAAATATTAGAAGTAAGTAGGACCACAACAGACCAAGAGAAGAAGAAAGAAATTGCAGAACCGATCGATTATAGTAAGGTTTCATGCCTTCCAGGACAATATTTCGGTCTTAGCTAGACCTTGACAAGGTCAGAAGAACAACCGATTCCCCATCTATGTTCTGAACTAGTTCCTAAGGAGCGAAAATCAATCCCCTCATTGGTGCAGAAGTGAACTGACGCACAGGAGGAGTTGCAATGTGTTTCAATAGAATGTGACTTGGTTAAGGCTGAAGCTATTAAAGATTAGACGCAGATGGAACAAAATCAATCGAGTGAGCTGCCGAGTGAGTTCATGGAAAGGCTGTTTTCATTGCGTATGTATGATAAGTCATGACTCAAAATGATAAAAACCAACTCAATCAGTTCCAAATATTTTCCTAATCCATCACTGATTGCATCGAAGATTCGCACGCAGACCCAATTCATGCAAATGCGAAGAGAAAATTACCAGAAGAAAAGAATATAGGTGAAGATGAAGGAAACCAAATGAAGATGCAGAGAAGGACGAACCCTCGTTGGCCTCAGTCAGCTGCAACCAAAATGGAAAAGGAAGACCACAATGTATTAACCCCTCGGTGGGAACAGATGGGCGGGCAGGAAGACGGGGTGGCAGTCCCCGGAGGAAGATCTCCGCCTGGTCGAATCGCGTCTCGTTCTTGCTTGCGCTCGGGGTCGCCGTCGCTGCTGGTTCTGGGCGAGCTCCTCGCTTGGGTCGCCGCTGATGAGCCGAGGAAGACGAAGGAAAGAATGTGAGAAGACAGAGAGGGTGCAACGGAAGAAAAAAAAAACGAAACAAAAAATAAAATAAAAATAGAGAGAGAAAGAGTTGAAATTTCTGAAGAATGGGTCCCACCTTTACGCGTCATTTCGAGATAATACTCCCTACCAATCTGGTACGGAATTTTCTCTTCGTGATTTCAGTTTTCTAAAGCAAAATTCTTGTAACGCCCTCCTCACATTTTAAATAAAATTCTTCGAAGGGTCTTCTCGCTTCTTTCAAATATCTGTACTCATCAGATTCCAGAATCTCCTCCAATCTCTCACATTCTTTTATTGACAAGTTCTTCAGCTTCTTCAAGCTTGAAGGCTCAAAAAACTGACGTAGAGACTCGCAATCTTCAATAAATAGCCTCTCCAATGATTCTAACCTACCTCGAATCTCAACTAGACGAGGACAATGCATTAATTGAATATCCTTAAGCTCCTTGGCATTGGTCAGGTCAGGTAATTTCTTTAGCAACGGAAGATCCTCCACATATAAGTACCCCAAGTTCTCTGAATCTTCCAGACCTTGAATCTCTTGGATCTTCCAACAGCGTCTTATGTCTAATATTCTTATACACTTGAAGGTTAATGGATCAGGCAGCTTTTCAAGTAATTCACAGGATAAATGGAGAACCAACGATTCTAGTTTACCTTGAACCTCAATCAGCTTAGCACAATTTTTTATCCGAATTCCCCAGAGCTTATCCAAGCCGGTCAAGTCGGACAACTTCACCAACGATGGAAGATGCTCAAGAAAAAGTCTTTCCAGGTTTTTCAAATGTTGGAGGCCTTGAATCTCCATTAGCCGTCTACAATTATGGACTTCCAATGTTGATAACTTCAACAAATATGAAAGATCCATCAACCTTTCCGTGAACCCTTGCCTGTCAAAATTGAAGTATGACAAATCCTAGGGAAGCCTAGGTAGGCATGTTAGGCTTTTTACAACAAGTTCAAGCTTCCTGAGCTTTGAAAGGAGATTAAAATCTGAAGGTAGAGTGCACAGATTATCACAATCCAAACACAAGGACTCTAGATTTCTTAACCCTCCAATCCAATTGAGGTTGGTAGCTTGATGAAAGCGGGTTTGAAAATTTAATTCCAACGCCAAATCTCTCAAATTTAATAGGTTCGAGAGATCTGGGCATCTCATCTGTTGATTCTCCTTTAGGTATAGATTGGTCATACTTTCAGGAAGCTTAGGTACATTGGAAATTTCCGTGCTTGTTAATCTCAAGATTCTCATAAATGATAGTCTTCCAATCTCACTTGGAATTTCCCCACACAAATGTTTACAGCCTTCGGCTTCAATATTTTCAAGTTTCTCCAGCATCCCAAGGGCGCTAGGTAGTTTTTCTAAGGGGGTGCAAGACATCCTTAGTACTCTCAAATTCTTCATTGTCTCTATTGAATTGGGTAACTCTCATATGCTCGACTTAGAAAGATCTAACTCAACGAGAGATCCAAAATTTCCAAATGGAAGTTCACTAATTTTGGTACTTGACAAGTTAAGATATGATAGTGATGTTGAACAACCAGCTAAATTGCATTCACTTAGTGATCCACAATAATTTGCACTAAGGGTTTCCAATTTCTCCATTCCTTTCCATTCAGGAATCTTGGTAATTAATGTGTGATCAACAAGAAGTTCTGTCAAGGCTTCCAGTTCCTCCATCTTGTTTGGCAACATTTTAAGTTCCTTACAACCTTTCAAGTTTAATGATACTAAATGCTTTAACTTACCAATAGACCTATCAACTTGAACCAGTTTTGTGCACCTTTGAAGAATCAGTCGTTCTAAATTTTCATGAGTAGAAAAGTCAGGAGTTCTACGCAAGTTTTTGCATCCAGTCAAATTTAGAACCTTCAAATTCTTTGCCATCTGTAATGAAGAGAAGAGGTTAATTCTGAATCATTTTGAGATACGGGATAGCAAAGTCAATAGAGCAAATTCATGTCGAAAAAATATTGTACCTTGAGGTTGTTCCATCCATCCCACTCATCAGTAATTTCACTCCTTGATATATCAAGAATCACTAGCTTCTTAAGAGATGGTGTAGTGAATTTGAAAAAGACAGGAAAGTTATCCCACGAGAGCCATCTCAAATTCGGAAGCATGATTGGATTCCTCTGGCACAAGTTGGTAGAACAAAAATGTTGAACGTTGTGCTCATCCGAGTCATGATCCACTTGAAATCTTAAATTTGGTAGGCTTACAGTTTTTTCCTTCTCAATGAAGTCATGAAATTGATAATCAACGTCTCCACGATCCATTTGATGAAATATTAAATATGCTTCAGATTCTTTCTTCTTAATGAAAGCCTGAAATTGATGATCAAAGTTTACACGATCCACTTGAAGAAATCTTAAATTTGATAGGCTTACAGATTCTTCCTTCTCAATGAAGTCCTGAAATTGATGATCAAATTTGAGACGTATTGCTTCAACATTCTCTCTTCCCTGCCAAAGCGAAAAAAAAAAAAAAAACTTGTTGAAGGCATTCGAGTTGAACAGCCTTGACAAATATACATCTTATTTATAATTTAAAATTAATTTAGAATATAATTTATAGATGAGCATATGATCGTGCTAAAGCACACAAGTAATGACTTGGTTTAGATAGAAGCAAATAAGCAAAGTCAATGTGTATAACTCGTCTCTTTGAATAGGAATAACATTGCAAACACGTTACCTCCTTTATGTTAAGAACATCAATTGCTTCCTCATGATCCCACACCCGACTTTGCTTCTCTAGTTTAAAATTAGCTCTTTCATGAATGATGTCTCGCGCAAGGTCTCTTAGCTGATCATGCACCCACAGCTGGTTACCTTCTACAATCTTCATTAATGACATCTGTTTGAGGACTTCAAGAGCACATTCAGGGAAAAGCTTACAGCTGTCCCACATGTAAGTCACAATTCTCACATCAAACCCAACAAAGAAGCAACAAATATCGAGAAATATTTCCTTCTCTTGAGGTTCTAATGCCTCAAAACTAATGTTCAACTTACTTTTAACCTTTTTATTGGGAATAGTTTTCAATTTTTCTAATGTGTCCACCCAAAATTTTTTGTCCTTTCCAGCTAAAAATGAACCTATAATCTCTAGAGCCAAAGGAAGACGACCACAGATTTCTACCGCTTTTTCCGAGAGGGAGACGTATTTTGCTGGAGGATGATCTCTTCTGAAGGCATGTTTGCTAAACAGTAAAAGAGAATGATTGAAATCCATTTCAGTAAGTTCGTGCTTCAAATCGACATCTTTGAGAACTTCCTCGTTTCTTGTGGTAATAATAACTTTACTTCCTCTGGTGAACCAGCATTCACCCGTCCCCACAAGAGCCTCTAGCTGAGTGTTTTGGTCGACATCATCAAGTACAAGTAAAACCTTTTTAGAGGATAACCTATTCTTGATCTCAGTAATCCCTTCATTAATACTATTGATGGATGGCGATTCCGTTCTCATGACTTTAGAGATGAGCTGATTTTGCAAATTCACAATCTTTGTCTCTCGAATGTTAGACAGGAAGCACCAGTTATCAAAATCAGCCGACAGTGTATTATAGATGATTGTGGCAAGAGTTGTCTTTCCGACACCACCTATACCATGGATACCAACAATCTTTGTTCCAATGGTTTGCTCACCTATATTTTCCATGATTTGGTCCACTTGATCGTCCATCTCAACCAAGCAATTAGATACTGCTAGGTAGTTCTTTTTCAACTCGATCAAAAGCTTCTGAACAACTTCTTTTGTGAACTCACCTTTCCCTCTGATAGTATTGAAGACAAAAAGAAACCAAAACTGTTAAATCAATAATAGCAAAATAATATCTACGGTACAAACAAATTATGCACAATAATGAATTCTAGTACCTCTCCTTGAGTTCCCATCCCTTTAATTCTCCAACCTTTTTAAGAGTTGCCTTCCAATTCTGAATAGTCTCATCAGTGTATTGCTGCTTATTTATATGTGACTGAATGCCCTCACTGTAAATTGCTATCTGGTTACGAACCTCAGATGGTTCAACATCATAGAAAATTGGCATTATCTTTTGCCCCCCCTTTTCCTTGCACTCCACCATTTGGACCAACTCCATGAGGCACCATTTACTGGCAACATATCCTTTAGAAAATATAGGAATAGAGATTTTCGATTGCTTGATTGCTTGGAGAAGCTCCGGGCCAATTTCTTCCCCAACGCGAAGCTGTTCATTATCTCTGTATGCTTGTATTCCGGCGTCAATGAGGCCGTTGTAAAGGATATCGGTGATGTCGTTGCGAGTATCCGGTCCTCTAAAGCTCAAGAATACTTCATATTGAGGTTCCACTGGCTTCTCCATTACCTGAATTTTCAAAGGACTTAAAACGACTTGATATCCCACCTAAAAAACATTTACTATGAAAGTGGGGTGATGATTATCATGATTTCTCTTAGAAACTCTTCTCTTTTAAGTCATTCTAAAAAGCAATTTCGATGACAAATGCGTGAGCTCCTTCTGGCATTGCACTGGACACCAAAATATGTCCAATTATGGTAGAGAAGTTGACCCATCCAAATACTAAAGGAAGAAATCTCCAACTTATTGTGAAATTATGGGTTTTAGTTCACACTTGAAATTGATCTGAAAAAGGAAAATTTAGAGAAGATAAATCAAGATAAATCACTGTCAACATATTTTTGTCTATAACTTTTTACTTATGAGATAAATTTTTCTTAAAAGGTAAAGTTGAATGTCCCTTGCACATAAGCGCATGTTGTTGCTTGTAGGTTGACTAATTATCTTATTATCTCATAAGAAGCAATGCCGAAACCGTACTCTTTTAGTTTTACCAAAATTGATTTGACAAAAAGATTCCACAACAGTCGATTGGTTGCTCACTTGAACTTAATGGGCGCAGGCAAAGAATCGCAGTCCCCTATGACTACTAGTTAGGCACGAGGCTACTATTCACATCTGCCAGACAGTATCAGCATATCAGAAAAAGAGGAGCGGATTACTAATCACTTGTGAAGTTTTTTTTTTTTTTGGTAAGAGGTAAGAATAATATAGCTAGAGAAACAAGGAGTTACAAAGAGGCAAAACAGACAGGCGACTCCAAGCATGCACTCAAAATGACACAGGTGTCAGACTGAGTGGATGGGAGGCGGGGACTGAAAAGCCAAAAAGAAACAACAGCAGTAAAAGCTGCAAAAGGCCAAACACGACGGCCAACATAAAAGGATCAGGCAAATGTCAAGAACCCGGGAACCACAGACTGCCAAACCGAGGAGCCTGCGGAGGGGAACATCTCGGCGAGAACTGAAACAGAGGCAGACCAGCCTTGCGAAGGGAGAGCAGGACGCATATTCAATAGCAGCATCATCTCACAGCGCAAGGAAGACAGGCCAGTATGGAGACCTTACTCAAAGATTGCAGGGTGGATTCCCCAGCACATCTGGAGTCTTCGGTTACGCGGGTTATCCGGAACTCTTGAGAATGTGGAGGCTCTATCTTTGACAGCTTTCCGAAGACGATCTTTGAGAGCGGGCAGGAATAGGCTTTGATTCCGAAAGATGATGTTATTTCGCTCCTTCCATATAAGGTAGCACATGGCAGCAAATGCAAAGCGAGCAATGGAATGGTGGAAGCACGAGTCCGAGAGATGGCTGACCATCCACTGAAGATTCTCTTTCCAAGGACCATTTCGCCAACTCAAATTACATTTAGAAGCCCAGAAAGAGGCCAATCTACTCGTAACTGAGCAACCAAAGTATAAGTGGTCGATTGAATCTGGCCTACTTGAGCAGAAGGCACAGGAAATATCCGGGATCCTCCCATACGACAGAAGCAATACCTGGGTTGGTAATCTATTCCGAGTGATCAGCCATAGATGGGTCTGATAACGCGGGGGAAGAGTGGAGCTCCAGACAAATCGAGACCAGTTAACCAAGGGGCCTCTAGCTCGAAGCATAGTCCATGCAGAAGCAGTAGAGAACAGACCTGAAGAGTGGCCAAGCCACACCAGACGGTCATCCTGGCTGTTGAGGCTAGGGAGAGGATCAACCCAAGTATGGATAGCAACAACTACATTAGACGAGATAGACAGGGCAGTAATACCCGTAGCAACAGAAGCATTCCGAGGGATACGAGAGCAATATATGTCACGATCCGAGAATAACTTGTTGAATGGGCCACGAGGGTGCCAGGTATCAAACCAGAAAGAAGTCGATAACCCATTACCAATGTTCCAAGCAAAATACCTCTGAATCAATTCACGCAGGCCAAAGAGTTTCTTCCAAGACCAAGAACAAACGGTCGGCCTAGGCGCAATCCAGAAGTTCTTGTGTTTTAAGAAGACTGAATGTATCCATTTGGTCCAGAGCGATTCCTTATCAGAGAAAAGCAGCCATATATGCTTAGTCATGGCAGCAATATTACTAACTCGAAGTGAGCGAATACCTAGTCCTCCTTCCGCTTTAGGAAGACAGACTTCTTCCCAACAAACTCTAGCACCACCAGATCCAAGGTTCGGGCCACGCCAAAGAAATTGGCGGAAGATCTGCTCAATTCGATTAATAACTGAGGAAGGGAGGATAAAAACCGAAGACCAGTACACCTGAATGGAATGGAGAACAGATTTAATAAGTTGGAGTCTACCAGCAGTTGAAAGGAAGTGGTTAGTCCATGACTGAACTCTCTTCATTATAGCATCCACCAGAGATACACACTCTTCCTTGCCTAATCTTGAGGAAATTACGGGGACGCCAAGGTACCGAAAGGGCAAGGATCCAAGGTTGAACCCCGATGCATTAACCATTGCACTCTTCAAAGACTCATGCCCCCCAGAGATAAAGATTTCACTCTTATTAAGATTGGGGATGAGACCAGACCAGGCAGCAAAAGTGTTTACTCCATCCATTAGAAGGCTTAGAGACGGCATGTTTGCTTCGGAGAAGAGCAACACATCGTCAGCGAAGAATAGATGAGACAACTTGGAGAGTTTACACCGCCAAAAGAACTGAAATCCAAGTTTGCAGGTGCGGGCATTAATAATGCCAGTAAAAACTTCCATTACAAGAGTAAAGATATATGGGGACAGAGGGTCCCCCTGTCAAATACCTCTCCCACTAGGGAAAAAACCATGCAACTCACCGTTTAAAGCTATAGAGAATTTGGGGGTTTTGATGCATGTCATAATTCGATCAATAAATGTGGGTGGGAATCCAAATGCTTGGAGAGTCGACTCAATAAAGTTCCAGTCAACTGAGTCATAAGCTTTGGAGAAATCAACCTTAATAATGTTCTTTGGAAAGTACGGCTCATGGTGGAAGTGAGCAAATAATTCTTGAGCAAGCATGATATTGTCACTTATCCTCCTCCCTTTAACAAAAGCGTTCTGGGGGGGACTAATTATAGATGGGAGCATAGAAGCTAACCTGTTGGCTAACAGCTTCGTGATACACTTGTATATAGTGTTGCAGCAAGCAATAGGACGGAAGTCATTTACCGTGGAAGCATTGGGGGACTTCGGGACCAAGGTCAGAATAGTGGTGTTGATCTCACGAAGCAGCTGACCCGTAGATAAGAAGTCCCGAATTGCCAATAGAACGGAAGGGCCTACAATATCCCACGATTGCTTAAAGAAATCAACATTAAATCCATCCGGGCCAGGGGCTTTTTCGGTGGCCAATGAAAACAAAGTAGTTCGGATTTCTTCTTCAGTGAATGGCTGAGAGATGGCTTGGATCTGATCATCATCGAGCGTAGAAGCCAGATTCGCACGAATCTCATCAACAGACGGAACGGCGGAGGGGGTAACGTTTGACAGCAGATTTTGAAAGTGATCAACAAAGAGTTGCTGCACTTCAGCCTCATCAGTAATTACATTACTACCATCAGAAATCGAGAGAATTCTATTCCGGAGATGGCCTTGCTTCACCGAATGGTGGAAGAACTTGGTGTTTAAGTCACCTTCTTTAAGCCATCTGACCCTTGATTTTTGTCTGTAGAAAGATTCTTCCTTGAGGCGAAGGTCAGAAAAGACACGGAGGTGGTCTTTTTCTGCATCAGCTAGAGCTTGATTATGAGGGTCAAACTGAATAGCGTTTTGAGCTTCCACGAGAAGGCGTCTGGCGTCAGAAGTTCTATCCGAAATATCAGAGTCAGCCTCCCTGTTTAATAATTTGAGTCTGCGTTTAAGGGACCTAAGCTTACTACAAAGGACAAACATAGGCGTACCAAAGATACGCAGCTCCCAGATTTGTCGAACCAACTCAAAGAAGTTGGGGTGTGACATCTAGAAATTGAAGAACTTGAAGGGTTTACGCGAGCTAGGAACAGGGAGAATCCTAACCACCATAGGAGAGTGATCAGACACTCCAGGGGCAAGAAAGTTGGCTTCCGAATAGGAGAAGGCCGAGATCCAAGCTGCATTAGTAAGAACTCTGTCTATCTTTCTTTGCCTTCGGTTAGGACTAGACGAAGTAGACCAAGTAAATCTGTTACCCACAAAGCGGAGATCATCTAGACCAGATTGGATGAGGCAATCTCCGAAGTCTTCAAAGGCTGGGATCCAGTAATTGGATCTATCTGCTCTGTCAAAAGCATACCGAATGGCATTGAAGTCACCAGCAACAATCCAGGGGATGTCCAGACAACTGGAACTAGTGGAGATCAGATCATTCCAAAGCGGTCTTCTCAGGACAAAAGAATGCTCCGCATAGACTACCGAAAGATTAAAGGCAACACCAGAAATAAAACACTCCAACCGGCCATGAATGGCCTGAGCAGAACAAGCTGAGATGCAAAAAGAAGCGGCCAAGGGGTTCCAACCCACCCAAATACGACCCCTAATGGAATAAGAGTAGTTTGTAGACCAAGACCACCCAGGAAGAAGAGATGCCGAAACATGGGAATGGGCAGCAGGGGATATTTTAGTCTCCAAAATACCAATACAGCAGAGGCGGTTAGTCCTCACAAAATTCCTAATCTCAGCTTGTTTGAGGGCTTGTCCAAGACCCCTAATATTCCAAACACCAAAAAACATAGGAATGAGATAAAAGGATTACCTTCTCTTGCCACCTCGTTTTCTTGCCGACTGTGGCATAAGCTTCGGGCCAGCAGGAATACTCGCCTCAGCAGATTCAGAGCGGAGGACTCCTTTTTGACGAACAGAGGCCTCCTGATTGACCTTCGAAGGGGGACATTTATCGCGTTCCTCCGGTATGGACGAGGGCACCTTACATGGTGATACAGATTCACCGTCATTCGAGCTGATATCTTCATGATTTCATCTGAAGGTGCAGACTTATTCGAGACAGGGGAACCCTGTCTTTGCATCACAGCAGCGGAATCCGGGTCAATAGAGGTGGCAGGGAGCAGATCAAAGGAAGGATGATGATGTTGCCTATGAAGGGCCATTGAAGTCTGAGGCATCGGATCTCCAATCTGGTTTACTTCAGAACGGGGGGACTTGGGATGATTCGGGACCGGATCATACATCAGGCCAACATTTACAGGCATCGGGGTGTGCTTATTGCGTTTACCACGCACTTCACGCCATTCGTTTGGACGAGGGACAGGTGCCTTCGGGACTGAGGGACCAGGTTTAGAAGGACCTGAGGAATTGGGGACAGGACATCTATGGCCAAAAGAAGAGCAGGTTGGACAAAGTGTCGGGATCCACTCATATTGGACCGTCACTGATCTAAGCTCACCCTTCATCATAAACTCTATAACTTCAGGGAAAGAGTTAGACGTATCAACTTCTATACAGACTCGAGCAAAAGCTACCATTGTCATCTGTTCTGTTCGATTATCAACAAATAAGGGCTTACCAATACCACTTGCCAGAAAACTGATGCCAGCAGCAGACCATAGAGCCACAGGGACGTTCCTGAGTCGAATCCAGATGGGGACAGTATTATGAGTTAATTTCTTGAGCTCCAACATAGGGTGCCATTGTTGCAGGATCAAGGGGATTTTGGCTACTGTAATCGGGACTCCATCCAAGACTTTCCTCCTGAATTCACTATCCGGAATGTGAAAGAAATAAAAACCATGGTCAGCAGCAATGACTTCGACCAAGTGATGGCCCCAGGCGTTCTTGAGGGCGTCCTCTGTGAGGTGGAAGGGTAGGCGCTTCCCAATGTAGTAGCCAACCAGACATTCCTCCCATTTCGGGTGAGTAGATTCGAGGATCTCCTTCGGCATCTGCAGAATCTTAGAGTTCTCAATTGTGGCCGGAGGAACAAAGGATAAACCATAGCCTTTGGTTGCCGAACGGGTTACAGCAGCCCAGGAGCAAGCAGGAGGGGGAGTTTCCTTCACAGGGGGAATCTGTACATTCGGAAATGGCTTCTCCAGCGCCTTATTCGGGGCATTCGGACGCCCTTTGGCCTCACAACTGTGAAAAACAGGGATAGATGCAGTATCACGGCTAAAGGAGATCTTCCTATCCTTTCGATTTAGACCAGCGGAGGCGTTATCACGCCCAACAGCATTTAGCCGAGCAGGAATACCCAGCAGAGGACGAGCCCTACGAGCCCTGCTTCGTCCCCTGCTTCGCGAACGTCCAGAGTGGACGCGAGGACCTCTCAAAGCCGAGGAATATCGCATAACAGGGTTACAAGTGGGTGTGGGGGAGTGAGGGTGCTCAACCGGAGCAACAACATGGGCTTTACCCCGGTTATCTTCCACTACCTCAGAGGAAGACGCCATTCGGAGACAGCGAATTCGGAATTTCAAGCCCTAAGAACTCAGATCCGAGATTCCAGCTGAGGAAGACATACCAGGGAAAATCGCTCGGTAGAAGACAAGATCAGATGTAGAGGAATGTTGTCTCCAAGAGTGGGCGCATTTGGCCGGCCAGAACGGCCGGAAATGGGAGACGCGCAGGCGATGAACAGTAATCGCGCAAACCCAGTCGAGAGCTTCAGCATGAACAGTAACTTCCTTGTCCACTTAATCACTTGTGAAGTTGATAAAAATTCAACAGAAAAAAGAAGCAGGGATGACAGCTGCATTTTATGGAAGCGGAGAGGTCCGGTTCACAACAGAGTGCAACATTATAGTGTATTCAATCTGTCTCCAGTGTTAAATACAGAGTTGATGGTATCAATTTTCTGCCTAGGAGTGTTCTTACTGCTAATCGCTGGAAATTATGGTACCGAAATATCCTAAAGATACGAGTATCTCTGTTCACCAAAAAAAAAAAGAGATCCCATCAAACAAATGAAATCAACAGATCCACTCAAACTAACTTAGCTTTTAGCACCAGCAATCCACGCGAAAACTCAGAGAGAGAGAGAGAGAGAGAGAGAGAGAGAGTGTACGCGGGTGGCGAGCTCGTAAGACTGAGCGTTGTCGATGATGGAACCGGACTCGCCTCCGCCTTCGCTGCCGTCGCCACCGCCCTTCCTCCTCTTCTTTGGCTCGTCGTCACGAGGGCCGCCACCGCTGCCGCCGCCGTTGAGGAGCTCAGTCCGAGGCTCGACACCGCTCGCCTCCGCTTCAGCTTCGGGCCGTCTCTTCTTCTCCACCATTCCTGCTCTCCGATATCACAAAGTTTCGATTTTTTGACACGGTACAAGGTCGACTGGTCAAGGGTTTAGGCGTCGATGTTGGTGGTGGTATTGTGTTTCAGGATCTGAGGCCTGACAGTTGCATAGATGGAAGCAGATGAGCAGGGTTTAGCATGTGACTATATTTAGAGGCTAGAGCTATTAGTGTTAGAAGCAACTGGCAGTGATCAATCATGGAGTCAACTAAGGAAAGAATTTGATGCTGATCTGAGAGTCCCTCTCTTGTTTCCATCAAATTCTGCATCTAGTTGCATTACAGAACAGACCCGATTCAATAAAAAGAAGGCAATAAACGAGAGGAAATTACCGGAGATGAAGGAGGTGAATATGAAGAGTCCGGATCAAATGCTGAGAAGCAGACAAAGATCCCAAGAATAAACAAACGCTCTTGGCTTTTGAGTTCAGCTCAAGAGAGGCGAGACATATATAAGACGGTGAATTCACCCTCCTTCGCCGTGCCCTTCCAGGAAAGTGAGGGATTGCTAGTTGCAGGGAAACTTCAAGCAGACCGTGAAAAGGTGAAAACTCGTTGCTTTTTGACCCTTGAGTAAACGAGTTGAGTTCCCGGGAAATTTCTTGAAGTCCGAAAACTTTTTGGCGCGAAAGGACAGAGTACAAGCGGATTTTCATTGCACGTTATTAGTTTAGAAATCATATAATTTATATTAGTTGATATTCTTTTAACGACCGTGAAGGCGAAGCCCAGGCCCATTAAATTTTACATATATTAAACCAAAAAATATAGAGTTTATATATTTTAATTAAGTCAGAATTATACACAATAAGTTCGTAAACCAAAAAGAAATTAGAAAAAAATAATATCACAAATGTAATAACTTTCCTATAACACTTACTTAAATGCTATAACTTGTTTGAGATTGATTAAGTAATATAATTTTCATATGATTCTCAGTTAAATACCATAATTTTATTTGTTGATGCCATGACTTGTCAAACTTGTTCACCCAAGAATGAATGTTCCCGTGAGGACCGCTGGTCTACCACTGTCCTTCTAGGTTTTCCACTTTTGACGCTTCCTCTTTTCTCCAAATTTTTACTTTATTCTTTTTAATTTTTTCTTAAAATCTGTTGACCTGACAGCTATATCAATGCCCCCATCTTCAAGAAAAAATAATTATGATCATTTTTCCTATTAACTGAATTGGATGAAGTTAATAGCAAGATTTGATCACACTAATTTAATGAATTTTAAAATTTGATTGGACTTTTTGAAAATTTTAAAATTTGAAAACACTTTCCCAACATATTTTAAGATTTATGGAGCATTTATCTCCTCTTATGAGATAATAATACAAAAGATCTTTAAACTTTTGCTTAATATGTAATGTTATTCTTAGATTTTTAATTTGTATCTAAAATATTGATAATTGTTCAATTTAGTCTTTAGATTAAATGCATTATTTCCATATAGTTTAGCGACTAGATTGGATATTTGTTAATCGCTCTTGGATCACATTAAATAAATTAAAAATTTTAAAAATGACATAACATATTTTATCAAAGTTCAAGGATCACATAAAATAAATTCCAAATTCAGAGACAACGTTAGATAATGGACAAAATATAAGGATTATTTATGTCATTTTTTTCATTTTTTAAATCTAAAACTTCAGAAACTTAAGGATCGACAAATAATTCACATATAATTTTTTGATAATTTTATGAGATTTGAACAATAATTTAAATTTTGACAAAAAGGTAAAAGAACTATTATTTAAGTCCAAGCAAAGAGGCACTAGATGAATTAATTTTCGCCATTTCTTTACAGTGTCACTTATGCGTGGGCACCATTTTCATGGGAGAGACGATTGGTGCGTCGACGCCCAGGACAGTGAGGACCCGCTGGTTGCAGGGAAACTTCAAGCCGACCGTAAAAAAGGGAATACGCGTTTTGCTTTTGACTTTTGGGGTAATTGAGTTGAGTTTCTGGGAAATTTCTCCAAGTCCAAAGATTCTTTGGCACGAAAGGCAGGAGTACAGGAGATTTTCATGGGTGTTATTTGAATAGAAATCATTCAATTTATGCTAATTGATATTCTTTTAATGATGATAAAACCCTAATTTTGTAGGTGAAACCCAAGCCCATTCAAATTTTACATATACTAAACCCAAAAATGTAGAATTCATATATTTTAGTTAAGGGAAAAGGCCACAAAAAACCCCAAATTTTATTAACTGTGACACAGTTACTCCACCAAGAATATTTTCGTCTTATTTTTTCTATTCTTGCTTTTTCTTTTTCTTTTTTTCCTTTTTTTCTCTCTATCTTCCCGCCGCCAAGAGAAGAAGAAGAAAAAAAGAAAAAAATTTAAAAAAATTAAAAGACGAAAATATTCTATAGTTTAGAGTAAATGTATCACACGGATATAAGTTCAGGGATTTTTGTGTCACAAAAAAGTTTGAGGTAAATGTGTAGTTAGCAAAGTTTGGAGTTTTTCATGTCATAACAAAAAGTTTTTTGTAAATTTGTCACTTTGGGCAAAATTTTGAGTTTTTGATGGTTTTTGAGTTCGTAAAACAAAAAAGTTAGGAAAAATAACACCACAAATGCCATAACTTTCGTATAACGCTCACTTAAGTACTATAACTTTTTTTTTTTTGGATTATTTGAGTGATATAACTTTTGTTGGGCACTACTTAAATGTCATAACCTTTTTTTTTCGATCACTTGTGCCATAACTTTTTAAAATCATTCACCAAGTGTTGAAAATTCGACATGATATAATATTCTTGATGAACATTTTTAAAAGTCATAGCACTTAAGTAAAGTTATGACACTCAAGTAAATTTTCTTTAAAGGTTACATCACATAAATAATTGGGAAAAAAATTATGACAATTAAGTAAATGTCGTACGAAAATTATGACAGATAGGGTATTTGTCAAAAGTTGCATTTAGTCATATAGGAATAAAGCTCCAAAAATATTATAATACTAGTGAAAGCTTACCAACTATAGATGGTTTGAACAGAACTTCCAAGACCAGGGACATCAATATGTGCAACCAAAGTAGTGTGTTTGGTCAGCATTTAGCAAGTTGGGTAGCCACCAGACCGTTGTGTAGTTAGAATATTTGGGGTGAAATGGTAATGTCCATATCACCACTAGAAGGCAAGGCATCCAGAAACTTATATTTTACCAAGGAAAATTTTAAGAGAAACTCAATTATCCTATAGTCCAAAAATTGGAAATTACGAAATTATAAGTAAATCATCAACTACAAAATGCAACTAAACTTATATTTATAAATTATTTATGATTAAACATAAAATTAATAATATGTTGATATGCATCGATGATGATTGATCAACAAAAGAATTATTCCATTGTTTTTAAACAATGACTGGTAAATTAATTTAAATTACTATCATGATAATGTACAAATGGATATCTAAATCTAAAGGAAATGCAATCATACTGTAAAATCTATGTTAAATATTGTTATTTTCATCGCATTTTATTCTCAAATTGGTTTTCATAAAAGTTGACGTGGCATTTTTCATTTGTGTTTACTTTAAGAGAGGCGCTTATGCGGTTGCTAATGCCAAATGTTCTATTTACTAATCAAGATATGAAAAATTGTTTGAAAATTTTGGAGAAATAAAGATCTTAAAAAAAGGATAGAAAAATCAGACAAGAAATCATTCTAAAGAGGTGCAAAAGTCTCCATCAAGTACCTTGGAACATCATTTATTTAGAAAGAAAAAAGAAAAACAAAAGCTCCAAACAGTGTTCATGACGGTGGAGATTGCATTTGCTGTTGCAGGAATTCATCCTACCATAATCAAATTTAATTCGTGAAATTTAATCTGCTTTTGGTTTCGTGTGAAATTTATTTGTCCACGTCATTCACGGAGCTCTTGAAGAAGCATGGGAAGGTGGTAGAGAGGGCCAAGTCGGCTTTGCCGATGTCCGGCGAGGAACGTTGGCAAATTACCGTCCTTCTTGGTTCTCTACTGTTTGACTCTCTTTTTTCCAAATATTTTTTTCAGGATTTTATTTCTAGAAATCTTGGAATCAATTTTTTTCCCTTTTTCTTACATTTTTCTTAAATTTTGCTGACATGGCAGCCATTTCAATGCCTCTATCTTCAAAAAAAAAAAAAAAGTCATGTTATTTTCTCCCATTAGTTGAATTGGAAAGAGTTAATAGTGAGATTTGATTGCACAAATTTAATAAGTTCTAAGATTTAATTGCACTTTTTTAAAATTATAAAATATGATTGCACATTCACAACGTACTTAAAGACTTATGTTTATCTCTCCTTAAGAGATAATAAGACAAATGATCATTGAACTTAACTCAATGTGTAATATTATTCATAAATTTTTAATTTGTTCGATGTGATTTCAAAATTATTTATAGATGATCGATTTAATCTTTAGACTAAATTGGCCATTTCCATATAATTTAAAAATTAGATTGAACATTATTAATAGTTCATGACTGCATTATATAAATTAAAGCTTAAAAACAATATAACATATTTGGACAAAGTTCATCAAATTAAACAAATTAAAAATTTGGGGGTTATTTATGTCATTTTTTCAATTTTTTTAAATCTAAAACTCTAGAAACTTAATCACAACACATAGATTCACATATAATATTTTGATAATTTTTTAAATTCGAACAATAATATAAATTTTAACAAAAAAGAAAAAAAAACTATTTTTTACTTTTTACTTTTTTTTTAAAACTCCAGACAAGCATTAAATCAATTACTTTTCGCCATTTCTTTACAATGTCCCTTCCCGTGCCGGATGTTAAGAGTAATAAGATGCAGAGGATACCTTTTTCATGGGAGAGACGACTGCATTGCCATGTTCTTCAGCGATATCCTCCCAACCATCCATCACTATGTCTCTCTCAACGCAAGATGCGTCTCCAAGAAACACCTGAAGCTCGGCATGGCCGTCCACTCCCACCTCATCAAGACCGCACTCGCCAGCGACTCTTTCATCGCCAACCATCTCATTGGCATGTACTCCAGATGCTCTTCCATCCGAAGCGCCCACAAGGCTTTTGATGATCTTGATATAAAGAACAGTTTCTCTTGGAACACCATCATATCTGCACATGCCCGGATTGGCGATTTCAAGAAAGCGCTCGTCTTGTTCGATGAAATGCCGCAGAGGGCTCTTGTCTCTTATAATTCCTTGATTTCTGGGTTGTCCCGTCATGGGTTTTATGTGGAGTCTCTGAGTGTCTTCATGCATGTGCAAAAAGAATATCATTGTCTATCCATGGATGAGTTTACTTTTGTGGGCGTTGTGGGTTCTTGTGCTCACTTGGGTGCATTTAAGTTCTTGCGCCACGTTCATGGAGTTGCCATCATAATGGGCTTTGGAATTTGCTAAGATCACTTACAATTCCCTGATTGATGCTTATGGTAAATGTGTTGGAGTCGATATATGCCGTGCATTGTTTGAGGTTATGCCTGAGAAGGATATTGTGTCGGGGACTTCCATGGTTGTTGCTTATACGTGAGCTCAGAACTTAGATAATGCTTGTGCAATATTCAACAATATGCCAGCAAAGAACACGGTCTCTTGGACTGCATTGATCTCAGGCTTTGTGCAGAATGGCTGTGGTGATGAAGCTTTGGACCTTTTTGTTCAAATGCATGAGGAAGGAATACAGCCAAGTCCTCATACTTTTGTCAGTGTTCTATGTGCCTGCGCTGATTGAGCACTTGCTGAAAGAGGCAAACAGATCCATGGTTGCATCGTTAGGACCTGCTTTAATGGAGATTTGGGGAACATATTCATATGGAATGCTCTAATTGACATGTATTGCAAATGCGGTGACACGAGATCAGCTAAGGTCTTATTCTTGAGGATGCCGAAAAGGGATATTGTATCATGGAATTCAATGATAACTGGGTTTGCACAAAATGGTCTAGGGCATGAGTCACTTGTTTTTCTCAGGACGATGCTAGAGACGAATGCAAGACCCAACCATGTCACGTTTCTTGGTGCTCTATCTGCTTGCAGCCACACAGGTCTAGACATTGAAGCGCTTCAGATTTTCAATGCGATGGAAAAGGTTTATAGCCTTCAACCCAGATTCGATCACTATGCTATTTTGGTCGATCTGCTTGGGAGGAAAAACAGACTTGAGGAAGCCATCGAGTTAATAGAGAGTGTCTCAAACAAATCAAGCCATGTTGGAATGTGGGGTGCAATTTTGGGTGCATGCAAGGTCCGTGGCAATCTAGTTATTGCCCGAAAAGCTGTGGATGCTCTATTGAATTTGGAACCCCGAAATGCTGCGAGGTATGTCATGTTATCAAGCATATATGCCGCAACTAATGGATGGGATGATTCCTGCAGAGTAAGGAAGCAAATGGAGGAGAGAGATTTGACAAAAGATGTGGCAAGCAGTTGGATTGAGGTAAAGAATGAAATGCACAAATTTCCAGCAAAGGACCAATTCTACTATCGGATAGGAGACTTATACGAAGTGCTCAAGAAACTAGCGTATCATATGAAGGAAGCTGGATATGTTCCTGAGCCCAACTTAAGACTCATCTTGGATGATGATGATGGTGGTGGTGGTGGGTAGTGAATAAAAAGTGTTTAGACGGAAGATGCTGGAGAAAAAAAAAGAAGGCTACAGCTGCAAGGTGATAGTTCTTGTATTAATGAACAATTCATACCTTCCTAGAGAACCTCAAGTCAAAGATACCATAAAGTTTCAGGAAGGACTCATGGTCCACAGAAAATCGGGCATCATGAAAGCCTCTCGTTGTACCTGGAGGTTTTGTGTGAGGTTGGTGGAGATTGCTCAGATGCTATCTGGTAATGGCATTCTGTGTACATATTTTCAGATTCTGACCTCATTGTTGCTGGAACAATGGAAAGCGTCTACCTTGCCATTATTGGTTCTTTTGGATGCTGCCTGACCAGATCAAATTTTTCTCTTGGGTCATGTCCGTGTCCCTTTAAGGGAATAGATGGTATTGCGGAAGTTATCCCTCAGGTTAAAGATGATGTCCCTAAACATGGCCTGACCTGGAACATCTCTCAGAACTATATACAGCTTGAAGCTCCATACTTGTCATTTTCCCGTGATTTCTTGTCAGGCTTATGCTTCCGCAAGAACCAGTTTACAGCTAACGATTTTCCATGAAGTGTTGATGAAAGGTCTAACTACAACAAATCTGGGATGGAGTTCCATTCTTTGTTTTCTTCTCAATGAGTGTTTATTGTTCTTCAGGAATTCAGGAAAGTATGTGCATGGTCAAATAGAGGCTATTGGCTATGATTTTTTTAGTTGTGGCTGATGGTTTCATTATTGTTTTATGGGATCGCTTAGGAGCGACCTGTATTTGTTTGTGCTGCTGGTCTGCTCCCAACAAAAGAAATTACTTCAGGATTTGACTGTACACGTACAACTCATGGTATTTTCTTCTACATCTTGATATAACTACATCAAGAAACCAGAGTGGATTTTTTAAATCATGCTAAGGACAGATGTATTTGTTGACAGAAGGAGTAAAATATTTTGCGTGCAAAGCACTGTGCGAGCGTCATTGCATCAGTTGATTGAGGCAATTGGAAGTGCCGTCTGTAATGCAGTTGTTCCAACATCCCTCATTTTTTTTGGCCCCTACTTATGCCATGCTTCAGTTGCTTCCTTTGCATCTGAACTACTTTTTTCTGTTTTGACAATTGAGTACTCTCTTTCCGATGGAAGAAACAAACAGCTGTAGAGGTGACGATTCTCTTAGGGTAATCTCCTAGCAATGTGAAATAATAGAATTTACTAGCACATCTGGGAAATTACCATCATCCACTGAAAACTACAAACGTAAGATAAAATATCATTGGCTTTAGCTCATGGATTTGTGAAATTTCTCGCTATAAGATATATACATGTATATAATATTTTTTGGTTGGAAGAATCCCAGGACAACACTTATTCTCTGCAAGGTCAATCCTTAATTTTCTAAGCAAGGGATGGATGGAGCACTCGAGTACTGTGAATTTGGTATACGAATCTAAGAAAATTATCATGTTAAATTAGTCTTCGCAAGAATGAGCAAGATTTTTATAGGTGATATGTCTCTTTCATATGTTTGTGGTCTAGACAATTTCCTTATTAAAAGATCCTGTGGATGTCATAGTAATTTTGGGTTTCACTTTCAAAATTCAAACAACTACATCTTTCATGACCGTCCACAACCACTTGATCTTGCTATTTATATGTACTTTATTCTAATGTGCACAATATATAACCATAACGGTGCCTCTGGTTACAGATTTAAAATGAGTCTGCAATACGGTAACTAATAGTAATGCTATAAGTTACTATTTTACTTGGTTTGTTACTAGAACAATAAAGGAATGATAACGTCCAAATTGCTTCATCATCGTACCTAACTATTTTACTTGGTGTGTTACTAGAATAATAAAGGAATGTTAACGTCCAAATTGCTCCATCATCGTACCTATTCTTTCTCCCTCTGCCAAGACTGCCACCATGCCTAGTGAGTGGTCATGAGGGGTTGCCGCCTTGTAGGCGGTGGGTCACTAGTGGGGTCGGTGGTGGTGGGCCAATATTGGTAAGTCAGCATGGGGCGATGGTGACCGTTAATGTTGAGCAGCAATGTTCTTTAGTCGTGTGCGGGCAGTCCCGATATTCCCCGAGATTATGAATAATATTTTCGAAGCGCTCTATTCCATTTAGCTCCGTAGATACAGTTAGCACTTGTGAGTAGGTATTACCATAAGCTGAATACGCAATGACATGTGATCGATGTCTTTCTTTAATTTTTTAAAAAATCAAATTCATAAAGGAAAAAAAAAAATTGGCAAGAAAGTGCCAAATTCGATGCATGTGACCTTTTGGACGCGACTGAGAGAAAATATGGGATGGGTTTCTGGCAGATGTCCGTTATGCGGATTCATGAAAGTCCATGAAAAACCGTTTGTCCTGAAGATGTTTTCTTCATTTCAACATAGCAATCCTTCTGTTACTTCTGATTTACTACTCGTAGGTCAATGTTTCTCCTCCATTGGATTTGACGGGAAAGAAGATGGGACTCGGTCAGCCTATTTACAGCATAGATCAAAGTTCCAGAAAGAGACTATTTTAGCATTGTTTTCGCCTCTCCTTTTTATTTAATGATGTTTGGAGGGTAATTTGATTAAAAAAAAGAAAAAAAGAAAAATGAAGCGATAAAGAAAGAGGATTTTCTTTTGTCAAGGCCACGTTCATGTTGTTGTCCTTTTTCTCTGCAATGTGAAATGTATGGGCAGGTATTATTAGCTATATTTAACAATTTCACCAGCTAAGTCTATGTGGACACATAATCCCATGGTTCCCATAACTTTGAATAAACACACTAAATTAGCACCAAACATTTATTTATTTATTTTGCAACACAAATTGGCCCGCCCAGAAGTAATCCGGTGCGAGCCGGGCTGATTTTATACCAGAGTCGCGTTTCAACTTTACCGATAGCGATAGTAATTCACTTACGACACCAAAAAATTTCCAAAAGAGTCAGTAATTTACCAATTTTTATAATTTACTATTTGTTTACCTGACGAGCAAGTAACCAGTCATTTCTTTTTTTACCTAACAATTCCAATTTTTCTGTTCATCCCACCCAAAATTTTCAAATGATGAAACCAAAAACGAAGTCATGAATCCATTCCGAAGCTACTGTAGAAATCTGTATCAAGTTATCAAAACTATAGAACCCTTTGTGACCATTGCAGATGATCATTACCTAGGGAGCATTATATATTTATGCTAGACCCAATGTCTAGCCTCTACTTCATTTCTTCAATGTGGAAATTCTCATGGGAAACCAACAACGATTCTGTGAACATGATTACTCATTTCTGATTGAATTCGCGACACTAAATGCAACACGTTCCCAGGGTAATGTCTCGAGAACTTTTATCTCTGCGAATGAATTCGGCAGCAAGTCATCTTGAATCCTTGATGAATGTCTTCCGTGATGAGATTTAATCACTAAGTACACCCGCTAAAATATTAGAAGCAAGCAGGACCACAACAGACCAAGAGAAGAAGAAAGAAATTGCAGAACCAATCGGTTTTAGTAAGGTTTCATGCCTCCTACTCCTAGTACAATATTTTGGCTTAGCTAGACCTTCATAAGCTCAGAAGAAGAAACGAGTACCCCCCTTGAAACTATTCCCCCTTCAAACTTTTCCACCTGTAAGGTTTGGACTAACTAGTCCCTAAAGGGCAAAAATCGATCCCCTTATTGGTGCAGAAGTGAACTGATGTATAGGAGTTGCAAAGTGTTTTGAGAGCATGTGACTTGGTTAGGCTAAAAGCTATTACAATTAGATGCAGATTGAAGAGTTCGATTGAGTCACAGCTCACGAAGGAGTTCAATGGGAGGCTGTTTTCATTGCATAGAACTCAATTCATTCCCAACTCTTTTCTTAATCTACCACTAGTCGAATCAAAATTCACAAACAAAACCCAATTAATGCAAGACAGAAACAATGTAGAGACAATCACCAGAAAAGGAGTGGGTGACGATGAAGAGAATCAAATTAGACAGCCACCCGAGTCTGAATGAAAATGCAGCAAACCAAATAGAGATGCAGAGAAGGGAGCAACCCTTCTTGGCCTTAGTCAGCTGCAACCGAAGAAGATTCACAGCAGAAGCTACGTTTGAAGCTTAGCTTGATCTCAATAGTAACACAATTGAGAGAAGAAATGTTTGTACAGTATTTTGCAATTATTGCATTTGTATATGGAGCTTGCAATATATAGAGTATTGAGCTACCGGCCAACCACTGAAATCAGGTACGCAACCAACGTTTACACCCTACCATCAACCAAACTCAGAAGTCCAAGAGATAAAAGTTCCCTAAAAACGAAAAAAGATACTCAGACAAGTTGGATTCCGCAAGATCAGACTGCTTTCTTCCTTCAAGTCCTCCACTGACCATCAGAACCCAGAGAAATCTTCTACCTTCTCACGCTTGTGTATGTTAGAAGATTTTAGCTTCTTGAAGCCTGATGGATCCGGTAACTTTTTCCAAAGATTTAAAAGGAACCTATCCAAAGTTGCCTCCAACCATGATTTTAGTCTGCCTTGGATCTCAACCACTTTAGGACATCACTGCAGGTAAAATTTCTGGAGCTTCTTCAGGTTGGTCAGGTCAGGCAACTTGGCCATAGATGGAACTCCTTCAAGCTTGAAGGCACTTGGGTTCTCCAAAACTTTAAGGCCTCTGAACCCTCTCACTTTAAGGCAATGAGCAACTTCCGAATCTGACGGCACCTTCAAATTTGAAAGGTCTATTGATGCTTTTATTTCCCTGCGTGATTCGGCATCTAAGTACAACAAATTTGGAGGAGGGCTAGGTCGGCATTGCAGCTTCTTGGAGGGGACCAGTTCAGGTAGCTATAAAAGAAGAATGATGTCTGAAGATGGAGTGATGAAATAATGAGATTCCAACAGCAAGGATTCCAGCTGCCCTATCCTTATGAGCCACGAAGGACTTCAAGCTTCAGTGAATTTAGAAGCATCATCAAAATTGTCAAAACTTGAATTTTACATACAATTTGAATATTGAATTAATAGGTAACTTAACATCAAGTTGTACATAAATTTTTTTTATTACTTTACATAATTAAAAACTTGTACATAAGATCCGCCTTAAAAATATATGTAGAAGCGCAAATCTAAACGTCGCTAAACTCCGAACCAACAAACATGTATAATATTTTTGAGGGAGTGAGTCTTAGTTCATTAAATGAAAGCCCAGAATGGGAGGCCTACTTGCTACTCGACCCGAGAGCGCAAAAATCACAATAGGCAGATAAGGTCATATATCATTATCAATAGGAAAACCAATATTCACCTAAGACGGTGTAATCCGTGCATTATATAAAAATGACTATAATTATCTGTGCAATGAATAAAATAGATGCAAAGTATGACATTTGTTTTAACGCTCAAATGCACACAATTGATCATACCAAATCTCATGATGCGTAGATATCAGTAGCTTATCGGTATACACAAGTAACTTGTTACTAGCCATGACTCATCTCAACTAACTCAACTAACGAGACATCGTAATCACTAAATGATGCGGGATGAAATCATTTATACATATTTACCACGCTTCGACCCATTCATCATAGGTATCCTCCAATGATGACAAATACAATACAAAAGCATAATGACAGCTATCCTAGACTCATTTTCATCAAGATTCACACCCATTCTATTTTCTCTCTTTTCTCAATCTTGGACCTCAAGTTCATAATATCACATATTATGTTATTCAAGTTACATCAGGTTACACAGGTCATATAATTTCATGTGTAAATCACTGTACTTTATGTCTTCTCAATCTTATAGAGAATGGGAGAACATCTGTCTTTTCCTAGAATCTTATATAAATACTCAGTAAAATTAATTATAGTGTTGGTATATTGCTAACAGCACTCGTAGAATTTCAATGGAGTTGGTAATTTACTTAACGTGGGGAACAAGCACACTTGGAGAGTGCAGCACAATGGAAATTCGTATGCCGTGTTCGAAAGTAGTGTTATTAATTTACTTATGATACTGGCTAAATTTCAAATGAGTTGATAATTTGCTACTTCATTGAAATACTAGTAAATTTCTGATAGTGCTAGTAATTCACTTCCAACACTGGAAAGTTTCCAAAAGACTTGGCAATTTACCAATCTAGTGGGAAATTGCTAAATTTCTGACAGCTTTGGTAATTTAACCAGCCATTTTCTTTTACCTAACAATTCCAATTTTGCTGGTAATACCACCCAAAAATTTCAAATGATGAAACTAGAAACGCAGTAATGAATCCACTCAAAAGCGCCTGCAGAAATCCATTTTTAAGTTATCAAAACTAAAGAACCTTGGTGACCATTGCACATGATCATTACCTAGGGAGCGTTTTATGTTTATGCTAGACACAATGTTTTGCCCCTACTTCTTCATTTCTTCAATGTGGAAATTTTCATGGGAAATCAGCAACAATTCTGTGAATATGGTTGCTGATGTCAGATAGAATTCGCGACACTGAATGCAACACATTCTCAGGGTAATGCCTCAAGAACATTAATCTCTACGAATGAAATCTGGAGCAAGTCATCTTGAATCCTCAATGAATTTCTTCCATAACGAGATTTAATCACTTAGTACACCAGCTAAATATTAGAACTAAGTAGGACGACAACAGCCCAAGAGAAGAAGAAAGAAATTGCTGAACCAATCAATTATAGTAAGGTTTTTATGCCTACGGGGAAAATATGTTGGCTTTAGCTAGACATTGATAACCTCAGAAGAAGAAATGAGTCCCCGCCTCAAACTATTCCACCCGTAAGGTTTGGACTAGTTCCCAAAGGGCGAAAATCAATCCCCTAATCGGTGCAGAAGTGAACTGGTGCATAGGAGTTGCAATGTGTTTCAAGAGCATGCGACTTGGTTAGGCTAAAAGCTATTACAATTAGATGCGGATTGAAGAGTTCAATTGAGTCACCGATCACGAAGGAGTTCAATGGGAGTCATTAATCATTCAGAAGCCCCTGTAGAGATCTGTTTTTAAGTTATCAAAACCAAAGGACCCTTGTGACCATTGCACATGATCATTAACTAGGGAGTGTTATATTCATGCTAGACACAATGTTTTGCCCCCACTTCTTCTCTTCTTCAATGTGGAAATTTTCACGGGAAATCAGCGACAATGCTGTGAATATGGTTGCTAACATCTAATTGAATTCGCGACACTGAATGCAACACATTGAACATTAATCTCTACAAATGAATTCTGAACCAAGTCATCTTGAATCCTCGATGAATTTCTCCCACGATGAGAGGCTGTTTCCATTGCATAGAACTCAATTCATTCCAACTCTTTTCTTAATCTACCACTAGTCGAATCAAAATTCACAAAACAGAACCCAATTAATGCAGAACAGAAACAGAGTAGAGAAAATCACTAGAAAAGGAGCGGGTGACGATGAAGAGAATCAAATTAGACAACCACCAAGTCTGAATGAAATGCAGGAAACCAAATAAAGATGCAGAGAAGGGAGAAACCCTTCTTGGCCTTAGTCAGCTGCGACCGAAATGAAAAAGCAAGACCTTTTTCTAGACAACCTACTTTTGCAAACACTCGAGGAACGGATCAATGAGCACAAAGGCAGGGTCGCTTTCCTGGAGGGAGATCTCTGCCAGGTTGAATCGCGTCTCAAGCTTCCGCTCAGGGTCGCCGTCGTGTTCCTTGACGGTCGGAGTCTGTCGCTGCTGGTTCTGGGCGAGCTTCTCGCTCAGGTCGTCGCTGATGAGGGAGGAAGACGAAGGAAAGAGAAGGAAAGACTGTGAGGAGGGGGATAGAGAGAGGGAGAGGGAGGGGGAGAGAGAGAGAGAGCAACGGGAGAAAAAAGAAAGAAAGAGAGCTTCAAAAAAGGGGAGAGAGAGAGAGAGAGATCTTGATGGCTTCGAGGAAAAAGAGAGGAATCCCTAACCTTTTTAATTCTACTGTCTCCATATAACTGCATGTCGAATGGATGTAATTGGAATATACCGATGAATACGAGGCAACTCCAATGATTCCATGAACACCTTGGAGATGGTCAGGTTAGACATGAGCACCTTGAAGATGGTCAGGTTAGACAACTTCTCTGGCAACGGAAGAGCCCCCCTAGATAACTTAGGCAATTTCTTCGAATTTTTCAGGCCTTGAGTCTCTTTTAGCTTCGGACAGCCTTCTACAATGGAATAATTTTCATTCATGAAGCTTAATGGTTCTAACACCTCTCCTGAAGATTTGCAGCGATCAGTATGACGCTTCACCGATGATTTTGGCCTACGTCGAATCCCATCCAGATGAGGATAAGGATTTGTACTAAGTTCTTTTAGCCCCTCAGAATTGGTCAGGTCAGACGACTTCTCTGGTAATGGAAGTTCCCCTAAAGATAAGTTACTCGAGTTCTCTGGATCTTTCGAGCTTCGATTCTCTTTTAGCTTCGGACAGCCTTCTACAGTGGAATATTTGATATTCTTGAAGCTCAATGGATCAGGAAACTTTTTGAGTGATTTACAATACATTAAATGAAGCTCCTCCAACGATTCTAGCTGACCTCGTACCTCAATCAGTTTATGACATGATGATATCCTAAGTACCCTCAGCTTCTTCAAGTCGGTCAGGTCAGGCAACTCCACCAGTGAAGGAAGATGGTAAAGATGAAGGCATTGCATGTTTTCCAAACTTTCGAGGCCTTGAATCTCTGTTAGCTGTTCACAATTACATACTTCCAATTCTGATAACTTCTTCAAATATGAAAGATCTACAGACTTTTCCATTGAGTTGCACGTAGAAATACTTAAGTATGACAAATTCTGGGGAAGCCTAGGTAGGCATTCTAGTTTATTTCCAACAAGTACAAGCTTCTTGAGCTTCAAAAGGAGATTAAGTTCTAAAGGTAGCGTAACCAAACTATGACAACTCAACAGCAAGGAAGTTAGCTTTCTTAAACCTCCGATCCAGTTGAGGCTTGGAGTTGGATGGAGCAAGCATTCAGACTCGAAATCCAACTCCAAAACTCTCAAATTTAATAGGTTCGAGAAATTTGGGTATCCCCTTGATGGACAAATTGTAAGGTATAGATTGGTCATACTTTCAGGAAGCTTAGGTATATTGGAAATTCTTGACTTCTGTAACATCAAGATCCTCAGAAATGATAATCTTCCGATCTCACTGGGAATTTCCCTATGCAAATTAAAACAGCCACAAGCATAGATCTCTTCAAGCTTCTCCAACATCCCAAGGGCACTAGGTAGCTTTTCTAAGGGGCTGTGAGACATTCTTAGTACTCTCAAATTCTTCATCATCTCTACTGAATCGGGTAACTCTCGTATGCTTGACCAAGAGAGATCCAACTCAACAAGAGATGCAAAATTTCCAAACGGAAGTTCAGTAATTTTTGCACCTCCCAACCTTAGATTCAATAGCGATGAGCAACCAGAAATATTGCACGTGCTCAATGATTTACATGAACTTGCACTGAGAGTTTCCAATTTCTTCATTCCTTTCCATTCATCAATTTTGGTAATAGATGTCCCACCAACAAGAAGTTCTGTCAAGGCTTCTAGTTCCTCCATCGCGTCTGGCAATGTCTGAAGTTTCTTACAATCTTCCAAGTTTAATAATACTAGATGCTTTAACTTACCAATAGACTTATCAATTTGAACCAGTTCCCTACACCCTTGAAGAATCAGTTGCTCCAAATTTTCATGAGTACAGAAGTCAGGAGTTTTACGCAAGTTTCCGCATTTAGTCAAATTTAGAACCTTCAAACTCTTTGCCATCTGTAATGAAGAGAAGAGGTTACTTCTGAATCATTTTGAGATATAGGACGGTAAAGTCAATATAGCAAATTCATGTTGAAATACTACCATACCTTGAGGTGGTTCCATCCCTCCCACTCACTTGTAATTTTACTCATTGATAGATCAAGAACAACTAGGTTCATAAGAGAAAGCGTGCTGAGTTTGAAAAAGATAGGAAAGTTATGCCATGAGAGCCATCTCAACTTCGGAAGCATGATCGGATTCCTCCAGAACATGCTCCAGAACATGATCAGATTCCTCCAGAACCAGTGGGTAGAAGAAAAATGCTTAACGTTGTTCTCATCCAAATCTACACAATCCACTTGAAGAAATCTTAAATTTGATAGGCTTACAGATTCTTCCTTCTCAAAAAAATCTTGAAGGTGATGATCAAATTTGAGACGAATTGCTTCAACATTTTCTCTTCCCTGCCAAAGCAAAAAAGATTAAACAGAAGCTAGTGATCACATAATTGCCTGTTGAACGCATTTGAGTTGAACATACTTGAGGAATGTACATCTTATTTATAATTTAAATTTAATTTACAATATAATTTACAGATGAGCATGTGATCTTAGTAAGCACAAAAGTAACGACTTAGTTTAGATAGAAGCAAATAAGCTAGGTCAATATGTATAACTGTCTCTTTGAATAGGAAAAACATTGCAAACACCTTACCTCCTTTATTTTAAGAACATCAATTGCTTCCTCATGATCCCACACCCGACTTTGCTTCTCTGGTTTTAACTTAGCTCTTTCACGAACGATGTCTCGCCCAAGGTCTCTTAACTGATCATGCACACACAATCGGTTACCTGCTGCAATCTTTACTAACGACCTCTCTTTGAGGACTTCAATAGAACATTCAGGGGAAAACTTACAGCTGTCCCACATGTAAGTCACAATTCTCACATCGAACCCAACAAAGAAGCAACAAACATCAAGAAATATTTCCTGCACTTGAGTTTCCAATGCCTCGAACCTGATGTTCAACTTACTTTTAACCTCTTTATTGGGAATGGTCTCCAGCTTCTTTAACACTTTCTTCCATTTATTTACGTCATTTCTACACAAAAGTGACCCTATAATTTCAAGAGCCAAAGGAAGATGACCACAGATTTTTACTGCTTTTTCCGAGAGGGAGACATATTCTGCTGGAGGATAATCTCTTCCAAAGGCATGTCTGCTAAACAGTTGAAGAGAATGATCAAAATCCATTTCAGTAAGTTCATGCCGAAAATAAACACCTTTGAGAAGTTCCTTGTCTCTTGTGGTAATAATAACCTTACTTCCTCTGCTGAACCAGCATTCACCCCTCCCCACAAGAGCATCCCGCTGAGTCTTTTGGTCAACATCATCTAGTACAAGTAAAACCTTTTTAGAGGATAACCTATTGTTGATCTCAGTTATCCCTTCATTAATACTATTGATGGTTGGCCATTCCTTTCTTAGGACTTTAGAGATGAGCTGATTCTGCAAACTCTCAATCTTTTTATCTCGAACGTTAGACAGGAAGCAACAGCTATCAAAATCAACTGATAGTTTATTATAGATGATTGTGGCAAGTGTTGTCTTTCCGACACCTCCCATACCATGGATACCAATAATCTTTGTTTCAGTGGTCTGTTCACCTATCTTTTCCATGATTTGCTCCACTTGATCGTCCATTTCAACCAAGCAATTAGATACTGTCAGGTAGTTCCTTCTCAACTCGATCAAAAGCTTCAAAACAACTTCTCTTGTGAACTCACCTTTCCCTCTGATAGTATTGAAGACAAAAAGAAACCAAAACTGTCGAATCAAGATGAACAAAATGATATCTAAGGTACAAACAAATCATGCACAATAACAAATTCAAGTACCTGTCCTTGAGTTCCCATCCCTTTAATCCTCCAACCTTGTTGAGAGCTGCCTTCCAATTCTGAATAGTCTCGTCATTATACCACTGCTTATTTATGTGTGACTGAATGGCCTTGCCATAAGTTGCAGTCTGGTTACGAACCTCAGATGGTGCAACATTATAGAAAATTGGCATGATCTTTTGTCCCCACTTTTCCTTGCACTCCACCATTTGGACCAACTCCATGAGGCACCATTTACTGGCGGCATATTCTTTAGAAAATATAGGAATAGAGATTTTCGACTGCTTAATCGCTTGGAGAAGCTCCGGGCCAATTTCTTCCCCAACACGAAGCTCTTCATCATCTTTGTATGCTCGTATTCCGGCATCAATGAGACCATTATAAAGGATATCAGTGATGTCGCTGCGAGTATCCGATCCTCTAAAGCTCAAGAATACTTCATAATAAGGTTCCATTGGCTTTTTTATTTCCCGAATTTTCAAAGGACTTGCAACAACTTGATATCCCACCTGAAAAACATTTACTATGAAAGTGGGGTGGTTATTATCATGATTTCTCTTAGAAACTCTTCTGTTTTGAGTCATTCTAAAAAGCAATCTCAATGACAAAAGCACGAGCTCCTTCTGGCATTGCACTAGACACCAAAATATGTCCGCTTACTTTAAAATATATATATTCAATTCTAAAGGAAGAAATTTCCAAATTATTGTGGAATTATGGGTCTTAGTTCACACTCCAAATTGATTGGAAAAAAAGAAAAAAGAATATTTTTTTGTGCGAAATAAATCACTGTCAACCTATATTTGTCTTAAACTCTTTCTTTAGATGATAAAATTTCTCTTGAAAGGTGACGTAGAACGTCCTTGGCATATAAGCGCCTAAAGTTGCTTATAGGTTGACTAATTGTCTTATTATCTGATAAGAAATTATGATCAAACCTTCCTAATTTTGTTTAACCAAAATAGATTTGACAAAGACATTCCACAACACTCATTTAGTTGGTCCCTCAACCTTAACAGATGCTGGTGAAGAACTCAATCCCCTATGACGATCTCATTAGAATGATGAAATCAAGAAATTACACTAAAGCAAATGCAACCCTCACCATATTGAACTAGTTTCTTAAGATCATAAACCGATCCCTAATTACGGCCATCTCATAGGTTATCAAAAAGCAGATACACTATCATGGGCGAGCATCAGTTAGGGTTGAAGCTATTATCCACACATGCCAGAAAGTACCAGCATATCAGAAAAATAGGTTTTGCTCACTAATCAATTACGGGGTTAATAAGATTTCAACAGAAAAATAAGAATGAATGCTATATTACTGTTTTGTCCAGAAAATAAGTTGGAACGCATAGGAGTGTAGGGATGAGGGCCGCATTTTATGGAGGCAGAGAGTTCTGGTTCACCACAGAGTGCAACGGTATAGTGTATTCAATCCGTCTCTACTGTTAGATACAGAGTTGAGGGTATAAATTTTCTGCCTAGGAGTGTTCTTACTGCTAATCACTAGACAATAATGTACGAATTTGTCGTATCGAAGTCTCTTAAAGATACCACTATCTCTATTCGCACAACCAAAAAATAAAAAATGAAAATAAACAATTGAAATCGACAGGTCCAGTCAAACTAAATTAGCTTTTAGCCCCGGCCCAGTTCCTAAAAATCGTAAATCCAATTCCTGATTATCAGAATCTCTGAGGTCTATCAACAAGCTGATGCATAGGAGTGGTATTGCGTTACAAGATCTGAGGCCTGACAGTTGCATAGATGGAAGCGGATGAGCAGGGTTTAGCATGTGACCAGAGTTATAGGCTAAAGCTGTTAGCGTTAGACGCAATTGGCAGTGATCAATCATGGAATCAACTGAGGAAAGAATTTGATGCTGATCCGAGAGTCCCTCTCTTGTTTCCATCAAATTATGCACCTAGTTGCATTGCAGAACAGACCCAATTCATAAAAAAGAAGGCAATAAACGAGAGGAAATTACCGGAGCTGGAAGGGGTGAAGATGAAGAGTCCGGATAAGGTGCTGAGAAGCAGATAAAGATCCCAACAATAAACGTTCTTGGCTTTGAGATGGGCGGAATAGAGATAGGGACTTCTATCAGACGGTGAATTCACCCTCCCTCGCAATGCCCCTCCAGGAATACGAGGGCTTGCTACTTGCAGGGACCCTTATAGGCAACCATGAAAAAGTGAACACGCGTTGCTTTTTACTCTCAGCACGAAAGGCGAGTTCAGTCACTGGAAAATTTCTGGGAGTCCTGGGACTCCTCGACACGAAAGGCGAGTTGAGTCAAAGGGAAATTTCTGGGAGTCCTGGGACTCCTCGACAGGAAAGGACACGAAAGGCGAGTTGAGTCAACGGGAAATTTCTGGGAGTCCTGGGACTCCTCGACACGAAAGGCGAGTTGAGTCACTGGGAAATTTCTGGGAGTCCGGGGACTCCTCGGCACGAAAGGCGAGAGAGGACCAGATTTTTATGGTGTTCTTTTAATGACGATTAAACCCTTCTCTTGTTGGTGAAAATCCAAGCCCATTCAAATTTTACTTATATTGAACCTAAAAATGTAAAATTCATATATATATATATATATATATATATATATTGAGATGGATGATGTTAGTGTTATTCACAGTAAATTTGTAAGAATAAAAAGTGTTTGGAAAAAATAACACCACAAATTACATAACTTTCCTACAATATTCACCTAAATATTATAATTTTTTTAATCACTTTAGTGATATGACTTTTATTTAGTGCTCACTTAAGTGTCAATAACTTTATTTTTTATTACTTGAGTGTTATACAACATTTTGATCAATTGTTTGTACCATAATTTTTTTAAATTGTTTATCCAAGTGCCGAAAACCTTTGAATCATTTCAATACCTACATCTATGTTAGCTCTTATATGGATTTATCAATGAAAATAATGGGATTTAGTGGCTCGGTTCATTTACTTGTTATGCCTCTTTTGTTGTATCAAAGACGATGCAAGGGAGTGAAAAAAGCACAATATTTCTAGCATTATAATTGAGGTAGTGGGACGATCTTTTGACTCTGGGCCCCACCGTATGTTTCCTTCTTCAGTGGGTAAGGTAGTGGGACGATGCAGAGCTTCTTTCGTAGCTTTTATATTGTGTGTGTGCCCAAAAGTCAAGACATTGACTTTGGCCCACGAAGATAACCATTTTCGAATTCTGCAAGCTTCCACAGATAAAGAAGAAACTTTGCACCCTTTTTTTTTATTCTTTTTTTATTTCCTCTTTTGTAATTCTTCATGCAGTCCCACGAACTTTCTTCTGTTAACTAAAAACATCCAGGACCTAAAAAGAATTTCGAATTTTTTTTCTTGTGCATAATCTTGAATGTTATCTTCATTAGAAAAATATATTCACGATCAAATAATAAAAATTTTATCCAAGCGAATCGCGTTTTGCAAACGCTCAAACTCGAGACATAATTTAACAATTCTTCACCTTGGCTCAATGTTTGAAGCAAAGTTACAGTACTCATCATCCATGCTACTCTCTCAACGCCCCGATGGGCACTCACTCTCCACAGACGCCAATAGAGCTCAAGCAGAGCTTGAGCTTCGCCAAAGGAACAGACTTAGTCATCATGTCTACCGGGTTATCTATTGTTGCAATATTTTTAACAATAACATTACCATTAACTAAGACATCTCGGATAAAGTGGTATCCGATATTAATATGCTTCATTCGCTCGTGATAAACTGAATTATACGTCAAATTAATCGCACCTTGGTTACCATAGTATATATCCACACTTTTATGTTCTAAACCAAAGTCCGAGAGCAAACTTTGTAACCATATCACCTCATTTGCTACAAAGATTAGTGCCATGTACTATGCCTCCATCGAAGACAAGGTAATATGATCTTGTAAGGATGCTTTCCAACTAATTACACCATTCGCTAATGTAAATACGTACCCTACTAAAGATTTGCGATCATCCAAGTCACCGACGTGATCTGAATCCACAAAACTAGTGGTCTCACTGTCATTGCTATCCCTCCGGTACACTATACCCACGTGTGTTGTCCCTTTTAAATATCTAAGAATCCACTTACCAGATGCCTAATGAGCTTTACCAGGTGCTCCATATAGCAACTAACCATACTCACAGCTTGTGAAATATCAGGCCAAGTGTACACTATAGCATACATAATACAACCCACGGCACTAAAATAAGGAAGACGGGACATATGCTCCTCCTCCTCCTCAATCTGTAGTAATAATTTCTCTGAAAATTTAAAGCGCTTCGCTAAAGATGTACTTACAGATTTTGCAGACTGCATATTAAAACATGCCACAATCTTCTCAGTATATTTCTTCTGAGATAGACGTAAAATTCCTGCAGCCCTATCACACAAAATCTCCATACCCAATATTTTCTTTGCAGGACCTAAATCTTTTTTTTTTTTTGGTAAAATGCAGGATCTAAATCTTTCATCTCAAATTCAGCATTTAACTGCCTATTCAGCACATCAGACATATTCTTAACTGCTATCAGCATATCATCAACATATAAGAGTAGATAAATCAAAAAACCATTCTTCAATCTCTTAAAGTAAACACAACTATCCATCTTGACTTTTTGAGTAGTCTTGACTAATCATGAAAACATCAAAACGTTTATACTACTACCTAAGAGACTGTTTTAACCCATACAAAGATTTCTTCAACAAGCAAATATGATCTTCCTTACTTGGAATAGTAAATTCCTGTGGCTGCCTCATGTAAATCTACTCCTCCAACTCACCATGAAGAAACACAGTTTTCACATCTAGCTGCTCTAACTTGAGATCTTGCGAAGCAACTAAAGCAAGTAAAACATAAATAGAAGTATGTCTTACCACATGAGAGAACACCTCATTGTAGTCAATGCTATCATACTGTGTATATATTTTCACCACAAGTCTCGCCTTATACCTCGTTGCCTCAACACCGGGAATGCCATCTTTCCATTTAAAGACCCATTTACTTTCGACAATCTTTTGACTTTTGGTACTTTGACAAGCTTCAATGTTTGATTTTGATTGAGTAATTCCATCTTTTCACTCATAACCCCTAACCACTACAACGACTCCGAATTAACCATCGCCTTAAAGTAAGACAAAGGCTCATCTATCTCCACCTCATCACCTACAGTCAATACATAAGCAATATCTGTATAATCATAACGTACCGGTGATTTAATTTGTCTTCTCTGTCTATCTGAGGCTATAGTGTGCTGCAACTTTGCTAGTTGTTCACTATCACCGACTTCAAGAACTGCGGCTTCTTATGCAGTCTCAACTTCTGTAACCTTCGAGGTCTCCGGAATCTCTACCTGAAACTCCACCTCACTAATGACACCATGATCTGTCTTCTCTACTAGTTGTATCTCAGAATTCCTCTGTTGAATCATTGTAATCTCATCAAAGATCACATCTCTGCTGATTAGAAAACCGGGTGATTTGGGATCGGTGCACCACAACCAATACCCAAATCTCTTAAAAAGAATTCCAACGGATTTGACAACATCATTTGATCAGGCTCTCTTATGATAAGAGAGGATTTCTCGAGCATCTTTTCTTTTCATTTTTCTTTCCTTATGCGGTCAAGTTCTCTGAGACGATTCCTCATCTCAGCTACATCTGTCCTGTCCTGTCTGATAGGTGCATCAGTAATAGCAGCAAAGACAGACGTCTGGGGTGGTGGAAGAGGGAGAGGATCTGCTTGTAAAATAGTTGGAAATGGATTGAACCTTCCTTCCTCAAGGATCTGGATTTGCCTTTTAAGCTTTTCTATTTTTGCTCTAGGACTTTCAAGATGGTGATAGCCTAGATGTTGTCCAGATTCTAAGGCATGAAGCCTCTTCTAGAAATCTGAAAGTATTTTCTTGGTGGTTTCATCATATCTTCACAAATCTTGCTGCACATTTCCAATTTTGGAATCAATTACTTTGAAAGCATTATTGTGTGCCAGGAGAGTCTTTGATTGCCAATTTAAGACAACTTCAGCAACATGAGTTCTTTTTTGTCTTCCATGCTCATCCACATCAGTTGAGGCAGGTATCTTAGGAACATGTCTATGTCTACCTTGTGAATCAATAAATTCTTTTGAGGCAGGAAAAGAGAGTTTAGAACTTTCCCGGACAAGAGGAGGGAAGTCTGTTTCTTGGAACATTGCAATGGAAGAACTTTGTGGTGTTTCTGGTGGAACCTCAAGTGGATATGAATGTTTCTTGGCCCATTTTACAATTGGCTTATAAAATGGGGAAATGGCTGGTTTTTTTCTGAGGAGGTGATTGTGGTGGATCTGGTGATACTGGAGGGGGAGCAGTGAATTCTAGTGGTGGAGTTGGTGCATAAGAGACCATGAACTGAAATTTATCACACTCACCAAGAGTGTCAACAGAAGGGTCTCCATTCAGATGCTTTTGGTACACAGGGTTCTTTGGCCATTTTCTCCAAGGCGGAGATTTTGCAAATGGATCTACTTCATCAGGAGAATGTGTACAATAAGAACATTAACAGAAAAGGTCCCAAAAACAATGACCATATTCGTCTTTATAGTAATGGACAGGATGTCCATAACTGTTAAAGTATCGAACAAGCTTTTTTGGGTCTGGCTCATAAATAGACTCAAGAACACATGGTTCAATCATAAAGAGGGTTTGGAAGATAGAAGGACTTTCTTCTTTTTCCTTGCCGAATTTGATAGAAACAGTTCCATCTCTTTTTTTGACAAACTCAGAATCTGATGATTGGAAAGGCTTGTTGCTTTGGTGAAGCTTTTTTATAGTTGGTAATCCACGTCTTTGGAAGGAGAGTGGCCAGCTTTTCCTTTGGGATCTTTCTAGGGACATGAATGCATGATGCTTGATCATTTTGCATGGAAATGAACAAGGCATCTTCATTGCTATTGTGGAAATTTAAGTCAAGTGCATGGTTCTGTACTCTGTAGACCATTTGGTAATGCAAAGTTGCTGCTATAGAATTAGCAGTCTGAGGTGCTTCAGTGAGTTTGATCTGAACTTTAGAAAAGAAAGTAACTGTGGATCTGAAAGGGCGATGTTGAAATTTGGGTATAGTGTTACAAAAACTGTTCCGGCATTTAAAGTGGTTTGAACAGTACCTATGCAAGCATGCTGATATTCTAAAAACCCGGTATCTAACAACGCAATTATTGCCACTACTGGCAAACCTTTTCAGCCATGAAAAGTAAGAGCAAGACGAACAACTCCATAATGAACATGGGAATATCCCTACTGAATCCATTGTTGAGGAAACTCTGGAGGGTTTTGAAGAGTAACAAAGTACTCCTTTTTAGTAGTAGGAATGGGGTGCTGGTCGAACTTGGAGGACTGAACATATTCCTTTACTTCCTTTGGAGTCTAGCGAATGAGTTGGCGAATAGAGCGAATTGGTGAAAAGGATGAAGTGGGTTTAGCAAAAGCTAAATAGGGGTTCATCAAAGAAAGCTGGGTTTCAGAGATCTTAGTTTCATTACTAAGAGAGACTTCATATAGATGGTCTATCTTAGAAGCATTTGAAATACGGAAATCTGAAGGGTTTGAGGATGATGGGGTTGTAGTGAGAGAAACAAGTGCTTCGAGGATTTCTGGTTCGGTAGACATGGTGCAGAAAGATCTTCTCAGCGTTGGATTCACCTACTAAACGCATGGAACGAATATCATTAGAAACAAAACCATGGCTCTGATACCATTGAATGGACCTAGAAACTAAACTAGGGAGGACCAAGTACTCACTTGGACATAAACTTACTGCATAAAAATTACTGCTCGTTCAAGCTCAAAGTATAATGCTCTACGTACGCCTGGTTCGTGTACATACGGATTTACATTCTTCTTTCTTGATCATGTGGGTGGCTCCTCTTCAAATTGACGTCGCGCGACTCTTACTTTCTCGTAGGGTTTCATTAGCTCCACGAACGCACGAAAAGAACTTGTATTATGTTCATATATGTGCCCAAAGTCAAACTTTGACTCTAGGCCCCATCGTTTGTTTCCTTCTTCCATGGGTAAGGTAGTGGGACGCTGTAGAGCTTCTTTCATAGCTTTATATTGTGTGTGTGCCCAAAAGTCAAGACTTTGACTTTGGGCCCCACAAAGATAACCACTTTTGGATTCTGCAAGCTTTCACAAATATAAAAGAAACTTTGCCCCCTTTTTTTTATTTTTTTTATTTCCTCTTTTGTGATCCTTCATGCAATCCCACGAACTTCCTTCTGTTAACTGAAAACATCCAAGATCCAAAAAGAATTTCGAATTTCTTTTCTTGTGCGTAATCTTGAATATTATCTTTATTAGAAAAATATCTTCACAATCAAATAATATAAATTTTATGAAAAATTACCAAAATAGTCATAAACCTATTATAATCGTGCCAAATAAGACCAATTGAGTCCTCAACATTTTACAATTATTCTTGATCAATCCATCTAGTCAAAATTGGCCGGCCGGCGCTGACGTGGCAACTGGCCGGCACCAGCAACATTTTTTAATAATACTTTAATAATTTTTTTATCTTTTTTTTTCTTCTCCCTCTCCCTCCTTCCTCCTCCCTCCTTCTTTCCTTTGGCTCTAGTGACTGGCGAGAGGGGAGGGCTGGCCATCACTGGATTGAGGTGGCTGGGCTAGCTCGCCTTGCCGTCATTGGGCCAGGGCAAGCTTGCCCAACTATTGGTGGCTCACCAGTTTCAGCGAGGGGGGCCTCACCGTTGCCGGGTCTGGCGAGGAGAGCCCCACTAGTTGACGAGCTGGCGCCCAATGGCGGCAAGGCGAAACCCTACTGGATCTGGCAAGGCGATCTGATGGGCTCGCCTCACCAGTCAGCGAGCTCGCGCCCAGCGACGACGGGATGAGCCCCCGCCAAATCTGGTGAGGGCTCGCCTTGCAATTGCCGGGTGAGGCCAACCCTCGCCAGATCTAGCAAGGGGGGCATGCCATCACGTTTGGCAAGGGCCTCCTCGCCAGATCTGGCAAGGGCTCACCCCGCTGTCGCTGGGTGAGCTTGCCGACTAGCAAGGAGAGCCCGCTGGAGCCAAAGGAAGGAGGAGGGAGGAGGGAGGAGGGAGGAAGAAGGAAGAGGAAGAGAAAAAAAAAAAAAAAGGAAAAAGGAAAAAAAAAGGATAAAAAAATAATTAAAAAAAAAAAGAATGCCGGCGCAAGCCGGCTGCCTCGTCAACGCCGGCTAGCTAATTTTGGCTGGATAGTCTAATTGAGAATAATTATAAAAGGTTTATGACTCAATTTGTCAAAAAAATAAGTTTATGACTAAACCGGCACAATTGCAATAGGTTTATGACTTTTTCAGTAATTTTCCCAAAAATTTTATCTAAGCAAATTGCGTTTTGCAAATGTTCAAACTCAAAACATTATTTAACAGAGGGCCATGTTGCTGCCATGTCGAAATGTACCGAGTGGTAGACATGGTGAAGTTCTTAGATACAGTTAATTGAGACAAACCAAATTTAAGACAAAGAAAAGAGACCCCGTGAAAGGTACACTTATCGAATTTTCTATCAACTTTATCCCTCAAAAGTTTGTGTTCTTCGGACTCTAGTTTCTTACGGCACTGGGGAAATTTGCGAATCAACTTTTACTCTCTCTCTCTCTCTCTCTCTCTCTCTCACACACACACACACACACCACCGCCATAGGAAAGAACACGACCAGCGGAGAGGAAGAATTCGTATCTAAAATATTGACAGTCTGTCCCCGAGGCAACGGTAGGATACACAAATGAGAGAAGAAATGTTTGTACTAATATTTTCTGATTATTACATGTGTATAAGGAGCCTGCAATATATAGTTTTAGTTTGCCGGCCAACCACAACCAAACTCAAAAAGTCCAAGAGAGTAAAAGATTCCTCAAGAAAAACAAAAAAACTCGCACAAATCGGATTCCACAAGACCAGACTGCTCTCTTCCTTCAAGTCCTCCACTGATCATCAGAACTCAGAATATTCTACGTTCTCACGCTCATGCATATACAAATATTTTAGCTTCTTGAAGCTTGATGGATCCGGTAACTTTTCCAAAGATATAAAAGGGACCTATCCACCTCCGACGATTGTAGTCTGCCTTCGATCTCGACCACTTTAGCACATCACTGCAGATAAAATTTCTGGAGCTTCTTCAGGTTGGTTAGGCCCGGCAACTTGTCCATAGATGGAACTCCTTCAACCTTTAAGCCACGCAGGTTCTCCAAATTTTGGAGGCCTCTGAACTCTCTCACTTTACGGCAATGAGCAACTTCCAAATCTGACAGCGCCTTCAAATTTGAAAGGTCTCTTGATGTTTTTATTTCCCTCCATGATTCTATATCCAAGTATGACAAATTTGGGGGAAGGCTAGGTCGGCATTGCAGCTTCTTGGGGGGGACCAGCTCAGGTTCCTTGAGCTGTGAAAGAAGAATGATGTGTGAAGATGGGGTGAAGAAATAATGAGATTCCAACAGCAAGGATTCCAGCTTCCCTAACCTTCAGCTACGAAGGACTTCGAGCTTCATTGAATTTAGAAGCACATCGAAATTGTCAAAACCTGAATTTTATGTACATTTGAATATCAAATTAATAAGTAATTTAACATCAAATGAAAGTATATTTATATATATTTTTCATTACGTTACGTAATCAAAACCTCATACAAAAGATCCACCTTAAAAAGATGTGTAAGGTCTAAATGTCCCTAAACTCTGAATGCGACCAATATGTTTAATATTTTAGAGGGAGTGAGTCTAAGCTCAGAATATGAAAACTCCAGGTCCAAAATAGGAGGCCTCCTCGCCACTCAACCCAAGAACACAACAGTATAGTAACAATTAGTGAATAAGGTCATATATCATTGTCAATAGGAAAATCAATATTCACCTAAGATAGGGTAATCCGTGCATTATATAGAAATGACTCTAATTATCTATGCAATGAATAAAATAGATGCATTGTATGACATTCGTTTTAACAGTCAATTGCACACAATTGATCATACGAAATCTCATGATGCTTAGATATAAGTAGCTCATCAGTCTTGGACCTCAAGCTCATAATATCACAAATAGACTATTCAAGTCACATCAGATTAAACAAGTCATATAATTTAATGCATAAATAGTTGTAATTTGTCTTCTCAATCCTATAGAGAACAGCAGAACATCTGTCTTTTCCCAGATACCTATATACATACTCGGAAAAATTAATTATAATGTCAGTGCATTGCTATCAACACTAGTAGAATCTCAATGGAGTTGGCAATATACTTAATATGGGAAACAAGCACACTTGTAGAGCACAGTACAGCGGAAAGTAGTACGCTGCACTCGAAAGTAGTGCTGTGAACTTACTTACAACACAGGTAAAATTTCAAATGAGTTGATAAAATACTACCTCATTGAAGTATTAGTGAATTCCTGATAGTGCTAGTAATTCACTTATGAAACCAGAAATTTCCAGAAGAGTCGGTAATTTACCAATTTAGTGAGAAATTGCTAAATTTCTGATTAGTTTCAGTGATTTACTACCTATTTACCTAACAAGCAAGTAACCAGTCATTTTCTTTTACCTAACAATTCCAAATTTGCTGGTAATCCCACCCAAAAATTTCAAACAATGAAACTAGGAATGCAGTCATGAATCAACTCAGAAGTGACTGCAGAAATCTGTTTTAAGTTATCAAAGCTAAAGGACCTTTGTGACCATTGCACATGATCATTAACTAGGGAGGGTTATGTTCATGCTAGACACAATGTTTTGCCCCTACTTCTTCATTTCTTCAATGTGTAAATTTTCATGGGAAATCAGCAACAATTCTGTGAATATGGTTGCTGATGTCTGATTGAATTCGCAACACTAAATGCAGCACATTCTCAGGGTAATGTCTCAAGAACATTAATTCTACAAATGAATTCTGCAGCAAGGCATCTGGAATCCTTCATGAATTTCTTCCATATCGAGATTTAATCACTAAGTACACCAGCTAAAATATTAGAAGTAAGTAGGACCACAACAGACCAAATACAAGAAGAAAGAAATTGCAGAATTAATCGATTATAGTGAAGATTTCATGCCTTCCAGGACGATATTTGGGTTTTAGCTAGACCTTGATAAGCTCAGAAGAAGAATCGAGTCCCAGTCATCTATATTGCATGAGACAAATAACCCCCCAAAACTGATTCCACATATATGTTTTGAACTAGCTCCTAAGGAGCGAAAATCAATCCCCTCACTGGTGCAGAACCGAAATGACGCACAGGAGTAGAAATGTGTTTCAATAGAATGCGACTTGTGGTTTAGATCAAAGCTACTAAAGACTAGATGCAGATGGAAGAAAATCAACTGAGTCAGCTCCCGAGCGAGTTCATCGAAAGGCTGTTTTCATTTGGTACGTATGACACGTCATGACTGAAAATAATAAAAACATCTCAATCCATCCCAAATCTTTTCCTAATCTATCACCGATTGCATCAAAGATTGGCAGGTGGACCCAATTCATGCAATTGCGAAGAGAGAAAATACCAGAAAACCAAATAAAGATGCGGAGAAGGCAAAAGGCAAGACCTTTTGCCCGTGGGAACAGATCGGCGGGTAGGAAGACAGGGTCACAGTCCCCAGAGGGAGATCTCCGCCTGGTCGAATCGCGTCTCATTCTTCCGCTCGGGGTCGCCGTCGCATTCCTTGACGGTCAGCGTCCATCGCTACTGGTTCCGGGCGAGCTCCTCGCTCGGGTCATCCCTGATGAGGGAGGAAGACGAAGGCGAAGGAAGGAGAAGGAAAGGATGTGAGGAGAGAGAGAGGGGGCAACGGCAGAAAAGACGAAACGTAAAATTAAAAAACAGAGAAAGAAAAAGTTGAAATTTCTTACAAGTGGATCCCACCTTTACGCGTCATTTCAAGATAGTATTCCTCACCAATCTGATACGGAATCTTCTCTCCGTGATTTCACTTTTCTATACCTTGATTCTTCAAAGGGTATTCTGACTTTTTTCAAATCTCGATACTCGTCCGATTCCAGAATCTCCTCCAACCTCTCACATTCTTGTATTTCCGAGCGCTGCAACTTCTTGAAGCTTGAAGGATCAGAAAGCTTTTGCAGAGACCCGCAGGCATCAATACAAAGCCACAACACTGATTCTAACCTGCCTCGAATCTCAACCAGATGAGGACAACACCTAAAACCAAGATCCTTGAGCTCCTTGGCATTGATCAGGTCAAGCAACTTCTCTAGCAACAGAAGATCTACCACATAAAAGGACCTCAAGTTTCTCTGAAGCTTCCAAGCCTTGAATCTCTTTTAGCTTCCAACAACCATTTAGATATAATTTTTCTATATGCTTGAAGCTTAATGGATCAGGCAGCTGTCCGAGTGATCCACACTGCACTAAACAGAGAATCTCCAACGATTCTAGCTGACCTCGAATCTCAACCAGTTTAGGACAATCTTCTATCCAAATTCTCCAGAGCTCCTTCAAGCCGGTCAGGTTGGGCAACTTCACTAGCGACCGAAGATACCCAAGACAAAGCTTTTGAAGGTTTTTCAAATGTTTGAGGCCTTGAATCTCTATAGCTGTTCACAATAACCGACTAGCAATTTTGATAACTTCTTCAAATATGAAAGATTTATCGACTTTTCCGTTAACCTGCGCCCATTAAAATAAAAGTATGACAAATTCTGAGGAAGCTTAGGTAGGCATTTTAGGTTATTTACGACGAGTGTAAGCTTGCTGAGCTTCAAAAGGAGATTAAATAGAGAGCTGAGGGTATCAATTTTCTGCCTAGGAGTGTTCTTAATTATAATCGCTAGAAATTATGGTACCAAAATATCTTAAAGATACGAGTATCTCTGTTCAAAAAAAAAAAAAAAACATCAAACAAATGAAATCAACAGATCCACTCGAAACTAATTTAGCTTTTAGCGTCAGCAATCCACGCGAAAACTCAGAGAGACAGAGAGAGTACGCGGGTGGCGAGCTCGCAAGACTGAGCGTTGTCGATGATGGAACCGGACTCGCCTCCGCCTTCGCTGCCGCCGCCGCCCTCCCTCCTCTTCTTCTTGCCGCTCCTCTTCTTCGGCTCGTCGTCGCGAGGGCCGCCGCCGCCGCCGCCGAGGAACTCACTCTGAGGCTCGACACCGATCGTCTCCGCTTCAGCTTCGTGCCGTCTCTTCTTCTTCGCCATTCCCGCTCTCCGATATCAGAAAGTTTCGACTTTTCGACAGGGTACGAGGTCGACTGGTGAAGGGTTTAGGCGTCGATCTTGGGTGGTGGTATTGCGTTCCAGGATCTGAGGCCTGACAGTTGCATAGATGGAAGTGGATGAGCAGGGTTTTAGCATGAACGTTCTCGGCCTTTGAGATCGGCAGAGGAGAGACAAAAGACTCCTATCAGACGGTGATGAATTCACCCTCCCTTGCCGGGCCTCAAAACTGGAGGCGGGCTCGGGCTACGCTACCCCAAAACGGAAAGTCGAGTGATATGAACGGCCCTGATTTCTCCGGCTACCGAATGGAGAATCCTCGCTGTCGAGTGAAAGGGCTGGTTAAGTTTCTTGGGCCTTAACGTTGGTGATTGGAGATGGGAATGCAGCGCATAAAACAAGCAGTCTGGCCCAAGGCCTTAAGATCCACAGCAGAAGCAATATGAAAAACCCTTCTACGTTGGAAGCTTAGCCTGGATTCAATGGTAACACAATCGAGAGAAGAAACATTTGTACTGATATTTTCTGATTATTACATAAGGAGCTTGCAATATACAGAGTTTTGGGTTGCTGGCCAATCACTGAAATCAGGTGCGCAACCAACATTTACATTCTCTACCATTAACCAAACTCAGAAGTCCAAAAGATAAAAGTATCCTGAAAACAACAAAAAGATACTCAGACAAGTTGGATTCCGCAAGATCAGACTGCCTCTTTTCCTTCCTATCCTCCATCGATCATCAGAACTCAGAGAATCTTCTACCTTCTCACGCTTGTGTATATAAAAAGATATTAGCTTCTTGAAGCTTGATGGATCCGGTTTAATCTGCCTTGGATCTCAACCACTTTAGGACATCCCTGCAGATAAAATTTCTGGAGCTTCTTCAAGTTGGTCAGGTCAGGCAATTTGTCCATAGATGGAACTCCTCCAAGCTTGAAGGCACTTGGGTTCTCCAAAACTTGGAGGCCTCTGAACTCTCTCACTTTAGGGCAATGAGCAACTTCCAAATCTGACAGTGCCTTCGAATTTGAAACGTCTATTGATGTTTTTATTTCTTTGCATGATTCTGTGTCTAAGTACAACAAATTTGGGGCAAGGCTAGGTTGGCAGTGCAGCTTCTTGGAGGGGCAGTTCAGGTTCCTTGAGCTGTGAAAGAAGAATGATGTCTGAAGATGGGGTGATGAAATAATGAGATTCCAACAGCAAGGATCCCAGCTTCCCTAACCTTCAGAACTACGAAGGACTTCGAGCTTCAATGAAATTAGAAGCATCATCCAAATTGTCAAAACCTGAATTTTACATACAATTTGAATATCGAATTAATAAGTAACTTATCATCGTACATAATTTTTTTTATTACTTTACGTAATTAAAACCTTGTATAGAAGATCTGCCTTAAAAAGATACGTAGAAGCGCAAATCTAAACATCCCTAAACTTTGAACCAACCAATATGTATAATATTCTTGAGGGAATGAGTTGACATTCAGTAAATGATAGCTCTACTTCCAAAATGGGAGGCCTACCCACTACTCGACCCGAGAACATAACAATAACAATTAGCAAATAAGGTCATATATTATTATCAATAGGAAAACCAATATTCACCTAGGACAGTGTAATCCGTGCATTATATAAAAATGACTATAATTATCTGTGCAATAAATAACATAGAAGCAATGTACGACATTCGTTTTAACGCTTAAATGCATACAATTGATCATACCAAATCTCATTATGCATAGACATCAACAGCTCATCGATAGACACAAATCAATATCTATTACCTACTTGCTACTAGCCACGACTCATCTTGACTAACTCAACTAACAAGACATTATGACCACTAAATAATGCAAGAAGAAATCATAAATATATATTTACCACGCTTCAACCCATTCATCACAGGTATCCTCCAATGATGATAAATACAGTACAAACAATAATGACAGCTATCCTAGACTCAATTCTCACCAAGATTCATACCCATTTTATTTTCTTTCTTTTCTCAATCTTGGACCTCAAGTTCATAATATCATATATAGGCTATTCAAGTCACATCAGGTTACACAAGTCATATAATTTCATGTATAAATCGTTGTACTTTACATTTTCTCAATCTTATAGAGAACGGTAGAAAATCTGTCTTTTCCCAGAATTTTATATACATACTCAGAAAAATTAATTGTAGCGTTGGTATATTGCTAACAACACTTGTAGCACACACTTGGAGAGTGCAGCACAATGGAAAGTTGTATGCCATGTTCAAAAGTATTGTTATTAATTTACTTATGATACTGGTTAAATTTCAAATGAGTTGATAATTTACTACTTCATTGAAATATTAGTAAATTTCTGATAGTGTTATTAATTCACTTACGACACCGGAAAGTTTCCAGAAGACTTGGTAATTTACCAATCTAGTGGGAAATTGCTAAATTTCCGACAGCTTTGGTAATTTACTACCTCTTTACCTAACAAGCAAGTAACCAGTCATTTTCTTTTACCTAACAATTCCAATTTTGCTGGTAATACCACCAAAAATTTCAAATGATGGAACTAGAAACGCAGTGATGAATCCACTCAGAAGCGCCTGCAGAAATCTGTTTTAAGTTATCAAAACTAAAGAACCTTGATGACCATTGCACATGATCATTACCTAGGGAGCGTTTTATGTTTATGCTAGACGCAATGTTTTGCCCCTACTTCTTCATTTCTTCAATGTGGAAATTTTGATGGGAAATCAGCGACAATTCTGCGAATATGGTTGCTGATGTCTGATAGAATTCACGACACTGAATGCAACACATTCTCAGGGTAATGCCTCGTGAAAAATAATCTCTACGAATGAAATCTGGAGCAAGTGATTTAATCACTAAGTACGCCAGCTAAAATATTAGAAGTAGGACCACAACAGACCAAGAGAAGAAGAAAGAAATTGCAGAACCAATCGATTATAGTAAGATTTCATGCCTTCCAGGACAATATTTCGGTTTTAGCTAGACCTTGACAAGCTCAGAAGAACAACTGATTCCCCATGTATGTTTTGAACTAGTTCCTAAGGAGCGAAAATCAATCCCCTCCCGGGTGCAGAACCGAACTGACGCACAGGAGTAGCAATGTGTTTCAATAGAATGCGACTTGTGCCTTAGACCAAAGCTATTAAAGATTAGATGCAGTTATGGAAGAAAATCAACTGAGTCAGCTCCCGAGCGAGTTCATCGAAAGGTTGTTTTCATTTCGTACGTATGACAAGTCATGACTAAAAATAATAAAAACAACTCAATCCATCCCAGTTCTTTTCCTAATCTATCACTGATTGCATCAAAGATTCGCACGCGGACCCAATTCATGCAAATGCGAAGAGAGAAAAATACCAGAAAACCAAATAAAGATGCGGAGAAGGAAAAGGCAAGACCTTTTTGTAGACAACCTACTAAACTGTTAAAATTTAAGTGTGCGCGGAAGCATGGTTTTGGTATTAGAGCTATAGTTTTTGGGTAGTGATGTGTGTGCAAGTGTATGGTATATTTTGTAGAGGGTGTCAAGGGACGAAATAGGATAATTGAAGAACAAAGAACATGGGATATGGGAAATAGTTTCATTAGTTGGATAAAATAATTTTCCAATAGTTAAAGGAAGTGTTGGTGAGGGAGCTACATGATATGGAGTATGTTCTCATGCTCCTCTCATGGTGGAGGTATAAACCTCACACACACAAATGAATGAATTACAAGCCTATTTATAGGCATGAGTCACACCTTAGTACAACATTCTAGATTTCTATAGAATGTTGTCCATGTGGGCTTCATCTAGGTAATTCTAGATTGTAGTTCTTCTAGAGACTTCTACATTTTCTTGGCCACCTAAGCTAGATTTTCTTAAGGATTTTTCTTGACTTTTCTAGCTAATATCAATCTTGAAGCTTCTAGAAAGTTTTAGAGAAAATGGATCACAATTTCCAACACTCCCCCTTGATCCATTTTCGGGATACTCCGGACTTGTGTTATAAAGCCTCGGACGTACCTTGAAATTTCTCTTGTAATTTGTCCCATGTTTGTTATTCCGTCTTCGTTCCACGATCCCTTGCATTCTCTTGTCGAACCACTTGCACTTGCCTTTGAACATGCATGACTTCAACGATGTCCCATATGTCTCGGGGCATCAAAATGCTCTTAGTTGTAGTTGTTAGCTCGGGATCTAGCTCTGGCTCTGGCTCCGGCTCTGACTCTGTTGGCTCTCGCTCGGGCTCTGGCCTTTTTAGTTGAGGATGGTGAGGACAAACGCCAATAACCATCCGATAAACTTGGCTCTGATGCCATGTTAGAATTTAAATGTGTGCGGAAGTATGGTTTTGGTATTGATGATAGTTTTTGGTTAGTGATGTGTGCGGAAGCATGGTTTATAGTTTATGGATGATGGACAAGGGACAGACTAGGATAATTGAAAGACTAAGAACATGGGATATGGGAAATAGTTTCATTAGTTGGATAAAATAATTTTACAAGGAAGTGTCGGAAGTGTTGGTGGAGGAGCATGGAATATTATCTCATGCTCCTCACACTCTCTTACATTTGTTGAACTTACATGCCTATTTATAGAGACTAAATACAACATTCTAGAACAATGGGGAATGTTATCCACTTAGGCTTATTCTAGGAAATTCTAGATTCTAGTTTTTCTAGAGACTTCTACATTTTCTTGGCCACCTAAGCTAGATTTTCTTAAGGATTTTTCTTGACTTTTCTAGCTAATATCAATCTTGAAGCTTCTAGAAAGTTTTAGAGAAAATGGATCACAATTTCCAACATAAACTCTCGTGGGAACAGATCGGCGGGCAGGAAGATGAGGTCCCCCGGAGGGAGATCTCCGCCTGGTCGAATCGCGTCTCGTTCTTCCGCTCGGGGTCGCCGTCGCTGCTGGTTCTGGGCGAGCTCCTCACTCGGGTTGTCGTTGATGAGGGAGGAAGACAAAGGAAGGAGAAGGAAAGAATGTGAGAAGAGAGAGGGGGCAACAGGAGGAAAAACGAAAAAGAAAAAAAAAAACAGAGAAAATTCCTCACCAATGTGGTACGGAATCTTCTCTCCGTGATTTCCGTATTCTTATCCTTGTGCTTTCAAAGGGGTCTTGTCACTTTCTTCAAGTCTCGGTACTTATTGGATTCCAGAATCTCCTCTAATCTCTCACATTCTTTTATTTCTAAATACTCTAGCTTCTTGAAGCTTGAAGGATCAGAAAACTTTTGTAGAGATCTGCAGCCATAAATACAAAGCCACAACACTGATTCTAGGCTACCTTGAATCTCAACCAAACGAGGACAATGCCCTAATTCAAGATCCTTGAGCTCCTTGGCATTGGTCAGGTCAGGCAACTTATCTAGCAACAAAAGATCACTCATACATAAGACCTTTAGGTTCCCCGAAACTTCCACCCTTGAATCTCTTCTAGCTTCCAACAGCCACTTATATACAATTCTTCTATACGCTTGAAGCTTGGTGGATCAAGCAGCTGCTCAAGTGATTTACAATCCTCTAAACGTAGAGACTCCAATGATTCAAGCTGACCTCAAACCTCAACCAATTTAGGACAAACTGTTATCCAAAGTCTGTAGAGCTTCTTCAACCCGGTTAGGTCAGGCAACTTCACCAATGATGGAAGATCCCTAAGATCAAGCGTTTGCAGGTTTTTCAAAGATTCGAGGCCTTGGATCTCTATTAGCTGTTCACAATAAAAGACTTTCAATTTTGATAAATTCTCCAAATATGAAAGATTTATTGACTTTTCCGTTAAATTGCGCCCAAAAAAACAAAAGTATGACAAATTCTGAGGAAGCTGAGGTAGGCATTTTAGGTTATTTACGTTGAGTTCAAGCTTCTTGAGCTTCGCAAGGAGATTAAAATCTAAAGATAGGGTGACCACACTATCACAACGTAACCGCAAGGACTCTAGCTTTCTTGACCCTCTGATCCAATTGAGACTTGGAGTTGGAAGGGAAGGGCTTTGATACTTTAATCCCAACACCAAAACTCTCAAATTTAATAGGTTTGAGAGATCTGGGCATCTCATCTGTTGATTATTGTTCAAGTATAGTTCAGTCATACTTTCAGGAATCTTAGGTATATTGGAAATTCTTGTGCCCGATAACCTCAAGACTCTAAAAAATAATAGTCTTCCAATCTCACTTGGAATTTCCCCACACAAATATCTACAATTGCTGGCATGGATCTCTTCAAGCTTCTCCAACATCCCAAGGGCGCTAGGTAGCTTTTCTAAGATGGCACCAGAGATCCTTAGTACCCTCAAATTCTTCATTGTCTCTATTGAATTGGGTAACTCTCGTATGCTCGACCGAGAAAGATTCAACTCAATGAGAGAACCAAAATTTCCAAATGGAAGTTCACTAATACTTGTTTCTAATAAGTCAAGATACAATAGTGATGTTGAGCAGCCAACTAAATTGCATTCACTTAGTAATCCACATGAACTTGCAGTGAGGGTTTCCAATTTCTTCATTCCTTTCCATGTAGGAATTTTGGTAATAGATGTCCCGTCAAGGAGAAGTTCTGTCAAGGCTTCCAGTTTTTCCATCTCGTCTGGCAATGCCTGAAGTTTCCCACAATATTTCAAGTTTAATAACACTAAATGCTTTAACTTACCAATAGACCTATCAACTTGAACCAATTCCTTGCACCCTTCAAGAATCAGTTGCTCTAAATTTTCATGAGGAGAAACATTAGGAGTTTTACACAAGTTGCTGCATTTGGTCAAATTTAGAACCTTCAAATTCTTTGCCATCTGTAATGGAGAGAAGAGGTTACTTTTGGATCATTTTGAGATACAGGACAATAAAGTTAACGTAGCAAATTCATGTTGAAATAATACCATACCTTGAGGTGGTTCCATCCCTCCCAATCATTTGTAATTTGACTTCGTGATAGATCAAGAATCACTATCTTCATAAGGGAAAATGTGGTCAACTGGAAAAAGATGGGAAACTCATGCCAGGAGAGATATCTCAAATTCGGAAGGATGGGCAAATTTTTCGAGAACTGCTTGGTTGAAGGACAATGCTGAACAAATTTATGCCATGAGAACCATGTCAACTTCGGAAGGTTGGATAGATTCCTCTGGAACCAATTGGTTAAAGAAAAATGCTGGACATTTTTCATATCCAAGTCTCCACAATCCACTTGAAGAAACCTTAAATTTGATAGAATTGCAAGTTCTTCCTTCTTAAAGAAGTGTTGAGAGTGATGGTCAAACTTGAGACGTAATGCTTCGACGTTTTCTGCTCCCTGCCGAAGCGAAAAAAGGAATGGAAGCTAGTGATAACATAATTGCTTGTTGAAGGGATTTGAGTTGAACATACTTCAGGAATGTACATTTTGTTTATACTTTCAAATTGATTTACAATATGATTTACAGATGAGCATGTCATCATAGTAACCATACAAGTAATGACTCGATTTAGGAATAAAAAAATTGCACACACTTTACCTTTGCCATGAGAATATCATTTGCTTGTTCTTGATCCCACACCTGACTTTGCTTATCCGGTCTAAATGTACCAATCCGACGAATGAAATGTCGTCCAAGGTCTCTTAACAGATCGTGCATCCACAATTGGTCACGTTCTATAATCTTTATTAACGACATTTGTTGGAGGACATCAAGATAATAGTTAGGTAAAAACCCACAGCTTTTCCACATATGCCTCACAATTTTCACATCAAACCCAACGAAGAAGCAACAAATATCGAGAAATATTTCCTTTGCATGTGGTTGTAATGCATCGATACTGATGTTCAACTTTTCTTCAACATTTTCATCGGGAATAGTTTCTAGCTTCTCTAATGTGGTCTCCCAAAATTTTCTGTCTTTTCCAGCTAAAAATGAACCTATGATCTCGAGAGCCAAAGGAAGATGACCACAGACTTTTACCGCTTTTTCAAGGAGAGGGGCATATTTTGCCGGAGGATGATCACTTCTAAATGCATGTTTGCTGAATAGTTGAAGAGAATGATCAAAATCCATTTCAGTAAGTTCATGCTTCCACTCAACATCTTTGAGAACTTCTTTGTTTCTTGTGGTAATAATAACCTTACTTCCACTGCCAAACCAGCATTTACCCATTCCCACAAGAGCATCCAGCTTAGTCTTTTGGTCGACGTCATCAAGTAGAAGTATGACCTTTTTAGAGGATAACAAGTCCTTGATCACTTTTTTCCCTTCATGAATATCATTGATGGTTGGTCGTTTCTTTCCTAGGACATCATAAATGAGCTGATTCTGCAATCTCTCAATTTTCGTATCTCCAATGTTGGACAAGGAGCAACATTTAGTGGAATCAGTGGTCCGTTCACTTTTCACTTCCATGATTCTATCCACTTGATCATCCATTTCCTCCGAGGAATTAGACAAGTTGTAATGTTTAGTGGAACCAGACAACAATTTGTTATAGATGATTTTGGCAAGAGTTGTTTTTCCAACACCACCCATACCATGGATACCAAGAATCTTTGTTTGAGTGGTTTGCTTACCTATTAATTCCATGATTCTGTCCACGTGATTGTCCATTTCAACCAAGAAATCAGGTATTGCCAAGTAGTCCTTTTTCAAATCAATCAGAACCTTCTGAACAACTTCTCTTGTGAGCTCACCTTTGCCTCTGATAGTATTAAAGGCAAAAGAACCAAACTATTAAATCAAGATGAGTAGAATAATACCTAAGGTACAAACAAATCATGCACAATAATAAATTCAAGTACCTCTCCTTGAGTTCCCATCCCTTTAGTTCTCCAACCTTTTTGAGAGCTGCCTTCCAATTCTGAATAGTCTCATCAGTGTATAGCTGCTTATTTATGTGCGACTGAATGGCTTTGCCATAAATTGTAGTCTGGTTACGAACCTCGGATGGTTCAATGTCATAGAAAATTGGCATGATCTTTTGTCCCCACTTTTCCTTGCACTCCACCATTTGAACCAACTCCATTAGGCACCATTTACTGGCAGCATATTTTTTAGAAAAGATAGGAATCGAGATTTTAGACTGCTTAATCACTTGGAGAAGCTCTGGCCCAATCTCTTCCCCAACGCGAAGCTCTTCATCATCTCTATATGCCTGTATTCCAGCATCAATGAGGCTGCTATAAAGGATATCAGTGATGTCGTGACGAGTATCTGGTCCTCTAAAGCTCAAGAACACTTCATAATAAGGTTCCATTGGCTTCTCCATTTCCTGAATTTTCAGAGGACTTGCAACGACTCGATATCCAACCTGGAAAACATTTACTATGAAAGTGGAATGATGATTATCATGATTTCTCTCAGAAATTCTTCTGTTCGAAGTCATTCTAGAAAGAAACCTTGATCACAAATGCACGAGCTCCTTCTGAATTGCATTGGACACCGAACTATGTCCGATTATTTTATTAAAAATATAGTAGAGAAGTTGATCCATCTCAATACTAAAGGAAGAAATCTCCAAATTATTGTGAATTTATGGGTTTTAGTTCACACTTGAAATTGATTGGTAAAAGGAAAATTTTGAGAAGATAAATCACAGTCAATTTATTTTTGTCTTAAATTTTTTACTTATGAGATAAATTTTTTCTTAAAAGGTAACGTTGAATGTCCTCTGTACATAAGCGCCTGTTGTGGCTTGTAGGTTGACTAATTATCTTTTTATCTCATAAGAAGTTATGCTGAAACCGTACCCTTTTTAGTTTTACCAAGTTCGATTTGACAAGAACATTCCACAACAGTCAACTAGTTGCTCACTTGACCTTGATGGACGCAGGCAAAGAATCGCATTCCCCTATGGCCATCTCATTTGAAAAATGAAATCAAGAAGCTACTCTGCAGCTAATTCAACCCCCAACATCGGACTAGTTCTGAAAAGCATAAACCGATCCCTGATTACAGCCATTACTTAGTTTATTAACAAACAGATACATGGTTAAGGGGCGAGCATTAGTGAGGCATGAGGCTATTATTCACTTCTGCCAGACAGTATCAGCACATCAGAAAAAAAGGAGCGGATTACTAATCAAATTGTGGAATTGATAAAAATTCAATGGAAAAAAGAAGCATGAATGCTATAATTATTTTTTCAACAAAATAAGTTTGAACACACAGGAGTGCAGGAACGAGAGCCGCATTTCACAAAAGCTGAGAGTTCCAGTTCACCACAGAGTGCAACATTGTAGTCTCTTCAGTCAGCCTCTTCTGTTAAATACCAAGCTGAAGGTATCAATTTTCTCCTTAGGAGTGTTCTTACTGCTAATCACCAGACAATAGTGCACTAGTTTGCCTATCAAAGTCTCTTAAAGGCACCAGTATCTCTGGTCGCACAAGAAAATCCTATCAAAAAAAATTAATCGACTGATTCAACTCAAACTAGTGCAGAGGGCCGGCCCAGTTCCTAAAGAGCGTAAATTCAATCCCGGGTTACAGAATCAACAAACTGATGCATCGGAGTGGCATTGCGTTTCAAGATCTCAGGCCTGACAGTTGCATAAATGGAAGCAGATAAGGAGGGTTTAGCGTGCAACTAGAGTTAGAGGCTTAAGCTATTAATGGTAGACGCAACTGGTGGTGATCAATCATTGAGTCAACGGAGGAAAGAACCGATGCTGATCTAAGAGTCCCTCTATTGTTCCCATCGAATTCTGCACCTAGTTGCATTACAGAACAGACCCTATTCATTGAAAAAAGCAATAGATGAGAGAGGAAGTTACTGGAGATGGAGGGGGTGAAGATGAAGGGTCGGGATCAAATGCTGAGAAGCAGATAAAGATCTCGAGAGTAAAACGTTCTTGGCTTTGAGCCAGCTGAAGAAAAAGACTTTTCACTTGTCAGTCTGCTCACCCTCGCTGGCCGTGCTCATCCAAGAAGGTGACTTGATACTCACCCTGACGTGCCGACCTCAAATACAGAAAATGAGGGAATCCGCCTTTCTTTTGAGGCATTCGAGTTTTAGGTTTGGTTGAAATTTCTCCGAGTCCAAAAGAGTTTTTGGCTCAAAAGTCTTATTAGTTTAGAGATCATAGGGTTGGTGAAATCCTAGGCCAATTTGAATTATTCACTAATCAAACCTACACATATTAAGTATTTGAGATGTATTATGACAGAAAGTTATTCACAGTAAATTTACAGAACAAAAGTTAAGTTTTAAACAATGAAAGTTGCATCGAGCTAGAAAGGGATTAAGGTCCTGTTTATTTTGCAAAAAAATGAATAGTTAGAAAAGTATCTTTCAAAAAATGATCATTAATATCACTTGAAATCATTAGTCAATGAAAAATTTTCATTATCAATAACAATTTATGTCTAAGCATTTTTATGAAATATTTTTTGTTCATTCATTCTTGTAAGGGATATAAAAGATCATTTTTAAGAAAATGTTATCCAAATCATTTATTTATTGCGAAACAAACCTTTTTTAAAGCTCCAAAAAGTTTATTGTGCAAATGAAAGTTTGTCAACCATGGATGGTTTGAGCAAAACTTCCTAGATATGTGCCGTTTTCTCTTTCCTTTCACAATTCTCGGGCGCTCCTATCGCATTTTTCGCAAGTTTACAGGTAGAGATTGAGATTGCCTCGGATCAAAGCTTTTGGCTATTCTCCAGCCTGCAAGACTAGTTGAATTTTGGGGTGAAATGGGTAAAACCATACTACCACTCGAAGTAATCTTGAAAATTATTTTGACCAAAGAATTTTTTTAAAAATAAATATCATATTGTTTTGATTTGAATAGTCGAATAAACAGAAATTAGGATTGGTTATATATAATCACAAAAATATTAATAATGATGAATTACAAAATATAAGTCAACTTAATTTATTTTTATATATTATCTATGATTAAATAAAATAAGAAAAATAGATTGTAATATTGATGCTATTTAATCAATTAAAAAACTGTACCATTATAATTTTCCTAATTTTGAAACAACGACTGGTAAAATTTATATTAAATTAAACTATATCAATTTGGATTGACTTTTACTTTTTTTATTTTTGATTTTTGTTTCATTTAATTTCCACTGCCTACGCACTTTAACTCTTTTTCAAAGTCCCAAAACTTTCACAATAGTTAGATGTTAACACGTAATTTTGTATTTATTTTTTTATAATTTTTTGAAATCTAAATAATATTTTTACTTTTAATAGAAAAAAAATGTATTTAATTTAATTCCAAACAAAGTGGCATCAAAGCCATTAATTTTCGCCATTTCTTAGGCATGAGGCAGTTGTTCACATCTGCCAGAAAGTATCGGCATATCAGAAGAAGAGGAGCAGATTACTAATCACTTATGGAGTTAATAAAATTTCAACTGAAAAAAGAAGCATGGACGAAATAACTGTTTTCCAGTAAATAAGTTTGAACACGCGTGTAGGGATGAAAACTGCATTTCACAAAAGTTGAGAGTTCCGGTTTGCCACAGAGTACAACATCATATACTCTTTAGTTTGTCACTTTTGTTAAATACAGAGTTGAAGGTATCAATTTTCTGTCTAGGAGCGTTCTTTCTCACTGCTTGTTTACCAGACAATGATGTACTAATTTGTCTCCACTGTTAAACAAATGAAATCAACCGATCCTAATTCTAACTGATTCAGCTTTGAGTGCTGGCCAGTTCCTAAAGAGTGTTAATTCAATCCTGAATTACATAAACCTCTAAGCTATATCAACCAGCTGCTGCATAGGAATGGAATTGTGTTTCAAGATCTGAGGCCTGACCGTTGCATAGATGGAAGCAGATGAGGAGGGTTTACATGTCACTAGCGTTATGCTAAAACTGCTGGTGTCCGATACAAATTGCTCGATCGTGGAGTCAACTATGGAAAGAACTGATACTGATATGAGAGTCCCTCTATTGTTTTCATCAAATTAATGAAAAAAAGGCATTGAATGAGAGGAGATTATCAAAGATGGAGGAGTGAAGATGAAGAGTCCGGATCAAATGCTAAGAAGCAGATAAAGATCCCCCAGATCAATCGTTCTTGGGTTTGAGCTCCATTGAAGAAAGACTTTTCGCAAGATGGCCCGCTTGCCCTCGCGTGCAATGCTCTTCCAGGAAGGTGAGGACTTGCGAGTTGCAGGTATACTTAAAGCCAGCCGTTGACTTTTGATGTGATAGAGATGAAGGCCGGCCGTTGACTTGCCGAAGATTTGTTGGCGCAAATCACCAGAGTTCAAATAGACGAGATTTTAATGCATGTCATTAGTTTGGAAATCATATAATTATAGAGATATTCTATAAAAAAACCAGCCGTTGACTTTTGATGTGATAATCTTTTTTTTTTTTTGGTAAGGTTTGATGTGATATTCTGTTAACGACGATGAAACCATTCTTTAGTTGTAGGTGAAACCCTTGGCCCATTTAAATTCAAAATAAATTGAATCTACAATTGTAAAATCCATACTTGTAAGCTATGTAGTACCGATACGCGACACGACACGAGTGTCCGACACGATACGACATGTCGACACGTCATTTCTAAAAAATAGATAATTCCGACACGTTACGACATATTGTGTATTAAATGAATATTTTTATTTTTAATTAATTTGATTCAAATTCATAAATAATTAATTAATTAAAAAAGAGCCTGTAATAAATTTACACTAATAATATTAACAAATCAATTCATTTGAAATTTGAAAGATATATTCATAGTTAATGCGAAACATTTTTTTAATTTTAACAAAAGTTATCGATGAAACTAATAATTAATAAGAAATTAGAATCAATTTATTTAAATAAATCCATGATTTTTTATAATGATCAAAATTTATCATTATTCAGAATTCAATACTTTTATTTTTCGAAATTATTTTTTAATTTCATTTATTTAATTTTCCGGTTAAAAAAACAATTCCCAAAATCCACCCCTTCTTTCGTTCGTCCTTTTCTCTCCACCCCAAGTTTAGGGAAAATTCCAAAATGGGACTCGAAGTGCCATCTTTTTCTCAAATAAGGGCCCAAAGTGGACATTGTTTCAAATAGGGACCTGAAGTGCCATAACTTTCTTAAATAAGGGCCTGAAGTGGATGTTATTTCAAATGATAACCTAAATTGGTTATGTTTGTTTCAAATAAGAACCTAACTTTTTAGCGATCAAGGGTATTTTCATCTTTTGCCATTTTTCGCCTTTTTTTTCCTTCCTTTTTTTTTTCTTTCCTCTTTTTTTTTTTTTTTTTTTTTGGTTCTTCTTCTTCCTCTTTGCCAATGGCCGGCCGACCATCGGCGATGCCCACAGAGGGCTGGGCGAGGGTCGCCCTCACCGGCGAGGGCCACCCACGTTGGCCCTTACTAGTAGCTAGCGAGGGCTAACCTCGTAGATGGCCCCTGGGTGAGGGTCGCCACGCCCAAGCGACGCCATCCCTTGCCTGTGGTTAGCATGGATGGCCCTCATTGGCGAAGGCGACCCTCGCCCAGCCCTTTGTGGGCATAGTTGATGGTCGACAATCGTCGACAAAGAGGAAGAAGAAGAACCAAAAAAAGAAAAGGGAAAAAAAGGGGAAAATGCCAAATGACGAAAATACCCTTGACCGATCAAAAAATTTAGTCGGTTGGCAACTGGCGAAGTCGGGTTTTTATTTTGAAACAACCAAAGCTACTTCAGGCCCTTATTTAAAACAACTAAAGTTATTTCAGGTCTTTATTTGAAATAAAGTCCACTTCAGGCTCTTATTTGAAAAAATAAGAGCACTTTAGGTCATTTTTTGAAATTTTCCCCCATTTTATTTTACTTTTTTCCCTCCCCCCACCACTTGATAGTGACAGGTAAGCTATCACTTCCCCTCCCCCTCAAGCCATCAGATCTCCTTTGTTTTTTTTTTTTTTTTTGGGGTTTCCTTATGAAAAACCCTAGCGAGCCGCCAAGCTTTCCTTTTCCTATTCCTCCTTGCCGCTCGCTGCACGACCCCCTTCCCTCCTCTCCTCTTCCTCTCATTGCCGATCCATCGCAACAATGGTGGCCCTCGCCACTCTCTTTGGCCGTCTCTCGCCGTCACGATGGTCCGTTCGTGGCTTCGTCTCGCTGGCGGAAGTTTGCCTTCTCTCTTCTTTCTCTCTGTTCGGCTCTTTCTCTAGCTGTCTCTCACCGTCGTGGTGGTCCGTTCGTGGCTTCGTCTCACCAATGCTCACAGCCTCTGCTCCCTCACCCTCCCTTGCCTCCACCCTCCATTAGTCTTTCGGACACGCGTGTCGAGAAAAGTTGACCACGTGTCCGACCGTGTCCGACCGTGTCGACGTGTCCGACACGCTCCGACATGTGTCGGACACAACACGGAAGCACGACAACGTGTCCGTGCTTCATAGCTTGTAAGTCTTTGAGATAATTTATACTATTCATAGTAAACTTATAAGACTGGAGTTAGGTTTTTATGCTCCATTTGTTTCATGAAAAAAATGAATAATTTGAAAATAATTTCTTAAAAATGATTACTTGTATCACGTGAAATAATTAGCTGATAAAAAATATTTTAATTGTAGACAACAATTTATGTTTAAATAATTTCATGGATGATGAAAATAACTTTTGTTTATTCGTTTTTGTAAGCAATATAAGTGATCTTTTTAGAAAAATCCTTTGCAAATTATCTACTTTCTGCAAAACATACATACCTTTGAACTCTAAAAGCTATATCATCTAGAAATTAATAAAGCTCCGAAAAAGTTACCATATAAGTGGAAGGTTATCTTGTCAAAAAAAAAAAAAGTGGAAGATTATCGATAATCATTTTTTAATCGGCTATAGAATCTCATTACGTTCATTATAAAAGAAAGTACATCTTGGATCTCCCCTCAAAGCAGAGAAAGACAACGATCTTCCAAAAGAAGTACTGAAAATCCTGATTCTAATCAAGTCTAAATTGGAAAATTACGTGAAAAACATAAACCTTAGTCAATAACCCTTTGGGAAGATGTGCATTGCACACCATGCACGGCACACGGCGCCCGTAGAGCACATGCACGGCACATGTAAGACACATGAAAATTTCAACCATTGCCGAGGAAAAATGTGTCTGAGTTGCATAGGTTTTAAGGCTCAAATGGGCTAAATTTAAGAATTCAAAGATTTAAAGAGTTCAATTCAAATGAAATTCATAAAATCGCCTCGGTTTAAAATTAATACATTGAAATTATTGCGGACCAAACGCTAAAGCGGATAAAGATGCCAGAACCGAAGAAAGACTTTTATTAAAGAGTCTACTCACCTTCACGTGCCATGCACTTGCAGGAAGGTAAGGAGTTGCTACTCATCCCAGACTCATTACAATTTTACACACATTGAACCTAAAAACATAGAACTCATACATATTATGTACTTGAAATGGATTATGTTAGACTTATTCCCAATACATTTATAGTCAAGAATTAGGTTTTAATTTCAAAAGCCGCATTTGGCCACAAAGGAATAAAGCTCCAAAAAAATTACAGCAAGTCTTCAAAAATAGCTACAGTTGAAATATTCCAGATGAAATATTCCAGATGACTTGACCATGAGGTAGCAAATATATATATATGGTTTTGTCCCAATTTATTTCTCATGTGCAGGTAACGGAAACGCTTTCAAAATAGACATCTCTCCAACCTGTTTAGAAGCCATTTTTTTTTTTTGGTTAATTCTATTATATTTCTACTTTACACTCACTCTCAGACTTTTACATTGCCCTCTTGCAGGGCGTGGGAGTTGAAGCCCACTCCTGAAACTTACGCGTTCCCACCGCATCCCCCCTGAGAAGGTGGAGATTTGAACTCCTCACCTCCCCCCTCCATGTTGGAAGGGTGGCCACTAGGGTTCTGAAGCCATTTGAGTTGCTAATAAATCAACGTTTCCCTCAGCATGGAGGGCAGAGGGAGCGTAAGTTCTAGGCACAAGGTTTGCAGTAACATGACCTCTATGATCTCTGGCCAAAGCGGCAATGGAGGCATGAGAGTCTTGCATCAACGTTCACTTGAAGTAAGGGGGGAGTCGTCAATTTTGGAGGGTCGTTGTTCACAACTAGTGACTACGAGCAACGCTTGCATCAACGTTCACTTGAAGTAAGGGGGGAGTCGTCAATTTTGGAGGGTCGTTGTTCACAACTAGTGACTACGAGCAACGTTCCATCACAACTCATGATAGATGTCCTGTACATGTCGAATTACTGAAGGAAGATCCAGTTGGGAACGAGCTTCCAGAATTTTGTTTCGACGCTCCCATAAACCCACTAAACTATCTCGACCATATTGCGAAAATCTTCGCAATAAATGTCAGGTGGAAGGCCGAAAGCGAGGAGGCGCAGAGACCACATAGCACACGTGTAAAAAACAGAACCGCGAAAGAAGTTGATATGTCCAAGCCCCAGCCAACTCGACTCCATACAATTCAGGTCATCCACTCTCTTCCCCTTTTGTCAGGGCAAATTTGACTGATCAATATTTTTCGAAGTAAAAGAGCAGTTTTGTTCTAACTAGATCTTAGGGAGAGATATGACCTTTACCTATGTATTGAATAAATACGACATCTTGCCCATGGAATGTTGACAAGACATCGACTGCATTTTGTGCAGATCTCAACAACCGAGAGCAGATTCTTATGAAGACTGTACTTCTGATTAACTTGGAGGTAAAGGACAACCATGAGGAGGCAGCAACTGGAGCTCAGCTTGCTTTAGATCTTTGTCGAGAGGTCTTTGTCTGGCTGTACTTTATGTATTAATCATAGTATGCTTAATTTCTGTATGCCGAGAAATTGCTTATTGTAATTTCTGGTCCACAGATAAAAGCAGCCGAGTCCTGGGAGGAATCCATTGATGAAATTGTTTCTAATTCAGAACCAGAAGAGGCGGAAATTTTTATTTAGCATTTCCTTCTATTGATGACCGTGGTGAGGGCAAGACTCTTGCTCTGAAAGCTTTATGATCCGTGTCGTTGTTCTGTTAGTATTTTGTCTGCAAATTTATATGTCGATGAACTGAATTTTGGGTTTCGGTCTGTCCATCTACTTGCACAATTGGTAATATACTTAAATACATTACCAGATTTCTTCCAACACTGTTACTGTTTGCTTTGCACGAAGCCTTCCCTAGAAATCTTACCTTTCTAAGTCCAGCGAGCCTATTTAATCCATTACACAGCTAATCATTTCATTATACCCTATCCTGAATTTGATCTCTTCTTATGTCAGGAAGACTGAATCAGGCTCTCCCATGTTTTTATGCCTTTGCTTGATCTTGGTATTCCATGCGAATTGTCGGGTTTGATGAGCATTTTCCTTGACTACTCGTTAGTGGTAGTTCATTTTGCAACAATATCTCTATCTGCATAATGAGAATTGTCATTCTCACGCTTTGGATTGAATTTGCTAGAGAAGCCTATTCTTTGCTGTTATTGCCAGGTCTGTCATACTAATGCACTGCATCTATCCACTTTCAGATAACACTGCATCGATGTGGAAAAGAAATTCTGAGTCGAATTCTTTTCCACTCACTTTATCTCTGGAATGTCGACGCATGATGATGTATTAGTAATTGGAAGCAAGCCAGTCTTGCTTAGGAGTGAAAATTCTATTATTTCTTGTAGTTTTTTTTTTTTTTTTTAAGTTTCTTTGTACTGCAGAACTAATTCTGCGATGGTACTCATGTCGAGAGAGTGGGAAGAAAAGGGATTCCAGCGTATTGCATATAATTTCTTTGAATGCAACAGGTTCAAAACCGCCTCTATTTTCATTTTTCTGTATCATGCATATGAAAAGAAAAACAAGAGAACATAACCAACCTGACCTGGTCGGTCATTTGATGATTTGGTTCTGTGTTTTTGGCAGGGTTCACAATTCAATCGATCCTATTTATTTAAGATGAGTTGGTTTTTGAAAATAAAATTACTAAAAAGCAGAAACTTCTAATTTGAGTTCATATAGAGATCGTCAGTTTTCTTGCTGGCTTGTTGGTCATTCCTAGGATCCTGTCCTTCAACTTGCTTTCCTCACTTCCTGAATAAAAATTTCCCTTGCGTATTCATTTAAAAAAATAGGCTCTGATAATTTGTCGAGATTACCTAGTACTGACACACCAAAGTCATCTCCATGTATGGCTTGCACCAAGGTTTGCAGTTTCACATCTCAAAGGGGGGGATGCTTTTTTGACTTTGGCGCAGGTGTCTTTTTCGGAATGTCTCAAATGCCAGTCTCTTGAGCCAGTGAATTCTTCTATTCTGCTGTTCCTTCGAGCCGGTGAATTCTTCTTCTTCTCTGCAGTTCCTTCGGGAAGACGATGCAGTCCATTGATCCGTCCGTGGAAATAAAATTTCTCCTCTCTCTGAACCTTCAATCTCCTCTACATTAATTTGTATAACACTGAACGCTCCAGTTAGTTGTGGTACGCTCTACCCTTATGCAGATCTTCTGCTTCTTATGTCCAAATAGACTTGCGTTTGCATCGTGTCAGCTACAACCCAACAGTGCCAGTGAAACTCAACCAAACAACAGTGCGCAATAGACACAGAAAAGAGAGCTCTTCTGCTCATGTATTTTATCAAATGTTACTATGGTATGAACGATGAAGAGAAATCGAAGGATAATGACTCTCCATGAACTAACAAACAGCGGCATCAGCCAGCATTTCCATTTCAGAAGACATAAAGTCCGATTCACTCAGCTCCTCATGGGCCTCATAGTCATCCGTAATGGCGACATGCCAATCTCACTTCATCTGTCCTAAGAGATCTTAACAAAGAATAAATATCACCCTTATGAGGGTGCCTCTTGTCCTTGACAATGAAGACATGAACTTGACCCTGAATTTCTATCCAGCTACAACCAGGCTGCTTGACCACTCCTCGTTGCCTCATCGGCTTCCTTATTCTGACGACATCGCCCCATTTTTTGATTTCCGCGTACATGTTTGAGAGCAGAACATAAGGTCCGGAGTTTGAAGGGTCGATCTCTAAGAGCTTCTCCGCTACGTGCTTTCCTAGCATTATATCCTTATGAACTTTGCAGGCTGCGAGCAGCGAACCCCAAACAACAGCATCAGCTTGCATGGGCTTTGCCTCTATTAAGTCCTTTGCTTCACTGAGACAACCGCATTGGTCGAGCAAATCAACCATGCACGTATAATGGTCCTTTACCGGTGCCAGACCATACTCCTCAACCATCTGCTTGAAATAATGGCGCCCTCTTCGACCAGCCCTGCATGGCTGCATGCACATAAACCCTGATCATAGTGACACAGTCTGGTCTCTCGCCAGATACCAACATTTCCTGAATATTTCAAGCGTCTTTATCCCGTAACCGTTCTGTGCATATTCGACAATTGTGGCATTCCATGAGACCTTGTCCCTGTCCAACATTTTTTTGAACACCCATAAACCATCTTCCACAGCTCCACATTTAACATACATGTCTATAAGAGAATTTCCAACAAAAATATCGGATTCTTCCCCAGACTGGAAGCAAAATCCGTGCTTCAAGACATGAGCATGAGCCTGCTGCCCCAACTGCGGATCGGCAAGATTTGCACACGCGTTGAGAAAATTTCCAAATGTTTAGTGTGTTGACACAATGGCTTCCCTCTTCAAAGGCGGAATAAACCAAATGCTTCTTCATTCTCTCCATTCTGAGTATACCCTGCAATAAGGGCATTCCAAGAACCTACATTCTTCTCCATCTTCCTCGTAAACATTACTCTTGCAGTTTTGAGACTTGCTGCTTTTGCATACCCGCTTACCACGGAGGTGGCTGACACTATATCCCTGGTAGGCATTCTGTCAAAAATTGCTCTGGCCTCACTAATTCTAGAGCACTTAGAATACATATCAACCAATGCATTTTCTAAAACAACATCATTTCTAAATTTGTCACATTTTACAACATGGGCATGAATTTGCATCCCTTAATAGCTGACAGGCTACCACATGCGCTGACCACACTGGCCAAAGTGACCTCATCTATTTCAAACCCACAATCCATCATGCTCACAAAAACCTCAAGAGCTTCACTGGCTGGACCATTTGGTTCATAGCATGTAATCAAGCTGTTCCAAGAAACTACGTTTCAAGAACTCATTTCATCAAAAGCCTTCTGTGCACAAGCCATGTTGCCAAACTTGGAGTACATGTCGATAAGAGGAAAGCCCATATGAACATCGGACGAGCACTCGGACTTCGACATCAAAGCCTGAATCTGCTGGCCCAGATCCATATCCCCTAACCCAGCGCATGCACTAAGAGCACTACCAAATGAGTACTCATTAAGCACATAATTCTCCCTATGCATCTTAACAAAACGTCGCCAAGGCTTCTTCAAATCTTTCATGCTGCGCATAGCCCGCCAGCATCGAATTCCATGAGCACTGGTTGGGTTCCAGAATCGACCCAAATATCTTTTCTGCTTCATCAAGAGAACCCAATCTGATCAAGCCACCTAAGATCGCATTCCGCGTGAAGGTATTCTTCTCAGGCATTCTATCGAACATCCTGCGGGCGTCGTCGAGGCACCCGCATCTCCCGTAAACATCGATGAGCCGGTTCTGGATGAAAACCTCGGCGGAGAACTGGGTCCTGATGATCCGAGCGTGGATGCGGCACTCTTCGCGCGCTGACTTGGACAGGCCGCATCCGTCCAGGAGCTTGGCGAAGGGGGACGAGGTGACGAAAGACAGATAGCCCGCCAGCGCCTTGACCTGCGCATGCCTCGCCATTCCATCATATCATCGTAAGAAGTGAACTCTGTCGGAGAAGATTCGCAAAGGTGCAAATTGAATGCGACTGGGGGAGTTTCTGTTGACCGTTAAATGCTTCCCCCCTTCAGCCAGACGCGCGGGAACATGATACGAGCGCTCATATGAAGTGGGGCAAAGTTGCAGTGGCAAAATGGTAATTTAGCATAACAATCTACTAATTAGACTCATGACTATGAATTAAATTTTTAATTATGAGTAAATCTAAGCTATAAATTGAAATATGTCATATATTTAACATCTTGTTGTAAGTCGCTAAATTAAGATTAGTCATATTTAAAATCTATACTTATTGCTTTATCAATTATAATTTTAAGCTTAATATATGACAAGTCAATTTTATTAAGAGATAGCTGGATTATTTACAAATCAAACATAAATTCTTGTTTAGTAATTTTGATCATTCTAATTATAACTCATTCTGACCAAAACAAAAAAATTGTAACTCACCATTGAAAAAATGCAAAAACCAATTTTAGAGAATGAAAATTGGATCTATGCCAAATTAGATGAAATAGCTTTTCATTGACCCCCTCCCTCGAGGAATAGCTAACCCTGATTTTAAGAGAATAGCTATTTCTTTGATGGTTTACTTCTTAACCAACTAAGGACTAACTATCTTATCATGAGTAGATTGAGAATAATGTAGCTATTGTGATATTTCTGCATTAACTCACAACATTGGTAATGTTCTCACTTAATTGCGCTTAACTTTAGAGTAAAACTACCAAGATAGGCGGCTGTACTTTCAAGAGGTCACTTATCTTGATAATGCTCTAACTTGACCACGCTTAACTTTGGAGTGGAAATATTTATTGATCTAATGGGAAAGTGCTTGTCTACATGCCAAATGATAAAATCGTGAAGTTTGAAATGGGATGGGTCTCAACAAATAATATCTCGAGTGAATTAACTCAGAAACATCACAGTTATCTGTCCTAGAACAAAAGATGCAGTTGGATTTTCAATTAAGACGCATCTTGTTCAAGTAAGGTTTGTCCCTTTTGTTTTGTTTCGTTTTTTTGGTTTTTTTTTTTTTTGAATGAATAATTTGAACATCGTCCTGTTATGGTAAGACAAATCAATTGATCTTCTAAAATGTGTGTTCCTGTGAGCCTTTGTAAGGGAGAGCTTCATGATAAGGAATGAAGCCCATCTGAACGCATATCCGATCCGTCAAGGCTTTAAAACTCTTTCGGCTTTATGCGACCAAGAACCGTCAGATCTGAGAGTCGTTTCAGGTTTTGAAAGGCCTATTGATGTTCTTATTTCCTTGCGAAGTAGGATATGTAAGACAGACAAATTCCTGGGAAGCCTAGGTAAGAACCTGCGGTTCTTAAAAACTGAGGACAAGTTTCCTGAGCAGAGGAAGGACAATGAGATATGAAGATAGGGTGGTGATTTGCCGGGCTTGCAACTGCAGCAAGGACTCGAGTTTGCTTAATCTTCCAATCCAACAAGGATCATGGAGCTTCTTAAAGTCCGTAAGTGTCCTCAGGATACCTAAACACATATAAACACAAGCATCTTTGATTTAATAGGTTCGGGAGATCTGGAAATGTGTACATTGAGAAAATTACAAGCACAAAGTAGTTTAGACTCTCGAGAAGCATAGGAAGTCCCGGAATCTGCGTTCTTGTCAATCTCAAGATCCTCAGAGATTTAATTCTCCTAACATCAGTCGGAATTTCCCCCTTCGTATGCTTGCAACCACCGCCATTTATCTCTGCAAGCTTCTGCAAGCATCGCCATTCAGATTAATTGAGTTTCCTATTGAATAAGGTAATTCCGGAATAGATGAGGAAGGATAGATCCAACTGCATTCTTGATTCCATGTTTCCCCATTGTCTCTGGTAGAATTCCTACAGAACTTCAACTTCAAAACGAATGGTCACATCAATTCAGACCACTCTTTTACGTCTTTCAAGAATCAGTTGCTCTCAACTCGCATGATAAGAGAGGTTGGGATTTCTGTGCAACTGTTCACACCCAGTCGGATTTAGACCCTTCAATTTCCGTGCCATAAGTAAGGAGATCACAAATAAATATTGCGTCTTCACTGGCAGCAAGAGTAATCACAAAAAAGATTTCGACTAATGTTATTGTACCTTGATGTGACTCCATCTACCAATACTCCATGGAAGATCAAGGATAACCATCTTCTGTAAGGAAAAGAGTTGTTCAACCTAAAATTCCTGGGAAAGTCAGTGCCATGAAAGCCATGTCGACTTCGAAAGAACGAGTGGATTCCTGCGGCAACAGAAGTTATGCCAAGAAATCCTTGTTAGAGTAACTTAAGAATAGGCTTTTAGTTTCTTCATCCACAAAGAAGTCCTCAGATATAAGCTAGATATACATTCCCTAACGTTTCGCTATCCCCTCAAAAGAAAAATAAAAGAGTAGTTAATACTGACCTGGCTTCCTTCTATATTTATTCAAGGCCTACATTTCTATTTTTTTCAAGATTTTACTGATGATTTTGATGTTCGTATATGAGAAATAGCCCAACTTGGACTGAGGTGCAATAATAAAAACAAACATATTCACGACTTATCTTTCTGTAACTCATCTGAACTTCAAGTGCCTCCTCGTAATTCCCTCTACTACTTTGCTTCTCGAGTTTCATATCATTTGCTTCGCGAACGGTACCTCTCCCAAGGTCTCTTAACCAATCACGCATCCACAGTCGAGAGTCTTCTCTAATTTTTATTGGAGTCATCTGCTGGAAAACTTGAACAGCTTTTTCAGAGAAAAGATTGCAGCACTCCCACCTGTGACACAAAATTCTTTTATCAAACGCAATGAATAATCAAGCAATATCTAAGAATATGTTTTCTGTCAAGAATCTAATGCCTCAATACTGATCATCAACTTCTTTTTAACATCCTCATGAGGAAATTTTTCCAACCTCGTCAATATGTTATTCAGCTTTGTTATGGTTTTCCCCGACAAGAATGAACCTACAACCTCAAGTGCTAGAGGAAGACCATCGGAAATATTCACCGCTTGTATAGAAACAAGGATGTACCCCTCTGATGGATAATCTCTTCCAAAGGTGTGTCTGCTGATACGTTGGAGGGAATGATCAAAATCCATGCAAGTAAGTTCATAAGTGCAATCAACTATAGTCGCACTGAGTACTCCCACGTTTCTTGTGGTAAAACCAATCATGCCTTGCCACAAGAGCGTCTGAGTGTATTCTTATGTCGTCATCATCAGGAAGTAGAACTCTTCTGGAGGATTACCTCTCCTTGATTGTATTTATCCCTTCATCAATATTATTAATTTCGGACCATTTCCTTTGACGTTTCTCGAATGTCAGCAAGGAAGCAACAGTGATTAAAACCATCTCAAAATTTATTGTAGACAATTTTGGCAAGTGTCGTCTTTCCAACACCACCGATTCCATAAATTCCGATCATGCTTGTTTCATTCGTGTGAGCGCACATCATCCTCATGACTTCATTTACATAACTATCCACTGCAACCAAGAAATCTGATACTACCAAGTAGCCTTTTCAACTCCATCAAAACCTCCAACCAAAAAAGCAATCAAAAGAAAAAAGAACTCCATCAAAACCTTCCTGACAACTTCCTTTCGGAACTCACCTTCCCTCTGATAGCATTCAATGCAAAAGAACCAAGATGCTGAAATGAGTTAAACAAAGTTACTTACAGGAAACAAACAAGTCATAAGGAATAAATTTAGTTACCTTTTCGGATTGTTTTGGAAGTCCCATCCCTTTATTGCTCCAACCTCAGTGAAAGCAGCCCTCCAAGTGTGGAGAGTCTCATGATCAAGCCGCTTCTTGTTCTCATGAGAATCAAAGGCTTTGTTGTAGAGCCCAGTCTGATATCATACCCCTCATGGTCCAACATCATAGAAAATGGACATGATTTTGCGTCCTCTTCTGTTCCTGCACTCTGTAATCTGCACCAATTTGCTAAAGCACCATTCACTGGCAGCATATCCTTTAGAGAAGATGGGTATCAAGGATTTTTAACTGCTCCACCGCTTGAAGAAGCTCCAGGCCTTCCCCGCAAAGCCCTTCATCATCTCTACATACTCGAATTCCAGCATCTTTCATGTTGGTATACAGGAAATCAGTTATGCCAGAGCATATCTGGATCTCTAAAGCTTGAGAATGCTTCTTAATCATATCCTATTGACTTCCCCATTTCCTGAATAGTAAGGTGCAACAATAGCACATCAATATCTGAAATTACATAGTCGATGGTCATGATGCATCATCATAATTATCTGCTCTTCCTTTTTGGTACATTTCTGTCACCAAGACTTACCCCAAGAAATTCATACTGCACCTGAAAATGTTAAATACATAGAAGCAGTGATGATGAGGCCAATTTCTATCAGATGCCACTGCAGAGATCTATTCTGGTATAGAGAACCTCTTTGACAAAAGCATATTGTTTCTTGGCATTTTGTGCAAGCAATTAGTAAAGCACAGCACCCTCTTTCTTTACGGGCCTCATAACAGTGAAAGGGGTAGAAAGAAACTGATATAAATGATATGTAATGATTTTCTCTGGAAAGATGAGCCATTTCAACTACTCAGATTTACTATCCAGACTGCCCGTATTAGTTTGTTATATAAATGGAAATACAGTACTATTCACTAAAAAGATGCAAACACTATTCTGAGTAATGCTCAAATGGCCAATGAAATAAGAAAACAAAGAAAGGTGGAGCAACATTAGTAGTCTGTTTATTGTTTGGCTTATATCTGTGTTGATGCACTACTAAGTAAAATTGATTATAAAAAATGACTTATTACCTGATGATGACTCCTTTGATTTCAAGTGACGAGGAAGTGGAGTTCTGCGAAAACATTGTCGCTGATTACAAAGTTCGATTCTGAAGCAGAAGTAACAAAGACATAAGACACTACTTAATGCAGAGGCCAAGAGTTTAAAAAGAAGGAATACGTATTACTTGGTCCATCTTAAATTTTGGTGAAGGCTTCACAACTTTCTAATCAGAAAGCAGTGCTCAAAGATTGCCTCCTTTGCATTCTTCTTCATTTTATGCAATTGAACCTATAATTGCAGGTCAAAAGAGGGTATTCTTAAGTGCAATTTGCTGCAAAAAATGTCCCAGCAGCTTGATTAATGAACTTACTAGGCCATAGAAAGGGAGTGCAAATCTACTTCACAGTTATCTTCATAACCTCCCTTCTTTGATGCTATCCATATGTTCAACAGACAAATTATGTCAAGAGAACAACATTTGACTAAAAATTCCGTGAAACGACTCAAAATCTGCAGGTTAGATACCATTTCTAGTTCCCAAAGGAGTTCGGGTTCATCATAAGGGATTTCACAAAAAGGCAGAAATCAAGGGATTATTGATAGCCAAAATTCGGCTTTGCTATCCATATAAACTCACAAATCAGCAGACAATTTACCATTAATTAGCTCAAGTAATAGTAGAGACACTAACATTCATTCATGAGAGAATAGGAAAGAAATAATAGTATGATGGTTGACTTGCAACTGATGGAAAAGCAGAAATTGGTGTACTGAAGTTCGAATAAAGTGAATAAAATCAATGGCTTTCTTGCCTCTCTCATGTGCTAAAGTTCCCCAACTTGGCTGTTATCTCATCTCTCCATTTCTGTCCTTAATTTCATCTTCTTGAATCACTGTGTACTAACTCGGAAGAGACTATGTCCGGCTATAACTAAATCTCATTAGCCAAATGAAATCAAATAATTCCAATGTAACTAATTTAAAGGTTACCTTGGAAACTGTCGAGGATGTGTGGTGCCACACAAGGCGACGCTGAGATTGTGTGACCTCTGCAGCCGCTGCCAAAGGGCTGGATTTGGGTCGATCGACCCTCGACCTCAACACACAGTGGCTCAGGCAAAGACAGCAGCTCGACGGTCAGTGCGGCCCAAGTGAGGGCCATTAAGGCTTCTTGATGCCAGGGGAGGTGACATCGAGGTCACGAGACCTCCGCAACACCTGTATAACTTCGCATTTTCTTCTTTTTTCTTGAAAAAAAAAAGGACAACTAGCCAAAATGTTGACTGCTCTGCATGTCTGGTTTGTTTAGGTCAATGATACACTGGCTTCACAGTTGCTTGCTCTTTTCAATGCATGGGCCAAAAAATGGTTCATTTTTCCCCTTCCACACTGATCGGCAACTCCAAATAGAATATTGCTTTAAGATCCTTCTTCCTGACTACCATCTCTCATGCAGAATCAACTTTTCTCAATCAATGTCTGAGCCTTTAAGCCGTCATTCACTTGTCTCCCTTCCGATGGGTAATCAATGTCCCCAGTAATGTTTATACCCATTTAATAGACTCTCCCATCCCCAGGAAGCCTTAGCCCCCAGTTCACAGCTTGCATTAACTCACTCCGAAAATTCGAACACTTTGTCGGAATTTCTTTTGACACTTTCGATATCATCCACACAAAGTTGCATCTCTTTTAGAGGGAACATTTTTTTTTTCTCAAGGTCGCTAGTTTTAGATGACCCCTTAAAGTTCTTTTTATCATCCTCTCTAACCAAATTAATCTTAGACATATCTAATTCTAAGCCTTTACTTTCCCCTTTCTTTGTACGCCAACGAACATATCCTAATATTTGAACAGTTAGACTGCCATAATGATATTGGTAGTCTTTTCACATGGGCAAATATGTTATACAAGATATAAAGGACTTGTGACAAGTAGAGTTTCCATCACATAATAAGCAATAGTAACTATCTTCATCGAGATTTAGACAACCAACAGACAACCATGAAAACAAGGGAGAGGATCATGCTTTCCGTGAATTAAATTGCTTCTCAATTTCTAAAGGCACCAGAATTGACCATAGTCAGAATGGAGAATGAAGAAGAGAGATTTGAAAACTGATTGATTTATCATGAAATCTAAAGCAGTAATCATTACACTCTTTACAGATCAATTTGCTGGTTAATTCCAATTGGTAAAAAACTGTCTCTTTACCTGCCAACTCTGATTCCTTGGCTCGACCTATTTACTTCTCTGGCTCAGACTTAGTGACTTCCTTCAAAGTCCTCCAATCATCAGATCCCAGCAAATCTTTTAGCTTCTCACATTCATGTATCCTCAAATATTTTAGCTTCTTGAAGCTTGATGGAGCCGGTAGCTTCTCCAGATCTCTGCAGAACTCAATACAAAGTATCTCCAATGATTCTAGTCTGCCTTGAATCTCAACCAGTTTAGGACAATTATACAGTTCAAGTTCCGTGAGCTTGTTTAAGGTAGTGAGGTCAGGCAATTTTTCCAGTGATGTAACTCTAACAAACTTCAATGATCTCAGCTTCTCCAAGCCTTCAAGACCTTGAATCTCTGTTATTTCACAACTTGTAACTTCCAAATCCGCTAGTGCCCTCAAGTTTGAAAGGTCTATCGATGTCTTCATTTCCCAACAACCTTTTATAACTAAGCTCGACAAACTTGCAGGAATCCTTGGAAGGCATTTCATGTTCTCACACCTGAGCTCAAGTTCCTTGAGTTCAGAAAGGAGAACGAGGTCTGAAGACAGGGTGGTCAGGTAAGGAGATTCCAGCCATATCAACTGTAGTTTGTGTAACCTTCCAATCCACCAAGGACTGGAAGTTTTCTCAAGTTCAGAATGGTCTATCCTTGAACTCCACAAAACCAAACTCAAATCTCTTAAGTTCAATAGGTTTGAGAGATCTGGGAATGTCTTCATTGACCAAGTGCCAAAGTGAAGACTGGTCAGACTTTCAGGAAGCTTGGGCAATCCTGAAACTCGAGTGTATGTCAGTCTCAAGACTCTTAGAAATTTTAATCTCCCCATATTGCTCGGCATTTCCCCTTCCATACATCCACAGCGGTCAGCATCTAACTCTTCAAGCTTATCCAATAGTCCTATGGAACTGGGTAGTTCTCTCAAGGTACTGCAGCGTATTCTCAGTACTTTCAAATTCTTCATATTTCCTAATGAAGAAGGTACCATTTGAACCTGTGAGTGGGATAGATCCAACTCAACCAGTGATTGCAAGTTCCCAATGAACTCTGGAAGTTGAGTAATCTCAGTTGCTACCAACGAAAGCTTCAATAATGATGCTGAGCAGCCAGCTGAACTAAAAGAATTTCCAGTTTCTTCATTACTTTCCATTCATGAATTTCTTTTATTGATGTGCCATCCACAAGAATTTCGTTAAAGCTTCTAGTTTAGCAAGCTCATCTGGCAGCTTGCTGAGTTTAGTGCAGAACTTTAAGTTTAAGAAAACTAACTGCTTTAGCTGACCAATAGATCTATCAATATGGACCAACTTCCGACATCTTTCAAGAATTAATCTCTCTAAAAATACATGAGATGAGAAGTCAGGCGTTCTATTTAACTTTTTGCATCCAGTCAGATTTAGAACCTTTAAATTCTTTGCCATCTGTAAGGGAGAACAACAAAATTTCAACCCCATTAACAAGATAGGAGATTAAAAAAACTATATTAAAATTATTTTGAAACACTTCCTAGGCTTCTACCTTGATGTGGCTCCATCCACTCCATTTTTTTGTAATTTTACTCCATGATAGATCAAGAATCACTAGCTTTGTCAGGGAAAGAGTGGTCAGCTCAAAAGTTGCAGGAAAGTTATGCCATGAAAGCCATCTCAACATCAAAATATGTATGGACTCCTCCGGAAAAAACTGGCTGGAAGTACATTCAAGCTGCAACCACACCGAAAAGAACTGACTTGAGCAAAACAATGCGGGTTTGTGCTTGTTTCATTGAAGTTTGCGCCATGGACTTGCAAGAACCTCAGGTTTGATAGACTGGCAAATGCTTCATATGTAATGTTGTATTCACAATTACTTTCAAACTTGAGACAAATTGCTTCAACATTTTCTAATCCCTGGCAAAAAGGGAAATAGCAGTTAGAAAGCACATAGTTCTTGTTTGGAAAATTATATTCATTTGGGGTGCTATCTTTCCTCGAAATTATATATTACTTTAGGAGATGTGTCGGTACTGTGAGTGGAAAAGAAATAATACACAAGAAATTCTTTTAATTGGTGAGTAGTTAAATAGAACGCTCTTGAGAACGAATGACTTTGTACACTCACCTTTGTCCTCATAAGAAGATCAAACACTTCATCATGATTCCATACTCTGCTTTGCTTCTCTGATCTCATAGCACACTCTTGACGAATGATTTCATGTCCAAGGTCTCTTAGCTGATCATGCATCCAAATACAGTTGTCTTCTTTAATCTTTATTAAAGACATCTGCTGGAGGACTTCAATGGCTTCTTCAGGAAAAAGCTCGCAACTTTCCCACATATGGATCACAATTCTTTTGTCGAAACCAATGAAGAAACAGGCAATATCAAGGAATATGCTCTTTTGTCTATCATCTAATGCGTCAAAACTGATCTTCAACTTCTTTTTTATGTCCTCATGAAGAACTGTTTCCAGCTTCTTTAATGTGATATCCCATTGTGCTTTGCTTTTTCCAGATAAAAGCAAACCCATAACCTCCAGAGTCAGAGGTAGACCGCCACTAATGTTCACGGCTTTTGCGGAGTAAGGGAGGAATTCCTCCAAAGGATAATCTCTTCTAAATGCATGTCTGCTGAAAAGTTGCAGAGAACGCTTAAAATCCATGCAGGCAAGTTCATAAGTCCAATCAACTTTGGGCTCATGAAGAACATCCTTGTTTCTGGTGGCAATGATAAGCTTGCTTCCTTTGCCAAACCATTTGCGCTTCCCCAGGAGAGCATCCAGTTGAATCCTTTTGTCAACGTCATCAAGTAGAAGTAGAACTCTTTTAGAGAAGAACCTCTCCTCAATTATCATAGTCCCTTCATCCACATTATCAATGTCTAGCCATTTCCTTCTAAGGAGCATAGAGATGAGCTGATTCTGCAAATACTCAATACCCTTCTGCTCGGAAGTTTCTCGTATGTTAGAAAGGAAGCAACAACCCTCAAAATGATGGGAGAGTTGGTTGTAGATGATTTTGGCAAGTGTCGTCTTCCCAACACCACCCATGCCGTGGATTCCGACAATCGTAGTTTCATCAGTCTCGGCAAACACCATTCTCATTATTTCACCCACATGATTGTCAAATTCAACCAAGCAATCAGATACAACTAAGTAGGCCTTTTTCAACTCAACTAAAACCTTGTTGACAACTTCTTTTACGAACTCACCTTTACCTCTGAGCATTAAAGGCAAAAGAACTTAGATATTAGATTAAGGTGCAAAAAAAGCTAACCAAAAAAAGCAATAACAGAAATTCATCTCTGGAGCAAAACAGATAATAGACCATGATGAAGAGCAAGACCTGTTCGGATTGCTTTGGAAATCCCATCCCTTTAACGCTCCTACCTCATTCAGGGCAGCCTTCCACCCAAGGATGGTGTTCGCATCAAACTGCTTCTTCTTCATGTGCAAAAGAAAGGCCTCGCCGTAATCCCCAATTTGGTTTCGAACCTCAGATGGTCTGACATCGAAGAAAATGGGCATGATCTTCTGCCCCGTAGCTCTCTTGCACTCCAACATCTGTACCAATTCCATAAGACACCATTTACTGTCGGCATAACCTTTGGAGAAGATGGGTATCAAGATTTTGGACTGCTCAATTGCTTGGAGAAGCACCGGACCGATCTCTTCCCCGGTACGGAGCTCTTCGTTATCTCTGTATGCTCGAATTCCAGCATCAATGAGACCAGTATACAGGATATCAGCGATGTCCAAGCGGGTATCTGGTCCTCTAAAGCTCAAGAATACTTCGTAACATGTTGACATGGCTTCACAACTTCCAGCGTTTGAGATGATTCGTTAATAGACAAGCAGCAGCAGAATCACTGACAGCTTCTGTGATCTCGTTGTCTGTTTTCACCTCTTCACTGGGTCGTACAAAAAGATGGAAACAATGGAAGCGACGACCAATGCCAAGTGCGAGGACCAACCTGGGTACACCCTCTAAACCTATGAAAACGATGCTGTGAAGATTTCCGTCGGGATGGGAAACAAATGTACTTGAGATCTGTTCAGGTCAATGGTTGCTGTCAGTCTTTTTCTGGTTAACCTCGTATCTAATATATTCTATTGTCTTCAAAAACTTGAGAAGGAAGCTTCCTCTTCACTTCAACCGAGGCATACACGGTTTAGTTATTTTTGTTGGCCATGTACACACACAATTAAAACGCGACGTCTCTATGGCAGCCACGAGGGAGGATAAGATATCCTCGACGGAGCATGCGAACAAAATAGACAGCTTTTGCCGTATTAGTGATGACTAACTTGGATTGTTACTATTCTTCATATACAAAAGCTACTTATTCCTGGTACGTTGATGAGTCCGTTAAAACTTTGAAAATTACTTACCCCATATAGGTGGAGAAGTTGCTTATTACAAACATTGATATGTTAATTAAATGTTCTTATTATAATAGATATGGCTTGAAAAGGGGTTTGCTTCAATCAAAATTCAAGCCCAGCCTGAAGATCTCAAGCCACACATTCCAAAACCTTGATATATTTCATCTCATAGACAACCTCAACAGAGCATTGCCTCATACTGGCTATAGGTGCTTTGCTCCAGAAGTGCTTCTAATGAGGTTTGAACCAACACCACGAGGAAAAAGGCAAACTAACTCCCTTGCTAATTTCTATATGTTGGGAATGACTGATCCCCGAAAACCGGATTCGACACTAAATCGAACCCCTAAATCAATGCGGAAGACGAAGCCCGGGAAAACACGTATCACCGATCGTAAAGCACACCACGGATTTGAGCGTACCTTGTTAGCCACAGATTAAACACCGACGTTGATGGAGAAAGAGAAACTGAGCAATCCGATCCGATGAAGCCTTGAAGGGAGGAAGAACAAGCCGTATGCTTACTGTCTTTTCTTTTGGGAGAGAGAGAGCGTGGAGAGAGCGTACGTCTTTTTCCTTTCCTAAAAAAAACGGTATGTTTTCTCTCTCTCTCCTCCCTTTTATACCTCTCCCTTCCCACGGGCCCTATTCCCGTGGGCCGGGCCTTTTGGGCCCAGCATGGGCGAACGGGCCTTAAGCCCATCTAATAAAGCTTTCATCTCCCACTCGCACATGGTGGGCCGAACATGATTTTCTTTACCTCTCTTCAACATTCATACTGGTGAATAATCCGTGCGACCAGCATACTTTGAGAGCTCGTTGCTATACATCTGTTAGGAATATATAGCAGCTCATTAATGGGCGTCACACTCCGAGTAGATTTAGTATGCAGTACCCTAGATCGATCAATCACATTTATATCTCTCTTTTGATCTCTTTTTAAACAATGATATATATTGTATTCACAATTATAATCATCACAAAGACAGTCATAATTGGTTAACCGGTGAATACAAAACTACAATGTGATTCTCCAAAATCGATCTTCCTCTTTCCTTCAAACTCTCAATTTCAGTCCAGCTTGCTTTTCTAGAAATGCCCCATTAGATCGAATCAAACTCATGACCATTGGCAACATCCTAAGATAGCAAACACTAAATAGAAACCTTGAGAATAAGTAAGAGTCTTGAGGGGACTAAGAAATTGAGGAACTCATTTCCTCAAGAGTCTCACACGTCATAAAAGTTGAGATCAAACTTTTGCCACTCTTATTAGTCGTCTCATGCATACGTAGTATGAAATACGTATTACGGTATTAACTCCTTTCCCATGGAGCGTATGTCTACACCTTTCAATACCGTACAGATGATAGTTCAGACATACCCAATGTCTAACTTGAGTTCACGTATCTACTCATTCACTAAATTCATCAGAACTCACATCTGGCATCATAGACAGATAAAGTAAAATATGTGGAGTATTTTACTTTCGGACATAGTAAGTATTATGTCCTCATCTTAACACTCAGTTAAGGCGACATACATGTTTTAAGCTTGAGCTCTCGATTATCACCTAGATAATAAGCTTAAAAACAGTCTCATCTCTATTTATCACACAGTAAATAGAGGCGATTACCCGTGTGAGTGGGCTAATCTCATCTGTCCGACATACTTCTTCTAACTTAAAGTAATGCACTGAGCATTAAGATGCATAAAGATCAAACGAAGATTCATAGGCATTAATGATGAAAAACATAAATTCATCATATGTGAACACTTAGGGAAAAATTATAATATTCAGTACATCAGTCTCTACGCAATCCTAGAGATTTCATATAGCCGCAAAACACATCTCTAGGTATTGGCTTTGTCATAGGATCTGCTACCATTCTATGCGTAGTATGTACTCTAAGTTCACATCTTTTCGTGCAATCATATCCTTGACAAGAGTTATACTTGGTATCTATAGGTTTGGTCTTGCCATGATATTTTGGATATTTGGTGTACACTTTTGCTGCTTGATTATCATAGTTAACTAATAACAAATCTGCAGCACTTCCAATAGCACCTAAATGATCCAATAATCTCTTAAGCCAAACATCTTCTTATACTGCTGCTGATAATGCCACAAACTCAATTCCATCGTGGACAAGGCTATATACTTTTGTTTCTTACTGCTCCAACACATGGTGCCATTATTCGGTAAGAGAACAAACCTAGAGGTAGATTTCCTTTCATTTAAATCTCCTCCCCAATCAACATCAGAATAGCCTTAGAGTCGCAGATCCTTTCCATAATAACTCAACATATAATCAGCAGTCCACTTTAGATACTTCAGTATTCTCTTAACGGCTTTTCAAAGTGCTTGACCTGGATTGGATTAGTATCTACTCACCATTCCAACTGCAAAACATATGTCAGGTCTTGTACACATCATAGCGTACAACAAGCTTCTAATAGCACTAGCATAAGGAACATGTTTCATTTGTTCCTTCTCTTGTGGAGTCCTTGAACACAGTCTATGGCTCAATCCTTCACCTTTTGCAATAGGAGCATCAATGGGTTTACAATCCCATATCATTCAATTCAAAAATTTGGAAGACAACCAACTTTTGACAGTATTGACTAGCTCCATATTGCTTCCAGCAATTAGTATATCATCAACATATAATGATATGATCACAAATTGATCCTTGGATCTTTTGATATATACACAATGATCCTCATCTATCATTGTAAAGTCATATGCCATTATGGCATTATGAAAACGTATATATCATTGTCTTGACTACTGCTTAAGGCCATATATCGACCCCCAAAGTCGACATACCTTTTCTTCTTGGCCTTTCACTATGAAACCAACAGGTTGTTCCATATATATTTCATTCTCTAATTTTCCATTGAGGAAAGTAGTCTTTACATCCATTTGATGTAACTCAAGATCCATACTAAACACTATTGCCAGAACTATGCGAATCAAGGCAAATCTTACTACAGGAGAAAAAATATCTTCATAATCAATTCCTTCCTATTGATTATACCTCTTTGTCACAAGGCGAGCCTTATGCTTTCTATCGAGCCATCAACCTTTTGCTTTATTTTGAGAACCCACTTGTTCCCAATAGCTCTGCGTCCTTTTGGCAAATCAACCAGTTCCCAGACTTGGTTTGATTTCATTGACTCCATTTCCTCTTCCATTGCATAAATCCATTTTTCCTTACTAGGGCAATTCATAGCCTCTTTAATATTTCTTGGCTCATACTCATCTTGTGGAGCAACCATAAAAGTTTCCCTTTCAATGTCAAAACATCGACGGGGAATACTTTGGCGACTTGTTCACCGTATGGGAGATTGTACACTTAGCACATCATTCCCCATTATGCTCCCACTTGGATTAGGTAATGATGATGTCGTCATATCAGGTGGTTGCAATTGAGAATGAGTTGAATTCAATTCATCACATCTCATATTACTCCCACTTGGATGAACTCCATTAATATCATAATCTTAATCCAAGGTTTCAAATAGGAAGTAATCTTCCCCTATTTCGCCCTTCTTAGGAAATTCATCCACTAAGAATGTGACATCCTGTGATTCAAATTCAGTTATTCTCCCACTTTCCTGCTCACTTACGAACACATACCCTTTTGACCGTTCGGAGTATCTCATTAAAATACTCTACTTTTATATGGGACTCAATTTCCCAAACTTGTGAGAGGACATATGAGTATAGACAGCATAACCCCATGGCTTAAGTAAACTTAAGTCCGGTTTTCTACCTATCCATAACTCATATGGAGTGGAAGTAACTGATTTGGAAGGCACCCGGTTAAGTGTTTAGGCAGCAGTTAACAACGCATTACTCCATAAAAGTGATATGTAAGTTAGCATATGCCATCATGGACCTAACCATTTCCAGTAGGGTTCTGTTTCTTCTCTCTGCAACACCATTTTGTTGAGGAGTATGTGGAATAGACAACTGTCTTTCTATTCCTTTTTCATCACATAATTTTCTGAACTCATCAGATAAATATTCTCGACCTCGATCGGATCTAAATGCTTTTATTTTCTTGTCTAATTGATTTTCAACCAAGTTCATAAACCTTTTGAAAACAACTTATGCTTCAGATTTATGAGAAATCAAATAGACACCTCCGAATCGAGTATAACCATCTATTAAGAGTGATGAAATAAACAGCCCCTTGTCTTCCTTTCACATTCATTGAACCACAGACGTCCAAATGGATTAAATGCCGAGGAAATTCAGCTCTTTTACCTTTTCCAAATGGTCTCCTTGTCATTTTCCCTTCTAGGCAATGCTTACATATGGGCAAATCGACTTTTTCAATGTTGCCCAACAAGCCCTCTTTGGCTAGTCTTTTCATATGTTGTTGGCCCATATGACCAAGTCTAGCATGCCACTATATTCACATCATTATCATATAAAATAGAAGACGTGAAACAAGGGAATAACATATTGACATCACCACAGTCAACATTTAGTACAATAAAACAATTTAGAAAGTGACCACAACCATAGTAGTTTGTACCTAAATACAAATCTACACCTTTATTATGGAAGTTCATTCTAAAACCAAGCTTAACCAACATCAAAACAGACATTTAAATTTCGACGAATCTCCAGAGCATATAGAACATCGTGTAGGAATAAGGTGCGTCCACCACGCATGTTCAATTGGCCAGTGCCAATTCCTTTAACTTCATCTCTGGAGTTATTTCCTACATAGATACACTTAATTCCAGTTGGTACTCGTCAAAATTCCACGAAGGATTTTATATCCTTCGCTGCATAGTCTGTCGCTCCTGAATCTACAGTCCACAAAGGATTGGATTCAGCCAATAAAGCAGAACTTGACACATAAGCAAAGTTCTCAAATGTACAAGAGGTGTTTACATTCTTTAGCTCACGACAGTCGCGAGCATAGTGACCTCTCTTGTCACAATTGTAACACCCTTCCCTTGATATTTTCTTTACTTGAGGACGTTTTCCTCTCTTGTGTTGGTTAACTCTCGATTTCTTGCAACAAGGATTTGATCCTTTGCATTCCCACATATTGAACGAATCAATATGCTTGCGCTTAGAGCACAAAGCCCTTTTTCTGAGCTAGAACCAGCATAGAAAATATCTATTTACAGCTCAAATGCCGTTAGGCGGTCCTCAACTAGCTCAAGGTGGCGCACAACATTTATAAGATCTTCCATAATATGGTCAAGAGCTTCTAGTGCTTCTTGCTTTTCCAGCACATATTGAATCTCCATATTTAATATTTCACAATAGTTGCCGTTCATATCAGCAATCACGTTTTTAGTTGCTGAAACCATCAGTCTGAACACATCAGACATACATGCACAAATAATTAATGCCTATCATTTATGCATCCCTATTTACATAGACCCATCATATTAATGAATAATTTTAAGTAAGGCTTCAGAATCAAAAGGTCACTACGTTTCCAATCATCCTCCAAAAATCCTAACTTAAAACTATCATTAATATGATTGTCATATGCAAAATCAATTCTATGAAGTTACAAAAACTTCTATAACTACCCACAGCTAACTACCCACAGCAATCAGCAGTAACAGAAAGCAAATATTATCTAACATTCAATATAATAACAGTGCTTTCACATAATACAACTATACATTACACTGAGCAATATATACAAAGAAAAAATATCAACTTGGAAAGAGATATTTACATCCATAAAACATCTCATAATTAATCTAAGAAATAATTAGGGAATGTCCCTTCTAATCTATCAGTCAAAACATCTGAGAAAACTGAAGGTACATTTGCCAACCATGGAAAAACTTTTGGAGAGTTTTCATGTCGCCACCAAGGCGCATTCACTCTGCGCCACGTAGAGCACAATCTAAGGGTTGAAGTTTTGGCCAACTCAATCCTATAGTACTCTCTTACAAAAGCTTCCACCAGCCTTCTATAACCCGGGACCACGTTGACCTCCCATAGCCGATCTAACACTGCTTGCCATTCAGGTGGAAGAGTGTTCAACAAAGCCGGCACCTTCTCAAAATCCGGCATAAGATAACCATTATTGATGATTTCCTGTATCATCTGATTGACCTTGACCATATGTGATACTAAATCACCATCAAGCCACCGAAAATCAGCTAACTCTTTCATCAGTCTTTTCAGTCTAGCTCTTCCTTCGTCCGTTCTCGGGATTGCAGGTATCCGTGCATTACGCATCATAGTTTCTGCAACAAATGCAGAACTAAAATGGATCACTTATCATCCATAATAAACAAAATGGAAAATACATAAATTTCCATGATTCATGCAACAAATGCAGAATTAAAATGGATGACCTACAACCCACACAGACATAATTGAAAAAGAAACAAATTCCTTTTTTTTTTTTTTTCGGGTCAACGGTCAACGGTCAAAGTCAACGGTCAACGGTCGGTCAACGGGTCGGTCAACGGGTCGGGTCAACGGGCGCGGGGTCGGACCGGTCGGACCGGTCTCGCTGGTCGAACCGGACGGGCCGGTCGGACAGGGTGGGCCGGTTGGACCGGGTCGAACGGACCGACCGCACGTGCCGCGCGCGTGCGGTGGCTGACATCACGAAGACGTCAGCCGGCACGTGCCGCGCACGTGCCAGGCATCCACGAGGGTCGGGTCGGTTCGCCGTCGGGTCGGGTCGGGTCGCCGACCGGTGACCGGCCGGCCAACCGTTGCCGGTGATGACGTCATCGGTGACGTCATCCGAGCGGTTACCCACCGTTGGATGACGTCACTATGACGTCATCGCGTGACGTCAGCACGCGTCGGTCCGCGGACCGGCGCGTGCCGTTTCGCCGGACGCCGGCGCGCACGTGCCGGTTCGTCACCGGCGCGTGTAGCGCACGCGCTAGCGAAGCCAGCGCTTCCAGGCGCGTCACGCCCACGCGCAGCGCCTTCCGGCCGCGCGTGTGGGCGCGTGCGGCGTCGCCCGGCCGTGCTCGAGACATCTCCAGACTCATCTCGACGTCGCCTTTCTCCCAGTGCTTTCAGAATTTGTTTTTGACATTCGAAAACTCATGAAAATGGCCTAAGAAGTCTCGGGTGTCGGGATTGCTCGCCCGATCCGTACGGCCGAAGTTCCTTTTGCGAAAAATTAATCAAAAACACATCAAATTGATCGGGAAAACGTGAACTAGGGCTCTGATACCATTGTTGGGAATGACTGATCCCCGAAAACCGGATTCGACACTAAATCGAACCCCTAAATCAATGCGGAAGACGAAGCCCGGGAAAACACGTATCACCGATCGTAAAGCACACCACGGATTTGAGCGTACCTTGTTAGCCACAGATTAAACACCGACGTTGATGGAGAAAGAGAAACTGAGCAATCCGATCCGATGAAGCCTTGAAGGGAGGAAGAACAAGCCGTATGCTTACTGTCTTTTCTTTTGGGAGAGAGAGAGCGTGGAGAGAACGTACGTCTTTTTCCTTTCCTAAAAAAAACGGTATGTTTTCTCTCTCTCTCCTCCCTTTTATACCTCTCCCTTCCCACGGGCCCTATTCCCGTGGGCCGGGCCTTTTGGGCCCAGCATGGGCGAACGGGCCTTAAGCCCATCTAATAAAGCTTTCACTATAGGCCAAGAGTAACTTTTCCATATGGAAATAAATTGCTCACATGAAAATACTAGCAAGCGATAGATATGCACTTGCTTTTAGGAGCAAATACTAATCATGATGAAAAGATCCCTTCTTAAAACAATTGACATATAGATTAAAAAAAAAAATTATGAAGAGTTACTGACTAATGAAGACTAATAGACTAAAGACTATTTATCTTTATGCAAACATAAGAAAAAAGATTACTGAGTACTAATGATTACTTATTTTCTTCTAATCACCACGGTAAATTTACTAATAAAAGTACCTAGCACATTGACACTTACTTTTTCGAGTGATTTGACATAAACCAAGTGGAGGTCTTACTAACCGATTAAAAATATATTATATCTTAAATGAAAATCATGTGATAAATAACTTCTCATGAATATCTATATTCTCTTCTCCAAAGTCTAGCATATATAAGTAGTTATAAATTTTAAGCCAATTACCAACAAAAAAAAAAAACTCCAAACTCTACACTACTGTTAATTTCTTTTGCGAAGTATAAAGCATATGAAAAAGACGCCAGTACTTATTCTTTTGTGTACAATCTACCCTTTGTTAGTCTGTTAGCCGGCAAGAAAAAAAGGTCATGGCCTTATTGATGCGGCAACTAAGGTGACTCATTATCACCATTAAGCATCATTAACAAGTAATTAATAGATATGCACTTGCTTTTAGGAGCAACTACTAATCATGATGAAAAGATCCCTTCTTAAAACAATTGACGTACAGATAAAAAAAAAAAACAAAAAATATGAAGAGTTACTGACTAAGGGAAGACTAATAGACGAAAGACTATTTATCCTTATGCAAACATAGAAAAAAAGCTTACTAAGTACTAATGATTACTTATTTTCTTCTAATCACTGCGGAAAATTTACTAATAAAAGTACCGTTACATTGACACTTACTTTTTCAAGTGATTTGATATCAACCGACCGGAGGTTTTTCAATCCTATAAAAACATATTATATCTTAAATGAAAACTTACTAATCACTTGAAAAATAACTTCTCATAAATATCTATGTATTCTCTTCTCCAGAGCCAGTAGTTATAAATTTTAGGCCAATTACCATACAAAACAAAACTCCCAACTTTACACTTTTGTTAATTTTTTTGGTCAAGTATAATGCATATGAAAGAGACGTCAAAACTTATCCTTTTGTATACAATCCACCCTCTGTTAGTCCGTCAGCCAGCAAAGAAAAAATGCTCGTTGCCTTATTGATGTGGCGACTAAGGTGACTAATTATCATCATGAAGCGTCATTAATAAGTAATTAATATAAATTGATAGTTAAAGAAGTTACTTTTGAAGATTAGAGAAAAAGGCAACAGAGGAAAAAAGCATGGTGGAAATTGAGAGAGAGGGAGAGATGAAAAGATGACTGATTCAATCATCATGCAATCACAAACGGTAACGAAAGCAAATCAATGTAAATTAGTTGAAGTTTTCGAACAATTTCAAATGGTATTCAGGTCTCAGCACAACCACATCGCTACTCAACCTCAAGCTCAATCTTTTAGCTTCTCAGTATTGTTCATGATAAAAAAATGTTTTCTTGAAACTGGTAAGGTCGGGTAGCTTTTCTAGGGCAGTCAATATGGTGCATCTCCAGTTGTTTTGCTCTGCCTTGAATCTCAAACAGTTAAGCACAACTCCATGGGAGAAGTTTCGGACGCCATCTCCAGTGATGACAAATCTGCAAGCATCAACGATAGTCTACAATCTCTTGCATCCAAATGATTTAGTGGTCTTTTCAATTCAGGAATTTCTATCAGCTCAATTCAAAAAAGATTATGCTAGTATTTTGCCAAGTATACCATTGAGGGCATGCAGCTGCCACGTCGAAAGGTGGTAGGTGGTACGCATTGTAAAATTCTTAGATACAATCGACATAAACTCAAGGCCAAAAAAGAGAGCTAGTGCAAAGTTCCGTTATCAAATTTTCCGTCAATTTGGTCCTTCAAAAGTTTGTGTTCTTTGGACTCTATAGCTTCTTCCTGAAGGTAGGAAATTCGCAATCAATCTTTATACTCTTTCACTGTCTCGACGGCGACATGAAAGAATACGAACTGCGGAGGGAGCAGAAGACTTTCATATCATTGACAGTCTGTACATGAGAAAATGGTAGGAACAGAAGATGCACAGCAGAAGCAATATGAAAAATAATCTTCGAGCCTTTGCTCTTATTCAACATTAGAATAACAGTAGAAGGAGCTTGCAATACTTAGAGCTTCTGAGATGCCGCCCAACCCCTGAAATCAGGCGCAACCATCGCCTACATTCTTCCATCCACCATACTTAAAAGTCCAAGAGAGAAAAAATATCCTAAAAATTACTCTGACAAGTCAGATTCCACAAGATCAGACTGCGTCTCTGCCTTCAAAGTCCTCCACCGATCATCATAACCCAGAGAATCTTCTACCTTCTCACACTGTATAAGCAAAGAATTCAGCTTTTTGTGGCTTGATGGATCGGGTAACTTTCTGAAAGATTTACAGGAACCAATCCAGACTGTCTCCAACGATTCTAGTCTGCCTTTGATCTCGATCATTTTGGACAGCACTGCAGATAAAGTTTCTGGAGCTTCTCTAAGTTGGTCAGGTCAGGCAACTTGTTCAGACATGGAACTCCTTCAAGCTTTAATGCTCTCAGGTTCTCCAAATCTTGAAGGCCTCTGCACTCACTTTAGGGCAATGAGCAACTTCCAAATCAGACAGCACTTTCAAATTTGAAAGGTCTATCAATGTTTCCTGCGTGATTATATATTTAAGTACAACGAATTTGGGGGAAGGCGAAATAGGTATTGCAGCTTCTTGCAGTGGACCAGTTCAAGTTCCTTGAGCTGTGAAAGAAGAATGAAGATGGGGAGATGAAATAATGACATTCCAACCGCCAAGACTCCAGCCTGCCTAACCTTCTGATCCATTAAGGACTTGGGAGCTTCATTGAATTCAGAAGCATCCTCGAAATTGTCAAAACCTGGATTTTCCAAACAATTTGAATTCCAGATAAGTAACTAATTTAACATCGAAGGACACACATTAAAGATCCACCTTTGTAGAAACACTAATCTAAATGTCTGTAAACTCCGAAACCGACCAATATGGACAACATTATGGACAATATTTTGGAGGGATGAGTCTAATCTCAGTAAATGAGAGTTCTAGGTCCATGTGCTCACTAGTTGATCCGAGAACACAACAGTATAGTAACAATTATGGTCAATTGGAAAAACAATACTCACTTGAGATATGTAATCCATGCATTATATACAAATGATTATAATTATCTGTGCAATGAATCAAAGAGATGCACTCCAATGCAAACGATTGAACGTACTAATCTCATGTGTGCAATACCTGTTGCTCATCCATATACACAAGTGAGTATTTATACCATACTTGTCACTGGTCATGACTCATCTCGACTAACAAGACATCGTCACCAACTCATGAGACGAAATCATAAAACCATTTTTGTCACGCTTTAGTCCATTCATCGCGGATATTCTCCAGCAATGACAAATATAATTTTCTACACCCACATGATGATGGCTATCCCAGACTCATTCTCATCAAGATTCTTACCCATTCTATTTTATTTCTCGTTCTTGGATCTCAAGTTCATAATATCACATACGGGCTATTTAATTTACATTTTGTTACACAAATGTCATCATTTTGTGTATGAATTATTGGACTTCATGTCCTTTCGACCATATAGAGACTTTTTTAAAAGGTAGAATATTCGTCTTTTCTAGAGTCTTATCTATGTACTCAGGAAATTAATTGCAGTGTTGGTATATTACTAACAACACTTGCAGAATTTCCATGGATTTGGTAATTTATTTAATTATTAGAAAATTACTAATAAGATTGGAAAATTACTGGTAAGATTGGAATTCTACCAACAGAAAGTTTTCAATTTTCCACTGCATGGGACCGTAAAATTTTGCAAAGCTGTGTAAGTCTCTACCTCTGCAACAAGAACTTAAATCCCAATCAATAATTTCAATTGTTGAAACTAGAGACGCAGTAATGAATCATTCAGAAGCTCCTGTAGAAATCTGTTTTAAGTTATCAAAACTAAAGGACCTTTGTGACATTGCACATGATCATTAACTAGGGAGTGTTATGTTTGCACATGAACATTGGCCCCGTTTGGTTCAACTTTGGGGAAATGGCTTTGCATTTCCCCAAGTATCCTTGAGAGAATGGGCATTTGGGGAATGCAAAGTGTGTTTGGGAACTCATTTTTGTGTATATTTTGCAAAGTAGTTTTGAGGTGAAAAGAAAAAGAGAAAAAATAAAGGAAAAGAAAAGGGAGGAGGAGATGCAGCTGCGGCAGTGGGGCTGGTGGTGGTGGGGAGGCGGCTGATGGCGATGGAGAGGCGGCTGGTGGTGGTGGTGGCGGCGGTGGGGGTGGCAGTGGGGGAAGGCGGCTCGCCTGAGGTCGCCGACCTCAGGCGACACCCTGGGTCGCGCGACCCAGGCGACGCCTGAGTCGGGCGGCCTCAGGCGATGCCGCCTGAGGTCGAGCGACCCAGGCGACTCCGCCTGAGGCCGCGCGACCTCAAGCGACGTCGCCTGGGTCGATTTCTCCCTCAGATCCTTCTCCGGCCTCCAGGTAGCGCGCTCTTGAACTCGCGGCCGTCGTCATCTTCTTCCGATCGCCGCGGGTTTTAGGAAGGATTTTCTCGCCGTCGTTTTCTGGGGCTGTTGAGTGCCGCCGTCGCCGTCGCTGTTGGCGGTGTCGCCTGGGTCGCTCGACCTCAGGCGCGACCCAGGGCGTCGCCTGAGGTCGCGCGGCCTCAGGCGACGCCGCCTGAGGTCGAGCGACCCAGGAGACGCAGCCTGGGTCGCGCGACCCAGGCGACGCCCGAGGTCGCCCGACCTCAGGCCACCTCGCCTGAGGTCGTGCGACCTCAGGCGAGGCTTCCCGGCGGCCAGATCTGGCCGCTCGCGGCTGAGCGCCGCTCGCCGGCTGAGCTTCGTGAGAGAGAAGGAAGAAGACGATGAACAGTACTTTTCGAGGGCAAAAAAGGAAAACACAAATATCAATAAGGGCAATATTGGAAATAAAAAAATTCATTAAAACCTAGACTTGCATTCCGAGAATGCTGAAAGCTCAAAGTAGGTCCGGACCTGCTTTGAGCTTTCAGCATTCCAAATGCTCAATGCAAACTTGAAAAGCCGAACCAAGCGCAAAAAATTTTCCCCAAGGGGCTTTGAGGGCGCAAAGCCCCTTGGGAAAGCTGAACCAAACGGGGCCAATTAACTAGGGAGGCTAATGTTCATGCTAGACAAGATGTTTTGCCCTACTTCATTTCTTCAATGTGGAAATTTTCAGGGGAAATCAGCAAAAATTCTGCGAATACAGTCGCTGATGTCTAATTGAATTCACAACACTGAATGCAACACATTGCACATTAATCTCCGCAAATGAATTCTGGAGCAAGTCATCTTGAATCCTCGATGAATTTCTCCCATGACGAGATTAATTAATAATTACACCCACTAAAAATTTTAGAGGTAAGTAGGACCACGACAGACCAAGAAAAGAAGAAAAAAAATTGCAGAACCAATCGATTATAGTAAGTTTTCATGCCTTCCAGGACAATATTTTGGTTTAAGCTCGACCTCGACAAGCTCAGAAGAACAACTGATTCCCCATGTATGTTTTGAACTAGTTCCTAAGGAGCGAAAATCAATCCCCTCATTGATGCAGAAGTGAACTGACGCATGGGAGTTGCAATGTGTTTCAATAGAATGCGACTGGGTTAAGGCTAAAGCTATTAAAGATTAGATGCAGATGGAACAAAATCAATCGAGTGAGCTGCCGAGTGAGTTCATGGAAAGGCTCTTTTCATTGCGTAAGTATGATAAGTCATGACTGAAAATAATAAAAACCAACTCAATCAGTTCCAAATATTTTCCTAATCTATCACTGATTGCATCGAAGATTCGGAAGCAGACCCAATTCATGCAAATGTGAAGAGAAAATTACCAGAAAAAAGAATGTAGGTGAAGATGAAGGAAACCAAATGAAGATGCAGAGAAGGAAGAACCTTCGTTGGCCTGAGTCAGCTGCAACCAAAATGGAAAAGGAAGACCACAATCCATTAACCCCTCGGTGGGAACAGATCGGTGGGCAGGAAGATGGGGTTGCAGTCCCCGGAGGGAGATCTCCGCCTGGTCAAATCGCGTCTCGTTCTTCCACTCGGGGTCGCCGTCGCTGCTGGTTCTGGGCAAGCACTTCGCCCAGGTCGTCGCTGACGAGGGAGGAAGACGAAGGAAGAAGGAAAGAATGTGAGAAGGCAGAGAGAGAGAGCAATGGGAGAAAAAAACGAAACAAAAGAAAAAGAGAGAAAAAGTTGAAATTTCTGAAGAATGGGTCCCACCTTTACGTCATTTCGAGATGATATTCCTCACCAATCTGATACGGAATCTTCTCTCCGTGATTTCAGTATCCTAAACCTAAATTCTTGAAAGGCTCCTCACTTTTTTCAAATATCAATACTAATCCGATTCTAGAATTTCTTCCAATCTCTCACATTTCTTTTATTTCCAAATTTTCTAGCCTCTTCAATCTTGAAGGATCAGAAAACTTCTGCAGAGACCTGCAGCCATAAATTTCAAGCCTCTTCAATGATTCTAGCCTACCTCGAATCTCAACCAAACGAGGACAATGCACTAATTCAAGCTCCGTGAGCTCCTTGGCGTTGGTCAAGTCAAGCAACTTCTCTAGCAACGGAAGATCCTCCACCCATAAGACCCTCAGGTTCTCCGAAACTTCCAGGCCTTGAATCTCTTCTAGCTTCGAACAACCACTTATACATAATTCTTCTATATGCTTAAAGCTTGAAGGATCAGAAAACTTCTGCAGAGACCCGTGGCCATAAATTTTAAGCATCTCCAATGATTCTAGCCTACCTCAAATCTCAAGCAGACAAGGACAATGCACTAATTCAAGCTCCTTGAGCTCCTTGGCGTTGGTCACGTTTGGCAACTTCTCTAGCAATGGAAGATCCTCCCACCTGTAAGACCTCAAGTTCTCCGAAACTTCCAAGCGTTGAATCTCTTCTAGCTTCGAACAACCATTTATACATAATTCTTCTATATGCTTAAAGCTTGAAGGATCAGAACACTTCTGCAGAGATCCACAGCCATAAATTTCAAGGCTCTTCAATGATTCTAGCCTACCTCGAATCTCAACCAGATGAGGACAATGCACTAATTTAAGCTTCTTGAGCTCCTTGGCGTGGTTCGGTTAGGCAACTTCTCTAGCAATGGAAGATCCCATACAACTAAGACCCTCAAGCTCTCTGAAACCTCTAGGCCTTGAATCTCTCCTAGCTTCGAACAACCACTTATCCATAGTTCTTCTATACGCTTAAATCTTGATGGATCAGGCAGCTTTTCGAGAGATTTACAGTCCCATACATGGAAAAACTCCAACAATTCTAGCTGACCATGAACCTCAACCAGTTTAGGACAATCATGAATACGGAAGTCAAACAAATTCTGGGGAAGCTTAGGTAAGTATTCTAGGTTATATACGATGAGTACAAGCTTCCGGAGCTTCGAAAGGAGATTAAAATCTGAATGTAGGGTGACCAGACCATCACAATTCAACCGCAAGGACTCTAGCTTTCTTAACCCTCCAATCCAATTGAGGCTTGGAGCTGGATGGGAAGGGCTTTGATACTTTAGTTCCAACTTCAAACCTCTCAAATTTAATAGGTTTGAGAGATCTTGGTATCTCATCTGTAGATTATTGGTAAAGACTAGTTCGGTCGTACTTTCAGGAAGCTTAGGTATATAGGAAATTCTTGTGTCCAATAACCTCAAGTTCTCCGAAACTTCCAGCTTTGAACAACCACTTATCCATAATTCTTCTATATGCTTAAATCTTGAATGACCAGAACACTTCTTTACAGACATGCAGTCATAAATTCCAAGGCCCTTCCATGATTTTAAACCACCTCGAATCTCAACCAAACGAGGACAATGCACTAATTCAAGCTCCTTGAGCTCCTTGGCGTTGGTCGGGTCTGACAACTTCTCTAGCAACGGAAAATCTTCCACCCGAACGACCCTCAAGTTCTTCAAAACTTCCAGGCCTTGAATCTCTTCTAGCTTCGAACAACCGCTTATACATAATTCTTCTATATGCTTAAAGCTTGAAGGATCAAAAAACTTCTGCAGGGACCCGCAACCATAAATTTTAAGCCTCTCCAATGATTCTAGCCTACCTCGAATCTCAACTAGACGAGGACAATGCACTAATTCAAGCTCCTTGAGCTCCTTGGCGTTGGTCAGGTCTGGCAACTTCTCTAGCAACGGAAGATCCTTCACCCGGAAGACCCTCAAGTTCTCCGAAACTCTCGAGCCTTGAATCTCTTCTAGCTTCAAACAACCACTTATACGTAATTCTTCTATATGTTTAAAGCTTGATGGATCAGGCAGCTTTTCGAGAGATTTACAGTTCGATACATGGAAAATCTCCAACTCTAGCTGACCATGAACCTCAACTAGTTTAGGACATTCCCTTATCCAAAATGCCCCAAGCTTCTTCAAGCCAGTCAGGTTGGGCAACTTCACCAGCGATGGAAGATCACGAAGATCAACCATTTGCAGGTTTTCCAAAGATTGGAGGCCTTGAATCTCCATTACCTGTCTACAATAATGGACTTCCAATCTTGATAATTCTCCAAATATGAAAGATTTATCGACTTTTCCATTAACCCACGCCCATGAATACAGAAGTCAAACAAATTCTGGGATAGCTTGGGTAAGTATTCTAGGTTATTTACGATGAGTACAAGGTTCCGGAGCTTCGAAATGAGATTAAAATCTGAAGGGAGGGTGACCAGACTATCACAATCCAACCACAAGAACTCTAGCTTTCTAAACCCTCCGATCCAATTGAGGCTTGGAGCGTGATGGGAAGCGCTTTGATACTTCAATTCCAACTTCAAACCTCTCAAATTTAATAGGTTTGAAAAATCTGGGTATCTCATCTGTAGATTATTGGTTAGGACTAGTTCGGTCATACTTTCAGGAAGCTTAGGTCTATTGGAAATTCTCGTGTCCGATAACCTCAAGATTCTCAGAAATAATAGTCTTCCGATCTCGCTTGGAATTTCCCCACTCAAATTTCTACAGTTGCTGGCGTCAATCTCTTCGAGCTTCTCCAACATCCCGAGGGCGCTAGGTAGCTTTTCTAAGGAGGAGTTAGAGATCCTTAGTACTCTCAAATTCTTCATCATCTCTATTGAGTTGGGTAACTCTGGTATGCTTGAAGAAGAAAGAACTAACATAACAAGAGATCGAAAATTTCCAAATGGAAGTTCCTTAGTAAGCTACATGACACTGCACTAAGAGTTTCCAATTTCTCCACTCCTTTCCCTCCGGGAATTTTGGCAATAGAGGTCCCATCGACTATAAGTTCTGTCAAGGCTTCCAATTCCCCCATCTCGTCTGGCAATGTCTCAAGTTTCCCACAACCTCGCAAGTTTAATAATACTAAATGCTTTAACCTACCAATAGACCTATCGACTTGAACCAGTTCTGTGCACCCTTGAAGAATCAGTTGCTTTAAATTTTCATGAGCAGAAAGGTCAGGAGTTCTACGCAAGTTTCTGCATCCAGTCAAATTTTGAACCTTCAAATCCTTTGACATCTGTAATGAGGAGAAGAGATTAATTCTGAATCATTTTGAGATACCGGACAGGAAAGTCAATATAGCCAATTCATGTTGAAATGATACCGTACCTTGAGGTGGTTCCATCCCTCCCACTCATCAGTAATTTCACTGCTTGATAGATCAAGAATCACTAGCTTCAAAACAGAAAGTGCAGAGAACTTGAAAAAGATAGGAAATTTATGCCATGAGAGCCATCTCAATCGTGGAAGCACAATCGGATTCCTCAGGAACCAGTTGGTAGAGGGAAAATGCTGAACGTTGTTCTCATCCAAGTCTATACAATCCACTTGAAGATATCTTAAATTTGGCAACCTTATAGATTCTTCCTTCTCAAAGAAGTCTTGAAATTGATGATCATACTTGAGACGCATTATTTCAACGTTTTCTCTTCCCTGCCAAAACCCCAAGAAAGAAAAATATTAAGAAGAAGCTAGTGATCCTATAATTGCCTGTCGAAGGCATTCGAGTTAAATATACTTGAGGAATGTACATCTTATATATAATTTAAAATTAATTTAAAATATAATTTATAGATGAGCATGTGATCGCACCAAGCACGCAAATAAAGACTCAGTTTAGATAGAAGCAAACAAGCAAAGTCAACACGTATAACTCGTCTCTTTGAATAGGAATAACATTGCAAATACTTTACCTCCTTCATTTCAAGGACATCAAATGCTTCCTCATGATCCCACACCCGACTTTGCTTCTCTGGTTTAAAATTAGCTTTTTCACGAACGATTTCTCGCCCAAGATCTCTTAGTTGATCATGCACCCACAATCGGTTACCTTCTACAATCTTCATTAACGACTTCCGTTTGAGGACTTCAAGAGAACATTCAGGGAAAAGCTTACAGCTGGCCCACATGTAAGTCACAATGCTCACATCAAACCCAACAAAGAAGCAACAAACATCGAGAAATATTTCCTTCTCTCGAGGTTCTAATGCCTCAAAACTGATGTTCAGCTTACTTTTAACCTCTGTATTGGGAATGGTTTTCAATTTTTCTAATGTGTCCACCCAAAATTTTCTGTCATTTCCAGCTAAAAGTGAACCTATAATCTCTAGAGCCAAAGGAAGACAACCACAGATTTCTACCGCTTTTTCCGAGAGGAAGACATATTCTGCTGGAGGATGATCTCTTCTAAAGGCATGTTTGCTAAACAATAGAAGAGAATGATTGAAATCCATTTCAGAAAGTTCGTGCTTCAAATCAACATCTTTGAGAACTTCCTCATTTGTGGTAATAATAACCTTACTTCCTCTGCCGAACCAGCATTCACCCGTCCCCACAAGAGCCTGTAGCTGAGTGTTTCAGTCAACATCATCAAGTAAAAGTAAAACCTTTTTAGAGGATAACCTCTTCCTAATCTCAGTAATCCCTTCATTAATACTATTGATGGATGGCCATTCCATTCTCAAGACTTTAGAGATGAGCTGATTCTGCAAATTCACAATCTCTGTCTCTCGAATGTTAGACAGGAAGCAACAGTTAGCAAAATCAGCCGACAGTTTATTATAGACGATAGTGGCAAGAGTTGTCTTTCCGACACCACCCATACCATGGATGCCAACAATCTTTGTTCTAGTGGTTGGTTCACCTATCTTTTCCATGATTTTGTCCACATCATCGTCCATTTCAACCAAGTGATCAGGCTCTGCCAAGTTGTTCTTTTTCAACTCAATCAACAGCGTCCAAACAACTTCTTCTGTGAACTCACCTTTGCCTCTGACAATATTGAAGGCAAAAGGACCAAACTGTTAAATCAAGATGAACAGAATAATAAATAAGCTACAAACAATCATGAACAATAATAAATTCAAGTACCTCTCCTTGAGTTCCCATCCTCTTAAGTCTCCAACCTTGCTGAGAGCTGTCTTCCACTTCTCAGTAGTCTCATTAGGGAACCGCTGCTTATTTTTGTGTAAAGAAATGGCCTCACCGTAACTTCCAGTTTGGTAACGAACCTCAGCGGGTGTTACGTCATAGAAAATTGGCACGATCTTTCGTCCCCACTTTTCCTTGCACTCCACCATCTGGGCCGACTCCATGAGGCACGATGGACTGGCAGCATATCCTTTAGATAAGATAGGAATCAAGATTTCCGACTGCTTAATTGCTTGGCAAAGCTCCGGATTAATCTCTTCCCCAATGGGAAGCTCTTCATTATCTCTATATGCCCGTATTCCAGCACAAATGAGGCTGTTGTAAAGGTAATCAGTGATGTCACGGCGAGTGTCTGGTCCTCTGAAACTCAAGAATACTTCATAACCAGATTCCGTTGGCTTCTCCATTTCCTGAATTCTCAGAGGACTCACAATGACCTGACAATATCCCATGTGAAAAACATTTACTATGAAAGTGGAGTGATAATTATCATGATTTCTCTTAGAAACTCTACTGTTTTAAGTCATTTTTAGAAAGAAACCAAGATGACAAATGCACGAGCTCCTTCTTGGCCTTGCACTACACACCAAAATATGACTGAATATTTTATCAATAATATAGTAGAGAAGTGGACCCATCTCAATTCTAAAGGAAGAAATTTCCTAAGTATTGCGGAATTATGGGTTATAGTTCACACTTGAAATTGATTTGAGAGAATAATATTTTGAGAAGATAAATCACTATCAACCTATATTAGTCCGCACATCATGCCTGCTTCTCCTTGTAGATTGACTAATTATCTTATTGTCTGATAAGAAATGATGATGAAACATTCCTCTTTTATTTTACCAAAATATATTTGACAGACATTCCACGACCCTCAATTAGTGTTCTCTTGGCCTTAACGGATGCAGGTGAAGAATCGCCCCCAATGAAGATCTCTAATTGGAAAGGCGAAATCAAGAAATTACACCGGAGCTACTTCAACCCTCTCCATTGATCTAGTTTCTAAAGAGCATAAACCGATCTCCAATTAAAGTCAAATCTTAGTTTATTAACATACAGGCACAGGGTCAAAGGCAAGCATTAGAAGCTAACGTTCGGATTTGCCAGAAAGTATCAGCATATCAGAAAAAGAGGGGTGACTTACTAACCAATAATGTAGTTGATGAAATTTCAACAGAAAAAAGAAGCATGAATGCTACAATTGTTTTTCCAAAAAATAAGTTTGAACACACAGGAGTGCAGGAACAAGAACTGTACTTTACGGAAGCGGGGACTTCTGGTTCACCACAGAGTGCTACATTATAGTCTAATCAATCTGTCTCTACTGTTGAATACAGTGTTAAGGGTATCAATTTTCTGCCTAGGAGCATTCTTACTGCTAATCACTGGACAATAACGTATGAATTTGTCGTCTGGAAGTCTCTTAAAGATACCACTGTCTCTGTTCGCACAAAAATTAAAAGAAGAAAAAAGTCCCATCAAACAAATGAAATCAACAGATCCACTGAAACTAATTTAGCCTTTAGCGCCAGCAATCCACGCGAAAACTCAGAGAGAGAGAGAGAGAGAGAGAGAGTACGCGGGTGGCGAGCTCGTAAGACTGAGCGTTGTCGATGATGGAACCGGATTTGCCTCCGCCTTCGCCGCCCTCCCTCCTCTTCTTCTTCTTGCCGCTCCTCTTCTTCGGCTCGTCGTCGCGAGGGACGCCGCCGCCGTTGAGGAGCTCACTCCGAGGCTCGACACCGCTCTCCTCCGCTTCAGCTTCGTGCGGTCTCTTCTTCTTCGCCATTCCCGCTCTCCGATGTCAGAAAGTTTCGATTTTTCAACACGGTACGAGGTCGACCGGTCAAGGGTTTAGGCGTCGATCTTGGTGGTGTATTGCCTTTCAGGATCTAAGGCCTGACAGTTGCATAGATGGAAGTGGATGAGCAGGTTTTAGCATGTGAGTAGAGTTAGAGGCTAAAGCTATTAGCGTTAGACGCAACTGGCAGTGATCAATCACGGAGTCAATTGAGGAAAGAATTTGATGCTGATCTGCGAGTCCCTCTCTTGTTTCCCTCAAATTCTGCACCTAGTTGCATTACGGAACAGACCCAATTTTATTAAAAAGAAGGGCAATAAACGAGAGGAAATTACCGGAGATGGAGGGGGTGAAGATGAACAGTCCGGATCAAATGCTGAGAAGCAGATAAAGATCACAAGAATAATCGTTCTTGGCTTTCGAGATCGGCGGAAGAGAGAGAAAAAGACTTCTATGAGACGGTGAATTCACCCTCCCTCGCCGTGCCCTTCCAGGAAAGCGAGGGCTTGCTAGTTGCAGGGAAACTTCAAGCCGACCGAAAAAAAAAATGAATACGCGTTGATTTTGACTTTTGGGGTAATCGAAGTCCAAAATTCTTTGGCACGAAGGGCGAGAGTACAACTACAAGATATTTTCATTGCGTGTTATTAGTTTAGAAATCATATCATTTATATTAATTGATATTCTTTTAATGATGATGAAGGCTAAGCCCAGGCCCATTCAAATTTTACATATATAAAACCTAAACTGTTGAATTCATATATTTTAAGTATGTCAGAGTTGTTATACATAATTTGTTCATAAGACCAAAAAAGTGAGGAAAAATAACACCATGAATATCATAACTTCTATACAATACTTACTTAAGTACGATAACTTTTTTTGAATCACTTGAATAATGTAACTTTCATTCGATATTCACTTAAATGCCATAATCTTTTTTTTTTCGATCACTATGCCATAATTTCTTAAAGTCGTTCACCTAAGTGTGGAAAATTCGACATGATATAATATTTGTGATGAACAATTTTAAAAATTGTAACACTTAAGTAAAGATATGACACTCAAGTAAATATTTTTTTAAAAACACTTAAATAATCGGAAAAAAGAATAGTTATGGCAGTCAAGTAAATGCTATAAGAAAGTTATAACATATGTGGCTTTATATTTGTCAAAAGTTGCATTCGGCCATAAAGGCATAAAGCTCAAAAAATATTTGCGATACTAGTGAAAGCTTACCAACTATATATGGTTCAAATAGAACTTCCAAGACCAGGGACATCAATATGTGCAACCATAGTAGTGTGTTTGGTCAACATTTAGCAGGTTGAGTAGTCACCCGACCTTAGGTAAGGCATCTAGAAACTTTTTTATATTTTTTTTACCAAGGAAAATTTTAAGAGAAACTTAATTTTCATGTAAGTCAACTTAACTTATATTTAATAGATTATTTATGATTAAAAATTAAAATTAATAATATGTTATATGCATCGATGCTTATTAATCAATGAAAGAATTATTCCATTATTTTTCAATAATGAATGGTAAATTAATTTAAATTTCTATCATGATATGGTACTATAGATATTTAAATCTAAAAGAAATGCAATCATATTGTAAAATTCATGTTAAATATTTTTATTTTTTATTGCATTTTATTCTAAAGTTGGTTTTTATGAAAATTGGCGTGGCCTTTTTCATTTGTGTTTATTTTAAGAGAGGCGCCAATGTGGTTGCTAATGCCAAATGTTCTATTTCGTAAGATATAAAGTCCGATTCACTCAGCTCTTCATAGACCTCGTAGTCATCCGTAATGGCAACATACCCATCTCGCTTCATCTGTCCTAAGAGAGATCTTAACAAAGAATAAGTATCACCCTTTTGAGTGTGCCTCTTGTCCTTGACAATGAAAACATGAAGTTTACCCTGAATTTCTATCCAGCTACAACCGGGCTGCTTGACTACTCCCCGTTGCCTCATCAGCTTCCTTATTCTGATAACTTCATCCCATTTTTTACGTTCTGCATACATGTTTGAGAGCAGAACGTAAGGTCCTGAATTTGAAGGGTCGATCTCTAAGAGCTTCTCCGCTACATACTTTCCTAGCGTTATATCCTTATGAACTTTGCAGGCTGCGAGCAGTGAACCCCAAACGACAGCATCAGCTTGCATGGGCATTGTCTCTATCAAGTCCTTGGCTTCACTGAGACAACCGGCTCAGCCGAGCAAATCAACCATGCAGGTATAATGGCCCTTTGCTGGTGCCAGATCATACTCCTCAACCATCTGCTTGAAATAATGGCGCCCCTCTTCGACCAGCCCTGCATGGCTGCATGCACATAGAACCCCGATCATAGTGACACGGTCTGGTCTCTCGCCAGATACCAACATTTTCCTGAATATTTCAAGTGCCTCTATTCTGTAACCATTCTGCGCATATCCGACAATTATGACATTCTATGATACCTTGTCCCTCTCCAACATATTCTTAAACACCCATAAACCATCTTCCACAGCTCCACATTTAACGTACATGTCTATAAGAGAATTTCCAACAAAAATATCCGATTCTTCTCCAGACTGGAAGCGGAATCCATGCTTCAAGACATGAGCGTGAGCCTGCTGCCCCAACTGCAAATCAGCAAGATTTGCACACGCATATAAGCAAATTTCCGAATGTGTAGTGCGTTGGCTCAATGGGTTCCCTCTTCAAAAGGCGGAATAAACCAAATGCTTCTTCATTCTCTCCATTCTGGGTGTACCCTGCGATGAGGGCATTCCAAGAAACTACATTCTTCTCCATCATCCTCGTGAACATTACTCTTGCAGTTTTGAGACTCGCTGCTTTTGCATACCCGCTTACCATGGAGGTGGCTGACACTATATTCCTGGTGGGCATTCTATCAAAAATTGCTCTGGCTTCACTAATTCTGGAGCACTTAGAATACATATCAACCAACGCATTTCCTAAAACAACATCATTCCTATATTTGTCACATTTTACAACACGGGCATGAATTTGCATCCCTTCCTTAAGTGCTGACAAGCTAGCGCAGGCACTGACGACACTGGCTAAAGTAACCTCATCTATTTCAAACCCACAGTCCATCATGCTCACAAAAACCTCAAGAGCTTCACTGGCTGGACCATTTTGTTCATAACACTTAATCAAGCTGTTCCAAGAAACTATGTTTCGAGAACTCATTTCATCAAAAGCCCTCTGTGCACAAGCCACGTTCCCACACTTGGAGTACATGTCGATAAGAGCAGAGCCCATATGAACATCAGACGAGCACTCAGACTTCGATATCAAAGCCTGAATCTGTTGGCCCAGATGCACATCTGCTAACCCGGCACATGCGCTAAGCACACTACCAAATGAGTACTCATTAAGCACATAATTCTCCCTATGCATCTTACCAAAACATCGCAGGGCTTCTTCGAATCTTTCATGCTGCGCATAACCTGACAGCATCGAATTCCACAAGCACTGGTCAGGCTCCGGCATTGACCCGTATATCTTTTCCGCTTCATTAACAGACCCCGATCTGATCAACCCGCCTAAGATCGCGTTCCACGTGAAGGTATTCTTCTCGAGCATTCTATCGAACACCCTGCGGGCGTCGTCGAGGCACCCGCATCTTGCGTAGACGTCGATGAGCCGGTTCTGGATAACAACCTCGGCGGAGAATGGGGTCTTGATGATCCGAGCGTGGACGCGGCGTGTGTCGCGCGCTGACTTGGACAGCCCGCAGCCGTCCAGGAGCTTGGCGAACGGGGATGATGTGGCGAAGGAGAGGTCGCCCGCCAAAGCCTTGACCCGCGCATGCCTCGCCATTCCATCATATCATCGTACGAAGCGAACTCTGTCGGAGAAGATTCGCATAGATGCAAAGTGAATGCGATGGGGAGTTTCTGTTGACCGTTATATTGTTGAGAGCGCTCATATGAAGAGGGAAGGCAAAGTTGCAGTGGCAAAATGGTAATTTCCGCATGACAATGTATTAATTAGACTCATAACCATGAATTATATTGTTGGTTATGAGTGAATCTAAGTTTCAAATTAAAATGTGTCATAGATTTAATATCTCGTTGTAAGTCACTAAATAAAGATTAGTCATATTTATAATCTATACAACTTATTGCTGTATCAACTATAATTATAAGTTTAATATAGGACAAATCAATTTTATAACCGAGCTATTTACAAATCAAACATAAATTCTTGTCTAGTAATTTTGATTATTTTAATTGTAACTCATCATTAAAAAAAAATGCAAAAAACAATACTAGAGAATGAAAATTGGATTTATGTCGGATTACATGGGATAGCTTTTCGATGGCCCCCCTCCCATGAGGAATAGCTAACCTTGATTTTAAGAGAATAGCAACTTCTCTGAAGTAACTAATCTTGATTTACTTCTTAGCCAACTAAGGACTAAGTGTCTCATCATAAATAGACCGGAAATAGATAGTTATTGTGTTGTTCTTGGATTAATTCGAAGTACTTATCATTTTGGTCCGTCCCATTTCGAGTCTCATGGGTTTGTCCTTCAAGCATATGGGCAAAACACTTTTTCAATAACACTTTTTCAATAGATTATTGTGACATTTTTGGATTAATTCACTTGAAATATTATTCGCTTTTACCCATCTCATTCCGAGTCTCACGATTTTGTCTTTGCGCATACAGGTAGGCACTTTCTGATAAGGTAACCCATGTTAATAATATTCTAACTAATCACACTCAACTTTGGAGTGGAATTACCAGATAGGTGAAGTGCCTACCCATAAGCTAAAGGACAAAACCTTAGGGTCATAATGGGACAAGTCAAATAGATAAAACCTCAAGAGAGTTAATGTAGAAACTGTTACATTATTCTTCCTCAAATAAAACGCATGGTTGGATTTTCGATTAAGACACATCCAAGTAAGGTCTGTCCCTTTTGTTTTGTTTTGTTTTGCTTTGCTTTGCTTTTTTTTTTTTTTTTTTGTCAAATGAATAATTCGGACATCGTTCTGTTTTGGTAAGAAAAATCAATTAACCTTCTAAAGTGTGCGTTCATGTGAGCCCTTGTGAGGGAGAGCTTCATGATAAGAAATGAAGCCCATCTGAATTCACATCCAAATCTTCATGGCTTTGCAACTCTTTCGGCTTTATGCGACCAAGAACCGTCACATCTGAGAGTTGTCTCAGGTTTTAGAAAGGTCTATTGATGTTCTTATTCCCTGGCGAAGCAGCATATGTAAGACGGACAAACCTCCTGGGAAGCCTAGGCAAGAACCTGAGGTTCTTTAAACATTGAGAACAAGTTTCCTGAGCTTGCAACTCCAAGGACTCCAGATGGCGTAACCTGTCAATCCACCAAGGATCATGGAGCTTCCTTAAGCCCGTAACTGTCGTAAGAATACCTCGAAACATATAAACGCAAGCTTCTTGGATTTAATTGGTACGGGAGATCTGGAAATGTGAACATTGAGAAAATTACAAGCACAGATTAATTCCGAGCCCACGGCACCGTATTATTTTGCCCTGAACATTCATATGTTCTCTACTTCTGCAACAGGAAGTTAAATCCCAACTGATAATTTCAATTGTTTAAACTTGGAATGCAGTAATTAATCATTCAGAAGCCCCTGTAGAAATATGTTATAAGTTATCAAAACTAAAGGACCTTTGTGACCATTGCACATGGTAAGTTATCAAAACTAAGGGACCTTTGTGACCATTGCACAGATCATTAACTAGTGAGGGTTATGTTCATAACTAGTGAGGGTTATGTTCATGCTAGACAAGATGTTTTGCCCCTACCTCATTTCCTCAATGTGGAGATTTTCATGGGGAATCTGCAACAATTCTGTGAATAGGGTAGCTGATGTCTAATGGAATCCATGACACTGAATGCAACACATTGAACATTAATCTCTACGAATGAATTCTGAAGCAAGTCATCTTCAATCCTTGATGAATTTCTCCCATGATGAGATTAATTACTAATTGCACCTGCTAAAAATTTTAGAAGTAGGACCATAACAGACCCAAAAAAAGAAGAAATAGTAAGTTTTCATGCCTTCCAGGACAATGATTCGCTTTTAGCTAGACTTAACAAGCTCAGAAGAACAACTGATTCCCATGTATGCTTTGAACTACTTCCTAAGGAGCGAAAATCAATTCTCTAATTGGTGCAGAAGTGAACTGACGCACAGGAGTTGCAATGTGCTTCAATAGAATGTGACTTGGTTAAGGCTAAAGCTATCAAAGATTAGATGCAGATGGAACAAAATCAATCGAGTCAGCTGCCGAGTGGGTTCATGGAAAGGCTGTTTTCATTGCGCATGCATGATAATTCATGACTGAAAATAATAAGAACAACTCAATCCGTCCAAATCTTTTCCTAATATATCACTGATTGCATCAAAGATTTGCACGCGGACCCAATTCATGCAACAGCAAAGAGACAATTACCAGAAAATGAATACAGGTGAAGAACTGAAGATGAAGAAAACCAAATGAAGATGGCAGAGAAGGAAGAACCCTTGGTGGCCTGAATCAGCTGCAACCAAGATGGAAAAGGAAGACCATGATCTATTAACCCCTTGTGGGAATAGATTGGCGGGCAAGAAGACAGGGTCGCAGTCCCAGAGGGAGATCTCCGCTAGGTCGAATCACGTCTCGTGCTTCCGCTCGGGGTCGCTGTCGCTTCCTTGACGGTCGGAGTCTGTTGGAAGATATGCGGCTTGACAAAAGGATAAATTGATTCTAATCCGATTTGCACAGATCAATTAGGTTTAAATCTAGAATAAATTGATTTGTAGGATTTTTAATTTCCTCGTTCATTCATACTCTTGTACTATATTTACAGAAGATGTACATTGATTCATTAATTGAAGACAATAGAATATACAAAACTTCTCTCCATTCTCGAGTTCTTCAATTCTCCTTTCCTTTTCCTTCATCTTCTTACATGGTATCAGAGCGGTAGAAGATTCTATTGCTTCCGCTCTCTTATCTTCATTGCTTCTGTCGAACCTTTTTTTTTTTTTTTTTCATGGCAAACAATCTGCCTTCAATCCCTGGTGAGCATCCACAACATGAAGATCTCGCACAAATCACAGAAAGCCGAGACAATGCCTCATCTGTTGATGTTGCCAGATCTCACGAACAACCTGTTCAAACTCAAGAAAATCGCAATTTTTTGGCTCAGTCAATTCTGGGGCAACCCTACTCGGTTTAGCCCATTTCGGGCCAACCAATAGCGGGTCATCCTTACCAGTGGCCACTGATTCAGATGCAGCCAAATCCGTGGTTGTTTGGGCCTAACCATAATGCATCATCGCCAATTTTTCAAGGGACATGGGCCTCTGGCCAACCCGACGGCAGCCTACCAACCGCAAGCGGGGCAAGCATCACCAACGGGTCGGGTGGAGCAAATATGGGGCAACCAGATGGATCTAGTGGTTCGGGCAATGGAGCAAATCCATACCCGACCAATTTCAATGCGGGTTATGGAACCGGTTCGAATCCGGGTATGGGAGCGAATCCCTACCCGGGTTTCTCACCCGGATTTTTGCTGTTTCGAGGGTCAGTCTTCACCGGACGGCCAGAATCCGGCGACCCCCTGTTCGTTTCCACCGACGGACCTCAACTGAAGCTAATCAACCAGCAACTTACCGGGCACGAAAACTACTCCAGATGGTCGCAGGAATTCCGGCGCGCGCTGGTGACTAAGGACAAAGATGGATTCCTCGATGGAACCATCCCTGTTCCTTCAGACGAATGCCTGGCGCGACACTGGAGGAAATGCAATCAACTCATCCGAACCTAGATTGGAAATTGCCTCTCTCCAAAAGTCGCGGCAAGACTTCCACCCACAGAAGACGCTCAAAAGATGTGGGAGAATATCAAAGAAATGTACGGCAAACTTGACCGTGCCAAAAAATTTTCGCTCATGCAGGAATTGAGCAATTTAAAACAGGGGAACATGACGGTCACGGCTTATTTCAATAAGCTATCGTCTTTATGGAACGAACTGGAAGCCATGGAGGAAAAACTCGAAGGGCCAGAATCGACACTAACACAGTATCGTTCCATCAAAGAGAGAGAAAAGGCAACGCGTTTCCTGCTAATTTTGAACGAAAATTACATTACCTTTCGTTCATAGATCCTGGCCATGGACCCCGTTCCTCCGATCGGACGGATCTATCAGTTAGCTATGCAGGAGGAGAGCCAACGTTTCACGTCAGTGGAGCATGCAAGGAACAACGACAGTATCGCTCTTGCAGCCCGCGGCGAACGAAGAGAGGGATCCACGAAAACCCTAAATCAAGAGAGAAGAGGCGGATTAGGGTTCGCAGGAGGAGACGTCGCACGGCCCTTTAAAAGGGATAGCATCGACGGCCGAGATTCATTGCGCGGATCGGACGAACCAGATCGTGCGCCCAAATCGGACGGGCTGGATCGCACTCGCGAATCGGACGGTCAATTTATGCTTGAAGGTGCAGATGAATCCGACGGTGGATATGATTCCGCACCTAAAGGAGTGGACGGCCAGATTTTGCCACATCTTCAAAAAATTTCCGGTCGAATTTTAAAGCAAAGGGTAAAATGTTTTGTGATTATTGCAAACGTCTTAACCACATGATTGACAGCTGTTGGAAATTACATGGAAGGCCTAGCGAAAAGGAGAAGAAAATATCATCTGCCTATCAAGTGACTAGACCCACCGGCGAAAATGTGGACCAACCTATCTCTTATGGTCAATATCAACAATTGATGCATGCTCTGCAGAAATTGGAAACCTTAAACAAAGGAGGAAGCTTCTCAGGTATCTCACATTGCCTCATTAATTCAATTTCAAGAAAGGCATGGATCATTGACTCAGGTGCAAGCGATCATATTGTTTGTGATAAGGGATTATTTACCAGTCTAAATGGAAAATTAATTCTCCCTGTTTCTGTTCAATTACCAAATGGAAGCATCACACACGTGAATGTGACAGGAACAGTACATCTTAGCCCTCAAATTACACTTGAGAATGTCCTTTATGTCCCAGATTTTCAGTTTAATCTTATCTCCATCTCACGGGTATGCAAGGACAATTCATGCCGGGTATTCTTTGATATTGACACATGCTTCTTTCAGGCCCCTTCGACTGGCAGACTGATGGGCTTGGGTAGACTTTCTGAAGGCCTTTATTTCTGGACACATTTCCCAAGTAATTTCAGTTTTTCTAGTACTCCTTTCAATAAGAAATCATTGTGTAATTTAACTACCAATGAAAAGAATTACATTATGCACTTAAGGATGGGTCATAGTACTTTCTTTCCTTATGCTCAATGTCCCATTTGCCCCCTCGCCAAACAGTCACGCCTTCCATTTCCTTTAGGGAGTACTCGTGAAAATGAAATATTATCATTGATTCATGTTGATATCTGGGGCCCTTATCATATAGTCAATCACGATGGGTCTCGTTATTTTCTCACCATAATAGATGATTGTTCTCGTGCAACGTGGATATTTTTAATGCAGTCTAAGGGGCTAGCTTATTCTCATTTGAAGAAATTCATTATTCTTTCGAAAAATCAATTCGGAAAATCCATTAAGAGGATCCGAACTGATAACGGAAAGGAATTCTTCAGCCATGATTGCACCTTATTATTTTCATCTCATGGGATTCAACATGAAAGCTCTTGTATATACACTCCACAACAGAATGGGGTGGTTGAGCGTAAACACAGGCATCTTCTGGAAGTTGCTAGAGCTCTTAAATTTCAAGCAGCAATTCCAGATGAATATTGGGGAGAATGCATTCTTACAGCGGCCTATCTTATCAATCGAATGCCCACTCGGGTCTTATTTGGCAAGGCACCGGAGCGAACACATCTCAAAGTCTTCGGATGTCTTTGTTATGCAGCTATAATGGGCTCTTGAGACAAACTGGATCCTCGTGCACGTCGCTGTATTTTCATGGGGTATCCTAATCTTCAAAAGGGATACAGAGTCCTGGAACTATCTACCAAGGAATTCTTTGTAAGTAGAGATGTTTTATTTCATGAAAATGTTTTTCCTTTCAATGAAAAAACACTTTCTCATGAAGAATCCGGTACTCTGAGTATTCCTCGACAGCTTGAGATGGATGATACAACATATCAGGATCTTCATTATATACCATTAGCAGTGCCTACTCATAATCATCATGTTCAGATGAATCCCTCTGTATCAGGACCAATTTCTGATGAGAATCAGGTTCCTACAAATGTATCAAGGAATTCACCTGCAGATTCTTCTGCTAATGAAGAAGTTGAAGAAACATTTTCTACACCAGCTGGGGAATCAACATCTTCACTTCCGAGAGGAGATCCTCCACGACGTTCTAGTCGAGCTACACGACCCCCTACCTGGACCAAAGATTATGTCTGTGCTGCTCTAGACTCTCCAGGTATCAAATATCCAGTTTCCTCCTGTGTTTCCTTCAATAATTTATCATCAGAACATAGGTGTTGTATAAGTAGATTGTCTGAGGATAAGGAACCTGCTAGTTACAATGAAGCATCTGCTGATCCAAGATGGCAGAAGGCCATGGAAGCAGAATTACAGGCCTTGATTGATAATAAGACCTGGGATCTTGTCACATTGCCACCAAATTGTAAACCCATTGGCTGTAAATGGGTATACAAAATAAAATATCGAGCTGATGGCTCCGTGGAAAGATTCAAGGCACGATTAGTTGCCAAAGGTTTCACTCAGAGGGAAGGATTCGATTATCACGAGACATTCTCACCTGTTGCCAAAGACGTCATCGTACGATCTTTTATGACAGTTGCAGCTATTCGTGACTGGTCTCTACACCAAATGGACGTCCATAATGCCTTTCTTCACGGAGATTTGAATGAAGAGATATATATGGATGTTCCTCAGGGATTACGGAGACAGGAGGAGAAGAAAGTATGTCGTCTCCAAAAATCCCTTTATGGGTTGAAACAAGCTTCCAGGCAGTGGTATGCAAAGTTTACAAGTGCCCTTACAACAGCAGGGTTCCAATAGTCCCGACATGATTATGCCTTATTCACGCGGACTGAAGGTATGTCATCTATTTATCTGATGATATATGTTGATGATATTCTCATTATGGGAAATGATGAAGCGGCCATAGGAAATTTTAAGAAATATCTGCATGCAATTTTTCATATTAAAGACTTAGGAGCACCTAAGTACTTTCTTGGCATTGAAATTGCTCGTTCAGAACAAGGGATTTCGCTCAGTTAGCGAAAATTCATATTGGAGATTATTTCAGAAACAGGTTTATCAGGTTGCAAACCAGCTGTTATTCCCATTGAACAGAACATGAAATTGATCACTCCAGATTATGATAAGGGAATTTCTCAAGAAGATGACTTCGTTTTGGAAGATCCTTCAAGCTATCAAAGGCTCGTCGGAAAACTTATATATCTAACAATGACTAGACCTGACATCTCATTATGCAGTGCAGACTCTTAGTCAATTCATGCACAGTCCAAAGCAGTCACACTTAAATGCTGCATATAAAGTTGTGAAGTACCTAAAAAAGTGTCTGGGTCTTGGGATATTATTGTCCAGAAGATGTAACATGGAGATAACAACATATTGTGATTCAGACTATGCAACTTGTCCCATGAGTCGAAGGTCTATCACTGGATATTGCATCAAGCTAGGAGATTCTTTACTCTCCTGGAAGATAAAAAAACAGCCTACTGTTTCTCTTTCTTCAGCTGAAGCAGAGTATCGGGCTATGGCCAAAGCTACTTGTTAGATAGTATGGATTCGGGGACTTCTTAAGGATCTTGGAATACAGGTACAAGGGGCAACAAAGCTGTTCTGCAACAATGATGCAGCCCTCAGACTTGCAGCAAACCCTATAGTGCATGAGAGAACCAAGCATATAAAGGTTGATTGCCACTTTACACGAGACAAGATCTTAGAAGGAATCATTGAAGCAAGAGGAATTTGGACAACAGAATAGCTAGCAGACATTTTCACCAAGCCTCTATGTCAAAGACAGCACACATATCTTCTGAGCAAACTAGGTGTCTTAGACATATACAAGCCACCAGCTTGAGGGGGAGTGTTGGAAGATATGCGGCTTGACAAAAGGATCAATTGATTCTAATCCGATTTGCACAGATCAATTAGGTTTAAATCTAGAATAAATTGATTTGTAGGATTTTTAATTTCCTCGTTCATTCATACTCTTGTACTATATTTACATAAGATGTACATTGATTCATTAATTGAAGACAATAGAATATACAAAACTTCTCTCCATTCTCGAGTTCTTCAATTCTCCTTTCCTTTTCCTTCATCTTCTTACAGAGTCCGTCGCTGCTGGTTCTGGACGAGCTTCTCGCTCAGGTCGTCCCTGATGAGGGAGGAAGGCGAAGAGGAGAAAGAATGTGAGAGGAGAGAGAGAGAGAGAGAGAGAGAGAGAGAGAGAGAGAGAGAGCTACGGGAGAAAAAACGAAACAAAAAACCAGAGAGAGAAAGTTGAAATTTCTCAAGAGTGGGTCCCACCTATACGCGTCATATCGGGTAAAGATTCCCCACCGTGCTTTTGATGTAATCTATACTCATCTCACATCCAGCCAAGGGTATTCTCACTTTTTTCAAATCTCTGTACTCTTCAGATTTCAGAATCTCCTCTAATCTCTCACATTCTCCTATTGCCATTTTCTCTAGCTTCTTGAAGCTTGAAGGCTCAGGAAACTTTTCCAGGGACCCGCAGCTTTTAATAAAAAGCTTCTCCAATGATTCTAGCCTGCCTCGAATCTCAATCAGATTACAACAATTCCTTAACTGAAGATCCTTGAGCTCATTTGCATTGGTCAGGTCAAGCAACTTCTCTAGCATCGGAAGATTGCTCACTAGTAAGACAATCAAGTTCTCCGAATATTCCAAGCCCTGAATCTCTTTGAGTTTCCCACAGCTGTTGATCCTCAATACCTTTATATGCTTGAAGGATAGTGGATCAGGCAACTTTTCGAGCATTTCACAGCGGTTTAAATGGAGAAAGTCCAACGATTCTAGCTGACCACGAACCTCAACTACTTTAGGACAATCTTCTATGTAAAGTTCCCGGAGCTTCTTCAAGCCGGTCAAGTCAAGCAACTTCACTAGCGATAGAAGACGAACAAGACGAAGGCCTCGCAGGTTTTTCAAATGTTGGAGGCTTTGAATCTCCATTAGCTGTCTACAATTATAGACGTGCAATCCTAACAACTTCTCCAGATATGAAAGATTTATTGACTTTTCCATTAGTCCAAGCCCATAAATATCGAAGAATGACAAATTCTGAGGAAGCTTAGGTAGGCATTCTAGGTTATTTACGAAGAGTTTAAGTTGCCTGAGCTTCAAGAGGAGATTAAAATCTGAAGGGAGGGTGATCAAACCATCACAACACAACCACAAGGTTTCTAGCTTTCTTAAACCTCCAATCCATTTGAGGCTTGGAGCTAGATGGGAAGACAATCGGTACTTCAAATCCAACGTCAAATTTCTCAAATTAGATAGGTTCGAGAGATCTGGGCAACTCATCTGTTTGTTATGGCTCAGGTATAGATTGGTCATACTTTCAGGAAGCTTAGGTATATCGGAAATTCTCGTTTTTGTTAATCTCAAGATTCTCAAAAATGATAGTCTTCCAATCTCACTTGGAATTTCCCCACACAAAGATTCACAGTCGTAAGCATCAATCTCTTCAAGCTTCTCCAACATCCCAATGGTGCTAGGTAGCTTTTTTAAGTTGGTGCCAGAGATCCTTAGTACTCTCAAATTCTTCATTGTCTCTATTGAATTGGGTAACTCTCGTATCATCGACCTAGAAAGATTCAACTCAACGAGAGAACCAAAATTTCCAAATGGAAGTTGACTAACTCTTGTTTTTGGTAAGTCAAGATACAATAGTGATGTTGAGCAACCGGCTAAATTGCATTCACTCAATAATCCACATGAACTTGCACTGAGGATTACCAATTTCTTCATTCCTTTCCATGCAGGAATTTTGGTAATAGATGTTCCGTCAAGAAGAAGTTCTGTCAAGGCTTCTAATCCCTCCATCTCGTCCGGCAGTGTATGAAGTTTCCTACAACCTCCCAAGTTTAAAAACACTAACTGCTTTAACTTACCAATAGATCTATCAACTTGAACCAATTCCTCGCACCCTTGAAGGATCAATTGCTCTAAATTTTCATGAGCAGAAACGTTAGGGGTTTTACGCAAGTTGCTGCATTTAGTCAAATTTAGAACCTTCAAATTCTTTGCCGTCTGTAATGAAGAGAAAAGGTTAATTCTGGATCATTTTGAGATATAGGACAATAAAGTTAACGTAGCAAATTCATGTTGAAATAATATCATACCTTGAGGTGGTTCCATCCCTTCCAATCATTTGTAATTTGACTCTGTGATAGATCAAGAATCACTATCTTCATAAGGGAAAATGTGGTCAACTGGAAAAAGATGGGAAACTCATGCCATGAGAGATATCTCAAATTCGGAAAGATGGGCACATTTTTCCAGAACCGCTTGGTTGAAGGACAATGCTGAACAAATTTATGCCATGAGAGCCATCTCAACTTTGGAAGGTTGGATAGATTCCTTTGGAACCAATTGGTTAAAGAAAAATGCTTGACATTTTTCAGATCCAAGTCTCCACAATCCACTTGAAGAAACCTTAAATTTGATAGAATTGCAAGTTCATCCTTCTTTAAGAAGCGTTGAGATTGATGGTCAAACTTGAGACATATTGCTTCAATGTTTTCTGTACCCTGCCAAAGCGAAAAAAAAAAATGGAACCTAGTGATCACATAATTGCCTATCAAAAAGATTTGAGTTGAATATACTTCAGGAATGTACATTTTGTTTACACTTTCAAATTGATTTACAATGTGATTTACAAATGAGCATGTGATCATAGTAAGCATACAAGTAACGACTTAATTAAGAAAAAAGCAAATAGTCAAAATCAACGTGTATAACTCGTCCCTCTCTTAATAGGAATAACATTGCACACACTTTACCTTTGCCATGAGAATATCATTTGCTTGTTCTTCATCCCACACTCGACTTTGCTTCTCTGGTCTAAAAGTACCAATCCGACGAATGAAATGTCGTCCAATGTCTCTTAACAAATTGTGCATCCACAATCGGTCACGTTCTATAATCTTTATTAACGACATCTGTTGGAGGACATCCAAATAATAGTCAGGTAAAAACCCACAACTTTTCCACATGTGCCTCACAATTTTTGCATCAAACCCAATGAAGAAGCAACAAATATCGAGAAATATTTCCTTTGCATGTGGTTGTAATGCATTGATACTAATGTTCAACTTTTCTTCAACATTTTCATCGGGAATAATTTCTAGCTTCTCTAATGTGGTCTCCCAAGATTTTCTGTCTTTTCCAGCTAAAAATGAGCCTACGATCTCAAGAGCCAAAGGAAGATGACCACAGACTTTCACCGCTTTTTTGGAGAGAGGGACGTAGTCTGCCGGAGGATGATCACTTCTAAATGCATGTCTGCTGAATAGTTGGAGAGAATGATCAAAATCCATTCCAGTAAGTTCGTGCTTCAACTCAACATCTTTGAGAACTTCTTTGTTTCTTGTGGTAATAATAACCTTACTTCCACTGCCAAACCAGCATTTACCCATTCCCACAAGAGCATCCAGCTTAGTCTTTTGGTCGACATCATCAAGTAGAAGTATGACCTTTTTAGAGGATAACAAGTCCTTGATCATCCTTTTCCCTTCATTGATATCATCGATGGTCTGTCGTTTCTTTCCTAGGACATCAGAGATGAGCTGATTCTGCAAACTCTCAATTTTCATATCTCCAATGTTGGATAGGGAGCAACATTTAGTGGAATCAGTGGTCCGTTCACTTTTCACTTCCATGATTCTATCCACTTGATCGTCCATTTCCTCCGAGGAATTAGACAAGTTGTAATGTTTAGTGGAACTAGACAACAATTTATTATAGACAATTTTGGCAAGAGTTGTCTTTCCGACACCACCCATACCATGGATACCAACAATCTTTGTTTGGGCGGTGTACTCACCTATTGATTCCATGATTTCGTCCACGTGATCGTCCATTTCAACCAAGAAATCAGATACTGCCAAGTAGTTCTTTTTCAATTCGATCAAAACCTTCTGAACAACTTCTCTTGTGAACTCACCTTTGCCCCTAATAGTATTGAAGGCAAAAGAACCAAAGTATTAAATCAAGATGAACATAATAATATCTAAGGTACAAACAAATCATGCACAATAATAAATTCAAGTACCTCTCCTTGAGTTCCCATCCCTTTAATTCTCCAACCTTTTTTAGAGTTGCCTTCCAGTTCTCAATAGTTTCGTTAGTGTACAGCTGCTTATCTATGTATGACTGAATGGCCTTGCCGTAAGTTGCAGTTTGGTTACGAACCTCGGATGGTTCAATGTCATAGAAAATTGGCATGATCTTTTGTCCCCACTTTTCCTTGCATTCCACTATCTGGACCAACTCCATGAGGCACCATTTACTGGCAGCATATTGTTTAGAAAAAATAGGAATCGAGATTTTAGATTGCTTAATCGCTTGGAGAAGCTCCGGCCCAATCTCTTCCCCAATGCGAAGCTCTTCATCATCTCTATATGCCCGTATTCCAGCATCAATGAGGCTATTGTAAAGGATATCAGTGATGTCATGACGAGTATCCGGTCCTCTAAAGCTCAAGAATACTTCATAACAAGGTTCCATTGGCTTCTCCATTTCCTGAATTTTCAGAGCACTTGCAATGATTCGATATCCCACCTGGAAGAACATTTACAATGAAAGTGGAGTGATGATTATCATGATTTATCTCAGGAATTCTTCTGTTTTAAGTCATTCTAGAAAGAAACCTCGATGACAGATGCACAGCTCCTTCTGGCATTGTCCTGGACACCAACATATGTCCGATTATTATATCAACAATATAGCAGAGAAGTTGACCCATCTCAATACTAAAGGAAGAAATCTCCATATTATCGCGAAATGGGTTTCAATTCACACTTGAAATTGATAATTAAAATGAAAATTTCAAGAAGATGTATCACTGTTAACTTATTTTTGTCTGAAACTTTTTACTTATTTAATAAAAAATTTCTTAAAAGGTAACGTTGAATATCCTCTGCACATAAGCACCTGCTGTGGCTTGTAGGTTGACTAATTATCTTATCATCTCATAAGAAGTTATGCCAAAACCGTACTCTTTTAGTTTTACCAGAATCGGTTTGACAAAAACATTCCACAACAGTCAATTAGTTGCTCACTTGACCTTAATGGGCGCAGGCAAAGAATCGCATTCACCTATGAAAATCTCATTAGAAAAATGAAATCAAGAAATTACACTGCAGCTAATTCAACCCCCAACACCGGACTAGTTCTGAAAAGCATAAACCGATCCCTGATTACAGCCATCTCTTAGTTTATTAACAAACAGATACATGGTTAATGGGCGAGCATTGGTTAGGCATGAGGCTATTATTCACATCTGCCAGACAGTATCAGCATATCAGACTTGTGGAGTTGATAAGAATTCAACAGAAAAGAGAAGCATAAATGCTATAATTTTTTTTCCAGCAAAATAGGTTTGAACACATAGGAAAGCAAGAACGAGAGCTGCATTTCACAAAAGCTGAGAGTTCCAGTTCGCCACGGAGTGCAACATTATAGTCTCTGCGGTCAGCCTCTTCTGTTAAATACCAAGTTGTATGTATCAATTTTCTCCCTAGGAGTGTTCTTACTGCTAATCACAAGACAATAGTGTACTAGTTTGCAGTATCAAAGTCTCTTAGAGACACCAGTATCTCTGGTCGCACAAGAAAGTCCCAGCAAACAAATTTAATCAACCGATTCCACTCAAACTAAATTAGCTTTTAGCACCAGCCCAGTTCCTAAAGAGCGTAAATTCAATCCCTGGTTACAGAATCAACAAACTGATGCATAGGAGTGGCTTAGCGTTTCAAGATCTGAGGCCTGACAGTTGCACAGATGGAAGCAGATGAGCAGGGTTTAGCATGTGACTGGAGTTAGAGCCTAAAGCTATTAGTGTTAGACGCAACTAGCAGTGATCAATCATCGAGTCAACTGAAGAAAGAACCGATGCTGATCTGAGAGTCCCTCTATTGTTTCCATCAAATTCTGCGCCAAGTTGCCTTACAGAACAGATTCATTAAAAAGAAGGCAATAAACGAGAGGAAATTACCGGAGATGGAGGGGCGAGGATGAAGAGTCCGGATCAAACGCTCAGAAGCAGACAAAGATCCCAAGAATAAACGCTCTTGGCTTTTGAGTTCAGCTGAAGAAAGACAAAGACTTTTATTAGACGGCGACTTCACCCTCCTTCGCCGTGCCCTTCCACGAAACTGAGTGCTCGCTACGTGCAGGGAAACTTCAAGCCGACCCTGAAAAGGTCAATACGCGTTGCTTCTTCGCTTTTGAGGTAATCGTAGTCCAAAGATTCTTTGGCACGAAAGGCGAGAGTACAACTGCAAGACGTTTTCATTGCACGTTATTAGTTTAGAAATTCTTTTAATGACGATGAAGGTGAAGCCCAGGCCCATTCAAATTTTACATATATTAAACCTAAAAATGTAAAATTTGTATATTTTAAGTATGCCAGAGTCATACACAATTAGTCCGTAACACCAAAAAAGTTAGGAAAAATAACGCCACAAATGTCATAACCTCCATACAACACTTATTTAAGTACGATAACTTTTTTTGGACTATTTTAAATAAATTTAAAGTTTAAAAATGGCATAGCACATGTTGCCAAAATTCAAATATCACATTATATAAAATTAAAAATTTAAGAACAATATTAAATATTGAATTAAATTTTATGGATTATTTATGTCATTTTTCCATTTCTTAAATCTAAAATTTCATAAACATAAGGATGGACACATAGATTCACATATAAATTTTTTTATAGTTTTCTAAAATTTGAACAAAAATTAAAATTTTGACAAAAAAGTAAAAAAACAACTATTGACTTTCTTTTTTAACTCCAAACAACTATTAAATCAATTAATTTTCGCCATTTCCTTACCGTATCTCTTCGCATACCAGATGTTGAGTAATAAGAAGCAGAGGACACCATTTTCATGGGAGAGACGACTGGTGCATTGCCATGTTCTTCAGCAATATTGTCCCAACCATCAATCGCTATGTCTCCCTCATCACAAGATGCGTCGCCAAAAAACACCTGAAGCTCAAGAACACTTCGTAACATGTTGACATGGCTTTACAACTTCCAGCGTTTGAGATGATTCCTCAGTAGACAAGCAGCAGCAGAATCACCAACAGCTTCTGTGATCCCGTTGTCTATTTTCACCTCTTCACTGGGTTGTACAAAAAGATGGAAACAATGGAAGCGACGATCGATGCCAAGTGCGAGGACCAACCTGGATACACCCTCTAAACCTATGAAAACAATGCTGTGAAGATTTCTGTCGGGGTGGGAAAAAGATGTCCGTGAGATCTACTCAGGTCAATCATTGCTGTCAAGTCTTTTTCTAGGTAACTTCGTATCGAATATATTCTATTGTCTTGAAAAACTTAAGAAGGAAGCTTCCTTGTCACTTCAATCGAGGTATACATGATTTATTTTTTCTATTGGCCATATACATACGCGATTAAAACGCGGCTTCTCTATGCCGACCACGAGGGAGGGGAGCCACGACGGAACATGCCAACACAATAGACAGCTTTTGCCGTGTCACTGATGATTAAGCAAAACTTCACTTGAATTATTGACTATTCTTCATATACAAAAGCTACTTGTCCCTGATATGATGATATGTTAATTAGATGCTCTTATCCTAATAGATAGGGCTTCAAAAGGGGTTTGCTTCGGCCAAAAGTCAAGCCCAGCCCGAAGATTTCAAGCAAAAAATTCCGAACCTCGAATCTGGGCTTAGCGCGAGACAATATGAAATGGCATGGCCAGAAGTAATACAATGTGGGCCAGTTTTCGCACACCTTAATATTAGTTCATCTCACAAGCAACTTCAACGGAGCGTTGTCTCATATTTGGGTAGGTGCTTTACTCCTGAAAGTGCTTTTAACAGGGTTTGAACCAACACTCTCTCCCTTGCTAGTTTCTAGTAGGCTAAGAGTAACTTTTCCATATGAAAATATATTGCTCACATGAAAATACTAGCAAGCGATAGGTATGTCTAGATAAAAAATTTTGTGAAGAATTACTACCTAGAGGAAGACTAATAGACTGAGGACTATTTATCCTTATGCAAACATAAAGAAAACCTTGCTACTATTAACGATGACTTATTTCCTTCTAATCACCGCTGAAAACTTACTAATAAACGTACCTAGTACATTGGCACTTTTTCAGGTGATTTGATGTCTAACTAATAGAAATATATGACATCTTCAATGAAAACTTACTGTCATGTGAAAAATAACTTCTCACCAATATTTATATATTCTCTTTTCCAAAGTCCAGCATTTAAAAATAGTTATGATATGTAGTATATTACCAATAATTAGGAAATTTTAGGTCAATTACCATACAAAAAAACTCCCAACTTTACGTTCTTGTTAATTTTATGTGAAATATAAAACATAAGAAAGAGATGCCAGAATTTTATTCTTTTGTGTACAGTCACCCTCTATTAGTCCGTTAGTCAGCAAGGAAAATATGGACGTCGCCTTATTGATATGGTGACTAGTGTGACTAATTATCACCATTAAGCGTCATTAATAAGTAAATAGAACTAAGTGGTAAAAGTTATTTCATGAATTGATAGTAAATGAAGTTACTTTTAAAGATCAGAGAAAAAGGTAACATAGGAAAAAAGTGGGGTAGAAATTGAGAGAGGGAGAAATGAAAAAAATGACCGATCCAATCATCATGCAATCACAATGGGTAACCAGAGCAGATCAATGTACATTAGTTGAAGTTACTGACCAGTTTCAAATATTATTCAGGTCTTAACATGACCACATCACCCTTCAACCTCAAGCTTAAACTTTCAGCTTTTCAAAATTATTTATGATCAAACATGTTGGCTTCTTGAAGCTGGTAAGGTCAGGTAGCTCTTTTGGGCCAATCAATATGGTGCATCTCTAGTTGTTCTGCTCTGCCTTAAATCTCAAACAGTTAAGGACAACTCCATGGGAGAAGTCTAGGACGCCATCTACAATGATGGCAAACCTGCAAGCATTTTTAGTGGTCTTTTCGAATTTCTATCAGCTCAATTCGAAGAAGAGTATGCTGGTATTTTGCCAGGTATACTATTGAGGGCATGTAGCTGCCATGTCGAAAGGTGGTAAGTGGTACACATGGTGAAGTTCTTAGATACAATAGAGACAAACTAACTCCAAGGCCGAAAAAGACAGCTTACGCCAAGTTCAGTAATCGAATTTTCCATCAATTTGGTCCTTCAAAAGTTTATGTTCTTTGGACTCTAGCTTCTTCCTGCACGTGGGAAATTTGCAATCAATCTCAGAACTCTTTCACTCTCTCTCGACCAGTACATGAAAGAATATGAACCGCGGAGAGAGTAGAAGACTTCACATCGTTGACCGTCTGTACATGAGAAAATGGTAAGAATAGAAGATGCACAGCAGAAGCAATATGAAAAATAATCTTCGAGCCTCAGCTCACAGTAGAAGGAGCTTGCAATAGTTAGAGCTTTCGAGATGTTGCTTAACTGATAAAGCTAGTACGAACACTTAGAGATGGGTAAATAGGTATTAAAATATATTGTGATAAATAACTACGGAATAAATAAGTTATGAACAAAGTCTAAATATGGATAAGAGTTTGTTATGCAAGTCACCAGACTTCTGTGCAATAGACTTAAGTAAAGAGAGTCAAGGGAAGAGAAGATTGCATATGAAATTTATAATGGATCGGCTTAGATTAAGCTTACATCCACTCTCCCACGCTGACAGCCTATTGGTTAGATTCTCTTATAGGATCAACAAGAGATTACAACTATGAGTGTAAATATTCAATGTTAGATCACAATATCTCACCAAAATACTCCTTTTGTGTTTTCTCTCTCTTAATCACAATTTGTAAAGCTCATAAGAAAAAAAATGAGTAATCAAGAACAATTTCAGACTTTGGAATTTCAAATTCACATCCCATCTTCTTGAATGATTAACCTCCTTAAATAATTCTCCATACTGCACTAGCCGTTAGCCAATCAAGAAAATTTTATTCTAATCTACCTATTGGACATAATGATTTAAGGAGATCTTGTAGCCGTTGAAGATAAGGATGTAATTTCCACTTGATTTGGGTTTGCCCATACAAATAGAATCTTGGTTTTTATAAGTGACGCTTCCTCATTTGGAAGTTATCTTCAGGATTGATTTCATCAATTTATGATTGATTCAATTAATATATAGAAAATGAAATCCATTACCAAATAACTAGACGTTGTCAATTAGATTCTAGAATAGTCTCATTCTAAATCCGTGTCGTAACCTTAATAAGTTTGGTTCAGGATTTTTCTTCGTTATGACCTTGACACATTCGAAACTTGTCAAAGTGAGATATGTTTCTAGGATAGAATAGACTTTGCAAAAAATTCTCAATAGTAGCTCAAAAACATACTTCACCAATCATGTTCTAATATAAGCATTAAAACTAGAAAATTTTGTCAACTTTAAAATCTAGTAAAAGTTTTATCAACACCAACCACTGAAATTAGGCGTAACCATCCCTTACATTCTTCCATCCACCATACTTAAAAGTCCAAGAGAGAAAAAATATCCTAAAAAACTACTCTGACAAATTGGATTCCACAGGATTAGACTGCGTCTCTGCCTTCAACGTCCTCCACCTATCATCAGAACCCAGAGAATCTTCTAGCTTCTCACACTTACACATAAGCAAAGATTTCAGCTTCTTGTGGCTTGATGGATCGGGTAACTTTCTGAAAGATTTACAAGAACCGATCCAAAGATTCCAAACTATCCCCGACGATTCTAGCCTTCCTTTGATCTCAACTGCTTTAGGACAACACTGCAAATAAAGTTTCTGGAACTTCTCTAAGTTGGTCAGGTTAGGCAACTTGTCCAAAGATGGAACTCCTTCAAGCTTTAATGCTCTCAGGTTCTCCAAGCCCTGGAGGCCTCTAAACTCTTGTTTTAGGCAATGAGCAACTTCCAAATTTGACAGTGCTTTCAAATTTGAAAGGTCTATTGATGTTTCCCGCATGATTATGTATTTAAGTATGATGAATTTGGGGGGAGGCAAGCTCGCCGAATCTCGCCCTAGCCTGGCGAGCCTCCAGCAAGCTCATCGGATCGATTGTTGACAACCGGCAGACGGTGGCGAAAGGCAACAGAGGAGGGGAGAGAATGTATGGGAGAGAAGTCTGAGTAGAGGAAGAAGAGTTCCACTTGATTCTTTTTTTTGTTCTCGGAACAATAATCAATTTTTTTATTCTACTCCAAAACTGTTCCCGAGAACAAAAAATTTACCAAAACACGATTCTGTCCCCAAACTGCTCTCAGGAACAAAAAACTGAATCAGGCATTATTTGGATAATTACCAAATGGTGCCTTAGTGTGAAAAAATTATTGATTTTTGGAGAAAATCCTAAAATATCTAATCCTCTCTCTCTCTCTCTCTCTCTTCCCCTCTATTCTCTCTCTGTCTCTCTCCCTTCTGCCAAAACTCACCCACTCCCCTCTCCCCCCCCTCTCTCTCTCTCCCCTTCTTCCCCCTCCCCTCACGTTCTCCCCTTCCCCTACTGCCGACTCACCCACTCTTTCTCTCTCCCTCTCTTTCTTTCCCCCCTTCCTTCATGCCACCTCTCTGCAGAACAACCCCCCCCCCCCCTTTTTTTTTTTTTTTATTTCTTTCTCCTCTCTCCTTTCTCTCTTTCTCTACTTCCCTCACAATTTCCCCTCCCGCACTTCTGCTGCACCACTTTCTTCCATCTCCTCTTCCTCTTCTTGTCTTTCATCCTCCCCCTCATCTCCATCATTTCATCACCACCCCCACTCCATCTCATCCACCACCTCCAGCCCCATCTTCTCTTCCTCTTCTTCTTGTTTTTCTTTCATCTTGCTCCCTCATTTTGCTGCCCACACCTCCATCGGCACCACCATCATCCCACCACCACCACCATCATCTTCACAACCTCATCATCTCCACCATTGCCGTTCACCACCATACACCACCGCCATCTCCACCACTGCTCACCGCCGCCATCCCCAAGCCACTGTCATCCGCCCGAGCCACCACTGTGGCCACCACCAAGCTGAACCACCTTCGGAGACCGTGAGCTTGAGGAGCCGCCGCCGCCTTCACTGTGCTGTTCGTGCCGCCATCAGTATCGTGAGACCTAAGTTCTTGACGCCGTCACACCACCGTCGCCGCGAGCTTGTTGTCGCTGGAATTCGTGAGTTAACTTCCTAATCGTGGATTAAGATATTAATTATGTTTATGGAATAGATTAGTTTAGGAATAATGATGTTTAATATTAGTTAATGTTGGTTTAGTCTTAATTGCGATTAAAGACGTTTTAGATTAAATTTAAGTACGATTAGTTTAAATAATTGTGATTATATTAATTAATCATTATTAGATTAATTAATTGGGTTTAGTTTAATTAAACGTGATTTATTTAATTAATCATAATTTATTTATTTGTAATTATTTTAATTAACGACGATTATTTATTTAATTGTAATTAATTATAGTTATGTTAATTGATCGAGTTTATCCTAATTAATTGTAATTAGCCTAATTAATTGCAATTAGCCTAATTAATTGCAATTAGCTTAATTAATCACGATTAGTGTACTTAATGACATATTAGCCGTTAAGTAGAATTTATACCTGTTTTTTCTGGATAAATTTGTGCATAATTCCAGCTGTTTGCACATATGATGCTATGTTATTGATTGCCCAATAATATATTTTATTTATTATAAAAAGGGGTTTATGAGTAAGAAAATAGAGAGTTTTGAGATGTCGGGTTTGGACACCAAATTTTCGTACTAAATAAAACAATGGGGTTTTAAAATAGAAATGTGCAAAGTCTGACGGGTTGATTTCAAGTACGTGACCATGTATGAATATTTTCCTATGATTTTTAAATGTGAAAAATGACCAAAATTAATTATTTAAAAACGAACTCTTTTGTTCTAGGCTAATTAATGGCAATAAGAATTGGTTTGATTGTTGATGTGCTTGAGTGGTCATTTAATCGAACCCGTCACCCAACGGGAGTTTGGGGGTGATGTCTGATTTTTATCAAATACCCAGCGAGAGTCCGAATGCCGAGTCGCAATGAGGCTTGACCGATGCTCCTTTATGGAATACCATCTAGGCGGAGGTTCTAAATGATGCCGTGCCCAATAAGGTGGGATGATGCCTAGTTATGTTGGAAGACTACCGACTCTTGTGTTGGTCGTGGCTCGATGGGTCGTAATAATCGAAACACGTGTGTTGATAATGCGCTTGAAATATTTCGAATGTGTTCTAATTATTATTTATGCATGCTGCATTGTTGTTGTTGTGCCAAGGCGAGGTAAGATTGTATGCTGTTGCGTGTTTAGGCTATCTCCGAGACGAATTAATTTTTGTAGAGAACTGCTAAGTGCGGTTGTGGTGGACGCCAGATGCGATACTTTTTGGCTGACCTTGCCATTAGTAAAATTTAAGTTAACCTTGACCTTTCTGACTCTTTTTGCTCATAGATTGTATAGGAGTTACATTTTATTGTAGGCATGTACATGTTAAACTCCTACGGTTAGTAAGTTGACAAATAAATCGCCACTTTTTGAAATTTTCTAGTGTGTTTTACTATTCCTACTATGATGATTGACTGGATGTTATTTATTTGAGTTGCTTCTGCATGCGTTTAATCAAGAGATAAAAAAAATAGGTAGGCGACGCATTCTGGGATGTCGCAATTTAATCAATTGGCGAGGGATGTTCATGCGCTCGAGGTTCATGACGTAACTAAACTACTTTTTGAATGGCCGTGGTCTTCCAAGTTGCTCTATAGAATTCATCACCTCTCTTAATCCAACTTACTGCCAATACTTCATAGTGTAAAATTCTGAAATAGTAAGTTTTGCTCAATCAAATCTAATTTGTATCTTTTTCCGCAGCAAGCCTAGGTTCAACATTCCTAACACCATCGCCATGCAGAGTAACAAATTTGAACAAGCATAGATATGACACTTGTGAGATTGAAATGAGCTCCTCCAATCTCCATTGAAATTGAATTTGTACATCAACAAAACCCAAGGGAAGTGAAATTTGGAAATCACACGCAAAAATCTCCAAATCTAGACTAGATCGAGATAGAAATCTCCCGGAAACGAAAGAGAGGAGTTTTCAAATCTAGACTAGATCAGAAAAGAGAAGCTCTGTAAAAAGAGAGGAAAGCAAGAAAAATAGGAAAGAGAACAAAATCGGCCAAATAAAAAGATAAAAAAGGAGGAGACACTAGCTTAAACCTCCCCTCCATGAGGTTGAAGAAGAAAATCCTGTGAAGATAAGATGAAGAGAGAAAGCCCTAGAGAGAAGAGAGGAAAAGCAACAATTTTTTATTGGTGACGTTTAGAAGGAGAAATGTCATACAACAATCTATAGTGAAAATATATTTTGTCTGATCGAACTTACATTTTGAGTTTGTTCATCCTAGCTGTCCTCCGATCCTCTGCATCATTTTCTTTATCTCTTTAACAATTCTAGGAATGCAATCATTCATGTTCCTGTCAAAACAAAAAGGCGAGAAAAATATGAACATTATGAAATATAGCCATCAACCAGCATGTAGTGAATGAACATCATAATTCGGTAAGAGGAGCACAATCACGGGGCTAAAAGAGTTTCTGATTAGGTAGAATCTTTTCTAGTTAATATTGGCTTATGTGGCAATAAAATTTATTGAATTACTGGAAGAAATATATTAGCCGCTTCAAATTGGAGAAAGAGCAAAGTATATGCTCCTATTGAGCAGATTGACGAGATCCAAGTTTTGATATATGCCTTCAATTCATATTGACGACATTTACAATTGCTGGATAATGGACATATTGGTGCTGTTGAACACGGATTATTTGATTCGATTGACATGCTTAATGCATGGAATGCGGAAAACTTTTAGGCAATGAATTGGACTCGACTCAGCTTTCAAATTTCAAGTTCTCTTTCCCACTCGAAGCATATGCCAGCAATCATAATAGAACAACCCGTCAATACAGTGGCCCTTTACTTATACCCAACAAAAACAAGGCAGAAATCGATGTCATGGGGCTGGTTGGTTCTATCTATTGCTGGGACCCTTCATTATGCATTTAGCTACCCGAGTCTCAACACTTCCTCCCGACAATAGAAATTATTTCTGAAAGGAGAAGGGAAATGAGTTCGAAGTCTTACCCATCATGCAGATGTATTCCATTCATATTGGCAGCTTTAGAGAGAGCCTCCTTCCATTTTTTGACCTTGCGCTTCCCAAACTCGCTCTCATGATCGGTCAATGCTTTCTCATAACTCTGTTTCTGTCCCCTCACTGCCCCCGGTGCCACCTTATAAAATATCGGTAGCAGCTGTTTTGTTCTGTTCTTCTCCCCTAGGATCTGCACCAACTCTTTCAGACACCACCAAGATTCAGCGTAGTTTTCTGAGAAAACGACAATGTACGTGCGAGATTGTTCAATGGCTTCCTTCAGTTTCGATGGGAATTCCTGGCCCATCATTAAGTTCTCACTGTCCATGAAAGTCTTTATGCCCTCCTGGACCAAGGCCTCGTTCAGACTCGTAATGAAGGTCTCACGGACATCCTTACCCCTAAAGCTTAGGAACACATCGTACATTTTCAGTTCAGAGATCTTTCGGACGATCTTTTTGATTGTTTCGGCCTCCGAAGTTCTAACATGACATGACAAATGACAGAGACATGGATAATATAAGCTGCCCAAGTTGTCGAATTAAATGAAGCCAGCAATAACAATTCGGTTTAAGAAGAATAGATCATTGAGATGTTCATGCAAAAGGACACAAGCACAAATTTTAGGATGCAATTTTATATTGCCACTATACATAGGCTGTGATGGTGCCAATGTGGAAAGAAATAAAGAGTTGTTGCGAGACACCATATTAAACGAAGTCATGTTAACGAGGACATTTGTTCAGCATGCGTAGAACTCCTAAATAGAAGAAATGAATGAACAACGGAGAGATAATGCAAAATCCATACGTAGTTATTATCGCCTTCAACTGAGGCCCGGCAAACAACCGACCTAATGTAGCCAATTATCCTAGGGAAAAGAAACAGCAAAGTCACAGAAACAGGTTAACCCTTCACAGGGAACCAAAAAGGCTATAGAAGAGAAAACCAAGGATAATAAATTTCAACTAAGAGTCCAAATTTCTCATTTTCGAATGATAGAGAAAAAGGAACAAACCTTAGCGTCACTATCATCCATTGAATGATTGTGAGCATGAATAATGTGAAAGACTTGCCAAAAGAATGAACCGATCGGTTGAAAAGACAGTTGAAGTTCATACAAGTCCTTTGATTGAGTCAAAGGAAAAAAAAAAAAAAATTAGAGTAGAAACCCCTGAAGATGAGATTCATGTATCCATAGAAGACGATGTGTTTGGCAACAAACCTACTCACAAAGTGTAATCTGCTTCAGAAATGGTTATTTGGGTTAACCATCGGGCAACCATGTCTTATATGTCAAATAATCAAAGCCCAAGTATGAAGAGTGTTAAAATTTACTTTGAGTTTGAGGCCGTTAAATGAATCCAACCTGAATTAAATTGTGTATAAATCTAATAATGAAACTGTTTTTCATTGATTAATTATTTTAAGTGATACAAGCAAACATTTTTAGAAAAATATTTTTCATATTATTCATTTTCCGCAAAACAAATGGAGCTTTATATATTCGAAAATTTCCGACATAAGAGAAAGAAACCAAATCTCTAACAAAATCTCTAAAATAGTAAATGATCTATTCTTTATCGGTATCATAACTTGCTAGGGAGTTGCTTTTCACCTCATGAGTATGTCATTTGATTAATGCATATTTTACGTACAAGAGAACATTAGCAAAGTAATAATAAATTACCTGATAACACAAACATTTTATATAAGAAAATATTGATTTAATAGGGCTCTATAACATGATAGTGCATATTTCCTAAGTATATAATGTTAGACGATCAGGAAATAACATAAGACTATAAATTTAATAAATAAGTGACATTAGAGCATCAAAAAAGAATTCGTCACAAAGAATTACGGTTGTGTGAAAGAGTTGGATAATATACATACATACATATATATATATAGACATATCACATATATAGAAGCAAATGTTTTCACAAAACATATATCACATGATAGTCAATACTTGGCAATTAAATGGTACTGAAAGATTATGAAAAAAAAGTATACATCATTTTTACATTCAGATGAATATTAGAAAATCAATCAAAATAAATTTTAGCAAACATTAAAACCATCACTAAATAATGTTTATAGAGGAAAAAAATATTTTTAACATATTACAAAACTTCTCATATTCCAATAGATAAATGTGACTAAATGCATAACTTTAAATTCAATAATTCAAAAAAGTACACAACAAGACAATTTAAAGTAAAATAAAAGTAAGGGACTGTTACCTTAAAATTTTTAAATTACTCAAATATGATTTATTAACTATCAAACATAATTACTATCACTTTATAATTCATGAAAAAAACTGCTATTGCTTTATAATTGGTGAGAATGAACTTTGAATTAATGATTACAATAAGTTTAAAAAAAAAATGAACTCTAGGAGGAGTTTCAATATTCAATGATTTCCACAATTCTTGAAGAAATTTTTAGAATAAAGCATATTTCACAAATATGTGAGATTAAAGCATCAATAAAAATGTTATCCACCACCACAAAAAGCTAGGAGCACATATTTTACAATTAAATGGACACTATAACATGATAAAAGTCGGTATTAGCAATCTAATAAAAAGCTTTTCAAAGGAATATGTGTGCCCAGTGCTCAGGTGTTGCTTCGCCAAGAAAGATGAGACTTTGAACCCCCAACCCCTCTCCCCCCAGGCAAAAAAAAAAAGAAGGGGAAAAAGAAAGAAAAATGAGACAAGTAAGTATTAGACGAGAATATAACCAATCTATTGTAACTTTGTCAGATATATTTATTGATTAAACAACCCAACGGACATACTCATTATAGTCACTAGTGAAAACTTTAAAATCATTCCAATTCCAACTTGATCCAAAGCTCCTGAACAACTTTTTGTGTGAACTCACCCTTGCCACTAATAGTTTTTAAGGCAAAAGAAGCAAACTGTAAACCGAGATGAACAAAATAATATGTAAAGAACAAACAAATCATTCACAATAATAAATTCAAGTACCTCCCATCGAGTTCCCATCCCCTTAATGATCCAACCATATGAAGAGCCTCCTTCCAGCGATGAACAGTCTCTTCATTGTACCTCATCCTATGCATATGTGATAAAATGGCCTGACCATAAGTTCCAGTCTGGGAACGAACCTCAGATGGTGCAACATCATAGAAAATCGGTATGATCTTTTGTCCCCAATTTCTATTGCACTCCAACATATGGACCAACTCCTCAAGGCACCATCTATCGGCAGCATAGTTTTTAGAAAGGATAGGGATCAAGAATTTTGATTGTTCAATTGCTTGGAGAGTCACAGGGCCAGAGCTTTCCCCGACATGAAGCTCTTCATCATCTCTAAATGCTCGTATTCCGGCATCAGTGAGGCTGGTGTAAAGGTGATCAACAATATAGCGGCGAGTATCCGGTCCGCTAAAGTTCAAGAATACTTCATAATAAGGTTCTATTGACTTCTCCATTTCCTGAATTTTCGAAGGACTTGTAATGGCTTGATATCCCACCTGAAAAACATTTACTATAAAAGTGGGGTGATGATTATCATGATTTCTCTCAAAAACTCTTCTGTTTTAAGTCATTCTAAAAAGCAATCTGGATGACTAATGCATGAGCTCCTTCTGGCACTGCACTAGACACCAAGATATGTCCGATTATGGTAGAGGAGTTGACCCATCTAATACTAAAGGAAGAAATCTCCAACTTAAAGCGAAATTATGGGTTTTAGTTCACACTTGAAATTGATCAGAAAAAGGAAAATTTAGAGAAGATAAATAACTGTCGACATATTTTTGTCTTAAACTTTTTACTTATGAGATAATTTTTTTCTTAAAAGGTAAAGTTGAATGTCCCCTGTGCATAAGCGCCTGCTGTGGCTCGAAGGTTTACTAATTATCTTATTATCTCATGAGAAGTTGTGCCGAAACCGTCCTCTTTTAGTTTTACCAAAATCGATTTGACGAAAAATATTCCAGAACAGTCAATTAGTTGCTCACTTGAACTTAATGGGCGCAGGCAAAGAATCGCATTCCCCTATGAATAATAGTTAGGAACGAGGCTATTATTCACATCTGCCAAACAGTATCAGCATATCAGAAAAAGAGAAGCGGATTACTAATCACTTGTTGAGTTGATAAAAATTCAACAGAAAAAAGAAGCATGAATGCTATAACGGTTTTTCCAGAAAATAAGCTTGAACACATAGGAGTGCAGGGACGAGAGCCGCATTTTAAGGAAGCAGAGAGTTCCGGTTCACCACAGAGTGCAACAGTATAGTGTATTCAATCCGTCTCTACTGTTAAATACAGAGTTGAGGTTATCAATTTTCTGCCTACGAGTGTTCTTACTGCTAATCACTAGACAATGATATACGAATTTGTCGTCTGGAAGTCTCTTAAAGATACCATCAAACAAATGAAATCAACAGATCCACTCAAACAAATTTAGCTTTTAGCCCCAGCAATCCACGCGAAAACTCAGAGAGAGAGAGAGAGAGAGTACGTGGGTGGCGAGCTCGTAAGACTGAGCGTTGTCGATGACGGAACCGGCCACGGCGATGCTGACGGTGGGGATTCCCCTGGAATCGCCTTCGCCTTCGCCGCTGCGCACCCTCCTCTTCTTGTTGCCGCTCCTCTTCTTCGGCTCGTCGTCCCGAGGGCCGCCGCCTCCGCTTCAGCTTCGTGCCGTCTCTTCTTCTTCGCCGCTCCCGCTCTCCGATATCAGAAAGTTCTGATTTTTCGACAAGGTACGAGGTCGACTGGTCAAGGGTTTAAGCGTCGATCTTGATGGTGGTATTGCGTTTCAGGATCTGAGGCCTGACACTTGCATAGATGGAAGTGAATGAGCAGGGTTCTAGCATGTGAGTAGAGTTAGAGGCTAAAGCTATTAGCGCTAGACGCAACCGGCAGTGATCAATCACGGAGTCAACTGAGGAAAGAATTTGATGCTGATCTGAGAGTCCCTCTCTTGTTTCCATCAAATTCTGCATCTAGTTGCATTACGGAACAGACCCAATTCATTAAAAAAGAAGGCAATAAACGAGAGGAAATTACCCGGAGATGGAGGGGGTGAAGATGAACAGTCCGGATCAAATGCTGAGAAGCGGAAAAAGATCCCAACAATAATCGTTCTTGGCTTTCGAGATCGGCGGAAGAAAGACAGACTTCTATGAGACGGTGAATTCACCCTCCCTCGCCGTGCCCTTCCAGGAAAGCGAGGGCTTGCTTGTTGATTTTAATCATCCTATTATTTAAGATTTGAATAGTCAATCATTGGGAATTACGATTGGTTATAAATATTATAAATTGATAAGTAGATGACGAAGCACAAAATATAAGTCAACTTGATTATATTTATAAATTAGCTACGAATAAAAACAAATAAATATCAGATTGATATATTGATGCTAATTATTCATTAAAAAATTGTGCCATTACGATTTTTTTTTTAAACAATGACAAATTAATTTAGATTTCTAGTAACGCAATATTGTACTATAGCTAACTATAATTCATAACACAGTCATATGGTAAAATGTGCATTAAAGTCATAATGCACATGATAAATTACTGATAGTGTTGGTAACTTACAACAGCAGTTAAAGTTCACTAAAATGTTGGTAAAATTCTGATGGTGTTAGCAATTTACTTAAAGCACTGGTAAAATTTCAGAAGAAATTTTAATTTGCTAAATTAATGAAAAATTGATAAATTTCAGATAGTGTAGGTATTTTAGTACGGGTGTACCTAACAAGCAAGAACCGGTCTTTTTTTTTTTTTTTTTTTTTACCAGCACGATTGCCAGCAAAATTGCAATTCCACCAACAGGGAAGACTTTTCAATTCTCAAGTCCTGCGGGACCGTAGAATTTTGCCAAAGATTCATTCGTCTCCGCTCTACGACAAAAACTTAAAAGCCCACCTAAAATTTCAAATGGTGAAACTTGAAATGCAGTCATGAATTCACTCTAAAGCACATGTAAAAATCTGTTTTGAGTTATCAAAACTAAAGAACCTTTGCGACCATTGCACATGACCATTAACCAGATGATTAGCCCCTACTTCTTCATTTCTTCAATGTGGAAATTTTACGGGCAATCAACAACAATTCTGTGAATATGGATATGGCTGCTAATGTCTACTTAAATTCGTGACGTTGGATGCAAGACATTCTCAGTGTGCTGTCTCAAGAACATCAGTCTCTGCAAATGAATTCTAGATCAAGTCATCTTCAATCCTTGATCAATTTCACCAAAAGCCAAAAATTGCTGTTCATATCAAATGAGGTGACAATGCCGGAAGAGTGCTACTACCAAGGACGGATAGAGCTGCCGCTTTTCAAAGAAATTATTACAAACAAGGGAAATTTCAAATTGCCTACTTAGAAGAATCCATTTGGAAATCATCTCTCGACTCTTAATACGTTTCTAACGATTTTCTCCAAGTTGCCTCTAATTGAAGATTCTATTTTTTAAAGTTCAAATCTGACAGGAAGTTTTTCTGCTTGTCGTAGAAATATATTGATATTCACATCACTTAGTCATACAAGAACTTTATATTACAAACATGGGATGTCTTCTCAAATAGGTTGACAAAGTGAATGTTGCTCATTCATATGAAAAGTTGAGGTAGGTAGTTGATACAATCCGAAGACGAGGTCAGCAATCTGAAATAGAGGTAGGTCGATACAATCTCCCTCCCTCCCTCCTGAAGTAGGTATCCAAAGTGAGATGACAATCAGAAAAGAACAGGCGTAACGAAGAGAGATGAGCAACATCACGCCCTCGTGGAACAGAACGAAGCGCAGGAAGACGTGGTCACAATCCCAGAGGGAGATCCCCGCCAGGTCGATTCGCACATCATGCTTCCACTCGGGGTCGCCATCGCATTCCTCAACGGACAGAGTCCCTTGCTGCTGGTTCTGGGCGAGCTTCTTGCTCGGGGGTCGTCACTGACGATGGAGGAAGAAGGAAAAAATAAATAGTGAGAAGAGAGACGCAGCAGGAGGAGAAAAGAAAAAGGAGAAGAAAGTCAAAATTTCTGAAGAAGGGTCCCACCTGTACATGTGGCCATCGATTTACGTTCCCAAGTATATCCTACATGGCACAACGTATTACCCTTCCAAGTTCTTTTGTCGGCCTTGCCAATTTTTTCAGATCTCTGTACTTATCGGATTCCAAAGTCTACTCGAACTTCTTAGATTCACCTATATAAAAACTTGCCAGATTCTTGAAGCTTGAAGAATCAGATAACTTTTGCAGAGACCCACAGTGATAAATAGAAAGCCTCTCCAATGATTCTAGCCTATCTTGAATCTCAACCAGACCAAGACAATTTACTAGACTAAGGACAGAAGATTCCTAAGATTTAAGTACTTCAAGTGCCTCGAATCTTCCAGGCCTCGAATCTCTTTTAGCTTCCAACGGCTAGATATAAAGACTTGTTCTATATTTTTGAAGCTTAATGGATCGGGCAACTTTTCGAGAGATTCACAAGACATAATATAAAGTATCTCCAACGATTCTAGCTGACCTCGAACCTCAACTAGTTTAGGACAATTTAATATCCACATTCCCGTGAGCTTCTTCAAGTTGGTCAAGTCAGACAACAACTTCACCAGAAATGGAAGATGATCAAAATGAAGCCATTTCAGGTTTTTCAAACGTGCAATGCCTTGAATCTCAATTAGCTGTTTACAATTATTGACTTCCAATTTTGATAACTTTTCCAAATATGAAAGATCTATCAATTTTCCATTAAACTTCGCCCAAAAATACGGAAGTGTGACAAATTCTGGGGAAGCCTAGGTAGGCATTCTAGTTTATCTACAAGGAGTTCGAGCTTCCTGAGCTTAGAAAGGAGATTAAAATCTAAAGGGAGGGTGGCCAGACTATGACAACACAACATCAAGGACTCCAGCTTTCTCAATCCTCCGATCCAATGGAGGCTTAGAGCTGCATGGAATAGGGTTCCAGACATCAAACCCAACTCCAAAACTCTCAAACTTAATAGGTTTGAGATATCTAGCAATCTCATCACTAACCTAGTTATAATGTATAGATTGGTCAAACTTTTAGGAAGCTTAGGTACTTTAGAAATTATCATATCCGATAATCTCAAGATCCTCAGCAATGGTAGTCTTCCAATCTCACTAGGAATTTCCTCCAAATTTCTACAATTTTCGGCATCTATCTCTTCAAGCTTCTCCAACATTCCAAGGGCACTAGGTAGCTTTCTTAAGTGGGTGCGATGCAATCTTAGTACTCTCAAATTCTTTGCCATCTGTAATGAAGAGAAGATGTTAATTCTGGACCATTTTGAGATACAGGACAACAGAGTCAATATAGCAAATTAATTTTGAAATAATACCATACCTTGAGGTGGTTCCATCCCTCCCAATCATTTGTAATTTTGCTCCGTGATAGATCAAGAATCACTAGCTTCATACGGGAAAATGCGGTCAACTGGAAATAGAGAGGAAACTCATGCCATGAGAGATATCTCAAATTCTGAAGGATGAGTAGATTCCTTTGGAACCAGTTGGTTGGAAGAAAATACTGAATGAAGTTATGCCATGAGAACCATCTCAACTCCGAAAGAATGAGTAGATTCCTCAAGAACAAGTTGGTTGAAGGAAAATGCTAAATGAAGTTAGGCCATGAGAGCCACCTCAAATTTGGAAGGATGGGTAGATTCCTCCTAAACCAGTTGGTTAAAGAAAAACACTGAATATTGTTCATATCCAAGCCTCCACACTCCACTTGAAGAAACCTTAAATTTGATAGACTTGCATATTCTTCCTTCTTAAAGAAGCATTGAGATTGACGATCAAACTTGAGACATATTGCTTCAGTGTTTTTTGTTCCCTGCCAAAGCAAAAAAGGGAAATAGAAGTTGGTTATCATATAATCACCAATTGAAGGCATTCGAGTTGAACATACCCAAGAAATGTACATCTTATTCATAATTTGAAATTAATTTACAATATAATTTATAGATGAGCATGTGATCACAGTAACCACATAATTAACTTCTCAGTTCAGATAGAAGCAAATAAGCAAAGTCAATGTGTATAACCCTTCTCTTTGAATAGGAATAACATGGCAAACACTTTACCTCCTTTCTTTTAAGAACATCAATTGCTTTCTCATGATTCCACACCCGACTTTGCTTCTCTAGTTTAAAATTAGCTCTTTCACGAATGATATCTTGCCCAAGGTCTCTTAGCTGATCATGCACCCACAATCGGTTACCTTCTACAATCTTCATTAACGACATCCGTTTGAGGACTTCAAGAGAATATTTAGGGAAAAGCTTACAGCTGTCCCATATGTATGTCACAATTCTCACATCAAACCCAACAAAGAAGCAACAAATATCGAGAAATATTTCCTTCTCTTAAGGTTCTAATGCCTCAAAACTAATGTTCAACTTACTTTTAACCCTTTTATTGGGAATAGTTTTCAATTTTTATAATGTGTCCACCCAAAATTTTCTGTCCTTTCCAGCTAAAAATGAACCTATAATCTCTAGAGCCAAAGGAAGACAACCACAGATTTCTACCGCTTTTTCCGAGAGGGGGACGTATTCTACTGGAGGATGATCTCTTCTAAAGGCATGTTTGCTAAACAGTAGAGGAGAATAATTGAAATCCATTTCAGTAAGTTCATTCTTCAAATCAACATCTTTGAGAACTTCCTCATTTCTTGTGGTAATAATAACCTTAATTCATTTGCCCAACCAGCATTGACCCGTCCCCACAAGAACCTCTAGTTGAGTGTTTTGGTCGACATCATCAAGTACAATTAAAATATTTTTAGAGGATAACCTATTCTTGATCTCAGTAATTCCTTCGTTGATACTATTGATGGATGGCCATTCCATTCTTAGGACTTTAGAGATGAGCTGATTCTACAAACTCACAATCTTTGTCTCTCGAATGTTAGACAGGAAGCAACAATTATCAAAATCAGCCAACAGTTTATTATAGACGATTGTGGCAAGAGTTGTCTTTCCGACACCACCCATACCATGGATACCAACAATATTTGTTCCAATGGTCTATTCACCTATCTTTTCCATGATTTGGTCCACTTGATCATCCATTTTAACCAAGCAATTGGATACTGCCAGGTAGTTCTTTTTCAACTCGATCAAAAGCTTCTGAACAACTTCTTCGGTGAACTCACATTTGCCTCTTATAGTAGTGATGGCAAAAGAACCCAACTGTTAAATCGAGATGAGCATAAGAATATCTAAGGTACAAACAAATCCTAAACAATAATAAATTCAAGTCCCTCTCCTTGAGTTCCCATCCTCTTAACGCTCCAACCTTGCTAAGAGCTACCTTCCAGTTCTAAATAGTCTCATCAGTGTACCGCCGCTTATTTATGTGTAAATTAATGGCCTCACCGTAACTTTCAATTTGGTTACGAACCTCGGATGGTGCTATGTTGTAGAAAATCAGCATCTTTCGTCCCCAGTTTTCCTTGCACCCCACCATTTGGACCATGGACTAGCAGCATATCCTTTAGAAAAGATAGATGAGGACTGAGGAGTACATACATCCTTTGGGGCAGTACCTGATCTTAATAAACAGCTAACTCTATCATTTCAGAGTTATCCTAAATTGCATACCCTATTAGTAAACGAGTATATCGCGTAGCAATAAATATGAAATGCACCGGCACGTACATACCAAGTGACTATATCTATCGCCATGTTTCAAACATTTGCAAATAAACCTACATGCTTGTTTAACAATGGATGCGATTACATTAATTAGTTTATCTATACCTTGAGTCGTTGGGGTAGATTTGTCATACACCTACCCTGGAAAAAAGGGGCTACAAGGTTCGTGGTAATTTAAGTGCGATTGCAACCCAAACCACTTTGAGAGCCCACTCCTGATGTGACCGGCAGTACTAAACTATCTTTCTGGAGCTTCTTAGGTTGATGTCCTTTGAATTTGCCCTGTTGGGACTGCTGTGATTGGTGCGAAGATGACATCTCTCTTGCAAATGCACGAGAGAAGTCAGTGCAATCTGCTAAATGTATGAGAGTGGTTGGCCCGTCCCCAGCAGAACCGCTCGAACGATTATCAAATACTGTCGCAGAACCCAGGATGTTCTTTTTATATCTCTGCTCAGCCCTTCGGAGTAGAATACAAACCAAAATCATGTAAAGTCGCTGAGAGAGGTGAACTAATCTGCATTTTATATGGTAACTCCGACCCCAACACGATGTGGCCCGACGACATTGGTGCTTCGTGGGTTGTTGCTCAGAGCAGAACACCGAACTGCTTCAAAAGGGTTGGTGAGACCAAATCGAGTCAATATTGTAATGGACTCAGTCATCTTTCACCGAGGTCATTGTCCCGCATATTGTAATGGACTCAGTTTACCTCCAGAGACCGCCCATGACGTCCGGCACGGTGCCCGCTAAGATTGTAATGGACCCAATGATGGTGATGGTTATTGCAACTACTATCGTGTGAGGGCTCACTGCCCTAGCTAGGACCTCGAAGAGTATCGCCAGCCCTTATTGGGACAACATATTAAACCCCCCATTATTCCCCCATTCCCAAGCTCTTGTGTCTTTGCTGACTTCATCCTTTTCTTTGTTTTTTGTCTTTCAAATTTGATGTTTATTTTTCAATTTTTATGATTTTTACTCGTTTGTAGTGTTCTTCAATTTTGTGACGTGACATTTCATAGAACAATTTTGTGTTGTATCAAATAGATTGAAATGACAATTAAGGGAAAAGAACTAAAAAAAAATTTAAACATATGATATTGGTACTAATTCAATTGTAAATCTTTAAATTAGATTAATTTAATCATTAATTTTTTATATTTGTGCTAATTAAATCCAATCTGTTGATTTGAAAGTTGGCCGTTTTATAAGACACAACTAGCGTTGATGTGAATAAATTTTAATTCTTTTTAAATATTATTTTTTTTCCCCTTTTCATTTTGGCTAGTGAGGATATTTATTCCCTTATGATGATCTTATTGGAAAAGCGAAATCAAGAAATTTAACCGAAGCTAATTCAACCCTCACCATTGGACTAGTTTCTAAAGAGCATAAACTAATCTCTAATTAGAGTCATCTGTTAGTATGTTAACAAACAGGTACAGGGTCAATGGGTGAGCATTAGAAGCTATCATTCCCATTTGCCAGAAAGTATCATCATATCAGAAAAAGAGGAGTCAAACACTAACCAATGATGGGGTTGATGAAATTTCCACAGAAAAAGAAGCATGAATGCTATAAACGTTTCTCTGGAAAATAAGTTTGAACACACAGGAGTGCAGGAACGAGAGCTGTATTTTACGGAAAGGGAGAGTTCCGGTTCACCACAGAGTGCAACAGTATAGTCGATTCAATCTGTCTCTACTGTTAAATACAGAGTTGAGGGTATCAATTTCTGCCTAGGAGCGTTCTTACTGCTAATCACGAGACAATAATGTACGAACTTGTCATATGGGAGTCTCTTAAAGATACCACTGTCTCTGTTGGCACAGAAATTCTAAAAAATCCCATCAAACGAATGAAATCAACAGATCCACTCAAACTAGTATAGCTTTTAGCACCGGCCCAGTTCCTAAAGAGTGTAAATCCAATTCCTAATTACGGAAATCTCTGAGATCTATCAACAAGCTGATGCACGGAAGTGGCATTGTGTTCCAAGATCTGAGGCCTGACAGTTGCACAGATGGAAGCAGATGAGCAGGGTTTAGCATGCGACTAGAGTGAGAGGCTTAAGGCTTCTGGTGTTAGACGCAACTGGCAGTGATCAATCATCGAGTCAAATGAGGAGAGAGTCGATGCTGATCTGAGAGTCCCTCTATTGTTCACATCAGATTCTGCACCTAGTTGCATTACTGAACATACCCAATTCATTGAAAAAAGGCAAGAGGTGAGAGGAAATTACCAGAGATGGAGGCGGGGAAGATGAAGAGTGACGATCGAAATGCTGAGAAGCATATTGGCTTTGAGCTCAGCTGAAGAAAAGAATTTTCACTGGGCAGAGTCTGCTCACCCTCACACGCCATGCTCATCCGAGAAGGTGACTTGATACTCACCCTTTCGCGCCGACCGCAAAGTACAGAAAATGAGGGAATCCGCCTTTCTTTTGAGGTATTCGAGTTGGGTTACTTCGAAAACGCTCCGAGTCCAAAGAGTTTCTGGCTCTAAAGTCTTATTAGTTTAGAAATCATAATGACGATGAAACCCCTCTTTTTTCTTTTTTCTTTTTTCTTTTTTTGTTGAAATCCTAGACCCATTTAAATTATTCATGAATGAAACCTACAGATTTTAAGTATTTGAGATGGATTATGACAAGTTATTTGCAGTAAATTTACAAAACAAAAGTTAGGTTTTAAACAATGAAAGTTGCATTCAGCTAGAAAATGATTAAGATCCCATTTGTTTCGCAAAAAATGAATGATTGAAAAATATTTAAATATATATAATAATAATAATTATTTTTTATTGATTCGGGAACTGTCGTACAGCCAGCAGCCAACGGCATAAACCCAAGGCGATTGGCAAGGACCCACCTCCCACGGGCTTCAGGTGGGTCGCGCTGCCACAGGTGGGTCGCGCTGCCGCAGGTGAGTCGTGCAATGGGGGCAAGAAGTTTTGAACCCCCTCCTTGCCGATTGAAGGGCAAGGTGCGAACCATCTCGACCACCGCGGGGTGGGTAAAAAATAATTATTTATATCACTTGAAATCATTAATTAATGAAAAATGTTTTTATTATCAATAACAATTTACGCCTAAATATTTTTGTGAAGTTTTTTTTATTCATTTATTTTTTATAAGGTATACAAGCAATTATTTTTTGAATTTTTTTTCAAATTATTTATTTTTTGTGAAACAAATATTCCTTAAAGCTCCAAAAAAAAAAAATTATGCAAATGAAAGTCTATCAACCATGGATGGTTCGAGCAGGACTTCCTAGATATGTGCCATTTCTACTTTCCTTTCGCAAATCTTGTGGAATATCCATATTACCACTAGAAGGAATCCTGAAAATTATTTTTTGACCAAGGGATTTTTTTTAAAAAGTAATTATCATATTATTTAGATTTGAATAATCGAATCAATAGAAATTAGGATTGGTTATATATATAATCATGAAAATATTAATAATGACGAATTACAAAATATTAGTCAACTTAACTTATTTTTATTTATTATCTATGATTAAAGTAAAATAACAAAAATAAATCGATGTATTGATGCTATTTAGTCAATTAAAAAAATATACCATTATAATTTTCTTAATTTTGAAACAATGGCCAGTAAATTAATTTAAATTTCTAATTTTGAGATATAATGCTATAGAATATCTATATTATGAAGAATATGCAATCATATTGTAAATACTATGTTAAAAGCTGGTATCTTTTTTTTCATTACATTCTCAAAGTTTGTTTTTCATACAATCAATAAATGAGTCACTGTTTTGTTCCACTACCTATATCTATGTTAGCTCTCCTGGGAATTCATCAATTGAAAGTAATGTGAGTCCTCGCTCTATTTGATTTCATTAATGCTTCGATTCATTTACACATTATATATATATATATATATATATATATATATATATATTTTTTTTTTTTTTATCATACAAAACACATTGCAAATTTGCAAGTGAGAGATATGCACAATATTTTGTATGTATCGAAATTTAATTAGTCCTCGTCTAACTATATTTGTGTTGATGTGAGCATTTGGTAATTGATATAGTAATAGTTAGTGCACTGTTTTTCTTTAACAAAAAGCCAAGCTAATTAATAAAATTATATTAAATTAAACTATATCGATTTGGATTGGCTTTTACTTTTTTATTTTTATTTTAAATTTTTGCTTCTGTAATTTACACTGCCCACGGACTTTAAGTCTTTTTCCAAAGTCCCGAAACTTTCACAATAGTTAGATGTTAACACGTAAATTTGTATTTATTTATTTCATAATTTTTTGAAATCCAAATAATATTTCAACTTTTGATAGAAATAAAAATCATTTTTTATAAGTCCAAACAAAGTGGCGTTAAAGCCATTGATTTTCGCCATTTCTTTACGATTTCACTTCTCGTGCCGGATGTGTAGGTGATACGATGCTAAAAGCACCGTTTCCATGGGGGAGACAACTGGTGCACTGCCATGTTCTTTAGCTATATCGTCCCGAGTCCCAACCATGGATCATTATGTCTCTCTCATCGCAAGAAAGCGCTTGACCTGTTCGATGAAATGCCGCAGAGGGCTCTTGTCTCTTAGAATTCATTGATTTCTGGGTCGTCCCATCATGGGTTTTATGGGGTCTCTGAGTATCTTCATGCAGATGCAAAAAAATTATGCTCGTCTGTTCATGCATGAATTTACTTTTGTGGGTGTTGTGGCTACCTGTGCTCACTTGGGTGCATTGAAGTTCTTGCGCCAAGTTAATGGAGTTGCCATCATAATGGGCTTGGAATTTACTAAGATTACTTATAATTCCCTGATCGATGCTTATGGGAAATGTGGTACAGCCGATAAATGCCGTGACTTGTTCGAAGTTATGCCTGAGAAGGATATTGTGTTGTGGACTTCCATGGTTGCTGCTTATGCGCGAGCTCATAACTTGGATGATGCTTGTGCAATATTCTACAATATGCCAGAGAAGAACACGGTGTCTTGGACTACAATGATTGCATGCTTTGCACAAAGTGGCCGTGGTGATGAAGTTTTGGACCTTTTCGTTCAAATGCGTGAGGAAGGAATACAGCCAAGTCCTCGTACGTTTCTCAGTGTTCTATGTGCTTGTGCTGATTGAGCACTTGCTGAAAGAGGCAAGCAGAGTCATGGTTGCATAGTCAGGACCTGCTTTGATAGAGATTTGGTTAACATATCTGTATGGAACGCTCTAATTGACATGAATTGCAAGCGCGGCTACATGAGAGCAGCTGACATCCTATCCTTGAGGAACCCGGAAAGGGATAGTGTATCATGGAACTCAATGATAAGTGGATTTGCACAAAATGGTCTAGGGCTTGAGTGACTTGTTTTTCTCAAGAAGATGCTGGAGGCAAATGCAAGACCCTACCATGTCACTCTATCTGCTTGCAGCCACGCAGGTCTAGATGTTGAAGCACTTCAGATTTTCAATGCAAGGGAAAAGGATTACACAGCCTTCAAAAGGGATCCGACCACTATGCTATTTTGATCGATCTGCTCGGGAGGAAAAACAGACTTGAGAAAGCCATGGAATTGATAGATAGTCTTAAATAAATCAGAGCATGTTGGAATGTGGGGTGTGCTTTTGAGGTTAATGCAAAGCCCTCGGTAATCTTGTTATTGCCTGAAGCTGTGGATGCTCTATTGAAGTTGAACCCCATGCTGCGAGGTATGTGTCACGTTATCAAGCATATATGCTGCAATTAACAGATGGGATGATTCCTGCACAGTAAGGAAGCAAATGGAGGAGAGAAACTTGATGAAAGATGTGGCAAACAGTTGGATTGAAGTAAAGAATGAAATGCACAAATTTCCAGCAGAGGACTGATTCCACTATCAGATAGGAGACATACACAAAGTGCTCGGGAAACTACCATATCATATGAAGGAAGCTGGATATGTTCGTGAACCCAACATAAGGCTCATATATTTTAATTTTAATCTAACTAATTTAACCTCAAATGATGTCCGTAATTTTTTTTTTCTTTTTATTGCTATACTATAATCAATACTCAGCCCATAAATCTATCCTATTTTTGCTGAGCCCTCTGATCTAGTCTTTAAATAGATACACAGAAATGCTGATCTAAATGTCCTTAACTCAGAACCCGACCAATCTGTGATTTTTTTCCTTTTTGTGGGGTTAAGTCTAAACTCAGGAAGTGAGAGCACTAAGTCTAAACTAAGAGCTCAAGTTCACGTTGGATAATTTAATCCACAGGGTATGTATGAATAATCAATAAAATAGATTCAATGAGATGACAATGAGATGACATTCGGCTTAATACTTAAATGCACAAAAATGAACGTACTATATGTGCATATACCACCACATAGTAGCTCATCCATATATTCAGATGAGTATATTCGTTATTCGTCACTGCTCATGACTCATCTTGACTAATGGGGCACCGCCACCACCAATTCATGCTCATTGTACAACCGTCTATGCCATACTCATTCTCATCAATATTCATACTCACTTTATTATCTTGATTTTATCAATCTTGAACCTCAATTTTATAATATTACATAGCAAACTACTCAAGTCATATCAAGCTGCACAAATAATATCATTTTATACATGAATCAGGGGAATCAGGAAAATAAACTACAGTGTTGGCATATTATTGACAATACTTGTAGAAGTTCAAAAGAGTTGGTAATTTGCTTAATTATTAGAAAGTTGGTAAAATTCTTGATAATGTAGGCAATTTTTTTTTTTTTTAATTTTATCAGTAAAATTTCAGAGGATTTGATGTCTTACGACTTCATTCGAATGTTGACAAATTCCTCATAGTGTCGGTAATTTACTTACAATATCAATAAATTTCAGAAGAATTGGTAATTTATTAATTCATTGGAATGTTGGTAGATTTCTAATGGTGTTGGTAATTTATTAATTTCAAGTCATAACATTTTACCAGCAAGATTGGAAAATTACTAGTAAGATTGGAATTCTACCAACACAGAAAGTTTACAATTTTCCACTGCATGGGACCGTAAAATTTTGCAAAGCTTCGTAAGTCTCTACTTCTGCAACAAGAACTCGAATCCCAACTGATAATTTCAATTGTTGAAACTTGAAATGCAGTCATTAATCATTCAGAAGCCCCTGTAGAAATCTGTTTTAAGTTATCAATACTAAAGGACCTTTGTGACCATTGCACATGATCATTAACTAAGGAGGGTTATGTTCATGCTAGACACGGTGTTTTGCCCCTACTTCTTCATTTCCTCAATGTGAAAATTTTCATGGGAAATCTGCAGCAATCCTATGAATACAGTCGCTGATGTCTGATTGAATTCGCAACACTGAATGTAACACATTGAACATTAATCTCAGTGAACGAATTCTGGAGCAATTCATCTTGAATCCTTAATGAATTTCTCCCATGACGAGATTACTTAATAATTGCACCTGCTAAAAATTTTAGAAGTAGGACCACAACAGACCAAGAGAATAAGAAAAAAAATTGCAGAACCAATCGATTATAGTAAGGTTTCATGCCTTCCAGGACAATATTTCGGTTTTAGCTAGACCTCGACAAGCTCAGAAGAACAACTGACTCCCCATGTATGTTCTGAACTAGTTCCTAAGGAGCGAAAATCCAATCCCCTAATTGGTGCAGAAGTGAACTGACGCACAGGAGTTGCAATGTGTTTTAGTAGAATGTGACTTGGTTAAGGCTAAAGCTATTAAAGATTAGATGCAGATGGAACAAAATCAATCGAGTAAGCTGTCGAGGGAGTTCATCGAAAGGCTGTTTTCATTGCGTATGTATGATAAGTCATGACTGAAAATAATAAAAACCAACTCAATCCGTTCCAAATATTTTCCCAATCTATCACTGATTGCATCGAAGATTCGCACGCAGACCCAATTCATGCAAATGCGAAGAGAAAATTACCAGAAAAAATAATATAGGCGAAGATGAAGGAAACCAAATGAAGATGCAGAGAAGGAAGAACCCTCGTTGGCCTCAGTTAGCTGCAACCAAAACGGAAAAGGAAGACCACAATCCATTAACCCCTCGGTGGGAACAGATCGGGGTGGCAGTCCCCGGAGGGAGATCTCCGCCTGGTCGAATCGCGTCTCGTTCTTCCGCTCGGGGTCGCCGTCGCTGCTGGTTCTGGGCGAGCTCCTCACTCGCGTTGTCGCTGATGAGGGGAGGAAGACGAAGGATGGAGAAGGAAAGAATGTGAGAAGACACACAGAGAGCAACGGGAGAAAAAACGAAACAAAGTATAAAAAAATAGAGAGAGAAAAAGTTGAAATTTCTTAAGAGTGGGTCCCACCTTTATGCGTCATCTCGAGATAATATTCCTCACCAATCTCCTACGGAATCTTCTCTCCCTGACTTCAGTACTCTCCCCCTACTTCGTTGAAAGGGTCTTCGCACATTTTTCAAATCTCGGTACTCATCGGATTCCATAATCTCCTCCAATCTCTCAGAGTCTTTTGTTTCCAAATCCTCTAGCGTCTTGAAGCTTGAAGGATCAGAAAACTTTTGCAGAGACCCGCATCCATCAATAAGAAGAGACACCACTGATTTCAGTCTACCTCGAATCTCAACCAAACGAGGACAACACCTTAATTCAATATCCTTAAGTTCCTTGGCATTGGTCAGGTCAGGCAACTTCTCTAGCAATGGAAGATCATCCACACATAAGACCCTCAAGTTCTCTGAAACTTCCAGGCCCTGAATCTCTCCTAACTTCAAACAGCCATCTATATACATTTCTTCTACATGCTTAAAGCTCGATGGATTAGGCAGCTGTTCAAGTGATTCACACCAAATTAAATGGAGAGACTCCAATGATTCAAGCTTACCTCGAACCTCAACCAATTTAGGACAAACTGTTATCCAAAGTCTCCAGAGCTTCTTCAAGTTAGTCAGGTTAGGCAACTTCACCAGTGACGGAAGAAACTCAAGATCAAGCGTTTGCAGGTTTTTCAAAGGTTCGAGGCCTTGAATCTCTACTAGTTGTTTACAACTATAGATTTTCAATTCTGATAACTTCTCTAGATATGAAAGATTTATCGACTTTTCCATTAACCCGCACCCAACAAAATGGAAGTATGACAAATTCTGAGGAAGCTTAGGTAGGCATTCTAGGTTATTTACGAAGAGTTCAAGCTTCCTGAGCTTCAAAAGGAGATTAAAATCTGAAGGTAGGGTGACCAAACTATCACAATTCAACGACAATGACTCTAGCTTTCTCAACCCTCCGATCCAATTGAGGCTTGGAGCTGGATGGGAAGGGCTTTGATACTTGAATCCCAACATCAAAACTCTCAAATTTAATAGGTTCGAGAGATCTGGGAATCTCATCAGTTCATTACCGGTCAGGTATAGTTCGGTCATACTTTCAGGAAGCTTAGGTATATTGGAAATTCTCGTGCTCGATAATGTCAAGATTCTTAGAAATGATTGATTTCCGATCTCACTTGGAATTTCCCCACACAAATTTGTACACCACCCGGCATTGATCTCTTCAAGCTTCTTCAACATCCCAAGGGTGCTAGGTAGCTTTTCTAAGTTGGACATAAAGATCCTTAGTACTCTCAAATTCTTCATTGTCTCTATTGAATTGGATAAATCTCGTATTTTCGACCCATAAAGATTCAACTCAACGAGAGATCCAAAATTTCCAAATTGAAGTTCACTAATTCCGGTCTTTGACAAGTTAAGATATGATAGTGATGTTGAGCAACCAGCTAAATTGCATTCACTCAGTAATTCACAATATTCTGCACTGAGAGTTTCCAATTTCTCCATTCCTTTCCATTCAAGAATTTTGGTAATAGATGCGTGATCAACAAGAAGTTCTGTCAAGGCTTCCAGTTCCTCCATCTCGTCTGGCAATATTTTAAGTTTCTCACAACCTTTCAAGTCTAATGATACTAAATGCTTTAACTTACCAATCGACCTATCAACTTGAACCAGCTCTGTGCACCATTGAAGAATCAATCGTTCTAAATTTTCATGATTAGAAAAGTCAGGAGTTCTACACAAATTTTTGCATTCAGTTAAATTTAGAACCTTCAAATTCTTTGCCATCTGTAATGAAGAGAAGAGATTAATTCTTAATCGTTTTGAGATATAGTACAGCAAAGTGAATATAGCAAATTCATGTTCAAATAATATTGTACCTTGAGGTGGTTCCATCCCTCCCACTTATCTGTAATTTTACTCATTGATAGATCAAGAATCACTAGCTTCATAAGGGAAAATGCAGTGAATTGGAAAAAGATAGGAAAGTTATGCCATGAGAGCCATCTCAAATTTGGAAGCATGATGCACAAGTGGGTAGAAGGAAAATTCCGAACGTTGTTCTCATCCAAGTCTACACAATCCACTTGAATAAATCTTAAATTTGATAGGCTTAAAGATTCTTCCTTCTCAATGAAGTCTTGAAATTGATGATCATATTTGAGACGTATTGCTTCAACATTTTCTCTTCCCTGCCAAAGCAAAAAAAATTAAACAAAAGCTAGTGATCACATAATTGCCTGTTAAAGGCATTCGAGTTGAGCATACTTGAGGAATGTACAACTTATTTATAATTTTAAAAAAATTACAATATAATTTACAGATCAGCATGTGATCATACTAAGCACACAAGTAATGACTCGGTTTAGATAAAAGCAAATAAGAAAAGTCAACGTGTATAACTCGTCTCTTTGAATAGGAATGACATTGCAAAAACTTTACCTTCTTTATTCCAAGAACATTAATTGCTTGCTCATGATCCCACACCGACTTTGCTCCTCTGGTTTATAATCACCATTCCTACAAATGAAATCTCGCCCAAGGTCTCTTACAATATCATGCATCCACAGTTGGTTATGTTCTATAATCTTTATTAATGACATCTTTTGGAGGACATGAAGATAAAAGTCAGGTTGAAACCTACAGCTTTCCCACATGTGACTCACAATTCTCACATCAAACCCAATGAAGAAGCAACAAACATCAAGAAATATTTTCCCCGCTAGTGGGTGTAATGCCTCAATACTAATGTTCAACTTTTTTTCAACTTGTTCATCGGGAATAGTTTCCAGCTTCTTTAATATGGTCTTCCAAGATTTTTTGTCTTCCTCAGCTAAAAAAGAACCTATGATCTCAAGAACCAAAGGAAGACCTCGACAAATTTTTACCGCTTTTTTCGAGGGGTCGACGTATTCGGCTGGAGGATGATCACTTTTAAAGGCATGTCTGCTAAACAGTATAAGGGAACGATCAAAATTCATTTCAGTAAGTTCGTGCTTCATATCAACATGTTTGAGGACTTCCTCATTTCTTGTGGTGATAATAACCTTACTTCCTCTGCAAAACCAGCATTTACCCATCCCCACAAGAGCATCCAGCTCAGTCTTTTGGTCGACATCATCAATTACAAGTAAGACCTTTTTAGAGGATAAAATCTTCTTGACCTCAGTTATCCCTTCTGCAATGTCATGGGTTGGCAAACATTTCCCTTTTCAGAGAGTAGAGATGAGCTTGTCCTGTGAACTCAAAATTCCTTTATGTCGAACACCAAACAGGAAGCAACAATTATCAAAATTAGCCGACAATTTAGTAGAGACAATTCTGGCAAGAGTTGTCTTTCCGACACCACCCATTCCATGGATACCAATAATCTTTGTTTCAGAGGTGTCTTCACCTATCATTTCCATGATCTTGTCCACTTGATCATCCATTTCAACCAAGCAATCAGGTGCTCCCAAGTAGCTCTTTGTCAACTCAAACAAAACCTTATAAACAACTTCGTTCGTGAACTCGCCTTTGCCTCTGATAGTTTTGAAGCAAAAGAACCAACTGTTAAATCGAGATGAATAGAATAATATCGAACAAATTGTGCACAATAATAAATTCAAGTACCTCTTATTAAGTTCGCATCCCTTTAATTTTCCAATCTTGTTGAGAGCTGCCTTCCAATTCTGAATAGTCTTATCGGTGTAACATTGCTTATTTATGTGTGACTGGATGGCGTCGCCGTAGGTTGCAGTCTGCTTACGAACCAACCGTGGTTCAATGTCATAGAAAATCGGTATGATCTTTTGTCCCCACTTTTCCTTGCACTCCACCATCTAGGCCAATTCCATGAGGCACCATTTACTGGCAGCATATTCTTTAGAAAAGATAGGAATTGAGATTTTTGACTGCTTAATAGCATGGAGAAGCTCTCGGCCAATCTCTTCCCCAACGTGAAGCTCTTCATTATCTCTAAATGCTCGTATTCCGGCATTAGTGAGGCTGTGGTAAAGGTAATCGGTGATGTCATTGCGAGTATCTGATCTTCTAAAGCTCAAGAATACATCATAGTAAGGTTCCTTTGGCTTCTCCATTTCCTGAATTTTCAAAGGACTTGCAAGGACTTGACATCCCACCTGAAAAATGTTTATTATGAAAGTGGAGTGATGATGATCATGATTTCTCTCATAACTCTTTTCTTTTTTTTTTCTTTTTTTTTTTTCAAGTCACTATAGAAAGAAACCTCGATGACAAATGCACGAGCTTCGTCTGGGGCCTTTCACTAGACACCAAAATATGTTTGCTTACTTTATAAAAAAATATAGTAGAGAAGTCAAACCATCTCAATTCTAAAGGAAGAATTTCCAAATTATTGCAGAATTATGGGTTTTAGTGCACACTCCACATTGATCGGAAAAAAGAAAGAAGAAGAAGAATATTTCGTGTGAAGATAAACCACTGTCAACCTATATTTGTCTTAAGACTCTTTCTTTGTGTGATAAAATTTCTCCCGAAAGATGACGTTGAATGTCCTCTGCACATAAGCGCCTAATGTTGCTTGTTGGTTGACTAATTATCTTATTATCTGATAAGAAATTATGATCAAACCTTCCTAATTTCGTTTAACCAGAATAGATTTGACGAAGACATTCCACAACACTCATTTAGTTGCTTCCTCAATCTTAACAGATGCTGGTGAAGAAGTCATTCCCCAATGACGATCTCATTAGAATAATGAATCAAGAGATTACATTAAAGCAAATGCAACTCTCACCATATCGGACTAGTTTCTTAAGATCATAAACTGATCCCTAATTACAGCCATCTCATGGGTTATCAAAGAACAGATACACGGTCATGGGTGAGCATCAGTTAGGGTTGAAGATAATATCCACACTTGCCAGAAAGTACCAGCATATCAGAAAAATGGGATTTACTCACTAATCAATTATGGGGTTAATAAGATTTCAACAGAAAATAAAAGCACGAATGCTATATTACTTTTTTTTTTCCCAAAAAATAAGTTGGAACACACAGGAGTGTAGGGATGAGAGCCGCATTTTATGAAAGCAGAGAGTTCTGGTTTACCACAGAGTGCAACAGTATAGTGTATTCAATCCGTCTCTACTGTTAAATAGATGGTTGAGGATATCAATTTTCTGCCTTGGAGTGTTCTTACTGCTAATCACTAGACAATAATATACGAATTTGTCATATTGAAGTCTCTTAAAGATAACACTATCATTGTTCGCACAAATATAAAAAAATCCCATCAAACAAATGAAATTAACAGATCCACTCAAACTAATTTAGCTTTTAGCGCCAGCAATCCCCGCGAAAACTCAGAGAGAGAGAGAGAGAGAGAGAGAGAGAGTACGCGGGTGGCAAGCTCGTAAGACTGAGCGTCGTCGATGATGGAACCGGACTCGCCTCCGCCTTCGCCGCCGGCGCCGCCCTCCCTCCTCTTCTTCTTGCCGCTCCTCTTCTTCGGCTCGTCGTCGCGAGGGTGGCTGCCGCCCTCCCTCCTCTTCTTCTTGCCACTCCTCTTCTTTTGCTCATCGTCGCGAGGGCCGCCGCCACCGCCTAGGAGCTCACTCCGAGGCTCAACACCGCTCGCCTCCGCTTCAGCTTCGTGCTGTCTCTTCTTCTTCGCCATTCCCGCTCTCTGATATCAGAAAGTTTCGATTTTTCGACACGGTACGAGGTCGACTGGTCAAGGGTCTAGGCGTCGATCTTGGTGGTGGTATTGTGTTTCAGGATCTGAGGCCTGACAGTTGCATAGATGGGAGTAGATGAGCAGGGTTTAGCATGTGACTATATTTAGAGGCTAGAGCTATTAGTGTTAGAAGCAACTGGCAGCGATCAATCACGGAGTCAACTGAGGAAAGAATTCGATGCTGATGTGAGAGTCCCTCTCTTGTTTCCATCAAATTCTGCACCTTGTTGCATTACAGAACAGACCCATTTCATTAAAAATAAGGCAATCAACGATAGGAAATTACCCGGAGATGGAGGGGGTGAAGATGAAGAGTCCGGATCAAATGCTGAGAAGCAGATAAAAGATCCCGAGAATAACCGCTTTTGGCTTTTGAGTTCAGCTGAAGAGAGGCGAGACTTATATAACAGTGAATTCTCACCCTCCCTCGCCGCCGCGCCCTTGGAGGAAAGTGAGGGCTTGCTAGTTGCAGAGAAACTTCAAGCCAAGGGGACCGTGAAAAAGTGAAAACGCGTTGCTTTTTGTGTGACATCCAGATTTTCGGGTTTTAATGTGACTGGATAAATAGGATCCTATCTCATTGCTCGTCAATTTATTGACGGACCCGAAATTTCAATAAAGAAATTATCGGAGGAAAAATTGAAGACCAAAAAGAAAATAAAAAGGGGAAGAGAAAAAAAAAATAAGAATAATATGATTTTTGAATTTCTTTTCTCTCTCTCTCCCTTTTCTCTCTTTTTCTCTCTCTTTTCTCTCCTCTCCCCTTCCCCCCTTCGTGCGAATCCCCTCCCCATCAACCGTCTACCCCTTGCCAAATTCAATTTGGCTTCTTTTTCTCCTCCCCTTTTTGACTAGTCAAAGTTTCCTCACTTATCTCTTCTTCTCTCTCCTCTTTCTTCTTCCCCCCAACCCCACGTGACCGAGCCCTTCTTCTTCTCCTTTCTTCTTCGTGCAACCAGCGAACAAAAGCAGGAGCTGAAGCGAAGACAGCAGCTCGCCGAAGCAGCTCGCCGTTGCTGCCGCACGCCGCCGGGCGGCCGTCCGCGCCACCCGCGCAACGCCGCGTGTTCCGCCGGCCGTCCCTCGCGCCCAGGCGTGCTTCCCCGCGCGATCCAGCTGCTGCCCATCCTCTGTCCAGCTCTGTTCGGCCACGATCCGGCCACCTCCGGCCACCGTGGGCCACCGTTCGGCCTCGCCAAGCCGCCACCTACCTTCCCGACCCCTTGCTGCCCCCAACCATCTCTTTTTCCCCTCTGTTTTGCAGCAACCCAGCAAGTTGCGAAATGGGTTTCCAGCACCTTCGGGCCGCTTTTGGGCCGTTTTCGGGCCCCGAACCCGAGGCCCGCTTTGGAGTTTGTCGTTCCTCGCGTCGCCGCAATCAGATTGATCCGATTTGCGTGCGATTTGGTGAGTAATCTCACTAATCTTGGATTAGTTTGCTAATTATGTTTAAGGTTGGTTTAGTTTTAATTAATTATGTTTAGGTTGTTAGATTAGAATAAATTAGCAATTATTAGTCAATTGTGATGCGATTTAGATAAATTGATTGTGCAATTAGCAAGTAGACGTGGTCTACTAATTGTTGGAAGCATCTCGGGAATTTTCCGATCCCGAATCGGGCTTCAATTTGGCGATTCGGGCCTAAGTGGGATTTTTGGCATTTAAATATTAATTTTCGAAATTAAATTAAATAATTATTTATTTTCCGAAAATTCAACTAAGATGGTCTGGAACCGGAATATTGTGCTGATGACCGTGGTGAAGTCCGTTTATTTAATCGGGCTTTATTTTGAGCTAAATTGAATTTTTAATATTAATTATTTAATTTTCGAAATTAATTATTTAATTAATTATTTTTCGGAAATTAAGATTTTGATGGCCGACGACCGAAATCTCGTGCTGGTCGTCGTGGCGTAGTCCGTTTATTTATTTGAGCTCTACGTTGTATGGAATTAAATAAATTGTGATATTTTAGAGGTTTACTCTAAATTGATTGGAATTGATAGAGACTGAATTATGGATTAGTAAATGGCGTGGTTAAATTCTGCAATTGAGTGTTAAATTATGCAAATTGAGTGCTGATTGGATTCTTGGTATTTAATTCCAAAATTTGTGGATTTTGATATTTATTCAGAAAATCCCAGGTGTCGGGTTTTGGCACCAAAAATAGTTTTTAGTACTATATGAAATAGTGGGATTTCAAAAAAGATGAATATCAATTTTTCTGGATCAAGTTAACCGTGTACCCACGCACGAGTAATTTCAGGTGAATTTTTAATACGAAGAAAAAGGCCAAGCTCACCATTTTAATTTAAAGCATTTGAGTGCAATGCACGGTGCCCTGGGCCATATTTGAGTGTTATGAGAAATCGTCCCGGGCTGTTGAGCTGGACGTTATCCCTATTTGGGATACCCCCTGGACAACGGGAAGCCGGTCGCAGTTGATTCTGGACCCTATGCTCCTTCGGGAAAGCCGTCTGATAAAGAGACGTTGCCGTGCTCAATGGGGTGAGACGAAGCCGTGCTCCAAGGGGGGAGACGATGCTCCTTCGGGAATGCCGTCGACGTAATGACGAAGCCGCGCTCCATGGGGGGAGGCGATGCCTGGCAATGCCAGAAGACCGCCGAACTGAGAGTAGGCCGTGCTATATGCCGAGATCAAATCTAAGAATGCATGATTAATTGAGTGTGAGAATCGGGAGTATACTATATCAGCCTACGGGCGATATATCAGTTTAGAGTGAGCAGTCCTGGACTATGGTCGGACTTATAAATAGTATTGAATGTGCCGACCAAGCATGGGTCGTGGCGGCATATAATCGACTAGGTCGATTGAACATTGCTTTGATATGAGGTTATGAATTGATTTATTGAATGGAAATGACCATGGGTGGTCTCGTTGTCATGTAATCGACTAGGTCGGTTTGATCGATGCTTCGATCCGTGATATGATTGCTTGGGTGCCTATTATGAATTGTACTGACTTGCAGGTGGGATCTGAGGCCAAGGTAAGTCCCCTCACCTGTGCGTGTTTAGGCAGCCTTTAGTATAGTAGTTTACTAATCGGGCTTAGTGGGGTAGAACTCGCTGAGACGTAGTCTCATCCCAGTTTGGGGAAAAACATTTCAGGACCCGATAAGGAGCTGAGGAGGAGAAGTCTGGGAAGGAGATCTTGGAGGTGAAACTCGAAGGGAAGGATTTCGAAAGAAGAAGATAATACCGAGATGGGCCTTGAGTATGGCATGGATGGATTGAGATCCTACCTTCTTTTGAGATCTCTTTTTGATGTGAATAGTTATGAAGTGGATTGTGTTTTGTATAAAAGTTTGGTTATAGATTTCAATATGAAAAATATGGCCCTGCTTTTCTATCCCATCGTTTTATTGTCTGGGGATTTTAACTGCTTTCGCATGTGCTTAAAAATGAAAGGGTCGGCGATACATTGTCCTGGGATATCGCATTATAAAATCGACCAAATAGAAGGATGTGCACGTGCCTGAGGATCGGGGCGTGACATTTTGACTTTTTAGTAAACGAGTTGAGTTACGGGGAAATTTCTCCAAGTACGAAAACTTTTTGGCGCGAAAGGCGAGAGTACAAGCGGATTTTCATTGCACGTTATTAGTTTAGAAATTATATAATTTATATTAATTGATATTCTTTTAATGACCATGAAGGCAAAGCCCAAGCCCATTCAAATTTTACATATATTTAACCAAAAAATATAGAATTCATATATTTTAATTATGTCAAAATTATACACAATAAGTTTGTAAAACAAAGAAAATTAGAAAAAATAACATTATTAATATCATAACTTTCATACAATGCTCACCTAATGCTATAACCTTTTTGGGATTGGTTAGGCAATATAATTTTCGTCTGATGTTCACTGAAATGCCATAATCTTTTATCTTTTGATCACTTGTACCATCACTTGTTCAAATTGTTTACCCAAGAATGAATGTTCCCACAAGGGCCGCTGGTCTACCGCTGTCCTTCTTGGTTTTCCACTATTTGACGCTTCCTCTTTTCTCCAAATTTTTAAATTTTTCTTAAAATTTGATGACATGGCAGCTATATCAATGCCTCCATCTTCAAGGGAAAAAAAATCACGCTCGTTTTTTCTATTAGCTGAATTGGATGAAATTAATAGCGAGACTTGATCGCACGAATTTAATGAGTTTTAAAATTTGATTGTACTTTTTGCAAGGGATAATGACACAAATGGTTTTTAAACTTTGACTTAATATGTAATGTCATAGTTAGATTTTTAATTTAGTCTTTAGATTAAATGCGCTATTTTCATATAGTTTAATGACTAGATTAGATATTTATTAATAGTTCATAAATCACATCAAATAAATTAAAAATTTTAAAAATGACATGACATATTTTGCTAGAGTTTAAAGATCACATTAAACAAATTTCAAATTCAGAGACCGGCTGCTTTTGCATACCCACTCACCATGGAAGTGGCTGACACTATATTTCTGGTAGGCATTCTATCAAAAACTGCTCTGGCCTCACTAATTCTGGAGCACTTACGAGTACATATCAACCAATGCATTTCCTAAAACAACATCATTCCTAAATTTGTCACATTTTACAACACGGGCATGAATTTGCATCCCTTCCTTAAGTGCTGACAAGCTAGCGCAGGCGCTGACCACACTGGCTAAAGTAAACCTCATCTATTTCGAACCCACAATCCATCATGCTCACAAAAACCTCAAGAGCCTCACTGGCCGGACCATTTTGTTCATAACACGTAATCAAGCTGTTCCAAGAAACTATGTTTCGAGAACTCATTTCATCAAAAGCCCTCTGTGCACAAGCCACGTTCCCACACTTGGAGTACATGTCGATAAGAGCAGAGCCCATATGAACATCAGCCGAGCACTCAGACTTCGATATCAAAGCCTGAATCCGTTGGCCCAGATGCATATCTGCTAACCCGGCACATGCGCTAAGCACACTACCAAATGAGTACTCATTAAGCACATAATTCTCCCTATGCATCTTACCAAAACATTGCAGGGCTTCTTCGAACCTTTCATGCTGCGCATAACCTGAGAGTATCGAATTCCATGAGCACTGGTCGGGTTCCGGCATTGACCCGAATATCTTTTCCGCTTCATCAAGAGACCCCGATCTGATCAACCCGCCTAAGATCGCGTTCCACGTGAAGGTATTCTTCTCGGGCATTCTATCGAACACCCTGCGGGCATCGTCAAGGCACCGGCATCTCGCGTAAACGTCGATGAGCCGGTTCTGGATAAAAACCTCGGCGGAGAACGGGGTCTTGATGATCCGAGCGTGGACGCGGCGTGTGTGGCGCGCTGACTTGGACAGGCCGTGTGTGGCGCGCTGACTTGGACAGGCCGCAGCCGTCCAGGAGCTTGGCGAACGGGGACGAGGTGGCGAAGGAGAGGTCGCCCGCCAGAGCCTTGACCAGCGCATGCCTCGCCATTCCATCATATCATCGTACGAAGCGAAATCTGTCGGAGTAGATTTGCAAATTGAATGCGACTGGGGAGTTTCTGTTGACCGTTATATGCTTCCCCCCTTCAGCCAGGCGCGGGAATATGATACGAGCGCTCGTATGAAGTGGGGCAAAGTTGCGGTGGCAAAATGGTAATTTAGCATAACAATCTACTAATTAGACTCATGACTATGAATTAAATTTTTAATTATGAGTAAATCTAAGCTATAAATTGAAATATGGCATATATTTAATATCTTGTTGTAAGTCACTAAATTATGATTAGTCATACTTAAAATCTATACTTATTGCTTTATCAATTATAATTATAAGTTTAAGATAAGTCAATTTAATTTTATTAAGAGATAGCCGGATTATTCACAAATCAAACATACATTCTTGTTTAGTAATTTTGATCATTCTAATTGTAACTCATTCTCGCCAAAAAAAAAAAAATAAATTGTAACTCATCATTATAAAAATGCAAAAACCAATCCTAGAGACTGAAAATTAGATCTATGCTGGATTTGATGGGATAGCTTTTCATTGGCCCCCCCTCGAGGAATAGCTAACCTTGATTTATGAAAATAGCTATTTCTTTTATGCAACTAATCTTGATTTACTTCTTGACCAACTAACAACTAATTGTCTCCTCATGAAAAGATTGAAAAATGATGTAGCTATTGTGATATTTCTATGTTAACTCTCTTGAGGTAATGTCCGTTTTATCTCGTCCCATTTCAAATCTCATAGTTTTGTCTTTTGGCATATAAGCAGACTTTTTCCCATTTTAGTAGTGTTCTAACTTGACTATGCTTAACTTTGGGTAAAACTACCAAGATAGGCGACTGTACTTTCAAGAGGCCACCCATCTTGATCTAACTTGACCACACTTAACTTTGGAGTGGAACTATCTATTGATCTCATGGGGAAGTGCTTGCTTGCACACCAGATGATAAAATTGTGAGGCTTGAAATGGGATGGGTGCCAACAAATAATACCATGAGTGAATTAATCCAGAAACATCACAGTTATTTGTCCTCGAACAAAACATGCAGTTGGATTTTCGATTAAGACGTATCTTCTTCTAGTAAGGTCTGTCACTTTTGTTTTATTTTGTTTAGTGTTTTTTGCTTCTTCTTTTTTTTGTTAAATATATAATTTAGACATTGTCCTGTTATGGTAAGAAAAATCAATTGACCTTCTAAAATGTGCGCTCCTGTGAACCTTTGCAAAAGAAGCCCATCCGAACGCACATCCACTCCGTCAAGGCTTTGCAACTCTTTCGGCTTTATGGGACCAAGAACCGTCACATCTGAGAGTTGTCTCAGGCTTTGGAAAGGTCTATTGATGTTCTTATTTCCTGGCAAAGTAGGATATGTAAAACGGACAAAACTCCCAGGAAGCCTTGGCAAGAACCTGAGGTTCTTAAAAATTGAGAACAAGTTTCCTGAGCTTGCAACTCTAAGGACTCCAGATGGCATAAGCTTTCAATCCACCGAGGATCATGGAGCTTCCTTAAGTCCGTGACTGTCGTAATAATACCTCGACACATATAAACGCAAGCATCTCGGATTTAATAGGCACAGGAGATCTGGAAATGTGTACATTGAGAAAATTACAAGCACAGGTTAATTCCAAGCCCATGGCACCATAGATTATTGCCCATGACAAGATTAATTACTAATTGCACCCGCTAAAAATTTTAGAAGTAGGGCCACAACAGACCCAAAAAAGAAGAAAGAAAGTGCAGAACCGATCGATTACAGTAAGCTTTCACGCCTTCCAGGACAATAGTTCGGTTTTAGCTCGACCTTGACAAGCTCAGAAGAACAACTGATTCCCCATGTATGTTTTGAACTAGTTTCTAAGGAGCGAAAATCAATCCCCTGATTGGTGCAGAAGTGAACTGACGCACAGGAGTTGCGATGTGTTTCAATGCATGTGACCTTGTTAAGGCAAGCTATTAAAGATTAGATGCAGATGGAACAAAATCAATCGAGTCAGCTGCCGAGTGAGTTCATTGGAAGGCTGTTTGCGTATGAATGGTAAGTCATGACTGAAAATAATGAAAACAACTCAATCCGTTCCGAATCTTTTCCTAATCGATCACTGATTGCATCAAAGATTCGCAAGCGGACCCAATTCATGCCAATGTGAAGAGAGAAAATTACCAGAAAACCAAATAAAGATGGGGAGAAGGAAAAAGCAAGACTTTTTTCTAGAGAACATATTCAACTCTCGTGGAACAGATCAGCGGGCAGGAAGACAGGGGTCGCGGTCCCTGGAGGGACATCTCCGCCAGGTTGGATCGCGTCTTGTGATGCCACTCGGGGTTGCCGTTGCATTCCTTGATGGTCAGTGTCTGTTGCTGCTGGTTCTGGTCGAGCTTCTCTCTTGGGACATCACTGATGAGGAAGTAAGATGAAGGGAGGAGAAGGTGAGAAGGTGTTGTTTTGGGGGGGTAGGAGCAACGGGAGAAAAAAGAAAGAGAGCTTCAAAAAAGGGGGGAGAGAGAGAGAGACCTTGACCTTGACGGCTTCAAGGTAAAAGAGAGGAATCCCTAACCCTTTTAATTCTACTGTCTCCATATAACTGCATGTCGAATAGAAGAAATTTCCATCCGCGGATCTATCCTTGGAGGCAACTCCAGTGATTCCTCGAGCACCTTGGTCAGGTGCAACTCCAGTGATTCCTTAAGCACCTTGATCAGGTTAGAAAACTTCTTTGGAGGCAACTCCAGTGATTCCTTGAGCACCTTGGTCAGGTTAGACAACTTCGCTGGCAACAGTTCTAACAACTTTTGCGAAGATTTGCAGCAATCAATATGAAGCTTCTCCAATGATTTTGGCCTATGTTGAACCACAACCAGATGAGGCAGCTTCGGACAGCCTTCTATGGTGACATGTTTGATATTCTTGACGCTTGACGGCAACTTTTCGAGTGATTCACAAGACATTAAATAAAGCTCCTCGAACAATTCTTGCTGATCTCCTACCTCAATCAGTTTAGGACATAGTGATATCGTAAGCACCCTCAGCTTCTTCAAGTGGGTCAGGTCGGGCAACTTCACCAGTGAAGGAAGATGGCAAAGATAAAGCCATTTCATGTTTTCCAAATTTTCGAGGCCTTGAATCTCTGTTAGCTGTTCACAATTACGTACTTCCAATTCTGATAACTTCTTCAAATATGAAAGATCTCCAGACTTTTCCATTGACTTGCACCCACAAATACTTAAGTATGACAAATGCTGGGGAAGCCTAGGTAGGCATTCTAGTTTATTTCCAACAAGTTCAAGCTTCTCGAGCTTCGAAAAGAGATTAAGATCTAAAGGTAGGGAGACCAGACTATTCCAACTCAACAGCAAGGAAGTTAGCTTTCTTAAACCTCCGATCCAGTTGAGGCTTGGAGTTGGATGGAATGAGTGATCAAACTTTAAATCCAACTTCAAAACTCTCAAATTTAATAGGTTCGAGAGATCTGGGTATCCCCTAAATTGACCAATTGTAAGGTATAGATTGGTCATACTTTCAGGAAGCTTAGGTACATCAGAAATTCTTGTGTTCAGTAACATCAAGATCCTCAGAAATGATAATCTTCCGATCTCACTAGGAATTTCCCCAAGGAAATTTCTACAGTCACGAGCATAGACCTCTTCAAGCTTCTCCAACATCCCAAGGGCACTAGGTAGCCTTTTTAAGGGGGTGTGTGACACCCTTAGTACTCTCAAATACTTCATTTTCTCTATTGAACTAGGTAACTCTTGAATTTTCGACTGAGAAAGATTCAACTCAACAAGAGATGCAAAATTTCCAAACGGAAGCTCAGTAATATTTGTACCTCCCAACCTTAGATTCAATATTGATGTTAAGCAACCAGAAAAATTGCACATGCTCAATGATTCACATGAACTTGCACTGAGAGTTTCCAATTTCTTCATTCCTTTCCATTCAGGAATTTTGGTAATGGATGTCCCATCAATAATAAGTTCCCTTAAGGCTTCCAGTTCCTCCATCTTGTCTGGCAACGTCTGAAGTTTCCTACAACCTCCCAAGTTTAATGATACTAAATGATTTAACTTATTAATAGAGCTATCAACTTGAACCAGTTCCGTGCACCCTTGAAGAATCAGTTGCTCTAAATTTTCATGAGCAGAAAGGTCAGGAGTTCTACACAAGTATCTGCATCCAGTCAAATTTAAAACCTTCAAATCCTTTGCCATCTGTAATGAAGAGAAGAAGTTAATTCTGCATCATTTTGAGATACATGACAACAAAGTCAATATAGCAAATTCACGTTCAGAGAATACCATACCTTGAGGTGGTTCCATCCATCCCACTCATCTGTAATTTCACTCCATGATACATCAAGAATCACTAACTTCCTAAGGGAATGTGCAATGAACTTGAAAAAGATAGGAAAGTTATGCAATGAGAGCCATCTCAATTGAGGAAGCATGATCGCATTCCTCCAGAACCAGTTGGTAGAATGAAAATGCGGAAGCATGATCGGATTCCTCAATAACCGGTTGGCAGAATGAAAATGCTGAATGTTGTTCACATCCAAGTCTACACCATCCACTTGAAGAAATCTTAAATTCGGTAGGCTTATAGATTCTTCTTTCTCAATGAAGTCTTGAAATTGATGATCAGATTTGAGACTTATTGCTTCAACATTTTCTCTTCCCTGCCAAAGCAAAAAAATTAAACAGAAGCTAGTGATCACATAATTGCCTGTTGAAGGCATTCGAGTTTAGCATACTTGAGGAATGTACATGTTATTTATAATTTAAAATTAATTTACAATATAATTTACAGATAAGCATGTAGTCCTACTAAGCACACAGTAATGACTCGGTTTAGATAAAAGCAAATAAGCAAAGTCAACGTGTATAAGTCGTCTCTTTGAATAGGAATAACATTGCAAACACTTTACCTCCTTCATTTCAAGAACAACAATTGCTTTCTCTTGATCCCACACCCGACTTTGCTTCTCTGGTTTATAATCACCAGTCTTACAAATGAAATCTCGCCCAAGGTCTCTTACAATATCATGCATCTGCAGTTGGTTATGTTCTGTAATCTTTATTAACGACATCTTTTGGAGGATGCGAAGATAAAAGTCAGGTTGAAACCCACAACTTTCCCACATGTGCCTCACAATTCTCACATCAAACCCAACGAAGAAGCAACAAACATCGAGAAATATTTTCCCCGCTAGTGGTGGTAATGCCTTAATACTGATGTTCAACTTTTCTTCAACTTTTTCATCAGGAATAGTTTCCAGCTTCTTTAATGTGGTCTCCCAATATTTTCTGTCTTCCTCAGCTAAATGAGAACCTATGATCTCAAGAACCAAAGGAAGACCACCGCAGATTTTTATCGCTATTTTCGAGAGGCCGACGTATTCAGTCGGAGGATGATCACTTTTAAAGGCATGTCTGCTAAACAGTACGAGGGAACAATCAAAATCCATTTCAATAAGTTTGTGCTTCATATCAACATGTTTGAGAACTTCCTCGTTTCTTGTGGTGATAATAACCTTACTTCCTCTGCAAAACCAGCATTTACCCATCCCCACAAGAACATCCAGCTCAGTCTTTTGGTTGACATCATCAATTACAAGTAAGACCTTTTTAGAGGATAAACTCTTCTTGACCTCAGTTATCCCTTCTGCAATGTCATGGATTGGCAGACATTTCCCTTTTTGGAGAGTAGAGACAAGCTGATCCTATGAACTCAAAATTCCTTTATGTTGAACGCCAAACAAGAAGCAACAGTTATCAAAATTAGCCGACAATTTAGTATAGACGATTCTGGCAAGAGTTGTCTTTCCGACACCACCCATTCCATGGATACCAATAATCTTTGTTTCAGAGGTGTCTTCACCTATCATTTCCATGATCTCGTCCACTTGATCATCCATTTCAACCAAGCAATCAGGTGCTCCCAAGCAATTCTTTTTCAACTCGAACAAAACCTGATTAACAACTTCGTTCGTGAGCTTGCCTTTGCCTCTGATAGTTTTGAAGTAAAAGAACGAACTGTTAAATCGAGATGAACAGAATAATATTTAAGGTATGAACAAATCGTGCACAATAATAAATTCAAGCACCTGTTATTAAGTTCGCATCCCTTTAATTTTCCAACCTTGTTGAGAGCTGCCTTCCAGTTCTGAATAGTCTTATTGGTGTAACATTGCTTATTTATGTGTGACTGGATGGCATCACCGTAGGTTGCAGTCTGCTTACGAACCATTCGTGGTTCAACGTCGTAGAAAATCGGTATGATCTTTTGTCCGCACTTTTCCTTGCACTTTACCATCTAGGCCACTTCCATGAGGCACCATTTACTGGCAGCATATTCTTTAGAAAAGATAGGAATTGAGATTTTCGACTGCTTAATCGCATGGAAAAGCTCTTGGCCAATCTCTTCCCCAACGTGAAGCTCTTCATTATCTCTAAATGTTCGTATTCCGGCATTAGTGAGGCTGTGGTAAAGGTAATCGGTAATGTCATTACGAGTATCCGATCCTCTAAAGCTTAAGAATACATCATAATAAGGTTCCTTTGGCTTCTCCATTTCCTGAATTTTCAGAGGACTTGCAAGGACTTGATATCCCACCTGAAAAACGTTTTTTTATGAAAGTGGAGTGATGATGATCATGATTTCTCTCAGAACATCTTTTCTTTTCTTTTTTTCTTTTTTTTCAAGTCACTATAGAAAGAAACCTCAATGACAAATGCATGAGCTCCGTCAGGGGCCTTGCACTAGACACCAAAATATGTTTGCTTACTTTATAAAAAAATATAGTAGAGAAGTCAAACCATCTCAATTCTAAAGGAAGAAATTTCCAAATTGTTGCAGAATTATGGGTTTTAGTGCACACTCCAGATTGATCAGAAAGAAGAAGAAGAAGAAGAAGAAGAATATTTCATGTGAAGATAAACCACTGTCAACCTATATTTGCCTTAAAACTCTTTCTTTGTGTGATAAAATTTCTCCTGAAAGGTGATGTTGAATGTCCTCTGCACATAAGCGCCTAATGTTGCTTGTTGGTTGACTAATTATCTTATTATCTGATAAGAAATTATGATCAAACCTTCCTAATTTCGTTTAACCAAAATAGATTTGACAAAGACATTCCACAACAATCATTTAGTTGCTTCCTCAACCTTAACAGATGCTGGTGAAGAACTCATTCCCCTATGACGATCTCATTAGAATAATGAAATCAAGGAATTACACTAAAGCAAATGCAAGCCTCACCATATTGGACCAGTTTCTTCAGATCATAAACCGGTCCTAATTACAGCCATCTCATAGGTTATCAAAAAACAGATACACGGTCATGGGCGAGCATCAGTTAGGGTTGAAGCTATTATCCACACTTGCCAGAAAGTACCAGCATATCAGAAAAATGGGATTTACTCATTAATCATTTATGGGTTAATAAGATTTCAACAGAAAATAAAAGCATGAATGCTATATTACTGTTTTTTCCAGAAAATAAGTTGGAAAACACAGGAGTGTAGGGACGAGAGCCGCATTTTATGAAAGCAGAGAGTTCCGGTTCACCACAGAGTGCAACAGTGTAGTGTATTCAATCCGTCTCTACTGTTAAATACAGAGTTGAGGGTATCAATTTTCTGCCTAGAAGCGTTCTTCCTGCTAATCACTAGACAATTATGTACGAATTTGTCATATCGAAGTCTCTTAAAGATACCACCATCACTATTTGCACAAAAAAAAAAATCCCATAAAAAAAAAATGAAATCAACAGATCCACCCTAACAAATTTAGCTTTTAGCGCCAGCAATCCACGCGAAAACACAGAGAGAGAGAGAGAGAGAGAGAGAGAGAGAGAGAGAGTACGTGAGTGGCGAGCTCGTAAGACTGAGCGTTGTCGATGATGGAACCGGACTTGCCTCCGCCTTCGCTGCCGCCGCCGCCCTTCCTCCTCTTCTTCTTCTCGCCGCTCCTCTTCTTCAGCTTGTAGTCGCGAGGGCCGCCGCCGCCGCCGCCGCCTTTGAGGAGCTCACTCCGAGGCTCGACACCGCTCGCGTCCGCTTCAGCTTCGTGCGGTCTCTTCTTCTTCGCCACTCTCGCTCTCCGATATCAGAAAGTTTCGACTTTTCGACATGGTACGAGGTCGACTGGTCAAGGGTTTAGGCGTCGATCTTGGTGGTGGTATTGCGTTTCGGGATCTGAGGCCCGACACTTGCACAGATGGAAGCAGATGAGCAAGGTTTTAGCACCGGACTAGAGTCAGAGGCTAAAGCTATTAGTGTTAGACGCAACTGACTGTGATCAGTCATGAAGTCAACTGAGAAAGAATTGATACTGATCTGAGAGTCCCTCTCTTGTTTCCATCAAATTCTGCATCTAGTTGCCTTACAGAACAGACCCAATTCATTATGAAGAAGGCAATCAACGAGAGGAAATTACCGGAGATGGAGGGGGTGAAGATGGAAGGTCCGGATCAAATGCTGAGAAGCAGATAAAAGATCCCAAAAATAAACGCTCTTGGCTTTCGAGTTCAGCTGAAGAGAGGCAAGACATACATAAGAAGGTGAATTCACCCTTCTTCGCCGTGCCCTTCCAGAAAAGTGAGGGCTTGCTAGTTGCAGGGAAATTTCAAGCAGACCGTGAAAGAGTGAATACGCGTTGCTGTTGACTTTCCAGGTAAACGAGTCGAGTTACTGGAAAATTTCTCGTAGTCCGAAAACTTTTTGGCACGAAAAGCAAGAGCATAAGAGGATTTTCATTGCACGTTATTAGTTTAGAAATCATATAATTTATATTAATCGATATCCTTTCGATGACGATCCTCGTCATTGAATTCATGTATCAAATCAAAAAATGTTGAATTCATGTATGTCAAGAGTTATACACAATGAGTTTGTAAGATAAAAAAGTTTGTAAGATAAAAAAGTTAGAAAAAATAATACCATAAATATTATAACTTTTGTACAATATTCACTTAAGTGTTATAAATTTTTTGAAATTAGTTAAGCAATATAATTTTTGTTTGACACTCACTTAAATGCCATAATCTTTTATCTTTTGATCACTTGTGCCATGACTTCTTAAAATTGTTCATTCAAGAATGAGTGTTCCCGCAAGGACCACTGGTCTACCACTGTTCTTCTTGGTACTCCATGTTCGGCGCTTCCTCTTTTCTCCAAATTTGTACTTTTTCTTTTTGAATTGTTCTTAAAATCTGCTGAAATGGCAGCTCTATCAATGCCTCCATTTTCAAGGAAAAAAAAAATCGTGTCTGTCTTTTCTATTAGTTAAATTTGATGGAGTTAATAGCGAGATATGATCGCATCAATTTAATGATTTTTAAAATTTGATTGTACTTTTTAAAAGTTTTAAAATTTAAAAGCATTTTTGCAACATATTTTAAGATTTATGGAGCATTTATCCTCTCTTATGGGATAATAACATAAATGGTCCTTAAACTTTAGCTCAATATATAATGTTATTCTTATATATTTTAATTTGTTCAATGTGATATCTAAAATATTGATACATGTTCAATTTAGTCTTTAGATTAAATGCGTTATTTCCATATAGTTTAATGACTAGATTGGATATCTATTAATAATTTATGGATCATATTAAATAAATTAAAAAATTTTAAAATGACATAACATATTTTATTAGAATTCAATGATCACATTAAATAAATTCTAAACTTAGAGACAACATTAGATATTGGACAAGATATATGGATTATTTATGTCATTTTTTTCATTTTTTTTTAAATCTAAAACTCCAGAGACTTAAGGATAGACAAATAAATTCACATATATTTTTTTGATAATTTTCTGAAATCTGAACAATAATTTAAATTTTAACAAAAAGGTAAAAAAACTACTATTAACTTCTTTAAGTCCTAGCAAAGAGGCACTAAATCAATTAACTTTCGCCATTTCTTTACGATGTCCCTTCGCGTGGGCACCATTTCATGGGAGAGACGACTGGTGCATTGACGCTCAGGAAAGTGACGAATTGCTAGTAGTTGAAGGGAAACTTCAAGCCGACCTTGAAAAAGGGAGTCCGCGTTTTGCTTTTGACTTTTGGGGTAATTGAGTTGAGTTCCCGGGAAATTTCTCCAAGTCCAAAGACTCTTTGGCACGAAAGGCGGAGTACAAGAGATTTTCATGCGTGTTATTAGATTAGAAATCATTCCATTTAGGCTAATTGATATTCTTTTAATGACAATAAAACCATTCTTTTGTAGGTGAAACCCAGGCCCATTCAAATTTTACATATATTAAACCCAGAAATGTAGAATTCATATATTTTAATTAATTAAGACGAATAATATGATTAAAATAAAATAAGAAAAATAGATTAATATGTTGATGCTATTTAATCAAGTAAAAACTATACCATTATAATATTCTTAATTTTGAAACAACGACAAGTAAATTAATTTAAATTTCTAGTACCGAGATATAATGCTATCAAATATCTATATTATGAAGAAAATGCGGTCATATTGCAAATACTATGTTAAAAATTGGTATCTTTTTTTCATTACATTCTCAAAGTTTCTTTTTTTTTTTTTTAATACAATCAATAAATGAGTCTTTGTTTCATTTTGCTACCTACATTTTTGTTAGCTTTCTTGGGAATCCACCGATTGAAAGTAGTGTGAGTCCTCGCTCAATTTGATTTTGTTAATGCTTTGGTTCATTTACGCATTTAATCTTTTTTTATCATACAAAATACAATGCAATGGAGGGATATGCACAATATTTTTATGCATCAAAATTTCATTAATCATCATCCAACTATGTTTATGTTTATGTGAGCATTTGGTAATTGATATAGTAATAGGTGTTACACTGTTTTTCTTTCACAGAAAGCAAAGGTAATTAATAAAAATTAAATTCAATTAAACTATATCAATTTGGATTGACTTTTAAATTTTTATTTTTATTTTTATTTTTGCTCCATTTAATTTACACTGCCCACGCACTTTAACTCTATTTCAAAGTCCCAAAACTTTCCAAATAGTTATATGTTAACACGTAAATTTGTATTAATTTTTTCATAATTTTTTGAAATCTAAATAATATTTCAACTTTTTATAGAAAAATAAAATAATTCCAAACAAAGTGGCATTAAAGCCATTAATTTCTCCATTTCATCTCAATAATATTTCAACTTTTAATAGAAAAATAAAATTTATTTTATTTAATTCCAAACAAAGTGGCATTAAAGCCATTAATTTCTCCATTTCTTAGGCATGAGGCTATTGTTCACATCTGCCAGAAAGTATCATCATATCAGAAGAAGAGGAGCGAATTACTAATTACTTATGGAGTTAATAAAATTTCAACAGAAAAAAGAAGCATGGACGCAATAACTGTTTTTCCAGTAAATAAGTTTGAACACATGGCCTGTAGGGATGAAAGCTGCATTTCACAAAAGCTGAGAGTTCCGATTTGCCACAGAGTGCAACATTATAACTCTTCAGTTTGTCGCTTCTGTCAAATACAGAGTTGAAAATATCAATTTTCCGTCTTGGAGCGTTCTTTCTTACTGCTTATTTACCAGACAATAATGCACTAATTTGTCTCCACTGTCAAACAAATGAAATCAACCGATCCTAATTCTAACTAATTCAGCTTTGGCTGCTGGCCGGTTCCTAAAGAGTGTAGATTCAGTCCTGAATTACGTAAACCTCTGAGTATATCAACAAGCCGATGTATAAGAGTGGGATTGTGTTTCAAGATCTGAAGCCTGACTATTTGCATAGATGGAAGCAGATGAGCAGGGTTTACACGTGACTAGCATCATGCTAAAACTGTTGGTGTTAGATACAAATTGTAGCGATCGATCAGGGAGTCAACCATGGAACGAACTAATACCGATAGGAGAGTCCCTCTATCGTTTTCATCAAATTAATGGAAAAAAGGCAATGAATGAGAGGAGATTACCAAAGACGGAGGAGTGAAGATGAAGAGTCCGGATCAAATGCTACAAAGATCCCCCAAATCAATCGTCCTTGGGTTTGAGCTCCGTTGAAGAAAAACTTTTCACAAGATGGCCCGCTGGCCCTTGCGTGCAATGCTCTTCCAGGTAGGTGAGGACTTGCGAGTTGCAGGTGTACTTAAAGCCTGTCGTTGACTTTTGATGTAATCGAGATCAAGGCCGGCCGTTGACTTGCCAATGATTTGTTGGCGCAAACCACCAGAGTTCTAATAGACGAGAATTTAATTCATGTTATTAGTTCGGAAATCATACAATTATATTGATTGATATTCTTTTAATGACGATGAAACCGTTCTTTTGTTGTAGGTGACACCCTAGGCCCATTTAAATTCAACATAAATTGAATCTACAAAGGTAGAATCCATACTTTTAAGTCTTTGAGATGGACTATATTATTCATAGTAAACTTATAAAGACTAGAGTTAGGTCTTTACGGTCCGTTTGTTTCAAGAAAAAATAAATAATTTGGAAACAATTTCTTAAAATGATTACTTGTATCACGTTAAATAATTAGCTAATAAAAAATGTTTTTATTGTGGACAACAATTTATGTCTAAATAATTTCATGGATAATAAAAATAAATTTTGTTTATTCATTTTTGTAAGTGATATAAATAATTGTTTTAGCAAAATCCTTTTCAAATTATCTACTTTCTGCAAAACATGCATACCTTTGAACTCTAAAAGTTATATCATCTAGAAATTGATAAAGCTCCGAAAAGGTTACAATATACGTGGAAGGTAATCGACAATCATTTTTTAATCGGCTATAGAATCTCATTACGTTCATTAAAAAAGAGAGTATATCTTGGATCTCCCTTGGGAGCAGAGAAATACAACGACTTCCAAAAGAGGTACTGAAAATCCTAATTCTAATCTAAGTATAAATTGGAAAGTTACGTGAAAAACATAAACCTTAGTCAATAACCCTTTTGGGAAGATGTGCATAGCACATCATGCATGACACACGTAGAGCACATGCACTATGCATGGCACATGTAAGACACATGAAAATTTCAACGACTGCCGAGCAAAAATGTGTCTGAGTTGCATAGGGTTTAAGGCTCAAATGGGCTAAATTTAAGAATTCAATGATTTAAAGAGTTCTATTCGAATGAAATCGATAAAATCGCCTCAGTTTAAAATTTAATACATTGAAATTGTTGCGGATCAAATGCTAAGAAGCAGATAAAGATGCCAGAACCGAACGAAGAGTTTTATTAAAGAGTCTACTCACCTTCACGTGCCATGCACCTGCAGGAAGGTAAGGACTTGCTACTCATCCCAGACGCATTACAATTTTACATACGTTAAACCTAAAAATATAGAACTCATACATATTATGTATTTGAGATGGATTATGTTAGACTTATTCCCAATAAATTCATAGACAAGAATTAGGTTTTAATTTCAAAAGCTGCATTTGGACACAAAGGAATAAAGCACCAAAAAATTTACAACGAGTCTTCAAAAATAGCTACAGCTGAAATATTCCAGATGATATATATATGGCTTTGACCCAATTTATTTCTCATACGCAGGTAACGGAAACTCTTTCAAAATAGACATCTCTCCAACCTGTTCAGAAGCCATTTGAGTTGCTAATAAATCAACGTTTCCCTCAGCATGGAGAGCAGAGGAAGCGTAAGTTCTAGACACAAGGTTTGCGGTACACATGACCTCTATGATCTCTGGCCAAAGCGGCAATGGAGGCATGAGAGTCTTGCATCAATGTTCACTTGAAGTATGGGGGGAGGAGTCCATTTTGGAGGGTCGTTGTTCACAACTCGTGACTACGAGCAACGTTCCATCACAACTCATGGTAGATGTCCTGTATATGTCGAATTACTGAAGGAAGATCCATTTGGGAACGAGCTTCCAGAATTTTGTTTCCACGCTCCCATAAAACCACTAAACTATTTCGACCATATTGCGAAAATCTTCGCAATAAATGTCAGGTGGAAGGCCGAAAGCGAGGAGGCGCAGAGATCACATAGCACACGTGTAAAAAACAGAACCGCAAAAGAAGTTGATATGTCCAAGCCCCAGCCACCTCGACTCCATACAATTCAGGTCATCCACTCTTCCCCTTTTGTCGGCAAATTTGACTGATCAACGTTCTTCGAAGTAAAAAAGCAGTTTCGTTCTAACTGGATCTTAGGGAGAAATATGACCTTTACCTATGTATGGAATAAATACGACATCTTGGCCATGGAATGTTGACAAGACATCGAATGCATTTTGTGCAGATCTCAACAACCGAGAGCGGATTCTTATGAAGACTGTACTTCTGATTAACTTGGAGGTCAAGGACAACCATGAGGAGGCAGCAACTGGAGCTCAGCGTGCTTTAGATCTTTGTCGAGAGGTCTTTCACTGGCTGTGCTTTATGTATTAATGATAGTATGCTTGATTTCTGTATGCTGAGAAATTGCTTATTGTTTCTAATTTTCAGAGGCAGAACAGGCGGAAATTTTTATTCAGCATTTCCTTCTATTGATGACCGTGGTGAGGGCAAGACTATTGTTCTGAAAGCTTTATGATTCATGTCGTTGTTCTGTTAGTATTTTGTCTGCAAATTTATATGTCGACGAACTGAACTTTGGGTTTCTGTTTGTCCATCTACTTGCACAAGTGGTGATAGACTTAGGCTCCGCATGATAACCTTCCCCAGCCCAAAAATTTCTATTCTTCTTTTCCCCGGAACAAAAAAAGAATAGAAACCTGTTTGATAACGGCAAGTTAGTTTTTTGTTCCCGGGAACAAAAAGTTAGCTCGGGAATGGTTTTGGAATAGAAATGAGAAGTAAAAAAAAGTTGCTTCTTGTTTCTGGGAACAAGTTTAAGAAATAAGTTAATTTTTTTTTTATTCTTCTTTTGCTGATCGCCATTGACCGCTGTTGACCGCTGCCCACCGCCCGCCGCCCACCGCCGCTGCCGGCCAACCGCCGCCGTCACCGCCGCCGGCCGACCGACCGTCGCCGTCGGCCGACCGTCACCGCCAGTCATCGGAGGCCGACCGACCTTCGCCGCCGCCGCCAGTCGTTGCCGCCGCCGCCGGTCGTCGCCGGTCGCCGCCGGACGCTGCCGCCGTCGGCCGACTGCCGCCGCCGATTGCCGCTTGCCACCGCACGGCCCATCAGCCGCCGTCGACCGCAAGAGGTGGCGGCTGATGGGCCGTGCGGCGGCAAGCGGCAATCGGCGGCGGCAGTCGGCCGGCGGGGACGTGCGGCGGCGACGGTGTCCGGTGTTAGCAGCGGTCTACCAGCAAAAATAAAAAACAAATAAATATAACAAAGAAACTGTTTTTTACCAAACGCATTTCTATTCTTTTTCTATTTCTAGAGTAAAAATTTTGTGTAGTTACCAAACGGGTTTTTTTACATAGAAATTGTTCCCCAGAATAGAAATAGAAAAGAACTATTTCTGAAAAGAAATTGTTCCCTAGTCAAGAAATGTTCTCATGCGCACCCTTAAATACATTACCAGATTTCTTCCAACGCTGTTACTGTTTGCTTTGCACGAAGCCTTCCCTAGAAATCTTTCCTTTCTAAGCCCAGCGAGCCCTATTTAATCCATTACACAGCTAATCATTTCATTATACCCTATCCTGAATTTGATCTCTTCTTATGTCAGCAAGACTGAATCAGGCTCTCCCATGTTTTTACGCCTTCGCTTGATCTTGGTATTCCATGCCAATTGTTGGGTTTGATGAGCACTTTCCTTGACTACTCGTTAGTGGTAGGTCATTTTGCAACAATATCTTTATCTGCATAATGAGAATTGTCATTCTCACGCTTTGAATTGAATTTGCTACAGAAGCCTATTCTTTGCTGTTATTGCCAAGCCTGTCATACTAATGCGCTGCATACATCCACTTTCAGATAACACTGCATCGATGTGGAAAAGAAATTCAGAGTCGAACCCTTATCCACTCACTTTATCTCTGGAATGTCGACGCATGATGATGTATTAGTAATTGGAAGCAAGCCAGTCTTGCTTAGGAGCGAAAATTCTATTATTTCTTGTAGTTTCTCTTTTTTTAAGTTTCTTTGTACTGCAGAACTAATTCTGTGATGGTACTCATGTCGAGAGAGCGGAAAGAAAAGGAATTCCGGCGTATTGTATATAATTTCTTTGAATGCGGTGGGTTGAAAACCGCCTCAATTTTCATTTTTATGTATCGTGCATATGAAAAGAAAAACAAGAGAACAGAACCAACCTGACCTGGTCAGTCATTTGGTGATTTGGTTCTGTATTTTTGGCAGGGTTCACAATTCAATCGATCCTATTTATTTAAGATGAGTTGGTTTTTGAAAAGAAAATTACTGAAAAGCAGGAACTTCTAATTTGAGTTCATATAGAAATCGTCAGTTTTCTTGCTGGCTTGTTGGTCATTCCTAGGATCCTGTCCTTCAACTTGCTTTCCTCACTTCCTGAATAAAAATTCCCTTGCGTATTCATTTAAAATAATAGGCTCTGATAATTTGTCGAGATTACCTAGTACTGACACACAAAAGTCATCTCCATGTATGGCTTGCACCAAGGTTTGCAGTTTCACATCTCAAAGGGGAGGATGCTTTCTAGACCTCGGTGCAAGTGTCTTTCAGAATGTCTCAAATGCCAGTCTCTTGAGCCAGTGAATTCTTCTATTCTGCTGTTCCTTCAAGCCGGTGAATTATTCTTCTTCTCTGCTGTTCCTTCGGGAAGACAATGCAGTCCATTGATCCGTCTGTGGAAATTAAATTTCTCCTCTTTCTGAACCTTCAATCTCCTCTGCGTTAATTTGTATAACACCGAACGCTCCAGTTAGTTGTGGTACGCTCTACCCTTATGCAGATCTTCTGCTCCTTATGTCTAAATAGACTTGTGTTTGCATCGTGTTGGCCACAACCCAACAGTGCCAGTGAAACTCGGCCAAACAATAGTGCGCATTAGACACAGAAAAGAGAGCTCTTCTGCTCACGCATTTTATCAAATGTTACTATGGTATGAACGATGAAGAGAAATCGAAGGATAATGACTCTCCATGAACTAACAAACAGCGGCATCAGCCAGCATTTCCATTTCAGAAGACATAAAGTCCGATTCACTCAGCTCCTCATGGGCCTCGTAGTCATCCATAATGGCGACATACCAATCTCACTTCATCTGTCCTAAGAGATCTTAACAAAGAATAAATATCACCCTTATGAGGGTGCCTCTTGTCCTTGACAATGAAGACATGAACTTGACCCTGAATTTCTATCCAGCTACAACCGGGCTGCTTGACTACTCCTTGTTGCCTCATCAGCTTCCTTATTCTGACGACATTGCCCCATTTTTTGCTTTCCGCGTACATGTTTGAGAGCAGAACATAAGGTCTGGAGTTCGAAGGGTCGATCTCTAAGAGCTTCTCCGCTACGTTTTTCCTAGCATTATTTCCTTATGAACTCCCCAAATGACAGCATCAGCTTGCATGGGCATTGCCTCTATTAAGTCCTTTGCTTCACTGAGACAACCGGATCGGTCGAGCAAATCAACCATGCACATATAATGGTCCTTTACCAGTGCCAGACCATACTCCTCGACCATCTGCTTGAAATAATGGCGCCCCTCTTTGACCAGCCCTGCATGGCTGCATGCACATAGAACCCCGATCATAGTGACACAGTCTGGTCTCTCGCCAGATACCAACATTTTCCTGAATATTTCAAGCGCCTTTATCCCGTAACCATTCCACGCATATCCGACAATTATGGCATTCCATGAGACCTTGTCCCTCTCCAACATATTTTTGAACGCCCATAAACCATCTTCCACAGCTCCACATTTAACGTACATGTCTATAAGAGAATTTCCAACAAAATATCGGATTCTTCTCCAGACTGGAAGCGAAATCTGTGCTTCAAGACATGAGCATGAGCCTGCTGCCCCAACTGCAGATCGGCAAGATTTGCACACGCATTGAGAAAATTTCCAAATGTGTAGTGCGTCGGCTCAATGGCTTCCCTCTTCAAAAGGCAGAATAAACCAAATGCTCCTTCATTCTCTCCATTCTGGGTATACCCTGCAATAAGGGCATTCCAAGAAACTACATTCTTCTCCATCATCCTCGTGAACATTACTCCTGCAGTTTTGAGACTTGCTGCTTTTGCATACCTGCTTACCACGGAGGTGGCTGACACTATATCCCTGGTAGGCATTCTGTCAAAAACTGCTCTGGCCTCGCTAATTCTAGAGCACTTAGAATACATATCAACCAATGCATTTCCTAAAACAACATCATTTCAAAATTTGTCACATTTTACAACATGGGCATGAATTTGCATCCCTTCCCTAAGTGCCGACAGGCTAGCGCATGCGCTGACCACACTAACCAAAGTGACCTCATCTATTTCAAACCCACAATCCATCATGCTCACAAAAACCTCAAGAGCTTCACTGGCTGGACCATTTTGTTCATAGCATGTAATCAAGCTGTTCCAAGAAACTATGTTTCGAGAACTTATTTCATCAAAAGCCTTCTGTGCACAAGCCACGTTCCCACACTTGTACATGTCGTTAAGAGCAGAGCCCATATGAACATTAGACGAGCACTCAGACTTCGATATCAAAGCCTGAATCTGTTGGCCCAGATGCATATCTGCTAACCCAGCACATGTGCTAAGCGCACTACCAAATGAGTACTCATTAAGCACATAATTCTCCCTATGCATCTTGCCAAAACATTGCAGGGCTTCTTTGAATCTTTCATGCTGCGCATAACCTGACAGCATCGAATTCCACGAGCACTGGTCGGGTTCTGGCATTGACCCGAATGTCTTTTCCGCTTCATCAAGAGACCCCGATCTGATCAACCCGCCTAAGATTGCGTTCCACGTGAAGGTATTCTTCTCGGGCATTTTATCGAACACCCTGCGGGCGTCGTCGAGGCACCCGCATCTCGCGTAGATGCCGATGAGCCGGTTCTGGATAAAAACCTCAGCGGAGAACGGGGTCTTGATGATCCGAGCGTGGACGCGGCGTGTGTCGCGCGCTGACTTGGACAGGCCGCAGCTGTCCAGGAGCTTGGCGAACGGGTCGAGGTGGCGAAGGAGAGGCCGCCCGCCAGAGCCTTGACCCGCGCATGCCTCGCCATTCCATCATATCATCGCACGAAGCGAACTCTGTCGGAGAAGATTGGGGAGTTTCTCTTGGCCGTTATATGCTTCCCCACTTCAGCCAGACGGGCGGGAATATGTTGAGAGCGCTCATATGAAGAAGGAAGGCAAAGTTGCAGTGGCAAAATGGTAATTTCGGCATGACAATATATTAATTAGACTCATAACCATGAATTATATTTTTGATTACGAGTAAATCTAAGCTACAAATTAAAATGTGTCATAGATTTAATATCTTGTTGTAAGTCACTAAATAAAGATTAGTCATATTTATAATCTATACAACTTATTGCTTTATCAACTGTAATTATAAGTTTAATATAAGACATGTCAATTTTATAACCGAGTTATTTACAAATCAAACATAATTTCTTGTATAGTAATTTTGATTATTTTAATTGTAACTCATCATCAAAAAAATGCAAAAAGCAATTCTAGAGAATAAAAATTGGATCTATGCCCGATTACATGGGATAGCTTTTCAATGGCCTCCCTCCCATGATGAATAGCTAACCTTGATTTTAAGAGAATAGCGACTTCTCTAAAATAACTAATCTTGATTTACTTCTTAGCCAACTAAGGACTAAGTGTCTCATCATGAATAGACCGGGCATAAGGTAGTTATTGTGATGTTCTTGGATTAATCCGAGAAACTGTTCATTTTGGTCCGTCCCATTTCGAGTCTCGTGGTTTTGTCCTTCAAGCATGTGGGCAAGCACTTTTTCAATAGATTATTGTGACATTTTTTGGATTAATTCACTTGGAATATTATCCACTTTTACCCATCTCATTTCAAATCTCATGATTTTATCTTTGGGCCATATGAGCAGACACTTTCTGAGAAGGTAACCCATGTTAATAATATTCTAGTCTAATTACACTCAACTTTGGAGTGGAATTACCATATGGGTGAAGTGCCTACCCAAGGACAAAACTGTTAGGGTCAAAATGGGACAAGTCAAAGTAGATAAAATCTCAAGAGAGTTAGGGTCCGTTTGTTTCGTGAAAAATATCATGTTTCTGAAAAACATTTTCTTGGAAGTTATTTTTCAGGAAAATGACTCTATTTTCCGATATTCAGCCGAAACCTAAATTTTGAAAAAAAAATATTTTCCACCATTTGTTAGCTAATTTAATTGTTTGAGAAAAATTATCAAAAATTGAATTTTAATATTTTAAATTGACCAAAAAATTACTTTTATTTTTTTATATTTTTTAAAAAATGAATTTTTAATTATTTGTAATTTTAAAAAATCGAAATTTTTATTATTTTTTATTTTTTCTTTCTTTTTCTTTTTCTTTTCCTTCCTCCTTCCTCCCTCCTCCTCCTTCTTCCTCCTTCTTCCTCCGCCACTGCCTCCTTCCTCCTCCTTCCGAAGCTGTTGCCTCCTTCCTGCCTAATGATGGCCGGCTTCCCAGTGGCCAGATTCGGCAAGCTCGAGGCTTGGTCGATCTCACTCAAGCTCACCGCGAGCTTCCCAAGCTTTGGTGGAGCCAGATCCAGCAAGCTCGAGCGAGGCCCGAACCCCACCCAGCTCGCCGGATTTGGCGAGCCGTGAGCTCCACCCCAGGCTGGTGAGAGCTCTGCCTCGCCCGATCTAGTGAGGCCCGATCTCAGCTTCACCAGATCGGGCTAGGCGGACCCTTGCCGGCCTGGGGCGAGGCTCAAGCTAGCTTGCGGCCGGTCGCCGGCCGCCGCCAAAGAAGAAGATGAAAAGGAAAGAAAGAAAAGAAAAAAAGAAAAGGAAACAAAAAATTAAAAACTCGATTTAAAAAAGAAAAAAGAAAAAGAAAGCATAAAAATAAAACGAAAATGTATTGGTAAAAAGAAGCAAGATGGAAGAAGTTATGGAAAACGTTTTCCTCACTTTTAAAGGTGTTTTTTCCAATGATGGAAAATATCTTCTTTGACTAGTTCATTTTCCGTGAAACGAATACCAGAAAATCCGGAAAACGTTTTCCCGGAAGTCATTTTCCGCGAAACAAACGGACCTTTAATGTAAAAACTATCACATTATTCTTCCTTGAATAAAATGTGCGGTTGGATTTCGATTAAGATGCATCTTGTTCAAGTAAGTTCTATCCTTTTTGTTTTGTTTTGTTTTGCTTTGCCTTTTTTTTTTTTTTTTGGTTGAATGAATAATTTGGACATCGTCCTGTTTTGGTAAGAAAAATCAATTAACTTCTAAAGTGTGCGTTCATGTGAGCCCTTGCGAGGGAGAGCTTCATGATAAGAAATGAAGCCCATCTGAATTCACATCCAATTCTTCAAGGCTTTGCAACTCTTTCGGCTTTATGCGACCAAGAACCGTCACAACTGAGAGTTGTCTCAGGTTTTAGAAAGGTCTATTGATGTTCTTATTTCCTGGCGAAGTAGGATATGTAAGACGGACAAAACTCCTGGGAAGTCTAGGCAAGAACCTGAGGTTCTTAAAAATCGAGAACAAGTTTCTTGAGCTTGCAACTCCAAGGACTTCAGATGGCGTAACCTGTCAATCCACCGAGGATCATGGAGCTTCCTCAAGCCCGTAACTGTCGTAAGAATACCTCGACACATATAAATGCAAGCTTCTCGGATTTAATTGGTACGGGAGATCTGGAAATGTGAACATTGAGAAAATTACAAGCATAGATTAATTCCAAGCCCACAACACCGTAGAATTTTGCCCTAGAGATTCATACATTCTCTACTTCTGCGATAAGAACTTAAATCCCAACTGATAGTTTCAATTGTTCAAACATGAAACGCAGTCATTAATCATTCAGAAGCCCCTGTAGAAATCTGTTCTAAGTCATCAAAACTAAAGGACCTTTGTGACCATTGCACATGATGACTTATCAAAACCAAAGGACCTTTGTGACCATTGCACATGACCATTAACTAGTGAGGGTTATGTTCATGCTAGACAAGATGTTTTGCCCCTACTTCTTCATTTTCTCAATGTGGAGATTTTCATGGGAAATCCGCAACAATTCTGTGAATATGGTCACCGATGTCTAATGGAATTCGCAACACTGAATGCAACACATTGAACATTAATCTCTACAAATGAATTATGAAGCAAGTCATCTTGAATCCTTGATGAGTTTCTCCCATGATGAGATTAATTACTAATTGCACCTGCTAAAAACTTCAGAAGTAGGACCATAACAGACCCAAAAAAGAAGAAAGAAATTCCAGAACCAATCGATTATAGTAAGTTTTCATGCCTTCCAGGACAATGATTCGGTTTTAGCTAGACTTAACAAGCTCAGAAGAACAACTGCTTCCCATGTATGTTTTGAACTACTTCCTAAAGAGCGAAAATCAATTCTCTAATTGGTGCAGAAGTGAACTGATGCACAGGAGTTGCAATGTGTTTCAATAGAATGTGATTTGGTTAAGGCTAAAGCAATCAAAGATTAGATGCGCAGATGGAACAATATCAATTGAGTCAGCTGCCGAGTGGGTTCATGGAAAGGCTGTTTTCATTCCGTATGTATGACAAGTCATGACTGAAAATAATAAGAACTCAATCCATCCAAATCTTTTCCTAATTTATCACTGATTGCATTAAAGATTTGCACACGGACCCAATTCATGCAACAGCAAAGAGACAATTACCAGAAAATGAATACAGGTGAACAACTGCGTCTATACAGAGTTTTGAGTTGCTGGCCAACCACTGAAATCAGGTGCGCAACCAACATTTACTTTCTACCATTAACCAAACTCAGAAGTCCAAGAGATAAAAGTATCTTAAAAACAACAAAAAGATACTCTAAGTTGGATTCTGCAAGATCAGACTGCGTCTATTCCTCAAGTACTACACTGATCATCAGCACTCAAGAGAACATTCTAGCTTCTCACGCTTGAGTGTATAAAATGATTTTAGCTTCTCGATCCAGTAACTTCTCCAAAGATTTAAAAGGAACCTATTGAAAGTTGCCTCCAACGATTTTACTCTGCCTTGGATCTCAACCACTTTAGGACATCCCCGCAGGTAAAATTTCTGGAGCTTCTTCAGGTTGGTCAGGTCAGGCAACTTGTCCATAGATGGAACTCCTTCAAGTTTGAAGGCAATTGGGTTCTCCAAAACTTGGAGGCTTCCGAACTCTCTCACTTTAGGGCAACGACCAACTTCCAAATCTGACAGCGCCTTCCAATTTGAAAGTTCTATTCACATTTTTATTTCCTTGCATGATTCAGTATCTAAGTACAACAAATTTGGGGGAAGGCCAGGTCAGCAGTGCAGCTTCTTGGAGGGGACCAGTTCAGGTTCCTTGAGCTGTGAAAGAAAAATGATGTCTGAAGATGGGGTGATGAAATAATGAGATTCCAACAGCAAGCATTCCAGCTTCCCTAACCTTCTGAGCTACGAAGGACTTGGAGCTTCAATGAATTTAGAAGCATCATCCAAATTGTCAAAACCTGAATTTTACATGCAATTTGAATATTGAATTAATAAGTTACTTATCATCAAGTGAATGTACATAATTTTTTTTATTACTTTATGTAATTAAAACCTTGTACGGAAGATCTGCCTTAAAAAGATATGTAGAAGCGCAATAAACATCCCTAAACTCTGAACCAACCAATATGTATAATATTTTTGAGGGAATGAGTTGACGTTCAGTAAATGATAGCTCTACTTCCAAAATGGGAGGCCTACCCACTACTCGACCCGAGAACATAACAATAACAATTAGCAAATAAGGTCATATATTATTATCAATAGGAAAACCAATATTCACCTAAGACAGTGTAATCTGTGCATTATATAAAAATGACTAATTATCTGTGCAATGTATAAAACAGAAGCAATGTATGACATTTGTTTTAACGCTAAAATGCACACAATTGATCATACCAAATCTCATTATGCATAGACATGAACAGCTCATCGATAGACACGAGTAAATATCCATTACCTACTTGCTACTAGCCACGACTCATGTTGACTAACTCAACTAACAAGACATTATGACCACTAAATAATGCAAGAAGAAATCATAAATATATATTTACCACGCTTCAACCCATTCATCACAGGTATCCTCCAATGATGATAAATACAGTACAAACAATAATGACAGCTATCCTAGATTCAATTCTCACCAAGATTCATACCCATTTTATTTTCTTTCTTTTCTCAATCTTGGACCTCAAGTTCATAATATCATATATAGGCTATTCAAGTCACATCAGGTTACACAAGTCATATAATTTCATGTATAAATCGTTGTACTTTACATTTTCTCAATCTTATAGAGAACGGTAGAACATCTGTCTTTTCCCAGAATCTTATATACATACTCAGAAAAATTAATTATAGCGTTGGTATATTGCTAACAACACTTGTAGCACACTTGGAGAGTGCAGCACAATGGAAAGTTAGACCAAAGCTATTAAAGATTAGATGCAGTTATGGAAGAAAATCAACCGAGTCAGCTCCCGAGCGAGTTCATCGAAAGGCTGTTTTCATTTCGTAGGTATGACAAGTCACGACTGAAGATAATAAAAAAAACAACTCAATCCGTCCCAAATCTTTTCCTAATCTATCAGAAATTGCATCCAAGATTCGCACGCGGACCCAATTCATGCAAATGCGAAGAGAAAATTACCAGAAAACCAAATAAAGATGCGAAGAAGGAAAAAGCAAGACCTGTTTTTAAGACTCGTGGGAACAGATCGGCTGGCAGGAAGACGGGGTGGCAGTCCCCGCAGGGAGATCTCCGCCTGGTCGAATCGCGTCTCGTTCTTGCTTGCCCTCGGGGTCGCCGTCGCGTTCCTCGACAGTCGGAGTCCGTCGCTGCTGGTTCTGGGCGAGCTCCTCGCTCGGGTCGTCGCCGATGACTGATGAGGGGAGGAAGACGAAGGAAGGAGAACGAAAGAACGTGAGAAGACAGAGGGAGGGGCAACGGGAGAAAAAACGAGAGAGAGAAAGTTGATATTTCTTAAGAGTGGGTCCCACCTTTACGCTTCATTTCGAGATACTATTCCTCCTTTCTTGCAAGGCTCTTCTCTAATAGATCTTTGAAATATAACTCCAGCCACCACATTCTCACATATTTGTACACATCGGATTCCAGGGTCTCCTCCAATCTCTCGCATTCCTTTATAATCACGTGCCGTAGCTTCTTTAAGTTTAAAGGATCAGAAAATTGATGCAGAGACCCGCAGCCTTCTATTTCAAGGAAGACCAATGATTCTAACCTGCCTGGAATCTCAACCACACGAGGGCAATGTTTTAAAAACAAAGAATGAAAGTCCTTGGCATTGGTCAGGTCAGGCAACTTCTCTAGCAAAGGAAGATTATCTATAAGTAAGACACTCAAGTTCTCCGAAGCTTCCAGGCATTGAATCTCTTCTACCTTTTAACAACTAATTATACTATATGCTACTATATGCTTGAAGCTCAATGGATCAGGCAGCTGTTCGAGTGATTGACAGCGCACTAAACTAAAAGACACCAACGATTCTAGCTGACCTCGAACCTCAACCAGTTTAGGACAATTATTTATCCATAAAATCCGGAGCTTCAAGCTGGTCAGGTCGGGCAACTTCACCAGCGACGGAAGATCCCCAAGTTTAAGCGATCGCAGGCTTTTCAAAGGTTCCAGAACTTGAATCTCTATTAGCTGTTCACAATAAGAGACTTCCAATTCTGATAACTTCTCCCAATATGAAAGATTTATCGACTTTTCCATTAACCCAAGCATCAAAATGGAAGTATGACAAATTCTGAGGAAGCTTAGGTAGGCATTCTAGGTTATTTGCGAGGAGTTTAAGCTTCCTGAGCTTCGCAAGGAGATTAATATCTAAAGGTAGGGTGACCAAATCATCACAATACAACCCCAAGGACTCTAGCTTTCTTAACCCTCCGATCCAATTGAGTCTTGGAGTTGGATGGGAAGGGCTTTGATACTCTAATTTCAACATCAAAACTCTCAAATTTATTAGGTTCGAGAGATCTAGGCATCTCATCTGTAGATTATTGGTTAGGACTAGTTCGGTCAAACTTTCAGGAAGCTTAGGTATATTGGAAATTCTCGTGCCCGATAACGTCAAGATTCTTAGAAATGATAGTTTTCCAATCTCACTTGGAATTTCCCCACTCAAATATCTACAACTGCTAGCATGGATCTTTTCAAGCTTCTCCAATGATAGTCTTCCAATCTCACTTGAATTTCCCCCACTCAAACATCCATAACTGCTAGCATAGATCTCTTCAAGCCTCTCCAACTTCCCAAGGGCGCTAGGTAGCTTTTCTAACATGGAGTCAAAGATCCTTAGTATTCTCAAGTTCTTCATCATCTCTATTGAGTTGGGTAACTCTCGTATGCTTGAACAAGAAAGATCTAACTCGACTAGAGATCCAAAATTTCCAAGTGAAAGTTCACTCAGCAAGCGACATGACACTGCACTGAGAGTTTCCAATTTCTCCATTCCGTTCCATTTAGGAATTTTGGTAATAGATGCCCCATCAAGAAGAAGTTCTCTCAAGTCTTCCATTTCTTCCATCTCGTCTGGCAATGTCTGGAGTTTCCCACAATCCTTCAAGTTTAATAACACTAAATGCTTTAACCTACCAAAAGACCTATGGACTTCAACCAGTTCCGTGCACCCTTGAAGAATCAGTTGCTCTAAATTTTCATGTGCAGAAGGGTCAGGAGTTCTATGTAAGTTTCCACATCCAGTCAAATTTAGAACCTTCAAATTCTTCGTCATCTGTAATGAAGAGAAGAGGTTGATTCTGAATTAATTTTGAGATACTAGACAGCAAAGTCAATATAGCAAATTTATGTCGAAATAATACCATACCTTGAGGTGGTTCCATCCCTCCCACTCATCAGTAATTTCACTCCTTGATAGATCAATAATCATTAGCTTCTTAAGACAAATTGTGATGAATTTGAAATAGATGGGAAAGTTATGCCACGAGAGCATTATCAAATTAGGAAGCATGATCGGATTCCTCTGGCACAAGTTGGTAGAAGGAAAATGCTGACCGTTGCTCTCATCCAAGTCTCCATAAACCACTTGAAGAAATCTTAATTTTGATAGGCTTATAGATTCTTCCTTCTCAATGAAGTCTTGAAATTGACGATCAAACTTGAGACATATTGCTTCAACGTTTTCTCTTCCCTGCCAAAAAAGAAAAAAAAAATATTAAACAAAAGCTAGTGATCCCATAATTGCCTGTTGAAGGCATTCGAGTTGAATATACTTGAGAATGTACTTCTTACATATAATTTAAAATTAATTTGCAATATAATTTACAGATGAGCATGTGATCGTACTAAGCACACAAGTAATGACTCGGTTTAGATAAAAGCAAAAAGCAAAGTCAATGTGTATAACTCGTCTCTTTGAATAGGAACAACATTGCAAATACTTTACCTCCTTTATTTCAAGGACATCAATCGATTCCTCATGATCCCACACCCGACTTTGCTTCTCTAGTTTGAAATGAGCTCTTTCACGAATGATGTCTCACCCAAGGTCTCTTAGCTTATCGTGCACCCACAGTCGATTACCTTCAACAATCTTCATTAACGATTTCTGTTTGAGGACTTCAAGAGAATATTCAGGGAAAAGCTTACGGCTGGCCCACATGTAAGTCACAGTTCTCACATCAAACCCAACAAAGAAGCAACAAACATCAAGAAATATTTCCTTCTCTCGAGGTTCTAATGCCTCAAAACTGATGTTCAGCTTACTTTTAACCTCTGTATAGGGACTAGTTTTCAATTTTTCTAATGTGGCCACCCAAGACCCTTTGTCTTTTCTAGCTAAAAATGAACCTATAATCTCTAGAGCCAAAGGAAGATGACTGCAGATTTCTAACGCTTTTTTCGAGAGGGAAACGTATTCTGCTGGGGGATGATCTCTTCTAAAGGCATGTTTGCTAAACAGTAGAAGAGAATGATTGAAATCCATTTCAGTAAGTTCGTACTTAAAATCAACATCTTTGAGAACTTCCTCATTTCTTGTGGTGATAATAACCTTACTTCCTCTACAAAACCAGCATTTACCCATCCCCACAAGAGCATCCAGCTCAGTCTTTTGGTCAACATAATCAATTACAAGCAAGACCTTTTTAGAGGATAAACTCTTCTTGACCTCAGTTATCCCTTCTACAATGTCATAGATTGGCAGACATTTCCCTTTTTGGAGAGTAGAGATGAGCTGATCCTGCGAACTCAAAATTCCTTTATGTCGAACGCCAAACAGGAAGCAACAGTTATCAAAATTAGCCGGCAATTTAGTATAGACGATTCTGGCAAGAGTTGTCTTTCCGACACCACCCATTCCATGGATACCAATAATCTTTGTTCCAGAGGTGTCTTCACCTATCATTTCCATGATCTCGTCCACTTGATCATCCATTTCAACCAAGCAATCAGGTGCTCCCAAGTAGCTCTTTTTTAGGGGTGTGCAACGGGAACCGCCCGAACCGGGAACCGACCGGACCGGACCGAACCGGTCGGTTTTGGGCGGTTCCCATGGTCGGCGGTCCGGTCCCCGGTTCCTAATCTTGGAACCGGTGGCCGGTTGGTCCGGTTCCCGGTTTCAAGGTGGGAACCGGACTGAACCGGACCGACCGGACCGAACCAAATTTTTTTATATATAATTTATATACATAGAATTAATAAAACATATAAACATGATAACTTATTGCAACCAAAGTTGCAATTTGAGGTAGCAACCTTTTATGTGGCCAAGAGACCATTAAAACCCCTTTTGTTAGTCTTTTATTTATAGAAAAAACCTCCTTGTTAGTTTCGATGTGAGATTAAGATTTCAAGAGATCCCGTGAATCACACGAATGAAGTTTGAATATTTTGCACGTGAAACACGTGCGGTTAGTTTTGTTGAATTGCCCGGGAATCAAATTGGATTGACCGGTCAAGAGCACGGTCACTCTTTAGTTCTTTAATGCAAAAAAGTAGAGTCGATTTTTTTGGACCGGACCGGACCGGACCGGAACCGATGGTCGGTCCGGTTCCCGGTCCTAGGACCAAATGGTCCGGTCCACGGTTCGCAATTTTGGGAATCGGTGCTTCCGGTCCGGTTCCCGGTTTCAAGGTGGAACCGGACCGAACCGGGAACCGATCACCCCTACTCTTTTTCAACTCAAACAAAACCTTATAAACAACTTCATTCGTGAACTCGCCTTTGCCTCTGATAGTTTTGAAGCAAAAGAACCAACTGTTAAATCGAGATGAACATAATAATATTTAAGGTATGAACAAATCGTGCACAATAATAAATTCAAGTACCTCTTATTAAGTTCACATCCCTTTAATTTTCCAACCTTGTTGAGAGCTGCCTTCCAATTCTGAATAGTCTTATCAGTGAAACATTGCTTATTTATGTGTGACTGGATGGCGTCACCGTAGGTTGTAGTCTGCTTACGAACCATCCGTGGTTCAACGTCATAAAAAATCGGTATGATCTTTTGTCCCCACTTTTCCTTGCACTCCACCATTTGGGCCAATTCCATGAGGCACCATTTACTGGCAGCATATTCTTTAGAAAAGATAGGAATCGAGATTTTCGACTGCTTAATAGCATGGAGAAGCTCTCGGCCAATCTCTTCCCCAACATGAAGCTCTTCATTATCTCTAAATGCTCGTGTTCCGGCATTAGTGAGGCTGTGGTAAAGGTAATCGGTGATGTCATTGCGAGTATCTGATCCTCTAAAGCTCAAGAATACATCATAATAAGGTTCCTTTGGCTTCTCCATTTCCTGAATTTTCAGAGGACTTGCAAGGACTTGACATCCCACCTGAAAAATGTTTATTATGAAAGTGGAGTGATGATGATCATGATTTCTCTCAGAACTCCTTCCTTTTTTTTCTTTTTCTTTTTTTCAAGTCCCTATAGAAAGAAACCTTGATGACAAATGCACAAGCTCCGTCTAGGGCCTTGCACTAGACACCAAAATACGTTTGCTTACTTTACAGAAAAATATAGTAGAGAAGTCAAACCATCTCAATTCTAAAGGAAGAATTTCCAAGTTATTGCAGAATTATGGGTTTTAGTGCACACTCCAGATTGATCGGAAAAAAAAAAGAAAGAAAAAGAAGAATATTTCGTGTGAAGATAAACCATTGTCAACCTATATTTGTGTTAAGACTCTTTCTTTGTGTGATAAGATTTCTCCTAAAGGTGACGTTGAATGTCCTCTGCACATAAGCGCCTAAAGTTGCTTGTTGGTTGACTAATTATCTTATTATCTGATAAGAAATTATGATCAAACCTTCCTAATTTCATTTAACCAAAATAGATTTGACAAAGACATTCCACAACACTCATTTGGTTGCTTCCTCAATCTTAACAGATGCTGGTGAAGAACTCATTCCCCTATGACGATCTCATTAGAATAATGAATCAAGAGATTACACTAAAGCAAATGCAACTCTCACCATATTGGACTAGTTTCTTAAGATCATAAACCGATCCCTAATTACAACCATCTCATAGGTTATCAAAGAACAGATACACGGTCATGGCTGAGCATCAGTTAGGGTTGAAGATATTATCCACACTTGCCAGAAAGTACCAGCATATCAGAAAAATGGGATTTACTCACAAATCAATTATGGGGTTAATAAGATCTCAACAGAAACTAAAAGCACGAATGCTATATTACTGTTTTTTCCAGAAAATAAGTTGGAACACACAGAAGTGTAGGGATGAGAGCCGCATTTTATGAAAGCAGAGAACTCCGGTTCACCACAGAGTGCAACAGTATAGTGTATAGTTAAATAGAGAGTTGAGGGTATCAATTTTCTGCCTAGAAGCGTTCTTACTGCTGATCACTATACAATAATGTACGAATTTGTCACATCGAAGTCTCTTAAAGATACCATATCACTGTTCGCACAAAAAAAAAAGATCCCATCAAACAAATGAAATCAACAGATCCACTCAAAACTAATTTAGCTTTTAGCGCCAGCAATCCACGCGAAAACTCAGAGAGAGAGAGAGAGAGAGAGAGAGAGAGAGAGAGAGTACGCGGGTGGCGACCTCGTAAGACTGAGCGTTGTCGATGATGGAACCGGACTCGCCTACGCCTTGGCCGCCGCCGCCCTCCCTCCTCTTCTTCTTGCCGCTCCTCTTCTTCGGCTCGTCGTCGCGAGGGCTGCCGCCGCCGCCGCCGCCTAGGAGCTCACTCCGAGGCTCGACACCGCTCGTCTCCGCTTCAGCTTCGTGCGGTCTCTTCTTCTTCGCCATTCCCGCTCTCCGATATCAGAGAGTTTCGATTTTTCGACACGGTACGAGGTCGACTGGTTAAGGGTTTAGGAGTCGATGTTGGTGGTGGACCGGTGGTATTGCGTTTCAGGATCTGAGGCCTGACAGTTGCATAGGTGGAAGTGGATGAGCAGGGTTTTAGCATGTGACTCGAGTAAGAGGCTAAAGCTATTAGCGTTAGACGCAAATGGCAGTGATCGATCACGGAGTCAATTGAGGAAAGAATTTGATGCTGATCTGAGAGTCCCTCTCTCGTTTCCATTAAATGCTGCACCTAGTTGCATTACAGAACAGACCCAATTCATTAAAACAAAGGCAATAAACGAGAGGAAATTACCGGAGATGGGAGGGGTGAAGATGAAGAGTCCGGATCAAATGCTGAGAAGCAGATGAAGATCCCAAGAATAAACGCTCTTGGCTTTTAAGTTCAGCTGAAGAGAGGCAAGACTTTATACAAGACGGTGAATTCACCCTCCCTCGCACTGCCCTTCCAGGCAAGTGAGGACTTGCTTTTTTGCAGGGAAACTTCAAGCGGACCGTGAAAAAGTGAATACGCGTTGCTTTTTCACTTTTGAGGTAATCGAGTTAAGTTACCGGGAAATTTCTCGAAGTAAGAAAACTTTTTGGCGCGAAAGGCGAGAGTACAAGAGGATTTTCATTGCATGTCATTAGTTTAGAAATCATACAATTTATATTAATTGATATTTTTAATGACGATGAAAGTGAAGACGAGGCCCATTCAAATTTTACATATATCAAACCCAAAAATAGAGAATTCATATATTTTAAGTATGTCAAAGTTATACACGATGAGTTTGTAAGACAAAAAGTTAGGGAAAATAACATCACAAATACTATAACTTTCATACAATACTCACTTAAGTATTATAACTTTTTATGATTGATTGAGTGATATAACTTTCATTTTACACTCACTTAAATGCCATGATCTTTTCTTTTTTTTTCCAATCACCTATGCCATAACTTTTTAAAATCGTTCACCAAGAATGAACATTCCAGTGAAAATCGCCATCTGTCACTATCTATCTTGGTTATCCACTATTTGTCTCTTCTTCTTTTTTTCCGATTTTTTTCTTTTTTCCTTTCTATTTTTTTCTTAAAATTTGCTAACATTGCAGCCATATCAATGCCTCTATCTTCATAAAAAAAAATTAAAAAAAAGTCATGTTAATTTTTCTTGTTAGTTAAATTGGATAGAGTTAGGCCTTGATTGCACAAATTTAATAAGTTTTAAAATTTGATTGTACTTTTACAACATATTTTAAGACATATGGAGCATTTATCCTCTCTTAGAGGATAATAACACAAATGGTCATAAAACTTTGGCTTAATGTATAATGATATCCTTAGATTTTTAATAATACGATCTCTAAAATAATTATTGATGTTCAATTAAGTCTTTAGATTAAATGTGTTATTGCCATGTAGCTTAATGATTAGATTGGACATTTATTAATAGTTCATAGATCACATTAAATAAATTAGATTTTAAAAATGACATAACATATTTTGTTAGAGTTTGAGGATCACATTAAATAAATTCAAAATTTAGAGATAGCGTTAGATATTGGACCAAAATTTTGGGATTATTTATGTCTTTTTTCAATTTTTTTAATCTAAAATTCCAAAAACTTAAGGATAGATAAATAAATTCACATATAATTTTTTGATAATTTTCTGGAATTTGAACAATAATTTAAATTTTAACAAAAGGTAAAAGAACTACTATTAACTTCTTTAAGTCCAAGCAAAGAGGCATTATATCAATTAAATTTTCGCCATTTCTTTACAATGTCACTTTGCGTGGGAACCATTTTCATGGGAGGGACGACCGGCGCATTGACACACAGAAAGTGTGGACTTGCTAGTTGTAGGGAAGCTTCAAGTCGAATGTGAAAAAGGTGAATACGCATTTTGCTTTTGACTTTTGAGGTAATCGAGTTGAGTCTCTGGAAAATTTCTCGAAGTCCAAAGATTCTTTGGCACGAAAGACGAATGTGCAAGATATTTTCATGCATTTTATTAGTTTAGAAATCATCCAATTTATGCTAATCGATACTCTTTTAATGACGATAAAACCCTTCTTTTTTAGGTAAAACCCAGGCCCGTTCAAATTTTACATATACTAATGTGGAATTCATACGTTTTAATTAATTGAGATGAATTATGTCCAAGTAAGACAAAAAAAATGTTAGGAAAAGTAACCCTACAAATGATATAACTTCCATACAACACTCACTTGAGTTTTATAACTTTTTTAGGATTACTCAAGTGATATAACTTTCTTTCAGTACTTACTTAAATGCCATAATTTTTTTTTTTAAATCATTCACCCAGTGTCAAAAATTCGACGTGGTATAATATATGTGATCAACGTTTTTAAAAGTCATAGCAGTTAAGTAAAGTTATGACATTCAAGTGTATATTTTTTTAAAAAATTACGACACTTCAATAATGGGAAAAATATTAATTATGGCAGTCAAATTAATGTCGTATGAAAGTTATAACATATATAGTATTTTATTTGTCAAAAGTTGTATTCAGCCGGAAAGGAGTAAAGCTCCAAAAATAGTTGCAATAGTAGTGAAAGCTTACCAATTATAGGTGGTTCAAACAGAACTTCCACGACTGGAGACATCAATATGTGCAACCATAGTAGTATGTCTGGTCAGCATTTAGTAAGTTGGGTAGACATCAATATGTGCAACCATAGTAGTATGTCTGGTCAGCATTTAGTAAGTTGGGTAGCCACCCGACCTTTATTTAGTTATAATAAATATGGGGTGAAATGGTAATGTTCATATCACCACCAGAAGGCAAGGCATCCTGAAATTTTAACCTAGGAAAATTTTAAGAGAAACTTAACTATCCTATAGTCCAAAAGTTGGAAATAACAAAATTATAAGTAAATCATTAACTACAAAATATAAGTCAACTTAACTTATTTTTATAAATTATTTATGATTAAACATAAAAATAATAATATGTTGATATGCATCGATGATGATTAATCAACAAACGAAGTATTCATTGTTTTTAAACAGTGACTGGTAAATTAATTTGAATTACTATCATGATATTATACTATAGATATCTAAATCTAAACTAAATGCAATCACAGTGTAAAATCTATGTTGAATATTGGTATTTTTATTGCATTTTATTCTCAATTTGGTTTTCCTAAAAGTTGACGTGTTGTGTTCATTTTAAGAGAGGCGTTGAAGTGGTTGCTAATGCCAAATGTTCTATTTTGTAATGACGATATGAATTTTTTTTTTTTTTGAAAATTTTGGAGAAATAAAGATCTAAAAAAAGGATAGAAAAATCAAAAGAAATCATTCTAGAGAGGTGAATTCGTCTCCATCAAGTAGTTTTGAACATCATTCATTTAGAAAGAAAAAAGAAAGATGCTCCGCACAGTGTTCTGGACAGTGGAGATTACATTCGTTGTTGCACGAATTCATCCTCCCATAATCAAATTTAATTCATGAAATTTATTTGTGCAATGAATAAAATAGATGCACTCCAATGCACACAATTCAATTACTAATCTCATGAGCGCAATACCCATTGCTCATCCATATACACGAGTGAGTATCTATTCCCTACTTGTCACTTATCATAACTTATCTCGACTAATGAGACATCGTGACCACCAACTTATCAAATAAAGTCATATAAACGTTTTTGCCATGCTTTAACCCATTCATCACGGGTGTCCTCTAGCGATGATGATTATATCACTCTAGAGCCACATGATGATGGCTATTCCAGACTTATTCTCATCAACATTCATACCCATTCTATTTTCTTTTCCAATCTTGAACCTCAAGTTCATAATGTCACATTTGGGCTATTTAATTCGCATTATGTGACCCAAGCATACCATTTCGCATTAAGGCCCATCTTAAATGGTAGAATATTCGTTTTCTCGAAAGTCCTATAAACATACTAAGGAAAATTAATTTTAGTGTCGGTATATTACTAACAACACTTGTAGAATTTCCATGGAGTTGGTACTTTACTTAATTATTAGAATATTGATAAATTCCTAATAGTCTTGTTCATTAACTTACAACAATGGCAAAATTTCAAAGGAATTGATAATTTGCTACTTCCTTATATTGATAAATTTCTAATAGTGTTAGTAATTTGTGTAATATACAAGTAGAATACAAGAAGATTGGGTAATTTATGGCACGTTTGGTAACATTTTCTGTTTAAAAATTTTTCCAGGGAACAAAAATAGAAAAAAATATTTCTGTTCTGGGGAACAATTTTTGAATAAAAAAACGCATTTGGTAAACTTGTTTTTTTTTTGTAAAGGTAAGATTCATTTGGTAAACTTGTTCCGGGAATAAAAAATGAACAAAAGCACATTTGGTAAATTTGTGTTCTTTTTTTGTTTCTTTTAATTTTAAATATTTTTATTTTTATTTTTATTTTCTTTTTTCTTTTTTCTTTTTTTCTTCTTTTGGCCGGTCGCCAACCTCGGCCATGTCGACGACTGGCCGATGAGGGCCGGCGGCCTTGCCTAGCCACGGCGAGCCTCGCTGGTGGCTAGGCGAGCTTGAGCTCGTTGGATCTAGGCGAGCCCAAGCTCGCCTCGCCAGTGGCCAGTGACACTCAGCCTCGCCGAGGGTCGACGACGCTCCGGTGAGGTCGTCGGCCCTTGACGGCGTCGCCGACCCTCAACGGCCGGTTGCCGGCCATGGCCAAGGCCGATGACCAGTCAAAGAAAAAAGAAAAAGAAAAGAAGAAAAGAAAGAGAAGAAAAAGAGAAGAGAGAGAAAATTTGTTCTAGAAACAAGAAACACATTTTTCTTCTTTCTTGTTTCTATTCAAAATGTATTCCTAGGAACAAAAAAATAGATTTGGAACAAAAACACAAATAAAAGCGTTTCTGTTCTTTTTTTGTTCCTTGGAACAAAAAAACAGAGATTTTGTTCATAAATAGAAACAAAGAACATTAACAAACAGGCCCTTACCGATTTAGTGAAAATTTGGTAAATTTATGATCATATTGATAATTTACTACCGATTCACCTAACAAGCAGGTAACCGGTCATTCTTTTTTTACCAAGAAAATTGGATTTCTGCTATAACAGAAAACATTTAATTTTTCAATTCCATGGCATCGTAGAATTTGGCCCTGAAGTTTCATACGTCTCTACTTCTGCAACAAGAACTTAAATCCCATCTGATAATTTCAAATATTGAAACTTGAAATGCATTAATTAATCATCCAAAAGCCCCCGTAGAAATCTATATTAAGTTATCAAAACTAAAGGAACTTCAAGACCATTGCACACGATCATTGTCTAGGGAGTGTTATGTTCATGCTAGACAAGATGTTTTGCCCCTACTCTTTCATTTCTTCAATGTGAAAATTTTCATGGGAAATCCGCAACAATTCCGTGAATATGGTCGCTGATGTTTGATTGTGTTGGGAATGACTGATTCCCGAAAAACCGGATTCGACACTAAATTGAACCCCTAAATCAAGCGGAAGACAAGCCCAGGAATTCAACACGCATCACCGATCCTAAAGCACACCACGGATTTCGAGCGTACCTTGATTGCCACAGATTAGACACCGACGCCGTCAGAGGAAGAGAAATCGAGTCCTGTTGATCCGGTGAAGCAAAAAGGCCGAAGGGAGTCACTGTTTTTCTTCTGGAAGAAAACGACAGAGAGAGGGAGAGAAAAGACGTACGTTTTTTCCAACGGTGGATTTTCTCTCTCTCTCTCCTCCCTTTTATACCTCTTCCTTTCCACGGGCCGTCTTCCCATGGGCCGGGCTTTCTGGGCCCAACTTGGGCGGACAGGGCCTTAAGCCCAAATCAAATAAAGCCTTCATCTCCCACTCGCACAAGGTGGGCCGAACAGGATTCTCTTTACCTCTCTTCAACGTTCATACTGGTGAATAATCCGTGCGACCAGCATACTTTGAGAGCTCGTTGCTATACATCTGTTAGGAATATATAGCAGCTCATAATGGGCGTCACACTCCGAGTAGATTTAGTATGCAGTACCCTAGATCGATCAATCACATTTATATCTCTCTTTTGATCTCTTTTTAAACAATGATATATATTGTATTCACAATTATAATCATCACAAAGACAGTCATAATTGGTCGACCAGTGAATACAAAACTACAATGTGATTCTCCTAAATCGATCTTCCTCTTTCCTTCAAACTCTCAATTTCAGTCCAGCTTGCTTTTCTAGAAATGCCCCATTAGATCGAATCAAACTCATGACCATTGGCAACACCCTAAGATAGCAAACACTAAATAGAAATCTTGAGAATAAGTAAGAGTCCTGAGGGGACTAAGAATTGAGGAACTCATTTCCTCAAGAGTCTCACACGACATAAAAGTTGAGATCAAACTTCTGCCACTCTTTTTTGGTCGTCTCATGCATACGTAGTATGAAATACGTATTACGGTATTAACTCCTTTCCCATGGAGCGTATGTCTACACCTTTCAATACCGTACAGATGATAGTTCAGACATACCCAATGTCTAACTTGAGTTCACTTATCTACTCATTCACAAAATTCATCAGAACTCACATCTGGCATCTTAGACAGATAAAGTAAAATATGTAGGGTATTTTACTTTCGGACATCATAAGTATTATGTCCTCATCTTAACACTTAGTTAAGGCGACATGTGTATTTTAAGCCTGAGCTCTCGATTATCACCTAGATAATAAGCTTAAATACAGTCTCATCTCTATTTATCACACAGTAAATAGAGACGATTACCCGTGTGAGTGGGCTAATCTCTTATCTGTCCGACATACTTCCTCAACTTAAAATAATGCACTGAGCATTAGGATGCATAAAAATCACACAAAGATTCATAGGCATTAATCAATGAAAAACGAAATTTCATAAATGTGAATAACTTAGGGAAATTACAATCCAGTACATCAGACTCTACGCAATCCTAGAGATTTTACATGACCACAAAACACATCTCTAGGTATTGGCTTTGTCATTGGATCTGCTACCATTCTATGCGTAGATATGTACTGCAAGTTCACATCCTTTCGTGCAACCATATCTTTTACAAAGTTATACTTGGTATCTATATGTTTGGTCTTGCCATGATACTTTGGATCTTTGGTGTACGCTATAGCTGCTTGGCTATCACAATTAACCAACAATGGATTTGCAGCTTTCTCAATAACACCTAAATGATCCAAAAATCTCTTAAGCCAAACTCCTTCTTGTACTGCTGCTGATAACGCCACGAACTCAGCTTCCATCGTAGACAAGGCTATGCACGTTTGCTTCTTACTGCTCCATGATATGGCGCCATTGTTCAGTAAGAAAGCAAAACCTGAGGTAGATTTTCTTTCATCTAAATCTCCTCCCCAATCAGCATCTAAGTAGCCTTCAAGTCGCAGATCTTTTCCTTGATAATTCAACTTGAAATCAGCAGTTCCCTTCAGATACCTCAGTATTCTTTTCACGGCTTTCCAGTGTGCTGGACCCGGGTTGGATTGGTATCTACTCACCATTCCAACTGCAAAACATATGTCGGGTCTTGTACACATCATAGCGTACATCAAGCTTCCAACAGCACTAGCATAAGGAACACGTTTCATCTGTTCCTTCTCTTGTGGAGTCCCTGGACACAGTCTATGGCTCAATCCTTCACCTTTTGCAATAGGAGTGTCTATGGGTTTACAGTCTTGCATACGAAATCGTTCAAGAACCTTATTTATATAGGTTTCTTGCGAAAGAGACAACGATCTCTTCGAACGATCTCTCGAAATCTTAACTCCAAGAATGTATGCAGCCTCACCCATATCCTTCATCTCAAAGTTAGAAGACAACCATCTCTTGACAGTATTAACCAACTCCATATTGCTTCCGGCAATCAGTATATCATCAACATATAATGATATGATCACAAATTGATCCTTGGATCTTTTGATATATACACAATGATCCTCATCAATCATTGTAAAATCATATGCCACTATGGCATTATGAAAACGTATATACCATTGTCTTGATGACTGCTTAAGACCATATATCGACCTCAAAAGTCGACATACCTTTTCTTCTTGGCCTTTCACTATGAAACCATCAGGTTGTTCCATATATATTTCTTCCTCTAATTCTCCATTGAGGAAAGCAGTCTTTACATCCATTTGATGTAACTCAAGATCCAGACTAGCTACTATTGCCAGAATAATGCGAATCGAGGTAAATCTCACTACAGGAGAAAACGTATCTTCATAATCAATTCCTTCCTGTTGATTATACCCCTTCGCCACAAGGCGAGCCTTATGCCTTTCTATTGAGCCATCAGCCTTTCGCTTTATTTTGAGAACCCATTTGTTCCCAATAGCTCTGCGTCTTTTTGGAAGATCAACCAGTTCCCAGACTTGGTTTGATTCCATTGACTCCATTTCCTCTTCCATTGCACGAATCCATTTTTCTTTACTAGGGCACTTCAGAGCCTCATTGATATTTCTTGGCTCATCCTCATCTTGTGGGGCAATCATAAAAGTTTCCCCTTCAATGTCAAAACGTCGACGGGGAATACTTTGGCGACTTGTTCGCCTTACGGGAGATTGTACACTTTGCACATCATTCCCTATTACGCTCCCACTTGGATGAACTCCACCAATATCATTTTCTTGATCCAAAGTCTCAAATAGGGAGTGATCTTCCCCTATTTCGCCCTTCTTAGGAAACTCATCCTCTAAGAATGTGACATCTCGTGATTCATATTCAGTTACACTCCCACTTTCCTGCTCACCAATGAACACATACCCTTTTGAGTGTTCTGAGTATCTTATGAAAATACTCTTCTTTCCTCTGGGACCTAATTTCCCAAATTTGTGAGAGGACTCATGTGTGTAGGCAGCACAACCCCATGGCTTAAGAAAACTTAAGTCCGGTTTTCTACCTATCCATAACTCATATGGAGTGGAAGTAACTGACTTGGAAGGCACACGGTTAAGTATATAGGCAGCAGTTAACAAAGCATCACTCCAAAAAGTGATAGGTAAGTTAGCATGCGCCATCATAGACCTAACCATTTCCAGTAGGGTTCTGTTTCTTCTCTCTGCAACACCATTTTGTTGAGGAGTATATGGAATAGATAACTGTCTTTCTATTCCTTTTTCATCACATAATTTTTTGAACTCATCAGATAAATATTCTCGACCTCGATCGGATCTCAATGCTTTTATTTTCCTGTCTAATTGATTTTCCACCAGGTTCATGAACCTTTTGAAACAACTTATCGCTTCAGATTTATGAGAAATCAAATAGACATATCCGAATCGAGTATAATCATCAATAAAGGTGATGAAATAAACAGCCCCGTGCCTTCCTCTCACATTCATTGGACCACAGACATCAGTATGGATTAAATGCAAAGGAAATTCAGCTCTTTTCTCCTTTCCAAATGGTTTCCGTGTTGTTTTTTCTTCTAGGCAATGCTTACATATGGGCAAATCGACTTTTTCAATCTTACCCAACAAGCCCTCTTTGGCTAGTCTATTCATACGTTGTTGGCCAATGTGACCAAGCCTAGCATGCCACACATTCACATCATTATCATAAGTATTAGAAGATGTGATAAGGGAATAACAAACATTTGCATTAATATACTCAATATCCAATACAATAAAACCATCCAGAAAATAGCCACAACCATAGTAATTTGTCTCCAAAAACAAATTCACACCTCTATTACAGAAGTTCACAGTAAAACCTAATTTAACCAACATCAATACAGACACTAAATTCCGACGAATCTCCGGAGCATACAATACATCATGAAGAAACAAGGTGCGTCCACCACGCATATTCAGTTGGCATGTGCCAATTCCTTTCACTTCAGCTCTGGAGTTGTTTCCCACATAGATCCACTTAGTTCCAGTTGGTACTCGTCGGAATTCCACGAAGGATCCTCTATCCTTCGCTACATGGTCCGTCGCTCCTGAATCCACAGTCCACAAAGGATTAGATTCAGTTAGAAACACAGAACTCGACACATAAGCAAAGTTCTGAAAAGTACAAGGGGTGCATACCTTCTTTGGCTCACGACAGTCGCGAGCATAGTGACCCTTCTTGTCACAGTTGTAGCATTTCACCCTTGCTAACTTCTTCATGTGAGGACGCTTTCCTCTATTATGTTGGTTAAACTTGGGTTTCTTCCCTGAAGGACCAGCTTCTTCCTTGCCTTTCCCCTTATCAAACCAGCTAGGGCGCTTGCGCTTGGAGCTCGAAGCTCCATTTGAGCTAGAACTAGCATGATAAAGTTCAGCATCCGGCTTAGCCGCCAACAGGCGGTCCTCTTCCAGCTCAAGATGACGCATTGCATCCTCAAAGGTTTTGATGTTTTCATTGTGAGTCAGGTGCACCTTCATATGCTCCCAACTCTGAGGCAAGGAACGAATCACCGCTTGCACTTGCTGCTCATCTGTGAGGACATGGCCAGCGTCTCTCAGCTCAGTTATCATGTTTGACATCTTTCTAAGATGTTGCTTCATGGTCTGACCATGAGGCTTCTTATAGGAGTCAAACCTGATAGTGAGCTGCCTCAGTCTAGTCACCGAAGTGTGACCAAATCTAGCTTCCAATGCCTCCCACATTTCCTTGGCATTGTCAAAACGCCGAAACTCTCGCATGACATCATTTTCCATGCTGCTCAACAACGTGATGCGAGCCAGAGAGTTCTTTCTTTTCCACACAGAAAAAGCTTCTTTGTCCCTTTTGTGCTGCTCAGTGGTTCCATCTTCAGGTTCAACCATGGTCATGACAAGAGCCTCTAGTGCTTCTTGCTCTTCCAGCACATACTGGATTTTCATTTGCCAAACTTCATAGTTGTCTCCATTGAGCTTTTCACCTTTGTTCAGCTCAGCAACTATGCTCTTTGTGGCTGAAGCCATTGATCTGAACAAATCAGACAAATATGCACGAATTATTAATGTCTATCATTTATGCATCCCTATTTGCATAGACCCATCATATTAATGAATAATTTTAAGTAAGGTTCTAGAATCAAAAGGTCACTATGTTTCCAATCATCCTCCAAAATCCTAACTTAAAACTATCATCAATATAATTGTCCTATGCAAAATCAATTCTAAGAAGCTACACAAACTTCTAAAACTACCCACAGCTAATTACCCACAGCAACCAGCAATTACAGAAAGCAATAGATAATAGATATCAAATAACACAACAATGCTTTCATCTTATAATACAATCAATACATTGGTTGCTACATCAACAACTATCAGGTAGTCAAACAGTACATAATATGTCCACAAAGCACACTTAACATACATCAGCCAATACAACTAACACATAGTCAGCACACGAACTGGGAAAGATCCTCTTTTGTTCAATTTCTTGATCTTTTCCCTTGAAACAATACAGTAATATTCATTTACAAAATCCATCACAATTTTCTTATAGGAAGCAGCTCCGTTGACATCCCATATGCGATTCAACACATCTTGCCATTCAGGTGGAAGAGTGCTTATGAAAAATCGCACCATCTCTGACTGTGACATAGGACGACCATTCCATATGACTTGTTGAATTTTCCCGTTGACTTCAAGGACATGATCAATTAAGTCACCTCTCTCCCATCGATGATTAGTCAGCTCAGCTATCAACTTAGACAGCCTATCCTTTTGTTCATCGGTCACTGCGCGAACAGGTGTGCGCAACCTCAGGGGAGGCATTGTTCCTGCAACAAATGCAGAACAAATAAGGGATCACATTATAATCCACATAGACTTAATTGAAAAAGAAACACATTCTTTTCCCTTTTTTTTTTTTTTCCGGGTCAACGGTCAACGGTCAAAGTCAACGGTCAACTGTCAACGGCGGTCAACGGTCAACGGTCGTCAACGGTCAACGGTCGTCAACGGTCAACGGTCGTCGGACCGGTCGGACCAGACGGACCGGTCGGACCGGACGAACCGGTCGGACCGTTCGGGCGGACCGGCCGCACGTGCCGCGCGCGTGCGCGGGCTGACGTCACGCAGACGTCAGCGGCACGTGCCACGCGCGTGCCATCGCCAGCGGGTCGGGTCGGGTCGGTTCGCGGGTCGGGTCGCCGCCCGGCCAACCGACGTCATCGCTGACGTCATCAATGACGTCACCCCAGCGGTTACTGACCGTTGGGTGACGTCAGCACGCGTCGGTCCGCGGACCGGCGCGTGCCAGTTCGCCGGCCGGCGGCAAGCACGCGCCGATTCGCCGACCGGCGCGTGTGCCGCACGCGCCTGGCGACCGAACGCTTCCGGGCGCGTCGCGCCCACGCGCAGCGCCTTCCGGCCGCGCGTGTGGGCGCGTGCGGCGGCGCCCGGCGGCGGTCGGCACATCGCCGGACTCGTCTCGACGTCGCGCTTCTTCCTATGCAATCAGAATTTGTTTTTGACATTCGAAAACTTATGAAAAAGGCCTAAGAAGTCTCGGGTGTCGGGATTGTTGTCCCAATCCGTACGGCCGAGAATTTCTTCGCGAAAAATCAATCAAAAACACATCAAATTGATCGGGAAAACGTGAACTAGGGCTCTGATACCAATGTTGGGAATGACTGATTCCCGAAAAACCGGATTCGACACTAAATTGAACCCCTAAATCAAGCGGAAGACAAGCCCAGGAATTCAACACGCATCACCGATCCTAAAGCACACCACGGATTTCGAGCGTACCTTGATTGCCACAGATTAGACACCGACGCCGTCAGAGAAAGAGAAATCGAGTCCTGTTGATCCGGTGAAGCAAAAAGGCCGAAGGGAGTCACTGTTTTTCTTCTGGAAGAAAACGACAGAGAGAGGGAGAGAAAAGACGTACGTTTTTTCCAACGGTGGATTTTCTCTCTCTCTCCTCCCTTTTATACCTCTTCCTTTCCACGGGCCGTCTTCCCATGGGCCGGGCTTTCTGGGCCCAACTTGGGCGGACAGGGCCTTAAGCCCAAATCAAATAAAGCCTTCAGATTGAATTCGCAACACTAAATGCAACTCATTAGACATTAATATCTACAAATGACTTCTGGAGCAAGTCATCTTGAATCCTCGACAAGTTTCTCCCATAACGAGATTAATTACTAATTGCGCCCGCTAAAAGTTTTAGAAGTAGGACCACAACAGACCAAAAAAAGAACAAAGAAGTTGCAGAACCAATCTATTATGGTAAGGTTTCATGCTTTCGAGGACAATATTTTGGTTTTAGCTTGACCTCAATAAGCTCAGAAGAAGAGTGGAGTCCCAGTCAACTCTATTGCATGAGATGAATGAAACTGACGCACAGGAGTTGCAATGTGTTTCGATAGAATGTGACTCATGGTTGAAAAGTTAGGAGAAAAAATTCCGGCGATCTGCTCCCTTCTCCGGCGATGCTCTTCTCCTCCGCCCCTCCCTGAGGAAGGCCTGAGTTGCCGCCTGAGCCTCCTCCTCCGCCTCAACATCACTGCTCCCTTTCCCGCTTCTGCTTCCATAGCTGCAGATTTTCCAGATCTGAAATGCAAGCGACGCTGGCATCACCCCCGTAGCTTGAGCATACCCAGATCTGCAAGGTAACCAGCTCTGGAGCCTCGCCCTTAGCCCGAACGCCCTGCTGCCGCCGCCTCTTTCTCCTCCGGCCATCCCTGCCTCCACCCTCCTTCTCCAACCCTTAGCCAGATCCGATCTTTCCCCAGTTGCAGACTATGATCCTCCACCTCCCGAGACCTCCGTCATTACCGTAGCCACTTCCCATTTTTTTCCCAAAACCAGAACCTGAACCGATTCCAGGTGTTCTTTTTGGGCTAAACAAAGTGTGCACAGCAAGTGTTCGACCAAATTCCTGTCAGGAGGGAATCTAGGAGCTCGCCTGCTCTTCACCCAGTCAGCCTTCCGCCTTCTTGCCAGCTTGATTCTAAGGAGCATTCGGCTGCTGCCCAGCTCCTTTCAGCTGGTTGATGGTTGAAGTCGAGGTCTCTAGTCGGGGTATCGAATTTCATGGTCCAGGTTCTTAAGCATATCGACCCAACCACTTCTGCCCATAGGCTACGACTCATTTCGACAATGATGGTTAGTACGCCGTGTAGAAGAGGCAGTAGCTGGAAAGCCACTCCTTCGGTCACCCCAGAACTTGACGCTTTTTCTGCAGAAATAAAGAACAGCCTCTTCTGTGCAAAGACGGAGGAACCAAAAGTTAGGAGCTCAGAATGACAAAGATACAAGCCTCCCAGGTACAACTTTTGTCGTTCTCCCTAGTTGCGATGATGATACCTTGGCTGCGGGGAATTATTCTACTGGTAAACATATATGTGATAAAAAATTTCTTGAAAGGTGAGGTTGAAAGTCCTCTGCACATGAGCGCCTACTGTTGCTTGCAGGTTAACTAATTATGTTATTATCTGATAAGACATTATGAGGAAACCTTCTCTTTAATTTCACCGAAATAGATTTGACCAAGACATTCCACAACACTCAATTAGTTGCTACCTTGACTGATGCAGACGAGGAATCACACCCCCTATGACGATCTCATTAGGAAAGTGAAATATCAAGAAGTTGCACTGAAGCTAGTTCAGCCCTCACCTTTAGACTGGTTTCTAAAGAGCATAAACCGATCTCTAATCACAGTCATCTCTTAGGTCATTATCAAACACAGTCATCTCTTAGGTTATTAACAAACAGAAGCAGGGTGAGCAGGTGAGCATTAGTTAGGCTTGAAGTATCGGCATTTCAGAAAAAGAGGAGTGAACTACTAATTAATTACGGAATCAATAAAATTTCAACAGAAGAAAGAGGCAATGAATGCTGTAACTGTTTTTCTAGGAAAAAAAGTTTTGAACACACAGAAGTGTAAGGATGAATGTTGCTTTTCAAGGAAGCTGAGAGTTCCGGTTCACCACAGGGTGCAATATTATAGTCTATTCAATCTGTCTCTACTGTTAGGTACAGAGTTGAGGGTATCAATCAAGTAGTGTTCTTACTTCTATTTACCAGACAATAATGTACTAATTTGTAGTATTGAAGTCTGTTCAAGACACCGATATCTCTGTTCACATACGAAAAATCCCATTAAACAAAATGAAATCAACTGATTCCACTCAAACTAATTCAGCTTTTAGCACCAGCCCAGTTCCTATTAGCATAAATTCGATCCTTACTTGTAGAAATCTGAGTTTTATTGACAAGTTGGTGCATAGATGTGGCAGTGTGTTTCCAGATCTAAGGCCCAACCGTAGCATAGATGGAAGCAGATGAGCAGAGTTTAGCATGTGACTGGAGTTAGGCAAAAGCTATTAGTGTTAGATGCAAATGACGGGGATCAATCATCGAGTCAACTATTTAAAGAATTGATACTGATTTGAGAGTCGCTCTATTGTCTCCATCGCATTATATACCTAGTCGCATTGCAGAACAGACCCAACTCATGAAAATAGCAGTAGATGAGAGGAATTACCAGAGGTGGATGGGGTGAAGGTGAACTGTCCGGATCAAATGCTGAGAAGCTAAAAAAGATCTTGGCTCTGAGTTCAGCTGAAGAAAGACTCTTTATTAGACAGCCCACTCACCCTTGTGTCTTGCTGATGCAGGAAGGTGAGGACTTATTAGTTGCAGGTACACTGAAAGCCGATGACTATTGATGACCGAAGGCGCCAAAACAAGGAAGTTGGGATGTAAAGTAACCCTCCTGCACAGAATAGTTGCCTGAGTTATGACCTTGCAAGACAAACATTTGAAGGTTGAGGGCTCTGAAGTGTGTGAAACTGCTTAATACAGTTAACCATGGATGGTTCGAACAGTACTTCCAAGCCATACTGGTGTGTTTGATTAGCACTTAGGAGGTGAGGCGGTCATCCACCCTCTTATCTAGTTGGACTTGGGGTAAAATGAATTGTCCATATTACCGCTAGAAGGAATCCTCAAATATTTTTCTTTTGAACAAGGGAAATTTAATTATCGTATTATTTAGATTTTAATGGTCCAACCACTGGAAATTACAATTGGTTATAAATATTATGGTATTATAAGTAAGCAAAATATAATCAACTTATATTTATAAATTAGCTATGAATACCAATAAATAAATAATAGATTGATACCAAAAATAAAATAAAACAATAGATTGATATATTGACGCACTCCATCTGTACCAATTCCATAAGACACCACTTACTGTTGGCATAGCCTTCAGAGAAGATGGGTATCAAGATTTTGGACTGCTCAATTGCTTGGAGAAGCATTGGACTGATCTCTTCGCCAGTACGGAGCTCTTTGTTATCTCTGTATGCTCGAATTCCAGCATCAATGAGACTGGTATACGGGATATCAGCAATATCCAAGTGTGTATCGGGTCCTCTAAAGCTCAAGAATACTTTGTAACATGTTGACATGGCTTCAAAACTTCAGCGTTTGAGATGATTCCTCAGTAGACAAGCAGCAGCAGCAGAATCGCCAACAGCTTTTGTGATCCCGTTGTCTGTTTTCACCTCTTCACTGGTTTGTACAGAAAGATGGAAACAATGGAAGCGACGATCAATGCTGAGTGCGAGGACCGACCTCGGTGCACCCTCTAAACCTATAAAAACAATGCCGTGAAGATGTCTGTCAGGATGGGAAACAAATGTATGTGAGATCTGCTCAGGTCAATGATTGATGTCAGCCTTTTTTCTGGGTAACATTGTATCTAGTAAATATTCCATCTTCTTCAAAAACTAAATAAGGAAGCTTCCTCTTCACTTCAATCGAGGCATACACGATTTAGTTATTTTTGTTGGCCATATACACGACTAAAACGCGGCCTCTCTATGGCAGGCACGAGGGAGGATAAGATAACCTCGACGGAGCATGCCAACAAAAGAGACAGCTTTTACCGTATTAGTGATGATTACCTACATTTTTTACTATTAATCTTCGTATACAAAAGCTACTAGTCCCTGATATGTTGATGAGTCCGTTAAAACTTTAAAAATTACTCACCCCTTGGAGGAGGAGGAGGAATTGCTTATTGCAAACATTGGTATGTTCATTAAATATTTGTATTATAATAGATAGGGCTTGAAAGGGATTTGCTTCGACCAAAATTCAAGCACGACCCGAAGATTTCAAGCCACAAATTCTGAAACCTCAATCTTAGGCTTGGCTTGAGACAAAATGAAATGGCATGACTAGAAGTAGTTTGATGCAACCGGTTTTCGCACACCTCAATATTAGTCCATCTCACAGGCAACCTCAATGGGGCATTCCCTTATATTGGCTAGGTGCTTCCTGAAGTGCTTCTAACAAGGTTTGGACCAACACCACGAGGAAAAAGGCAAACTCCCATGCTAATTTCTAATATGCTAAGAGTGACTTTTCGATATGAAAATAAATTGCTCACGTGAAAATACTAGTAAGTGATAGATATGCACTTGCTTTTAGGAGCAACTACTAATCATGATGAAAAGATCCCTTCTTAAAATAATTGACGTACGGATAAAAAGACAAAAAATATGAAGAGTTACTGACTAAGGGAAGACTAATAGACGAAAGACTATTTATCCTTATGCAAACATAGAAAAAAAGCTTACTAAGTACTAATGATTACTTATTTTCTTCTAATCACTGCAGAAAATTTACTAATAAAAGTACCTAGTACATTGACACTTACTTTTTCAAGTGATTTGATATCAACCGAGTGGAGGTTTTTCTATCCGATAAAAACATATTATATCTTAAATGAAAACTTACTAATCATGTGAAAAATAACTTCTCAAAAGTATCTATGTATTCTCTTCTCCAGAGCCAGCATATATATAAGTAGTTATAAATTTTAGGGCAATTACGCTACAAAAAGAAACTCTCAACTTTACACTTTTGTTAATTTTTTTTTGTCAAGAATAATGCATACGAAAGAGACGTCAGAATTTATTCTTTTGTGTACAATCCACCCTCTGTTAGTCCATCAGCCAGCAAGGACAAAATGGTCGGTGCCTTATTGATGTGGCGACTAAGGTAACTAATTATCACCATGAAGCGTCATTAATAAGTAATTAATATAAATTGATAGTTAAAGAAGTTACTTTTGAAGATTAGAGAAAAAGGCAACAGAGGGAAAAAGCACGGTGGAAATTGAGAGAGAGGGAGAGATGAAGAGATGACTGATTCAATCACCATGCAATCGCAAACAGTAACGAAAGCAAATCAATGTAAATTAGTTGAAGTTTACGAACAATTTCAAATGGTATTCAGGTCTCAGCACAACCACATCACTACTCAACCTCAAGCTCAATCTTTCAGCTTCTCAGTATTGTTCATGATAAAAAATGTTGACTTCTTGAAACTGGTAAGGTCGGGTAGCTTTTCCAGGGCAGTCAATATGGTGCATCTCCAGTTGTTCTGCTCTGCCTTGAATCTCAAGCAGTTAAGCACAACTCCATGATAGAAGTTTCGGACGCCATCTCCAGTGATGACAAATCTGCTAGCATTAACGATAGTCTACAATCTCTCGCATCGAAATGATTTAGTGGTCTTTTCAATTCAGAAATTTCTATCCGCTCAGTCCAAAGAAGATTATGCTAGTATTCTGCCAGGTATACTATTGAGGGCATGCAGTTGCCACGTCGAAAGGTGGTAGGTGGTACACATTGTAAAGTTCTTGGATACAATCGACATAAATTTTAGGCCAAAAAGGAGAGCTAGTGCAAAGTTCAGTTATCAAATTTTCCGTCAATTTGGTCCTTCAAAAGTTTGTGTTCTTTGAACTCCATAGCTTCTTCCTGCCGGTGGGAACTTCGCAATCAATCTTTATACTCTTTCACTGTCTCGACCGCTACATGAAAGAATACGAACTGCGGAGAGAGCAGAAGACTTTCATATCAGTGACAGTCTGTACATGAGAAAATGGTAGGAACAGAAGATGCACAGCAGAAGCAATATGAAAAATAATCTTCGAGCCTCAGCTCTTATTCAACATTAGAATAACAGTAGAAGGAGCTTGCAATACTTAGAGCTTCTGAGATGCCGCCCAACCCCTGAAATCAGGCGCAACCATCGCCTACATTCTTCCATCTACCATACTTAAAAGTCCAAGAGAGAAAAAATATCCTAAAAAATTACTCTGACAAGTCGGATTCCACGAGATCAGACTGCGTCTCCGCCTTCAAAGTCCTCCACCGATCATCACAACCCAGAGAATCTTCTACCTTCTCACACTTATGTATAAGCAAAGAATTCAGCTTCTTGTGGCTTGATGGATTGGGTAACTTTCTGAAAGATTTACAGGAACCAATCCAGACTGTCTCCAACAATTCTAGTCTGCCTTTGATCTCGACTGTTTCAGGACAACACTGCAGATAAAGTTTCTGGAGCTTCTCTAAGTTGGTCAGGTCAGGCAACTTGTCCAAAGATGGAACTGCTTCAGCTTGGATACAGTAGTAACACAAATGAGAGAAGAAATGTTTGTACTAATATTTTCTGATTATTACTTGTGTATAAGGAGCCTGCAATATATAGTTTTAATTTGCTGGCCAACCACTGAAATCAGGTACGCAAACAACATTTAAATTCTACCATTAACCAAACTCAAAAAGTCGAAGAGAGTAAAAGATTCCTCAAGAAAAACAAAAAAAACTCGCACAAGTTGGTTCTACAAGACCAGACTGCTCTCTTCCTTCAAGTCCTCCACTGATCATCAGAACTCAGAGAATATTCTACGTTCTCATGCTCATGTATATAAAAATATTTTAGCTTCTTGAAGCTTGATGGATCTGGTAACTTTCCCAAAGATATAAAAGGGACCTATCCAAAGTGCCTCCAACGATTATAGTCTGCCTTGGATCTCGACCACTTTAGGACATCACTGCAGAGAAAATTTCTGGAGCTTCTTCAGGTTGGTCAGGCCCCACAACTTGTACATAGATGGAACTCCTTCAACCCTTTAAGCCACACAGGTTCTCCAAAATTTGGAGGCCTCTGAACTCTCTCACATTACGGCAATCAGCAACTTCCAAGTCTGACAGTGCCTTCAAATTTGAAAGGCCTATTGATGTTTCTATTTCCCTCCATGATTCCATATCCAAGTATGACAAATTTGGGGGAAGGCTAGGTCGGCATTGCAGCTTCTTGGGGGGGCCAGTTCAGGTTCCTTGAGCTGTGAAAGAAGAATGATGTGTGAAGATGGGGTGAAGAAATAATGAGATTCCAACAGCAAGGATTCCAGCTTCCTAACCTTCAGCTACGAAGGACTTCAAGCTTCAATGAATTTAGAAGTACATCGAAATCATCAAAACCTGAATTTTACATATATTTGAATATCGAATTAATAAGTAATTTAACATCAAATGAATGTGCATGTGTGCGCGTGTGTGTATATTTTATTAAGTTATATAATCAAAGTCTCATACAAAAGATCCACCTTAAAAAGATGTGTTAAGTCTAAATGTCCCTAAACTCTGAACCCGACCAATATGTTTAATATTTAAGAGAGAGTGAGTCTAAGCTCAGTATATGAAAGCTCCACGTCCAACATAGGAGGCCTCCCCACCACTCAACCCGAGAACACAACAGTATAGTAACAATTAGTGAATAAGGTCATATTATCATTGTCAATAGGAAAACCAATATTCACCTAAGATAGGGTAATCTGTGCATTATATAAAAATGACTATAATTATCTGTGCAATGAATAAAATAGATGCAATGTATGACATTTGTTTTAACAGTCAATTGCACACAATTGATCATACGAAATCTCATGATGCTTAGATATCAGTAGCTCATCAGTCTTGGACCTCAAGCTCAAATTATCACAAATAGACTATTCAAGCCACATCAGATCACACAAGTCACATAATTTAATGCATAAATACTTGTAATTTGTCTTCTCAATCCTATAGAGAACAGCAGAACATCTGTCTTTTCCCAGATACTTAAATACATACTTGGAAAAAAATTAATTACAATGTCAGTACATTGCTATCAACACTAGTAGAATCTCAATGGAGTTGGTAATATACTTAATATGGGAAACAAGCACACTTGGAGAGCGCAGTACAGCAGAGAGTTGTATGCTCCATTTGAAAGTAGTGCTGTGAATTTACTTACGACACTGGTAAAATTTCAAATGAGTTGGTAACATACTAAATCATTGAAATATTAGTGAATTTCTGATAGTGCCAGTAATTCACTTACGACACCAGAAATTTCCAGAGGAGTCGGTAATTTACCAATTTATTGAGAAATTGCTAAATTTCTGATTAATTTCAGTAATTTACTACCTCTTTGACTAACAACAAGTAACCAGTCATTTTCGTTTACCCAACAATTCCAAATTTGCCGGTAATCCCACCAAAAAATCTCAAACAATGAAACTAGGAACGCAGTTATGAATCAACTCAGAAGCAACTGCAGAAATCTGTTTTAAGTCACGAAAACTAAAGGACCTTTGCGACCATTGCACATGATCATTAACTAGGGAGTGTTGTGTTTATGCTAGACACAATGTATTGCCCCTACTTCTTCATTTCTTCAATGTGGAAATTTTCATGGGAAATCAGCAACAATTCTGTGAATATGGTTGCTGATGTCTGATTGAATTCGCGACACTGAATGCAGCACATTCTCAGGGTAATGTCTCGAGAACATTAATCTCTACAAATGAATTCTACAGCAAGGCATCTGGAATCCTTGATGAATTTCTTCCACAACAAGATTTAATCACTAAGTACACCAGCTAAAATATTAGAAGTAAGTAGGACCACAACAGCCCAAGAGAAGAAGAAAGAAATTGCAGAACTGATCGATTATAGTAAGGTTTCGTGTCTTCCAGGACAATATTTCGGTTTTAGCTAGACCTTGACAAGGTCAGAAGGACAACTGATTCCCCATCTATGTTTTGAACTAGTTCCTAAGGAGCAAAAATCAATCCCCTAATTGGCGCAGAAGTGAACTGACTCACAGGAGTTGCAATGTGTTTCAATAGAATGTGACTTGGTTAAGGCTAAAGCTATTAAAGATTAGATGCAGACGGAACAAAATCAATCGAGTGAGCCGCCGAGCGAGTTCATCGAAAGGCTGTTTTCATTGCGTATGTATGATATTAGTCATGACTGAAAATAATAAAAACCAACTCAATCCGTTCCAAATATTTTCCTAATCTATTACGGATTGCATCGAAGATTCGCACGCAGACCCAATTTATGCAAATGCGAAGAGAAAATTACCAGAAAATAGAATGTAGGTGAAGATGAAGGAAACCAAATGAAGATGCAGAGAAGGAAGAACCCTCATTGGCCTCCAAAATGGAAAGGAAGACCACAATCCATTAACCCCTCCTGGGAACAGATCGGCGGGCAGGAAGACCAGGTCGCGGTCCCCGGAGGAAGATGTCCGCCTGGTCGAATCGGGTCTCGCTCTTCCGATCGGGCTCGCCGTCGCGTTCCTTGACGGTCGGAGTCCGTCGCTGCTGGTTCTGGGCGAGCTCCTCGCTCGGGGTCGTCGCTGATGAGGGAGGAAGACGAAGGAAGGAGAAGGAAGGAATGTGAGAAGACACAGAGAGAGCAACGGGAGAAAAAAAGAAATAAAATATAAAAAAAAAAAAAGAGAGAGAGAAAGTTGAAATTTCTTAAGAGTGGGTCCCACCTCTACACGTCATGTCTTTCTATTCTTCCAGTCCAACCTCTTGCGGAATCTTCACTCGACGAGTTCAGTTGTATCGTCCTTGCTGCTTGGAAGGGTCTTCGCACTTTTTTCAAATCTCGGTACTCGTCGGATTCCATAATCTCCTCCAATCTCTCACATTCTTTTATTTCCAAAGCCTCTAGCTTCTTGAAGCTTGAAGGATCAGAAAACCTTCGCAGAGACTCGCAGCGATCAATAACAAGGAACACCACCGAGTTCAGCCTACCTCGAATCTCAACCAGACGAGGGCAACGCGTCAATTCAATATGCTTAAGCTCCTTGGCAATGGTCAGGTCAGGCAACTTCTCTAGCAACGAAAAATCGTCCACAATTAGGACTCTTAAGTTCTCTGAAACTTCCAGGCCTTGAATCTCTCTTAGCTTCCAACAATTAGCTATAATTAAATCTTCAATATGCTTGAAGCTTAATGGATCAGGCAGCTGTACGACTGATTGACAACTCGTTATACTGAGAGACTCCAACAATTCTAGCTGTCCTTGAACCCCAACCAGATTATGACAATCTGTTATTACAAGTTTCCGGAGCTTCTTCAAGCCTGTAAAGTCGGGCCACTTCACTAGGGATGGAAGTTCATAAAAAGTAAGGATTTGCAGGTTTTTCAAAGATTCAAGGCCTTGAATCTCTGTTAGCTGTTCACAATAATGGACTTTCAATGCTGATAACTTCTCCAAATATGAAAGATTTATCGACTTTTCCATTAACAAGCTCGCTTTAAAACGGAACATTGATAAATTCTGAGGAAGCTTAGATAGGCATTCTAGGTTATCCACAATGAGGTCAAGATTCTTGAGCTTTGAAAGGAGATTAAAATCTGGAGGTAGAGTGACCATACTATCACAACCCAACCACAAGCCCTCTAGCTTTCCTAACCTTCCTATCCAATTGAGGCTTCGAGCTAGATCGGAAGGGCTTTGGTATCCTAATTTCAAATTCAAAAATCTCAAATTTAATAGGTTCAAGAGATCTGGACATCTTAGCTCTACATTCTCGGAAAGGTATAGTTCGGTCATACTTTCAGGAAGCTTAGGTATATTGGAAATATTGGTGTGCGATAACGACAAGACTCTTAGAAATGGTAGGTTTCCAATCTCACTTGGCATTTCCCCACTCAAATAACTACAATTCTTGGCTATGATCTCTTCAAGCTTATCCAACATCCAAAGGGCGCTAGGTAGCTTTTCTATGGAGGTTTCAGAGATATTTAGTACTCTTAATTTCTTCATCGTCTTTATTGAATTGGGTAACTCTTGTATGTTCGACCCATCAAGATTCAACTCAACGAGAGATCTAAAATTGCCAAGTGGAAGTTCACTCAGTAAGCGACATGACATTGCACTGAGAGTTTCCAATTTCTCCATTCCATTCCATTTAGGAATTTTGGTAATAGATGTCCCATCAAGAAGAAGTTCTCTCAAGTCTTCAATTTCTTCCATCTCGTCTGGCAATGTCTGAAGTTTCCCACAATATTTCAAGTTTAATAACACTAAATGCTTTAACCTACCAATAGACCTATGGACTTCAACCAGTTTCGTGCACCCTTGAAGAATCAGTTGCTTTAAATTTTCATGAGCAGAAAGGTCAGGAGTTCTATGCAAGTTTCCACATCCAGTCAAATTTAGAACCTTCAAATTCTCTGTCATCTGTAACGAAGAGAAGAGGTTGATTCTGAATTAATTTTGAGATACTCGATAGCAAAGTCAATATAGCAAATTTATGTTGAAATAATACCATACCTTGAGGTGGTTCCATCCCTCCCACTCATCAGTAATTTCACTCCTTGATAGATCAATAATCATTAGCTTCTTAAGACAAATTGTGATGAATTTGAAATAGATGGGAAAGTTATGCCACGAGAGCATTATCAAATTAGGAAGCATGATCGGATTCCTCTGGCACAAGTTGGTAGAAGGAAAATGCTGATCGTTGCTCTCATCGAAGTCTCCATTAACCACTTGAAGAAATCTTAATTTTGATAGGCTTATAGATTCTTCCTTCTCAATGAAGTCTTGAAATTGACGATCAAACCTGAGACATATTGCTTCAACGTTTTCTCTTCCCTGCCAAAAAAGAAAAAAAAAAAACATTAAACAAAAGCTAGTGATCCCATAATTGCCTGTTGAAGGCATTCGAGTTGAAAATACTTGACAATGTACTTCTTACATATAATTTAAAATTAATTTGCAATATAATTTATAGATGAGCATGTGATCGTACTAAGCACACAAGTAATGACTCGGTTTAGATAGAAGCAAATAAGCAAAGTCAATGTGTATAACTTGTCTCTTTGAATAGGAACAACATTGCAAATACTTTACCTCCTTTATTTCAAGGACATCAATCGATTTCTCATGATCCCACACCCGACTTTGCTTCTCAATTTTAAAATGAGCTCTTTCACAAACGATGTCTCGCCCAAGGTCTCTTAGCTGATCATGCACCCACAGTCGGTTACCTTCGACAATCTTCATTAACGATTTCCGTTTGAGGACTTCCAAAGAATATTCAAGGAAAAGATTACGGCTGGCCCACATGTAAGTCACAGTTCTCACATCAAACCCAACAAAGAAGCAACAAACATCAAGAAATATTTCCATCTCTGGATGTTCTAATGCCTCTAAACTGATGCTCAGCTTACTTTTAACCTCTAGTTTGGGAATAGTTTTCAACCTTTCTAATTTGGTCACCCAAAACTTTGGGTCCTCTCCCGCTAAAGATGAACCTATAATCGCTAGAGCCAAAGGAAGATGACCGCAAATTTCTATCGCTATTTTCGAGAGGGAAACGTATTTTGTTGGAGGATGATCTCTTCTAAAGGCATGTTTGCTAAACAGTAGAAGAGAATGATTGAAATCCATTTCGGTAAGTTCGTGCTTAAAATGAACATCTTTGAGAACGTCCTCATTTCTTGTGGTAATAATAACCTTACTTCCTCTGCCATACCAGTATTCACCCGTCCCTACAAGAGTTTCTAGTTGAGTGCTTTGGTCGACATCATCAAGTACAAGTAAAACCTTTTTAGAGGATAACCTATCCCTGATCGTAGTAATCCCTTCATCAATATTATTGATGGATGGCCATTCCATTCTTAAGACTTTAGAGAGAAGCTGATTCTGTAAAATCACAATCTTTGTCTCTCGAATGTTAGACAGGAAACAACAATTATCAAAATCAGCCAACAGTTTATTATAGATGATAGTGGCAAGAGTTGTCTTTCCGACACCACCCATACCATGGATGCCAACAATCTTTGTTCCAGTGGGCTGTGTACCCATCTTTTCCATGATTTTGTCCACATGATCGAATTTTGTTCCAGTGGTCTGTGTACCTATCTTTTCCATGATTTTGTCCACATGATCGTCCATTTCAACCAAGTAATCAGGTTCTGCCAAGTTTTTCTTTTTTAACTCGATCAACAGCGTCCGAACAACTTCTTCTGTGAACTCCCCTTTTCCTCTGACAATATTGAAGGCAAAAGGACCAAATTGTTAAATTGAGATGAACAGAATAATACCAAGCTACAAACAATCATGAACAATAATAAATTCAAATACCTCTTCTTGAGTTCCCATCCTCTTAAGTCTGCAACCTTGCTGAGAGCAGTCTTCCACTTCTCAATAGTCTCATTAGTGAACCGCTTCTTATTTTTGTGTAAAGTAATGGCCTCACCGTAACTTCCAATTTGGTAACGAACCTCAGATGGTGCTATGTCATAGAAAATTGGCATGATCTTTCGTCCAAAGTTTTCCTTGCACTCCTCCATCTGGACCAACTCCATGAGGCACCATGGACTGGCAGCATATCCTTTAGATAAGATAGGAATCGAGATTTCTGACTGCTTAATTGCTTGGACAAGCTCCGGGCCAATCTCTTCCCCAATGGGAAGCTCTTCATTATCTCTATATGCCTGTATTCCGGCACGAATGAGGCTGGTGTAAAGGTAATCAGCAATGTCAAGCCGAGTGTCCGGTCCTCTAAAGCTCAAGAATACTTCATAATCAGATCCTGTTGGCTTCTCCATTTCCTGAATTTTCAGAGGATTTGCAATCACCTGATATCCCACCAGAAAAATGTTTACCATGAAAACGGAGTGATGATTATCGCGATTTCTCTTAGAAACTCTTCTGTTTCAAGTATCTCTAGGAAGAAACCAAGATGGCAAATGCAAGAGCTCCTTCTGTGCTTTGCACTAGACACCAAAATATAGTAGAGAAGTAGACCCATCTCAATTCTAAAGGAAGAAATTTCCAAAGTATTGCGGAAATATAAGCTATGGTTCACACTTGAAATTGATTTGAAAGAATAATATTTTGAGAAGATAAATCACTATCAACTTATATTCGTCTTAAACTATTACCTATGTGATAAAGTTCCTCTTAAAAGCTGACGTTGAATGTCCTCTGCACATCATGCCTGCTTCTGCTTGTAGATTGACTAATTATCTTATTGTCTGATAAGAAATAATGATGAAACCTTCCTCTTTTATTTTACCAAAATATATTTGACAGACATTCCACGACCCTCAATTAGTGTTCTCTTGGCCTTAACGGATGCAGGTGAAGAATCGCCCCCAATGAAGATCTCTAATTGGAAAAGTGAAATCAAGAAATTACACCGGAGCTACTTCAACCCTCTCCATTGGACTAGTTTCTAAAGAGCATAAACCGCTCTCCAATTACAGTCAAATCTTAGTTTATTAACATACGGGCACAGGGACAAAGGCGAGCCTTAGAAGCTAACGTTCGCATTTGCCAGAAAGTATCAACATATCACAAAAAGAGGGGTGAACTACTAACCGATAATGTAGATGAAATTTCAACAGAAAAAAGAAGCATGAATGCTATAATTGTTTTTCCAGAAAATAAGTTCGAACACACAGGAGTGCAGGAACAAGAACTGTACTTTACGGAAGCGGGGACTTCCGGTTCACCACAGAGTGCTACATTATAGTCTATTCAATCTGTCTCTACTGTTGAATACAATGTTAAGGGTATCAATTTCTGCCTAGGAGCATTCTTACTGCTAATCACTGGACAATAACGTATGAATTTGTCGTCTGGAAGTCTCTTAGAGATACCACTGTCTCTGTTCGCACAGAAATTAAAAGAAGAAAAAAGTCCCATCAAACAAATGAAATCAACAGATCCACTCAAACTAATTTAGCCTTTAGCGCCAGTAATCCACGCGAAAACTCAGAGAGAGAGAGAGAGAGAGAGAGAGAGAGAGAGAGTACGCGGGTGGCGAGCTAGTAAGACTGAGCGTTGTCGATGATGGAACCGGACTTGCCTCCGCCTTCGCCGCCCTCCCTCCTCTTCTTCGACTCGTCGTCGCGAGGGACGCCGCCACCGCTGCCGCCGTTGAGGAGCTCACTCCCAGGCTCGACACCGCTCTCCTCCGCTTCAGCTCCGTGCGGTCTCTTCTTCTTCGCCATTCCCGCTCTCCGATATCAGAAAGTTTCGATTTTTCAACACGGTACGAGGTCGACTGGTGAAGGGTTTAGGAGTCGATCTTGGCGGTGGTATTGCGTTTCAGGATCTGAGGCCTGACAGTTGCATAGATGGAAGTAGATAAGCAGGGTTTAGCATGTGACTATATTTAGAGGCTAGAGCTATTAGTGTTAGAAGCAACTGGCAGTGATCAATCACGGAGTCAACTGAGAAAAGAATTTGATGCTGATCTGAGAGTCCCTCTCTGGTTTCCATCAAATTCTGCATCTAGTTGCATTACAGAACAGACCCGATTCAATAAAAAGAAGGCAATAAACGAGAGGAAATTACCGGAGATGAAGGGGGTGAAGATGAAGAGTCCGGATCAAATGCTGAGAAGCAGATGAATATCCCAAGAATAAACAAACGCTCTTGGCTTTTGAGTTCAGCTCAAGAGAGGCGAGACTTATATAAGACGGTGAATTCACCCTCCTTCGCCGTGCCCTTCCAGGAAAGTGAGGGATTGCTAGTTGCAGGGAAACTTCAAGCAGACCGTGAAAAAGTGAAAACGCGTTGCTTTTTGACCTTTGAGTAAACGAGTTGAGTTACCGGGAAATTTCTTGAAGTCCGAAAGCTTTTTGGCGCGAAAGGACAGAGTACAAGCGGATTTTCATTGCATGTTATTGGTTTAGAAATCATACAATTTATATTAATTGATATTCTTTTAACGACCATGAAGGCGAAGCCCAGGCCCATTCAAATTTTACATATATTAAACCAAAAAATTTAGAGTTCATATATTTTAATTATGTCGGAATTATCACAATAAGTTCGTAAAACAAAAGGAAATTAGAAAAAATAACATTACCAATATCATAACTTTCATACAATACTTATTAAAATGTTATAACTTGTTTGAGATTGATTAAGTAATATAATTTTCATTTGATGCTGAATTAAATACCATAATTTTATTTTTTGATGCCATGACTTGTCAAAATTGTTCACCTAAGAATGAATGTTCCCGTGAGGACCGCTGGTCTACCACTGTCCTTATAGGTTTTCCACTTTTGACGCTTCCTCTTTTCTCCAAATTTTTACTTTATTCTTTTTAAATTTTTCTTAAAATCTGCTGACCTAGCAGCTATATCAATGCCTCCATCTTCAAGGAAAAAAAAATCATGATCATTTTTCCTATTAACTGAATTTGATGATGTTAATAGCAGGATTTAATCGCACTAATTTAATGAATTTTAAAATTTGATTGCACTTTTTGAAAATTTTAAAAATTTTAAAATTTGAAGACACTTTTGCAACATATTTTAAGATTTATGGAGCATTTATCCTCTCTTAATAACACAAATGATCTTTAAACTTTAGCTTAATATATAATGTTATCCTTAGATTGGATATCTATTAATAGTTTATGGATCACATTAAATAAATTAAAAATTTTAAAAATAACATAACATATATTGCCAAAGGTCAAGGATCACATAAAATAAATTCCAAATTCGAAGACAATGTTAGATATTGGACAAAATATAAGGATTATTTATGTCTTTTTTTTAAATCTAAAACTCCATAAACTTAAGGATAAACAAATAATTTACATATAATTTTTTTGATAATTTTCTGAGATTTGAACAATAATTTAAATTTTGACAAAAAGGTAAAAGAACTATTATTTAAGTCCAAGCAAAGAGGCACTAGATCAATTAATTTTCGCCATTTCTTTACAATGTCACTTATGCGTGGGCACCATTTTCATGGGAGAGACGACTGGTGCATTGACGCCCAGGAAAGTGGAGAGACGACTGGTGCAGTTGTGCGTTGACGCCCAGGAAAGTGGAGAGACGACTGGTGCGTTGATGCCCAGCAAAGTGAGGACCTGCTGGTTGCAGGGAAACTTCAAGCCGACCGTGAAAGAGGGAATACGCGTTTTGCTTTCGACTTTTGGGGAAATTGAGTTGAGTTTCTGGGAAATTTCTCGAAGTCCAAAGATTCTTTGGCACGAAAGGCGGGAGTACAATAGATTTTCATGGGTGTTATTTGATTAGAAATCATTCAATTTATGCTAATTGATATTCTTTTAATGACGATAAAACCCTAATTTTGTAGGTGAAACCCAACCCCATTCAAATTTTACATATACTAAACCCAAAAATGTAGAATTCATATATTTTAATTAAGGGAAAAAACCACAAAAAATTTACTCCATCAAAGACATTTTCATTTGATTTTTTCTATTCTTCCTTTTTCTTTTTTCCTTTTTTCTTTTCCCCTCTTCTTGCCGCCATGGCCACAAGGGAAGAGAAAAGAAGAAGAAAAAAAGTTAAAAAAAGTAAAAAAAAATTAAAAAGTAAAAGATGAAAATGTCTTATAGTTTAGGATAAATGTGTCACACGAATACAAGTTTGTGAATTTTTGTGTCACGAAAAAAAAAATTTGGGTAAATTTGTCACTTTAGAAAAGTTTGGGATTTTTTGTAGTTTTTTAGTTGGTAAAACAAAAAGTTAAGAAAAATAACACCACAAATGCCATAACTTTCGTACAACACTCGCTTAAGTACTATAACTTCTTCTTTTTTTATTATTTGAGTGATATAACTTTTATTTGGCACTCACTTAAATGTCATAACCTTTTTTTTTTTCGATCACTTGTGCCATAACTTTTTTAAATCATTCACCCAAGTGTTGAAAATTCGACATGATATAATATTCTTGATGAACATTTTTAAAAGTCATAGCACTTAAGTAAAGTTATAACACTCAAGTGAATTTTTTTAAAAGTTACAGCACATAAATAATCGGGAAAAGAAAATTATGTCTGTCAAGTAAATATCATACAAAAGTTATGACATACATGGTATTTAATTTGTCAAAAGTTGCATTTAGTCATATAGGAATAAAGCTCCAAAAATATTCACAATACTAGTGAAAGCTTACCAACTATAGATGGTTTGGACAGAACTTCCAAGACTAGGGACATCAATATGTGCAACCATAGTAGTGTGTTTGGTCAGCATTTAGCAAGTTGGGTAGCCACCCGACCATTGTGTAGTTGGAATATTTGGGGTGAAATGGTAATGTCCATATCACCACTAGAAGGAAAGGCATCCAGAAACTTATTTTTTACGGGAAAAGTATCAAAAAAGTCATAAACTTATTGCATTGGTATCAATTCAGTCCTAAACTTTTCAATTGGACTAATTTAGTTATAAACCTTTTGATATTGGTACCAATTCAATCCATCCAGCTAATATTGGTCGACCGACGCTGACATGGACATCAGCCAGTGGCGTGGCAATTTTTATGATTTTTTAGTTATTTTTTTCGAATTTTTATTAATTTTTTTCCTTTTTCCTTTTCTTTTTCCGGCGGTGGTTAGGGAGCCTCCGATGAGGCTCACCGGCCACCCAGAGAGGGCTGCGAAGCCCTCGCTTGCCACTGGCGAGGGTCGCAGCCCTCGCTCGGCCTCTCCTAGGGCCGCCAGCGAGGCGATGGCCACCATGGTCTCGCTGGTGGCCCAAGGAGAGGCTAGGCGAGGGTCACAACCCTCGCTGATCATTGCCGAAAAAGAAAAGGAAAAAGGAAAAAATGAAAAAAAAATCATAAAAATTGCTACGTCAGCGTCCGACCACCAACTAACATCCACGTTAGCGCCGGCCAAGCAAAATTGGTCGGATGGATTAAATTGGTACCAATATCAAAATGTTTATGACTAAATTGGTTCAATTGAAAAGTTTATGACTGATTTAATACCAATGCAATAGGTTTAAAACTTTTTTGGTACTTTTCCCTATTTTTAACCAAGGAAAATTTTAAGAGAAACTCAATTATCCTATAGACCAAAAATTGGAAATTATGAAATTATAAGTAAATCATTAACTACAAAATGCAACTTAACTTATATTTATAAATTATTTATGATTAAACATAAAATTAATAATATGTTGATATGCATCGATGATGATTGATCAACAAAAGAATTATTCCCTTGTTTTTAAACAATGACTGGTAAATTAATTTAAATTACTATCACGATAATGTACTATGGATATCTAAATCTAAAGGAAATGCAATCATACTGTAAAATCTATGTTAAATATTGTTATTTTCATCGCATTTTATTCTCAAATTGGTTTTCATAAAAGTTGACGTGGCATTTTTCATATGTGTTTACTTTAAGAGAGGCGCTTATGCGGTTGCTAATGCCAAATGTTCTATTTATTGATCAAGATATGAAAAATTGTTTGAAAATTTTGGAGAAATAAAGATCTTAAAAAAAGGATAGAAAAATCAGACAAGAAATCATTCTAAAGAGGTGCAAAATTCTCCATCAAGTACCTTGGAACATCATTTATTTAAAAAGAAAAAAGAAAAAAGCTCCAAACAGTGTTCATGACGGTGGAGATTGCATTTGTTGTTGCAGGAATTCATCCTACCATAATCAAATTTAATTCGTGAATTTTAATCTGCTTTTGGTTTCGTGTGAAATTTATTTGCCCACGTCATTGACGGAGCTCTTGAAGAAGCATGGGAAGGTGGTAGAGAGGGCCAAGTTGGCTTTGCCGAAGTCCGGCGAGGAATGTTGGCCAACCACCGTCCTTCTTGGTTCTCCACTGTTTGACTCTTTCTCTTTTTTCCAAATATTTTTTTCAGGATTTTATTTCTAGAAATCTTGGAATCAATTTTTTTTTTCGCTTTTTCTTACATTTTTCTTTAATTTTGCTGACATGGCAGCCATTTCAATGCCTCTATCTTCAGAAAAAAAAAGTCATGTTATTTTCTCCCATTAACTGAATTGGAAGGAGTTAATAGCGAAATTTGATTGCACAATTTTAATAAATTTTAAGATTTAATTTTATTTTTTGAAAATTATAGAATATAATTACACCTTTGCAACGTACTTTAAGACTTATATTTATCCCCCTTAAGAGATATAACACAAATGATCATTGAACTTGACTTAATGCGTAATATTATCTCTAAATTTTTAATTTATTTGATGTGATCTCAAAATTATTTATAAATTTTCAATTTAATCGTTAGACTAGATTTGCCATTTCCATATAATTTAAAAATCAGATTGAACATTAATAGTTCATGACTGCATTATATAAATTAAAGCTTAAAAACAATATAACATATTTGGAGAAAGTTCATCAAATTAAACGAATAAAAAATTTGGGGGTTATTTATGTCATTTTTTTCCATTTTTTAAAATCTAAAACTCTAGAAACTTAAGCACAACACATAGATTTACATATAATCTTTTGATAATTTTTTGAAATTTGAACAATAATATAAATTTTATCAAAAAAGTAAAAAAAAACTATTTTTTACTTTTTACTCTTTTTTTTTTTTTTAACTCCAGACAAACATTAAGGGTAATAAGATGCTAAGAGCAATAAGATGCAGAGGACACCTTTTTCATGGGAGAGACGACTGATGCATTGCCATGTTCTTCAGCGATATCGTCCCAACCATCCATCACTATGTCTCTCTCCTCGCAAGATGCGTCGCCAAGAAACACCTGAAGCTCGGCATGACCGTCCACTCCCACCTCATCAAGACCGCACTCGCCAGCGACTCTTTCCTCGTCAACCATCTCATTGGCATGTACTCCAGATGCTCTTCCATCCGAAGCGCCCACAAGGCTTTTGATGATCTTGATATAAAGAACAGTTACTCTTGGAACACCATCATATCTGCATATGCCCGGATAGGCGATTTGAATAAAGCACTCGTCTTGTTCGATGAAATGCCGCAGAGGGCTCTTGTCTCTTATAATTCCTTGATTTCTGGGTTGTCCCGTCATGGGTTTTATGTGGAGTCTATGAGCGTCTTCATGCATATGCAACAAGAATATGATTGGCTATTCATGGATGAGTTTACTTTTGTGGGTGTTGTGGGTGCCTGTGCTCACTTGGGTGCATTTAAGTTCTTGCGCCAAGTTCATGGAGTGGCCATCGTAATGGGCTTGGAATTTGCTAAGATAACTTACAATTCCCTGATTGATGCTTATGGTAAATGTGGTGGAGTCGATATATGCCGTGTCTTGTTCGACGTTATGCCTGAAAAGGATGTTGTGTCGTGGACTTCCATGGTTGTTGCTTATATGCGAGCTCATAACTTAGATGATGCTTGTGCAATATTCAACAGTATGCCAGTGAAGAACACAGTCTCTTGGACTGCACTGATCTCAGGCCTTGTGCAGAATGGCTGTGGTGATGAAGCTTTGGACCTTTTTGTTCAAATGCATGAGGAAGGAATACAGCCAAGTCCTCATACTTTTGTCAGTGTTCTATGTGCCTGTGCTGATCGAGCACTTGCTGAAAGAGGCAAACAGATCCATGGTTGCATCGTTAGGACCTGCTTTAATGGAGATTTGGGGAACATATTCTTATGGAATGCTCTGATTGACATGTATTGCAAGTGTGGTGACATGAGATCAGCTAAGATCTTATTCTTGAGGATGCCGAATAGGGATATTATATCATGGAATTCGATGATAACTGGGTTCGCACAAAATGGTCTGGGGCATGAGTCACTTGTTTTTCTTAGGACAATGCTAGAGACAAATGTAAGACCCAACCATGTCACGTTTCTTGGTGCTCTATCTGCTTGCAGCCACACGGGTCTAGATATTGAAGCGCTTCAGATTTTCAATGCAATGGAAAAGGATTACAGCCTTCAACCCAGATTTGATCACTATGCTATTTTGGTTGATCTGCTCGGGAGGAAAAACAGACTTGAGGAAGCCATGGAGTTAATAGGGAGTGTCTCAAACAAATCAAACCATGTTGGAATGTGGGGTGCACTTTTGGGTGCATGCAAAGTCCATGGTAATCTAGCTATTGCCCGAAAAGCTGTGGATGCTCTACTGAATTTGGAACCCCAAAATGCTGCGAGGTATGTCATGATATCAAGCATATATGCTGCAACTAACAGATGGGATGATTCCTGCAGAGTAAGGAAGCAGATGGAGGAGAGAGCTTTGACAAAAGATGTAGCAAACAGTTGGATTGAGGTAAAGAATGAAATGCACAAATTTCCAGCAAAGGACCAATTCCAATATCAAATGGGAGACTTATACGAAGTGCTTGGGAAACTAGCATATCATATGAAGGAAGCTGGATATGTTCCTGAGCCCAACTTAACACTCATCTTAGAGAATGATGATGATGATGATGGTGGGTAATGAATAAAAACTGTTCAGATGGAAGATGCTGGAGAAAAAATAGAAGGCTACAGCTGCAAGGTGATAGTTCTTGTACTAATGAACAATTCATACCTTCCTAGAGAACATCAAGTCAAAGATACCATGAAGTTTCAGGAAGGACTTATGGTCCACAGAAAATCAGGCATCGTGAAAGCCTCTCATTGTGCCTGGAGGTTTTGTGAGTTAGGAGGAGATTGCTCAGACGGTATCTGGTAATGGCATTCTGTGTACATATTTTCAGATTCGGACCTTGCCATTTTTGGTTCTTTTGGATGCTGCCTGACCAGATCAAATTTTTTTCTTGGGTTATGTCCATGTCCCTTTAAGGGAATAGATGGTATTGCGGAAGTTATCCCTCAGGTTAAACATGATGTCCCATACCAGGGCGTGACCTGGAGCATCTTTCAGAACTATATACAGCTTGAAGCTCCATACTTGTCATTTTTCCTGTGATTTCTTGTCAGGCTTATGCTTTGGCAAGGAAGCAGTTTAGAGCTAACGATTTTCCACAAAGTGTGGATGAAAGGTCTAACTTCTACAAATGTGGGATGGAGCTCCATTCTTTGTTTTCTTCTCATTGAGTGTTTATTGTTTTTTCTTCGGGAATTCAGGAAATTATGTGCATGGTCAAATAGAGGTTGTGGCCTGTGATTCTTTTAGTTGTGGCTGATGGTTTCATTATTGTCCTGTGGGATCACCTAGGAGCGACCTGTACTTGTTTGTTGTGTTGGTCAGCTCCCAACAATAGAAATTACCCTAGGATTTGACTGTACACGTACAACTCGAGGTATTTCTTGTACATCTTGACGTAACTACATTTAAAAATTAGAGTGGGTTATTGAATCATGCTAAGAAGAGATGTATTTGATGACAGAAGAGGTAAAATAATTTCGCATGCAAAGCACTGTGCGAGCGGCATTGCATCAGTTGATTGAGGCAATTGGAAGTGCCATCTCTAATGCAGTTGTTCCAACATAACTGATTGTTTTTTGGCCTCTACTTATGCCAAGCTTCAGTTGCTTCCTTTGAATCGGAACTACTCTTTTCTGTTTTGACAAACAGCTGCAGAGGTGACGATTCTTTAAGAGTACTCTTCCAGCATGGGAAATAATTGAATTTACCGACAGATCTGGGAAATTGCCATCATCAACTGAAAACTACAAATGTAGGATAAAACATCATTGGCTTTAGCTCACGGATTTACGGAATTTTTGCTATAAGATACATACATATATAATGTTTTTTAAATGGAAGCATCCTAGGAAAACACTCATTCTCTGCAAGGTCAATCCCCAAACTGGAATCTATTTCCCCCTTTTTTGCTTTTAGATCTGGTGAATGCAGACGTTGTTGCAAGTGGGTGTAATATTGTAACGCCTTAATACATAGTTCTTTCTGTCCAAAAAAAAAAAAAATCCTTAATTTTCTAAGTGATGGGTCGAGCGCTCAGTACTGTGAATTTGGTATACAAATCTAAGAAGATTATCAAGTTAAATTAGTCTTCGCAAGAATGGAGCTAGATTTTTATAGGTGATACATCTCTTTCTTATGTTTGTGATCAAGACAATTTCCTTATTAAAAGGTCCTGTGGATGTCATAACAATTTTGGGTTTCAGTTTCAAAATTGAAACAACTACATCTCTCATGACCGTTCACAACCACTTGATCTTGCTATCTATATGTGCTTTATTCTAATTTGTACAATATATAACCCTTCTGGTGCCTTTGGTTACAGATTTGAAATGAGCCTGCAGTATGATAACCAATAGTAATGCTATAAGTTTCTATTTTACTTGGTTTTTTTACCAGAATAATGAAGGAATGATAGCGTCCAAATTGATCCATCATTTGAGCTATTCTTTCCCCCTCTACCAAGACCGCCACCGTGGCTAGTGATTGCTCATGGAGGGTTGCCGCCTTGTCGCCTTGCTGGCAGTGGGTCACCAGCGGGGTCGGGTGGCGGGCGGGCCAATAATGATAAGACGGCATGGGGCGACGATGGGCGTTAATGTTAAGCAGCAATGGTCATTAGTAGTGCGCGGGCAATCTGGCCATCCACCGAGATCAGGAATGATATTCTCAAAGCGCCCTATTACGTTTGGCTGATAACAAGTACGCCATAAATACAATCGTGAATTGTGACTACATATTAATTAAACACATAATGTAATTATGCAGTGACATATGAACGATGTCAAATTCATATCCTGGCGAGGATAGAGGACAAAAAAAAAAAAAAAAAATCCAATTGGCAAGAAAGTGCCAAACTCGATGTCATGTGACCCTTTGGACGCGACTGACTGCAAGAGAAAATATGGAATGGGTTTCTGGAAGACGTATATCATGGGGATTTATGAAAGTCCATGAAAAACTCTGTTCTGGAGATGTTTTTCTTCATTTCAACGTAGCGATCCTCAAATTTCTGTTACTTCTGATTTACTACTCGTAGGTCAATGTTTCTCCTTCATCGGATTTGACATTTGAAATTTTTGTTTGACAATTAAGAGAACAGGAAAGAAGATGGGACTTGGTCAGCCTAGTTATAGCATAGATAAAAGCTCCAGAGAGACTATTTTATCATCGTTAATGATGTTTGGAGGGTAATTTGGTTAAAAAAAAATTGAAGCGATAAAGAAAGAGGATTTTCTTTTTATTAAGGCCATGTTTACGTTGTTGTCCTTTTTCTCCACAACGTGAAATGTATATATGCACATACTTCTATAGTTTCATACAAGAGGCACGCAAGAGCATCTCGCGATGGTAATTTTTCCTAATATTTTCGTATTTTTTACAAATATGAGTTGTAAATTTAATTTTAGTAACTTTCTTATAGTAACTTTTGAATCAACTGCAATAATAATCATGAACCCATAGAAATATCCAATCTAGACATATCTAGTCTGTGTCACATCTATATGGGCAGGTATAATTAGCCTTATCTAACAATTTTACCTGCTAAGCCTATGCGGGGATACAATCCCATGGTTCCCATTACTTTGAATAAACCCACCGAATCAGCACCAAACATTTATTTATCTATTTTGCTACTAGTTGGAACCTGATTTTGGGCATAGAGTAGAGTAGATGATCTATCTTGGTGTATTAAATCGAGGGTTGAAGAAAATTCTCCCTAACTTTAATTTATCGTTATTATGAGATACCCAATACTCCTATTCCTAGTATAGTTATGATGATAAGGATGGATACGTAATTATTTTCGGCCTACGAATTTGGGGAAGAGAGGGCCTTGCCATTTGTGAGCTGGCGAAGCCTAGCAAAAACGTGTGAGCTAGAAAGAGTCCAAAAGATTCGTGACCTTGACAAAGACCAGTTCCAGCTCGAGGGAAGCACAAATTTCCAACTTCTAGAAGAAGTAAATGCTCCGATGATGACTTCCATCGTTTCATAACTTGTAATCGACAACATGCTCTGACTAAACCCTAAAATGTATCCATAAACTTTTTGATTAGTGGCAGAAAATGACCATCTATAAAGTATCATAGTGGGTTCCTTTTGCCTAACCAATCAAAAGCAGAGTGATTGAAGCCTCCCTTTTCTGATCTTACGCGGAAACAAAGGAATGAAAAGAACGGAAAAAAAACCACGCTTGTCTAGAATAACTCATTTTATACTGTTCAAATTTCATAATTTTATTTGATAAATCATTCACATCAAGTGATGACTTGGTGTTTTTTCATCATAATTACTAATAATAAAATTTCGAGTATTTTCTCCTTCTCCTCCTCTTCTTTCTGTCTTTCTTTTTTTTTTTTTTTGGCCTTTGGCTTTTTCACTTGTAATATGTGGACTAACCATCCAAGAGTCAGACCAACGAGTTGAAATGTGCAAATATGGAGGAACGGAGAAAATAGAGAGCTCATTTGAATCAAGTCACTTGACCTCCCATCGAAGACGGCAATGACTTTCGTTGCATTGAACCTTATAACTCCACACATGACCCCCGCTTCCCATCCCCCATGAACATCACACTCCAACAACCCTCAAATTTCTCTGCCTCTCTCTCTCTCTCTCTCTCTCTGAAATCATGCTTGCTCAGAACCACATCTTCTCTTTCACTCCCAAATCCCTCAACCCTCTGGAGAAGAGCAGAGATCTCGAGTTTGATTTCTGGGTTCCTAGTAGAATGAGGAACCACCACAGCAGGAGCTGCGATCCCGACTCGCCGACCCTGTGGAGGCGCGAAAACTCGTCGGCAAGTGTTGCCAAAGATGTGGACACATCCCCACTTCTTCCCCAAGATCACCACTACAGCAATCTCTCTCCTTCGTCGAGGACTCGGAGGATTGAAGAAGGAAGAAGAGAAATGATGGAGATGATCCGGAACTTGCCCGAGTCGAGCTATGAGCTTTCCCTCAAAGATATCGTGGATGAGCAGCTATCTTCGCAGGTACTATCGTGGACACGGTTCGATTCGCTTCTTGTTCAATATTGAAATCTGATCTTATATCTGTAATCATATAGTAGACACAACATGATGTGCTTTATAGGTGCTCTTCACCTGTTGTATGTGCTTTGAAACCAATCTAGACAGAAAGTTCTGCTGATTAAGGATATGATGTTTTATTAATGGAGGACAAATAAATAAATTTGGATTGCTTTGCAGGAGAATCAAGAGGAGGAAAAGGGAAAATTTGAGTTTCCAAGTGCTGAGGCAGAGTCAAATAAAAACCAGAAGAGGAGAAAGAGGAAGAAAGTCACGAGGACCACTAGTCATCAGCATCATCAGGTGTCAAGATGTAATAGCATGGAGACCGGAACTTTCCTGATCAAGATGTTTTTCCCGTCTTTCTTAACATCGAATAAGAAAGCTGCAACATCTCGGAACGGCAGGGCGAAGATTTCGCCAAGGACTTCGTTCGAAGGGCCTGATCAGAGGAATCCAGACAAGGTTTCGAGGATTAAAATGAGTCCAGTTGCAAAAGATCAGGGGAGTAGCGATCGAGTTAGAACTGAAAGCGGTACCAGCAGGAGCAAGAGCTATTCAAGCAGGTAAGAACTTTAATATGTTCAATATGACATTCTATTTGTGTATTTTTGGTTATTCATTTTTCTGCTGACTCAGTAATCTCCTAAGCATATTGCAAGAAAACGTATGCTAATTGTAAAAATTGCACATTGTTTCATTTGGGTTAAGAAAAATCGTATCTTTAAGGAGCTCCAAAACAGAATTTCCACTTGTTAGCGTAAAAGAACATGCTGATGGGGTACGCTACTAACAGAACATGTTTCAAACTGAACTATACAAGTTTGAGCTTTTCGATCTATTTTCACTTTTTGTCTGCTCAATTTGAGACCGAAACTTCCATGTTAGCGAGAAATTATACTCTTAACAAGCAGTTGTAAAACCATATAATCCCTATGTTTACTCAGGAACAATGACGGCGATGCTGTCCTGGGTTGCTGGCCTTTTCCCAGACCGAGAGGGAAGATGCGTAGGCAGAGAACGTGTGTTTTCTAATTTCCTCTGCCTCCTGCACATGAAGGTGGAATCAAAGATTGATTTTGCTTTCAGAACCTAGAAATATACTCAAACAGCAGAAGGGTGTCCCCAGCTGATAAGCCAGTTTGATTATCTCGGCTCCGACGAAGATTTCGCTAATCAGTCCGAGAAAAATCTAAAGCAGAGGTGCCAATAGCGTTTCATACTTGCCAGACTGGGCATCCTGTTGAATACTAAACTTCTCAAGAGACAATGCTAGCGAAGTTTTAGATTTCTGTAGAGACTACACAGGCCATAGCTTAGCTTACCTCATTGTGATCACGAGTCCGCGCGTTATTAGCGGCTGAAGATATGTGTTATCGTTATGTAAGAAAGCCAAGGATCAAATAAACTGAATGCTGTTGGTATTTTTTTATTCAATGCTTCTTGTGCGGTATGTTAAGGATATCACAGATGAACGAGAACCATGTAGAGTGATCAGGTGGGCCTTGCGTACGAAAAACGGAAAACAATTGAAGATGGATTGAGAGGATTAGTGGGGCTAAGTTCTTCTTCTGAATGGAGGGGATGAATTAGCCAGGCAGGGACGCCTGCAATGAGTAGTGGGGGCTATTGCCGCCGCTGGACACTTTTTGATTATGTTTATGGCATGCTCCTCCAGAGTTTATTTGCACGGATGTTATGCTTGAGCAATCTGGGAATTCGTTTAGAAAGGAGGAGAACCGTACCAATCAAATTAATACATATTAATTGGGAATCCTTTGGGTGGTGTTCAAGTAAGTTTCGTCAAGCAATTTTCAGAAAACTTGCTACTAATGTAATGAAAATTGTGACCATGCAACCGAATCGGACCACCTTGAAAACCGGTCATATTCTAGGTTATCGGTCAAATTTTTGGAACTAGTGGGAACCCTTTCAATTCCCTGTTTCATGAAACTACCACTCTCTGTTGCTCGTAGCTCACCCTCCTCCTCGTGATTCGTCTTCACTCGTCCCTTTACTCACTCACCCTCGTTCATCTTCTACTTTAAACCGTTTTGTTGCTCATATTATTTTATTATAAAAAATGAAACCAAAAAAAAAAAAAGTGTAAAAGAAAAAGCTCTCGGGTGGCCCTGGAACTAGCCATGAGAAATATGATAGGTTTCTGGGCAAACATAGTATATTTCAAATTCCAAAGATCGAAAATCGATTTTAACAAGGGAGATTTCAAGTTTCTCACCCCCAGAATCTAAACCGATTGCCCAAGCCAATGCAACCCAAGATTCTCACATATATAGCGCGTTGAATTTGTGAAACAATAAAATTATGAAAAAGGAGGCTTCACTGTGCGCTTGCTGGGTTTAATCAGTGCGGCACCCTTTTTTCTAGCCCATCCATATGCATTGCATGCCCTAGCCCCAGGGATAGAAATTGACCACCATATCTGAATTTACTCTAATTTACGTTTGTTCAATGACATAGCCAAAATTAATTTATCGTTCGCTTAATAAGATAATTAGAAGTGGGACGGACAACAAAGAGATACGATAGAGAGGATCTAGGGGATACAGATAGGGGGATGTACAACACGGTAAATTCTCTAGGGAACTCTTCAAATCACATAAAAGGCACGTCAAGGAGATGCTTTCCTGTTGCGATTCCAAACCGCAGAGAAAGTGCATAAACTATCGCACATCGGAGGGGCGATCTTTTGAATCGCCTTTTCTTGGTCAAAATCGTCCGGCTTGACAATGTGGGAGAAGGACCCGCCAGTTCCCTACTTCTAAATGGGCGATACGATCCGGGGTCCAAATCTTTTCTGATGATTTGATGGTGGAGGGAGAATGATAAAAGGAGCTGTTGAGAATAATGACAAGGGACCTTGGCCCCCTTTTAAAATTATGGGAATAATTATTTAAGCCTATGTATTTGACACCATGTACATTAATAGGAAAAGAAGAATTTGGGGTAATTCGTCCCCTAACCTTTTGAGTTGAACTGTTTCGTTACATTAATAATGAAAACGTATTTCAATTTCTATACGTTAAACTTTTTTTCGGGTGATTTGTTTCCGAAATAGTTGGATCGGTTGTTGTTTTAAGCTTGCAAAATCATTTCATGTGGCGTGTCGCGAATACTTTGATACCATATTCTTAGAATGCCCCAAGTACTGTGTGCGTGTTGCCCATGATCAACCATGATGGCCTGATCTCAATCTCAAGCAGATTAGCACGGATTGAAAATTGAGATGCACATGAAGAAACCTAAGCTGTTCGGACCATTATTTTCTGAGCTTGCAATTGATTTAATAATAGGTCCATCGTAGTACTTAGACCTGACTTGCCTATGTAATTTTTTTTATACATATCGATGAGCAATTATTTACTCCTTAAGAATAAAACTACCCACCATCTCAACGGTATCCGTAGTGTGATTTGTAAAATTACATAGTTTGTGAACCATATATTTATCAAAAATAAAATAATCTGTCTCATGGAAAGAACCCACAAATAGCAACCTAGACCATGTTAATTCTAGGGGATTAACTTCTCGCCTATGAGATTGTCTGTAATTGTGTGAACCTTCTTCAAACAATTCTGTTATCCTAGAACTTCCTTACTCTAGGATTTGTGGGTAGGCATTTGTCAATTAGAGGAAAAATAAAACAATTTCAATTAGGTATGTAAAGAAATAAAGATAATATCGATCAACATTTACTTTTAGTAATTTAATAACCAGCTTATATTATTGATAAAGGCCAAATAAATTGACATACATCATTTAGAATAATATGAAAAATATAAATATCAAGAAATGATAACTAGATGATGAACTGCTAAATATAAGTCAACTTATGTTTATAATTAGCTATGAATAATAGCAAACATATAATAGATTGATATATTTGAGCTAATTAATCAATTAAAAAAATTATGCCATCATGATCATCTTATTTTTGAAACAATGACTGGAAAATTAATTTAATTTTCTAATATCACGATGTTTTGCACTTGCACTATAGATATCTATTAAGTAAATATAGTCATATCGTAAAATTTATGTTAGGTATTGGTATCTTTATTTGATTGCATTCTCACACTATTTTTCATACAATCAAGACACGATTCTCCATTTCATTCCTTTGCCTGCGTTTTTGTCGGTTCTTCTGGAAATTTATCAGTGGAAGTCTTGAGAAAAATCCGACTGGTGCGTTGCCATGTTCTTCGGCGATATCTCTCATCACAAGATGCGTCGCCAAGAAACGCTTAAAAGCTCAGCATGACCCTGCACCCTCACCTCATCAAGACCGCACTTGCTGGCGACCCTTTCATCGTCGACCATCTCATTGGTATGTACTCCAAATGCTCTTCCATCCGAAGCGCCCACAAGGCTTTTGATGATCTTGATACAGAGAACGGTTACTCTTGGGACACCATCATCATCTGCATTAGCCGGAATAGGCGATTTCAAGAAAGCGCTCCACTTGTTCGATGAAATGCCGCAAAGGGCTCTTGTCTCTTATAATTCCTTGATTCCTGGGTCGTCCCGTCATTATGCGGAGTCTCCGAGAATCAGGTCACACGCTTCCCATTCCCCATGAAGATCACTCTCCAACAGCCCAAATTTCTCTCTCTCTCAAGCCATGTTTGCCCAGAACCACATCTTCTCTCTTGCTCCCAAATCCCACAACCCTGTTGAGAAGAGCAGAGATCTTGAGTTTGAATTCGAGGTTCCGTGTAGAATGAGAAACCACCACAGCAGAAACTATCCTGATTTGCTGACTCTGTGGAAGCGCAAAAACATGTTGGTAAGAGTAGCCAAAGATGTGGACGCGTCCCCACTGCTTCCCTAAGATCATCACTACAGCAATCTCTCTCCTTTGCTGAGGACGCAGAGGATCAAAGAAGGAAGAAGAGAGACGATGGAGATGATCCAGAACTTGCCTGAGTCGAGTTATGAGCTTTCCTTCAAGGATATTGTGGATGAGCAGCTATGTTTGCAGGTACTAGTGGACTCAGTTCAGTTCGATTGCTTTGGTTCGATTCTTGTTCAATTTAGAAATCTGATATCTGTAATCATATAGTAGACATAACATGGTAACATACTAATGTGCTTTATAAGTGCTCTGCACCTGCTGTATATGCTTCGAAAACAATCTGGGGAAACGATTATGCTGATTAAGGAAAGGATGTTGTATAAATGGAAGATAAATAATCAAATTTGGATTGCTTTCCAGAAGAATCGAGAGCAGTAAGAGGACAATTTTGAATTTCCAAGGGCTGAGGCAGACTCAAATAAAAAACAGGAGGAAAAAGAGGAAGAAAGTCACAAACGCCACTAGTCATCAGCATCATCAGGTGTCAAGATGTAATGGCATGGAAACCAGAACTTTCCTGATTAAGATGTTTTCCCCTTCTTTCTTGGGAAACCCACAGCATCATGGAACAGTAGGTCCCAGATTTCGCCAAGGATGTTGTTTGAGGGCCTGATCAGAGATATTCAGACATGGTGTCAAGGATTAAAATGAGTCCTCTTGCGAAAGATCAGGGGAGCCGCGACCGAGATAGAACTGAAAGCAGTACCAGCAGGAGCAGGGGCTATTCAAGCAGGTAAGAACTTGAATTTTTTTCAATACAACATTCTATCTGTTGATTTTCAGTTATTCACCTTTCTGCTGACTCAGTAATTTCCTAAGCATATTGCAAGAAAAGGTAATAATTATTGTAGAGATTGCACATTGTTTCATTTGGGTTAAGAAAAATGGTACCTTTATAAACCCAAAACAGAATTTCCACTTGTTAGTCTAAAATAACATGCTGATATTGTTTGCAGATATCAGAAAATGTTTTGAATGAACCACGCCAGCTCGAACCTTTTGGTCTATTTTCAGTTTTGTGTGTTCGATGCGAGATTGAAACTTCCATGTTAGTGGGAAATTATACTCTAAACAAGCAGTTGTAAAAGCATATGGTCTTTATCTTTATGCAGCAACAATGACGGCGATTCTTTCCTGGGCTGGCCCTTCACCAGACCAGAAGGGGAAATGCGAAGGCAGAAAACAAGTTGTTTTCTGAGTTCCTCTGCCCCCTGCACATGAAGGTAGAATTAAAGATTGATTCTGCTTTTAGAACCTAGAAATATACTCCAGCAGCAGAAGTGTGTCCCCATTTGATAACCGGTTTATCAATCTTGGCTCTGATGAAGATTAAACTAATCAGTCAAAGCAAAATCTAATCTGGGCATCTTGTTGAATACTGAACTTCTCAAGAGAAGCTTTAGATTTCTGTAGAAACTACGCAGGCCACAGCTTGCCCCACCGAGATCAGAGTGCGTGAATTATTAGCGGCTAAGAATGTGTATCATTATTGTGTAAAAAAGCTAAGGATCACATAAACTGAATGTCTTTGGTTTTTTTTTTTCGATCCAGTGCTACTTGTGCTATACATTAAGAATATAACAGATGAACAAGAACCATGCAAAGCGATCAAACAGAACTTGCGTACCAAAACGGCAAACAATTGAAGATGGTTTAAGAGGATAGTGGGGCTAAGTTCTTCCTCTGAATGGAGGGGATGAATAAGTGATGGAGACTAATGCCTCGGCTGGTCGCTTTTGATTATGTTTATGGCATATTTTCTCCTCGAGTGCCCATTTGCACGGGTGTTATATTTCAGCAATTTGGGCGTTCATTTAGAAAAAAAGGAGAACTCTATAATCGAAAAAATACAAATAAACTGAGAATCCATTGTCTGATGTTCAAGTAAGTTTCGTCAAGTAATTTTCAGAAAAATTCATTACTAATGTAATGAAAGTTACTATATTAACAAATTTCCACATTGAAGAATTTTACTGAACTAGTGGGTTGATACTTATAAATTGAAAAAGCTAATTAACTATTTTCCAGAATTACCAAATGTTACTTTTGTAATCGAGAAATTACTAACGAGTTCGCAAGGGTTATAACGACTAATTAAATGATCTTCAGGTCAGAAAGCACCGGGGCTTGCTTGATCGGATTGCTCAACATGGGTCTAACAAGGTTGAAAGATTCGACATTCTTTTTTCCTCTTTTCTTTTGGAATTGGAACATCTACGTCCATAGGATCCCCGGAATGTGCTGCTCTTCTGGAATGGATCACACACTCTTTTTTGCTGTCTGGGACATCCAGCTTTTGTGCAATATGGTTGGAACATCGATCCTTTGAAGTCGTATCGGTCGAAGTACCGAATCTGGATAGATTGTGGATAGTCATCCTCGCAGTTGGAACATCAAACATACTGTCATCTGCTCGAGCACGCAATGAGCACTTACCTAAGCTACATCGGGTGTGGTGGTGACAGCTCTTTCCTTTCATAACGACATTCCTAGTACTTTGGTTCTCTAGCTGTATCCTTCCCAAGATAGCTTCATAAAAAAAGACATTAGATGTACTCATTTCATGAATGCTTCGGTGGATGAAATAGATGAAATGGTCAAATCTACAAGGAAATTTGCGTTTTCTTAGCGGGACTGGCTATGGGTTGAACTATTTTTTTTATATTGAATTGACATAGTTTATGAGACTCTCCACATATGATGACTTCTCTAAAGAACTCTCTCCTGCCTAGAAAAGCCAAATTTAGCTAGCTTGCTTTTTTCTTTTCCACTTACGAGACTTGGAAGACTCTTGCTCCAATTTTCGATCAGCCTTTAAACCAGGCTGCGCGAGAGCCGCGCAAGCGTCATGCTGTTATGTGAAACGTTGGAGCGCTGCATCCTAGTCCCAGATGGTAAGAGTTTACTTGCCGAAAGCAGCATCATAGATTATACACTCTTCGTTGCATGCTTGGAAGAGGTAATTAAAAAAATGTTATTCCCCAGAAATGAAAAGGTTATCGCCCCTGGTCTTGGATTCCATCACGTGAGAATCCAAAAGCGCCAGAGAAATATTATATATCTTTCTGACTTTTCTGATAAACAATACTACTTTTTGGAATAAATGGAAAGTCGACGGATTCGATTAAGACTGCTGTGGAGATGAAGCATTAACCGACGCCGTCGATTGATAACTCGCTTTCGGATTCCCCCAGGAACCTCCTTCATATCCAATCAAACCAGAATAAAAGAATTGCTCCCTCATCGCACCCGCCCCAGATATACGGCGGAGATGCTCTCCTGATTCCTTAATCACAACATTAAGCACATGATCCAGCACGCATCCACGCAGGATCTTCTCCTTTGGCCTATCCTTGATTAATGTCGTCGATGTCATCATTTATTTTTTGATTGGTCGTACTCTATTTCTATTGTAATTCTCAAATTTTTATGCATTTTTATAAAGCGTGTGAGTCAAAATCTACATTTGATAATAGAACGTCCTCACCCTAATCCCCATCCTTGTCTCCCGAGAAAGTAGGGATTCCTCAGTAGGGATTCCTCTGTCTCTTCTTTCTCATGTGAAAAGGATGACTTTTAGAGCAAGCTCCAGTGATTGACGTACCAATGAGAGAAATGAACCTGTGAGTCCCCGCCAACTTGAGTGGGTTTTGATGATTTGATGGAGGAGGGAGAACGATGAAAAGGGACTCTAGTGGTAGATGGACAAGGACGGAGAGACTTTGTAGTATTGTGTTTTCAATCTGAACCCGCGTGTTGTCATAAGATGCCACGTACAATAATAGAATGTGAAGGAGCCTCTTTTTGTTAAAATAGCAGGAATGGGTCGCTCTTTTGACCTTTTCATCTCATGAATCAATTACAAAAGTGTGCTTCATTTTTGGCACGTTTTATTTTCCAAAGCGTCATTCCTAGTTGGGATAACACCACGGAAATCCAAAAATTAATTCACCATTAATAAATTTATCACAATAAAAAAACTCTAAATCAAGATAATTATAATAAATTTATCAATTTATTAGTTTCCGTTAAACTTGACTGATAACATGAAAAAATAAAAAGTAATATATTTGTGACAAATGGAGGACAAAATCCAAAAATGGTACATCCGTCAATTGTTGCTTGATATTCAACTTAGCATTTAACGGTAAAATTTAATAAAGACTAACGAATGATAATGTTGGAGATGTACTAATTTGATTTTTTTTTTATAATTTAGGATAAATTTGTCATAAATGTACTAATTTAATTTTTTTTTTTGTAGTATTAACTCTAAAAAGTGGATCATTTGTCATTTTTCATCATGCAAAACTTTGATACCACGCTTTTAAAAATTGTTCTGGCAAGGATCAACCATGAAGATCCGAATCTCAATCTTAAGTGGAGTAGGATCGATTAAAAGTTGACATGCACATGAAAAAACCGACATCCCGACCGGGAGTACTTCGGGACCGCGTTGTTTGGGCCATTATTTTCTGGACTTGCAAATGATTTTATAATAGATCCATCGCAGTACTTGGAGATGACTTGCCGACGTTAACATTGTTTCCCCCTACAAATCGATGAGTAGTTAGAAGACTATCCGCCATTTCAATGGTGTCTGACGTGCAATGTGTAAAATTACACGGTTCGTGTACCTAGTATTCATCCAAAGTAGTAACATTCCATCTCATGGAAAGAACCCACATATAGCAACTGCGGAAAGAAGGCGGTGCTAACTCCAAAGAATGAAATGATCATCTGACCAGCTTGTTGGTGTCCAGTGAGAACCCTTTTTCGTGTATGTGTTATCGTATTCTGGATAATGATACTCTCAAATTCTTTTAATGATCCTTCCAGTGTCTCTCTTATCAAGGGCAAAAATCCAGATGTCCACGTGAGATTTGCTTGTCTGATTGCATATTTCCATGTTTTAGGCTAAGGTTAAAGTCCAATGCACGGGTGAGGAGGAATATTAGAATATAAATAATAAACTACATCTTCATCTAATACTTTAAACTTTAAAAACAGTTGATAATTATCTCATCAAAATCTCATAGAATTTTTAGAATAATTGATAGTAATTTGACTGAATCTCATAGTCTAAAAGCATGACCATGCAAGGAAACCTCCTCGCCTGATAATGTCACACATCACCCACGAAACACGCCGAAAGAAACCCAATAAACACCGGTCCGTCCCCCAAGCAAGACCCGACCTCATCTCTCTCCCTCTCTCTCTCTGTGAAAATCACCGGCAAGAAGCACGATGGCTCCCAACCAGGAAACTGGGAAAGAGATGGAATTTGCAGTGAAGCAACACAAGCCGCTTTTTCATCCTCCAAGGCGCGGACGGGTAAAGCGTCTCATGTTAGCCCATTTGGTCCGAAGCTTTAAAGCCCTTGTCGGTAAAATCGTCAGGCTCTCCTCTCGGCCGCAACGCAACGTACATTCCCCCTGTAAAATCACCAGTCACCGCTCTCATCTTTGATTGCGCGTCAGGGCCGCGAAAGAAATCATCCTGCATGACTATATAGTGTGCATCTGCTGTTCTGTTCTGCTTGTGTAGTAGCAGTGTCGAGCTGGAAAATGGCCCCGTGCTTTTCGGCTGAAGTTCTGTTATCTCATCCGATGTGTCTGTAGAGTGTGTGGGATATGTACCGTGATTCCCGTTTTGCCATCTTCTTTCTGCGTACGCCATCATTTAAATGAAATGCGTGAATGTTTTTGGCTATTTGTTTTTGCAATCGCGATATCTTCTGCTACTTGTTCTCAGCCTTTCACTGGTTCTGTCATACGTCCGTGCCCCATAGTTTTTGGGTGATTTGAGAAACAGCTTCCGGAAAATGACGTCATCCGGAAAGTGACGTCATCCTAGGGTTCCAACTCAAAGGTGATGAAAGGGATCCACGACTTACACGTGCGGACCTGGGCTTGTTTATCACGCATCTGTATTAACTAACTTATAAGGCCATCTACAATAAAAAGAAACGGGAAAAATTATCCAAAAAATCATAAATCTACTAATAATGGCTAATTAAGTTTTAAATATTTTAATTGTATCAAATTATCCTAACCTTTTGACAACTTGCTAATACTTTTTGATGATTTGCTAATTTAGTTATTAAAGCTAATTTTGGTTAGAAATTGTTGACGTGACAGAGTAATCAACACCAGTTGTCCTAATGGGATGGCAAGCGTTGGCATGAACACATTTTACTTTTTTTTTTTTCAATTTTACGGTTTTTTCCTTTTCTTCTTTGCCGGTCATTATTAAGCCTCGTTGATGGCTGGCAAAGGTCCTCAGCCTTAAGCATGAGCTGTCCTCCCTTGGGTTGGCAAGGACGATCCTCGTTGACTTAGGTGTAGGCATCCTTCATTTAAGGCAAGCTGGTGAGAGTAACTCTCGCCTAAGTTTAATGGAGATAAAAAAAAAAGGAGAGGAAAGGAGAAAAAAATTGAAAATTTATAAAGAAAATATGCAAAAATTGTCCACAATTGCCCTTGAGCATGATCGACACTAATTAGATCACCACGTCAATGATTTCTAGCCAAAATTGGTTGAAATGACTAAATTGATAAATCATCAAATGGTTTAAGACTAAATAGTAGTCAAAATTGTTTAGGACAAATTGGCACAATTGAAAGATTTTATAATTTTTGGGACAATTTTCCTAAAGAAACACATACCATATGTTTTTTTTTTTGGTTGGAAAGATACTTTTATTTATCGTCAAGAGTTCATAGACAAAAGGGAAAATTCCAAATAAGGACCTAAACTAGACCAATTTTCTCAAATAAGGACTCAAAATAAACTTTGTGTCAAATAAAGACTTAAAGTAGACCCATTGTCTCAAATATGGATCGAAGTGGTTGAATTAATTCCAAATAAGGACCTGTCAGCCAAATATTCGCCGGCTATCAAGCATGTGACATTTCCAACGACCGGAGTTTGGGGCAATTTTGTCCTAAAAAAATCTAGGGAAAATTAACAAATCCTAAAACAGAAACAAAAAAAAAAAAAAAAACCCTAGGTTTTCTATAGTCTCCTCATTCCTTGTACCCATCCTCTGTAAAGTCAAAAACCGAAGTTCTCCCAATTCCTTGTACCCATCATCTGCAAAGTTGAAGACCTAAATTTTCCGCCGGTTGAGGTGGGAATACAAAAACAAGAAAAAAACTAGATGCTTCTTTCTTTGTTTGCGGAGACCCAAATTCTCTACCGGTCAAGCAAGGCAAGGAGCGACGAGAATCGAGTCTATGACCGGGTAGTGATTTGGTTGAGGAGCAGCAGGGGAGAAGAAAGAAGAAAACATAAACATCTAAATGAATAACCTAAACTTAATTAATTTATAATTTACCATTCTTTTTTTTTCCAATCACAAATTTCTGACAAAATTGTCCCTATTTTAATTGCTAGAAAATGTCTACCGATGAGCTAAGGTTCTTAATAGAGATTAACTTGATCATTTCAGGTCCTTATTTGACATAAAATTCATTTCGGGTTCTTCAATGGATTCACTTTGGGTTCTTATTTGACACAAAGTTTACTTTGGATCCTGAGAAAATAAATTCACTCCGGATCCTTATTTAGAATTTTTCCTTGACAAAATGCCCAGAGAAATGACATCAAAACACAACAGGTCCCAAAGAGACATTTTGGGGACGGGGACGGGGACGGGGGAATAATTAGAAACAAGGAAGAGTATTCAATGTTTGAGCTTTAGCTATCCAATGATTGTTGCTCTATCACAATGTGTCCCCATGATGTTTGCTAAAATGGCTAACTGGGCTCGAGCATCTAAGATTAGCGCGTCCACCTCCCCAGAAAGTGAGATTCTTCTTGCAAGGCTCCACCCAGAATAAAGCAAAACACTTACCATATGTAATTACCAAGTCCTGGTTAACCAACTTTTGGACGCGGGGAGCAGGGTTTAAGTAATTCTCCTACGACAAGTCATGTGCTCTGGAAATTGCTAGGAATTAACTGACTGGACCAACACAAAGTCCAAAAGCAGAAGTTTATAATCAATTAAGAGCAAAGTCCTCGATTACGGCTAGCTATCATGATTTTTATGTGACCATTGAAAATGTCCTGCTGACATCCCGTTCCTAAAAAATTAAGATTCCATTTATTTCATAGAAAATAACTTTGAGGGAAAAGTTTTTTGAATTTTCCAACGTTTGGCCCACGAAAAATGAATGGGTAAAAAAATAATTTCGATCGACTGAAAATCATTTCGACTTTCTTATAGCCCTAGCTCATTTCCTCGTGCGCTTCCCCTTTCCTCGTTTTTGCATCTTGCTCCTCTCTACCCGATACCGGACCTCATCTCAAATGCCACCACCTTTGTCTCCACACTTGCGACCCTCGGCCCTTGTCAGCCACAACCACCAGAGCACGGCAAAGAGCTTCCTCAAACACAGCAAGGCATTTCTTCCGCTGGCTTCTCCGACTAGCCCGCATTAGCAATTTGCTGTCCACGTCATCACGGCCATCGACGGGGAGGGCATTCCTCTCCTCGTCCTCAATCTTCCACTTGAGGAGGGGACTCTCCGGCTGGCTAGTTAATGTGCGTTGGGGCTTGGCCGCCATGGATCAACCCATTTAATTTGGAAACTCGTTGAATGGGTGTGGATTCTAAACTTAATTTAATTAAATGGGTCGATGCCACACAATTCCATTGGAGTTAGACTTGATAAAAGGCTTTGAGCTTAAAGTCAAGCCCATTGTTTTTTTAATGTGACCGAAAATAAGCCCACAAGGATTAAGAGAGTCAACCCCATAATAGGATTGGGGAACAAGAAGCCTAACCACCACTATTTTTCACCAGTTTGGGGGATCGGCCAGAGAAGAGAGGAACACACAGGAGAAGAACAGTCGTCAGAAAGAGCCAGATAGTTCATACAGAGAACACGCCCACTTTGAAGTCTCCAATACTTGCACACGCAGACGTTCGAAGAAAAGGGGCGCAGTTTGACTGAGGAAAAGTTGAACTGGTTGAGGAACTAGGAAGACGTTCCCTGTTGATAGTTTGTTTTTAAAATAAATGAAAAGGTGTCTTGTCCCATATAAAAAAGATGTGAGTGCGCATGTGGATATGGATGAAATAACCAACGATCATTATTTTTATTTATTGAAAAAAAAATAAATTTATTTCTATAAAAACTAATAATAAAGTTTTGTTGAAACAGTACGACTGTTGACGAAAATTACAATTATTTTATTTATTATTTTATTTAATTCCGATTTTTTTTTTTTTTTTTGTCTTTTCAACGTAACCTTTGAGACGTACATGTTCATTTTACAATCTTTCCCGAAATGTTGCCTTTGTTCTTTTTGCAACCTTTTGAAGAGTTGCTTCTATTCGAAAGATAAAGATAAGTACGTTTGTTTTGAGATTAAACACACATCTTCTTTCATTTTTTTGTTTTCTTTTGAAAGAAATTAAATCTATTGTTTCCAATTGTTTCCCATAAGAAACCCTGAAGAAATACTAGAATTGCTATATAATATTCTCATTTAAGACTTTGTTATATCTTGAAAGAAATTTGTCGGTGACCATTAACAACTTTGTAAAGAAAAATAAATCCTTAAAAATAGTAATATCATGTCTCAAAATCTAACTTGATTACTCAATTCGACCTCATTGTTATATCTAATTCGAAGCCATGCAACAATGGAGTTAAGGATGCGGTTGATGGTGGGTTAAGCAAAGGATCTGCGAAACGCAAATGGAGCCCTCTTCTTCGTTCCATGGACAAATCTCTCTCTGCTTATTATGGCATTTATCTCCACTCATGGTGGTAGTTGTGGCTCTCTCTCTTCTCTCTAATGGCCCTCACGTGTCAACCCCAAGAAATAGGACAGCCCGCTTGGACAGCAACACATTCTGAGCCGGTGATATCGCAATCATCAACATTGAAGTTATGGCTAACGTTGTGCACAGAGACAACATCACACTATTTTTCATACAATCAAGACATGATTCTCCATTTCATTTCTTTACCTGCGTTTATGTCAGCTCTTCTGGAAATTTATCAGTGGGAGTCTTGAGAGAAAGCCGACTGGCGTTGCCATGTTCTTCAGCGATGTCTCTCATCACAAGATGCGTCGCCAAGAAACGCTTTAAAGCTCGGCATGACCCTGCACCCTCACCTCATCAAGACCGCACTTGCTGGCGACCCTTTCATCGTCAACCATCTCATTGGTATGTACTCCAAATGCTCTTCCATCCGAAGCGCCCACAAGGCTTTTGGTGATTTTGATACAGAGAATGGTTACTCTTGGAACACCATCATTATCTGCATTAGCCGGAATAGGCGATTTCAAGAAAGCGCTCGACTTGTTCGATGAAATGCCGCAAAGGGCTCTTGTCTCTTATAATTCCTTGATTCCTGGGTCGTCCCGTCATTATGCGGAGTCTCCGAGAATCAGGTCACACGCTTCCCATTCCGCATGAAGATCACTCTCCAACAGCCCAAATTTCTCTCTCTCTCAAGCCATGTTTGCCCAGAACCACATCTTCTCTCTTGCTCCCAAATCCCACAACCCTGTTGAGAAGAGCAGAGATCTTGAGTTTGAATTCGAGGTTCCGTGTAGAATGAGAAACCACCACAGCAGAAACTATCCTGATTTGCTGACTCTGTGCAAGCGCAAAAACATGTTGGTAAGAGTAGCCAAAGATGTGGACGCGTCCCCACTGCTTCCCTAAGATCATCACTACAGCAATCTCTCTCCTTTGCTGAGGACGCAGAGGATCAAAGAAGGAAGAAGAGAGACGATGGAGATGATCCAGAACTTGCCTGAGTCGAGTTACGAGCTTTCCTTCAAGGATATTGTGGATGAGCAGCTATGTTTGCAGGTACTAGTGGACTCAGTTCAGTTCGATTGCTTTGGTTCGATTCTTGTTCAATTTAGAAATCTGATATCTGTAATCATATAGTAGACATAACATGGTAACATACTAATGTGCTTTATAAGTGCTCTGCACCTGCTGTATATGCTTCGAAAACAATCTGGGGAAACGATTATGCTGATTAAGGAAAGGATGTTGTATAAATGGAAGATAAATAATCAAATTTGGATTGCTTTCCAGAAGAATCGAGAGCAGTAAGAGGACAATTTTGAATTTCCAAGGGCTGAGGCAGACTCAAATAAAAAACAGGAGGAAAAAGAGGAAGAAAGTCACAAACGCCACTAGTCATCAGCATCATCAGGTGTCAAGATGTAATGGCATGGAAACCAGAACTTTCCTGATCAAGATGTTTTCCCCTTCTTTCTTGGGAAACCCACAGCATCATGGAACAGTAGGTCCCAGATTTCGCCAAGGATGTTGTTTGAGGGGCCTGATCAGAGATATTCAGACATGGTGTCAAGGATTAAAATGAGTCCTCTTGCGAAAGATCAGGGGAGCCGCGACTGAGATAGAACTGAAAGCAGTACCAGCAGGAGCAGGGGCTATTCAAGCAGGTAAGAACTTGAATTTTTTTCAATACAACATTCTATCTGTTGATTTTCAGTTATTCACCTTTCTGCTGACTCAGTAATTTCCTAAGCATATTGCAAGAAAAGGTAATAATTATTGTAGAGATTGCACATTGTTTCATTTGGGTTAAGAAAAATGGTACCTTTATAAACCCAAAACAGAATTTCCACTTGTTAGTCTAAAATAACATGCTGATATTGTTTGCAGATATCAGAAAATGTTTTGAATGAACCACGCCAGCTCGAACCTTTTGGTCTATTTTCAGTTTTGTGTGTTCGATGCGAGATTGAAACTTCCATGTTAGTGGGAAATTATACTCTAAACAAGCAGTTGTAAAAGCATATGGTCTTTATCTTTATGCAGCAACAATGACGGCGATTCTTTCCTGGGCTGGCCCTTCACCAGACCAGAAGGGGAAATGCGAAGGCAGAAAACAAGTTGTTTTCTGAGTTCCTCTGCCCCCTGCACATGAAGGTAGAATTAAAGATTGATTCTGCTTTTAGAACCTAGAAATATACTCCAGCAGCAGAAGTGTGTCCCCATTTGATAACCGGTTTATCAATCTTGGCTCTGATGAAGATTAAACTAATCAGTAAAAGCAAAATCTAATCTGGGCATCTTGTTGAATACTGAACTTCTCAAGAGAAGCTTCAGATTTCTGTAGAAACTACGCAGGCCACAGCTTGCCCCACCGAGATCAGAGTGCGTGAATTATTAGCGGCTGAGAATGTGTATCATTATTGTGTAAAAAAGCTAAGGATCACATAAACTGAATGTCTTTGGTTTTTTTTTTTTCGATCCAGTGCTACTTGTGCTATACATTAAGAATATAACAGATGAACAAGAACCGTGCAAAGCGATCAAACAGACCTTGCGTACCAAAACGGCAAACAATTGAAGATGGTTTAAGAGGATAGTGGGGCTAAGTTCTTCCTCTGAATGGAGGGGATGAATAAGTGATGGAGACTAATGCCTCGGCTGGTCGCTTTTGATTATGTTTATGGCATATTTTCTCCTCGAGTGCCCATTTGCACGGGTGTTATATTTCAGCAATTTGGGCGTTCATTTAGAAAAAAAGGAGAACTCTATAATCGAATAAATACAAATTAACTGAGAATCCATTGTCTGATGTTCAAGTAAGTTTCCTCAAGTAAATGTCAGAAAAATTCATTACTAATGTAATGAAAGTTACTTACTATATTAAGAAATTGCCACATTGAAGAATTTTACTGAACTAGTGGGTTGATACTTATAAATTGAAAAAGCTAATTAACTATTTTCCGGAATTATCAAATGTTACTTTTGTAATTGAGAAATTACTAATGAGTTCGCAAGGGTTATAACGACTAATTAAATGATCTTCAAGTCAGAAAGCGCCGGGGTTTGCTTGATCGGATTGCTGAACATGGGTCTAACAAGGTTGAAAGATTCGACTTTCTTTTTTCTTTTTTTCTTTTGGAATTGGAACATCTACGTCCATAGGATCCCCGGAATGTGCTGCTCGTCTGGAATGGAACACACACTCTTTTTGGCTGTCTGGGACATCCAGCTTTTGTGCAATATGGTTGGAACATCGATCCTTTGAAGTGGTATCGGTCGAAGTACCGAATCTGGATAGATTGTGGATAGTCATCCTCGCAGTTGGAACATCAAACATACTGTCATCTGCTCGAGCACGCAATGAGCAGTGAGCACTTACCTAAGCTACATCGGGTGTGGTGGTGACAGCCCTCTCCTTTCATAACGACATTCCTAGTACTTTGGTTCTCTAGCTGTATCCTTCCCAAAATAGCTTCATAAAAAAAAAAAAAACATTAGATGTACTCATTTCATGAATGATTCGGTGGATGGAATAAATGAAAATGTCAAATCTACAAGGAAATTTGCGTTTTCTTTGCGGGACTGACTACGGGTTGAACTATTTTTTTTATATTGAATTGACATAATTTATGAGACTCTCCACATATAATGACTTCTCTATAGAACTCTCTCCTGCCTAGAAAAGCCAAATTTAGCTAGCTTGCTTTTTTCTTTTCCACTTACAAGACTTGGAAGACTCTTGCTCCAATTTTCGATCAGCCTTTAAATCAGGCTGCGAGAGAGCCGCACAAGCGTCATGCCGTTAGGTGAAACGTTGGAGCGCTGCATCCTAGTCCCAGATGGTAAGAGTTTACTTGCCGAAAGCAGCATCATAGATTATACACTCTTGGTTGCATGCTTGAAAGAGGTAATTAAAAAAAATTTTATTCCCAAAAATGAAAAGGTTATCGCCCCTGGTCTTGGATTCCATCACGTGAGAAGCCAAAAGCGCCAGAGAAATATTATATATCTTTATGACTTTTCTGATAAACAATACTACTTTTTTGGAATAAATGGAAAGTCGACGGATTCGATTAAGACTGCTGTGGAGATGAAGCATTAACCGACGCCGTCGATTGATGACTCGCTTTCGGATTTCCCCAGGAACCTCCTTCGTATCCAATAAAACCAGAATAAAAGAATCGCTCCCTCATCGCACCCGCCACAAATATGCGGCGGAGATGCTCTCCTGATTCCTTAATCACAACATTAAGCACATGATCCAGCACGCATCCACGCAGGATCTTCTCCTTAGGCCTAATCTTGGTTAATGTCTCCGATGTCATCATTTATTTTTTGATCGGTCGTATTTTATTCCTATTTTAACTCTCAAATATTTATGTCTCTTTACAGAAGGTGTGAGTTAAAATCTACACTAGATATTAAAACACCCTCACCCTAATCCCCATCTTTATCTCCTGAGAAAGTGGAGATTCCTCTGTCTCTCCTTTCACATGTGAAAAGGATGACTATTAGAGCAAGCTCCAATGATTGACGTAACAATGGGAGAAATGAACCTGTCAGTCCCCGCCAACTTGACTGGGTTTTGATGATTTGACGGAGGAGGGGGAACAATGAAAAGGGACTCTAGTGGTAGATGGACAAGGACGGAGAGACTTTGTAGTATTGTGTTTTCAGTCTGAACCCTCGTGTTGTCATAGGATGCCACGTACAATAATAGAACATGAAGGAACCTCTTTTTGTTAAAATAGTGGGAATGGGTCGCTCTTTTGACCTTTTCATCTCATGAATCAATTACGAAAGCGTGCTTCATTTTTGCCACGTTTTATTTTCCAAAGCATTGTTCCTACTTGGGATAACACCACGGAAATCCAAAAATTAATACACGATTAATAAATTTATCATAATAAAAAGATTCCAAACCAATATAATTATGATAAATTTATCAATTTGTTAATTTCCATTAAATTTGACTAATAACATGAAAAAAAATACAAAGTAATACATTTGTGACAAATGGAGGACAAAATCCAAAAATGGTACATCCGTCAATTGTTGCTTGATATTCAACTTAGCATTTAACGGTAAAATTTAATAAAGACTAACGAATGATAATGTTGGAGATGTACTAATTTGAAATTTTTTTATGATAAAAAATTAGTTATAAAAAAATTAGTTTAGGATAAATTTGTCATAAATGTACTAGTTTAAGGTTTATTATTTTTTTTTTTGTAGTATTAACTCTAAAATGTTGGATCATTTGTCATTTTTCATCATGCAAAACTTCGATACCACGCTTTTAAAAATTGTTCTGGCAAGGATCAACCATGAAGATCCGAATCTCAATCTTAAGTGGAGTAGGATCGATTAAAAGTTGACATGCACATGAAAAAACCGACATCCCGACGGGGAGTACTTCGGGACCGCGTTGTTTGGGCCATTATCTTCTAGACTTGCAATTGGTTTTATAATAGATCCATCGCAGTACTTGGAGATGACTTGCCCACGTTAACATTCTTCTTTTTTGCCCCTACAAATCGATGAGTAGTTAGAGACTATCCGCCATTTGAATGGTGTCAGACGTGCAATGTGTAAAATTACACGGTTTGTGTACCTAGTATTCATCCAAAATCGTAACATTCCATCTCATGGAAAGAACCCGCAAACAGCAGCTAGGGAAAGGAGGCGGTGCTAACTCCAAAGAATGAAATGATCATCTGACCAGCTTGTTGGTGTCCAGGGAGAACCCTTTTTCGTGTATGTGTTATCGTATTCTGGATAATGATACTCTCCAATTCTTTTAATGATCCTTCGAGGGTCTCTCTTATCAAGGGCAAAAATCCAGATGTCCACGTGAAATTTGCTTATTCGATTGTGTATTTCCATGATTTAGGCTAAGATTAAAGTCCAGTGTACAGGCATGGGGAATATTAGGATATAAGTAATAAACCACGTCTTCATCAAATACTTTAAATTTCAAAAGAATTGATAATAATTTCACTAAATCTCATAATCTGAAAGCATGACCATGGAAGGAAACCTCCTCGCCTGATAATGACACATCACCCACGAAACACGCCGAAAGAAACCCAATAAACACCGGTCGTCTCCCAAGAAAGACCCAGCCTCATCTCTCTCCCTCTCTTTCTGTGAAAAGCACCGGCAAGAAGCACGATGGCTCCCAACCAGGAAAATGGGAAAGAGATGGAATTTGCAGTGAAGCAACACGAGCCGCTTTTTCATCCTCCAAGGCGCGGACGCGTGAAGCGTCTCATGTTAGCCCATTTGGTCCGAAGCTTTAAAGCCCTTGTCGGTAAAATCGTCAGGCTCTCCTCTCGGCCGCAACGCAACGTACATTCCCCCTGTAAAATCACCAGTCACCGCTCTCATCTTTGATTGCGCCTCAGGGCCGCGAAAGAAATCATCCTGCATGGCTATATAGTGTGCATCTGCTGTTCTGTTCTGCTTGTGTAGTAGCAGTGTCGAGCTGGAAAATGGCCCCGTGCTTTTCGGCTGAAGCTCTGTTATCTCGTCCGATGTGTCTGTAGAGTGTATGGATATGTACCGTGATTCCCGTTTTGCCATCTTCTTTCTGCGTACGCCATCATTTAAATGAAATGCGTGAATATTTTTGGCTATTTGTTTTTGCAATCGCGATATCTTCTGCTACTTGTTCTCAGCCTTTCACTGCTTCTTGTCATACGTCCGTGTCCCATAGTTTTCGGGTGATTTGAGCAACTGCTTCCGGAAAGTGACGTCATCCGGAAAGTGACGTCATCCTAGGGTTCCGACTCAAAGGTGATGAAAGGGACCCACAACTTACACGTGCGGACCTGGGCTTGTTTATCACGCATCTGTATTAACTAACTTATAAGGCCATCTACGATTAAAGGAAATGAGAAAAATTATTTAAAAAATCATAAATCTACTAATAACAGCTAATTAAGTTTTAAATATTTTAATTGTATCAAATTATCCTAACATTTTGACAAATTGTTAATACTTTTTGATGATTTGCTAATTTAGTTATTAAAGCTAATTTTGATTAGAAATCGTTGATGGGACAAAGTAATCAGCACCAATTGTCCTAATGGGATGGCAAGCATTGACATGAACACATTTTACATTATTTTTTTTTTCAATTTTATGGTTTTTTCCTTTTCCTTTTCTTTTTTCTTTTTTTTTTCCTTTTCTTCTTTGCCGGTCATTATTAAGCCTTATTGATGGCGGGCAGAGGTCCTCGGCCTCAAGCATGAGCTGTACGCCCTTGGGCTAGCAAGGACGATCCTTGTTGACTTATGCTCTGGCATCCTTCATCCGAGGCAGGCTAGTGAGAGCAACTCTCGCCTAAGTTTAATGAAGGAAAAAAAAAGGAAAAATAATTAGAAAATTTATAATAAAAAAATGCAAAAATTGTCCATGATCGCCCTTGGGTATGACCAACACTAATTAGACCACCACGTCAATGATTTCCAGCCAAAATTGGCCGAAATGACTAAATTAACAAATTATCAAATAGTTAAAGACTAAATTAGTAGTCAAAATGTTTAGGACGAATTGGCACAATTGAAAGATTTTATGATTTTTGGGACAATTTTCCTAAAGAAACACATACCATATGATTTTTTCTTTTTTTGGTTGGAAAGATACTTTTATTTATCATCAAGAGTTCTTAGACAAAAATGCCCAGAGAAATGACATCAAAACACAACAGGTCCCAAAGAGTATTCAATGTTTGAGCTTTAGCTATCCAATGACTGTTGCTCTATCACAATGGGTCCCCGTGATGTTGCTAAAATGGCTAACTGGGCTCGAGCATCTAAGATTTAGCGCGTCCACCTCCCCCAGAAAGTGAGATTCTTCTTGCAAGGCTCCACCAGAATAAAGCAAAACACATACCATATGTAATTACCAAGTCCTGGTTAACCAACTTTTGGACGCGGGGAGCAGGGTTTAAGTAATTTTCCTACGACAAGTCATGTGCTCTGGAAATTGCTAGGAATTAACTGACTGGACCAACACAAAGTTCAAAAGCAGAAGTTTATAATCAATTAAGAGCAAAGTCCTCAATTACGGCTGGCTATCATTATTTTTATGTGACCATTGAAAATGTCCTGCCGACATCCGGTTCCTATAAAATTAAGATTACATTTATTTCGTAGAAAATAACTTTGAGGGAAAAGTTTTCTGAATTTTCCATCGTTTGGCCCAAGAAAAATGAATGGGTAAAAAAATAATTTCTGTCGACTGAAAAAAGTTCTCTAAAATTGGGGAAAATCGTTTCGACTTTCTTATAGCCCTAGCTCATTTTCTCGTGCGCTTCCCCTTTCCTCGTTTTTGCATCTTGCTCCTCTCTACCCGATACCCATCCTCATCTCAGATGCCACCACCTTTGTCTCCACACTTGCGACCCTTGGGCCTTGTTAGCCACAACCGCCAGAGCACGGCGGCGAGCTTCCTCAAACACAGCAAGGCATTTCTTCCTCCGGCTTCTCCGACGTGCCCGCATTAACAATTTGCCGTCCCCGTCATCACGGCCATCGACGGGGAGGACATTCCTCTCCTCGTCCTCAATCTTCCACTTGAGGAGGGGACTCTCCGGCTGGCTAGTTAATGTGCGTTGGGGCTTGGCCGCCATGGATCAACCCATTTAATTTGGAAACTCGTTGAATGGGTGTGGATTCTAAACTTAATTTAATTAAATGGGTGGATGCCACACAATTCCATTGGAGTTAGACTTGATAAAAGGCTTTGAGCTTAAAGTCAAGCCCATTGTTTTTTTTAATGTGACCGAAAATAAGCCCACAAGGATTAAGAGAGTCAACCCCATAATAGGATTGGGGAACAAGAAGCCTAACCACCACTATTTTTCACCAGTTTGGGGGATCGGCCAGAGAAGAGGGGAACACACAGAAGAAGAACACTCGTCAGAAAGAGCCAGAGAGTTCATACAGAGAACACGCCCGCTTTGAAGTCTCCAATACTTGCACACGCAGACGTTCGAAGAAAAGGGGCACGCTTTGACTGAGGAAAAGTTGAACTGGTGGAGGAAGACGTTCCCAAACTAGAAGAAAGAGGACTTGCTGCCGTGCAACGCCTGCTCGATCTCCCTCGCAATTCAACGTTCAGTACACACGCAAAGATCTCCAGCAATTCCAGTCTTGCCGTGAGGACCGAATTGGTGTTCTCTCTTGGTGTTATATTTGGCGAATCCTCATTTTACTTGTTAACCCTCGCTGCTCCACCGCCGCTCCCGAGAAGACCCAACATCGTTGCCTTGGTCTTGCCATTGGAATCCTTGCCGGAGCACTCACATCGGCTCTGGTTTGTGAGGAAGATTCACGAAGCCCCCCTGCACTTAAGGTTCACTTTGCAGGTTTTTCCGGCGTGGCGTCCTAGCAACCTTCAGGAGTTCTGGCGAAGCCCATTTTCCCGCCACCGTGACTGATACGCCCACGGAGCCATCTCCGTGGCACACCTGCAGCAGCACCATCTCAGCCCGCCAGCTATGGGCGCTCGCCCAACCCTTCAAGCAAGCACCACAGCCACGCTTCCTCTGCACTGAGCCAAACTTCCAACGACGAGACCAGTCCAGGGTCGATCAACCTCACAAGATGGGATAGGAGGGAGTGAAGCTGGCGCATCCACATGGCTCTGACTGTTGAAGATAGGATTTTATCTGATTATGATTCTTTATATTTGAACTAATTGATTCAATTAATCCACAAGTTGGATATCAGTAAAATAGGAAAATATAATATTATGTTAAAATTATATCTCGAGTTTGAGATTCGATGCACATGAGGAGCATTTGTTGATCAAAGTCCGGTGCAAATTGATAATAAAGAAGCAAAGCATGAACGCCCTCTGTACATGCGTATCTTTATCAAAGATGTGCACGCCTCCCAAGTGCATTTTCTCTACCTCTTTAATTGCATGCACATGGATGTGCATGCATGGCGATAAATGAACGTTGAAGACTAAGACCAAAGTAAAAAGTTGTCGGCTTGTTTTGTCTTCTTTGATTCGCTCCTTGTTTCTTTCCTTTGCTATTTCATTCAGCTGCAGCCGACAAAAGGAAAGAAAAGGTAAAACATTAATTGAAGGAGTTGAACGTCATGGACGTGATCTTGGAAGACGGCGGCCATCCTTTTTTTGTGATTATCTTCAAAGATTATGGGCACATGTTTTCTGCCTCATTAGATGCGTTCCCATGCAAAGTGTGCATGTGTGCCCATGAATTTTGGTGGGCGTCGGAGCTGATTGTAGCGCTTGAATGAGTTCACATTTCTTTCTTGTTTCTCCTATAAAAGGAGGATCGGAGAAGAGAAGTAAGGTGGAGCTGGAGAGAGAAGTCGTGAGCTTTCCTAGAGAAAAGGTAGAAGCTCTCGGCAGAGAGGAATTTTCTTGTTGTAAATTATACCCGAGTATTTTAGCCAATTAAATTTTTATGAGTAGAATTTATTTAATTTTTTGAGTGAGGTTTCACTAGGAATTATGTGGGCTAAATATTATGTGAGTTATTTGGGTGTAATTTGGGGCTAGGAAACACTAAGAGTGTGTTTGAATGCTTGAGTGATTGTAATCTTTGATGTATCACTTGTTTCTAGAGTGGAATTTCGTATTGCTTTCCCCATGGACGTAAGTTCCAATATTCAGATTGAACCATGTAAATCCGGTTCCGATTTCCTCTCCATCCTTCTAACTATTTTATCTGATTCGCTTGTCCATATTTCGCAACAATATTGTATATTTTTTCCTATTTGTCTTTTCTTGTATTATGAATATTTTTATGTACATGTGCAAGATTATTGAAAAATACAATTATAATTCCTCCATAATTCCTATTCGATTTTTATCATCTCTTCCATGATTTCGCTCATGATATCAGAGTATTCTTTTCTGACCTAACTTCGGCAAAGTTTTCTGGATTGCTTCCCGAGAGATTTCTAACTTGTTGCAAATACGCAAAACAAAGTTTGCACTTCAGGTAGGCATCCACGTATTTATTTATCAACGATACCGATTTCCAATGAAAATCGCGATCCGGGCATACATAAGCTCCCAAGTCACCCCAGAACCAGACTTCAGATCTAATTGATCCGATTCAAGAGGAGTGGTCTTCCATCCAATACCTTATTGGTCCTGATTATATCTCGGTCCAGTCCAGTGGCCCCTCGTCCACTAGTTTCCAGGTCAAGGCCAATGGGCTGCTGGGCTAGATCAATCATGGGTCCAACACGGTCATCCAGAGAACAAGCAACTTCGGCCCTTGAAGCTCAGCCCAATGGAGGTGGGCCAGTTTCTTTTGTTCTCAGGACCAACCTGAATAGTGGGTTGGGCTAGTCGTCTCCGGGTCATAGACCCAAATCGACACCAACGGGTTTAAGGACAAATTTCTACCTAAGTTTTCAACCCTGTTTCCTGCCTTATACCGTTCCAACCATCAAAGCCCGATGACCCACTCTATATGTATCATTGGCCGATGGACCGAAAATATGAGTCATCAACTAACAACTCACTGGACTAGAAAACCGTTCCACTTTGGCTCGAGATTTCCAGTGAGCTCTAGTAACGAAGGACAAAAGTGAATTCCATGACGAAACTATAGCTTTTTGTAGGGAGAACTCGGGTACAACAATTCACCACGGCCAAACACAATCTAGGATTAATTTCTCCCCCGAAGCTAAATCAACTTAAAATTTCTTAACTCCCAGCAACAACTAGCAATGTATAGCCTCACAAAATGCAAATATAACGCCGAAATGATAAGTAGACAAAGCAAATAACAACACCAAGGATTTAATGTGGAAAACTCAATGCGGGAAAAACCACGGACCGCCCAAAAACATCCACTAATCACCAAGAATAGCAGGATACACAAAGTATTCTTCTCTAGTCACACACTAGAGTCTCAACATCAACATTTCAATCATCTTCTTCTCACCACATAGGTAGACAAACAAGTTTGGAGCAAGAAAACCTTAACAGCAACTGGAGAATTTGGAGACGGTTCTCGACGAACAAAAACCATCAACTCGTAGCCCTCGGTCTCACGAACAACATACTGAAATTTGAGCCGATTCCGACAATATTTGGCCTTCGAATCAAAGCAGCAAAGTTGCAGCGCTCTTCCTCTCTTCTCTTTCTCCTTTGCTGCAATTTTTCTTTTCTCGTTTTTCTCTCTCCTCTCTTTGGACGCACACCCCACGTACGACAACTCCACTTCTTTTTATTCTTTTTCTTTTTTATTTATTTTTTATTTAATGCTGGCTGGGCCCCACATGAAGGTGGACCCAGCCAACAAATCTCCCCCTCCACCTCATGTGGGAAGATTCGTCATGCCCGCTTTTCTTCTACAAGCATTAAGCTTCATCACGGGCAAGGCTTTGGTCATCATGTCGGACATATTGTTGTCGGTATGAACTTTCTCAAGTAGGAAGAGCTTCTCTTCTAGCTTTTCTCGGATCCAATGATACTTCACATAAACATGCTTCGATTTTGAATGAAACATTGGATTCTTGCTAAGATGGATGGCACTCATGCTATCGCAATATAGAACAAACTTCTCTTGCTTCAAGCCCAACTCTTGTAGGAATTTTTGCATCCACAAAAGTTCTTTACCTCCTTCGATAATAGCAATATACTCTGCTTCAGTTGTAGACAAAGAGGTACATTTTTGCAATCTTGATTGCCATGAAACAGCTCCCCCTGCAAAGATATTATAAAACCCGATGTGGATTTTCGAGAATCAACATCATCGGCATATTCCGCATCCGAGAAGCCACTCAACTCAGGTTTTGCATTTCCATAGCACAAGCAAAGTGTAGAAGTGCCTCTAAGATATCTCAAAATCCATTTAATAGCGGTCCAATGCTCTTTACCTGGGTTAGAGAGAAATCTACTCACAACACCAACTGCATGAGCAATATCCGGTCTTGTACAAACCATGGCGTACATCAAACTATCCACGGCCGATGCATAAGGAATTTTCATCATCTCAACATTCTCTTTCTCACTTGAAGGACACTCATTACTACTCAACTTGAAATGGCTTGCAAGTGGAGTACTCACCGGTTTACATGTGCTCATGTTGAATCTTTCAAGCACCTTTTCAATATACTTCTCTTGAGATAACCACAGTTTCTTATTCTTCCTATCACGAGTAATTATCATGCCTAAGATTTGCTTAGCCAGACCTAGGTCTTTCATTCCAAAAGCTTTACTCAACTCATTTTTCAAACTCTTGATTTTCTTGGCATCATGCCCAACAATCAACATATCATCCACATAAAGTAGGAGAATAAGAAAATCATTATTTGAGAATCTTTTCATAAAAACACAAGAATCAGAATTTGTCTTACCGTATCCTTGTTCTTCCATGAATGACTCAAACTTCATATACCATTGCCTAGGCGCTTGCTTGAGACCATATAAGCTTTTCCTCAATCTACATACAAGGTGCTCCTTGCCTTCAACTTCAAAACCTTATGGTTGCTCCATATATATCTCTCCTCTTCTAGGTCTCCATGAAGAAAAGCTGTCTTTACATCAAGTTGTTCAATTTCTAAATTTAAACTGGCGGCCAACCCAAGAACAACTTGAATAGAAGACATCTTTACAACCGGTGAAAAAATCTCTTCAAAGTCTATGCCATTCTTTTGACGAAAGCCCTTCACAACAAGTCTAGCCTTGTATCGTGGTTGTAAACTATTTTCTTCCGTTTTCAACTTATACACCCACTTATTTGTGAGTGTTCTCTTACCCTGAGGCAACCTCACCAATTCAAATTTGTGGTTCTCATGCAAGGATTTAAGCTCCTCTTGCATGGCTTCATGCCACTCATTCTTTCTTTCACATGATATAGCCTCTTCATAAATTTCTGGCTCCCCTGCATCAGTGAGTAACACATACTCATGTGGCAAATATTTTTGAGAAGGCCTACGCTCTCTTTCAGATATTCTAACTTGAGGTAGGATAGATTGCTCTTCCTCAGCTATTTCACTTGTATCAGTTGAAGAATCAACATTATGTGAGGACTCACAATCTTTATGACTTCCTTGCACTTCTCCCCCATGATTTCTATCAACATTAGAAGGATTTGGGCTGAAACTAACTGAACATTGAGCTGTATTCTTTGGTCTCTCCACCTTGTCAATGTCTTCAATAGTTTGATACTCACAAAACACCACATCTCGACTTCTAATGACTTTCTTTGCAACTGGATCCCATAACCTGTAGCCAAACTCTTCATGTCCATAACCTAAGAAGATACACTGTTTAAACTTGTCATCAAGCTTGGATATTTCATTTCTTGGAACATGCACAAATGCCCGACAACCGAACACTTTTAGATGGCTGTAGGAAACATCTTTGCCACTCCAAACTCTTTGCGGAACATCCCCCTTAAAAGGAACCGATGGAGAAAGATTTATCAAGTCTACTGCTGTTCTCATCGCTTCACCCCAAAATGACTTAGGCAACTTCGCATGAGAAAGCATACACCGAATTCGATCATTAATTGTCTGGTTCATTCTCTCTGCCACTCTATTATGCTGTGGTGTTTTTGGAACAATCTTCTCAAGCTTGATACCATAATCCCTGCAATAGTGTTCAAATGGGCCTCTATATTCACCATCGTTGTCAGCCTGAACACATTTCAGCTTCTTCCCGGTTTCTCTTTCCACATTGACATGAAATTGCTTGAAAGCCTCAATCACCCGATCTTTAGATTTCAAAGCAATAGCCCACACTTTTCTAGAACAGTCATTAATAAATGTCACAAAGTATAATGCACCTCCAAGAGTTCTAGCATCCATGCAACAAACATCAGTGTGAACTAAATCAAGTACATTTAATTTCCTGTGTGGAGAGGAACTCTAAAATGAGAATCTATGTTGCTTACCAGTCAGACAATGAGTGCATTCCTTTAAATTTTTCTCTTTCAAAGGTAAAAGGTTCTTTCTAGCAAGAGTTTCAAGTCCTTTCTTGCTAAGATGACCCAGCCTCATATGCCATAAATCAACCAAGGAATCCTCCACTGCATTTACCTCTTCTTTAATCAAGTCAGCTTGCATGGTGTAGAGAGAGCCTGTCTTCTTACCTTTTGCCACTACCATGGAACCTTTAGTCAACTTCCATTTGCCATCAAAGAATGAATTACAATAACCATCATCATCCAAGGCACCCGTAGAGATTAAGTGAAGTCAAATATCCGGAACATGTCTCACATTTTTCAAAAGCAAATTACATCCGACATCGGTTTTCAAATAAACATCTCCCATGCCAATAACCTTGGAAACATCACTATTTCCCATCCTTATGCAACCAAAGTTGCCGCTGCGATAAGAAGCAAAGTAATCACGCCGTGAGGTGACATGAAAAGAAGCTGCAGAATCAACAACCCACATAGAGTCTTGGCATGTAAAATTCACATATCCGTCATCACATACAAACACAATATCGCCATCGGATGCAACCGCCGTTGTAGCTTGTTTCTCTTCTTTCTTTTGATATCCATTTTTATCATGGAATCTATCTCTCTTTGGAAACCAACACTCTTTTGCATAATGTCCTATTTTGCCGCAATTATAACACTTGACACTCCTCCTTGATCTTGATTTCGACCTTCCTCTTGACTTGCCTCGGGTATCATTTCTTTGAAACCTTCTTGATTGACTTCTCCCCCTGTTTTCTATAACAAGAGCATCCGATGTAGAGGCATAATTCAAGCCTTTTCTTCTTGTTTCTTCATTGAACAAGCTTTCTTTAACCATGCTCATAGAAAGCACACCAAAAGGAGCCGAGTTATTTAATTCCACAACCAAGGTGTCCCAACTATCAGGAAGAGTACCAAGTAATAAGCATGACTACAATTCATCACCAAGATCAATCTCAAGATTTGTCAATTGATTTACAACATCTTGAAATTCACTCAAGTGTTCCGCCATGTTACTCCCCTCCTTGTATCTCAAATTCACAAGTCGCTTAACTAGAAGAGCTTTATTTTGTGGAGTTTTTCTCTCATAAAGATCTTGTAATTTCTTCCACAAAGTGTCTGCCCTCGTTTCTTGAGCAACATGATGAAAAACACTATCATCAATCCATTGTCGGATAAACCCAACTGTTTTCCGATTCATTCTCTCCCATTCTTTGTCTTCCTTATCTCCTTTGGCTTCATCACCCTCAATAGGATCAAATAAGTCTTTGCAATATAACACATCTTCCATCCGAGGCTTCCAAATAGAATAATTCGAGGCATTTAACTTAAATATGGTGCTGCTGGTTTCTTCCATTTAACACTAAAATTCAATCGTGCTCTGATACCACTTGTAGGGAGAACTCGGGTACAACAATTCACCACGGCCAAACACAATCCAGGATTAATTTCTCCCCCGAAGCTAAATCAACTTAAAATTTCTTAACCCCCGGCAACAACCAGCAATGTATAGCCTCACAAAATGCAAATATAACACCGAAATGATAAGTAGACAAAGCAAATAACTACACCAAGGATTTAACGTGGAAAACCCGATGCGGGAAAACCACGGACCGCCCAAAAACATCCACTAATCACCAAGAATAACAGGATACACAAAGTATTCTTCTCTAGTCACACACTAGAGTCTCAACATCAACATTTCAATCATCTTCTTCTCACCACATAGGTAGACAAATAAGTTTGGAGCAAGAAAACCTTAACCGCAACTGGAGAATTTGGAGACGGTTCTCGACAAACAAAAACCATCAACTCGTAGCCCTCGGTCTCACGAACAACATACTGAAATTTGAGCCGATTCCGACAATATTTGGCCTTCGAATCAAAGCCGCAAAGTTGCAGCGCTCTTCCTCTCTTCTCTTTCTCCTTTGCTGTAGTTTTTCTTTTCTCGTTTTTCTCTCTCCTCTCTTTGGACGCACACCCCACGTACGACAACTCCACTTCTTTTTATTCTTTTTCTTTTTTTTGTTCTTTTTTTTTATTTAATGCTGGCTGGGCCCCACATGAAGGTGGACCCAGCCAACACTTTTCCAACCAACGACTAACTATAACAATATCGACACAACTATAACCAACTCGTTCGGACATGGATTAGGAACTGTGTAGCTCCCAAGGTCGAAAACCAAGTGGGACAATATCTAGAAGATGTACAGGAAGCTCAACTGAGCCAAGATCTTCTCGCTCCACCAAGCCTTGCCAGAGTTGAAGCAAGGGAAGCTCTCGGTCACCGCTTGCTTCAACAAGCTCTTGGCTCTGTGAAATGAGCTCGAGGTAGCTGAGAACAACTCAAGAGACCTGAGGCGACTCTCAAACAATACCAAGCCATCAAAGAACAAGAAAAAAGCGACTCAAATTCTCCTAATCTTGAGTGAGAGCTAATCACCTTTACGGTCGTAGGTGCTCGCCATGGAACCCATCTTGCCGGTCGGTTGAATCTACCAATTGGCTGTCCAAGAAGAGAAAAAAAAACATCTAGCCACGGCCGAATATGTGCAGGTGGGAGTGAGCGTGACACTTGCTGCTCCGGCGAGACCATTGCAATTAACTCTAGCAGCCCTTGCGTCTAATTTTGTGGTGCCTGGATTTCACTAGGAAGAGGAAGGAAACCTTAGAGGGTTTCGGACAGACAGCCCAAATCAGAAACAAGGAAGCAAGGGTTCGAGGGCTATTATTTGCCCATCCATGCGGCCAAATCCTACAGCCCATTTCAAGCCACATTAGCATCGGCTTTTAAACCATCCAATGGTCAACGGAACGCCACATCATCATAGAAAGGAGGTTGTCAAAATTTAAAAAAAGAGATATATTATCTGAATATTGCAAGTGCTCACACTATATTATTGATACATACTGGAAATTTACATGGAAAGCTGAATGATAAAGAAAAAAAGGGAGAAATAATTCTCTACTTAAAAGGTTGAGCACAAGGGACTAAAGGGCAAATCAAACAATTACCCAAATAAGTACAAAATATCAAGATGGCTTTGAGTCAATTAATAACTGCAGACAAGACTGCGAGTTTTTCAAGTACCTCTTTTTGCAAGGCAAATTCTATTTCAGTTGATACATAGATAATTTATTCAAGTGCTAGTGACCACATAATATGTAATTGACAATTTTTTTCTCATGTTCACAAAAGACCCCACTTAGCCATATCGGTACATCTTCCAAATGGGAATATCCCTTATGTCACTATTGGCATCGTTTATTTTAGTCCATATATTATCCTTAAGAATGTCCTCAAGAAAGGAAAACACTAAGATCAAATAAATACAAATTAACTGAGAATCTATTTGCTGATGTTTAAGTAACTTTTGTCATGTAATTTTCGGAAAAATTCACTACCAATGTAATGAAAGTTACTTAGTACATTAAGAAATTTCTACAGTGGATAATTTTACTGAATTAGTTAGTTAATACTTATAAAATAAAAAAGTTAATTAACTATCTTCCGGAATTACCAAATGCTACTTTTGTAATTGAGAAATTACTAACGAGTTCAAAAAGGTTATGGTGACTAATTAAAAGATCTTCAAGTCGGAAAGCACCGGGGTTTTCTTGATCGGATTGCTCAACATGGGTCTAACAAGGTAGAAAGATAAGTGTTTTTTTTTTTTTTTTCTCTCTCTTGGAATTAGAACACCTACATCCAAAGGATCCCTGGAATGTGCGGCTCTTCTGGACTGGAACACACACTCTTTTTTGCTGTCTGGAACATCCAGCTCTCGTGCAATATGGTTGGAAGATCGATCCTATGAATTCGTCTTAGTCGAAGTACCGAATCTGGACGGAATATGATTTTGGATGGTTATCCTAGCAGTTGGAACTTCAAACATACTCTCGTTTGCTTGAGCACGTAATGAGCACTTACCTCAGCTACATGAGGGCGTAGTGGTGGGAGCGCTTTCTCTCAAGACAACATTCCTAGTACTTTGGTTCTCTAGCTATTTCCTTCCCAAAATGGCTTGATAAAAAAAAAAAAAAAAACATTAAATGGACTCATTTTATGAATGATTCCATGAATAGAGTCAATGAAATGTCAAATCTACAAGGAAATTTGCATTTTCTTAGCGGGATTGGCTGAGGGTTGAACTATTTTTTTATATGGAATTGACATAATTTATGACTCTCCACATATGATGACTATAGAACTCTATCCTGCTTAGACCAGCCAAATTTAGCTAGCTTCCTTGTTTTTTTTTTTTATGGTCACTTACAAGGCTTGGAAGACTCTTGCTTTAATTTCGTAGAAAATAACTTTGAGGGAAAAGTTTTCTGAATTTTCCAACGTTTGGCCCACGAAAAATGAATGGGTAAAAAAATAATTTATGTCGATTGAAAGAAGTTCTCTAAAATTGGGGAAAATCATTTTGACTTTCTTATAGCCCTAGCTCATTTTCTCATGCGCTTCGCCTTTCCTCGTTTTTGCATCTTGCTCCTCTCTACCCGATACCCGACCTCATCTCAAATGCCACCACCTTTGTCTCCACACTTGCGACCCTCGGCCCTTGTCAGCCACAACCGCCAGAGCATGGCAAAGAGCTTCCTCAAACACAGCAAGGCATTTCTTCCGCCGGCTTCTCCGACCGGCCCGCATTAGCAATTTGCTGTCCTCGTCATCACGGCCATCGACGGGGAGGACATTCCTCTCCTCGTCCTCAATCTTCCACTTGAGGAGGGGACTCTCCGGCTGGCTAGTTAATGTGCGTTGGGGCTTGGCCGCCATGGATCAACCCATTTAATTTGGAAACTCGTTGAATGGGTGTGGATTCTAAACTTAATTTAATTAAATGGGTGGATGCCACACAATTCCATTGGAGTTAGACTTGATAAAAGGCTCTGAGCTTAAAGTCAAGCCCATTGTTTTTTGTTATGTGACCGAAAATAAGCCCACACGGATTAAGAGAGTCAACCCCATAATAGGATTGGGGAACAATAAGCCTAACCACCACTATTTTTCACCAGTTTGGGGGATCGGCCAGAGAAGAGAGGAACACACAGAAGAAGAACACTCGTCAGAAAGAGCCAGAGAGTTCATACAGAGAACACGCCCGCTTTGAAGTCTCCAATACTTGCACACGCAGACGTTCGAAGAAAAGGGGCGCAGTTTGACTGAGGAAAAGTTGAAGTGGTGGAGGAAGACGTTTCCAAACTAGAAGAAAGAGGATTTTCGACACTGTGGCATCTTCCACTCGCTGCCGTGCAACGCCTGCTCGATCTCCCTCGCACTTCAACGTTCCAGCGAGCTACGGAGCCCCTTTCTTCGAAGCCAATCACTGCAGCTTCAGTATACACGCAAAGATCTCCAGCAATTCCAGTCTTGCCGTGAGGACCGAATTGGTGTTCTCCCTTGGTGTTGTTTTTGGCGAATCCTTATTTTACTTGTTAACCCTCGCTGCTCCACCACTGCTCCCGAGAAGACTCAACATCGTTGCCTTGGTCTTGCCATCGGAATCCTTGCCGGAGCACTCACATCGGCTCTGGTTTGTGAGGAAGATTCACGAAGCCCCCCTGCGCTTAAGGATCACTTTGCAGGTTTTTCCGGCGTGGTGTCCTAGCAACCTTCACGAGTTCTGGCGAAGCCCATTTTCCCGCCACCGTGACTGATACGCCCATGGATCCATCTCCACGGCACACCTGCGGCAGCACCATCTCAGCCCGCCAGCTATGGTCGCTCGCCCAACCCTTCAAGCAAGCACCACAGCCACGCTTCCTCTGCACTGAGCCGAACTTCCAACGACGAGACCAGTCCAGGGTCGATCAACCTCACAAGACGGGATAAGAGGGAGTGAAGCTGGCGAATCCACATGGCTCTGACTGTTGAAGATAAGATTTTATCTGATTCTGATTCTTTATATTCAAACTAATTGGTTCAATCAATCCGTAAGTTTTTTTTTTTTTTTGGGTCTAAATCAATCCGTAAGTTGGATATCAGTAAAATACGAAAACGTAATATTGTAGGTTTTTTCTTTTTTCTTTTTTCTTGTATTATGAATATTTTTATGTACATGTGCAAGATAAATTGAAAAATACAGTTATAATTCTCCCATAATTCCTATTCGATTTTTAACATATGTTCCTTGATTTCGCTCATGATATTAGAGCTTTCTTTTTTGGCCTATCTTCTGTAAAGTTTTCTGGATTGCCTCCAGAGAGATTTCTAAATTGTTGCAAATATGCAAGACAAAGTTTGCACTTCGGGTAGGAATCCACGCATTTATTTATCAACGATGCCAATTTCTGATGAAAATCGCGTTTCGGGCAAACATGCCTTGGAAGAAGCTCCCAATTCACCCCAGACTTCAGATCTAATTGATTCGATTCAAGAGTAGTGGTCTTCCATCCAATACCTTATTGGTCCTGTTTAATATCTCGGTCCAGTCCAGTGGCCCCTCGTCCACTAGTTTCCAGGTCAAGGCCAATGGGCTGCTGGGCTAGATCAATCATGGGTCCAACACGGTCATCCAGAGAAGAAGCAACTTCCGCCCTTGAAGCTCAGCTCAGTGGAGGTGGGCCGGTTCCTTCTGTTCTCAGGACCAACCTGAATAGTGGGTCGCGCTATTCGTCTCCGGGTCATAGACCCAAATTGACTCCAACGGGTTTAAGGACAAATTTCTACCTGGGTTTTCACCCAGTTTCCTGCCTTATGCCGTTCCAACCACCAAAGCCCGATGACCCACTGTATATATCATCGGCCGATGAACCGAAAATATGACTCATCAACCAACAACTCACTGGACTAGAAAATTGTTCCACTTCGGCTCGAGATTTCCAGTGAGCTCTAGCAACGGAGGACAAAAGCGAATTCCACGACGAAACTATAGCTTTTCCAACCAACAACTAGCTATAAAGATATTGGCACAACTGTAACCAACTTGTTCGGACATAGATTAGGAACTGTGTAGCTCCCAAGGTTGTGGCTAGACTTTGATCAACTGATGAGTCGAAAACCATGTGGGACAATATCTGGAAGATGTATGGAAGCTCGACCGAGCCAAAATCTTCTCGCTCAATCAAGCCTTGCCAGAGTTGAAGCAAGGGAAGCTCTCGGTCACCACTTGCTTCAACAAACTCTTGGCTCTGTGAAATGAGCTTGAGGCAGCTGAGAACAACTCGAGGGATCTGAGGCGACTCTCAAACAATATGAGGCCATCAAAGAACAAGAAAAAAGCGACTTAAATTCTCCTATCTTGAATGAGAGCCAATCACCTTTCTGGTTGTAGATTCTTGCAATGAAACCCATCTTGCTGGTCAGTTGAATCTACCAACTGGCCGTCCAATAAGAGAAAAACATCTAGCCAAGGCTGAATATGTGCAGGTGGGAGAGAACGTGACACTTGCTGCTCCGGCGAGACCATTGCAATGAACTCCAGCAGCCCTTGCATCTAATTTTGTGGTGCCTAGATTTCACTAGGAAGAGGGAGGAAACCCTAGAGGGTTTCGGACAGACAGCCCAAATCAGAAGCAAGGAAGCAAGGGTTCGAGGGCTATTATTTGCCCATCCATGCGGCCAAATCCTATAGCCCATATCAAGCCACATTAGCATCGGCTTTTAAACCATCCAATGGTCAACAGAATGCCACAGAATGCCACGTCATCATAGAAAGGAGGTTGTCAATTTAAAAAAAAAAAGAGGATATATTATCTTAATATTGCAAATGCTCACACTATATCATTGATACATACTGGAAATTTACGTGGAAAGCTGAATGATAAAGAAAAAAAGGGAGAAAGAATTCTCTACTTAACAAGTTCAGCACAAGGGACTAAAGGGCAAATCAAACAATTACCCAAGATAAGTACAAAATATCATGATGACTTTGGGTCAATTAAGAACTACTGACAAGACTGCGAGTTTTTCAAGTACCTCTTTTTGCAAGGCAAATTCTATTTTAATTAATGCATAGATAATTTATTCAAGTGCTAGTGACCACATAATATGTAGTTAACAATTTTTTTTCTCATGTTCACAAAAGACCCCACTTAGCCGTATCGGTACATCTTCCAAATGGGAATATCCCTTATGTCACTATTGGCATCGTTTATTTTAGTCAATATATTATCCTTAAGAATGTCCTCAAGAAAGGAAAACACTAAGATCAAATAAATACAAATTAACTGAGAATCCATTTGCTGATGTTTAAGTAACTTTTGTCATGTAATTTTCGGAAAAATTCACTACCAATGTAATGAAAGTTACTTAGTATATTAATAAATTTCTACAGTGGAGAATTTTACTGAATTAGTTAGTTAATACTTATAAAATAAAAAAGTTAATTAACTATCTTCCGGAATTCCCAAATGCTACTGTTGTAATTGAGAAATTACTAACGAGTTCAAAAAGGTTATGGTGACTAATTAAAAGATCTTCAAGTCGGAAAGCACCGGGGTTTTCTTGATCGGATTGCTAACATGGGTCTAACAGGGTAGAGAGATCCGGGTTTTTTTTTTTTTTTTCCTTTTTCGTGGAATTAGAACACCTACATCCAAAGGATCCCTGGAATGTGCGGCTCTTCTGGACTGGAACACGCACTCTTTTTTGCTGTCTGGAACATCCAGCTCTTGTGCAATATGGTTGGAACATCGATCCTATGAATCCGTCTTAGTCGAAATACCGAATCTGGACGGAATATGATTTTGGATAGTCATCCTTGCAGTTGGAACATCAAACATACTCTCATTTGCTTGATCAGCTACATGAGGGCGTGGTGGTGGGAGCGCTTTCTCTCAAGACAACATTCCCGGTACTTTGGTTCTCTAGCTATTTCCTTCCCAAAATGGCTTGATAAAAAAAAAAAAAAAACATTAAATGGACTCATTTTATGAATGATTCGACCAATAGAGTCGATGAAAATGTCAAATCTACAAGGAAATTTGCATTTTCTTAGCGGGATTGGCTGAGGGTTGAACTATTTTTTTATATGGAATTGACATAATTTATGACTCTCCACATATAATGACTATAGAACTCTATCCTGCTTAGACAAGCCAAATTTAGCTAGCTTCCTTGTTTTTTTTTTTTTTTTTTTTTTTTTTGTGGTCACTTACAAGGCTTGGAAGACTCTTGCTTTAATTTCCATCAGCCTTTAAACCTGGTTGCGAGAGAGCAGCACAGGCGTCATGCTTAGGTGAAACGTTGGAGTGCTGCATCCAAGTCCCAGATGGTAAGAGTTCAGTAGTCAAAAGCAACATCATAGATTATACATTCTTGATTTAATTAGCATAAGCATGTCGAATATACTGTGAATGAATAAGGATCACCCTGAGGCTAGATACTTACGGTAATTACCCCCAGCCCCCGCCCCCCCCCCCCCCCCCCCCCCCCCCCCCCCCCCCCCCCGACGAAAGATGCGTTCAAATACCGGTTAGGTAGGTTGGATGCTCGAAAGAGGTAATTAAAAAAATTGTTCATTTCCAAAAGTAAAACGGCCGTCGCCCCTGGTTTTGGATCCCATCACATGAGAAGCCAAAAACGCCAGAGTAATATTATTCCTTTCTTACTTTTCTGAGAAACAATACTACTTTTTGGAATAAATGGAAAGTCGACGGATTCCATTAAGATTGCCGTGGAGATGAAGCATCAACAGAAGCCGTCGATTGATAACTCGCTCTTGGATTCTCCTTCATTTCCAATCAAACCAGCATAAAAGAATCGCTCCCTCATCGCACCCGCAACAGGTGTGCGGCCGAGATGCTGTCCTGACTCCTTAATCACAACGTTAAGTAGATGATCCAGCACACAACCGCGCAGGATCTTCTCCTTCGGCCTGTTCTCGGTCGACGTCATCGGGTTGACAATGAGAGAAAAGCACCTGACAGTGTCCCCCAACTTGAGTGGGTTCTGATGATCTGATGGAGAAGGGAGAACGACGACAAGGGACTGATGGCAGATGGATAACTACGGAGACTTTGTAGGAATGTTGTTTTCAGTCTGAACCCGCTTGTTATTATAAGATGCCATGTACGATAATAGAACATGAAGGAGCTTCTTTTTGTTAAAATAGTAGGAGTGGGCCAACATGCACCGTCCCTCTTTTGACCTTTTCGTTTTGTTAATCAATTATGAAAGCGCGCTTCATTTTCGCCACATTAACCTTTTGCAAAGCTTTGTTCCTAGTCGGGATAACATCATCGTCACGTTAACTTTTTGCAAAGCTTTGTTCCTAGTTGGGATAACATCATGAAAATCCTAAAACCGATATATCATTGAGATATTTATCCTAATAAACTCCAGATTAGTACAGTTTTGATAAATTTATCCCTCTATTTTTCTGCTAAATTTGACTAATATCATGATAATATATAAACTGATACATTAATAAAAAAAACCTAAAACTGATATATCTGTTAACTATTACATGATATTTGAGTTAACAATTTAACGGTAAAATTTAATGGAAACTAATGAAGGGTAAATTTGTTATAAATATACTAATTTGAAATTTTCTAATGGTCAAAAAATCAAATTAAAATAAATTTGTCACAAACATATCAATTTGAGTTTTTTTTTTTTTTTTGGTTTTGTAGTATCAGCCCTTAAAAGTCGGATTGTTTGTCATTTTTCATCACGCAGAACTTTGACACCACGCTTTAAAAAATTGTCTGGTAAGGATCAACCATGAAGACCCAAATCTCAATCTTAAGGGGAGTAGGATCGATAAAAAGTTGACAGGCACGCGGAAAAACTGACATCCCAACCGGGAGTACTTTGGTACCACGCTGTTTGGGCCATTATCTTCTAAACTTGCAATTGGTTCAGTAATAGATCCACAGTAGTACTTGGAGTTGACTTGCCCGGGTTAACTTTTTTTTTTTTTTCCCTACAAATCGATGAGTAGTTAGAAGACTATCCGCCATTTCAATGGTGTCGGACGTGCAATGTGGAAAATTACACGGTTCGTATACCTAATATTCATCCAAAATAGTGACATTCCGTCTCATGGAAAGAACCCACAGATAGCAACTAGGGAAAGGAGGCGGTGCTAACTCCAAAGAATGAATTGGCAACCTGACCAGCTCGTTGGGGTCTACCGATGACCTCTTTTTGTGTACGTGTGTTATCGTACTCTGGATGAAGATGCTCTCAAATTCTTTTACCGGTCTTTCCGGTGTCCAGTTATCGAGGAAATGAATCCAGACGTCCCAAAGCACCAAACATGCAAGGAAAACTCCTCGCCAGTTGCACATCACCCACGAAACACGCCGAGAGAAACACTATAAACACCTGTCTCTGTCGCTCCACTCAAGCAATACCAGGCCTTATCTCTATCTCCTCTCTCTCTCTCTCTCGAAAAGCAAGGGAAAGAAAGCGCGATGGCTTCCAACCAGGAAGCTGGGAAAGAGATGGAATTAGCAGTGAAGCCGCAAGAACAGCTTCTTCATCCTCGCAGGCGCGGGCGCGTAAAGCGTCTCATGTTAGCCTATTTGGTCCGAAGGTTTAAAGCCCTTGTTGGTAAAACGTCATGCTCTGCTCCCGGCAGCAACGCAACGTACATTCCCCCGTAAAGTCACAACTGCCTTCTCTTACCTTCGATTACGTGCTGGGGTCGTGAGCAAAATCATCCTGGATCGCGGTATAGTGTACGTCTGGGGTTGTGTTCTGCGTGAGCAGTTGTAGTAGTGTCTGAGCTGGAAAATGGCTGAGTGTTTTCAGGCTGATGTTCTGTTATCCCATCCTATATGTGTCTCCGCAGTGTATGGATATGGACCATAATTCATGTTTCGTTTTCCCATTTCCGCGTACGCCGTCATTTAAATGAAATACGTGAATGTTTTTGGTCATTGCTTTTGCAATCGTGATATCTTCTGCTACTTGTTCTCAATCTTTCACTGGTTCTGTTTTACCTATACGTCTGCGTCCCATAATCCTCGGTGATTTGAGCGACCGAATTCGGAAAGTGATGTCATCTTAGGGTTCCGACTCAAAAGTGATAAAAGAGATCCATAACTTACACGCGCCGACCTGGGCGTGCTTGTTATGTATCTGTGTTAATTAACTTGCAATGTGATGTCCGATCAAAAGTAGGAAAAGTTATCTCAAAAGTCCTAAACTATTGTACAATGGCCAATTAAGTTCTATCTTTTAGTTATGCTAATATGGTCCTAAATCTTTTGATGATATGCCAATTTGGTCCTAAACCTTTTAATGATTTGCCAATATAGCCATTTTGTCTAATTTTCCCTGAAAATTGCTGATGTGATGGTGTAATCAATGTTGACTATCCTTTGTGACACGGTCAACATTGATATGAACAGTTTTTACAACTTTTTTTTTTAAAATTTTATGAATTTTTCCTTTTCTTTTTCTATCTTCTTTTTTCCCTTTTTCCCTACATCGATGGTGGCTAGAGGAGGCCGTTGATGGTCAAGGGAGGTCATCAGCCTAAGGCGAGGGTGATGAATTGTTGATCTCATGAGGGTTGTCCTCACCAACCCAAGCAAAGGCAGCCTCCACCCATCTCGATGAGGGCAACCCTTGCCGACCCAAGCGTGAGCATCCTTCACCCAAGGCCACCAAGGGCAACCCTCACCTGAGGCTAGTAGAGGGAAAAAAAGGGAAAAAAAGGAAAAAAGGAAAAAAAACTACAAATTTTTTTAAAAAGACAAACATTGTCTACAAAAGCACCAGTTGTGTCATGTAGTGGTTTCCAACCAAAATTGATTGAGGGGACTAAATTGGCAAATCATCCAATGGTTTAAGAATAAATTGGTATAATTGAAAGGTTTAGAACTAAATTGGCAACTTATCAAAACATTTATGATTAAATTGGCACAATTGAAAGGTTGAAGATTGAATTAGCCATTGCAGTATAGGTTTATGATTTTTTTGGATAATTTTGCCAAAAGAAACAATATTGTATGTAATTACCAAATCTTAGTAAAGTAACTTTGGAATTCGTCTAGTAGTAATTTTTCAAAGACGAGTCATGTCCTCCGGAAATTGCAAGGAATCAACTAAATGGACCAACAAAACACGTCCACACCCGGAGGTTTATTATAATCAAGTTAGACCAAAGTGCTTGATTAGGCTAGCTACCATCATTTGCATGGAACCCGGGAACAAGTTTTGCTGATACCCCGTTTCGCAAGAAACTTAAGACTCGTTTGATAACTAATCTATTTCTAGATTTTTTATGTTCTTTTGTTCCCAAAACATGAATAAAATAGAAATCTGTTTGTATACATTAATTAATTTTCTATTCTCCGGAATATATCAGTGGCCAAGGAAGAAATTTGCAACAGAAATAAAAAGTAAAAAAAAAAAAAAACAAATCTATTTTTTTGTTCTTAACAACAAAAAGAGAAACAAAGCCACTTTGGAAAAACAAGCTCACCAAAACCTAATGCTTGTTTTTGTACAATTGACACAAACTGAGAGAAGACGTCTTATTCACAAGTAGAGCATGGGCTGCTCTGTTGTTTTTTCCGACAAAAAAAGAGAAGAAAAAAGAGGCTGTTTTATGAGCTGCTGATATGTTGATTGTTAACCTCATCTCTTGAAAATGGTTGTATGTGGTACCCAATGTTGGGTGGTTACAATGTTATGACTATATTATGCTTTAATGCAGTATGCCTGAGAATCCACTATGCCTAAAATTCCATCATTTTGTGTTTCTGACTTTTGTAATGTTATTTTTAAATACTTGACACATTTAATTCTATATCATAATATATTCTGATTATATTTCTTAGGCCATGCCATTCTCTCATGATGAGCCAAAGACGGTATATTTTTTAAAATTTTAAAAAGCACGACTTTAGGATTCTAATTCCACCTTCCTCTTTCAAGAACTTTATATAATCAACTATAACTGGGACATAAATGTTGAAGTGCTTAAAACATACAAGAGAAGTTGTGTTCTTCAAAAACTTTCGGCAAATAAATCAAGCTAATGAAAACAAAGGCCAGAGTTTATGACGTATGTATGGACTTATAATAATTAGAATTTATTAATGCATTATCATTTGTCTTGTGTTTATAGCAGTCGCCATGGATTTTCGATGTCATTTGTTTGAAGGTTTGATGAGTTTGTGCAAATAAGGGCGCACATAATAATCATTTACTTTTTATCAGATCTATTTTTCCTTTCTTGAGAACAAATTTATAACATAAATCGATTTGATAACGCAATATTATTTTTCTATTTTTATAAAAAAAATTATTCTAGAAATAAGTTTGGAACATAAATGAGAAGTAAAACAGAATTAATTCTCCCTCTTTAATATCAGTCTCTCTTCGAAACTCCTCCACAATAACCTTAGGATAGCAATAAGCATGTCCTTGCTCGATTAGACTCCAACTCTATCCTCCTCATCGACCCTCACTTCACAAGGCCCTCATTGAGGCTCCTCCTCCTTGTAGGGTGCGCATGGTAATGTTTCTTGGTTGGGGAACGGTTTTTTTTTTTTTTTTTCCAGAAATAGTTCTTTTCTATTTCTACTTTGGGGAACAGTTTCTGAGTAAGATAAGGTATTTGGTAACTACACAAAATTTATACTCTTGAAATTAAATATATATATATATATATATATATGCGTTTGGTACAAAACAATTTCTTTTTTGTATTTATTTGTTTTTTATTCTTGCTCATAAATTGTCGATCGCCAACCGTCGGCTGTCGTTGGCCGTTGCCACCCGCCGCCATCACTGCTGTCATTGCGGGAGGTGGTGGTCGATGGGTTGTGCAGCGGCAGTCGGCAGCGACAATTGGCGACCGGCGGTCGTGCAGCAACAGCGGTGAGCAGCGACAGGTGATAGCGGTGGCGATGGGTAGCGACGGGCAGTAGCGGCGACTGTGACGGTCGGTGACGGCTGGCAATCGTGCGGCGGCGTCGATGGTTGGCGGCAGGTGGGGGGGCAAGTGGTGGTCGGTGGTGGCTCCGAGTGGTTGGAGGTGGCCACGGCAAGAGAGAGGAACAAAAGAAAAATAAAAAAGAAAATTGGCTTATTTTCTAGAACTTTTTCTCGGAAATAAGGAGTTACTTTTTTTTTTTGTTTCTTATTTCTGTTTCAAATTTATTCCCGAAAACAAAAAAAATAGATTTTTTGTTTTCGGGAACAAAAGTTTTACCAAATGGATTTATATTCTTTTTTTGTTCTGGGAAACAAAAGAACAGAAATTGGGAGGAACATAAATGTTACCATGCAGGCCCGTAATATCCTCTTCAGTCTCTGAGAGACAAGCCTACGTGTGCCTTCTCCTGGTTGATGACGATGATCCTCTTCAATCACTCTCTCTTTCTCATCTTTGTTTCATAGTTGTCCAAAGGGCTTGAAGTTTGATTTTTGCGTTTGTGTTATAGGTTCCATGTTTTGCTTTGGAATTTCCTCGATGCTTCTGTCCCCACCTCAAGCTTTTCACGCTTCTTTGTGGTGACCGCCCTCGAGGGCCTTAGTTCAGATCAACCCTTGCCAGATTTGGGCAAGGGTCGACTTGCTTGTGGCCAGTGCCGGCGAGGGCCTAGGCAAGGGTCACCAAGCCCTTGCTAAAAGAAAAGAAAAGAAAAGAAATTAAAAGAAATTAAAAAATTAAAATTAAAATTTTCTTTAACAAAAATACCCTTAATTGGCTAGCAATTAGCAAGATTAGATCCTTATTTGAGACTAACATGACTACTTCAAGCTCTTATTTGATATAATGTACACTTCAAGTCATTATTTGAGGAAGTCCTTATTTGAAAATTTCCCAATTTTTGATATAATTTTTGATGTGGAGCCTAATTGACATCACATTAGCGCCACGTGTTCTCGAATTATATTAAAAAAAAATGTTAGGTTAGCATTTTCAATCTTTCAATCTAGAGAGCGTTAAGGGAAGAACTTGATTAGACTAATTGGACAAATTTTAAGACTTAATTACATTTTTTTTTTCAAAACTTTGAGACTCATTTGTACTTTTACTACAACTTTGAAAACTTCCGGTGCACTTATGCCCCAATTTAAAATGATTGATGTTTGATACACAAGTTGTGTAAGGTCTTTCTTACATAAGTCATTTCCATTGATCATTAATATAGAAAATTATGCTTTTGATAATTAAATAGCATATCTATATCAATGATGATAGAAGTAACTTTCCTTTATCAAATTATATTTTCCTGTGGGTTGGGTTCCTTTCGTTCAGTAACTTCTTAATGAATCATAAATTTGTAGATACTGTAGAGAGTGCCAATATTATCTTAATTTTATAATATATACATTATGACAATACTAAAAAGAAAAAGAAAAAAAAGGAGCATTTATTGGAAGGAAAAACCATTAACCGCCTTTACCAAAAAAAAAAAAAAAAACCATTAACCGCGCACTCCGTCAAAATCACTTCAAACAGAAAACCATCGATCACCAAGCAGCAACAAGCTAACTGAAGACACTGCAAAAGGGAGGACTAAATAGCACGGCAATAAACATTGATTTTAACGATATATTGCACTGTCGATAGAGGCATTTTTTTAAATGTCCCTCGTGAAGGGACCTTTTTTTCGAAAGGCTTATTGTGTAGCTTTATTAATGATGTTAGAAAGATTAGAGAGTCCACTGCAAAAGTAAAGAAAATTTTACATAAGCAGTCTAATCAACCGTTGATTGAGGATTTGATTAACTAATTAATCTCTCACCAACCATCCAATTAATGGTGCATAAGGCTACCTATGAGATGGAGGAGACGATACAGACACTCCTTTTGCTATCCAGAAGATCAAGCACTCGTGCAATACGGTTGACACATTGATTTATATGAATTCGTCCCAGTTGTAGTATCGAGTGTTGGAAGATATGCGGATTGCCCGAGATGTTTTGATCTTAATTGATCATGATTTGTGTGTATATGTCAATTAAATATTAGATTTAGATCTAGATTGATTTTTTAGATCATTTACTTCTTTACACAGAATACAGCTTGTATTATATCTTAGGAGATTTGTACATTCAGAATTACGATAAGAGAATACAACAAAGCCTTCCTACGTCGTTCTCTATCATTCTCTCTGGACTCCGTCCATCCTTCCTTCTCCTTTTTTGCCTTCTTTCACCGAGTTTCAACCGAATATGATTCGAACATCAAACATAGTCTCATCTGCTACAACACACAATGAATACTAATCTAAGCTTGCACAAGGGATGGTGGTGGAAGAAGCACTGTCAACTCATGTAGAATGACATTCCTCGTACTTTGGTTCTCTAGCTACATATTGCTACCTTTCCTGGCCAGAGTGACAGTACATGGACTAATTTAATTTATTATGAGCCGGATGAAGTCGACGACATGGAAATTTGCATTCTTTTAGTCGCACACGGCATGGGTTGAACACCTTCTTAATATGTGATTAACATAATTTATTAGACCCTTCCCCATATAATAACTTCTTTTATAGGACTCTATTTCCAAGATGAGCCAAGCTAGCTAGCTTCCTTTCTTCTTCTTCTTTTTTCTTTTCACTGACAAGACTTCGAGGACACTTGCTCCAACTTCGGGCTTTTAGACCAAGTGAAAGTCGAGTCATGGGAGAGCAATACAAGCGCTCTTGTACTTTTAGGTGAGATAGTGGAGTGTTGCATCTCAGATGGTAAGGGTCTTATAGTCAAAAGCATCACGGTCACTTGTACACTCTAACCCAAGTAGTACAGGACTCGTGGAATACGGTAAGAATTAACAAGGATCACCTTGAGGCTATATACCCATGGTTAACTGATAGTGAAGCAGTGGTGTGAGAGAAGCGAAAAGAAACTCTCATCCCTGGCATCAGGTGAGTCTAGGAAGCTGCAAGGGGGGAGATCCGAGTCACGGAACAAAGGTCCCCAACCAACGCCGCTACTGGCCGGAAGACAGGGCAACACAACATACCCACAGGGTTACCTAGCTTGAACTTGTGAATATATGAAACAACACAAAATGAAAAGAAGGGTTTATTTTGGGCTTAATTGGGTTTTTCAGTGTAGCACCCTTTTTTGGCCCATCCATATACATTGCAGGCCCTAGCACTCAAATAGGGCCTAGGGGCTATACTGAATGAATCTGAATTGACTTTTGTTTATTACCGCTTCGCTACATAATTGAAATTACCATCTTATGAGATTTGTTGAGCCTCATAATTTTAGAATTATTTGTTGGGCCTGGCTTTGAGAAGAAAACCTACATCCTTCAATCAATAAGATAATTAGAAAGGGTCAGACGACAAAGAGGATACGACACAGTAAATTCTCTAGGTAACTTTACAAGTAACGTATACATTATTTGGTCTGGCACTTATCTTGGCCGAAGCTACTAAATGGATCTTCTTAGATTAGCATTGGCCATAAACTGGTTGGACATTAGATCAAGAGTAATTACTCGATGTGGGGGAAGAGTGATTGAAATTTTGTCAAAATAACTCGGATGCTCGAAAAAGTAAAAAAAAAAAAAATGGAAAGAGGTTGGCTTAAGAGGCTCGTTTTTGGGGATATGTATGTGGCTTGAATTATTGGGTTAGTTATGGTCCCTGAGTTTATGTAGATCAAGGATTCCATGAAAAGCCAAAAACCCAATTAGGATATTATTTCTTTAAACTTAATTAAAAAAGAAGCCGAACTTTATTTGTGTGACTGCTCGGAACGTTTTCCGCCCAATTTTGTCGGCTCCCTTGTCATTTTCCTTCATTTATTTAGTGAAGGTAAGAGAGCTTACATTGGCGGGAGCAACGTTTAATGCATGTTTTTAAGAAGAAGCATCAACCACTTGGAGTTTACTTAGAAGAGGAAGTTGCTGCAGGTTAGGTCCTCTAGTTAAACTGAGATCCAAAAGAAGAGGAAGGAAAAAAATAAAATAAAAAAGAGACAAATGAGGTTATTAAGTTATTAAATTTGTGTCCACGATAAGATTACTATGGGGGTGTTGAACTTCAGGAAAATTGTCCAAAAAGTGCTAAATCTATTGCACTTTTGTCAATTTAGTCATAAGCTTTTTAATTTTTCCAATTGAGTACTAAATATTTTCACTTCTTGTCAATTGAGTCCATCTAGCCAATTTTAGTTAAAAATTGCTAACATGAAAGCCAGTGGTACTACATAGGACTGGTGCTGACATTACCAAATTTTAATAATATATATTTTTAATTTTTTACTATTTTTCTTATTTTTTTCCTCTTTCTCTTTCTCTTTTTTTTTTTAAATTTTTTTTTTGTTTCTTTGCTTTTTTTTTTTGTTTCTTCTTCTTCCTTTTTCTGATCCTACTAGCCTCATTCGCCACAGACAAGGCGTGGTTGGGCGAGGCTTGGCAAGGGTCAACCTCACCCAGGCAAGGTTGCCCTATCTTGGGTGAGGGTTGGCCTCGCCTGGTCTGGGTGAGGTTAGCCTTGTTTGACAAGGCAACCTCGCCAAAGCTAGCAAGGGATCCCTCACCGGGACTCGCCCAAGTCTGGCTTGGGCGAGGGCGAGCCTCACTAGGGCTTGCCCTCACCCAACTGCAAGTAGGCAAGGCCGATTGGCTCTGCATGGCCGATGGCCGACCATTGGCAAAAGGAAGAAGAATAAGCAAACAGAAAAGAAAGAAATAAAATAAAATAAAATAAAAATTTCAAAAAAAATTATTAAAAATTATCCACATTAACGTCGATAGCCTTACGTGGCACTGCTGGTGTCTAAGTCAGCAATTTCCCGTCAAAATTAGCTGGGTGGATTCTATTGGCAAGAGTTGAAAAAGATTTAAGACTCAATTGGTAAAATTAAAAAGTTTTTGGGATTCAATTGGCAAAAGCGCAATCGGTTTAGGACTTTTTGGACAATTGTCCCATTGAACTTCATACCATTTGAAGATTGGCGTGAGGGTGCAATGGTCAAGAATGATTTATGACATTAATTTTAGAAATGACCTGACAAAATCGATAAGTACATGAAGAACAAGTCATATCAAGTGAACATCCGTGGGACATCACAGATCAATTTCCACAAAGTAAATCGGTTTTTCAATTTCTTGTCTGAGACGCAAATGCACGACAACATGAAACGCAAATTGTGGAATACGAATGCTCATGACTTACTAGAATAAAATAAATGGAAGTCGTGGGAAGGGTCAAGCACACAACGTATTCGAGTTGATGTGGAGGAGAGGAAGCGTGGATTGACGCCGTCATGTACTTAGTCCGCTTGGGGATCCTTCGAGGAACCTTCGGCTTTGCTGCGTGGTGGATACAGCACATCAACCGAACGCCAGAATCAAGAGTCGCTCTCTCGGTCGAGGACATCCTTTTGCCTAATCGTGACAAGAACTAGAAGTACATCAGCCGGTACCTGCTGATGGGTGATCATTGGCCCCTTTTGTCGAGGTCGTCTCACTGACCATAAAGGAAAAGGACTTCATATTTCCCAAGGCAAACTCAGGTCTAATCTTATTCAGGTTTTGTTATGTTGGGAGAATGATCGAAAAAACTGTTGAGAATAATGATTAGAGACTTAGGTTTCATTTATAAATTGTGAGAAGTACATTATTTTTCATGTGCCAACTTCTTTTCCCCATGATTCCTTTCGTGAAGAATCAGATCAATTGTTATTTTTTTAAGCTTGCAAAATCATTTCACTTAGCATGTTGCGAATGCTTTGGTACCATGCTTTTTATAAATATTTGAGCATTGCCAAGGATCAACTGTGAAAACCCAATCTAAATTTGAAGTGGAGTATGCCTCATTGAAAGTTGAAACGTCGTGAAGAAACCTAAGCTATTTGTGATGTTGAGGTCAAGACTCGCCCTTGGTTTAACAATAGGTCCATCGCAACACGAGAGTTGACATGTCTGTGTAATTCTTTTTTCCATTCATTCCATATTTTTTACCGTTGAGATGAACCGTTTAGTTACTTTTTAAAAATAAAACTATCCACCATCTCAATGGTATCAGAAGATTTACACGGCTTATGTGCCCGATATTATCCAAAACAAAACCATCATGTTAGATATGAGATGTGTAAAAAAGGGGTTACACCGTCTGTGTACCTACTATTTTTCCATAAAACGAATTAGATTCTTCTCCAGGGTCTATGGTTTCGCCACGTAGTTCTAGTTCCAACTAGAAAGAACTAAGAAAGAACCCACAGACTAGGAAGGCGCAGGCTGCGAAGAATCACTTGCGCACGTGAGCAGGCCGTTAATCTCGATCGACAGACTTCTTTCTTGGTGTTTCCGTTGACGACCGCCTTTTAGAATAATTCAGAGATGTACAGAACTAATGTACTAATCGATACACAAAGTGATGGCGGAGGGGATGAATTGTCTTTCTTAGTCGTCATACGCATTTTCGTTAACACCTTTCTGTCGACGACTTGATCGAGTTAGCGGGAACCTTCAGGGAAACTCCGCCAACACGCACTTTCCACCGACCAGACGACCGAAGACTAACGACCATATGTATAAATTCCCCATCTCTACGCCCGACAAGACCAGGCCTCATCTCCCTCCCTCCCTCCCTCCCTCCCTCCCTCTCTAAAAAGCACGACAAAGAAAGGCCGATGGCTTCCATGGCTTCCATGCAGGAAGCCATGAAAGAAAACGAATCAGCAGTGAAGGGGCAAGAGCTGCTTCTTCATCCTCCCCGGCGCGGACGCATAAAGCGTCTCGTGTTCGCCTGCTTGTTCCGCAGCTTCAAAGCCCTTGTGGGTAAAATCTTCGGCTTTCTTCTAGGCCGCACCGCCACGTGCACCCCTGCATCAAATCACAAGTTACCTGCCCTGTCATCGCTTTCTCGTTGGGGTTGGAGGAAGAAATCATCCTAGACCGCTCTATAGTGTTTATGGTAGTAGCGTTCGGTTCCTGAGCTCTGTCTTGTTCTGCTTTTGTAGTAGTTTTCGGCGGGAAAATGGCTCCGTTTTTTGGTCTGATGTTCCGTTATTTCATCCGACATTTTCTGCCACTTGTTTTCAATCTTTCGCTGGTCCAATTGTACATCGTGTATCGGTGATATGAGCAATCCATCTTGGAAAGCCACGTCATCCTATGGTACCACAGGCTCCATACATAAGAGAGAGATGAATAATATGTCTTGTTCGGTCTTGTGGGCAGGGTATTTGCTTTGTCAGCTTCCAAATGGCCATATTTTTGTTTGTATCAGTCGCAATCAGCATCAGTTTTTGACAGTTTAGTATAGTAAAAAAAAACAAGAAATCATATCATTTCAATTCCAATTGGGTACCTTACCCCAAAAAAAAAAAAAAACCAATTGGATATTAGACAAAAAACCGAGAGATGTAGGTAATTAGGCATGTCCCGTTATAGAACTTATTCTAAAATGGAGGAGGAATACGAGATTGACCGTCGATAACTCCCACCCCCCCCCCCCCCCCCCCCCAACACCAAAACAAAAAAAAAAGAAGGAAAATTGATCGTGATATATTGTGCTACATTAATTCGTCACCTATAGGGAAAGTTTATATCCATGTGCGGTCGATGTTGCTTCGAAGGTACAAAGGTACCCAAATACGAATCGTACGATTGGACTCGGTTGACTTTTCCAGAGAGAAAAAAAAAATGTATTAGTTGGAAATAGTAATTAGAACTATTCGTGACCTGAGCAGCTCGAGTCAGTGTACCTCACGTGCAAATTAGTAGGCTTGAAATATTTTTGCAGGCTCAATTGGCCCGATGATCTTATGGGCCCCAAGTAGGTCCATACGATTTAATGGATAATATTTGTTAGATCTATACGATCAGGGTAAAGCAAAAGTCACCATGACTAATGATCCCACGAAAAGCCGAAACCCCAAGATAAATCTCTTTTTACTTCGTTTATTGGTGCGCAGAATGTTTTGGGCCCAATTTTGTCAGCTCACGTGTCATTTTCTTTGATTTAATCAGTGAAGCTAATGGAGCTTACTCAAGCGGGAGCAATGTTTAATGCATATTTTTAAGAAGTATTATTAACTATTCGGAGTTCACTTGGAAGGGGACTGCGCAGCAGGTTAGTTCCCATAGTTAAACTGAGATCCAAATGAAAATAAAAATATAAATGAGGGAATTAACTTACAAAACTTATATCAACAATAAAGTTACTATGGGCGTGTTGAGCTTCATATCCATAATTTACGAGGTTGTGATTTGATAAGAATGATTATACGAATTCAACTTATAACTAAAGTATGTGGACAAGTGGGTCATATCAGACAAACAACTAGGGAACATCAAATATCAATTTCAATAACTGAATCATTTTTTTGACATTGAAGAGCTGAAAACTGAGGGTTCACTTTGGGCTTGGCTGGGCTTTTCAGTGTGGCACCCTTTTTTTTTTCTAGCCAATCCAAGTATTAATTGCAGGCCCTAGCCCATAGTTATAGAAGTGATTACTGTGTATCTGAATTCACTATAGCCTAGGATCGTTCCAAGACCCAGTTGAAAGTACCATCTTATGAGATTTGTTTAGCCTAATATTTTTTATTATCATTTGTTGAGTTTGACCGTGAGAAGAACATATATCATTCGCTCAATAAAGATAATTAGTAATGGGTCCGACAAGACGGCAAAGTGATTCAATTAGGAAAGTTTGCAGGACGTGATTAGGAGATGTATGACATGGTAAGTTCTTTAGGGAGATTTGTGATGTATATGTTACTAGTTTGCCAAAGGTACAATGTTTACCTTCTTAGATTGGCAATGGCCATAAATAGGTCAGAAATTAGATGAAGATCAGTGAATATTCAATGTGGAGGACAACATATTCAAATCTTGTGAAGATTAGTTAGATACTTGAAAAAAAATTAAAAAAAAAATAATTATTATTAGAAAAAGAAGAGTTGGTAAGAGGTCAGCTAAGGCTCTATTTGGTAACACTCCAAATAGTGTCTTATTCTATTCTTTTATTCCTTAGAACAAAATAATAATAAATAAATAAATAAATAAATAAATAAATAAATAAATCTATTTGGTTAATTTTTTGTTCCTAAGAACAAAAATTCTTTTTTTTTTTTGTTCCAAGGAATATATTTATAACAGAATCAAGAAGTAGAAAAAGTTGCTTTTTGTTTTCAGAAATGATTTCAAAATCAAGCTCAATCATTTTCTCTTATTTTCTTATTTTCTCCTTCTCTCTTCTTCTTCCTCCCAATCGGTCAGCAGTTATCGTTGCCATCAGTAGTTGTTAGCGACCAAATAGGTGAGGTCTAGTGAGTTCACCTAGCTATTGTGAGCCTCTGGTGAGCTCACCAAACCTTACCCTAGCCTGGTGAGGCTCCGGCGAGCTAGCCAGATCTTGCTTATCCAATCGTCAGCCATGGTAGTGGCCGGCGACTAGCCACAAAGGAGGAAAAAGAAGATGAAAGGACAAAGAAAAAGAAAAATATAATAAAAGTATTCAAAATTTAAAAGAAACAAAAAAATTTAAGAGTCCTATCAAATATATTTTTATTTGGGAATAAAAAGTTTAGATAGTTTACCAAGCACCTTCAAATATTCAAAAATTATTCTCCCAAATAAAATAAAAAAAAATAATTTCTGAACATAATTTATTCTCAGGAATAGAATGATTATCAAATGTACCATAAGAGGCTCTATTTTGGGTATCATAAAGTAGTTTGGAATCTTGAGTAAATTATTGCCTCTTAGTTTATGTATATCAAGGATCCATGTGAAGCCAAAATCCGAATAGAATGTTATCTCTTTCTAACTTAAATAAGAAAGAAGCCCACTTTCTCGGTGTGAGTGCTCGGAATGTTTTCGGACCAATTTTGTCGGCTCACGTGTCATTTTTTCTTGCTTTAATTAGGGAAGCTATGGAAGCTTTCACAAGCGAGAGTAATGTTTAAAGCAAGTTTCTAAGAAGTAGTATCAACCAACTATCTGGAGTTTACTTTATGGGTATTAAATTATTGAATTTGTATCCACAATAAGATTACTAAGGGTACGTTGAACTTCATACCCACGATACCAAGATTAGCGCAAGGGCGTAAGAGTCAATAATTTACGAGATTAATTCATGAAATAACCCAACAAAGTCAATGAGCCTGTGAACAAGCGAGTCATATTGAACAAAACATCCGCAGGACATCACTAATCAATTTATACAAATTAAGGCTCCCTTTGTTTTGCGAAAATGACTTTTAGGAAAACATTTATCAAATTTTCTAGCGTTAGTCTCATGAAAAATGAACTAATAAAAGAAAACATTTTCCATCAACAAAAAAAGTTTTTCAAAATAGGGGAAAATGCTTTCTGCTTTTCAAGTCGAGGAAAGCATTTTTCTTACTCACTCTCTCTTATCTCATACTCTAGCCCCCTCTTCTTTCTTTTTTATTTTTTAAAAAGTTGGAATTTTTTTAATTATTTTCTTTCTTTCTTTCTTTCCTTTTAATCTTCTTTCTTGGTCGGTCACCCACCATGGTAACGTGGGTAACTGATCATAGGTGAGCTCGCGTTAGCCACTCGCCAAATTGGCGAGCACCAGCATTGACGTCACCCTTGAGCTCACTAGCCTTGGGCCTTTACCAGATCGGCAAGTACAAAGAGGAAAATCAAATCAAATTTTCCCTATCAAATAGTAGAAAATATTATTAAGTTCATTTTCAAGTTTCAACCAAGCATTGGAAAATATTATTGTTTTCCTGCAAAATGATTTCCTTGGAAAACATTTAATGGGGCCTAAGTCAGTTTTTCAATTTCTTGTATGAGAAGCAAATGCACAACAATATGAAACACGAGTTGTGGGAAGGGTCAAGCAACAGAGTCTGAGCTGATGGGGGGTGGAGGAGGAGGAAACATAGACGGACGCCGTCCAGCGCAAGTCCACTTTAGGGATCCTTCGAGGAACCTTCGCCTCCGCAGCGGGCGTGTCCAAGACATGAACCGAAACCGGAGTCAAGAGTCACTCCCCTAGGAGCCAAAAGGTGGAGCGACGACATTTCAATCAGCTAATCACGTCATGTTGATGGGTGATCCTTGGTCCTTTTGTCAACGTCGTCTGATTGACAGTTAAGGAAAAGGACATGATTTGCTCCCAACATAAACCCCCGTCTAATCTTTGTGATTCTGCTATTATTTTTCGCCCTTTTTGTTCTGATATAGACAAAGCAGGGAGAAAGGAAGATGACTGTTGAGAATAATGACTCAGATTTCATTTATAAATGTGTGGAAAAGGACATGATTTGCTCCCAAAGTTAAACCCCCGTCTAATCTTTCTGATTCTGTTATTATTTTTCCCCCTTATTGTTCTGATATAGACAAAGCAGGGAGAAGGAAAGATGACTGTTGAGAATAATGACTCAGATTTCATTTATAAATGTGTGGAAAATATCTTATCTTCCATGTGCCCACTTTTTCTTTTTCTGAATAGTCAGGTCATATATTATTTTTTTAGCTTGCAGAATCATTTCACATAGCATGTTGCCAATGCTTTAGTACCACGCTTTTAAAAATGTCCAAGCATTGGCAAGGATCCACTATGAAAACCCTTTCTAAATCTTAAGTGGAGTCAGGATTTATTGAAAGTTGAAATGTAAATGAAAAAGCCTAAGCTGTTTGGATTATTATGGTTTGGACTCACAATTTGTTTAGTAATAGGTTCATCATAATAATTAGAATTGACATATCCATGTGAATTTCGTTTTTTCTATACATTCCACGTTTCTTGCCGTTGAGATGAACAGTTAATTATGTATTAATAATAAAACAATCCACCGTCTTGCTGGTGTCGGAAAAGTTACACAACCTATGCACCCGATAATTATCCAAAATAATCCATGTGGATGCCTAATATTTTCCATAAAACAAATTAGATCTGGTTCCTATACGTATTTCTAGTTTAACAAGAAAGAAGTAACAAAGAGCCTCATAATTAACACCTAGGAATGATTTGCCACACGCGAGCAGGTCCGTTAATCTCCAGCGACGACTTCTTTATCGGTGTTCCGGTCGACGAGTTTTTTCTCCTGATCGATAATCGAAGTGAATGGGGGAAAGATGAATTGACGTTTTAAGTCGTAACACAGGTCTTTCCGTCGACGACTTAATCGAATTGATAGTATCGACTCCAAGGAACCTTCAAGGAAACCTCCTCCACCGAAACGGAGTCGACCCCATAAATACCCCATCTCTCCACCCAACCAAGCCCAGGCTTCATCTCTCTCTCTCTCTCTCTCTCTCTCTCTCTCTCTCAAGCACGACAAAGAAAGCCCGATGGCTCCCATGCAGGAAGCCATGAAAGAGAAGGAATCAGCAGTGAAGAGACGAGAGCTGCCTCTTCATCCTCCCCAGCGTGGACGCATAAAGCGTCTCGTGTTCGCCTGTTTGTTCCGAAACTTCAAAGCCCTCGTGGGCAAAATCTCCGGCTTTCTTCTCGGCCACAACGAGAAGTGCGCCCCCACGTCAAATCACAAGTCACCTCCCTCGTCTTCGCTTCCTCGTTGGGGTTGCAGGAAGAAGTCACCCTAGTCCGCTCGATAGTGTTGATGGGTAGTTGAGTTCGATTCCTGAGTTCTGTTGTCGTGTTCTGCTTTTGTAGTAGTTTCGGCAGGAAATGGCTCCGTCTTTTCCGTCCGATGATCCGTCATCTCGGCCGACATCTTCTGCCGCTTGTTTCCCGTCTTTCACTGCTTCAGCTGTACATAGTACATACGTCGTGTCTTAAACTTACCGCATTGGAAAGCCACGTCATTCTACGGTACCACAGGCTTCATTTTCAATTCCTGTACATAAGAAGAAGATGAATATTCTGTATTTTATTCGGTATTTGTGACCTTTCAAGTGGCCATGTTCTTGTTTGTATCTGTCGCATATCAGCATCGATTTTTGACATTTAATATAGGGAAAAGGACCATACGTACTAGACGAGAAATCGAGAAACGTGAGCATGTCGTGCTTCAGAACTTACTTTTGGATGGAGGAGGATGATGATCTTCGACCCCCGAAAAACGAAAATTGATCTCGATAAATTCTGCTACATTAATTAGCCAGGTTTACCTTGAAAGGTACAAGTGTACACAATGATTGTGGTATGATTGGACTTGATTGGCTTTCGGATTGAAAATAAAAAAATTGCATCGATCAGTAATAATTACTTGAGCTATTATTGACTTTAGCGGTCTAACCATTCAAGGAAGTACAGCTTACGTGTAGATTAGTGGGTTTGAAATGTTATTGCAAGTCCAGTTGACTCAACGATCATTGTGGGGTCCGCACGATTAAACGGACGACATGCACTGGATTTATATGGTCCGAGTATTGCTAATGATTTTCCCTGATTGGGAATTCCATCGAAAGTCAAAAAGTTCAAAATAAAATGTTATTTCTTTTTTACTTAGATAACCCACTATTTCGGTGGAAGTGCGCAGGATACTTTGGGCTCGATTTTGTTGGCTCGCGTGTCATTTTTCCCTGATTTCATTAGTGAAGCTAAGAAAGTTTGGACTATGGGGAGCAATTTTTAATGCATATTTTTAGAAGTAGTTATCAACCGCCTGGAGTTCACTTAGAAAAGGAATCTGCTACAGGTTAGGTCCTCTAGTTAACCTGTAAAAGAAAATAAACCAAAAAAACAGATGAGCTTATTAACTTATAAAATCTAGATTTACAGCAAGACTACTATGGGGATGTGGAACTTCATGCCCACAATTTGAAGATTAGTGTAAGGGTGTAATTCTCAAGAATGATTTTGAAAATGAACTTATAAAATGGCCTGATTAAATCAATAAGATATGTGAACGGGTGGATCATATCAAACAAATATCCACAGAATATCCCATATCAATTTTAAGAGATAAATTACTTTTCCTATTTCCTATACGAATTCAAATCAACTTGAAAAGCAATTGCATAAACTATATGAAACATGAGTTATTTGTGATAAGTGCATTTAAAATCCTAAAACTTATCATAAAATGCAATTAATTCTTATTTTAAAAAAATACAATTAAGTCCTAAAATATGTTACAAAAGTGCATTTGAGTCCTAAAATTTCAAGAAGTGCAATCAAAATTTAATAATTGTCATATTGGTCTGATCAAATCCTTCTGTTGATTGTATTTTTTGAAAGTTTTAGAACTTAATTGCATTTTCATAACAAGTTTTAAAACTTTTTATTCTTGAGTTATCGGATACACACGTACATGGCTTATAACAATAAAAATAAATGGAAGAAGTCATGGGGATGGTGTCAAGTTAGGGATTCGAGAGGATGAACCTTCCAGGAACGTTCGACGCACCTCTTTGTACACGAAGAACATGCGGTCAACCAGAATCCAGAATCGAGAATCGAGAATCGAGAATCTTTCTCTCTATCTCGTGAACTCCGTGACTGATCTAAAATCCAAAAGGTGGATCGAGAAGATACCTTTTTCCGCTGGCCATTTTTGTCGTCGTCGTCTGATCGAGAATTAAAAAAAAAAAAAAAAGAAAGAGGAAAAGGAACTGACGATACCCAACACAAACCCAGGTCTAAATATTACCAAATTTTTAATGTTTTCTTCTATAATTAAATAGAGGAGGGAGAATGACAAAGGTCGGCTGAGAACCAACGGTAAGAGACTTTGGTCCCATTTGTAGAAATTTGCGGGAAAAGATTATTTAACCCCACGTCTTAATCTCGAGATAACTAAGTATAATCACAGGATAAGTAATAGCTGTCTGTCGGAATAACAGGAAATTTCCCCCATCAAATTAAGGATTAGGGCCAATAGGAGCCTGACCTTTTAAGCTAAATCATTTCGTTAATCAATAACGGAAAAGAATTATTTTATTTTCTATGCGCCAACATTTTTCGTGTGATCTTGTTTTCACGAATAATAGACCGGTTCTTGTTTTCTTTAGCTTGCAATATCATTTCACGCGGTAGGTTACTAGTCATTTAGCTGCCATGCTTTAAAGAACACCCAAGTCTTCGACGCGCATTGGCGAGGGTCCCCCATGAAAGAGCCGGTCCCTAATCTTGATTAAAATTTCATTTGTCGTGAGAGATAGGAAAAAGAGGCCGTGCGACTGCGAAGAATTTTTGTTCACATGAGCAGCTCCTGAATTTCCATCGGCAACTTCTCCATTGGCATTTCTGTCTATGGATTTTTATTGAAAACACGCAAATCGCTCTGTCCACATACATTAAAGCACAGGAAAAGCTGTGATGTGAATTGGTGTAACATTATTTTATTTATATAGGTCGCGATATTCTCGATATCGATTTTAACATGCTTGACTTCACTGAACTTTTCCGTCCCGTGCAATTTCCATTTTTTCCTTCTACCGGTCTTCCGTTGACGACTTGGTTAAATAAATGCATCGAATGAATCCGCGAACCTTCAAGGAAGCCCTCCTCCCCCACGATCACTGTCCGCCCACCAAACCGTCCGAAGGACTAACCCTAAAACATATAAATAATCACATCTCTCCCACCCAAGCAAAGGTCAAGCCTCATCTCTCTCTCTCTCTCTCTCTCTAAAAAGCATGGGAAAGGAAGCGCGATGGCTGCCATGCAGGAAGCTATGAAGGAGAAGGAACTAATGGTGAAGAGTCAAGAGCTGCTTCGTCATCCTCCCATGCACGGACGTGGACGCGTGAAGCGTCTCATATGTGACTGCTTGTTCCGAAGCTGTAAAGCCCTCGTCGCTAAAATCTCCGGCTTTCTTCTCCACCGCACTGCAACATACACTCCGCATCACAAGTCACCGCTCTCGTCTTTGCCTAGACCGCACGATGGCGTTGATGGGTAGCCGTGTTCGGTTCCTGAGTTCTGTGTTGTTTTATGCTTTTGTAGTGGTAATGGGGTGCGGGAAATTGGGGAAAAGTACCAAAAAAGTCATAAACCTATTACATTGGTACCAATTCAGTCTTAAACTTTTCAATTGGACCAATTTAGTCATAAACCTTTTAATATTAGTACCAATTCAGTCCATCCGGCCAATTTTGGCCGATCGGCGCTGACGTGGATGTCGGCCGGTGGCCGGACACTGACGTGGCAATTTTTATGATTTTTTTTTAATGATTTTTTCGAATTTTTTATTAATTATTATTATTATTATTATTATTATTATTATTTTTTATTTTTTTTTTTGCGTTCTTCTTCGTGGTTGCCGGCGAGCCTCCGGTGAGGCTCGCCGGCCACTGGGCGAGGGCCGCGAAACCCTCGCTTGCCGCCAGCGAGGGTCGCAGCCCTTGCCTACCGCCAGCGAGGGTCGCGGCCCTCGCCCGACCTCTCCCGAGCCGCCGGCGAGGCGGCTTTGCCCGGATCTGGGCGAGGCCAGCCTTGCTAGTGGCTGGCGAGGCCATGGCGGCCATCGCCAGGGCGGAGGCAAGGGTCGCGAAGCCCTCGCCAGCCGCTGGCGAGGGTCGCGACCCTCACTTGGCCTCGCCCAGGGCCACGAGTGAGGCCAGCCTCAGAAGAAGGAGAGGGTTTCGGAGGCGAAGATCGGGCGGAGGAGCGGCGGCATGAGTCGCTGGAGGTGGGGGACCAAGGCCTCGAATTGGGATCTCGTGGAGGTGAGGGTGGCGATGACGAGGTCAAGAAGCTCCGGGGTCGACAGCGAAGGAGGCACCGGGGACTCAGTGGCAAGGCCAAGGTGAGGCCAAGTGAGGGTCGCGACCCTTGTCGGCGGCTGTCGAGGGCTTCACGGCCCTCGCCTCTGCCCTGGCGATGGCCGCCATGGCCTCGCCAGCTACGGGCGAGGTTGGCCTCGCCCAGATCTGGGTAAAGCCGCCTCGTCGGCGGCTTTAGGAGAGGTCGAGCAAGGGCCGCGGCCCTCGCCGGCGGCAGGCGAGGGCTTCACGGCCCTTGCCCAGTGGCCAGTGAGCCTCACCAGAGGCTCGCCGGCTACCATGAAGAAGAAAGCAGAAAAGAAAAAGAAAAAAATTAATAAAAAATCATTAAAAAATTCGAAAAAATCATAAAAAATCATTAAAAAATTCAAAAAAATCATAAAAATTGCCACGTCAGTGTCCGGCCACCGGCCGATGTCCACGTCAGCGCCGGTCGGCCAAAATTGGCTGGATTGACTGAATTAGTACCAATATTAAAAGGTTTAGGACTGAATTGGTCCAACTGAAAGGTTTAGAACTGAATTAGTACTTACAATAGGTTTAGGACTTTTTCGGTACTTTTCCCGGGAAATTGGCTGTGTTTTTCGTCTGATGTTGTGTCATGACATCCGACAACTTCTAATACTAGTTTTCAATCTTTCTCCGGTTCGTTTACACGTCGTGTCCTAAAATTCTCGGTGATGTGGCCGCGACCCATTTGGGAAAGTGACGTCATCCTATGTTCAGTTGCTGTACATAAGAAGAAGATCAATCATATGCAATATATATACTTTCGTTCATGCCTTTTCAGTTTTCTAAGGACCGGAATCATCATGTGGACAAGTATCATTTATTTTTTATTCCAATTTTGGAGGGAGGAAAGCGACAAGATTGATTATCTTTACTCTGCAACATTAATCAATGACAAATGGGGAAATTTACTTCCTTTGTCCAATCGATGTTACTTGAAAGGTAGAAACGTACTGGATGCTGGTCATATCATATGGCTGGACTTGGTTGACTATCCTCAAGAGTCTGGTGATAATTTATGAGCAAATCCATATGATTCAATTGTATGACATGCACTGATCAATATGATTCAATCGGGGTGTAGCTAATTATGTTCCCTTGAATTAGTGTTTTAGACTAAAAGCCCGAGTTGACTTGGTTGGCGTGTGTTATGTCTAAATCTGTAGGCTGATTTATGTTCATATTTTGTCTTTCAATGGAAAGAATAACAACGAGCTTTGACAAGGAAATATGTGTCAATTTTCTCGAAAGGTATGTGCCTTAGATTCATAACACTTTGTATGGATCTTGCGACAATGAAATGAACTTGTATTGACAGCATATAATAGGCGGACTCCTAGGTACGATAGAGAACCACACCAAAGCAATCAGCCAAGATGAGTGGACCTAGACCTTTTGGAAGGAGTTCATATAGACGGCCACGTCAAATACCGCATCTGTGGGCTAAAAATTCAACACAAGTGTCGGCTTACATAAGAAAGACCTCTCATATTAGATATCGAGAGTTGAAAGAAGCAATTGATAATATATAACCGGTCATTAACTTTGATTTAAACTTTCGAGTGAAGGTGAATCCAAATCAATTGTCAACTAGCTCAACTTAGGAACTCCCCCTCAGATCTCTTTACTATGAAGTCATTAGACTTTCGCGGAGTTATGATTTGCACAACCCCGAATGCTCTAATTATATAATTTAAATTCGTTCTTCGTGTCATGTGACACGGAAGATGGTACATGAGAGTAAGTCCATGAGTTCGCACCAGAGAAGTCATTGGTCTTGTGCACATGAAGGTGAGGATAACAGAGATGAGTTGATCAAACGTAGCACACGCCATGCCCAAGAAGAGGGGAAGGGGGTTTGGTGGGAGTTTCAGGCCCGGGAACGACGGTGTACAGGAAGTTTCTGGGGAACGGTGTAAGCGGAAGAACGTGTTTGAGGGTTCAACGCCAATGCCGATGGCACGTTAAGTTACTTATCGATCTCTTCCGTCGATTTTGACTATTCCTCTAATTCGACGGGTTTGCTTAATAACGTGGAGCACCATTGAAGTACTTTGGTCCAAAATAGCCTCTAGTTGGCAAGAGCCAAGAGGGCAGTAAAGTTGTGGCCTTGTTGCTAGGACATGAGCCATGCAAATTGTCGATTTTGGGCCTAAAAAACCTGAGATCTACGACGACGATCACGGACCCCAGGAATTTTTTGGGCGATGATCGCAAAGGTGATTTGAAAGAAAACATGAATTTCTGAATATATAGCATTTTAGCTTTTGATGATTGAATGCGTGGATGAGAAATTTGCTTTATGACTTACGATAGCACCTAAAATCTTTTACGCCGGCCGCGGTACTAGAAGGCCACTCACATTCGGCCGCAGCGGTGGGCTGACCGCAAGCATCGATATAGGAGGGGCGGAATCCGTACATTACGAAGAAGGGAATCCATCTTGGAAAGCCGTGTCATCCTATGGTACCACAGGCTCGATACATAAGAAAAAGTTGAATAATACGTATCTTGTTCGGTCTTTTGGGCAGGGTATTTGCTTTATCATAGTGGCCATATTTTTGTTTGTATCATTCCCAATCTGCATCAATTTTTCACGGTTTAGTACAGGAAAAAAAGGACAAGAAACCATCACGTGGACACGCATTAATCATTTCAATTCCAATTGGGTACAAGACGAGAAACCAATAGATGTAGGCATGTTCCACTTCAGAACTTATTCTTGGATGGATGAAGACGACGAGATTGATCATCACTAACTAGGAGTGAATGATTCTAGATTTTGTTTTCTATATTTCGTAAAGGTTCTATTTGGAACCTGTAACCTATTCATTAAAATAGATTTTTCATTTTTTGGAATTTGAAACATATCCTACATATCTTGAAACCTAAAACCTATCATGTCATAAGTTTTAGGGTTAGTTCTAGGGTCTACTAAGTTTCACATTTATTATTAATTGAAAAATTGTAGGGGATTATTACTTTTAATAAACTCCAGTTGTTACTACAATTCATTTATCATAAAATGGAAGCTTAGACTAGTAGTTTCAGATTATACACTCATGATTGAACGTTATGGAATACTACAAGATTGAGTAACACCTAAATCAAGAAAAATACAAAAACTTATTTCAGGTCCTAGCAAGTTTGAAGTTCCAACCTATAACTTGAAACCTATCAGTCAAAACGGATTTCTCAATTTTCAAGACATGGAACCTATCTTGCATATTTTGGAACCTAAAATTAGATAGGTTTCCACTGGTGCAATTCTCAAGTATCATATTCTAACTTAGAACCATGCCCGACCCCCTCCACCCCCTCCAAAAAAACAAAAACAAAAAAAGAAAAAAGAAAAATCGATTTTGATCAATTCTACTACATTAATTCATCACCTCCAGGGAAAGTTTATATCCTTGTGCGGTTGATGTTGCTTAGAAGGGGCAAAGGTATAATTGGACTCGGTTGACTTTTCCAAAGATTAAAAAAAAAAATGCATTGGTTGGTAAGAATAATTAGAGCTATTCGTGACAAAAGCAACTAGACTATTCAAGCTATTGCACGTGCAAATTTAGTGGGCTTGAAATGTTATTGCAGGCTTAGTTGGCCCAATGATCATATAAGCCTTTATGTAAATCTAAATGATTCAACGGATGACATGTACTGGATCTATATAATTCGAGTAAAGCAAAAAGTTTTACCACAAGTAATGATCTCATGAGAAGCCAAGCCCCAAATTAAAATGTTATTTCTCTTTTACTTCGTTTATCCACTATTTTGGTATTCAGTGCGGGCGTATAAAATGTTTTGAGCCCAATTTTGTTAGCTGACGTGTCATTTTCTTTGATTTAATCAGTTAGGCTAATGGAGTTTACACAAGCAGGAGCAATGTTTAATGCATATTTTTAAGAAGTATTAACAACTATTTGGAGCTTACTTGGAAGGGGACTATGCTGCAGGTTAGTTCCTATAGTTAAACTAAGACCCATGAGAAAATAATAATACGACTGATGGTTTTAACTTATCTAACTTATATCAACAATAAAATTTCTATGAGGGCGTTGAACTTCATATCCACAATTTATGAGGTTGCAATTAGACACGAAAGATTATACGAAATTATCTTATGAATTAGCCTGGCAAAATGAATAAGGAATGTGAACAAGTGGGTCATAACAGACCAACATCCAGGGAACATCCAATATCAATTTCAAAAACCAAATCAGTTTTTGAAATTGAAGAAATGAAAAGAAAGGTTCATGTTGGGCTTGGTTGGGCTTTTTAGTGTTGCACCCTTTCTTCTAGCCCATCCTAGTAGTACATTACAGGCCCTAGCCCATAGGAATAGAAGTGATTACTAAATCTGAATTCACTTCAGTCTTGGATCTTTGGACGACACAATTGAAATTACCATCTTATGAGATTTGTTGAGCCTAATATTTCTGATTATCATTTATTGAGTTTGACTGTGAGAAGAAAACCTCTATCATTTCCTCAATCAAGATAATTAGAAAAAGGTCCAACGAGACGGCAAAGAGAATCAATTGGGAGGGTTTAGGGGATGAAAGGGATGTATGACAGTAAGTTCTCTAACAAGATTTGTAATGTTTATGTTACTGGTTTGGCCAAAATTACAATGTTTACGTTCTTAGATTGGCAATGTAAACAGGTCATACATTAGATGAAGATTGGTAAATATTCAGTGACTAGACGAATGATTCAAACCTATAACTTAAAACCTATAAGTCAAAAAGAATTTCTCAATTTTCAAAACATGGAACCTATCTTGCATATTTTGGAACCTGAAATTAGATAGGTTCCCACTAGTCCAATTCTCAAGTATCATATTCTAACTTGAAACCACACATTGTCTAACCAAATCCAATTCTCTCTCGATATGTTCCTAAAAAAATCCGATTCGGGCGGATTCTTCCCCCAACTAATGAAGAGATCTTGGTGAAATTGCCACATATGAAATTGAGCACAATTTTACGAAGAAATAGCCCACTTCTTTCTCGAGAAGAGATGGGAAATAGGCTCAATATCATTTGATTGAATAGTTGACCCAGCTCCTTATTGTTTGAAGAAACCCTCCACTTCAATTGGTATTTTTTCACGAAAAGCAAACATGAGATAACAAATTTAGTCTTGAACTAAGATTTCAAATAGCTGTCGCAAATTCAAGTTAATTATGTTTCGTGAGACTTTGCTTGGCAAACGGGTAGATTATTCGGGTTGTTCTGTCATTGTCGTAGGACCCTCACTTCCATTACATCGATGTGGATTGCCTCGGGAAATAGCAATAGAATTTTTTCAAACATTTGTAATTCGTGGGCTAATTAGACAACATCTTGCTTCGAACATAGGAGTTGCTAAGAGTAAAATTCGGGAAAAGGAGTCCATTGTATGGGAAATACTGCAAGAAGTTATGCAGAGGCATCCCGTATTGCTGAATAGAGCGCCTACTTTGCATAGATTAGGCATACAGGCATTTCAACGCATTTTAGTGGAAGGACGTGCTATTTGTTTACATCCATTAGTTCATAAGGGATTTAATGCAGACTTTGATGGGGATCAAATGGCTATTCATGTACCTTTATCTTTGGAGGCTCAAGCAGAGGCTTGTTTGCTTATGTTTTCTCTTATGAATCTCTTGTCTCCAGCTATTGGGGATCCCATTTCCGTACCAACCCAAGATATGCTTGTTGGGCTATATGTATTAACGAGTGGGAATCGCCGAGGTATTTGTACAAATAGGTATAATCCATGGAATCGCAGAAACTATCAAAATGAAAGAACTTATGATAATAACTATAAGTATAGAAAAAAAAAAGAACATTTTTTTTTTTTTGTAATTCCTATGATGCAATTGGAGCTTATCGACAGAAAAGAATCAATTTAGATAGTGCTTTGTGGCTTCAATGGCGACTAGATCAACACATTATTGCTTCAAGAGAAGTTCCTATCGAGATTCACTATGAATCTTTGGGTACCTATCATGAAATTTATGGGCACTATCTAATAGTAAGAAGTGTAAAAAAAGAAATTATTTGTATATACATTCGAACAACTGTTGGTCATATTTCTCTTTTTCGAGAAATTGAAGAAGCTATACAAGGGTTTTGTTGAGCTTGCTCATTTGGTACCTAATCATATAGTATCTAAATTAAGTAATTCTATGACACCAGTGTGAATTTGGGTCTCTCTGGTTCAACTAGGACCCTAGTTCCTTAATTTCTAGGTGAATTAAGATCGAGAAAAGGAAGTTTTCCAATCATTGACTCAAACTCATTGTCGAATCCCACTAAGCAGAATATGGAGGTACTTATGGCAGAACGAATCAATCTAGTCTTTCACAATAAAGTAATAGATGGAACTGCCATTAAAAGACTTATTAGTAGATTAATAGATCACTTCGGAATGGCATATACATCACACATTTTGGATCAAGTAAAGACTCTGGGTTTCCAGCAAGCCACAACTACATCCATTTCATTAGGGATTGATGATCTTTTAACAATCCCTTCGAAGGGATGGTTAGTACAAAATGCTGAACAACAAAGTTTGATTTTGGAAAAACACCATCATTATGGGAATGTACATGTAGTAGAAAAATTATGCCAATCCATTGAGGTATGGTATGTTACAAGTGAATATTTGCAACAAGAAATGAATCCTAATTTTAGGATGACAGACCCCTTTAATCCAGCCCATATAATGTCTTTTTCGGGAGCCAGATGAAATCCATCTCAAGTACACCAATTAGTAGGTATGAAAGGATTAATGTTAGATCCTCAAGGACAAATGATTGATTTACCCATTCAAAGCAATTTACGCGAAGAACTATCTTTAATAGAATATATCATTTCTTGCTATAGAGCCCACAAAGGAGTTGTGGATACTGCTGTACGAACATCAGATGCTGGATATCTTATGCGCAGACTTGTTGAAGTAGTACAACACATTGTTGTACACAGAACAGATTGTGGAACCATCCGAGGGGTTTCTGTGAGTCCTCGAAATGGGATGATGTCGGAAAGAATTTTTATTCAAACATTAATTGGTCGTGTATTAGCAGACGATATCTATATGGGCTCACGATGTATTGCCATTCAAAATCAAGATATTGGAATTGGACTTGTCAATCGATTCATAACCTTTCGAACACAACGATATCTATTCGAACCCCCTTTACTTGTAGGAGTACATCTTGGATCTGTCGATTATGTTATGGTAGGAGTCCTACTCATGGCGACCTGGTCGAATTGGGAGAAGCTGTAGGTATTATTGCGGGTCAATCTATTGGAGAACCAGGGACTCAACTAACATTAAGAACTTTTCATACCGGTGGAGTATTCATAGGTGGTACTGCTGAACATGTACAAGCCCCCTTTAATGGAAAAATCAAATTCAATGACGATTTGGTTCATCCCACACGTACGCGTCATGGGCATCCTGCCTTTCTATGTTCTATAGACTTGTATGTAACTATTGAGAGTGAAGGTATTCTACATAACGTGACTATTCCACCAAAAAGTTTTCTTTTGGTTCAAAATAATCAATATGTAGAATAAGAACAAGTGATTGCTGAAATTCACGCGGGAACATACACTTTCAATTTGAAAGAGAGGGTTCAAAAACATATTTATTCTTAATCAGAGGGAGAAATGCACTGGAGCACCGATGTGTACCATGCACCTAAATTTACATATAGTAATGTCCATCTTTTACATATTATCAGGGGGTTCGTGCAGATCCAATAGAGTCCCTTTTTCACTCTACAAGGATCAAGACCAAATGAATCTTCGTTCGACAAAAAGAGAACGAAGATATATTTCGAGTCTCTCAGTGAATAATGATCAAATGAGATGCAAATTATGTAGTTTTGATTTTTCTGGTAAAATAAAAGAAGATAGGATTTCTGATTATTCAGAACTTAATCGAATCATATCTATTGTTCATTGTAATCTCGAATATCCTACTACTTTCCACGAGAATTCTGATTTATTGGCAAAAAGGTGAAGAAATTGATTTCTTATTCCACTACAATCGATTCAAGAATGAAAGAAAGAACTAATGTCCCATTCAGGTATCTCAATTGAACTACTAATAAATCGAATTTTACGTAGAAATAGTATTCTTGCTTATTTCGATGATCCTCGATACATAAGAAAGAGTTCGGGAATTATTAAATATGGGACTCTAGGGGCTCATTCAGTCGTTAAAAAAGAGGATTTGATTGAGTATCGAGGAATCAAAGAATTTAAGCAAAAATGCCAAATGAAACTAGATCCATTTTTTTTTTCATTCCCGAAGAAGTGCATATTTTCCTCGAATCTTCTTTGATAATGGTACAGAACAATAGTTTGATTGGAGTAGATACACGAATTGCTTTAAATACAAGAAGCCGAGTGGGTGGATTAGTCTGAGTGGAGAGAAAAAAAAAGGATTGAATTGAAAATCTTTTTTGGAGATATCCATTTTCCTGGAGAGACAAATAAGATATCCCGACGCAGTGGCATCTTGATACCCCTAGGAACAGGAAAAACAAATTCTAAGGAATCCAAAAAATGGAAAAATTGGATCTATGTCCAACAGATCACACCTGCTAAGAAAAAGTATTTTGTTTTAGTTCGACCCGTAGTGACATATGAAGTATTGGACGGTATAAATTTAGCAACACTCTTCCCCCCGGATCTGTTACAAGAAAGGGATAATATGTAACTTCGAGTTGTCAATTATATTGTTTACAGAAATGGCAAACCAATTCGGGAAATTTCTGATACAAGTATTCAATTAGTTCGGACTTGTTTAGTTTTGAATTGGGACCAAGACAAAAAAAGTTCTTCTATCGAAGAGGCTCATACTTCCTTTGTTAAAATAAGTACAAATGGTCTAATTTGAGATTTCCTAAGAATTGACTTAGTGAAATTCCCTATTTCATATCTTAGAAAAAGGAATGATCCCTCAGGCTTAGGATTGATCTTAGATTCAGATAATGTGTCAGATCACACCAATAGCAATCCCTTTTAATCCAAGACAAAAATTCAACAATTACTTAGCCAAAATCAAGGAACTATTCGCAAGTTGTTAAATAAAAATAAGGAATGTCCATCTTTGATAATTTTGTCATCATCTAATTGTTTCCAAATGGGTCCATTCAACGCTGGAAAATATCACAATGTGATAAAAGAATCAATTAAAAAAGATCCTATAATTAAAATTAGGAATTCGATTGGCCCTTTAGGAATAGTCCTTCAATTTGGGAATTTTTATTCATTTTACTATTTAATAACTCATAATCCTATTTTGGTAACTAAATATTTGCAACTTGAAAATTTAAAACAGACTTTTCAAGTAATTAACTATTATTTAATGGATGAAAATGGGAGAATTTTGAATCCCGATTCATGCAGTAACATCGTTTTGAATTCATTCAATTTGAATTGGTATTTTCTCCATCATAATTATTATCATAATTATTTTAAAGAAAGATCCACAATAATTAGTCTTGGACAGTTTATTTGTGAAAATATATGTATATCCAAAAACAGACCCCATCTCAAATCGGGTCAAGTTTTGATTGTTCAAGTTGACTCTGTAGTAATAAGATCCGCCAAGCCTTATTTGGCCACTCTAGGAGCAACTGTTCATGGTCATTATGGAGAAATCCTTTATGAAGGAGATACATTAGTTACATTTATATATGAAAAATCGAGATTCGGTGATATAACGTAGGGTCTTCCAAAAGTGGGACAAGGGTTAGAAGTGCGTTCAATTGATTCAATATTGATGAACCTAGAAAAAATAATTGAGGGTTGGAATGAGCATATAAAAAAAAAATTCTTGGAATTCCTTGGGGATTCTTGATTGGGGCTGAACTAACTATAGTGCAAAGTCGTATATCTTTGGTTAATAAGATCCAAAAGGTTTATCGATCCCAAGGGGTGCAAATCCATAATAGGCACATAGAAATTATTGTACGCTAAATAACATCAAAGGTGTTGGTTTCAGAGGATGGAATGTCTAATGTTTTTTTTACCTGGAGAACTAATTGGATTGTTGCGAGCGGCGCAAACGGGGTGTGCTTTGGAAGAATCGATCTGTTACCACGCCATCCTATTGGGAATAACAAGGGCATCTTTGAATACACAAAGTTTCATATTTGAACCGAGTTTTCAAGAAACTGCTCAAGTTTTAGCCAAAGTTGCTCTCCGGGGCCGTATCGATTGGTTGAAAGGCCTAAAAGAGAACATTGTTATAGGAGAAATGATACTTGTTGGTACCGGATTCAAAGGATTAGTGCATCATTCAAGGCAACATAAGAACATTCCTTTGAAAACCAAAAAGAATAATTTTTTCGAGGGGGAAATCAGAGATATTTTGTTCCACCACAGAGAATGATTTGATTCTTCCATTTCAAAGAAGTTTCATGATACATCAGAACAATCATTTAGAGGATTTAATGATTCCTAAAAGTGCATTCATACTTTTTTTTAATTAAAATTAAAAAAACTCTTTATTTATGGTCTTTTTTTGGGGTAATCGAAAAAAAGATAATAACGAATAAAGGGTAGGGGTTTGGATTGTGTATCGACATCCACATGGCCAATCTCCGGTAGAAGAAAAGGTTCCATTAGAACAATTATTTAGTTCAAGGCAACCTCGTCGCTTTCTTTTTTGAAAAAAAAAAAAAGTGGAAGTGGGGGGAGAAATGATAAGAAGGTATTGGAATATCAATTTGGAAGAGATGATGGAAGCGGGAGTTCATTTTGGTCATGGTACTAGGAAATGGAATCCTAGGATGGCACCTTATATTTCTGCCAAGCGTAAAGGTATTCATATTCTTTCTTGGTACCAACAATTAAAAACTGTTTTCCCCGACTTGCTGTATCAAAAACTAAATCACACGATTATGATAAAAAAACGAGCACTTTCAGTAAGATTTATTTTTGGAATTAAATCACAATTAAAACTAAATCACAATTAGACGAAGGATTCAAACCTTATAAAGATCAGTTGGATACTTGAAATAAATTTAAAAAAAAGTAACTATTTTTGGAAAAAGAAGAGTTGAAATAAGCTTGACTAAGAGGTAATTTGGACTCTCGAGTAATTTATTGTCCCTTAGTATATGTATATCAAGGATCCATGAGAAGTCAAAACACGAATAGAATATTATCTTTTTTTCTAATTTAAATAAGAAAGAAGCCCACATTCTCGGTGCGCGTGCTCGGACTGTTTTTGGACGAATTTGGTCGGCTCAGGTGTCATTTTTTCTTGATTTAAATAGTGAAGCTAAGGAAGCTTACGCAAGCGAGAGCAATGTTTAAAGCAAAGCTTCTAAGAAGCAGTATCAACCAAGTATCTGGAGTATTGAAAAAAAAAAAAAACTATTCGGAGTTTACTTAATGGGTATTAAATTATTGAATTTGTATCCACTATAAGATTACTAAAGGGGGCGTTCAACTTCATACCCATGATACGAAGATCAAGTGCAAGGGCAAAAGAGTAAAAAATGATTTACGAGATTAATTCGTGAAGTGACCTGACCTGACAAAGTCAATAAGCATGCGAACAAGCGAGTCATATCAAACAAAATATCTCAGGGGACATCACAGATCAATTTCCACAAATTATAAGTCAGTTTTTTTTCAATTTCTTATGTGAGAAGCAAACGCACAATAAATATGAAACACGAGTTACTAAATACGGGTGCTGATGACTTATTAGAATAAAACAGAGCGAAGTCGTGGGAAGGGTCAAGCGACGTATTCTGAGCTGATGGGGGATGCACGAGGAAGCATTGACTGACGCCGTCGAGTGCAAGTCCGCTTTAGGATCCTTCAAGGAAACTTCGGCCTCCCGCTCCGCTGCGTGTGTATCCAGAACATCAACTCATCACGACAAGAGGTAGATTAGCCAGCACATGTTGATGGGTGATCCTTGGCCCTTTTTGTCAACGTCATCTCATTTTTTTCTATTCTTTGGGTATAAGTATGTAAATGTCGTTAATCTGAAGAAGTGAAGAGGCTTAAAAGCATCCCAACATTACAAACGCAGCTAATTATGCAAGAATATGGAGGTGAGAAGCCTCCATATAGTTACCGACAAAATATTTGCCTGGGAGGATCTACAATTATGAAAAAAGTGAAGCCCTACCTCTAGCCAAAAGAAGAGGCATCTCAATTGACGTATTTTGGAAACTTCTATGATTGCGCTCTATCCAAATACAATACATGGTTACTAAGAAGGATAACTTTAGGAGTCGTGCTTCTAAATTCTTGCCCTTTGTAGCTCTTATCATCCAATGAAGTTCAAAATCTCATCTTCTTGAAGAATGCCAGATAATATTCTGTGCGAGGATATTTTGCTATATATTCTCATTCTAGTTACACTAAAAGAATAAATGAGTTCTGTCAATGTAGTCTCATTGATAGTAAAGGAAAAGGACCTGATTGTTCCCAACCCAAATCCAGGTCTAATCTTCTAGATTTTGGTATGCTTTTTCTCTTTTTGTTCTGATATTGACAGAGGAGGGAGAATGATAGATAACTGCTCAGAATAACGACTAAAGCTTTCATTTATCAATTGTGGAAAGTATCTAATCTTCTATGCGCCAACTTTTTCTCCTGAATAGTTAGATTGTACGATATTTTCTTAGCTTGCAAAATCATTTCATATAGCATGTTGGGAATGCTTTAATTCCATGCTATTAAAATTGTCTGAGTATTGGCAAGGATCGACCATGAAAACCAATTCTAAATCTTAAGAGGAGTAGGATTTATTGAAAGTTGACATGCACATGAGAAAAGCTAAGCTGTCTGGGCCATTATGGTCTAGACCCAGCAATTGGTTTAATATTAGGGCTCATTGTAAGGCTTAGCGTTAACATTGCCCGTGTAACTTTTATTTTATTTTATTTTATATATTCCATGTTCCTCATCATTAAGTCGAACGGTCAGTTATATGTTAAAAAATAAAGCATCCATCATCTCAATGGTATCGGAAGAGTTACACAGCCTATGTATCCGATTTGTATCCAAAGTAATACTAATGGTCTTGATGATGGACGGTGTTAGATATAGGATGAGTGAAAGAAAGATTACATCCCCTGGGTACCTAGTATTTTTCCACAAAACAAGTTAAGAGTTGTCTACAGAGTCGTATTGCCTAATACGTAGTTCTAGCTTAACAAGAAATAACTACGAAATGGCCAACAAATAACAAGTAGGAATGATTTGCACCCACGTGAGCAGGTCCGTTAATCTCCAGCGACGACTTCTTTATCGGTGTTTCGGTCGACGACCTTCTTCTCCTAATCGATAATCAAAGTGAACCCGGGGGGGGGGGGGGGGGGGGGGGGGGGGATAAAATTGTCATTTTAAGTCTAAACACGGGTCTTTCCGTCCTCGACTTAATCGAAAAACCGTATCTTAGTCCGAGGAACCTTCAAGGAAACCTTCACCCAAACGGAGTCGACCCCATCTTGCCCAAAGACAAATTCTACATAAATACCCCCATCTCCCCACCCAACCTAGAACAGGCCTCATCTCTCTCTCTCTCTCTCTCTCTCTCTCTCTTAAAAGCACGACAAAGAAAGCCTGACGGCTTCCATGCAGGAAGCCATGAAAGAGAAGGAATCAGCAGTGAAGAGACAGGAGCCGCCTCTTTGTCCTCCCCGGCGTGGACGCATAAAGCGTCTCGCGTTCACCTCTTTGTTCCGAAGCTTCAAAGCCCTCGTCGGTCAAACCTCCGGCTTTCTTCTTAGCCCCACCGCGACGTGCACCCCAACGTTAAATGACAAGACACCTACCTTGTCTTCGCTTCCTCGTTGGGGTTGCAGGAAGTAGTCATCCTAGACCGCTGGATAGTGTTGATGGGTAGTTGAGTTCGATTCCTGAGTTCTGTTGTCGTGCTCTGCTTTTGTAGTAGTTTTCGGCGGGAAAATGGCTCCGTCTTTTCCGTCCGATGATCCGTTATCTCGGCCGACATCTTCTGCCGCTTGTTTTTCGTCTTTTGGTGCTTCAGCTGTACATAGTACATACGTCGTGTCCTAAACTTGCCGCTTTCGAAGCCGTGTCATTCTACGGTACCACAGGCTCGATTTTCAATTCCTGTGCAAAAGAAAAAGATGAATATTATGTATTTTTGGGTCTTTGCAGAAGGGTATTTGCCTTTTTTAGCTTTCAAGTGGCCATGTTTTTGTTTGCATCTGTTCGCAATCAGCATCGATCTTTGACATTTAGTATAGGGAAAAGGACCGTGTGGACACGCATCAATCATTTCAGTTCCAATTGGGTAGGTAATAGACGATAAACCGAGAGATGTAGGCATGTCATGCTTTAGAACTTACTTTTGGCTGAGGAGGAGGACGAGACTGATTATCATCGACCCCCCAAAAATGAAAATTGATCCCGGTAGATTCTGCTACATTAATTAACCACTTTTGGGGAAGGTATCACGAAAGCTATAAAGGTACACTATGCTCGTGGTAACTTTCACAGAGATTAAAAAAAAAATGCATTGATTGGTAATAAATGAAAACTCATTTGTGGCCCTAGTAACCCAACCGTTCAAACCAGTATGGTCTAAGTGCAAAATGGTAAGCTTAATATGTTATTGCGAGTGCAATTAGCCCAATGATCTTGTGGGCCTCCTGTGGGGTCCACATGTTTAACGAATGACATGCACTAGACTTGTATGGTCCAACTGCAGCTAATCACTTCCCCTCAATTGGGGACGGCATGAAAAGTCAAAAACCCTAAAATAAAACATTATTCCTCTTTAACTTGAACGACGCACTATTTTGGTGCATGTGGGTGGTGTGTTTTGGGGCCAATTTTTTCGGCTCACGTGTCATTTTAATTTGATTTTATTAGCGGAGCAAAGGAAGCTTAAACCAGCGGGAGCAATGTTTAATGCATGTTTTTTTAGAAGTAGCATCAATTATCTGGAGTTTACTTGGAAGGGGAATGTGCTGCGGGTTAGGTCCTATAGTTAAACTGAGATCCAAAAGGAAATAATAAAATAAAATTAGCGTAGTAACTTATAAAACTTAATATCAACAATAAATATACTATGCTGGTTTTGATCTTTGTATCCATATTCTATAAGATTGTACCGTGACAAGAATAATTACACAAAATATATTTATAAAATGACCTGACAAAATCAATAAGGTAAGCAAACAAGTGGGTCATATTTAACAAACATCTATAGCACATCGTATATCAATGTTAAAAACTAAATTATTATTCCCGTTTCTTGCACGAATACAAATCAACTTGAAAACCAAATGCACAAACTATATGAGTTATCGAATGTGTATGTACATGGCTTATTAGAAAAAAATAATAAATGGAAGAATTCATAGGAAGGGTGTCAAAGCCAGGGATTCGGTAGGAGGATGAACCTTCCAGGAACGTTCAGCACTCCTGCGTGCATACGAAGAACATCCGGTCAAAACCAGAATCAAGAATTTCTCTCTCATTCTCATGAGCCCTCTGATTGATCTGAATCCTAAGGGTGGATCGAGGAGATACCTTTTCTGATTCCTAAACCCTAGCGAAATGCATACCAGCTACCACATATTGATCGGTGATCGATCTGTTGGCCGTTTTTGTCAACGTCGTCTGATTTTTTTTTTAACAGCCAACGTCGTCTGATTGAGAATAAAGGAAAAGGACCCGACAGTTCCCAAATCAAACCCGGATCTAAGTCTTTTTGATTTTTTAATGTTTCCTTCCGTGGATCTCGTTTCTTAACTTGCTAAACGGGTTCATATAATACGTCAGGAGTACTTATAAGCATGCCCGAGTTTTCAACGCGCATTGGCATGGGGTCCACCATGAAAAGACTCAGTCTCGATGTCGAGTAGGATTGATGTAAAATTTGACGTGGAGAAAGAGGCGGTGCGCACAAGGAAGAAAGCAGCAGCGACCGGCAACTAGGAAAAAGAAGCGGTGCGAACCGCGAAGAATCATTTTACTCGGGCGAGCAGCTCGTGATTCTCCATCGACGACTTCTTTATTTGGCGTTTCGGTTAACCGACTTTCTTTCAGAATAATTCGAGATTATACCGGACTGATTTACTTATTGATAAATTAAGCAACTAGGGAGGGGATAAATTTTTTTCCCTTTTTAGTTGTGACACGAGGTATTCGAACTTCCGATTCAGTTTTTTTTTTTTTTTTTTTGGGTGAAAGCACGAAAATCACCCCATCTGGGGACATCAATTAAGAGAGAGGCGAGGCCGCGATGCAAATTATCCTTACATTATTTTGTTTGTGTAGGTAATGTTTTCCATCTTGCGCATTTTTTTGTCCTTCTATCGGTCTTCCGTTGCCGACTTGGTTCTATAGAAGCATCGAATGCATTCGCACGAACCTTCAAGGAAGCCTCCTCCACACAGTCACTGTCCACCCGCCAAATTGCCCGATGGACTAACCCTAGAACATGCAAAATAAAACGTCTCCACCCAAGCAAGACCCACCCTCATCTCTCTCTCTCTAAAAAGCACGGGAAAGAAGGGGCCATGGCTGCCATCCAGGAAGCTATGAAAGAGAAGGAATTAGCGGTGAAGAGTCAAGTGCTGCTTGTTCATCTTCCTAGGCGCGGACGTGGACGTGTGAAGCGTCTCATATTTGCCTGCTTGTTCCGAAGCTTTAGAGCCCTCGTCGCTAAAATCCTCGGCTTTCTTGTCGGCCGCAACGCCAGGTGCATCCCCACATCACAAGTCGCCCCTGTCATCTTCGCCTAGACCGCTCGGTAGCCTTGATCGGTAGTTGCGTTCGGACACCTGAATTATGTGTAGTGTTCTGCTTTTGTGGTTGTTTCGCACGGGGAAATCGCTGTGTTTTTTTATTTGTCTGATGTTTGTTGTCATCTGACATCCTCTGCTACTTGTTTTCAATCTTTCGCAACTTCAGTTATGCGTCGTGTCCTAAAATTGGCGATGATACGGCCAACTCATTTGGTTCATTCCTGCTTTTTCACCTTGGTAGTGGCCATATTTTCAGTTTCAATTGGGTAGGTACTATACGAGAAATCGAGAGATGTGGGCATGTCGTGTTTTAGAAGTTACTTTTGGATGGAGGAGTAAAAAATTGATTATAATCGACCCCCTAAAAAAGAAAATTGATCCTGGTAAATTCTGCTACATTTATTAACCACCTCTGGCGAAGGTCTATCACGAAAGGTACAAAAGTACACTATGCTCGTGGTAACTTGCGGAGAGAAAAAAAAAAATGTATTGATTGGTAAAAAAAGAAAAGCTATTCGACCCTAGTGACCCAACCGTTCAAGCCAGTACAGTTTCAGTGCAAAATGGTAAGCTTGATATGTTATAACGAGTTTAGTTAGACTAATGATCGTGTCGGCCCCACGTGGGGTCCACGTGTCCAACCAATGACATGCACTAGACTTGTATGGTCCGGCTACAGCAAATCATTTCCCCTCAATGGGGGACCGCATGAGAAGTCAAAATCCCTAGAATAAAACATTATTTCTCTTTAACTTGAATGACCCACTATTTCATTGCATGTGGGGGGAATATTTTGGGGCCAATTTTGTCGGCTCACATGTCATTTTTCTTTGATTTAATTTGTGAAGCTAAGGAAGCTTAAAGCAGCGGGACCAATGTTTAATGCATGTTTTTTAGAAGCGGCATCAACTATCTGGAGTTTACATGGAAGGAGAATGTGGTGCAGATCAGCTCTCATAGATAAACTGAGATCCAAAAGGAAATAATAAAATTAAATGAGGGCATTAGCTTATAAAACTTATATCAACAACAAAATTATTATGCGGGTGTTGAACTTCATATCCATATTGTATAAGATTGTACCGTGACAAGAATGATTACACACAATTAACATACAAAATGGCCTGACAAAATTAATAAAAGCGAATAAGTGGGTCATATCAAACAAAAATTTAGGTACATCACCTATCAATTTTAAAAACTAAACTAGGGTTCCCCTTTTTCGTATGAATATGAATCAACTTGAAAACCAAATGCACATACTATATGAGTCATCGAATGTGAATATGCACGACTTATCAGAATTAAAAAAAAAAAATGGAAGAAGTCATGGGGAGGGTGACAGAGTCAGGGATTCGAGAGGAGGATGAACCTTCCAGGAACGTACATCACTCCTGCATGTATACAAAGAACATGCGCTCAAAATCAGAATCAAGAATCTCCCTCTCTCTCTCTCTCTCTCTCTCTCTCATATGAGCCCTCTGATTGATCTGAATCCAAAGGGTGGATCGAGGAGACAACTTGTCTGATTCCTAAACCCTAGCAAAATGATTCCGAGCTGCCACAGTGATTGGTGATCCACCTAATTTCGTCGACATCGTCCGATCGAAAATAAAGGAAAAGCACCGGACAGTTCCCAAAGTTTCAAGTCTTTTTTATTTTTTAATGTTTTCTTCTGTAGATCTTGTTTCTTAACTTGGTAAACGGCTTCACAAAATATGTTACGAGTGCCCGTAAACATGCCCGAGTTTTCAACGCGCACTGGCAAGGGTCCACCATGAAAAGACCCAATCTCGACGTTGAGTAGGATTGATGTGAAATTTGACATGGAGAAAGAGGCGGTGCGCACAAGGAAGAAAGCAGCAGCGACCGGCAACTAGGAAAAAGAGGCGGTGTGAACCGCGAAGAATCATGTTGCTTAGGCGAGCAGCTCGTGATTCACCATCGGCAGCTTCTTTATTTGCCGTTTCTGTTGACGGACTTTCTTTTAGAATCATTCGAGATATACTGAACTAATTTACTAATTCAAAAATTAGGCGACCGGGTAATTTTTCTTTTTCGTTTTTTAAGTCGTGACACTAGGTATTTGAAGTTTTGGTTTGGATTTTGTGAAAACACGTAAATCGTTTGTCGATAGATATCATGTATGAGAAAGGTCGTGATGTAAATTGTTCTAACAATTTTTTTTTTTTAATTATGTAGGTTATGATATCCTGGATATCGATTTTATTATATCTTGGTGTGACTAATCTTTTCCATCTCATACAATTTTTTCCTTGTATAGGTCTCCCGTTGATGACTTAGTTAAAAATAAAAGTTCCAACAACATTCCCGCGAACCTTCAAGGAATCCTCCTTGCACCATCACTGTCCGCCCACGAGCTTTAATAAGGAAATAGATGTCAATTTTCTCGAACGGTTTGTGTCTTAGATTCATAACGCTCCGGATGGATCTTGCGACATTGAAATGAACATGTGATGACAGCATATAATAGATGGACTCCTAGGTACGATAGAGGACCACACCGAAGCAATCGGCCAAGACAAGTGGACCTAGACGTTTTAAGGTAGTTCACACGGACGGGTCGCCTTCATTGACACCGCCTCTTTTGGGTAAAAAGTCAACACAAGCATCGGCTTACATACGAAAGGACCTCTCACATTAAATGTCTAAAGTTGAAAGAAGCAATTGATGATATCTAGACGGTCATTAACTTGACTCTATGGCTTAACCTTTCAAAGGAAGGTGAATCCAAATCGATTGTCCATTGGCTCAAATTATGGACTCCCTTTTGGATCTCTCTATTATGAAGTCATTAGACATTTTGCGGAGTCATGATTTACGCTACCCCAAATGCTCTAATAATACAATCTTAAATTCGTTCTTCATGCCGTGCAAACAGAGGAGGGTACATAAGAGTAAGTCAATGAGTTTCGCACCAGATAAGTCAATGGGCTTGTGCACATGAAGGTGAGTTGATCGAGCGTAGTACACGCCATGCCCAGGAAGAGGGAAAGGGGTTTGGTGGGTGTTTGGCCCGGGAACGAAGGTGTAGAGGAAGTTTCTGGGAGCCGCGGGAAAACGTGCTTGAGGGTTCCATTGCCATCGTCACTTTTGACTATTCCTCTAATTCGATGGGTTTGCTTGATACCGTGGCCCAAATGGATGGCAAGAGGGCGGTGAAGTTGTGGCCTTGTGGCTAGGACATGAGCCATGCAAATAGTGGGATTTTTGGCCTAAAAAACCTGAAATCCACGACCATGATTGGGGATCGCAGGAATTTTCTGGGCAATGATCGTTATGATGATTTGAAAGAAAACATGAATTTCCGAACGCGTAGCATTTTAGCAATTGATGATTGAATGTGAGGATGAGAATATTGCTTTATGACTAGTGAGAGCACCTAAAATCCTTTTTCCCCGGCCGCGGTACTAACGAAGACCTCTGACATTGGGCCGAAGTGATTGGGCTGACTGCAAGCCTCAATATGGTGCCGAATCTGTAAGTTACAAACAAGGGAATTTCTAGATTTTATTCAGGGGACTCTCATATATTTGATTAAGGGATAAGTTTACTAAGAATCCTAAAACTTGTCGAGAAAATACAATCAAGTCCTAAAAATTACGAAAAGTACAATCAAATTCTAAAATTTCTCACATTTATGCAATCGAGTTCTTTTGTTAAAATTGTTAACTTAAGTAACGGAAAATGTTGATGGGGCATTTTAAAATTAATTTCTCTCTCATATTGACATTTTTATTATTATTATACTATTCAAATATTATTATTTAATTCTTTTAAAAAACCAAAAAAAGAAAAGTTAATTTAAAAAAAAACTAAAAATAAAGAAAAGGAAGGGTTAAAGGGGTAGTTGGCTGGTGGGGCATTGTTGCCGCTGCCATTGCCATCGCCCATCGTTGGAGGGGCCATTAATGGTGAGGGTGGCCAACCCTTGCCCGGCCTTAGGCAAGGGCTATCAACCATTGTTAGGTGAGGGTGCATAGATTTGGGCGTCACCGGCCCTTCCCTAAAGCTAACAACCATCGTTCACTTGGGTGAGGTGTTGCTGATGCTCATTCGAGCATTGATGCTCATTCGAGCCCAACAAGGGTTGCTGACCTTCACTCAGGGCTAGCAAGGCCTTGCTTGGGGCTGGTGAGGCTTGCTATCCCTAAGTAGAGGCTAGGCTAGCTCAGATCTAAGTGAGCCTCGCTAATCTTAGGCAAAAGCTAACGAGGCCTTGCCTAAGCCTAAAGAGGGTCGTTGGCCCTCACTTGGGGCTAATGACACCTCACCTAGGGTGGGCAATGGTTGTCGGCCCTAAGTGAGGGTTGGCATCACCCAAATCTAGGCGCTTGAGCTTAGTGAGGGTCGCCGGCCCTCGCCGAAGGCTAGTGAGGCATTGCCTTGGCCTAGCGAGGGCTTGCCACCCTCGTCGTTGGCCCCTCTGGTGATGGGTGGTGGCAGCAATAGCACCCTATGTAGCACCGAACGGACACGCGACATGCAACACGACACGATACGACACGCTGACACGTCATTTCTTAAAAATAGAGAATTCCGACACGTTCCGACACGTTATATATTAAATATATTTTATATATAAATACATAAATAAATAATAATAAAAATAACCTAGAATTAATTTACACGAAAAATATAAATAATATCATTCATTATTTTAATTTGTTACAGTAATACATAAAATTTAGAGGAAAGAACTATTGTTTAAAGAAAAATGCTGAAATGATATTTTTAAATTTATTTATTTATCATATATAGCATTTTTTATTACTTCTTTCATAGTAAAAGACTTTTTAAAAAATAAAAAAATTCTAAAAAAATAAAACTTAAAAAAAAAAATATTGGCCCCGTGTGTGTATATTTATAGCATTTTTATTACTTCTTTTATTACTTCTTTTGTGTATATTTATATTTTGACCCCACAAGTATTAGAAATTTTTAAAATTGATCCTGTGCGTGTCAGAATCGCGTTTTCTCCCACCTTCAGAAGAATAAAGCATAGGCATTTCCACTATTGCTAGAAGTGTCGGATTTTGGACTCGTGTGTCGGAACTTGTCGGAGAGAGTTGACCACGTGTCGGATTTTTCGACACTCGTTGACCGCGTGTCGAAGCATGTTGGGATGTGTTGGAGTGTGTCGGACACGTGTCGGAGTGTCGGACACGACACAAAGGCTTCCGGAGAGTGTCCGTGCTACATAGGTAGCACCTCCCCAGTGAATTGCCCCTTATACCCCTCTCTTTCTTTACTTTTATTTTTTATTTTTTATAAAAAAATTACCTTTTCTTTTCTGGTTTTTAAAACTAATTTAGAATAAAATAATATAATAAATATGACTAGAAGAGAGAAATTAATTTAAAAGTGCCGTGTCAGTATTTTTCATTAGTTAATTTGACGGTGTTGACGGAAGGATTTGATTACATTAATGTGACAAGTTTTATGACTTAATTGAATTTTCTACAAGTCTAAGACTTAATTGCACTTTTGCGATAAGTTTGAGGACTTCTAAAAAATTTATCCCTTTAATTAACGAAGGAAACATGAAGATGAATGCAGAAAGAGGTGGGAATGAGAAATACCAATGTTGTCCTTCCCTTTCTATTTATAGGCCGCTATAAACGTGATCTCCACGTGAATCCCTTCAATGAGCCTCTGCCATCTCGTGTCTTTAGAGATCTAGGTCTTTGTCAATCAAGAGGAAATGATTGGCACGGTGTAACAAGGTCGCTTGGGTTTTCTATGCAACAACGCAACAACTTCGAAAATGGTTATTTGGTATTGTAGAATCTGGATATGAAAATCAGTGATCATCCTACACAATCCTTGTTAATATACTATAAGGCTGTGCTTGAACATTTTGATTCAGATTGGGATAGGATAGGACAACTTATTATATGTTTAATGCAACCTATGATAGGATTTGAAAGTGGTGCTAGTGTAGTCCGGGGGGGGGGGGGGGGGGGGGGAGGTGGGGGGTTTGGGGGAAGGGAGGGCGTGATGGAGAAGGGAGAGCTATAGTGTGAAATGGAGGAGGGCAACCTCTTCCATTAGGCAAAATTCTTAATTGAAGGCAAGGAAGATCTCTCTGGTGTTTCATCAAACACATGGTGAGTGCCAAGTTCAAAGTCAATCAAGATAGAAATCATAAAGCAATGGAGGCTGAGAATGAGTAATCAGAAGTGAGGTACCGAGAGGAATTGAGAGATGATTCGGTGATGGCAAAAAGTTGAAAAACCAAATGCAAAAGAGGGAGAGCCATGGATGAGGTGAAGAGCACTAACCTTCCGAGTGAGTTGTGGGCAAAGGCACCGATAAGGATACTCAAAAAAGCTAGAATGAGGATAGTCACTGTGGATGGCCATTGGAGTGATGGCGAGTGGCAACCAGTGAATAATGCCACGGACGGTATGTCTTGCCTGAGGTGGGTTTTCCATAGGGTGTGGGAATTGTTAATTTTATATATTAAAATTTTATATCCAATTTGGAATTATCCCCCTATGCCCGATTTCTCATCCGGCATATTATCCGGATGTTTTCGAATTTACTTGATCCAGGGAATGTTGTTAAATACCAGATATGATAATTTGGTATTCTATATAGACTCAAATCATGACCATCCACAGCCTTAAAAAAAAAAAAGCAAGAAGGAAAGTTCAGAAAATTGAAGAAGTAGATTCTATAACCAAGATGAATTGCAGGATCAAAATGATAAGTTTCATTGAGTTGGGGTACGATACACGCACAGGTGTTTGTTTACAGAATCAAAATCAAAATAAAAGATAATAGAAAACAAACAAGTAAACATATGTAATTGAGTTTAGTGGGTTGCCAGCTTAATCTTAGGAGTTACAGTTTGAATTCTAAATTGGGAATTTCATCTTGATATTTCGCCCCTTCATGATGGATCGGAATTAATGATCCTCTATTTTGACACAGCCTTTGCTAGGAGGTTTGTCAATTGACCTTTAATAAAGACATGACAAACTTGTAAGAGGTCCGTAGTAACCCAATCCCGCGTAAAATGAAAATCTCTGGTTACATGCTCTACACGGGAGTGAAAGACCAAATTCACGCTAAGATAAGTAGCTTTGATTGCTGGTGGCGTGGGGATGAAAAACCGAGCTCACTAAGAGTGGATAGGACCTAAGCAAATTCAACGATGGCTCGATATTCCGTCTCAGTGGAAGAGCAGGCCATTGATTGTTGTTTGCGAGACTGCCAGAAGAGAGGATTACCACTAATGTAGACCAAGTAAACCGTAGTAGAGGAGAAATTGCCCTTGTCACTGGCCTAATTTGCATTGGAGTAAGCATGAAGGGAAGAAAAGGTGTTTTTCCGATTAAGTAGGCCATGATATGAAGTACCATTAAGATAGCAAAGAAACCATTTGGTGGCCACCCAGCGAAGAGTGGACAACCGATGCATGGACTGCACAAGTTTGTTGCCAGCGAAGGCGATATCGAGGCGACTCATAGAGAGATTTTGTAGAGCATCAATGACTATGATGCTCAGTCACATTAATGGAGGGGGAGCCATCATCAAGTCATAAAGTAAATCATGTTGCAAGGGGTGTGGCAACTTCTTATGAATCTGCCATGTGGGTGCAAGATAGAATGTCCTGGATGTAGCTATGTTGGCTTAAAAATAGCCCGTAGTGATGGAAATAGCTTGACTTCAAGGAAGTGGTGAAGGGACTTGAAATACTTGATAAAGAATTGAAACAATAAGGCTTTAATACTGCGTTAACGTCATGTAATCATTGCAGGTAACAAGGAAATCATCCACATATACAAGGAAAAAAAAACGAAAACTAAACATCCTTGTTGCAATAGATATCAGATTTTGATTAAGTAAACTCAAGATCTACGGGAAAAAAACTAAGCTGTCTATATTCTGTCTATATTATGCCGGCCGTGCTTGTTAGGACCATAGATAGACTTGTTCAAGCAACCCAAACATGATGTCACAAAGCCCACAGGTTGAGACACATAAACTCCCTTCTCATGTGTATCATGAAGCAAGACATTATTAACGTCAAATTGCGAAAGCTTCCAACAGTTGGTAACTACAAGAGCGAGAATGAGATAAATACCTATCAATTTCACCACAGGACTAAAGATATCCTTATTGATGGATTTATGAGATGGGCTTAAGGCCCGTCCGCTCAAGTTGGGCCCAAAAGGCCCGGCCCACGAGAATAGGGCCCGTGGAGGGGGAAGGTATAAAAGGAAGGAGAGAGAGAGAGAAGACAACTCTTGGAATAACGTACGTTCCTTTCCCTCTCTTTTTCTCCCAAAACGCTCAAGGTGACGCCGTTTCCCTTTCAAGGCGAATTGACATCATCGGGGCCAGAATTTCTTCCTCTTCTTCAGCGTTGGTGTTTAATCTGTGGCTAACAAGGTACGCTCGAATCTGTGATGTGCTTTACGATCGGTGATGCGTGTTTTCCCGGGCTTCGTCTTCCGCATTGATTTAGAGGTTTGATTTAGTGTCGAATCCGGTTTTCGGGGATCAGTCATTCCCAACATTGGTATCAGAGCCCTAGTTCACATTTTCCCGATCAATTTGATGTTTTTTGATTGATTTTTTGCGAAAAACTTTCGGCCGTACGGATCGAGGCAAGAAATCCCGATACCCAAGCGTTGTTCGGCCATTTTTCTGAGTTTTCGTAAGTCGAAATCAAATTCTGAAGGCACTGGGAGAAAGGCGATGTCGAGACGAGTCCGGCGAGTGGTCGCACGCCGCCGTACGACGCCACACGCGCCCACACGCGCGGCTCGAAGCCGCTGCGCGTGGGCGCGACGCGTCTGGAAGCGCTGGCTTCGCCAATGCGTGCGCCACACGCGCCGGTGGCAAACCGGCACGTGCGCGCCGGCAGCCGGCGAACCGGCACGCGCCGGTCCGTAGACCGACGAGTGCTGACGTCACGAGATGACGTCATCGTGACGTCATCCAATGGTCGGTAACCGTTCGGATGACGTCACCGATGACGTCATCGCCGACAACGTTTCGCCGGACGGTCACCGGCTGGCGACCCGACCCGACCGGCGACTCGACCCGACTCATGGACGAGGCACGCGCCCGGCACGTGCCGGATGACGTCTGCGTGACGTCATCCCCCGCGCGCGGGATGCACATGCGGTCGGTCCGCGCGAGCGGTTCGACCGGTTCGACCGTCGCGACCGGTCCGACCCGCGCCGCCCGTTGACCGTTGACCGACCGTTGACCAGTTGACCGTTGACGGACGACCGTTGACCGTTGACCCACAAAAAAAAAAAAAGGAATTTGTTTTCTTTTTAGTCATGCCTATGTGGGTTATAAGTAATCCATTTTTAATTCTGCATTTGTTGCATGAATTTTGGAAAATTATGTATTTTCTCTTATATTAATTATGGATTATAAGTGATCCATTTTTAGTTCTGCATTTGTTGTAGGAACTATGATGCGTTATGCAAGGATACCTGCAATCCCAAGAACGGACGAGGGAAATGCAAGACTTAAAAGGCTGATGTCAGAATTAGCTAATTATCGGTGGCATGATAGTGATTTAGTATCACATGTGGTCAGGGTCAATCAGATGATACAGGAAATCATCAATAATGGTTATCTTATGCCGGATTTTGAGAAGGTGCCGGCTTTGTTGAACACTCTTCCACCTGAATGGCAAGCAGTGTTAGATCGGCTATGGGAGGTCAACGTGGTCCCAGTTATAGGAGGCTAGTGGAAGCTTTTGTAAGAGAGTACTATAGGATTGAGTTGGCCAAAACTTCAACCCTTAGATTGTGCGCTACGTGGCGCAGAGTGAATGCGCCTTGGTGGCGACATGAGAGCTCTCCAAAAGTTTTTCCATGGTTGGCAAATGTACCTCCAGTTTTCTCAGATGTTTTGGCTAATAGATTAGAAGGGACATTCCCTAATTATTTCTTATATTAATTGTGAGATTTTTTATAGATGTAAATATCTCTTTCCATGTTGATATTTTTCTTTGTATATATTGCTTAGTGTAATGTATAGTTGTATTATGTGAAAGCACTGTTATTCTATTAGATGTTAGATAATATTTGCTTTCTGTTACTGCTGATTGTTGTGGGTAGTTAGCTGTGGGTAGTTATAGAAGTTTTTTGTAACTTCATATAATTGATTTTGCATATGACAATCATATTAATGATAGTTTTAAGTTAGGATTTTTGGAGGATGATTGGAAACGTAGTGACCTTTTGATTCTGAAGCCTTACTTGAAATTATTCATTAATATGATGGGTCTATGTAAATAGGGATGCATAAATGATAGACATTAATTATTCGTGCATGTATGTTTGATGTGTTCAGAACGATAGTTCAGCAACTAATAATGTAATTGCTGATATGAACGGCTACAATTGTGAAATGTTGAATATGAAGATTCAATATGTGCTGGAAAAGCAAGAAGCACTAGAAGCTTTTGACCATGTTATGGAAGATCTTGAGAATGCTGTGCGCCACCTTGAGCTAGTAGAGGACCGCCTAACGGTATTTGAGCCGAAAATAGACATTTGCTATGCTGGTTCTAGCTCAGAAAGGGTTTTGTGCTCTAAGCGCAAATGTATTGATTCGTTCGATATGTGGGAATGCAAAGGATCAAGTCTTTATTGTAAGAAATCAAGAATTAACCAACAAGAGAGAGGAAAGCATCCTCAAGTGAAGAAAATGTCAAGGGTGTGATGTTACAATTGTGACAAGAGAGGTCACTATGCTCGCGACTGTCGTGAGCCAAAGAATTTATACACCTCTGGTACATTTGAGAACTTTGCTTATGTGTCAAGTTCTGCATTATAGGCTGAATCTAATCTTTTGTGGAATGTAGATTCATGAGCGACAGACCATGTAGCAAATGATAAAGGATCCTTTGTGAAATTCTGACGAGTACCAACTGGAACTGAGTGGATCCATATCGGAAACAACTCTAGAGCTGATGTAAAGGAATTGGCACCAACCAATAGAACATGCATGGTGGACGCATCTTGATGTTCTATATGCTCTGGAGATTCGTCGAAATTTAGTGTCTGTCTTAGTGTTGGTTAAGCTTGGTTTTGGTATGAACTTCCATAATAAATGTGTAGATTTGTGTTTAGATACAAACTACTATGGTTGTGGTCACTTTCTAGATGGTTTTATTGTACTAAATGTTGACTGTGATGATGTCAATATGTTATCCCCTTGTTTCACGTCTTCTATCTTATATGATAATGATGTGAATATGATGGCATGCTAGACTTGGTCATATGGGCCAACAACATATGAAAAGACTAGCCAAAAAGGGCTTATTGGGCAATATTGAAAAAGTTAATTTGTCCATATGTGAGCATTGCCTAGTAGGGAAAATGACAAGGAAACCATTTGGAAAAGGTAAAAGAGCTAACGTTCCTCTGCATTTAATCCATTATGACGTTTGTGGTTCAATGAATGTGAGAGGAAGGCATGGGACTGTTTACTTCATCACTTTTAATAGATGATTATACTCGATTCGGATGTGTCTATTTGATTTCTCATAAATCTGAAGCATAAGTTGTTTCAAAAGGTTTATGAACTTGATAGAAAATCAATTGGACAAGAAAATAAAAGTATTGAGATCCGATCGAGGTCGAGAATATTTATTTAATGAGTTCAGAAAATAATGTGATGAAAAGGAATAGAAATATAGTTGTCTATTCCATATACTCCTCAACAAAATGGTGTTGCAAAGAGAAGAAACAGAACTCTACTGAAAATGGTTAGGTCCATGATGGCATATGCTAACTTACATGTCACTTTTTGGAGTGATGCGTTGTTAACTGCTGCCTAAATACTTAACCGGGTGCCTTCCAAATCAGTTAGTTCCACTCCATATGAATTATGGATAGGTAGAAACCAGACTTAAGTTTACTTAAGCCATGGGGTTATGCTGCCTATACTCATGTGTCCTCTCACAAGTTTGGGAAATTGAGTCCCAAATAAAAGTAGAGTATTTTAATGAGATACTCCGAACACTCGAAAGGGTATGTGTTCATATATGAGCAGGAAAGTGGGAAAATAACTGAATTTTGAATCACGGGATGTCACATTCTTAGTGGATGAATTTCCTAAGAAGGGCGAAATAGGGGAAAATTACTTCCTATTTGAAACCTTGGATCAAGATAATGATATTAATGGAGTTCGTCCAAGTGGGAGTAATATGAGAAGTGATGAATTGAATTCAACTCATTCTCAATTGCAACCACCTGATGTGACGACATCATCATTACCTAATCCAAGTGGGAGCATAATGGGGAATGATGTGCTAAGTGTACAATCTCCCATACGGTGAACAAATCGCCAAAGTATTCCCTGTCGACGTTTTGGCATTGAAGGGGAAACTTTTATGGTTGCTCCACAAGATGAGGATGAGCCAAGAAATATTAATGAGGCTCTGAATTGCCCTACTAAGGAAAAATGGATTTATGCAATGAAAGAGGAGATGGAGTAAATGAAGTCAAACCAAGTTTGGGAACTGATTGATCTTCCAAAAGGGACGCAGAGCTATTGGGAACAAGTGGGTTCTCAAAATAAAGCGAAAGGCTGATGGCTCGATAGAAAGGTATAAGGCTCACCTTGTGGCGAAGGGGTATAATCAACAGGAAGATATTGATTATGAAGATACATTTTCTCCTGTATTGAGATTTACCTCGATTCGCATTATTCTGGCAATAGTGGCTAGTCTGGATCTTGAGTTACATCAAATGGATGTAAAGACTGCTTTCCTCAATAGAGAATTAGAGGAATAAATAAATATGGAACAATCTGTTGGTTTCATAGTGAAAGGCCAAGAAGAAAAAGTATGTCGACTTTTGAGGTCGATATATGGTCTTAAGCAGTTTTCAAGACAATAGTATATACGTTTTCATAATGTCATAATGGCATATGACTTTACAATGATAGATGAGGATCATTGTGTATATATCAAAAGATCCAAGGATCAATTTGTGATCATATCATTATATGTTGATGATATACTAATTGCCGGAAGCAATATGGAGCTAGTTAATACTGTCAAAAGTTGGTTGTCTTCCAAATTTTGAATTGAATGATATGGGATTGTAAACCCATTGACGCTCCTATTGCAAAAGGTGAAGGATTGAGCCATAGACTGTGTCCAAGGACTCCACAAGAGAATGAACAAATGAAACATGTTCCTTATGCTAGTGCTGTTAGAAGCTTGTTGTACGCTATGATGTGTACAAGACCTGACATATGTTTTGCAGTTGGAATGGTGAGTAGATACCAATCCAATCCAAGTCAAGCACGTTGGAAAGCCGTTAAGTGAATACTGAGGTATCTAAAGGGGACTGCTGATTATACGCTGAGTTATTATGGAAAGGATCTGCGACTCTAAGGCTATTCTAATACTGATTGGAGAGGAGATTTAAATGAAAGAAAATCTACCTCTAGGTTTGTTTACTTACCGAATAATGGCACCATATGTTGGAGCAGTAAGAAACAAAAGTATATAGCCTTGTCCACGATGGAATTGAGTTCGTGGCATTATCAGCAGCAGTATAAGAAGATGTTTGGCTTAAGAGATTTTTTTTGGATCATTTAGGTGTTATTGGAAGTGCTGCAGATTCATTGTTGATTAACTGTGATAGCCAAGCAGCAAAAGTGTACACAAAAGATCCAAAATATCATGGCAAGACCGAACATATAGATACCAAGTAGAATCTTGTCAAGGATATGGTTGCACGAAAAGATGTGAACTTAGAGTACATACTACGCATAGAATGGTAGCAGATCCTATGACAAAGCCAATACCTAGAGATGTGTTTTGTGGCCATATGAAATCTCTAGGATTGCGTAGAGACTGATGTACTAAATATTGTATTTTCTCTAAGTGTTCACAATTTGATGAATTTGTGTTTTCATCATTAATGCCTATAAATCTTTGTTTGATCTTTATGCATCTTAATGCTCAGTGCATTACTTTAAGTTAGGAAAGTATGTCGGACAGATATGAGATTAGCCCACTCACACGGGTAATTGCCTCTATTTACTGTGTGATAAATAGAGATGAGACTGTTTTTAAGCTTATTATCTAGGTGATAATCGAGAGCTCAAGGTTAAAATACGTATGTCGCCTTAACTAAGTGTTAAGATGAGGACATAATACTTACTATGTCCGAAAGTAAAATAACTCACATATTTTACTTTATCTGTCTAAGATGCCAGATGTGAGTTCTGATGAATTTTGTGAATGAGTAGATACGTGAACTCAAGTTAGACATTGGGTATGTCTGAACTATCATCTGTACGGTATTGAAAGGTGTAAACATACGCTCCATGGGAAAGGAGTTAATACTGTAATACGTATTTCATACTACGTATGCATGAGACGACTAATAAGAGTGGCAAAAGTTTAATCTCAACTTTTTATGTCGTGTGAGACTCTTGAGGAAGAGAGTTCATCAATTTCTTAGTCCCCTCATGACTCTTACTTATTCTCAAGATTTCTATTTAGTGTTTGCTATCTTAGGATGTTGCCAATGGTCATGAGTTTTGATTCGATCTAATGGGGCATTTCTAGAAAAGCAAGCTGGACTGAAATTGAGAGTTTGAAGGAAAGAGGAAGATCGATTTTGGAGAATCACATTATAGTTTTGTATTCACCGGTTAACCAATTATGACTGTCTTTGTGACAATCATAATTGTGAATACAATATATATATCATTATTTAAAAGAGATCAAGAGAGATATAAATGTGATCGATCGATCTAGGGTACTGCATACTAAATCTACTCGGAGTCTGATGCCCATTATGAGCTGCTATATATTCCTAACAGATGTATGGCAACGAGCTCTCAAAGTATGCTGGTCGCACGGATTATTCACCGGTATGAATGTTGAAGAGAGGAAAAGAGGATTATGTTCGGCCCACCATGTTAAGTGAGAGTCTATAATGGATTTTTCTCTGATGGAGCTGAGTAGGGCCTGTCCGCCCGTGTTGGTTTTGCACCACCATGTGCGAGTGGGAGATGATGGATTTATGAGATGGGCTTAAGGCCCATCCGCTCAAGTTGGGCCCAAAAGGCCCGGCCCACGGGAATAGGGCCCGTGGAGGGGGAAGGTATAAAAGGAAGGAGAGAGAGAGAGAAGACAACTCTTGGAATAACGTACGTTCCTTTCCCTCTCTTTTTCTCCCAAAACGCTCAAGGCGACGCCGTTTCCCTTTCAAGGCGAATTGACATCATCGGGGCCAGAATTTCTTCCTCTTCTTCAGCGTTGGTGTTTCTAATTAAATGGACCTAGTAACAATCACTAAATGACATGCATTTCATGAACCTAATTCTATATGACATGCGCATGATATTTTTGTATTTTTTCTATAAAAATTAGTAATTAAAAATTGCTAAAAACAAAAATTTAACTAAAGTGATATTATCTATTTTAAGTTAGGAAATAGACTAATCTGAATCATATCTAACTTAAAAATTTATCTCGACATGCAATTTAATTCGAAGATATTATCTAACCTAGCATCTAAACATGCGTTCTAATATAAATAGAAAAGAATCTAACTATTCTATCATGCAATTCTATCTAGGAAATCAGTTCTAATCTACAGGATATGCAAATGCAATCTTTTTTGTATTTTTGGGATAAATAAAGCAATTAAAAGATAAGAACCTAATCATTCACGGTCATCAAAGATATTATCCATTATTCGAATTAGGAAATAATATCTAATCAATTTGATTATTTTGCTAATAAAATTGATAGATTGATCTTAAGTATCAAAATATCAATTTTATTCCCGTGTGATTAATTATTCCATCTAAAGCCTTATAGATGGAATAAAAATTGACATGTGGTTGCGGATGAGACAATAAATTAATTTGAAAATACTCCTATTATTCAAATATGTACGTAAGATATTGAAAAGCATATATTAAGCAATAAAATATCTAAATCAAATTTAGATAAGATAATTACTTAATTCTGCAAATAATATTACCAAATTTGAACCGAACGGAATCTGCTCAACAAGTGACCAATGGTGTGTGGCAGTGCTCGGTTAAGCAAGGATGGTTGTCGCCAATGGGCTCCACGGATGGCTCAGGTGGCGGTTCAGCGACAGTCGAGGGGCCGGCTTTGAAACTTGGAGGGGTGCGGCAACTTATATGACTATGGGCTTGATGTGGGCCGGCGTTTGGAGCTCCGACGAGGGGCAGCAGGGCTGACCAGCAGCAGGAAGACGAAGGCACGGCAGTGGGGGCGGCTCTCGGGCGGGCTGGCAGAGCGGCGGTGGTGCATGGAGATCGGCTGAGGATGGCCCGGAGCGGCGGTGCTGCAGCAGGGAGCGGCGGAGTAGAGGCAGAGGCGCGGCGACTGGCTCGGGCTCTGCTGGCGTCGGGAGCAGCGAAGGCGGGCGCTGCAGGTCGCACAGGCGAGGGGGCTCGGAGCGGCTGCAGGGCGGCGGCGGTGCGGCGAGGGGGACTCGGGCGGCTGCGGAGGCGGGTAGCAGCGACGAGGGGTTGCCGGCGGAGCGGCTGTGGCCGGCGAGGGGGCTCGCCGGCTGCTGGCGAAGCGGCGGTGGTGCTCGAAGGCTCGGCTGCCCGCGTTGGGTTGCAGACGGCGGGTGCAGGGGGTGGCGCGGCGGCGCTGTGCAGGGGGGTGGGCGAGGAGTTGCGCGAGGAAGAAGAAGGCTTTTTTCCTTTTTTTGTTTTTTGTTTTTTTGTTTTTTTTCTCTCCCTCACTCTCACGTCCCTTCTCTCTGCCCCCTTCGGAATTTCAAAACCCCCCTTTGTGTTGACTTTGACCCCCAAAAAAAGGAGAAAAGGAAAACCCCTTTCCCCCACAAAGAAACGGCCGGCCCCTCCCTTCTTAGGTGAACAGCCTTCTTATAGGCGAGGATTTGAGTTTTTGCAGAACATTTTATTTCATTTTCGGCTCAGGCACAAAATCCCCTTTGATCATGTAATCTTTCTTTATCTTGAGTCAAAAAATATATTACTCAATACTTGCCCCGCGTACAATCTTCCCTTCCAATCTTCCGTAAAATATATCGCGTAATATATAAATCACGTGAATATATGAAATATTTACCAAATATTGGAAGAATATATGAATCTTTTCTGAAAATAACAAATTGTCAACTCATAAAATTGAAGCTCACCCATCAATGATCAAATGCAAAAATAAATAAGTGCAACTAAAATTATATACTATGCAATTTTAATTCTTTTTTAAGGGGTTAAAATTAATCTCTAATTTTTATGTAATAAATAAATGACCAGATAGCTAAAATTTAGGTGTTAACAATATGCTTAATATATTTTACCATAAGAAAATAATAATTATTATGAGATTAATAATTTTTATTATCCTGGATAACTTTTAATATATAAAGATAAGAAAATTTATATACTTAAGGGAGTTGGTTTTCTTAGGCGATTATTAATTTTCTTTTAGATTTGACCGATTGTTCATGCTTTTTCCTAATTCTTCACGTTGCAAAGCACACATTAGTCTTGTACTTGATAACTAGTAGTTTGCCTTGTTAATTCTCCAGGGTCCAAGTATCTCAATTTCCTTGCATGAACTAAGCTTTAGGTTCCGTGGTGAAGGCTAAAAATAAAAAAGTGCATATGAAGAAATGAACTTAATGAAAAGTTGTCATTATTGGATCCTAATCAATAGCACATTCAGAAGAGAAGTACACATAGAGAACCTTATACGTTGCTGTCTTTAAATTTATTTCCTTGTTCGATCAATTTGATTATCAATTGGGCCCACACATTTCGGATACAAAAGAGGCGGTCAATGCTGTAAAATCAAACAAGAATCGGAAATTCGCCTGTTGAAGTGCTCCAAGTTTGCTGGGTCCGGGTTCATTAACCGGCTTCACCATTAAGCAAAAGCTTGCACTGAAGAACTGAAAAACATTACTCTCGGGGAGATCAAGAGTAGTTCTCCCTTGGAAATGTTCAATCAAACAAAGGGAGGCCATTATCGGAGCAAATGGGTCTTTCTCTTCTCCACCGAGAAGCGTATTATTTTAGGGTTCATCCGTGTTCTTTAATGCAGAATATACAACTGAAGTATATGTTTAAAGATCGAAATGGTGAAAAGAATGAAACAATGAACACATACAGCCATCATGGGTTTTCGAATTGCAAAAATTAGGGCACGAACACTCAGGTAAAGACTTGGGGCTCAAACGTTATTCAGCCACTCGGACGGAGCTTCAAAACTGAAGTTAAACGCAACTCTCTTTCGACTTCGATTTCTGACAAAATCAATGCGCTTCCAACCCTAATCGACACCGTGGAAAAGAACACACACATGTTTTTTTTTTTTTTTTGAACCAGTGCCCCCAGCCATATGGAGACATCAAAAGCATTTTTTAATGACTGATTAGAGAGAGAGAGAGAGAGAGAGAGGCCGAGCACTTTCGATCAATAACTTTAAAAATGCTCTCGCTTTCTTTTTTCGTGTTTTTATAAGTTTTAATTCTCTCTCTCTCTCTCTCTCTCTCTCTCTCTCTCTCTCTCTCTCTAATTAATTAATCAAAAGATGCTCGGCCTTTCAAAATGCTTTTCTTTCTTTTTGTTAATATAAGTTTTAATCTCCCTCTAATTAATTAACTAAAAAACGCTCAGGATTTTTAACGCCGACGTTTGGTTTCTCTCTCTATTGCATTCTATTATATATATATATATATATATATATATATATATATATATATATATATATATTGTAGGTTTAATCTCTTTCTCTCTTTATTCTCTAAGTTTATTTTGATCAGACCCCACCATGAGCCCCTGGATTTATCTGAATCAAAAAGGTAGATCGAGGTGACCCTTTTCAGATCCCACAATGCTTATAGTATCAGAATAACGTTAAGAGGCTTCCATCCCAATTATGAATTGTGGGAAAAGATTATCTAAACTCCTATCTGAATCATGAGATACCATGTCCCCTAATAGGACAAGAAGTAGCTGTTTGGTGGAATAACAGGAAATTATCCCCCGTCATCAACTTAAGTATTAGGACCAATATGCCCCTAATCTTTTTGACTTCAATCATTTCGTTACTCAGTAATAAAAAAAACGCATTTTATTCTCTATAAGCTAACTTTTCTAGGGTGATTGTTTTTCACTAGTCGAATGATTTGTTATTTTTCAGCTTTACAAATCAATTTCATCCAGTGTGCCGTGATTATTTTGGTACTACACTATTTGAGAACGCCCCAGGTATTCCATGCGCATTGGCAAGGATCAATCGCGAAGACCCGTTCTAGAATTTCGGTGGAGTAGGACTTGATTGAAAGCCGACATGAAAGTGAAAAAACCTAAGCTGTTCGGGGCATTATTTTCTTCTCGCAATTGGCCTAATAATAGGCAGATCATAATACTTGAGTTGACATGGCCGTATAGTTTTTTTCTACGTATCGATGTGCAACTACCTCCTTCTTAAGAACAAAACTATCCACTATCTCAATCGTATGAAATGTGTAATGTGTAAAATTAAATAATTTTGTGTACCTAATATTTATCCAAAATAAAGCTCTCCCTCTCACGGAAAGAACCCCACAAATGGCAACTAGGAAAAGGAGGCGGTGCAAACTCCTAAGAAAGATTTGATCACTTGATCAGCTCGTTGGTCTCCACTGACAACTTTTTTAATGTACCAAGCTTATCATATTCTGAATGAAGATTCTCTTTTCCGGTGTTCAGGTAAATCGAGCAAAAGAAAGCTGACAGCATCCCCTGCATGGAACATTCGAGGAAATCTCCTCCCCGGAAGCACATTGCACCCACCACACATGCCGGGAGACTCAACACATTATAAACACCACAGCTCTCCCACCCAAGCAAGACCAAACTTCCTCTCTCACTCTCTCTCTCTCTCTCTCTCTCTCTCTCTCTCTCTCTCTCTCTCTCTCTCTCTCTCTCTCTAAAATGCAAGGGAAAGATAGCGCGATGGCTCTCGTGCAGGAAGCTGTGAAAGAGAAAGAATTAGCTGTGAAGAGACAAGAGGCGCTCCCTCTTCCTCCCAGGCGCGGAGGCATAAAGCGTCTCATGTTCGCCTCTTTGGTCCGAAGCTTTAAGGCCCTTGTCGGTCAAGTCTTCGGCTCTCCTCTCGGCCGCAACGCCAGGCACGTTCCCCCGTAAAAATCACAAGTCACCTCTCTTATCTTGGCTTTCGCATTGGGGTTGCAGAAGATTTCATCCTCGATGGCTATATATGATGTGGATTTGTTGTTGCGTTCGGTTTCTGAGTTCTGTGTCGTGCTCTGATTGTGCAGTGGCATCGAGCCGGGAAAATGGCCGCGTGTTCTTCGTCTGATGTTGTGTCATCTCATCCCGTACTTGTCTTCATAGTGTATAGGCTAATTCATATATAGCATGTTTATGTTTTGGCAATCGTGATATCTTATGATACTTTGTTTTCATTCTTTCGCCGGTTCAGCTATACGTCGTGTCCAGTAATATTCGATGAAACAAGCGACCCATTTCGGAAAGTGACCTCATCCTAGGGTTCCTGACTTAAAAGTGATATAAAAAAACAATGGGATCCGTAACTTCACGCGCCTACCAGGGCCTGCTTATTGTGCAGCTTCATTATCTAATCTTACCACACAATGTTAGACCAAAAATATACACGTGGCATACGTAATTATCATATGGTGCGCCTCTTTCACGAAAATATGAATAATTTAAAAATGTATTCTTAAAGATCAATGCTTGTATTACTTCTAAAAATAAATTAATGTGATATATTTTTACTATCTACGAAAACAGTTAAATATAAAATAATGCAATAATAAAAACATTATTCATTTAATGACTATTTCAGCAATATAAATAATTATTTTTAGTAAAATATTTTTTAAATCATTAATTTTTTTGTAAAATATACTGAGTCTAAGAAAACTAAATTTTGGACACGTGTGGCACTGGTTGAGTAAACTTTTGCTGCAACAAGTCATGTGCTCCAGAAATTATTTGAAATTAACTAACCGGACCAACAAGCATATACAAAATCGGATGCTTATTTGAATTAATTAATGCAAAATTACTGGATTTTTGTGCATGTCACCTATGTTACACTTTTTTAGAAAGTTGTGACGCTCAAATGATTAATTGAAAAGCTATTTGGCTCACAAATGATCGAAAAAAAAAAAAGAGTTATGGCATTTGAGTAAGCTTCATGCATAAGTTATGACACTTTAGTGATCGCAAAAAAAAAGGTTATGGTACCACTGCGTGGATCAAGTTATGATACTTCAATGATTGAAAAAGCATCATTTTCTCCAAGTTTACCAATACTCCGTTTCGCAAGAAAGTTCCTCTAAGCCTTCATATGCATATTAAGCCCAATATGGATTAATCTGGTCCGAAAATCATCAAGTTATCCGCATGGATCAGCTCCCGTGCAGTATGGAACTTTGCTTTCAACGATATTTTGCACAGTGGATAGAGGCAATTTTCAAATGTCCCTCATAAACGGTCTAATCAACTGGTGATTGAGGCTTTTATTAACTAACCGATCTCTCACTAACCATCAATTTAAGGGTTCATAAGGTCACTTGTAGAATATATTTTTCTATTAGCGGTGAATACTACCTTCGATCTCAACAATTGAGAATACGAAAATTGATGCTTATTTCCTTATAAAGCTCATTGTCATCCATTATTATGAAAGGGGGAAAAACATATGAACATTAATCATATAACCGGCTTCACACGGGCTAGCGATAGAAGAACTCCAACTGAGTCGACTCGAGCTTATACTCTAAAACGACTTATTCAAAGGAAAATTATTAGCTGCATGCAAATCTTATTAGAGCAATGCATGACATCCGTTAAGTCGTGTGGGGCCGACAAGATCACTGGGCCAACTGAATCTGCAATAACTTGTATTGTTCAAGCCCACCAATTTACATTTAACTGCAATGGCTTCAAAGTCAGCACACTAGTACTCATGTATAACTCTAGTTATTATTAGCGGGGGAAATTCTAAGTAAAGGTTTGAAGCAAGGCCAATTTTAAAAAATGGTCCAAAATAGATATTATTTTAAATGAGAGCCTAAAATGACCTAGTCAATCTCAAATGAGGGTTGGAGCTCGACCGGTAAACATTTGGCTAGCCGGTAAGTTTTGATTGACTTGGCTACTTTAGGTTTTTATTTGAAATAAGGTTTACTCTGAATTTTCTTTTGAGAAAAGGGCCATTTTAGCCAGCAAGTTTCGATTGACATGACTACTTTAGGTTTTTATTTGAAATAAAGTTTACTCTGAATATTCTTTTGAGAAAAGGGCCATTTTTTTACCTTTAATAGAAAATTTTCACTGTTAATGACTATGTGCAATTTTTTACCCTTCGGGTAAGTCAATTGAGTCCGATCATATCATGAGCATCCAGTACATTTATTTATCCCTTTGAAGCAACGTTGCCATAGAGGGAACAAAACTTTTCCTATAGGTCATATTTAATGTAGCAGAAGTTATCAAGATCACTTGATCCCCTAGTCTTTCTCCATCCAAAAATATTTTTTAAACGGTGACATCTCTACATCTCTCGATATTATATCTAGCGCCAAATTGGAATGGAAAGGATTGATATGTGTCGGCGTGATGGTTTTTGGTGCTTTTTCTATACTTAAATGTCAACTACAAATGGTCACTAGTAAACTTAAAAATGGATACCCTAGCAAAATCACTGAATGTAACATGTGGTAGGGTTAATCCCACGAAAAACCCTAAATTGATATGCGTGTAACAAATTTACCAAAAACTAAATTTTTTTAACACCAAAAATCCCAAATTGGTAGACATGTCACACATTTATCCATCATTTCTAATTGCCTAGTTGGATAACACGTGGCGGTAAGAGGTGAGCATGTTTCAAGGTAGAGCCTAAAAGTGAAGGACTGGATGGGTGGGAACCTGTAACGTTTTATGTTCTGACGTATGTATGTTAGGTTTTAAGTTTTAAAAAATTGGGAATCTATTTCGATAAGTAGGTTCCAGGTTCAAGATAGGTGGAACTTGGAACTTGAAATAAGTTTTTGTGTTTTTGTTAATCTATGTTTTCATAATTTTGCAATATTTTATGAAGTTTGATGATGAGTGTATAATTCGTAACTACTAGTTTGAAATTCTATTTTATGACTGAGTCTTTCACTTTGTCAATGTTTCATATTTTTTCATATATCTAAATATAAGTTGTGATTAGTGGATTTTAACAGTAATGATGGTAATTTAAGGTAATGATTCATTGCAATTGTTCAATTAATAATATAAATATAACATGAGTAGAACTTGGAATCGACCTTGATACCTATGACAAGGTAGGTTTCTGATTTCAAAGTATACGGGTAGATTCCAAATTTCTAGTTTTAGAAAATAAGGAACCTAATTAGTGGGCAATTGGAACTTAAAATTGCTCACCCCTAGTAGAAGTCGACAATTGTACCAATTTAAGGTTTAGCTCCCCATTTGTGATTTTTCATGTATTACTTCAATTGAATGAAAATTAATAGATGTACTAGTTTTGGGTTTTTAGTAGTCAAAAGATTAATTTATGGTAAATTTGTCATATATATATTAATTTTGGATTTTTTTATGCTTAAAATATTAGTTTATGGTAATTTTATCATAATTATATTAATTTGGGTTTTTTTATAGTCAAGAAGATTAATTTGAGATAAATTTATCACGAGTGTATGAAGTTGGGGCTTTTCATGATATTAATTTTATATGTTATTCATCTTTTTCTTTCGTATAGAAATTGAAAATCGAGCCAGTGGGTACGGTTTTGACGACTCCTCTAATTCGATGGGTTTGCTTGATGCTGCGGCTCATATGGGTTTTGAGCAATACTGAAGTATGTTGGCCCAAATAGACTCCACTTGGCAAGAGGGCAGTTTTGAGTTGTGGCCTTGTTCCTAGGAGCCTCGGACATCAGCCATGTAAGTAGTTGATTTTGGGCCTATCAACCTGAGATCCACTTCCATGATCACCGATTGCAGCAGAAGCTTTTTGCGCAATGATTGCTATGACGATTTCAAAGGAAACCTAAAATTTCGGAACACATTGAATGTGATGACTGAATGGGTTGTTCACATAATAAATTCTAGGTGTATTGATCACCATTTATGGAGTTGGTATTTCATTGCCTTTTTATTCCTTCTGCTTTTCCGCTCATGGCACGCACGTCCTATTTCCCATGAACATCACTCTCCAACAACCCTTAATTCTGTGTCTATCTCTCAAGGCACGTCTGCTCAGAACCACGTCTTCTCTTTCACTCCCAAATCCCACAACCATCTTGAGAAAAGCAGAGATCTTGAGTTTGATTTCTGGGTTCCGGGTGAAATGAGAAACCACCACAGCAGAAACTGTGATCCTGACCCACCGACTCTGAGGAAGCTCGAAAAGATGTCGGTAAGTATCGCCAAAGATCACCACTACAGCAATCTCTCTCCTTCGTCAAGGACTCGCAGGATCGAAGAAGGAAGAAGAGAAATGATAAAGATGATACGGAACTTGCCCGAGTCGAGTTACGAGCTTTCCCTTAAAGATATTGTGGATAAGCAGCTACCATTGCAGGTATTGGTGGACTCTGTTCGGTTCAGTTTGGTTTGGTTCGCTTCTTGTTCAATATTGAAATCTGATCTTATATCTGTAATCACATAGTAGCCATAACATGGTAACATACCGATGTTTTTTATAAGTGCTCTTCATCTGTTGTATATGCTTTGAAACCAATCTGGGGAAACAATTATGCCAATTAGGGAGATGACGTATTGTAATTGGAAGACAAATAATTAAACTTGGATTGCTTTGCAGGAGAATCAAGAGGAGGAAGAGGAAGAATTTGAGTTTCCAAGTGCTGAGGAAGAGGAAGAATTTGAGTTTCCAAGTGCTGAGGAAGAGGAAGAATTTGAGTTTCCAAGTCCTGAGGAAGAGGAAGAATTTGAGTTTCCAAGTGCTGAGGCAGAGTCATACAAAAACCAGAAGAGGAAGAAGAGGAAGAAAGTCCCGAGGACCACTAGTCATCAGCATCATCAGGTGTCAAGATGTAATAGCATGGAAACCGGATCTTTCCTGATCAAGATGTTTTTCCCATCTTTCATGGCATCGAGTAAGAAACCTGCAACATCATGGAACAGCAGGTTGAAGATTTCACCGAGGACATTGTTCGAAGGGCTCAATCAGAGGTCTTTGGACACGGTGTCTAGGATTAACCCAAGTCCTGTTGCAGGAGATCAGGGGAGTTGCAGTCGAGATAGAACTGAAAGCAGTACCAGCAGGAGCAACAGCTATAAAAGCAGGTAAGAACTAGAATTTTTTTCAATATGACATTCTATTTGTGGATTTTTGGTTATTCATTCTTCTGCTTAGTAACATCCTATCCATATTGCCAGAAAAGTTAAGCTTTATTGTAGAAACTGCACATTGTTTGTTTGTTTGTTTGTTTGTTTGTTTTTTCTTTTAATTGAGAAAGATGGTACCTTTTTTGAGTCCCAAAGCAGAATTTCCAGTTCGATTCTTCACCGATAGCGATCCTGTTATTGAGTCTTGAACAACATGCTGATTTGGTCTGCAAATAACAGAAAATGTTTCCATTGGAACTATACCAGTTCGAACCTTTAGATCTACTTTCAATTTTGTTTGTTCAATTTGAAATTGAAGCTTTACATTTTAGTAAGAAATTGTACTCTTACCAGCAGTTGTAAAAGCGCACAATTCCTACCTTTATGCAGGAACCATGACAGCTATTCTTTCCTGGGTTGCTGGCGTTTTCCTTTGGCCAGAACAGAAGGCAAAATGCGAAGGCAGAGAACATGTGTTTTCTGATTTCATCTGCCGCCTGCACATGAAGGTTGAATCAGAGATTGATTTTGCCTTCAGAACCTAGAAATATAGTGAAACGGCAGAAGGGTGTCCACAGTTGATTAAGCTGGTTTGATTATCTCGGCTCTGATGAAGATTTGGCTAATCAATCCAAGAAAAAATCAAGTGCAGAGATGCGAATGCATTTGATATTTATCAGTCTGGGTGTCTTGTTAAGTGCTAGACTTCTCAAGAGACAATGCTAGTGAAGTTTTAGATTTCTGTAGGGACTACAAAGGCCATAGCTTAGCTTGCCTCATCGTGATCACGAGTCCGTGAGTTATCAGCTGCTTAAAATATGTATTTTCATTACGAAACAAGGCTAAGGATCAAATAAACTGAATGCTATTGGTATTTTTTCATTCAGTGCTTCTTGTGCAGTACATCAAGGATATAACAGATGAACCTTGCGCGTGGAGAACAATTGCGTACGAAAAACGAAAATCAATTGAAGATGGTTTGAGAGGAATAGTGGGGTGAAGTTCTTCCTCTGAATGGAGGGGATGAATTAGCCAGGCAGGAACGCCTACTATGAGTGGTGGAGGCTATTGCCGCCGCAGGCCACTTTTGATTATGTTTATGGCATATTCTCTCCTCCAGGCGCCCATTTGCACGGATGTTACACTTGACCAATCTGGGAATTTATTTAGAAAGAAGGTAGGAGAATCCTCCTATCAAATAAGTACAAATTAGCTGAGAATCCGTCACCTCGTGTTCAAGTAAAGCTTTGTTAAGTAATTTTAAGAAAAGTCACTACAAATTTAATGAAAATTACCTCCAATGTTATGAAAGTTCACTACGATTGATCCATAACAGTTCGTCTCAGTCGAATTACCAAATTGTGACAGAATGTGATTTTGGATGATCATCGTTGCAGTTGGAACATCAGATATACTTTCTCTGCTACAACACACAATGAGCACTTGTAAGTTACACAGGTGGGTGGTAGTTGAAGCACTGTCCTCTCATGCAGAACCACAAGCCAGAGTACTTGGGTTCTCCAGCTAACTTTCCTACCCAAAATGGTCAATAGAAAAAATATTAGATGGACTCATTTCATGAATAATGTGGTGAAAACAATCCATTATAATATCATATTGACATAAAAATTTGCATTTTCTTAAGGGGGACTCGACGTGAATTCAACTAATTTTAATGGGTAACATATAATAACTTCATGAATCAATCTAGCTAGCTTCCCTTTTTTCTTTGTCTCCACTTCCAAGAACTCAAAGACTCTTACCCCAATTTCAATGGGCCTTTTCACCAGATGAAAATGGAGTTGTGGGAAAGCAACACAAATGTCATGCTGTCGTGAAATAGTGAAGTGTTGCATCCTACGCGTAGATGTTTACAGTCCAAAAGGTGAAATCACTGAAACTTATGCACTCTTATCCAATTAGGATGGGGCACGTGGAATATCGTGCGAATCAACAAGGACCGCCTTGAGGTTAAATCCTCATAGTTAGCAAAGTAGATGCATGAGAGAAGGGTGAAAATAACTCCCATCCTTGGCATCAGGTGAATCCGAGATGCTTCGAGGGAGGAGATCCGAGTTCTGAACGGTGCTGCAGAGCAAACGTACTTTTTTTGGCCAGAGCTCCAATGTATATCTTCTTAGATTAGCATTGACCATAAATAGATCCGACACTAAATGAATAGCGGTAATTACCCATTCTGAAAGGAATAGGGATTCAAATCTTGTAAAAATTGGTCGGATGCTAGAAAAAGTTTCAAAAAATATTTATTAAAAAAAGGTGAGTCAGATTCTTGATTTAGTTTCCTCAAATGGGAGCACTATTTAATGCATGTTTCTAAGAATAGGATCACCTATCTGGAGTTTACTTGGGAGGGGAATGTGCTGCAGGTGAGTTCCTAAAGAAAAGGCAAACAAATGAGGGTATTAAGTAATAAAAATTAAAAATAAGTGCATCAGAAATACTAAAACTTATCATAATAATGTAAGTGAGTTCAAAAACTTTCAAAAAGTACAATCAAATACTAAAATTTATACTGCAATTAAATCTCATTGTTCAACTCCATCTAATTTAGCTCACTTGATCTATTTATTACTTTCTTAAGACAAGTGGCACCGATCTCACACCCACCAAACGCCACGTCAAGAAAATACTGAAAGAAGAAAAAGTTAAGGATGAAAAACAAAAAGAAAAGGGGGGAAAACAATTAGTGAATAAAGACCAAAGCCTAAACTGTCCATCATCTTCTTTCTTTCTTTCTTTCTTCGATGCTCAAGCTTTGAAAACTCATCGTTCATTTTTTTCTTTCATTCTTTCTTTCTTCGATGCTCAAGCTTTGAGGAGCTATAGAACTCGCTCCCTTTCCTCTGCTAATTCTCCACGGACATCAGCAATGGATCATGTCCTTCACAGCTATCTTCTGTGCCACGTGTTTTAGCATTTACTCAGGAAGATTCGTGGTTCGCCATGATTCGAAGCATCGGATGTTTGAGCCGTCGCATTACGAATTCAAATTTACTTCAAATTAAAGTTAGGATAGATAGAGAAGAAGAAGTTGAGAATTATTGACCAATATAGGAATTCCTCAAAATATTCGAAAACCCGAAACAGCAGCCACTGGAGATCACAAGTAGGTAAATCTTATTTAAACTCAGTGCATCACATCACATTTATTCATATTTAAAGTCATTCCACTTTGTCTGTTTGTCTGTCTCATGATGAAATTTTTCTCTTCAATGCAAGGCCCAAGTTTAATGGGACGAACTGTTCCTAGTTCACGCCCCTTAAAGAGAAGATATCGTGAGTAGGCCAAAGAAGAAGATGAACGGTATAAGTTTTGGTGTTTATCAACTAATTATTCATTCTCTTTTTGACCTTTTTATATTTTCTTTCCTTTTTCAAATTTGAGGCATTTTTTCTATCGTGATGCTTGGTTGGCGCTACATCGGTGCTGCATCAGTGCCACATATCTTAACAAAGTAATAAAAAAGCCACACCAACATTTTCCATAGTCAGATTGCATGGAATTAACAGGAGACGTTAACTACACTATTTGAAATTCTTATGACTCAATTGCATTTCCAAAAAAAGTTTTAGCACTTTTGAGACATTATTTTTTCTAAATATTTATATCCACAACAAAAATACTACGGGGTTGTTGAACTCCATAATTTGGATACTGTTGTGAGGGTGTGATTGTTAAGAATGATTTACGAAATCAATTTATAAAATGACGTGACAAAATCAATAAATATATGAACAAGCGAGTCATATGAAACGAATGTCTGCAAAAGCACCACAAATCAATCTTATAAATTAAATCTGGTTTTCCATTTCCCGTACGCATATGAATCAACCTGAAAAGCAAACGCACAACCATATAAAACATCAATAATTGAATATAAAAAGGAGATCCTATGAGATCAGAAGGTGCATGGCTTCTAAGAATAAAGCATCATGGAAGTCAAGGGGAGTGGGGTCAAGTAGAGGAAGAAGCTTCATGGAAAGTTCTTCTACCCGTGTCTATATATAGCACCATCCACGGTAACCAGATTCAAGAATCGCTCTCTCGTCACACCCGAGTGAAAAAAAAAAAAAAAAAAAAAATCTCTTTCTCTTTTATGTTTGTTTTGATTATTATACTCGCCTTGCGCTGAAAAAAACCATCTGGGCGATCTTGATCAGACCCCACGAAGCACGGGAAAGAAGGCCTGATAGCTTCCATGCCGGAAGCTATGGAAGAGAGGGAATTGGCAGCAAGGGGACAAGAGCTGCATCTCCTTCCTCCCGGGCGCGGTCGCATAAAGCGCCTCGTGTTCGCCAGTTTGCTCGGAAGCCTTAAGGCCCTTGTGGGTAGAATCATCGGCTTTCTTCTTGGCCGCAACAGAACCCAGGCTCCCACATAGAAAAACACTTCACCTCTCTTATCTTCGCTTACTCAATCCGGTCGAGAGAAATTAAAGACCGCTTGATAATGTTAATCGGTTGTTGCGTTCGATTCCCGGATCCTGTGTAGGCGCTCTGCTTTTGTAGTAGTTCATGGCTCCATATTTTAAATCTAATGTTGTGTCATGTTATCTGACATCTTCTACTGCTCGTTTTTAAATCTTTCACCGGTTCAATTGTCCATGGGGTCCTAAAAGTCTCGGTGATATGACCGACAGATTTTGGGAAGCCACCTCAACCTATGTTGAATTCCCGCATAGACGACAAAGGATCAATAATATATATTAAGGTATTTGCTTTTTCAGTTTTCCAGGGGCATGTTTTTGTTTGTATCGGTCGCAATCGGCATAGAAAAAAGGACCAGAAACCATGATGCGGACCCAGATAAATTATTTCAATTTTCAATTTGGTAACTAGAAAACAAACCCAGATTCGCAGAGACGTCAAGTTAGTATAATTTTTTATTGGACCGAGCAAGCCGACGAGATCGATGTTTCTTGAAAGGGACAAAGTTGCTCGACACTCACCGGAGTCGGTTCACTTTCCTCAATGCGCACCCATCGGTAATAATAACAAGATCTATTCACGATCGTAGAGACCCAACGGTTCGAGCCAATGCAGCTTGCATGTAAGTTGAGAGAAAGATGTCAGAAAAATGCTTAATTTTTTGCATTGATACTAAATTAGTCCAAATTTTTGTAATTTAGTGTCAATTTAGTTATTTTGACTAATTTTAACTAGATATTATAGATATGGATGCTGGTCAGCTAACATGACATGACCGGCAATTATGTGAACAAGTTTTAATAATACTTTAATATTTTTTCTAATTATATATTTAATTATTTTCTTTTTCTTTTTTCCTTCTTCTCCATCCTCCTCTTGCCAATCACCGGACCTCAGTGACTAGCTAGAAGTGAGTGTTGGCCAAGGTTAAGCCTCACCTAGCCACTAGTGAGGGCTCGACCCTCCCTAGCCTAGCACAAGGCTACCCTCATAGCCTTTGGAGGCTAGCAACTGGTTGGAAGAAGTACAAGAAGGGAAAAGAAAAAAAAAAAGGAAAATGAATGAATAAATAAATTGAAAAATGCTAAAATTTTATTAAAAGTTATCAATGTTAGCACCGACAGTGCTATGTCAGCCGATATGCGTCCGCATAAGCAATATCTGGTCAAAATTAGATAAAGGGACAAAATTGGTATTAAATTGAAAGATTTAAGACTCAATTGATATCAAATCAAAATGTTTATGGCTAAATTGACACAAATGTACAAGATTTAGGACTTTTTTGACGCTTTCCCTTGCAAATTGATGAGTTTGTCTAGACCTATTTGATTGGGCACGGCTCGTAACTTACCTCAGGAGAACCCCGAATTAAATACTACTTCTTTTTAACTTAAATAATCCAGTATTTTGGTGCGAGTGCGAGGTATTTTTATTGTCCAAATATTGTTGGCTCACATGTCAGATTTCATTGATATAATTAGTGAAGCTAAGAGAGCTCACGCTAGCGAGAGCAATATTTAATACATGTTTTTAAGATGTAGCATCTACTATGTGGAGTTTACTTGGAAGGGGGGCGTGTTGCAGGTTAGTTCTTAGAGTTAAACTTTGACCCAGAAGAGAAGAGAAAAGAAAAGCAAACAAGGGTATGAACTTATAAAATTTGTACCCACAATAAGATTACTATCAAAGTGTTGAACTGCCCATAATTTGAAGATTATTGTAAGGGTGTAGTTCTGAAGAATGATCCACAAATTTGATTTGTAAAAAAGGTCAAACAAAATCAATAAGTATGCAAGCAAGTAGGTCATATCAAACAAACGTCCACGGAACATCACATATCAATATCACAAACTAAATCAGATTTTTCATTTCTTGTGCGAATATGAATCAACTTAAAAGACAAATGCACAACTAGATGAAAAGCAGGAGTATTGAATACAAATGTACATGACTTATTAGAATAAAATATAAATGGACAGGTTCAAGATGATCAATGCTGCAGTGGAGATGAAGCATTAAGGGATGCCGCTAAAAAGAACTTCGTTTCCAATCCTTCCTCTAAATTTATATATAGAACATCCACTTATACTAGAATCAAGAATCACTCTCTCTCATGAGTCGAATGAGTTATTTGAATTTAGAAGGCGGATCCTTTTCTGATTTATAAATCATAACAAAAAGTGTCTGATCGGTGGGAATCATTTTCATGGTCATATTCGTCAACGTAGTCTGATTGACAATCTAGAAAAAGGCCCTCGCATTTCTGGTTTTGTCACGTTCCTTTCTATGATAGAGGAAGGAGACCGGTAAAGAACGGTTGAGAATGATTATGAGAGACTTTAGTCTCGTTTATAAATTTGTGAGGGGAAAAAAGATGATTTAAACCCGTGTCTTAATCATGAGGTACCCAAGTATAATCAAGAGGATGAGAAAGCAGCCGTTTGATGGAATAACAGGAAATTTCCCCCATCAACTGAAGAATTAGGACTACCAACAAGCCCGTAACCTTTTGGACTTTTAATCATTTCGTGAGTCACTAATGGAAAAAGGTATTTTACTTTCCAGGCGCACTTTTCGTTTGATTTATTTCATGAATAGTCATATTATTTCTTAATTTTTTTAGTTTGCAAGACCATTTCATGTAGTGTGTTATGAGTGCTTCGGTGCCATGCTTTTGGACAAGCCTAAGTATTCTATGCGCATTCGCAAGGATCACGATAATGACCCGCTCTTAATCTCAAAGAGAAGCAGGATCGATTGAAAGTTGAAATGCACATGGAAAAAGCCTAAGCTGTCTGGGCCAATATGATCTAGATTTGGAATTGGTATAATAGTAGGTCCTTCATAATACTTAGAATTGACGTGCCCAAGTAATATTTCTGTACACGTCCCACTTTCTCGCAATTGAGATGAGCAGCTAGTTACTTGCTAAAAATCAAACTACCCACCATCTCCACGGCATCAGGTATGGGAAGATCTTTTACACAATCGTTATACCCAGTATTAATACGAAATAAAGATGGGTTTGTTTAGGAAAAAATTTCACTATAAAAGGGAAATATTTTCTAGAAAATTATTTTTTTTAGAAAAATGATTAGTTTCCCTTTATTTGGTAATATGTGATTGAAATTATTTTTTTACTGTTTGGATCTTGTTCAAAAAATTACCTGTCTAGATGGGGTTATCTGTTAGCATGTGTAGAAAAGGTAACAGAGTATCGCACCTAATATCTTTCCATAAAAAAATTAGGGTGATCTTGAGAATCGTCGTTTCTTTCTATACGTAGTTCTGGTCGGCGCCGCAAGCCGCAAAGAAATCATTTGATCACGTGAGCATCTAGCTACGAAAGAAACCAACTGCAAACTGCAAAGAATGATTTGCCACACGTGAGCAGGTCGTTAATCTCCATGCACAACTTTTTCTTTATTGGCGTTCCTTACTGCTGCATCTTTTAGAATAATTCGAGATGTGCTGAACTAATTTACTATTTGGTAAGTAATGTGACCAAACAGGGGGGAATAATTTTTTTCTGTTTTCCAGTCTTAACAAGAGGTACTTCGAATTTTGGATTTGAATTTTATGAAAACACACAAATCATCCTGGACCGTCCGGGGACATCAGGCAAGAGAGAGGCCGTGATTGAATTGTCCCGACATTATGTATTTACATTGGTGTTACATCGAAATTGGCTTCTACAAAATACATTTAACTGAAAGTCATTTTTTGATTTTTTTAAACAAGACAGGTTCTATGGGGATTTCAGACATGAAATATCAGGGAAAAAATACCAAAGAAATCATAAACATATTATATTAGTACCAATTCAGTTCCTTAACCATATTAGTCCTAACCCTTTCTATATTGATACCAATTTGACCAATTTATACGGAAAATAGCTAACATTGATGCCAATCATCCTATGTGGTGTGGCAGGCATTGATTTAAAATTTTTTAATAATATTTTAATAAAATTTCTGAATTTATCGAATTTTAAATAAATTTTTGATTTTTTTTCCTTTCTCTTCTCTTTTTCTTTTCTTTTTCCACCGGCCATAGCCATGGCTGGCAAGGGCAAGCGTTAGCCATCTAGACGAGGCCCCCTCATCAGGCATCCCCTAGGTGAGGGCGAGGCTGGTGAGCCCTGCCTAGGCAACAACAAGGCCCAATGAGCCTTGCCCTAGTCCAAGCTAGGGTTGGCCTCCTCGACACAAGACCGAAAGTTTACTTCCTCGTCCGGTCCAAGTTACTTGAAAGGTCCAAAGGTACTCGACACTCATGGCGTGACTGGACTTCCCAGATTCCATTTTCACTTGAAAATGGTGATCGGGGAATATCTACCTAATCGTCCATGGCAGGGATTTCTATCGGACGAGTCATCAGCAAGGGCGGCCTTTCAACGTCCCTAGTTTTTTTTTCCAGCAATCTGACCATTTCGAGAGAGGACAAGGATGTCACTGATCGAAAGGCCTCGGCGACCATTGGAGAAGTGTCCCCTCTTTCACCAGAGACATTTTGAAAAATGTCTCTGTCCGCAGTGTAAATTATTGCTCAAAGCAATGTTTCCAAATAGTGGTAATTTGTCCTCCTTTTTATAAAGTGTCTTCAATTTACTTTGTTGTTGCTTGGTGATGATGGTTTCGTGTTTTGTAGTAATTTTGACGTGGCACGCGGTAGATGGCTTTATCTTCCACTTGATGCTCTTTTTTCTACATGTTAATCTTTTTTTCTTTATGTCTTAATGTATCTATTACAAAATCATGATGGTATTGACACTTCCCGTAATATCTACGATTTACGATTTATTTCAGAAATTTGCTAAACAAAAGGAACCTGTCCCACAAGAAAAACTATTATGTCCCAAAGGAAAGTGACTTCTACCATCATTTTTCAAATAATTATGTAAGAAACACCTTACACGACCTTTCTATCAAACACTAATGCTTTTCTTTACTAGCAATCATAAGTGAACAAAATCTATAGGTGGAGGTGCTTAGTTTCTTGTGAGGGACTTAGTGGTCAAGATGAATTGGTGTGAATAACTTACTTATCTCGAACACAAAAAAAAATTTATATATATATATATATATATATATATATATATATATATATTGAATTGTGGTAATGATATGAATCATTGAGTTTTAACTTATTCAGTTATCCATTTAAAAGATTAAGTTTTTTTCTGTCATAGTGAAAGGAAGAAGTCCCACTTTAGATAGCTCGAGTTGAAGGAAGCAATTAATAATACCAGTTGGCCATTAAAACTTCATGACTTAAACTTTTTTGAGTGAGAGGTGAATATAAATAAATTATCAAGGGCCTCGGCTTATAGGCTCTCTCTTAGTTCTCCTCCTCGTGAAGGTATTGGATTTATGCAATGCATGACTTGCGCAACTCCGAAAGCTCTAATAATACAATCTTGCATTTGTACTTCATTTCATGCGATGCTAAAGTTGGTCAATGAGAGTTGCTCGATGAGTTCCGCACCAGACATATGCACATGGATGAATGAGAGAGAGAAGAGAGAGACGAGTCGATCAAAAGTAGTAGATGGCACGCCTAAAAAGGGGGGGGGGGGGGGTTCGGTGGGTGTTTTGGGCCCCGGAACCAAAGTTACACACGAAGTTTCTGGGAAACGGCGCATGCGGAAAAATCCTCTTTGAGGGTTGCATGCAAATGACGACAGCTACATCGTAATCCAGCACTTTGGTCTTAATTAATTCTAATAAACTTTTGGGTATAAATATGTTTATTGGTACGGTTAATCTCTATTAATTCTAGGAGCACATAAATCGTTGTAGAAAAATTTATTACAACAGTGCTACACGTGTACACAATTCAGTTCTCTAAGATTAGGTAATTACGTATTTCATGTATTTCTTTTGGTCGGGCATGGCATTATAAGTTATAGTTGTCGATCTCTTTCATCACTTTTTGACTATTCCTCTGTTTCGATTGTTTGCTTAATACTGTGGCCTAAATGGAATTGGAGCAACGTTGAATTATGTTGGCCCAAATAGCCTCTAGTCGGCAAAACGGCAATTGAGTTGTGGCCTTGTTGCAAGGCCATAAGCCATGTAAAGTGGTTGATTTTGGGCCTAAAGACGGGAGATCCCCATCCCATGATTACTGATCGCGGAACACATTCAGGCAATGATTGCGATGATGATTTGAGAGAAAACATAAGCTTCTGAACACATGGCATGTAGCATGTGGCGCTTGGATGGTTGGATGAGGATGTTGGGTTGTCCCCTGTTATTGATTATAGGTGGTGATGAAGTGCGAATCTAAAAGGCCAAAATGAGAGAAACAGGTCCGAAAAAATCGGCGCAGATAGAGAGGATCATCCACTTAGACCACCACTTCGCATCGCTTGAGGAGGATCAGCCCACTGCGGTTGGAGATGGCGATGGCCTAAGCGCTATTCAAGGGGGAAAATTACTGAGAATTGGAGGACAGCTAGATTGGGTATGGCTCAGATCCGAAAATGGAACGCCAAAATTGAATTACGTTGAAATAGATCAATATAGATTAAATGGCCCAATTTGTATCATCTCCATTTTTTACTCTCCCAAACCCAACCCCGTCCCCAATTTGACAGTTCCATTGTTTTTTCTCAACTTTACTATTTTTATTAAAGGGGTTGAAAGTATGTTTATTACATAATTTGACATGATTTGAGGTGATATACAACCCACTCCAATAAATATGAGTCATGATACTAGTTTGTGACCCATTTTGACATCACATGATACAAATGAGGAAATTTTATGGGTTTTGATTAGGACCCTCCAATGCTAGCTTTGATTTAGGGCTACAATAGTGTCATAACTGCCATTCCCAGTCTGTGTAGTGTATAACCTTTGCAGGAGCACTCTTTTTTCATTGTCATTCACCTTGCCTTAATAGGATGTGCAACAGAAATGGCCTGAACCAGAAACCGCTCGGACTGGATTGGATCGGCTAGTTCTGGATAGTTCCCATGGATGATGGTTCGATTCCTAATTCCTATTATTGAAATCGGTGGCTGATAGATCTAGTTTTCAATTCTAAAGTAGGAACCAGACAGACTATATATATAATTTCTTAGTAAAACCTAACTTTCTCAATTTCCCTCCATCATTCAATCCCTCACTCTTGCTTGCATCTCTCTTGTGCTCAATGACGACACTCTCTCCCTCTCACCTCACACACCACCTTCGATGACTCTTTCCCTCGGCAACTAATTCCGCGACTTGGCTCTTGCTCAAGTCTCAGCTCTGGCCTCTCGCACCAGAGTTAAGGATCTCTCGCATAACATCAACCCCCTTCGAGTTTCGACCTCTTTTCTACTTAGCTGGCATGGCCGTCGACGTTTTCCTATTTGAGTTTGCACTCGCTCTCTGCTACCGCTACTTCGAAACTCCTGCAAGAACCGACAAGACGATCCCCCCAAAACCCTCTCATTCTCGGTCAAGTTTTTGAAAGAGAATGAGGGTACATCTTCGTTAGATTTCTCTCTCCTTGTTTTTGCCAAGTTCGTGCAGATTACTTCTCATTTAATCTCTCTCTCTCTCTCTCTCTCTCTCTCTCTCTCTCTCTCTCTCTCTCTCTCTCTCTGTGTTTTCTTTTTGGGGTTCGTGAAGCTTCGATCTTTCATACCCAGTTCTGAAATTTCCTCTTTTTGCTTGTGCCGCTCAAGCCTTATTCATGGCCTGTTTGGTTTGGCTTTTGGGAAATGTATTTGCAAAAATGCAAATACTTTTGGGTAAAGGGGTTCTTCGAAATGCAAATAACGTTTGATAAAATTTGCATTGAGAAACAACGTTGGCCAAAATACTATTTGGTAAAATTTGTAATTGTAAATGACTTTTATTAAGTTAAAAAACAAAAACAAAAAATTGTTTTCTTTTCTTGAAGTTTGGCCACCAAACCACCATATCTGGCGGCCGGATGGCCAAATCTAGCTCTTGGACGGTCGCTGGGGTCGGGCGACCCCAGGCGATCATCGCCTGGGGTTGCCTGACCTCAGGCGGCCATCACCTGAGTCGCATGATTCAAGCCATCAGTTACTTGGGTCACGCGACCCAGGCATCACCTCAGGTCCGGCGACGGTTGCCGAGGCCAGGCAACCCTCAGGCGGTGGTCGCCGGCGCGTTGCCGGCGTGCACGACCCCTTGGCCAATGGTCATTGGCCTTTGATAAGCTTCCGTGCAATGGTTTGGAGAGGATGAACAATGCCGAAAACTTGCATTCCCACAATTCAACTTCCCAAAGCACCTCTAGAGATACATTGGGCTAAAGGCCCTTAGAGTTCTTTGTAGATGCAATTGCATCTTGCCAAAGTCGCCCAAAAAAACAAACTAAACGCGTTTGCATTTGGCCAAGGGACTTTAGAGTCCCAAAGCCCATTCTTAAAGCCGAACCAAACAGGGCGTGCCCTCTCATGTATCTGTCATTCTTTGTGTCATGTATGTGAATCGGGATTGATGAAACTGCTGCTACTTGCTTGGGTGGGTACGATTGCCAATGTGATTTGCGTTGGGGAGTGGTGGGTTGGGACGCGATCTGGATGGATTGGTGTGGGTGAACTGAGATCGTCACGTGAGTGCTAGTTTGCGTTGATAAGTGTATGGTTTCGATACGTTTTAATGAATGTGGTTGCGTCTAGTTGATCGTTGTTGTGAAAGTCTGGCTTGATAAAATTATATCATATAGCTGGCGAATTTGATTAAGGAATACTCACTGTGAAGGCCAAAAGTGGTAAATACTAGGTCCATCTGATGTAGCTGCTATGATGTATTTGTTACATTACGTTCATTGTAATTGAACTTCATTGTGCTAGAAAGTGGATGATATGAATGTGATAGGAAGACCTCGCGACAGCCTTTAATTTATTTGTTGTGCTTGGTTTATCAAACTCTTAATATTGTGCTTATTTTAGCTATGCTTTGAACTTGAAAAAAGCCAAATTTGGTGGGTGTTTCAATTCTATGTTTGATGGCTCCAATCTATGTTTTGCTTGATTCAAGTGATCTATTCAAATGTCAATGAAAGTGGACAAATCAAATGACGCTATGAATCTAATAATTGACTTACTAAAATATGAAGGTGAAGAAGATTTCGAAGAGGCACCCAACATGAGCAAGGTACCTAACCCTTGTCCTCCTGGAAACGAAAATCAATAGTTTGGCTTCATTTTCGTGAAGGACAAATCAAGAATGGGAAAATTGTATTTAGTATTTATTGTGGGGCCAAGTATGGTTATTGTATTGACAACAATACTTTTACTATGTTAAAGCACTTGAAAAGGTGCAACAAGTATCATCACAATTTAGATAAGAAGCAAAATTTGTTTGCCGCACATAAAGTAGATGGGACTCAAATGACATCGAAGCAAATGATATCGAAGCATACTAGTATTGGTAGTGTTAATGTGTTAACAACATGGAAATTTGATCAGAGTCATTATGGACAAATGCTTGTTCGGATGATCATGATAGATGAAGAACCTTTTTGAATTGTTGAACATGTCGAATTTCGTGATTTTATTAATCAATTATAGCCTCTCTTCAATCACATCTCACAATTTACTATAGCTAGAGATTACATACAATTGTATTTTTGTGAAAAAAAAAAAAGTTTGAAGACTCACTTTCACAAGTTTAAGTCTAGGGTCGCATTTATGACCGATACGTGGAGTCTATTCAAAACTTTAACTATTTATGTCTCATTGCACACTTAATTAATGATTACTAGAAATTGCACAAAAAAATCATCAATCTTGCGGTGATGTAATCACAAGGGCAAGAATATCATAAAAATGGTTGAGAAATGCACCTATGAGTTGGGAGTACAGAAAAAAGTATCCACAATCATTGTGAATAATGTTAGTTCGAATTGAAATTAGGATAGATAGAGAAAAAAGAAGTTGAAAATTATTCCCCAATATAGAAGTTCCTCAAAATCTCGAAAAACCCTAAATATGAGTCATTGGAAATTACAAACAGGAAAATATCCTTAAAACTTAGTGCATCACATTTATTCATATTAAAAGTCATTTTGTGCATCACATTTATTCATATTAAAAGTCATTTTACTTCAATGCGAAGCCCGAATCTAATGAGAGGACTGTTCCTCATTCCCTCCACTTGAAGAGAAGATATCGCGTGTGCGGCCAAAGAAGAAGATGAACGGTATAAGTTTCAGTCTTTCTTCACTAAATATTCTTTTCTTATTTTTTCTGTACCTTTTTTTTTAATCCTTGCTTTTCTTCTTAAATTTTTAATCATTTTTCTGATGCGGCACTTGTTGAGCGCCATATTGGCACCATGTATCTTAACAAAATAATAAAAAAGTCATACCAACATTTTCCGTAGTCAAGTTGCATGAAATTAACTGGAGGGCTTGATTGCACTAATTCGAAAATTTTATGACTCAATTGTATTTTGAAAAAAAAAAAGGACTTTTGATACCCTTTTTATCTCTAAAAATTTATATCCATAATGAGATTACTATGGGGTTGTCGAACTTCATAATTTGGAGACTACTATGAGGGCGTGATTGTCAAGAATGATTTACAAAATCAATTTGGAAAATGAGCTGACAAAATCAATAAGTACGTGAACAAGCGAGCCATATGAAACCAATGTCTGCAAAAGCACAACAAATCATTCTCAAAAATTATTTCAGTTTTCCATTCCTTGTAAGAACATTATCAACTTGGAAAGCAACCCACAACTATTTAAAAAGTTAATTATTGAATGTAAAATAGAGATCACGTGGACCCTGTCCATCGCTTCTTCGGATAAAAATATGTGGAAGTCATGGGCGATGGGGCCAAGCAACAGAAGAAGCTCTAGGGCAAGTTCGGCTCCCCTGCGTTTATATATAGAACCATGCACGATAACCGGATTCAAGAGTCACCTCTCTCGTTACACCCGAGGGAAAAAAAATCTCTTTCTCTTTTAAGTTTGTTTTGATTAATTAAACTCACCTCGTGCTGAGGAAAACATCTGGTGATATTGATCATACTCCGTGAAGCACGGGAAAGAAATCGCGATGGATGCCATGCCAGAAGCCGTGAAAGAGAAGGAATTAGCAGCAAGGAGACAAGAGCTGCTGCTTCATCCTCCCAGGCACGGACGCATAAAGCGTCTTGTGTTCGCCTGTTTATTTGGAAGCTTTGAGGCCCTTGTGGGTAGAATCATGGGCTTTCTTCTTGGCCGCAACAGAACCTAGGCTCCCACATATTATCACAAGTCCCCTCTCTTATCTTCGCTTCCTCTTTCTGGTTGAAACAAAGTATATCCTAGACCGCTCGATAATGTTAATCGGTTGTAGCGTTTGATTCCTAAGTTCTGTGTTAGTGTTCTGCTTCTGTAGTAGTTTCGTGCAGGAAAATGGCTCCATGTTTTTCAACTGATGTACTGTTCTCTCATCCGACGTCTTCTTCTACTTGTTTTCAATCTTCCACTGCTTCAGTATCCATCGCGTCCCAAAATTCTCGGTGATATGACCGACGGATTTTGGGAAGCCAGGTCAACCCTTGTTGAATGTCTGCACGGATGAAAAAGGATCAATGACATATATATTAGTTTTCTAGGGGCCTCATTTATGTTTGTACCAGTCGCAATCGGCATAAGAACCAGGACCAGAAACCATCATGTGAACACAGATCAATTATTTCAATTTCCAATTTGGTACTAGATAACAAACCCAGATTTGCAGAGACGTCAAGTTGGAAGAATTTTTTACCGGATGGAGGCAGCCGACAATATCGATGTTTCTTGAAAGGGACAAAAGTAGTCGATACTCATGCTATGTCTGGATTCGGTTGACTTTCGTCAAAGCACACCAATCGGTAATAATAACAAGATATATTAATGACCCTCGTGGCCAGTCAGTGCAGCTTAAGTGCAAATTGGTGGGCTTGCTTGGAACTATGTGGTCGGTCACGGCTCCCATGGATAAGGACCCCATGAGAAGCCAAAACCCCAAATAAAATATTTTTTTTTACTTAAATAATCCACTGTTTTGGTGCCATTGCGCGGAATTTTTTTGGTCCAAATCTTATCGGCTCACGTTTCAGATATGAAGCTAAGAGAGCAATATTTAACGCATGTTTTTAAGAAGCAGCATAAACTATCTAGAGTTTACTTGGAAGGAGGATGTGCTGCAGGTTAGTTCCTATAGTTAAGCAGAGACCCAAAAGAGAGAAAAAACCAAATGAGGGTATTAACTTATAAAATTTATACCCACAATAAGAGTACTATCAAAGTGTTCAACTACCCATAATTTGAAGATTACCATAAGGGTGTAATTGTCAAGAATCATCTACGAAATTGATTTATAAAATGGCCTAACAAAATCAATTAGTATGCAAACAAGTGGGTCATGTCAAACAAACGTCCATCGAACATCACATATCAATTCTTCAAACTAAATTGGATTTTTTATTTCTTGTGTGAATACGAATCAAACTCGAAAAGCGAATACATAGCTAAATGAAAAACAAGAGTTATTGAATATGAATGTATATGACTTATTAGAATAAAATAAAATGATAGTCATAGGAAGGGCCCAAGCAACAGATTCGAGATATGAACCTAATCAATGTTGTAGTGGAGATGAAGTATTAAGGGACGTCATCAAAAAGAACTTTGTTTCAAGTCCTTCCGAGGACGTTCCACTCTAAATTTATATATAGAATATCAATTCATGCCAGAATAAAAAAATCCCTCTCTCGTGAGCCATATGAGTTATATGAATCTAGAAGGCGGATCTAGGATATCCTTTTTATGATTCCAAAATCACAGTAAAAAGTATTTGACTGGTGTAGATCTTTTTCGATGGCCATATTTGTCAGGGTCGTGTGATCAACAATCTAAAAAAAGGTCCTCACAGTTCCCAATACAAATCCAGGTCTAAACCTTTTTGGTTTTATCATGTATTTTCTATAATTAAACAAGAGGAAGGAAAACGATAAGGAACGGCTGAGAATGATGATGAGAGACTTTGGTCTCGTTTGTAAATTGTGGGGAAAAAGATGCTTTAAACCCCCGTCTTAATCATGAGATACCCAAGTATAATCAGAGGCTAAGAAAGTAGCCATTTGGTGGAATAACAGGAAATTTCTCCCGTCAACTGAAGGATTACGAGGACCAATATGCCCCTCACCTTTTGGATTTTTAATCATTTCGTGAGTCACTGATGGAAAAATGTATTTTATTTCCTATGCGCTGTTTACATTTGATTTGTTTCACAAATAATCATATTATTTCTTAGCTTTTGTAGCTTGCAAGACCATTTCACCTAGTATTTTACGAATGATTCGGTGCCACGCTTTTGGACATGCCCAAGTATTCTATAAAAATTCACAAGGATCACGATAAAGACCCATCCTTAATCTCAAAGAGCAGCGGGACCGATTGAAAGTTGACATCCACGTGAAAAAAAAAAAAAAAAAACTTAGCTGTTTTAGCCAATATGGTGTAGATTTGGACTTGGTCTAATGATAGATCCGTCAGAATAGTTAGAGTTGACATGCCCAAGTAACTTTTCTCTGCACATCCTTCTTTCTCGCTATCGATATGAGCAGCTAGATACTTGCTAAAAATCAAAGTGAAATGTGAAAAACAAAAGATTTACACAGCCTATATATACCCTATATTAATTTGAAATAATATTACCCGTCTCGACATTCGCGTGTAGAAAAAGGTTACACCGCATCACGCCTAAAATCTTTCCGTAAAAAAATTAGGGTGATCTTCAGAATCGATGTTTCTATATATACGATTCTTGTAGGCGGTTCGGTTTTTAAGGAAGAGCCAACAAATGACTAAGGAAAAGGAGGTTGCGCAACTGCAAACTGCAAAGAGTGATTTGCCACACGTGAGTAGGTCACAACTTTTTCTACGGCAAAAGTACGCTTCAAGTGCTAAAAGTTGGCACAAATACACTTAAGTGTCAAAAGTTACGAAAGTGACACTTAAGTGTCAAAATCAAAGTAAAATGAATTACTTAAGTGACAATTCAGTTAAAATGCTGACGTATGCAATTTCCAGCAAAGCAAGTGCAAAATAGTGTCGTTTTCCACGCTGACATGGCTAGACAATGCAAAAACAACGTCGTTTTGGTGCTGATGTGGTAAAAAATTAATATAAAAATTAATTACATTTAATTTAAAATAATTTAAAATAAAAATTAAAAATATTTTAAAAAAAATTAAAACATATATTAAAAAAAAAAAAGAGGTGATCCTGCCCGACTGGCGACGAGGGCCTGCAAGCCCTTACCTTGATCTGGGGCAAGGGTCGCGGCCCTCACCCAGATCTGACGAGGGTTGGCAGCCCTCGCCCGATCGGGCCAAGGGCCGTTGCCCGCTGGATTTGTAGGGTTTTGTTTTGAATTGGTTCAAAACTATTGGAAATCGACCTAGCGAGCAGTAGCCCTTGGCCCAGTTGGGCGAGGGTTGCCAACCCTTGCCTCGATCTAGGGCAAGGGCTTGCGGGCCCTCGCCGCCAATTGACCGGGGTCACCAACCCCTAGCTAGGGCCCGGCGACCTCGGCTAACCCTGCCCCCTCCATCTTGACCCTTCTCAGCGACGGCGACTAAGGGCTTAACCCTCAACCGCTTCCCTTTAATTTTAAATAATTTTTTAAAATTGATTTGTTTAAATAATTTTTTAATTTTTTTAATATTTGAATTTGTATTTTTAAATATTTTAAATAAACTTAGTTTTATATTAATTTTTTACCACATTAGCACCAAAACGACACCGTTTTGCACTTGCCTCGCTGGAAAATTGCTACATTAGCATTTTGGCTGGATTAGCACTTAAGTAATCCATTTTGCTTTGATTTTGACACTTAAGTGTCACTTTCATAACTTTTGGCACTCCAAGAGCTTTTTCTATTGGTGTTTCTGCTGACAACCTTCTTTTTGATAATTCGAGATGTATTGAATTATGTAGCTATTTGGTAAGTAAAGTGACCGAGGGGAGAATAAATTTTCTGTTTTTTTAGTCGTAGTATCAGGTAATTCGAATTTTATGAAAGCATGCCAATAGTCTCATCCTTGGACATCAAAAGAGAGAGAGAGAGAGAGAGAGAGAGAGAGAGAGAGAGGGGCTAGAACCCAAATTATCCTGATATTATTTATTAAGGTAGACGATTCATCGGAATTGACTTTTGCGACTAAATATTTTTCATCGAAGAGTGCCATCCCCCTTCCCTTGTTGAATGCTCAACTACTAGAAAAGTATAAGAAGCGACTTCTTCGGGCAAATTTTTCTATTTTTATTAGAGAAGACAAGTCTTGTGACAATTCCAAACAGGAAATTTTACAAATATAGAAGGAAACAAATAACTTTGCTTCACATGGAACATAAAGTACACAAACTTTCTCGAAATTCAATTGACAACAAAGTGTAAAGACATAAAGATGCAATGCCGAAATTTAATTGGCGATGTAGATCTAGAAGCTACAACTAAAAGACACATCGGAATTAAATCGATGATATGATTCTGGAAACTATAACTATAGTGCAAAAATTGAAAGTGAAAATGTTTGTTTTTGTTGTGATGTCTTGAGTAGTGGAACTCGTGTATTTTTAATGCTTACAACATAACACGAGGGCAATTCTTCTGCAAGTTTAACCATATTTTCATATCTCTAAACGATCTCATCTCCAAGTGTTTATTCCCTTTAAAATTGTTCATTGATCTTTCGCACTTGTTAGTTCCATATTTTCGTCGTCGGTGGCATGATCGACCAATTTTTGGAAAGTGACATCACCCTATTTTCAATTTCTGTACAAAACAATACACACACGCATACACATATATATACATATGTATGTATTTCATTTTTTTTTTTGTTTGTATCAATCGGTTCGAGGATTGACAGTTCAGTACAAGGAAAAGGACCATATTCATCACGTGGACACGTAACTATTACCTTAATTCCAATTGGGGTTGAGGAAGACGACGGGATCCGACTATCATTACCCCCAAGAAACGAAAAATTTGATACTGACATATCCCGATACCACTAATTAATTACAATGGATAAAGTTCACTTCCATGCGCGGTCGATGTGACCCGAAAGGTCAAAAGCTACTTCATAGCCATGGCACTACTGGACTTCCCAGATTCCATTTTCAAGTGAAAATGGTGATTGGAGACTTCTATCTAGTGTCCCGGGCAGAGATGGAAAAAAAGCAGAAGCATCCAATGGCAGGGATTTCTCTTCGACGAGTCACCGGCGAAGGCGCTCCTTCGACGTCCCCGGTTTTTGACAGCAAGGAATCTGACATTTTGGAGAGAGGACAGGCATGTTACTGATCGAAAGGCTTCAGGGACCATCGGAAAAGTGTCCCCTTTTCACCAGGGACATTTGAAAAAATTCTCTCTGTCCAAGGTGTAAAATACGGCTGAAAGCAATGTTTTCAATGGTGGTAATTCCTCCTCCTTTCTACAGGGTCTTCACTTAGCTTGTTACTACCTGGTGATAATGGTTTTGTGTTTTGTAGTAATTTTGACGTGGTGCGTGGTAGATGGCTTTATCTTCCAATTGATGCTCTTTCTCCCACATGTTAATCCTTTATTTTTATTTTTATTTTTATAATGCATCTATTGTAAAATCATGATAGTATTGGTACTTTTTGTAATATCTATGAATTGACAATTTATTTAAAAAATTTTACTAAACAAGAGGAACCTTGCCCCGCAATAAAAACTATCATGCTCTAAACGAAAGTGACTTCTACCATAATTTTCAGATAGTTATTTAATCATCGACCTTTATATCAAAGACTAATCCTTTTTTTTTTTATTAACAATCATAAGTGAACCAATTCTATCAATGGAGTTGCTTAGTTTCTCAGGAGGGACTTAGTGGTCAGGATAATTGTGAATGACTTATCTCGAACTAAAAAATATAATATTGAATTGTCTTAACAACACGAATCAATGAGTCTTAACTTATTCGGTTGTCCATATATAATATCAAAGTTTTTCCGTCACAGTGAAAGGAAGAAGTCCCACATCATATGGCTAGAGTTAAAGGAAGCAACTAATGATACTAGTTGGCCATTAACTTCATGACTTAAACTTTTTTGAGTGGGAGGTGAATCTAAGTAGATCATCAATGAGCTCAACTTTTGGGCTCTCTCTTGAATCTCCTCCTTGTGAAGTTATTAGAGTTACGTGAGGCATGACTTGTGCATTCCCTGATGCTCTAATAATATGATCTTGCATATTCTTCATTTCATGCGACACATAAGTTGGTCCATGAGAATCTATGAAGCACGGAGATATTGCCAAAGCTTCTATGTCATGTCTAACTCATGTTAACGCATCTGACACATCCGGATATGTAGTCAACACATGTTGGATTTTTCGACACATGGTCAACTTTTCTTGACATATTTCAACACGTGTGTCTAGGAGAGAGAATTGTTGAAGAACACAATGTAGGGTGGAGGCAAGGGCGAGTAGAGGTGAGGCCGCGAGAGACGGCAAGGCTGCGATAGCGAGGGAGAGTAGAGACCAAGGCGACTAAAGAGCCGCAATTGTGATGCTGCAGTGGAGGGTCGGCGGTGAGGCTGCAGCTACGAAGGAGGGAGGCTCGGAGGTGAGGTGGTGTGTGATTATGATGAGGCGACCGAGAGAGAGTAGAGACTAAGAGGAAGAGGGCTGTGCGAGGAGGAAAAGGTAATGGCCAAAGTTTTTGAGGGAGGAAACTAAAAAAAAAATTAGAAATGGGATTTTGATGGGACGTTTTTCTTTTTCGGAGGGTCGGTGGATGAGAGGATGACTTCAATTTTTAATAAATAAAGTGACAATCTGACAGGTGGGGTGGGGGAAAAAGATGTGGGAAAGAAACGAGGGGTGAAAAAAAAATTGGAGGGTTGGGGTTGAGGGTGGACCGCAAGGGACTTTTTTTCTTTTTAATCAGAAAAATAAATAAGAGAGGTTACAAAGTGATTTTGGAAAATAAAAATACTAAATATTGAATGATGATAAATTTTGGTCGTAGAAGATTATAGATTTATTTAAATAAGTTAATTTTAATTTTTTATTAGTCATTAGTTTCATCAATAACTTTTATAGAGTTAGAAACCCGTTTCCAAACATGGATATACATTAATTATGAATATATCTTTCAAATTTCCTGTGAATAGATTTTTTAATATTATTAGTATAAATTCATTACATGCTATTTTTTATTATTTATTTAATTGTGAATTTGAATCAAATTAATTTACATAAAAATATCCATTTAATATAAACGTGTCCTAACATGTCAAAATTTTTTATATTTTAAAAATGACATGTTAGCATGTCATGTCGTATTATGTTGCATGTCCCTATTGCTTGTTGATGCTACTTAGATGAGAATAACTCAAATGAGTTCCGCCCTATATATAATTCGTTGGGCTTATACACATGAATTAATGAATGAGAGAGCAAAGAGAGATGAGTTGATCAAAAGTGGTAGATGGCACGCCTAAAAAGGAAGGGTTTGGTGGGTGTTTTGGACCCCGGAACCAAAGTTACAGACGAAGTTTCTGCGAAACCGGGTAAGCGGAAAAACCTCTTTGAGGTATGCCAATGACGATAGCTACGCGGTGATCGAGCACTTTGGTCTTAATTAATTCTAATAACTTCTGAGTATGGATATGTTTATTGGTCCTGTATTTCTCGGAGCACATAATTCGTGATAGAAAAATTTATTAAAACAGTGCTATACGTGTGCACAATTCAGTTCTCTAAGATTACGTAATTACATATTTCATTTAATTCTTTTGGTCAGGCATGACATTGTAAGTTATAGTTGTCGATCTCTTTTATCACTTTTTGACAATTCCTCTGTTTCGATGGTTTGCTGAATACCGTGGCCCAAATGGAATTGGAGCAAGGTTGAAGCATGCTGGCCCAAATAGCCTCTAGTTGGCAAAAGGGCAGTTGAGTTGTGGCCACTGACACAGGGCCGAAGCGGTTGGGCTGACGCCAAGCCTCGGCACGGATGCCGGACCTGCTTCAGAACGTGTCTGAAAAGAATCAGTGGGGAGAGAGATAGAGGATCATCCGCTTCGACCACCACTTCGCATCGCTTGAGGAGGATCATCCCGCCTCGGTTGGAGATGGCGATGCCTTAATTGCTGTGGTCAAGCGCGCACTGAAGATCACGAGAGTGAGAAAGAGAACCAAATCCTTTGTTGAAGGTGGCTCCAGGTTCGACACGTCACCAACGACCACGTCCCCGGTGTTCGGCACCAGGGACTACCACCGATGGAGCCGCTAGTGGGGCGATCTTGCACGATCCAGACTTGAAGTAGAAGTGTTTATTGCAGATTTGGAATCTCCAAGCCTGCGACCACACTTTCATTTGTTTTTCTGAATAATCTTCGTTACAATTTTTTGGGGGCTAAACAGAATTTTGGTATTTCGTTTTTTTTTTTCGTAGATTTATTAAACCTTTTAGTTACTTTTGGACAAAAATATATTTTAGTCTTCTCTTATTTTGGTTTTTTCCTGATAAACTTACTATATAAACTTTTTAGGTTGCATTTAAGCTTTCTTTTTTGTATTACATGATAGGGTTAGGTTAAATTTTTTATTTGCTACCTGCGCTTAGAATTAACTTATCATCACCTAGATTAAAAAATTTCATTTATTAGGCTAGTATACGTTTATCTTAATGCATAGCTCACAGGGCCTTATCTCGAGACTTTATAGTAAGGTCTTATATAATTTTGTCCAAAAAGCCTCTGGTTATTTCCCTTTTTTTTCCTTTGCCTTTATTTATTTATTTATTTACTTTGTTATTGACCACTTAATTTTATTGTTAGCGTACTTAGACATGATAACATAGATTTACAGGCCTTTAGTACTAAAAAAATCAAAAGAGATTGCATGAATATGTTTTATTAAAAGGGAAAAGGTACTAGGAATGAGAGTTAACCATAACTAGTGTCACCAAGTTTCTAAACCCCAAACTTTTGGTTCGCAAGAGTGAGGCAAGCTTCCGCGTTATACTAGGCTCCCAAAGGGCCTAGAACAGGTTAGTAATGACTCTATTTTTAAAACCCAGTGAGTAATACATGAGAAAACAAGTGGTAGTCGGTAGGATTTGAGTAAAAGCCCGTGCAAATGTAAGCAGTAAGCACCAACTAGAAAGAGTGTTATTTGACCCGCCTAACAATCTGTTAAAACTCCATCTCAAGAGGGATGTGACACAACATTTCCATATGTATGGGGGAAAATTACTAAAAATTGGAGGGCGGTTGGGTTGGGAATAGGTCAAGTTTGGAAATGGGTCACTAAAGTTTTATTATATAAAAATATATCAATATGACTGAATAGGTCAATTTTGGTTAGATTCATTTTTTATCCATCCAAACTCAACCCAATTCCCAATTTGATGATGCTTTCTCAATTTAAGTATTTTAATTAAAGGGGTTGAAAGTGAGTTTATTACAGGGAAAAGTACTAAAAAAGTTGTAAATGTATTTCATCGGTACCAATTTAGTTATAAATATTTCATTTGGAACAATTTAAACATAAACATTTTCACATTGATATTATAGGTTTAGGATTTTTTTGGGGTACTTTTCCCAGTTTATTACATACCCTCCTTTTTGGGTTTTTCACTATGGAACCCATTTTGACATAAATTGACGTGATAGTAACCCACTTCAATACATATGAGTTAAAATATGAATTTGTGACCTATTTTTGACGTCCCTACCTGCATGCTAGAATTAAGGAATTTTTTTGCGTTTTGCTCAAGAGAACCCTGTGATGCTAAGGTTGATTTAGGGCTACGATAGTACCATAATTGCCACTGTTGGTTTGTGTCAAATGTACAGCAATTGTGGGAGCACTCATTTTTTTGTGCCATTCACCTAGCTTCGGTTCCCAATTTGGAGATTATCCAATCAACTTCCGATGATGGCTCTTCTCATGCTTGTATTTCCCATAGTGGTCACATTTAGGTTTTCTAGACTGTGCCTTCCTATGCTCTTCCAACCAAAAAAGTGGCAAACTTAATTTTCTCTTCCCTTCATCAGGTAATCAATTGTTGCCGCTCCTCGTGCGTGATCATAAAATAAACTTTATTGAGGGACATGAATGGCTCAAGGTTGAGTTTTTGCATTGAGGCCCAAACGAAACTGGGAGAACTTCTCCACCTCCTTTTTCGCATACTTGTGGCTCCAACACATGTATATTATGGGATATTATCGTAATCATTGACTTCATCCCATCGAACCTTCAACTTAGTGTAATTTTTCACCATCAAGACCCCTCCTTTTTGTAGCGGCCCAATCTTGACTTTGATATCGTGGATGCAAGGTCCATTCCTTTGAGTGAATCTCTCCTTTGGCTCATCCCACATTACCTTTACTTCCTCTACGTATGACAAGGTTCCCTATAAACTCTCTTTGAGGAAATTGAAAATCCATGAAAATTATCATGGAAATACAGATGTCCTAGGCATCAAATATAGGTGCTGTTGGATTTTGTTTTCTCTAGTGATCTGTCGATAAACTCAAATTGATTTCACTTGCAATGCGTTTCTCATCGCCTTCACTCATGTTGTGTAGTTATCTCATGTCATAACGCACGAAAATATGCTCTTGAGATTGTTGGAAGTGTTGAGATAAGATGGTGAGGAAGGGTCAATCATCTCATTCTTACTAATGCTTCCTTAGCCATATAGCAAAGGACGCGGCTCATGCCTAGTGCGTTTCAATCTCTTTGCTATGGTACTACGAGAGAATTCATAAGTGGCTTCTATTTTCTTTTTTTTTGGTAAAAGGTAATAGGTATATAGACTTTTACACAATAAGCTATACAGAAGTACAGCAAAGGGAGGGGACCCAGCACCAACTCACACTCAGAAGGACAACAAATCCAAATGAGTGGGAGGGGGCCGGGGCCAAGGGAAAGGAAAGAAGGGGGGGGGGGAGAGCTGCAAGAGAGATACAATGCAGATAAAAGTAGCAGCAAAGATGGCCAAACAGTGGCCAAGGGCAAAGAGCACACAACACAGTGGCCTGCACAAGGAAAAGAAATAAATAGGAGAAGAAGAGGAGAGGCACTAAGAAGGGAACCCAGGTCGCAACAGGGCGCCAATAAGCAAAATCAATCAAAGATGGTAGGGGGGATGCCCCAACTAAGTTGAAGCCTTCTATTACAAGGGTTGTCTGGGACCTTGGGAAATGATAAAGCCTTATCATTGACAACTTTACGAAGGAGGTCCTTTAAAGCCGGGAGATATAATCTTTCATTGCGGAAGATAATGCTATTTCTTACTTTCCAGATGAGATAACATAAGGCCCCAAGGCAAAGCGAGCCAAGGATTGGTGGAAGGATGCATTAGAAAGGTGCTCAATAACCCATAAAAGATTGTCGTTCCAAGCATGATTCCTCCAAGGTACGTTACACTTAGCCACCCAAAAGGATGCAAGGTGATTAGTGATAGAACATCCAAAGAAAAGGTGATCGACCGAGTCTAGTGTAGAAGAACATAAGGCACAAGTAACATTAGGGATTCTCTCGTGAGCTAAAAGCAATACCTGGGTTGGCAGACAATTGCGGGAGATTAACCATAGATGGGTTTGATATCGAGGAGGTAAGGAGGGGTTCCAAATAAATCTCGACCAAAGGACCACAACATCCCTCGGCCTTAGAAGGCTCCAAGCTGAGGCAGTAGAAAACACTCCTGAGGAATGACCAAGCCATAGAAGACGGTCACTGGCCTCATTGAGGGTTGGAAGGGGATCATTCCAGTTACTAATAGAGGAGGCAACAGCAGAAGATAGGGGAAAGGCAGAAAAAGCAGTAGCAACCGTAGCAAGCCTTGATATACCAGAGCAGTAGATTTCATGGTCAGAGAATAGCTTGTAGAGGGGACCACGAGGGTGCCAGTGATCAAACCAGAAAGAGATAGATAGCCCATTACCAACTCGCCATTTAAAATGATGTTGGATCAAGTCACGAAGGCCAAGCAGCTTCTTCCAAGCCCAAGAGCAATAGGTAGGTCTTGGGACAATCCAGAAATTTTTATGTTTTAAGAAGATGGAATGAATCCATTTAGACCAAAGCGACTCCTTATCAGTGAAAATGAGCCATAGGTGCTTGAGCATGATAGCAATATTGCTCATTCGAAGGGATCTAATACCCAAACTGCCTTCCTCCTTAGGTAAACAGATATCCACCCATGCCACCTTTGCGCCTCCAGCCCCTAAGCTCAGGCCTCTCCAAAGAAATTGCCGGAAAATCTGTTCAATTCGGTTAGTGACTGAGGCAGGAAGGATAAAAACACTAGACCAATAAACCTAGATAGAATGAAGGACATATTTGATTAGCTACAATCTGCCAGCCAAAGTAAGAAACCGGTTTGTCCAGGATTGAAGACAAGAAGTAATAGTATTCACTAGGGAAACACATGCCTCCTTGCCCAATCTGGAAGAGATAATAGGTACACCAAGGTATCTAAAAGGGAGAGAGCCCAGCTGAAATCCAAAGGTACGCACCAGAGCATTCCTTAGAGATTCAGGGCCACCCGAAAGAAAGATTTCACTTTTGTTGAGGTTAGGATTGAGCCAAGACCAGCTAGCAAAGGAATGAATTCCATCCAAAAGAAGCCGCAAAGATGACATATTAGCTTCCGAGAATAATAGAACGTCATCTGCAAAGAAGAGGTGAGAGAACCTGGTTGCTTTACATCTCCAGAAGAAATCAAAACCTAGCTTGCCAGATTGGGTGTTGAGAATCCCAGAGAAAACTTCCATAACAAGAGTGAATAAATAGGGGGACATAGGGTCACCCTGCCGAATCCCTCGTCCACTTGAAAAGAAGCCGAGTAGCTCACCATTAAGGGAGATAGAATATTTGGGGGACCGGATGCAAGTCATCATTCGATGGACGAAGTCAGGAGGAAACCCAAAGGCTAATAAGGTTAACTCAATAAAGTTCTAGTCTACTGAATCAAAAGCTTTGCAGAAGTCGACCTTAATGATGCATTTAGGCCGGTAAGGTTCGTGATGAAAATCAACAAACAATTCTTGGGCTAGCATAATGTTATCACTAATGCGTCTACCTTTAACAAAAGCATTCTGAGGTAGACTAATGATCGAAGGTAGCACAACGGCTAACCTGTTAGCCATAATCTTGGTAATGCACTTGTAGATTGTGTTGCAGCAAGCGATGGGACGGAAGTCATTAACAGATGAAGCATTGGGGACCTTCGGGACTAAGGTCAGGATGGTTCTATTAATCTCCTTAAGAAGATGACCAGAAGCAAAGAAGTCTCGAACTGCTAATAAGACCGAAGGGCCAACAATTTCCTAAGACCGCTTGAAGAAGTCTACATTAAACCCATCCGAGCCCGGAGCTTTACCACTTGCAAGAGAAAAGAGGGTATCTTGGATTTATTTATCTGAGACAGGCTGAGAGAGAGTCCGAATCTGGTTATCATCAAGGGTATGGTTTAGATTTTATCTCCTCAATTGTAGGCACATAGGAAGGGGGGAAGCCGCCAAGAGAGCTTGGAAATGAGAGACAAAAAGCTGATGAACCTCAGCAGGATCAGAAACCAGAGTGTCCTCATTGTAGATTGATAGAATTTTGTTTCGGAGGTGGCTTCTCTTGACTGAGTGGTGAAAATATTTAGTGTTTAGATCTCCTTCTTTAAGCCAACGAACCCTAGATTTCTGCCTAAAAAAGGATTCCTCTTGGAGGCGCAACTCGGAGAAAACCCGAAGGTGTTCCTTTTCCACATTCGCCAGATCCTGGTTGTGAGGGTCTAGTTGTGACATCCCGATTTTTCAATTCTATTTTCAATAAATTGAGACGGGCATTTCGTTGGCACGCATATAGTTCCTTTCCTTGAGTCGACCACTCATGTGAAAACTAGTCTGTCGGGTGAAGCCGCTAAGAGTTTCTAATGCATTAGACTCGAGAATTTGGCCAGGAAGCGACCTTTCGACCGAGCTAATCTGCAAGGGTCATTACGGCACAAATAAAAGTCGATTAGAGACCGGAGATAGGTCGACTCTACAGAGGCATGTGATCAGATGTGGGTGATTCCACCAGATTGCACAATTCTTGTCAATCGGCACTGGACCGACTTTTCTATCGATTGGGTACCCTGTGTTCGTATTTGAAACCTTGAGATTTCCCCGACAATCGAAAGTCGCCAATATTTCAAAGATGTACATTGTGGCTTGAGATGATCAACCACAGGTCAAATGCATGAAAATTTCTAAAAGGCTACCCGGTAGGTTGGGCCGCGCTAATATCGTGCCAAAGTAAAATTAACCGTGAAATTGAGATCGAATTCAGAAATTGGGAGTCCGGAGGTGTCATAAATCATTTTAGGATCATTGACTTATCTTTGGAAGATTTTTCATGCAATCAGAGTTCTTTGGCAAATTAAATCCGAAAATGGTTAATTTGGCCCGAGAAGTAGTAGGCTCGTCTTTGGTTGTGCTTTTGGGACTTAAGTTGGTTTTACGGACAAGTGAAGATGTGAATTGAAGTGTGGTGACATTGGATTAATTTTATGGACTTATTCAATTGAAAGAGAATTGATGAGAATTGAAGAAATTTGATGTACAAAAATTGGACCTCGGCGGAAAATGGAAGTGAACTCATTGGAAGAGGTTGTGGGAGTGAGTGGAGTATGACATCATGGATGATGTCATGGTGGGCCATTTTATGGGATTAAAGAAAATGAGAAAGAAAAGAAAAGAGCCCACACTCCTTCTCTCTCTTCCCTCTCTTCTTCCTCTCTCTCGTTGCCTCTCTCCTCCATCTCCTTTGTGCGAAAATGGGAAGAAAATTGCAGAGGAAGAAGCCGAAGCAGCCCCTCACCGTTCGCCTCCTTCCCCGCTCGCACGCCATTGTCGCCGCCGCCGCCGTGCGTCCGTCTTGCGCCGCCCGTGCGCCGCCTGCCGGTCCGCTCGCGTCCCCGCTCCGCTCGCGCTCACCTGCGCTGGGCCGGCATCCCGAGTTGCTGTTCAACTCGTGCGAGAGCTACCGGAGCTCGCCCTGCCGCCGTGAGCCGCCGTTGACTTCCCCCTAGCTCGTCCAAGCTCCGCCGGTCTCTCCTCCGCCGTTCCTCCGCCGAACCGCCGCCGGATCCGCCCCCAACCAGCAGCCGCCGGAAGTTGCAGAAAATGGGTATGCAGCGGCTTCGTGGCCCGTTTTGGCCGCCTTCCCGAGCCTGGATGCTCGACCCGCTTTGAGGAAAGTTGTTCTCCTCGGCGTCCCCGTCGTTTTGGTCCGCTCGGTTCGTTAATCCGGTGAGTTTAGCTCACTAAACCTCGCTTAGAGGGTTAATTATGCTTTAGGTGTGTTTAGTTTATGTTAAGTGTGATTAGGTGGTTAGTCTGATTTATTTAAGTGTGGATTATATTAATGTGTTTAATTAGCTTAAATTGTGTTTAATTTAAAGTTAAGTGGGTGTTTATATTAATACAAGCATTGATGTGACATAAATGAATTTATTTTTGTTTTATTTAAATATCTCGAAATGATTGAATAATTGAATAATATTTTAATATTCGAAATTATTAAAATATTATTAATTAATTATTTTCGGAATAAATTAAATTATTTATTAAATTCCGAAAATTTTGCCGAGACCTTAAATTCTCAGAATTTCGTGCCGGTCGTTGCTGTGTAGTCGGATTTTGAAATTGATGACTGGTTATTATAAATTGAGTGTGGATTTCGAAAACTATGGATATTATTATTTAATTAATTTTCGGAATAAATTTAATTATTTAATAATCCGAAAAATTATTTTGGGACCTTAAATTCTCAGAATTTCGTGCTGATCACTGCTGTGCATTTAGAATTTGAATTTGATGAATGGATGTGGCAAATTGAGTGTGATTGCGATATATATGGATTCTTTATGAAATTCTAAGTGTGAAAATTGATGGGCGATTGGCCGTGATATGCCACCTATTAGAGGTCGCGCCCAGTGGGGCCGTTATATGCCACCTATTAGAGGTCGCGCCCAATGGGGCCGTGATATGCCACCTGATAAAGGTCGCGCCCAGTGGGGCCGTTATATGCCACCTATTAGAGGTCGCGCCCAGTGGGGCCGTTATATGCCACCTATTAGAGGTCGCGCCCAATGGGGCCGTGATATGCCACCTGATAAAGGTCGCGCCCAGTGGGGCCGTTATATGCCACCTATTAGAGGTCGCGCCCAGTGGGGCCGTTATATGCCACCTATTAGAGGTCGCGCCCAATGGGGCCGTGATATGCCACCTGATAAAGGTCGCGCCCAGTGGGGCCGTTATATGCCACCTATTAGAGGTCGCGCCCAGTGGGGCCGTGAATTGCCACCTGTTAAAGGTCGCGCCGAGTGGGGCCGTGATGCCACTGATTTTAAATTTGCCAAGTAAGGCCATAGCTGAGAGCAAGGATTGATTTGCTAGAATGACATGTAATCGGCCGAGTCGATTGATCGCTAAGACGATCCAAGTGGTCGAATTGTTTGATAATGTGATTGTGCCATGGTTGTTTGGTTATCATAATTGCACGTGGTTGGTTTATATAAATTGTGCTAACCTGCAGATAAAGGCTGAGCCGAGGTAAGTCCTCTGTGTGATATGGCTAGGCCACCCGGGGCGTATTTTCTTTCTAATAGGGGTTTAGGGGGTTGAACTTGCTGAGACATCGTCTCATCCCGGTTGTGGGATTAAAATTTCAGGTCCCCGGTGGATGGAGTGGCCAGATAGCTTCAGTTGATGCCTTAAGGAGTTGCAGAGGTGAAGTCATAAGGGTTGGAGAACGTGTCCTGCTAGTTGGTTATAGGATAGTCCCCCTTTTGTCGAGCTGGTCTATTTTGTAGAAAGTCCAGTGTTGTATTTAAACCCTTTGTGTTTGTAAATGGGTGTTTGGTATTGCGATTGATTGCCTGCTTTTCTATCCTAAGTTAAATGTTGTCAGGGGATTTGTTTCGCTTCCGCATGCGTAAAAGAAAAGAATGGGTCGGCGACATATCCTAGGATGTTGCATTTTTTTGATCGACCGCAGTGGGATGTGCGCGCGCTCGGGGTTCGGGGCGTGACACTAGTTGAATGGCCTCTTGGGCAAGGGAGAGCAATCTCCTAGCCTCATCTGTTTTAGCTAAAATGTCCGCATAAGCCTCTTTATTTAGGAGTTTAAGCCTACATTTAAAAGCCCTCAGCTTACAATAGAGAATGTACATTGGCATTCCAGAGAAGGGGGAGTCCCACACATGAGTCACAAGATCAAAGAAGGAGGGATGGGTCATCCAAAAATTGAAGAATTTAAAGGGTTTACGGGTGTTGGGAATAGGCAAAATCCTAACCATCATAGGAGAATGATCAGAGACTCCAGGAGGGAGAAACGATGCCTTAGAGAAGGAGAAAATAGAGTTCTAGGTCGAGTTAGTCAACACCCTGTCAATTTTCCTTAGTTTGTGAGAAGGTCCCGAGGAAGCTAACCATGTAAATCCGTTCCCCACATATCTGAGATCATCCAGCCCAGCTTGATTAAGACAATCGCCAAAGTCATTGAACATTGGGATCCAATAGTTGGATCTATCTGCTCTATCAGAAGAAGACCGAATGGCATTGAAATCTCCTGCGATAATCCAGGGCGAGTCCACAACTTGGAGACTAAACTGAATTAAGTCAGGCCAAAGGGGTCTTCTCAAGGTAAAGGAGTGCTCCGCATACACTACAGTGATGATAAAAGAAATACCGCTGTTCAGGCAAACCAGACGGCCGTGGATAGCTTGAGACGAGCAGGCAGATAAAGTAAAAGAGGCAATCTTCGGGTTCCAACCCACCCAGATTCTTCCTCTAGGTGAGTGATCATTATTAGCGCTCCAACACCATCCCGGAATGAGAGCACCTGAGACAAAAGGAAACGCCGCGGGGGAAATTTTAGTCTCCAAAATACCAACACAACTAAGGTGATTGGTTCTGACAAAATTTCTAATCTCAGCCTGCTTAAGGGGGGACCCGAGGCCCCTAATATTCCAAACTCCAAAAAACATAGAGAGAAGGAAGAAGGGCGTTACCGTTTCTTGCCACCTCGCTTCTTCACCGAGGAGGTCATTGGCTTTAGGCTCAGAGGACAAGCCGCATCAGCAGAGGCAAAGCGAGGATTACCTTTTTGGCGGCTAGGGACAGCCACAATAGGTTCAAGAGGGAGCTGGAGAGGGGACGGCTCCTCAAGGATGGAAGACGCGACCACAAGTGGGGAGTCAGGGTCACTTCCTCCAGAACTAATGTCATCCACAACTTCATTATCTGATGATGATGATGACTCCAGGATTGATCTTATAGGCGCCTGAGGTAGACCAAGTTGTGAAGGAGGTAGGGAGGTGCCGGGGATAAGAACACGAGGAGGGGGTGTCTTCCTCACCAACATTTACCAGAGGAATCACAGTAGGCTCCATTATCTGTGGTGCAGATAAATGAACTTCAATTCTACAGGGAGGGGGCTTAGTAGTACGAGAGGTAGGCAGAGCGACATCCAAAGGACGGGGTCGATTTCGCTTTCCACCAACTTGACGCCATTCACTGGAGGGACGTGCCGAAGGGGCCTTGTCTGCTAAAGAACCAGCTTTAGGGGGGCCAGGTGCTTTAGGGTCAGCACATCTATGGCCAAACGAACAACAACTCGGACACAGAGTTGGCACCCATTCGTAATGGACATCCACCGATCGAGGCTCACCATTCAGCATAAAATCAATAACTTCAGGGAAAGAGCTTGCAGCATTAATCTCAATGCAGATACGGGCAAAGGCAACCATGGCCATCTGTTCAGTGCGGTTATCTACAAAGAGAGGCTTACTGATTACACTCGCAAGGGCACTAATGCCCGAAGCAAACCACAAGTTGACAGGGAGATTCCTCAGTCGAACCCAAACAGGAACTGTTTTGTGGCAATCTTTCTTGAGCTCCATCATTGGGTGCCATCGTTGGAGAATAAGGGGTATTTTGGCAACAGTGATTGGCACCCCTTCCAGCACTTTCCTTCTAAAGTATTTATTAGGAATATGGAAGTAGTAAAAGCCCAGGTCAGCTGCGATAACTTGAACTAGGTAGACACCCCAGGCATGTTTAAGCGCATCCTCTATCAAATGAAAAGGGAGCCTCTTTCCTATGTAATAACCAACTAAGCATTCATTCCATTTAGGGTGGGCAGCTTGCAAGATCTCTTCTGAGATTTGAGCAATGACTTTGTTATCAACCACAGCAGGCGGAATATAAGAGAGGCTATAACCCTTAGTAGCCGAGCGAGTAACAACAACCCAAGACCGAGTTGGGGGCTGAGCATCAACAGAGAAAGGGATTTTGTGGGTCAGAGCCCGCTTACCCGCATCGGATGGAGGCAAATCATGCCTTGTCTCACGCTGAGGAGGAGCCGGACAAGAGGGGACAGCAGGGGAACTACCAACAGCAACTCCTTTATCCTTAGAAGGACGAATCGAGGTGGAGATAGAGCCATTAATGGCCGAAGGAGGGGGAGGAAGAGTACCCAGGAGCGCACGAGCCTTTCGGGCTCTGCTGCGACCTCTGCTTCGGGAGTGTCATCGGGCACCACGAGCGAGGGAGGAGAACCGAGCAGGGGGGGATGGGCGGGGGGAGGAAGAGAATCATCCTTGGGGGCCTCTTGAGGGCCTTTGCCCAAAATGCCAACCGGCGTGGAGGAGGAAGACGCCATACGAACAGAGGCAGCCCGCAAGCCAAATCCCTAAAAACACAACAAGCGATTCCCGACAGCAGGAGACATACCGGGAGAAATCGCTCAGAGGAAGTGTAGATCGGGTAGGGGTGGAGGTCGGCTTCGAAGAAGAGCCTCAACGGACAGCTAAAGTGGCCGGAACCAGCAACAGCCACTCCTGGTGAACAGTAGAGTTGCGAACAGCTTTGAGAGCAGAGGATGAACAGTGCAGGTCTATTTTCTCTTAAATACCCAAATACAATTTGACTCTGAATTTACTTTCATTTTCCTGGCTTCTATTACTCATCGTAGATTGCAAAAATAAAAAACAAGATATTGCCCTAAAAAAAGAGGGGAATCTACCAAACCTACGAATTATCTAACTAATTAAAAGATACACAAAATGTCATGCTAACTAAGTATAGAAAGTAGATCTTCCGTAATAAAAAAGTAAATCTATCAAATCTACCTATTATCCCTAATAAATCACAAGAGATACACAAAATATCATGCTAACTGAAAAACAATTAGTAGATCTTCCCCAATATAATAATGGGATAATGACACAAACGATCTTTAAACTTTGGCTCAATGTGCAATATGATCCCTGAATTTTTAATTTGTTCAATGTAGTTCCTAGAGTTTTTGTATATGTTCAATGTAGTCCTTGAACTATATAAAAATATTCAATATAGTCATTTCATAATTTAATATCAGAGACAATATTTAATATTTTCATATAGTATAAAATGAACATGTATAAAAAAATTCAAGGATTACATGAAACGAATTAAAAGTTCATGGATTACATTGTACATCGAACTAAAGTTTAGGGGCCATATTAAATAAATTAAAAATTTAGATATCATATTACGCATTGAGTGAAAGTTCATGAGTAATTTGCATCATTTTCCCTAAAAAGAGTGTCAGAATTCAGCAATTCACATTGCATAAAATGATTATCGCAGCAAACCAAGTAAACACCTTCATTAGACAAAAAATAAAGACCTCAAAGACTTTACTTAACGAGGGATATTTGTCTCGTAAAAGTGAAATTATCTCCATGAATATCGATGTTTTTATTCTTGCAATAATTCTGAAAAACTTAACGATGGCCCATAAACAAACGAACTCCTCCGTCGTACCCTTCACATTGTAGTCGATTCACCTACGTTCGCACCCATTTTGAATCATCCTTTCAGATATTGAGAATATACAAATAACTCGCGAGATTTCTCAAAATACAATGGCAGAGACGACGCACAATGTTGCTCTCACGTCAATCATCAACTTGTCAGAGTACAGCTTCCAACCACATTTCTAAAACTCAATCACGAGTAAGAAAATCGAAACAAACCGAAATTGCGATAACGTAAAACGTAGCTAGATTCATGACGCAATCACAGTAAAAAGGAGTCCACAAAACTTCTCCACGTCAATTGAAGCCAATCTAAAATAATTAAACCAAAACCTAGATTGCACACATCGAAGTGAACCTTACCAAAAATAGAGAGAATTAAAGTGGACCAAGTGAGGTGTGATGACGAACTTGTTGGAGGGACGCCATCGAAAGAAGGCCCAGAAGTTGCAGAGGCTGAAAGATATGGTACGACCATGATAGACGTTGCTAGGTTACCCCAAGAGACTGACACGAGTGTAGAAATTGTGCTCGATCGCCGTGTCGGAAACAGCTGGGGATTTAGCATCATCAATGGCACGTCAATGTGATCATCTGTGCATCAGAAAGAGAAAGAGGAGTCAACTAATGAACCGTAGTTGCCGATGGAGCTTTGGAGGTGACGATGGAGGCGTCGTGCTGGAGGCGAAGGAGGCTTGGGACCTAGCAATTGCGATCGGTAGGGCTCTTGGGGGAGGTGACGTGCCAGAGATAGATCTAAGCTTGAGACCCAGTAGTTGCGACCAACGAAGGCTCCTTGGGGAGGCGGGTGCAGTGGGGATGTATTGGAGAAAGGGGGAGAGAGAGTGTGTGTCTTGGTTGCTCTTCTCTGAGAGACGAAGTAAAAAGCCCATGAAAACTGAAAAGAGGAGAAAGAGTTTTACCCGGGAGATTAAATGTCAACATTTACTGTTGCTTGTGCTTAGTCCTTTTTCATTATCGCCGTAGTCTACCAGCCAGAGGAGAAAGAAAAGAAAGCCTCTTATTTTAATTTTTTATTTTCCATCCGATCGACATTAAAGGACATGTGTCGCCTTTTGAGTGGAGCTAACAAGGCTCACGCACGCCATATGGACTAATGACATGTGATTACAAACCACTGAATATTTTCTCATCACGTCAACGACTACTCAAGGCCTATGCGATTAGAGTTGCAGTCAATGAGTTTCCTTTGAATATACATCTTAGGCTCCGACTATTTTGCAGATAGCATTTTCCTCATTTTTCAGCATTTGGTTCGTTTAGAAAAACAAGTCAATGAAAAATATTTCCTTAGTCAATGGAAGCCTATGCTTAAATTCAGAAAAATAATTTTCTCTTTAAAAAATTGAAAAGCATTTTTCAAAATATGACTAGACATCGGCGTTTAAACTCAAAACTCGACACTTAAGCATTTAAACCTCAATGTTGAGTCCTGGCGATCATGACCAGGTCTTTGGTGTCTAGGCATGGGCCCATTGATGCTAGGCCTAAAGGCCTGGTGCCCATACTTGATGTCTCGGCACTTGAGTTCGGGCCCAAAAAAGCCATGCTCAGCTCCCCAATGCTCAAGATGGTAAAAGAAGCATGTTATATTGATCTTTTCTTGCTATCTGCAACTTCTCAAGCTTCTACACGACTTGCTGCAAACCTCAAAAGGCTATCATTTAAGCTAACAGATTAAATGAGCCCAAGACCCTCAGAAACAATGATGCAACGCAAGTACCTTCTTCCTTTTCTTACAGCTAGGCTAGGGTTTGCTTTGTTTCTATGACTTTCACTTTCGCTGAAAGTGAACTGAATTTTATTATATATATTTATAGGTCAATCCAAATGGATGGTTTCAAACTTATAATCGAACCTGTACTTAACGGTTTCAAGAATGCTAACCGTTGGTTCTGAGCGGTTCATGGTTCCTTTGCATACCCTCAATACGTAGGGTTGTTAAAAAAAGCCCGGCTTGGCCAACTTTTTTCGGTTCAAGTCTCCTCTAATTTGAGTAAGAGCTCTAAAATTCAGGTGTTAATCCCTGTATCGGGCCGAGTTGGGCTTTTTTGATAGCCTGGACTGTGACTCGAAAAACCCTAGATGGTAGAGACTCGTCCATAAATCAAACGCTCTTTCTCGTCTCTCTCGTCCTCCGCTTTGACTCTCCTCCACGAACACCCTCACTCACCTCCACCCAGAAATCAAACGTATAAATCATTTAGCGTGTCCTTCTTGACTATAGCATCAAAGGTTGCATTTAGCATAGGAGGTCGTGTGCTTGATGTATTTCATAGCTCCTTGACCCCAAGCATAGTGAAGGCTTTTATATATGCTCAAGATTGTTTATGATCTGTGACACTTTCGTGTTTGATTAAGGAGGACTTAGAAGAACTTGAAATCTTTAAGTTAGGTGAAAATTTTTGTTGTAGAATATTTATACTCTTCTATATTTGAATAGATACGTTAGTTCTCATTTTTATTGTGAACTTAATGTAAAGTTGCTAGCTACGACCATTGAGCCAAACTCGAAATTGACTTCTCAAGATGATTGAGTCAAAGGTTGCATTTAGCATAGGAGGTCGTGTGCTTGATGTATTTCATAGCTCCTTGACCCCAAGCATAGTGAAGGCTTTTATATGTGCTCAAGATTGTTTATGATCTGTGACACTTTCGTGTTTGATTAAGGAGGACTTAGAAGAACTTGAAATCTTTAAGTTAGGTGAAAATTTTTGTTGTAGAATATTTATACTCTTCTATATTTGAATAGATACGTTAGTTCTCATTTTTATTGTGAACTTAATGTAAAGTTGCTAGCTATGACCATTGAGCCAAACTCGAAATTGACTTCTCAAGATGATTGACGAAATTGGAGATTGGTACTTGTTAAAAAATGTTTTTATTTTCATTTGCAGCATGATTTTAGAATCTGTTTCAGACTGCTAATTACTAGACTATTACGATTGTTAGCTGATGAATTATCTTTGATTAGTACCTCGATGTGCATGACCTCAATGTTTTTATTCTGCACTACCCTTTTTTACTACTATATCCAGAAAAGAAGGTATTGTACCTGCCTTTGTGCCCTACCTTTTATTAGATATTGCAGGTAGAAATGTTGCATGCCATCCATCATTTTTCTTATGTTCTGGACTATCCTTTGCAGCAGGGGCGGTGTTTGGTTGGACCTTTGGATAGGAATTCACCAGCCATTCGTTGCAACTCTACCGATTGGATACCATGGCTGCGCAAGTTCTTGGAGTAGTGGGTGAAAAAAAACTGAAGCCTTCGTTTTACTTCCTTTGGATAAGATCGAGATGGAGTTGTCTTGTCAATCGTGGATGTTATCGTGGCTACATCTTTTGAAGTCTTCTGGATTTAGACTTCCAGACTCTTGGCTTTGCTAATTTATATGATGAAAAGTTGCTCATTTTTGTGGAGACTGCATTGTCAGAGCTAGTTCTATGATTAAATATTTATGACGTGAGAGTACATGATCAAGTAGCTTCTGTGTTCAGAACTTTGGTTGGGCGTTCTAATAAATCTGTGGAATCAACAAGTAGAAGTTTCAGAAATAAGAAAAAGAGAAACAAACATAGGCAATAGCACTAAGTTTTAATTTAGTTGAGATGCGTGATGCTTAGACCCATAAGTGATTTCTTGGGAAATTGCTTCTTCTTGGGTGAGATTTGAATTTTAAGATCTGTTAGTGTCCGTGTTATTCACAACAATATGTCAACCCCTAAATGTTTGAGCTTTTGACTAAATGAAAAAGAAACCAAGAAGAGTTTTAGAATATCAAATTTGGCTAAAAACGAAAGTCAAAGCAGTGCGTATCTTCTCCAGGTACTGAATATTCCTGGTCTTGCGTACCTGAGTCGTTGAGTGTTTACCAATCCGAAAGTATAGATTAAATGATGAAGCAAATCGTGTTCATATTCCTTAATCTGTACCTCAAAGAAAACCAAAAATCGATGACCCCATTTGCAAACCTCTTCCCCGAAGCAAAATGGTACTGATTTGTAGTGGATGTTTCGTGCCTAATATTCTAGCTTCGGGTGTCAACTACACAAAGTCAAAATTACGAGAACCAGCGTGAGATTAGAAAATTAGTTTTATGGGAAGACTTTTTATTTGTCAAACCCCTGAAGTGCGTCATCAATCATGCTGATTTTAAGCTGGTTCTGTCCCTCTCCACACGAACTTGCGGATGGCCAAATGAATAATATATCTGCCAGCAAAACAGGGAGAACAACAAAAACAACAAGACGCGAACTTGCATATGACAAAATGAAAATGATATCTGCCAGCAAAAAAAAAAAAAAAATTTCTTTTCCCTTTCTCTCTCTCCTCCCTCACCTATCATGTGTAAAAAGAAAAAAAAGTTACAGAAACCATGTAGCTAATATGTATCTAAAATACGACTACCTGTCTCATGTAGATTGCATAAATGGTTATAGTTTCTTGTCCACAAGAAAGAAGTTAGAAAGAACCAGCAAATGACAACTGGGAAAAGGAGGCCGTTACAAACTGCGAAGACCATCTGGTCACGGGAGCAGCTAAGAAAGAACCAACGAATGACGACAACTCGGAAGAGGAGACTGGGCAAACCGCAAAAGGAATGATTTGCTCCCGCGAACGGCTCCTTAATGTCCCATGACAACTTCTTTAATTGGTGTTTCTTTTGACCGACTTTCTTTACCATAATCCAAGATATCTGTTAAAATGTTTTAATAATAAACCGCCTTTTCATATAATAACTTTAAGCTTTTAGAATAGTTAACAGTAATCTCAAAAAATCTCACATAATATCAAAATTAGTGACATTACATCCAATCTCACATGAGAGGGGAAGTGTTAAAATATTTAAATAATAAATTATATATTCATATGATAACTTAAATTTTTTAAAATAATTAGTAATGATCTTTAAAAATCTTATAAGGTATCAAAGCTGATCATGAGTTCAAGTTTTTCTACCAAGCCTTACCATAATAGCACCCTCTTACCATCACGTTAAAAAGCAGGGTTTACTAAAATAATACCGCCAAGTGTGAAATAAATAAATGGGTTTTAATGGAATTGCACACGAGAGAAAAAACAAAAATCTCTCCCCATTTTGATTGTTGTCCTCCCAGTAAGAAGCCATTTTCATCATTTTACAAATATAGAAAAATGAACAAAAATCAATTCCATTATAAATCTATACGAGCTGCCTTTTCCAAGGCTCTCCAACTTGCTGATACATAGTTGGGTATGATCTTTGGTTTGTTCTTTCCTCTTCCTGTTCAATATATCTTATAGTAACGAGTGGATCAAGTTTTCTGATTGGGGTTGGGTCTTGCCTTGCCTTTCTCCATCCATGCATTCATACTGACGACTAACGAAGACACAAAAGAACAAAAAAATGCTACGTGGAATTGTCCTAACTTTTTTTATTTTACGTAGGCACCCGAACGAGCACATCGAAACTTCCAGGAAATATTCATCACGACCTGCGAACACGCCGCACGACTAACCTATAAATTTGATCAGTCCACCACATCTCTCCCACTCAAGCAAGACCAACCCTCATCTCTCTCTCTCTCTCTCTCTCTCTCTCTCTCTCTCTCTCTCGAAAGTGCACCGCAAAGAAAGCACGATGGCTTGCATGCAGGAAGAGAAGGAACCAGCAGTGAGGAGTCGAGAGGTGCTGCTTCTTCCTCCCAGGCGTGGCCACATTAAGCGTCTCTTATTCGCCCGCCTGTTCCGAAGCATTAGAGCCCTCGTCGCTAAAATCTTGGGCTCTCTTCTCGGCCGCGACTCGACGCCCGCCCCCACGTCGCCTCTCGTGTCTTCGCTTACCCGCTAGGTTTGTAAGAAGAAATCGCCCCTCGACCCGCTGCATGATGTCGATCGGTTGTGGCGTTCGGTTCCTGAGATCTGTGTATCTGTTCTGCTTTCTGTAATAGTTCCGAGCGGGAAAAATGGCTACGTGTTATTTCGTCCAATGTTATGTTATTTCGTCCGACATCTTCTGCTGCTTTGTCTTCAATCTTTTCACCGGCTCTGCCGGACGTCGTTGCTCGGAATTCTCGGCGACACGAGCGACCAGTTCTGGAAAGTGACGTCATCCTATGTTTCGGTTCCTGTACATGAGGAAAACATAAATAATATATATTGAAGTCTTTTCTTCTGATAAAATATTGGGTTCCACCTGCACATCCTGGGGCCCACTCTTCTCTCTCTGTTTTTTTTATTTTTTTTATTTTTTCATCTTCTCCCGGCCACCTCCGGAACGGCACCGTCTCGCCGTCGCTCGGGAAGTTGACCTCCCTCACTCACCCTCGCCGCGCGCGATTCTTTCAATGAAGAAGGCATCAATTTATTTACAAGCAGAGAAAGTCCCTCGAGCGACGTCGCGGCGCACCAGCCGCCGGGGAGCTCCCCAGCGAGGGAATAGCCCGCGCGGAAGAACGCCAGGTCCTAGCAGCTCCCTATCTCGGCCGGGGATCTCGCCACTCAGGTCGTTGCCCGACGAGTCGAGCGAGCGGACAGGGTGCCAACTGATGGGGTTTGTGGCGTCACAGATCGGCAACGGGATTGCGCCCGCGAGGTGGTTGTTGCCGGTGTTGAAGTGGGTCAGGTTTCCACTTAATCTGGAAGATCGAAGGGGGAGGGGGGGGGGGGGGGGATGACGCCGCCGAAGGCGTTGTTGGAAACTTCATGGTCTGGACGGCGCTGTCCCACCGGGAAAGGACGGGGATTTCGCCGGAGAGCCCGTTGAAGCCGATGTCGAGGACTCGGAGCTCGGCGAGGGCGGCGAAGAAAACGGCGGACAGGGGGCCGGACAGCCCGTTGTGCGAGAGGCTGAGGTGGGTGAGGGAGGTCAACTTCCCGAGCGATGGCGAGACGGTGCCGATCAGGAGGTGGCCGGGGAGAGAGAGGCGGAGGACGGATAGACGGAGGCAGAGAGAAAAGCAGGAGATACAAAGGAAAGAAAATGAAAAGAAAGTGGGACACGCATGTACACGTGGCGACAAATTGGTGGACTAATGTATGTCTGACTGGACACTACTCGAGGACCGATGACTATCATGTGTCAAAAGCTTGTAATTCGATCCACGTTTTCCCCCCTTACGCGAGAATTGATGACAGTGAGCTTTGATGAGGAAATAAATGTCGATTTCTTCGATTGTCGAGGTCGAACATGGCGCTCACCTTGATCGATGCCACGATCACAATCCACGATCACAATCTTCAAACTGTATCTCCAACACTCTTCGTTAGATTTCTCTCTCCTTGTCTTTGCCAAGTTCGTGCAGATTACTTCTCATTTTCTCTCTCTCTCATTTTCTTTTTTTCTTTTTTGGGTTCACGAAGCTTCGATCTTTCATACCCAGTTCTGAAATTTCCCCTTTTTGCTTGCGCCGTTCCAGCCTTATTCGGTGCCCTCTCATGTATCCGTCATTCTTTGTGTCATCTGTGTGAATCGGGATTGATGGAAGTGCTGCTACTTGCTTGGGTGGGTACAATTGCCAATGTGATTTGCGTTGGGGAGTGGTGGGTTGGGACGTGATCTGGATGGATTGGTGTGGGTGAACTGAGATGGTCACGTGAGTGCTCGTTTGCGTTGATAGGTGTATGGTTTGGATACGTTTTGATGAATGTGGTTGCGTCTAGTTGATCGTTGTTGTGAAAGTCTGGCTTGATAAAACTATATCATATAGCTGGCGAATTTGATTAGGGAATACTCACCGTGAAGGCCAAAAGTAGTAAATACTAGGTCCATCTGATGTAGCTGTTATGATGTATTTGTTACATTATGTTCATTGTAACTGAACTTCATTGTGCTGGAAAGTGGATGATACGAATGTGATAGGAAGACCTCACGACAGCATTTAATTTATTTGTTGTGCTTGGTTTATCAAACTCTTAATATTGCGCTTATTTCAGCTATGCTTTGAACTTGAAAAAAGCCAAATTTGGTGGGTGTTTCAATTCTATGTTTGATGGCTCCAATCTATGTTTTGCTTGATTCAACTGATTTATTCAAATGTCAAAGGAAGTGGACAAATCAAATGATGCTATGAATCTAATAATTGACTTACTAAAATATGAAGGTGAAGAAGATCTCGAAGAGACACCCAACATGAGCAAGGTACCTAACCCTTGCCCTCTTGGTAAATGAAAATCAATAGTCTGGCTTCATTTTCATAAAGGACAAATCAAGAATGGGAAAATTGTGTTTAGTATATATTGTGGGGCCAATTATGGTCATTGTATTGATAACGGTACTTTTACTATGTTAAAGCACTTGAAAAGGTGCAACAGGTATCATCACAATTTAGATAAGAAGCAAAATTTGTTTACCGCACATAGAATAGATGGGACTCAAATGACATCGAAGCAAAGGACATCGAAGCATATTGGTATTGGTAGTGCTAATGTATTAACGGCATGGAAATTTGATCAAGATCATTATGGACAAATGCTTGTTCGGATGATCATGATGGATGAAGAACCTTTTTCAATTGTTGAACATGTCGAATTTCATGATTTTATTAATCACTTATAACCTCTCTTCAATCACATCTCACAATTTACTATAGCTAGAGATTACATAAAATTGTATCTTTTGTGAAAAAAAAAAAGTTTGAAGACTCACTTTCACAAATTTAAGTCTAGGGTCGCACTTATGACTGATACATGGAGTCTATTTAAAACTTGAACTATTTATGTCTCACTACACACTTGATTAATGACAACTGGAAATTGCACAAAAAAATCATCAATCTTGCGGTGATGTCTAATCACAAAGGCAATAATATAAGAAAAATGTTTGAGAAATGCACCTATGAGTTGGGAGTAGAGAAAAAAGTGTTCACAATCATTGTGAATAATGTTAGTTTGAATTGAAATTAGGATAGATAGAGAAAAAAGAAGTTGAAAATTATTGGCCTAGATGGAAGTTCCTCAAAATCTTGAAAAACCCTAAACATGAGTCACTGGAAATTACAAACAGGAAAATATCCTTAAAACTTAGTGCATCACATTTATTTATATAAAAGTCATTTTACTTTATCTGTCTCATGATGAATTTGTTCTCTTCAATGCAAAGCCTGAATCTAATGAGAGGACTGTTCCTCATTCCCTCCACTTGAAGAGAAGATCGCTGTGTATGGCCAAAGAAGAAGATGAACGGTATAAGTTTCGGTCTTTCTTCACCAAATATTATTTTCTTTTTCTTTTGTACTTTTTTTTATCTTTGCTTTTCTTTTTAAATTTTTAATCATTTTTCTGATGTGGTACTTGTTGGGCACCATATTGGCACCACATATCTTAACAAAGTAATAAAAAAGCCATACCAACATTTTCCGTAGTCAAGTTGCATGAAATTAACTGGAGGGCTTGATTGCATTATACGAAAATTTTATGACTCAATAGCATTTTTTTTAAAAAAAAATTAGGACTTTTGATACCCTTTTATCTCTAAAAATTTATATCCATAACAAGATTACTATGGGGTTGTTGAACTTCATAATTTGGAGACTACTGCGATGGTGTGATTCTCAATAATGATTTACAAAATCAATTTGTAAATTGAGCTGACAAAATCAATAAGTATGTGAACAAGCGAGCCATATGAAACCAATGTCCGCAAAAGCACAACAATCATTCTCAAAAATTAATTCAGTTTTCGATTCCTCGTAACATTATCAACTTGGAAAGCAAACGCACAACTATGTAAAAAGTTAATTATTGAATGTAAAATAGAAATCACATGGACTCCGAATGTCCATCGCTTCTTCGGATAAAATATGTCAAAAGTCATGGGAGATGGGGCCAAGCAGCAGAAGAAGCTTCAGAGCAAGTTCGGCTCCCCTGCGTTTATTTATAGAACCATGCACGATAACCAGATTCAAGAGTCACCTCTCTCGTTACACCCGAGGGAAAAAAATCCCTCTCTCTTTTAAGTTTGTTTTGATTAATTAAACTCATCTCGTGCTGAGCAAAACATCTGGTGATCTTGATCATACCCCGCGAAGTACGGGAAAGAAAGCGCGATGGATGCCATGCCAGAAGCTGTGAAAGAGAAGGAATTAGCAGCAAGGAGACAAGAGCTGCCGCTTCATCCTCCCAGGCGCGGACGCATAAAGCGTCTTGTGTTCGAATGTTTATTTGGAAGCCTTGAGGCCCTTGTGGCTAGAAGCATCGACTTTCTTCTTGGCCGCAACAGAACCTAGGCTCCCACATAATATCACAAGTCCCCTCTCTTATCTTCGCTTCCTCGTTCTGGTTGAAAGAAAGTAAACCCTAGACCGCTCGATAATGTTAATCGGTTGTAGCATTTGATTCCTAAGTTCCGTGTTAGCGTTCTGCTTCTGTAGCAGTTTCGTGAAGGAAAATGGCTCCATGTTTTTCAACTGATGTACTGCTCTCTTATCCGACGTCTTCTTCTACTTTTTTTCAATCTTCCACTGCTTCAGTAACCATCGCGTCCCAAAGTTCTCGGTGATATGACCGAAAGATTTTGGGAAGCCAGGTCAACCTTTTTTGAATATCTGCACAGATGAAAAAGGATCAATGATATATATATTAGTTTTCTAGGGGCCTTATTTATGTTTGTACCAGTCGCAATCAGCATAAGAAACAGGACCAGAAACCTTCGTGCGGACACGGATCAATTATTTCAATTTCCAATCTGGTACTAGATAACCAACCCAGATTTGCAGAGATGTCAAGTCTGTAGAATTTCTTATCGGATGGAGGAAGCCGACGAGATCGATGTTTCTCTAAAGGGACAAAAGTATCCGACACTCGTCCAATGTCTGGACTCGGTTGACTTTCCTCAAAGCACACCAATCGGTAATAATAACGAGATCTATGAGTGACCTTAGTGGCCAGCCAGTGCAGCTTAAGTACAAATTGGTGGGCTTGTATGGACCTGTGCGGTCGGTCACGACTCCTAATTTTCCCATGGATAAGGAACCCATGAGAAGCCAAAAACCCAAATAAAATATTATTTCTTTATAACTTAAATAATCCACTATTTCGGTGCCACTGCGCGGAATTTTTTTGGTCCAAGTCTTGTCGGCTCACATTTCAGATTTCTTTGATATTATTAATGAAGCTAAGAGAGCAGTATTTAATGCATGTTTTTAAGAACTAGCATCAACTATCTAGAGTTTACTTGGAAGGGGATGCTGCAGGATAGTTCATGTAGTTAAACAGAGACCAAAAAGAGAGAGAAAAAAAACCAAATGAGGGCATTAGCTTATAAAATTTATACCCACAATAAGATGACTATCAAAGTGCTTTACTACCCATAATTTGAAGGTTACTATAATGGTGTAATTGTCAAGAATCATCTACAAAATTGATTTATAAAATGGCCTCACAAAGTAAACAAGTACGTGAACAAGTGGGTCATATCAAATAAGCATACATAGAACATCATAGATCAATTTCACAAACTCAATTGGAATTTTCATTTCTTGTGTGAATACAAATCAAACTCAAAAAGCAAATGCACAACTAAATGAAAAACAAGATTTATTGAATACGAATGTACATGACTTATTAGAATAAAATAAAATGATAGTCATAGGAAGGGCTCAAGCAACGGGTTCGAGATGATGAACCTAATCAATGCTATAGTGGAGATGAAGCATTAAGGGACGCCTTTAGAAAAAACTCCATTTCAAATCCTTTTAGGAAGGTTCCACTTTGACTTTATATATAGAATATTTATTCACATCGGAATTAAGAATCATTCTCTCTCATAAGTCATTTGAGTTATCTGAATCTAGAACGCGGATCTAGGATATTCTTTTCTAATTCCAAGACATAGTAAAAAGTATCCGATCGGTGCAGATCCTTTTCGATGGACATATTTGTCAACATCGTATGATCGACAATCTGAAAAAGGCCCTCACATTTCCCAATACAAATCCAGGTTTAAACCTTTTTGGTTTTGTCATGTTCTTTTCTATAATTAAATAAGAGGAAGGAGAACAATAAGGAAGGGCTGAGAATGACGATGAGAGACTTTGGTCTCGTTTGTAAATTTGTGGGGAAAAAGATGCTTTAAACCCGACTTAATCATGAGATACACAAGTATAATCAGAGGATAAGAAAGTAGCCGTTTGGTGGAATAATGGGAAAATTTCCCCATCAACTGAAGGATTATGAGGATCAATATGCCCTCACCTTTTTGATTTCTAATCATTTCGTGAGTCACTAATGGAAAAAGGTATTTTATTTTCTATTCGTTGTTTACGTTTGATTTGTTTTCACAAATAATCATATTATTTCTTAACTTTTTTAGCTTGCAAGGCTATTTCACCTAGTATCTTACAAGTGATTCGGTGCTACGCTTTTGGACATGCCTAGGTATTCTATACACATTCACAAGGATCACGAAAGACCCATCCTTAATCTCAAAGAGCAGCGGGGTTGATTGAAAGTTGACATCCGCATGAAAATAACCTTAGCTGTTTGGGCCAACATGGTCTAGATTTGGAACTGGTCTACTAACAGATCCATCAAAGTGCTTAGAGTTGACATGCCCAAGTAATTTTTCTCTGCACGTCCTATTCTCGCTATCGATATGAACAGCTAGCTACTTGCAAAAAATCAAACTACCCACCATCCCCACAATGTGATATGTGGAAAATAAAAGATTTACACAGCCCATATATCCTATATTAATGCGAAATAATATTACCCATCTCGATGTCAGCATCTGTAGAAAGAGGTTGTACAGCATCGCGCCTAAAATCTTTCCATAAAAAATTTACGGTGATCTTCAGAATCGTTGTTTCTAAACATATAATTCTGGTAGGCGGTTCAGTTTTTAAAGAAGAACCAACAAATGACTAAGGAAAATGAGGCGACGCAACTGCAAACTGCAAAGAATGATCTGCCACATGTGCGCAGGTCGTCAATCTGCATTCACAACTTTTTCTTTTGGTGTTTCTGCTAACAACCTTCTTTTCGAACTATTCGAGATGTACGTAAAGTGACCAAGGGGAGGATAAATTTTCTGTTTTTTAGTCATAACATCAGGCATTTCGAATTTTGATTTGAATTTCATGAAAGCCTGCAAATAGTCTCGTCCCTGGACATCAAAAGAGAGAGAGGCCGGAACCCAAATTGTCCTGACATTATGTATTAAAGTAGGTGATTCATCGGAATTGACTTCTGCGACTAAATACATCAAGCACTCAGCTACTGCAAAAGTATTAGAAGTGGCTCCTTTGGGCAAGTTCTTCAGTTTTTATTAGAGGGGACAAGTCTTATGGTAATTCCGAACAGGAAATTTCACAAATATAGAAGGAAACCAGTAACTTTGCTTCACACAAAACAGAAAGTACACAAACTTTCTTGAAATTCAATTAACAACAAAATATAAAGACATAAAGATGCAATGCCTGAATTTAATCGGCGATACAGATCTAGAAACTATAGCTAAAAAAAAAACATCGGAATTAAATCAATGATGTGATTTTGGAAACACAACTAAAGTGCAAATGTTTGTTTGTTGCGGTGCCTTGAGTAGTGGAACACGTGTTTATAATGCTTACAACATAACTTGAGAGCAGTTCTTCTTCTGCAATTTTATCCATCTATATATATATATATATATATATATATATATATATATATATATATATATATATATATTATCTCTAAACGATCTCATCTCCAAGTGTCTACTCACTTTAACATTGCACATTGATCTGTAGTACTTGTTTGTTCCATATTTTCATCCTCGGTGGTATGATCAACCGATCTTGGAAAGTCAAGTCACCCTATTTCCAATTCCTGCACGTAACAATACAAGTATGCATATAAATAAATATATATATTTATCATTATTTTTTGTTTGTGTCAATTAGCACGAGGATTGACAGTTCAGTACAAGGAAAAGGACCATAACCCATTATGTGGACACGTAACAATCACCTTAATTCCAATTGGGGCTTGAGGAAGACGATGAGATCCGATTATCATCACCCCCAAGAAACGAAAAATTTGATACTGCCGAATCCCGATACCATTAATTAATCACCCATGGATAAAGTTCCCTTCCTCATGCGGTCGATGGGACCCGAAAGGTCGAAAGCTACTCCATAGCCATGGCACTACTGGACTTCCCAGATTTTATTTTCAAGCGAAAATGGTGATTGGAGACTTCCATCTAGTGTCTCGGGCAGAGATGGGAAAAAAGCAGAAGCATCCAATGGCTGGGATTTCTCTTCGACGAGACATCGGCGAGGGCGCTCCTTCGACAGCAACGAATCTGACCTTTCGGAGAGAGTACAAGGATGTTACTTATCGAAAGGCCTCAGGGACCATTGGAAAAGTGTCCCCTTTTTCACCAGGGACATTTGAAAAAATTATGTCTCTGTCCACGGTAAAATACGGCAGAAGCCAATGTTTCCAATGGTGGTAATTTGTCCTCCTTTCTACGGTGTCTTCACTTAGCCTGTTACTACTTGGTGATGATGGTTTTGTGTTTTGTAGTAATTTTGACGTGGTGCGCGGGAGATGGCTTTATCTTCCTATTGATGCTCTTTCTTCTACATGTTAATCATTTTTTTAACTTATTTTTATAATGCGTTTATTTTAATTCATGATAGTATTGGTATTTTCTATAATATCTTCGAATTGACAATTTATTTCAGAAACCTTACTAAACAAAAGGAACCTTGTCCCACAAGAAAAACTATTATGCTCTAAATGAAAGTGACTTCTACCATCATTTTCAGAAAGTTATTTAATCATCGACCTTTATATCAAAGACTAATCCTTTTTTTTTTTTTATTAACAATTGTGAGTGAACAAATTCTATCGGTGGAGTTGCTTAGTTTCTTGGGAGGGACTTAGTGGTCGAATGAAAATATAATATTAAATTGTCTTAACAATTTCTTAACTTATTCAGTTTTCCAAGTATAATATCAAAGATTTTTCCGGTGTAGTGAAAGGAAGAAGTCCCACATCAGATGGCTAGAGTTAAAGGAAGCAACTTATAATACTAGTTGGCCATTAACTTCATGGCTTAAACTTTTTTGAGCGGGAGGTTAATCTATGTACATCATCAATGGGCTCAACTTATGGGCTCTCTCTTGAATCTTCTCCTCATGAAGTTCTTGTCGTTACGTGAGGCATGACTTGTGCAATCTTGGATGCTCTAATAATACGATCTTGCATTCGTTCTTCATTTCATGCGACACATAAGTTGGTCCATGAGAATAACTCAGATGAGTTCCGTCCCAGATATAATTCGTTGGGGTTATACATATGAATTATTGAATGAGACAGCAGAGAGAGATGAGTCGGTCAAAAGTAGTTTTGATCCCACGCCTAAAAAGAGAAGGGGGGGGGGGGGTGGTTCGGTGGGTGTTTTGGGCCCCGGAACCAAAGTTAAACGAGATAAACGGAAAAACCTCTTTGAGGTATGCAATGACGATAGCTACACCGTAATCGAGCACTTTGGTCTTAATTAATTCTAATAAACTTTTGGGTATGGATATGTTTATTTGTCCGGTAATTCTGGGAGCACATAGATCGTTGTGGAAAAACTTATTAAAACAGTGCTACACGTGTGCACAATTCAGTTCTCTAAGATTAGGTAATTACATATTTCATGTAATTCTTTTGGTCGGGCATGACATTATAAGTTATAGTTGTCGACCTCTTTTATCACTTTTTAACTATTCCTCTGTTTGCTCAAAAAAAAAAAAAAAAACTATTCCTCTGTTTCGATGGTTTGCTTAATACCGTGGCCCAAATGGAATTGGAGCAAAGTTGAAGCATGATGGCCCAAATAACCTCTAGTTTGCAAAAGGGCAGTTGAGTTGTGGCCACTGACACTGGGCCGAAGCGGTTGGGCTGACGCCAAGCCTTGGCACGGATGCCGAGCCTGCATCAGAACATGTCTGAAAAAAAGTCAGTTGGGAGAGAGAGAGAGAGAGAGAGAGAGGGAGAGAGGGAGAGGGAGAGGGGAGGGTCATCCGCTCCGACCACCGCTTCGTATCGCTTGAGGAGGATCATCCCACCGCGGCTGGAGATGGCGATGGTTCAATTGCTATTGTCAAGCGCGCACTCAAGATTACGAGAGTGAGAAAGAGAACCAAACCTTCGTTGAAGGTGGCTCCGGGTCCGACATGTCACCAACAACCACATCGCCGGTGATCGTCACTAGGGGCCACCACCGACGGGGCTGCAAGCCTGCGACGACACTTTCATTTGTGTTTTTTTTTTTTTTTTTTTTTTTTTTTTATCGTAGATTTATTAAACCTTTTAGATACTTTGGACAAAGATATATTTTAGTCTTCTCTTATTTTGGTTTTTCCCCGATAAACTTACTATATAAACTTTTTAGGTTGCATTTAGGCTTTCTTTTTTGTATTACATGCTAGGATTAAGTTAATTTTTTTATTTGCTAGCTGAGCTTAGAATTAACTTATCATCACCTAGATTAAAAAATTTCATTTATTAGGCTAGTATACGTTTATTTTAATGCATAGCTCACAAGGCCTTATCTCGAGACTTTATAGTAAGGTCTTATATAGTTTTGTCCAAAAAGCCTCAAGTTATTTCCCGTTTTCTTTCTTTTGCCGTTTTTATTTCTTTACTTTGTTATTGACCATTTAATTTTATTGTTCGCGTACTTATAGATGATAATATAGATTTATAGGCTTTTAGGAATAAAAAATAAAAAGAGATTGCATGAAATCAAGTGTCAGTCATTAGGGCTTGAGAGAGCCCATATAAATGTAAACATCATCTAGAAAGAGGGTTGTTTGTTCCAACCTAGCAATCCGTTAGACCCCTCAAGGTCTGTCTCAAGAGGGTCTTGACACAACATTTCCATAGTTATGGGAGGAAATTACTAAGAATTGGAAAGCGGTTGGATTGGGTATAAGTTAGGTTCGAATATGAATCGCTAAAATTGTATTATATACAAATAAATCAATATAAAATAAATGGGTCAATTTTTGTCATATTTATTTTTGACCCTTTCAAACTCAATTCCCAATTTGACGATGCTTTCTCAACTTAAGTATTTTTATTAAAAGGGTCGAAAGTGACTTTATTACATACCCTCCTTTTTGGGCTTTTTCACTTTGGAACCCATTTTGACATAATTTGACATGATATTAACCCACTCCAATACATATGAGTTCAAATATGGGTTTGTGACCCATTTTTGACACCCCTACTTGCATGCTGCAATTAAGGAAGCCTTTTGGGTTTTGCTCAAGAGGACCCTCCGATGCTGGGGTTGATTTAGGGCTATTGTAATGCCAGAATCGTCATCGCTGGTTTGTGTCAAGTGAATGGCAACTGTGGGAGCACTCATTTTTTGTGCCGTTTACCGAGCTTCGGCTCCCAATTTGGAGAATATCCAATCAACTTCCAATGATGACTCTTCTCATGCTTGTCCTTCCGATAGTGGTCACATTTAGGTTTTCTTGACTATGTATTTTCTACTCTTCCAACCAGAAAAAGGGAAAACTTGACCTTTTCTTCCCTTCCTCAGATAATTAATTGTTGCCGCTCCTCCTGTGTGATCATAAAATAAACTTTACCAAAGGACAGGAGTGGCTCAAGGTTGAGTATTTGCATTGAGGCCCAAATGAAACTGGGGGATTTTCTCCACCTCCTTCGTTTTCGCATACTTCGTAGCTCCAACACGTGTACATTATGGGACATCATTATAGTCATTGACTTTATCCCATAAAACCTTCAACTTAGCACAGGTTTCCACGATCAAGACCGCTCCTTGTTGTGGTGGCCCAATCTCGATTTTGACGTCGTGGATGCAAGGTCCAGACATTTGAGTAAATCTCCCCTTTGGCTCATCCCACATTGCCTTTCTACATATGCCAAGGTTCCCTGTAAACTCTTTTTTGGGGAATTGAAAATTCATGAAAATTATCATGGAATTACAGACGTTGTAGGCATCAAATTCGAGTGCTGTTGGATTCAGTCTAGTGATCAGCCAATAAACTCAACTTTTTTTTCTCCTGCAATGTGTTTATCATCGCCTCTAACCATGATGTATAGTTGTCTCGGGTAATCATGCACGAAAATACGCTTCCAAGATTATTGGAAGTGTTGAGATAAGGTGGTGAGGAAGGGTCCATCCATCTCATTCTTGTCAATGCTTACTTAGCCATATCACGAAGGACGGGGAACATGCCTAGTGTATTTTAATCTCTTTGCTATGATACCATGAGAGAATTCGTAAGTGGCTTCTATTACTTGTCGTGGAGTTCAAATATAAATACAAGATAATGCTCAATAAAAAAAAAAGAAAAAAAAAAGAGGAAAATCTACCAAATCTACCAGTTATCTAATTAATTATAAGAGACACAAAATGTTATGCTAACTAAATATAGAAAATAGATCTTCCCAAATAAAAAAGGAAATCCACCAAATCTACCTATTATTCCTAATAAATCATAAGAGATACACAAAATATCATGCAAAAACAGGTGGTAGATCTTTCCCAATATAATCATGGAATAATGACATAAACAATTCTTAAATTTTGGCTCAATGTGTAATATGATCCCCGAACTTTAACTTAATATTTAATGTGTTCCATCAACATTTAATTTGTTTAAAATAATCTCTAGAGTTTTTGTACATGTTCAACATGGTCCCTAAACTATATGAAACTATGAAATATAATCCTTCCATAATTCAAGATCAAGGACAACGTGTGGGAACTAAAATGAACATGTGCCAAAAATTTAGGGATTGCATTTACATTGAATAAATTAAAAGCTCATAGACCACATTATATATTTTTGGTTAAAGCTTATAAACTATATTGAATAAATTAAAAATTCAGGAATCACATTGTATATTGAGTGAAAGTGCATCATTTTCCCTATAATCATATAAAACATGTGCTGTTAAATAAGAAAGGGAGATCATATGGACCCTGAGTATCCATGACTTATCAGAATAAAATATATGGAAGTCATGGGAAGGGCCAAGTAACGGATTCGAGTTGACGAACCTGATTAGTATTGAGGAGGAGATGAAGCATCAATTGACGCAGTTAGATAGATAGCCGTTTGGGATCCTCCAGGAGCCATATATAGAGAAAATCCACTCACACCAGTATGCAGAATCACTCTCTGATTACAAACCGGAAATCGGTTGGTTAGCCATGCATGTCAACGTCGTCTGATTAACAATATACGAAAAGGGCCTCACAGTTCCCATTACAAAACCTGCTAGGTCTAAATCTTTATATATTTTTCTGATACGTTTATAAAGGAGGGAGAATGATAAATAAAAAATGCTGTTGATAATAATGATATGAGACATTGGTCGCATTTGTAAATTTGTGGCAAAAGAATATTTAAACCAGTAACTTAATCGTGATTTACCATGTATAATAATAGGACAATGAAGTAGCTGTTGGTTGTAATGACAGGAAATTAACCCCATCAACGGACCGATTAGGCCCCCAAACCTTTGATTTTAAGCATTTCCGTAATCAGTAACGGCCAAAGTGCGCAAACTTTTTCTCGTGCGATTTCTATGTTGAATAGTTAAACCATTTATTCTCTTATAGCTTGTAAAACCATTTCAGGTAGAACGTTAAGAGTGCTCCGGGACCACGCATTTAAACGTGCCCAAGTGTTGTAGGCGTGTCGGCAAGGATCAAAGATGAAGACTCGGTTCCAATCGTAAGTGAAGTAGGATCCGTTGAAAGTTCACAAGCCATAAATAAAATTAAAAAACAAAAAAAAAAACAAAAAAAACCAAAGTTTTTTGGGCTCTAGACTTGCAATTGGGTTAATAATCGATCGATGGCAATAATAAGAGTCGACATGCTCATGTAACCGATTCGTACATGTCACCCGTTTCTCACCATTTCGGAGTTAGTGACATGCTAAAAATAAAATCACCCACCATCGCCTCGCTTTCAAATATGGGATGTGTGAAAAGAACTAATGTTCATCCTAGAGAAAACTACCCATCCCGACTGTGTTAGATGCAGGATCTAATAGTTTTCCATCAAAGAATTAGAATGATCTTTAGAATCGCAGATTCTCTACATGGTTATAGTTTCTTTTCAACAAGAAAGAACTAAGAAAGAACCGATGAATGACAACTTAGAGAAAGGAGGCCGTTGCAAACTGCAAAGATCATCTGCTCCCGCGAGCAGCAGACGGCAAACGGCAAAAGAATCATTTGCTCTGGCGGGCACCTTGTTAATGTCCTTAGACAACCTTTGTGTTTGTGTTTGTGTTTCTGTGACTAACTTTCTTTTAGAATAATCCGAGATATCGAGCAAGAGAGAGCAATGCTGACAGCCAACAAGGCAAGAAGGCAAGAAAGAAAACGTAAGAGAGAGGCCGTGATGTGAAATGTCCTAAAATTGTTTATTTTACGTAGGTACCGGAACCGAGCGCATCGAACTTTCCAGGAAATATACATCACGACCAGCGACCATGCCGAGCGAGTACGACTAACCTATAAATACGAACATCACATTTCTTCCCAACTGAGCAGGACCAGGCTTCATCTCTCTCTCTCTCTCTCTCTCTCTCTCTCTCTCTCTCTCTCTCTCTCTAATAGCACGGCAGAGGAAGCACGATGGGTTGCCTGCCGGAAACCATGAAAGAGAAGGAATCAGTGGCGAAGAGTCGGGAGGCGCCGCTTCTTCCACCCAGGCGTGGACGCATAAAGCTTCTCATGTTCGCCTGCTTGTTCCGATGTTTTAAAGCCCTCGTCACTAAAATCTGGGGCTTTCTTCTCGGCCGCGACGCCACCTGCGTTCCCACGACAAAGCAAAAGTCGCGTCTCTTATCATCGTTCGCACGCTGGGGTTGCCGGAAGAAATCATCCTAGCCCGCTCGATAATGTCGATCGGTTGTCGCGTTCGGTCCTGAGTTTTAGCAGTAGTTCCGCGCGGGGAAATGGCTGTTCTATCGTCTGATGTTGTGTCATATCGTCCGACGTCTTCTGCTGCTTTGTCTCCAATCTTTCAACGGCTCAGCCGGCCGTCGTTTCCCAAAAATCTCGGCCACACGGGCGACCCAGTTCTGGAAAGTGACGTCATCCTACGTTTCGATTCTTGTACACGAGGGAAAGATAAATAATATATTTATTTTATTGAAGTCTTTTCTTCGGAGAAAATATCGGGTGTCCACGCACACACCCTGGGCCCCACTCTTCTCTCTCTCTCTCTCTGGCTTTTTTTTTTTTTTTCCAACTCCTCCTGTCGCTCTCTCTCTCTCGCTCTTCTTCCTCCGCCTTTCCCTCCCCGGCAACCTCCTGATCGGCAACGTCTAGCCGTCGATCGCCGTCGGGAGTTGACCTCCCTTCACCACCTCAACCTCTCCCGCAACCGGCTCACCGGCCCCCTCTGTGTCGTTTTCTTCGAGGCGCTCGGCGAGCTCCGAGTCTTCGACCTCGGCTTCAACGGGCTATCCGGCGAAATCCCCATCCTTCCCTGGGACAGCGCCGTCCAGAACACGGATTTTTTCCAGCAACGCCTTCCGTGGCGTCATCCCCCTGCGATCTTTCAGTCTAGGGGGAAGCTGACCAGCTTCAACGCCAGCACCAACCACCACGCAGGCGCAATCCCATCGCCGATCTGTGACGCCACAAACCCCAATCAGTTCGCGCCTCGTCCGCTCGCTCGACTCGTCGGGCAACGACCTTAGCGGCGAGATCCTGACCGGGATAGGGAGTTGCTCGGACCTGGCGTTCTTCAGCCTGGGCTGCAATTCCCTTCCTGGGGAGCTCCCCGAGGGGGGTTTCGCCGGAGAGCCCGTTGAAGCCGACGTCGAGGACTCGGAGCTCGCCGAGCGCCTCGAAGAAAACGACGGACAGGGGGAGGGACAGCCCGTTGCGAGAGAGGTTGGGTTTGGGTGAAGGAGGTCAACTTCCCGAGCGACGGCAAGACGGTGCCGATGGGGCGGTGGCTGTGGAGGGAGAGGCGGAGGATGGACAGATAGAGACACAGAGAGAAGCAGGAGAGACAAAGGGGAAAACATAATGAAAAAGGAATCTGAAGTTTTTGAAGAGTGGGACAAGCATATACCCGCGACGACAAATTAGTGGTTCTTACTTTGCTCGAGGACCGATAGATATCTCCATATCAATATCATGTGTCAAAAGGTTGTAATTCGATCCACGTAATCTATATAACTTAAACGAGAATTAGTGGCAATGAGCTTTGATGAGGAAATAAATGTCAATTTCTTCGACTGTCGAGGTCGAAGGTAGCATTCACAGTCGATGTAAATTTATCTTTCCACAAGCGACCTTCTACATCCTTGATTGGATGGTTAACGAGAAATTGATTAGTTAATAAAACCCTTAATGAATGCTGGATTAAAATGCTCATTTGTTTTTTTTTTCTTTTACATCGGTAGTGTATGCGCTAGTTTTCATAACATTATAAGTAAGCATATATAATACTAATCCATTCAAGACCACTCTGTCACTATGTCGTGGTGGCACAAATTATACATGCTTTTCCCCTGCCTATTAGTCACCGAGTCTTAAGTCATTCGGTTGTCCATGTGAAAATCACGGCAATAGAAAGAATTCTCACATTAAAATGTTTAGAGTTAAAAGGAGTAATTGATAATATCTAACTGGTCATTAGTTTTATGGCTTAAACTTTTGAGAGCAATCGATAATACAAAATTGGCATTAACTTCATGTCTTAAACTTTTGAGGGTCGGTCCAAAAAATTGTCGGTGGGCTTGTATAATAGGCTTCTTCTTGGATTTTTGTGGAGGCACGACTCGCACAACCCTGGATGCGTTAATAGTACGACCTTACTTTCATCCTTCAGTTCATGCAAAACAGAAGTCAATCCATGAGAATAACTTAGATGATAATTCAATGGGGTTATGTATGCACATGGATGAGCGAGAGTAGAGATGTCGCGACCTCCCCGAAGAGGGTGGTTGGACCACCTAAGGGTTTGGCTAATGGATTGCTAAGCCTAGACTCAGCTCGAGCTCTCCCAAGCCCATACCAATTCGCGACTTAGGGTTTAAGTTCTTAACATGCAATTGATTTTCAATTAGGAGTCGCCACTAATCTATTTTTGGTGGGTCGATTAGAAACCCAAGTAAAGTAATTGGAGAATTACTTCACTCCTACGAACCAGAGATTAAATGAGTTCGGGGACTTGGTTACACTAGACTTGTCTAATGCCCTTTCGGTACCTTTTCTTTTTTTAAAAAAAATGTTTTGCAGGCAGCTTGAATTGATTTTAATTTACCTCCCTAACATGTGAAGTGATCATGCGAATGCACAAACCACCAATTTAACACCCAGATAAATCAGTGAATAAATGACAGGATTACCTCATAGCAACGAAAGCATCTGCAATGTTAGATCGGAATTCATATCAACAACCCTAGATATGATTTCTAATTAACACGCAATTTCTTTATTTTGTTTTCACTTTTTTTCAATGCGGACCATGCAGTGCATCTAATCTAACATGAAATGGCATGACAATGCATTCTAGACTACATGACATGGGTAAATTTTTTTTGTTTTCTTAATGAACATGCAATAATCAAATATGCAAATCAAAATGACCTAATTATAATGACGTGCAATTTTTAATGAAACTAATTCTACATGACGTACATTTTATGAACCTAATCTCACATGACGTGCACATGATATTTCTATTCCTAAAAATGCAATTTATCCTAAAAATTGAAACTAGTTTACCTAAAGACAAGTTTTTGATTTTTTTTTTTGATATTCGAAATTAAGACAAATGCAAAAATTACCTAGCTAAATTAAAATTCCATCCAATTTAAAGTTAGGATTAAGTCATGCTAGATCCTAATTTTAACTAAGACGTTATTTTAATCTAGCAATTTCTAACCTAAGATGCAAATTGATCTAATCTTAAAATGAGACATGTAATTCTTTTCTAAAATGCATGATGATTTTTTTTGAAAATTCGTAATTAAAAAAAAAACACTAAAAAAACTACTAGAGTGAGAATTAAAAGGACATATTATCTCTTCTAAAACACGGATTTAAAAAAAAAAACTATTATGCAACCTAAAAAAAACTACCATCCTAAATTAATCAATTTTTCTTGGATTTTTTTTTTGTTGTAAAAAGTTGAAAGTAAAAAAAAAACTTATTGACACGTGCAATTCTTAAAAAAACTAATATCATGAATGCATTCTTTTTTTTGATTTTTTTTAAAAACGAAATAACTAAATATACTAACCTTAGCCCTAATCTAACTTGCATTTTTTTTGAATTTTTTTTTTTTGGCAAAAACAAAAGTTAATTCTAATAACCCGATGCCCAATCCAATCAGGATAGGATTAATTCCCAAAAATTGACGAACCATATCTCGCGCGTGAGATCGGGTTGGTCAATTTTAAATTAGATCGCGAATCAAATCTCGGGCATGAGATTGAATTGTCGATTTTGCAAGAGATTATGAGTCGGATTTCGGACGCGAAAATCGGACTCCTAATCCCTAATTTGATGGGTTATTTCACATTGGAACTTCAATCACGCATTAATGAATAATCACACTAAAGAAACTATATAAAAACAAGCTATAAACTATATAAAAAATAAAGATAAGATAATAATAATAATAAAAAAAACTACCTAACCCCCTTTTGTCTTTTTCTTCTTTTTCTTTTTTTTGGTTTTCTCCCACGCACGGCTTGGCAGCTTCGTGGAGGTGCGCAGCCGAAGGTGGTGGTCGCCGGTGTTCCGGTGAGGGGCAACGGCGGACGAGGCTACCGGTGTTCGGGGCGCCGGCGAGGGGAGGCAACCGATGAACCAGCGGCGGTAGATCCCGTGGGTGAGCAGGGGCGGCGGCACAAAGTTGGAGCTGAGGGCGTCGGGGGGCTGGGTTGCAGGCGCGGCAGAAGGAGGTGCGGCGCCGGCTGGTCGTCGAGGGCAGAGACGGAGGCTGGCTGTGGGCGTCGGAGGCGCGGGCTGCAGGGTGTCGGTTTGTCGTGTGTCGGCACGAGTTGCAGGCGGGGGGCAGAAGCGGTGACGAGCGAGCAGGGGTGATGAGCGGCGACGGCAGGGACGGTGGCGCGGCGTCGGAGGCGCGGCGCGGAAGTACGGCTGGAGCGGTGGCAGGGCGTCGCGGTGGAGGGGCAGATCCGGCTCGGGTGGAGCCGAGGCAGCGGCGTCGACGCTCGGGGCTCAGGCGGCGTCGGGTGGTGCTGCGTCCGGCGAGCAGGGGCGAGCGTTCGGGTGCAGAGCCGGCGGTGGAAGGCCCGAGATCTGCTGTCGTCGGGATCACGAGCGGCGGCGCGAGTTCCTGTGGATCGGGAAGAGGAACAGATCCGGCTCGGGTGACTGCAGAGGCGCAGCGGAGCTGGGTGTCGTGGCGCTGGGTTGCAGGCGCGGCGAGCACGAGGGGGAGGTGGAGACGATGGTGCGACGGTGCGAGCGAGGCGCGGATGCGGGCAGCCGGCGAGGCTGGGGCGCTGCGGTGGTCGGCTGCTCCGCGGCTTCTTCTTTTTTAGACGGGGTAGAGGCTCGCGGAGGCGCGAGCCCGCGGGTGATGGAGGTGCGGCGGAGGGATTGCAGACGGCGGCTCGTGGAGGAAACGGAGTGGTCCGAACGGCGAATTGTTGACCGCTCAGGTGAAGAAGAAACTCGGATGGCTGCCGGGGTCGACGAAGTTGCTGCGCGAGGAAGAAGAAGACTTTTTTCGCGTGTGTTTTTTTTCCCCCCTCCCGGTCCAGCCGCACGTCTCCTGCTTTAAGAAGACCACCCTTCTCTCTTTTTTTATTCTTTTCCTTTCACGTTCTTTTCCTTTTCTTCCTGCCTTCTCTGACTTCACTTTTTTTTTCTCTCTGCAGGTTCTCTCTTTTTTTAATAGCTCTCACAAACTACTCCCCACCTTTCTCTCCGCTTGCATGAACGAAAGGGAAAGCCTCCCCTCACAATGGACTTTTTTATTCTTTCTTTTTGCTTCCCCCTTTTTCTCTAGCAGGGAAATTTTCGTGCATGGACGTGCAATGCATTAATGAGGAGGTTCCTTCTACGTGTTACTAAAAACTGACATATTGTATAATATTATGGATATATTATAATAATACAATATGTTGTGAGCGGCTTTTGCTTCTTGTTGCCCTCTTATTACCGATGCAAATGCGACTACATGAGATGCAATTTTAATATTTTTTCTTAGGGGTTAAAGATTAATCCCTAAATTTTATGCAATTAATTACTTAAATGATCAGTCAAAATTTAGGTGTCAACAGCTGCCCCTCTTTGAAGGTGAGCTCGCAGAGGTTGCATTCAAAGACAATGTGATACCTAAATTTTGACCATGCACATGCAATGAATGATATTTTGGCGGGACTGTGGATCCTCTTGTTTTTGTTTTTTTGTTATGTGTTTTTTTTTTTTTTTGAAATGCAATTTATATGATGCATGGACATGCTAATGCCAGTGATAAAAGGAACTTACCTGGAATAACTTACCTTCGAGGAGGGTAGAGTAACTCGAGATAGTTGGTGTTACATGTCCAGGACCCGTACCATTCTACGGTCGCCTAGAATAGTAACATGACTTCACAAAGAAACTGCTTTCCTAGGACCCGTACCATTCTACGGTCGCCCAGTATAGCATTGCTTGGTTGTGTCTAGGACCCGTACCATTCTACGGTCGCCCAAACAGGAACAATTTTGAGACATCCAGATCCAGTCTGAGATGTCAAGAATTTGGGAACTTAACCAATAGACACTCAATGTTAGGTGATATGAATATTGGATTAAGAAGATTCGAAATACCTAGATCCAGACTAAGGTATAACGAAAAAGATCGAAAAACATTTACATCCAGAGTGAAATGTTTAACGAAGAGTTTTGAGACATCCAGATCCAGACTGAGATGTCAAGAATTTTGGGACTTAACCAATAAACACTCAATGTTAGGTGAGATGAATATTGGATTAAGAAGATTCGAAATACCTAGATCCAGACTAAGGTATAACGAAAAAAATCGAAAAACATTCACATCCAGAGTGAAATGTTTAACGAAGAGTTTTGAGACATCCAGATCCAGACTGAGATGTCAAGAATTTTGGAACTTAACCAATAAACACTCAATGTTAGGTGAGATGAATATTGGATTAAGAAGATTCGAAATACCTAGATCCAGACTAAGGTATGACGAAAAAGATCGAAAAACATTCACATCCAGAGTGAAATGTTTAACGAAGAGTTTTGAGACATCCAGATCCAGACTGAGATGTCAAGAATTTTGGGACTTAACCAATAAACACTCAATGTTAGGTGAGATGAATATTGGATTAAGAAGATTCGAAATACCTAGATCCAGACTAAGGTATAACGAAAAAGATCGAAAAACATTCACATCCAGAGTGAAATGTTTAACGAAGAGTTTTGAGACATCCAGATCCAGACTGAGATGTCAAGAATTTTGGGACTTAACCAATAAACACTCAATGTTAGGTGAGATGAATATTGGATTAAGAAGATTCGAAATACCTAGATCCAGACTAAGGTATAACGAAAAAGATCGAAAAACATTCACATCCAGAGTGAAATGTTTAACGAAGAGTTTTGAGACATCCAGATCCAGACTGAGATGTCAAGAATTTTGGAACTTAACCAATAAACACTCAATGTTAGGTGAGATGAATATTGGATTAAGAAGATTCGAAATACCTAGATCTAGACTAAGGTATAACGAAAAAGATCGGAAAGCATTCACATCCAGAGTGAAATGCTTAACAACGAGTTTTGAGACATCTATCAAGAATTTGGGAATACCTAGGACAAACCTGGGATATTCGTGAGGGTCACTTACCTCTTGGTAGACAGAAATTTTGGAACATCAAGGATGTACTTCAAATATTCATGGAAGTTTCTCACCTCGAGGCTTCTGAAAGGCAACATAAATGCCAGGAGCTCTTGGGTCTTCAAGGAAACATTACCTGTCAGACATGATTAGAGCAAAAATACATGCATTCATCAAAGAAGTAAGCAATTCAACACACTCGGTAGTCCACTGAAGCTTTTATCCATTCAATCAAGATTTATGCATGATGGTTTTACCATATTTGCACCACCGAACTTCCACTGGGGAGAATCATCATTTATGACAATTTTCACTTATGACATAGATTTTCAAGAATACCAAATGAGAGACTTTCAGTTAGAAAGGACTTTCACTCACTCTCATTAAGAAGGCTATTTTGTCTCGACCATTAATGTCGGATCACAGGAATCACTCAATCTTACTTTCATCATGTCAATAAGGGTTCGAATATTCTCGCAAGTGGTACGACTTTGTCAATCTGAGAGGTCTTTATCAGGACTGTAATGTAAGCTCGGTCAGTGGCTCAACAAAGAGGGACTCTTCGAGTCAAGGCTAATGAAAGAACAATACTTCGCAATCATCTTCGGGTTTACAAGCCAAGGGACCTGCGAAATGAGATAGAAACGGTCTTGCTCGCACTTCTTCGAGCAATGCTTTTAAGCATATGAATCCCTACATTAATTTCAGTGCCCTAATCTGAAGAGACTTTGTAAGGGACGTAGCGTAGGTTAATTTCATGGATTGGGAAGTGAACGGATCATTAGGCTCAAAATGTGTATATAGGGGGATGAGAATTGGTGATCATCTTGGCATTGTCACCGGTCTTCTTCTTCACCATTGGGATTTTCCTCATAGGTACTATAAAAACTTGGCATTTGAGTTCTTTGATTACCACTCCTACTGGGAATACATCCTTTAATTATTTATCTTGACTCTTTGCTTTCATTTTCCATGGGCATTGGCCTTGCTTTTACCAGGCATACTGCTTTTTCATGCCCCTTTTGTTTTTTTTTTTTTTTACTAACCACGTAATGCTTTAACATTTGGGTTCTTGAGGAGTTTTCATTTTTTGTCAGCACTTGGGATTTTGCTGCTTGAACATTTGCCTTTTGCCTTGCCCCAGTGTGGGGGATGATCACCAATTGGGTTTAAATGAAACGAATTTACCGGCTCAAGGGGCTATGCAATGGATAAAGTGTGTAGGATAGAGAAAGAACTGCTCTTCATCATCCTAAGGCACTTGAATAATCGTATGAATTCAATGTAATAGCAATACCTGAAGATTGGTGCAAGTGAGAGCAAGAATATTTCTATCAAATTCCTCACCTCATGATGTTGTCTTACCTCCAGCTTGCCCCAATGTGGGGTGGTTCTTGACAGGGATAATTTAAAATTATTCACGTGTGTGGGCTCAAAAGGGTTTAAACAATGGATGATCACATAGTGTTTGGAATAGAGAATGAACCGCCTCTCATCATTTCGATCATCTTATCTTTCGCGAGAAAACTCTTTACCTTATAGACATGGAATTTCCTACACTCATCTCACCAGTATATGAGCAAGGGACTGTGTATAGGATAAAGCTTGCCTTTCATCATCCTGACATGTCTCATTTAGCATGTTCAATTCATCCCACATCATTCATTAACTTGATCGATGGTGACGATCCTCAGTGAAATTGGTAATTAAACAGGTAAAACTATCATGCAAAATTCTCCTTTGAAATGTCACAAGTACTTCATGAACTCAGCAGCTTTGAACACAAAGAGTTTGCAGCTCAAAAAAGAAAGAAAAGGGTTGGTAAAAAAAAATTATTATTTTTTTTTTTGTTTTTTTTTTGTTTTTGTTTTTTGTTTTTTTGTTTTTTTTTGTTTTTTTTTTTGGCAAACTCGTTGCCGTTTCCAGGGATCGAACCCTGGTCGCTCTCGGACCTTTTCATTCCCCGTGCCACCAGGCCAAGGCGCTGGTGGTGTCCTCAGGGCATTTCCTTTTTTATTTAATTGAACTGACACTGGGTCAACACGTCTGATATACCGAATTAAATGAATTCAATATGTGTGTGGAACAGGGCCTACTTCTCATTTCATTCAATCCATTCCCACACAATTCAACGAAGAAATGAGTTCCTTCAATTCACAACAAATTCTTTCAAGGGTAATACTTCTTCACAGCATCAGAGTTAACAGGTTTAGAAAACTCACGACCATCCATTTCTGTAAGGATTAAGGCACCTCCAGGGAGTACCCTCTTCACCATATATGGGCCGCTATAATTTGGAGCAAATTTGCCTCCAGGATCAGGAAAAATCGGCAACACCTTTCTTAGAACTAGATCATTCACTTCGAAGTGTCTCGGCCGTACTTTCCGATTGAAAGACCTGGCTACTCTTTGTTGATACGTCTGACCATGGCAAAGAGCTTTTAACCTTTTCTCATCAATCAGATTCAACTGCTCGAACCTTTGTTGTATCCATTCGGTCTCGGACAATTCCACTTGGGATAAGACTCTCAAAGAGGGGATTTCTACTTCCACAGGCAAGACTGCCTCCATGCCATAAACCAAAGAGAAAGGGGTTGCCCCGGTAGATGTTCGGATCGATGTCCGATACGCCATTAGAGCAAAGGGTAACCTGTCATGCCAATCTCGATAATTCTCGGCTGTCTTAGCCAGGATCTTCTTGATGTTCTTATTAGCTGCCTCAACAGCGCCATTCATTTGCGGGCGGTAAGGTGATGAATTCAAATGCTTGATTTTGAACTCACTGAACAACTCATCAACGAACTTGTTATTCAGATTTGTTCCATTGTCAGTGACAATTGCTTCGGGGACACCATAACGGGCGATTATGTCACGCCTGATAAACTTCACAACATTTCGGGCCGTGACATTAGCATATGATGTGGCTTCAATCCACTTTGAAAAATAATCTATTGCCACTAGTATGAATCGGTGCCCATTTGAAGCTTTGGGATTTATTGGGCCAATCACATCAATCCCCCACATTGAGAAAGGCCATGGCTCAGATAGTTGGTGCAACTCCGTTGGAGGGACATTTATTTTATCTCCATGAATTTGGCAACGATGGCAACTTCTAACATGCTGTATGCAGTCACTTTCCAGCGCAAGCCAATAGTAACCTAGTCTCATGATTTTCTTGGCTAACATGTGCCCATTCATGTGTGGGCCACAAACTCCTTCATGTACTTCTTGCATGATTTGGGTGGCTTCTGCTTCATCTACGCATCTCAATAAAACTGAATCATAAGATCTCTTGTATAAGTTCTTACCACTAACGAAGAACTTTGAGGCCATCTTCATTATGTACTTTCTATCGGCTGTAGTGCTCCCTTCAGGAAATTCCTGCTTTTGGATATAGTTCATGATGTCACAATACCATGGCTTCTTATCAGGCTCTTCATTCACGGCCATGCAATAAGAAGGTTTGGCTAGAACCTCAATTTTCAAAGGTTCAACTTCCAAACCATCAGTAACTTGCAACATAGAAGACAACGTTGCCAAGGCATCGGCAAACTGATTATGAGATCTAGCCAAGTAGTCAAATGAGATTTCATCGAACTCCTTCACCAACTCTTCTAGGTACTTATGATACGGCAGTAATTTAGCATCCCTGGTCTTCCATTCACCTACAGTCTGGAGTATGATCGGTGCAGAATCTCCATATACTTTCAATTTGGCCACTCCCACTTCAATTGCGGCCTGAAGTCCGAGAATACAAGCTTCGTATTCAGCTATATTGTTAGTGCATGGGAATATTAATTTCGCGGCTACTGGGAAGTGTTGTCCGTCTGGGGAAATTAATACTGCCCCAGTACCAGAACCGGACAAATTCACAGCTCCATCAAAGAACATAGACCATGCATCTTCACTTATGGCCAAAATACGATCATCCAAAGGACAATCATCATCATTCAAGTTTCTGGGATTCTCAGCCAATATATCAGCAATTACTCGGCCTTTAACTGATTTTTGTGGCATGAACTGTACGTCGAATTCCGAAATCAAGACCTGCCATTTGGCTAGCTTACCCACCAAAGCTGGTTGATTAAATAAATACTTGATGGGATCGTTCTCAGTTACGAGAAACGTTTGGTAATGCAAGGTGTACTGTCGCAGTCTATGCAATACCCATACTAGCGCAGCACAAGTTTTTTCAGCATCAGAATATTTTAGCTCCGAGACAGTGAATTTTTTACTGAGGTAATAGATGGCCCGTTCCTTCTGATCCACGGGGCTTTTCTGAGCTAACATCGCGCCAAGTGACTCACTATGGATTGTGAGGTACAAAATCAAAGGATGCCCCGATATTGGTGGGACGAGAACTGGCGGATCCATCAAATATTGCTTCAGCTTGTTGAACGCCTCTTGACATTCATCATTCCAATCAACTCGTACGTTTTTCCTCAAGAGTTTGAAGAATGGCTTAGCGGTCTCTGAGAGTTGGGAAATGAAGCGTGCAATGTAATTCAGTCTTCCTAGGAGACTCCGGACCTCCTTCACTGTCGACGGAGGTTGCAACTCACATATTGCCTTGGCTTTAGATGGGTCAATTTCGATCCCTTTGCTACTCACCATAAACCCAAGTAATTTTCCTGATGTTGCCCCGAACACGCACTTGGCAGGATTTAAACGGAGTTTAAATTCACGAAGCCGATCAAATAACTTCTTGAGGGTTTCAACATGACTTTTCCCAGGTCGGGTTTTTGCAATCATATCATCGACATATACCTCGATTTCTTCATGCATCATGTCATGGAACAAAGTAACCATGGCTCGCTGGTAAGTTGCCCCTGCATTTTTGAGTCCGAAAGGCATGACTTTATAATGAAAGGTTCCCCACGGGGTGATAAATGCTGTCTTCTCTTTATCTTCATCTTTCATTCTTATCTGGTTGTAGCCAGAAAAACCATCCATGAAAGAGAATAATTCAAATCCAGCAGTACTATCCACGAGAACATCGATATGTGGCAATGGGAAGTCGTCCTTTGGGCTGGCCTTATTCAAATCCCGATAATCAACACACACTCGGACTCGACCGTCTTTCTTCATGACAGGTACTATGTTGGCCACCCATTCAGGGTATTGCGAGACTTCGATGAATCCCACTTTGAGGAGTTTCATTACTTCCTCTTCTATCTTCTTCGAGAGCTCCGGTTTAGTTCTCCGAAGCTTCTGCTTCTTAGGGCGCATGTCTGGATTGGTGGGCAAACAGTGTTCCACAATTGACGGATCTAAACCTGGCATATCAGCATACGTCTAGGCAAAGATATCCTGATACTCTTTCAACAATTGAGTCAGGTGCTCGGCTTCATCTTTGGGAAGATTTGCCCCAATCTTTATTTCTTTAGGATCCTCGTTATCACTCAAATTGATGGTGACAGTTTGCTCGGAGGTGAGAACTTTGGGCTTTTCATGGTGCTCCCAACTTTGTTGTACTTCAATGGAGTCACCATTTGGATCATCAGGGTCATCACCGTCATCGCTCATGACATTGGATTGGACCATTTTCACATCTTTGCCCGTCATAAGGCTGCTCCTGAAACATAAAATGGATAGGTCAAAAAGACAAACAGGGCTAAAAGGCATGAATTTCTTTTCTATTTTTCCGAATCTCCCTTCGTTTTGAATATATTTTTTTTATTTTTTTTTTCGAATTTTTATTTTATTTAAAGAATTTTGGCAAAACAATTTGGAAAAACTTTTTGACACGAGGAAGCATGATGAAGCCCAGGCCTCAGAATTCTCCTTGGATTTTTCTTTTCTTTCATCGGTTGGATATCATCAACGGGCTGGTTTGGTATACCCCATCATGCCCTCAAAATAAAACTTGTAATCATAATTGATATTCATCAACCAAATTACATTTATTGGATTGAAAAGTACAGCAATCAAAGTGAAACGAAACCCTAACAAACATCAACTCCTGACAAACGACATACAGAATACGATAAGCAAACCCTAGAAAACATCACATCCTAAAAGAGATAGGATTCCCACGCAGGGGAGTGCAGAAAAGTAAACGTGTTACTCTTGTGGGCTAGCACCCATTTCCTCCGATGGTTCTTCATCAATGGCACCTATGAGGAGATCATCGAATAGAGTTGTGATCCCTTCCATCCCATCATCTGGATCCTCTATCTCTGAAGTTGTTGGGTTGTCCATGCCATTCCATCCATCGAGCACAATACCTCGGGTGTTGATCATTCCTCCCTCATCATGCATCATTCTGGCAGGGCCCGGGAATGTCTCGCGGATATCGAGGAGTAATGAGTTGTTCCTCTCTTGTTCATGTCCTCCACCTCTTCTATGGTACCCTAATCCGGCGGAACGAAACCTTCGAGGAGCTTCAATAGGATTTCGGATGCCCTGTCCTTGTCTACCAAGTCCACGGCCAGGAATAAAGCCATTTCCAACCATCACTCTTGCTACCATAACTGCTGCATTTGACACATCAGGGATGGGTGCTCTCGATCCTCGAGATGCATGGATAGTGGATACGAGCTCAAACGATTGGTAGCTCGACTCCTCCCTACGTCCCGGCTCGACATAGGGGATAGCCGTCTCATGATAGATCCGATGATCCTCCTCGCCATGAACAATGACAAGCTTTCCTTTGACAACAAATTTCACACTTTGGTGGAGACTTGATGGCACAGCTCCAGCAGTATGAATCCAAGGACGTCCTAATAGAAAATTAAATGCGGTAGGAATGTCCATCACCTGGAAAAGGACGTTGAACATCACCGGCCCTATTTGCAGATCAAGGTGGGTCTCCCCTATCACCTCCTTTCTCGTACCATCAAAAGCTCGGACGGAGGTCTTTGCAGCACTTATTTTTGAAGGGTCTATTTTCAGGCGGTGAAGAGTCGCCAATGGACAGATATTCAAGGCAGACCCATTATCAATGAGTACTCGAGCCACATGGGAAGCCTTGCACTTGACGGATATATATAATGCCTTAGTGTGTCCTCTCCCCTCAGGAGGGAATTCTTCATCAGAAAAGGCTATTAAATCCTTAAGAAGAATCGATCCTACGAATTCCTCCAACCTGTCTACCTCGATCGTCTCTGGTACATGAACTTCGCTTAGAACCTTCATTAGAGACTTTTGATGTGTAGGAGATGTTTGCAAGAGTTCGAGTAGAGAGATCTGAGCAGGCAATTTCCGCAACTGGTCGACCACATTATACTCACTTGCTTTGATTATAGCCAGAAATTCTTTGGCCTCTTCGTCAGTAACTGGCTTTGCAGGTTGGGCATTTGCTTGAGCATAGGTCCGACCAGACCTTGTAATCAGGTCAACATCTAGCTCGTATGACCAAGGGACTGCTTTGTTATCCTTGTACTCATACAGCTGGGGCATCTCAATAATTATTTCTTCATCAGTTGAAGGCACTTCCACTATCAGTCCTTCATGGTCAGAGGCATCCTCAAGTGGGGGCATGTCCTCGATCAATGGATCTGGTTCACTCTTTTCAGCACTTAGCTTAGCAAATTCCTTCTCCCAATCAATGATGACTTCGGAGATAGTTGACACTGTTCCAGCTTGGTCAGCATATATGATCACGCCAGCCTTAACCGTTTCTTGAACCCTTTCCTTCATGGTAGGCAAGGGAAGATTCTCATCTGTCGGATAATAACCAACTCTAACTAATCCGCTATAGATATCTTTGACAGACACCTTCAAGTTCATCTTTTTGCCAGTATTGAACTCGAAGATTGCATTCACGTTTCCCTGATGTTCCGGCAACGGATTCTTCTTGACATTCGGTTGGGTGGTACGGAAAGAAAATGCCTTAGTATCCAACAAATTTTGGATCTTGTGTTTCAAAGTCAAACATTCATCAGTTGAATGGCCGACCTCTCCCATATGATACTCACATTTTTTGGAGGGGTCATAGTTGGAGAATTTTTCAGCATTGGGCCGCTTTGGTTCGTGGGAAATCAATCCCTTGTTTCGGAGTATCGGTAAGACCTGAGATAGAGGGCCAGGAAGAGGAGAGAACTGCCTTTTGGTGAATTGCCGCTGTGCAGGCCCTCGGCCTCCATCCTGCTGATTCCCGGGGACACGAACCATCGGAGGCTTACTAGGGGCTGGTTGCACATATGCAACATTGACTTCAGTGGTTGGTTCTTTATCTTTCTTCATGGTGAACCTTTTGCCCTGAAGAGTTGGTTCATTGAACCATCCATCCCTTAGGCCCATCTCGATCTGTTCACCCACTGGGATAAGCTGGTTGAAGTTCTCAACGTATGTGCTAGCCATCCGGTTACGGAACTCATATGGGAGAGTCTTAACGAACAACTTCATCAACTCCTTGTTTGTAGGCTCAGGAGTGATTTGAGCCGCCAAGTTTCGCCACCTTACAGCGTACTCCTTAAATGACTCACTTTTCTTCTTCTCCATCCGCTCAAGATCCTCTCGGGAGGGTGCAATGTCCATGTTGAACTTATACTGCTTTAGGAAAGCGTCAGCCACTTCATTCCAGGTGTCGAGAAGGTTTATATTTTTCATTATGTACCAGTTGAGTGCAGGCCCAGTCAAGCTTGCATGAAACGATTGGATCATGAGAGGCTCATTCTTGACGTATTGGGCCATGCGTACGTGATACATCTGCAAATGTGCTTTTGGGCAGGAAGTATCATCGTATTTCTCGAACTCCGGCATCTTAAACTTCTTCGGCACTTTGACTTTCTCATAAACTGATAAGTCGAACGGGAGTGAATTCTGTGATTCTTGCAATTGTTTCAGTTTCTCTTCAAGTTTGGCGAAGCGTTCATCTTGCTCCGCCTTAGGGACATTGTCGGGCTTAACCTTTTCAGCTGTGACGAACAGTGGGTCGTCCTCTAGTTCTGGCATGTCATCATCACCCATTTGGGCTTTGTTCGTCTGCTTTGGGACTACTATCTCGGGGAGAGCGGGTGCAAGAGTCTGCTTCACTTGGAGGGATTGCATTTGATCTGTCATAAGTTGCATAGAGGTGAGCAACTGCTGGAGTTGATTTTCCACAACGGTCATACGATCACGCATTTCGATTTGGTCAGCCATTTTTGCTCTTGATCGTGTAATGATGGGCGAACGTGGAGGATCCGTTATCACCTAAATTAAAGAAATGGACAAAAATAAGTATCTCATATGAAACACACCGGTCCATGGCAATGGTCTAAAACTTTTATTCATTAATGGAGTTTTTTTTTGACAATACTAACAAAATAGAAGCAAGGCACTTCATTAATGAAATAGAAGCTTAAAATGCCCTAAACAAAAACTAGGAAAGTAAATGACTCAACTTCCTAAACATTAATCTAGAAATGAAACAACAAGATTGACTCAAACACTTCATCTAGCTTGATCAATATACACTCGGGACACCACTCGGCGCAATCGTTTATTCTCCTCTTGAGCTTTTTCAGCAACCCTCTTGAGGCGTTTATTCTCAGCGCGGTTGGTGATCTTTAGTGGCACCTTTGGTATCTTTGGAAGTAACTCCTCTGGAATCTTGTGTTGTTGAATGTACTTAATTGAGGCATAGTACTTCATTTCTTTGCCCTTGAGCTCCTCCTCGGGCCACTTGAGTTTTCGTGGCTGGCACATATCCCACATTGATTTAATTGTGAGAATGAAATCTTCATGGCCTCGGTCTCCATCAATGAAGCTGACTCGGAGTGGATCTGCTTGCAATGCCGGGGGAAGCTCTTGCACAACTTGATACTGACGGGTTACTCTAGTTGGATAGTACTCCGTTGCTCCAGTGAATCCCAGTAGAGGAATTGGGCCAACACCTCCACATGAAAGTCTCGCCACACGAACTTGGAACCACTTAGCATGCCATAGGAAACCCTTGGAAGTTGGTTTTTTCATGAAAGCTAGCCACCTAGAATAATGATAATCCGGTGCATGTTTTTGGTTGTTCTCAAATCTCATAATAGGGTGATTAGAGTTATTAACATCAAGTATAGTCATTGAACCACCAAACCCTTTTACATGAGAAAGGAACCAAATTTGTAAAAGCTCAGGAGAGGAACGGAAGGTCTTATCCCCGCCTCCTTTAAATCGAGTGAGGGAAAGAAAGGTTTCAGCCAAAATAGCGTTTATGAAATTTTTTCCTCCCAACACTTGTTCAACTAAGTGAGCCATCAAAGGGTTAATAGCATTCTTGCAATGGGGAAAAAGTATAAACCCAAAGAAAGCTAAAAGGAAAACCCTTCTCATTTGAAATGAATTGCCATTTTCAAAACATTCTTTTAGAAAAGATAAATGACATGTATTGCGGTGAGCTTTTAAAACCTTTCTTACATTATCCTCCTTAATTCTCAGAAAATCGGATAAGGCCACAACGGGGTCTATTCCGATAGGTGGGCTAATTAATTCAGCTTTCAAAGGTTTCCCTATGGCAATACTATACTCTTCCAAGGTGGGCGTGAGTTCATGCTTACCGCCGAAGATGAAAGTAGAAGTCTCGGGGCACCAACAATGAGCAAGTGCTTGGATGAGGCCGCCATGGATGTTGATACGCAGCAATGGAAGTAGTCGACTAATGTGTGACTCTACAAATTGACGGCCAACTTGGTCTAACTTGTCCCACCATGCGCTAAGCTCTTCCTTTGGAGGGAGAATAATTCGAATGTCCGGTATTCCCATTGTATATTGATCAAGACTCAGGACAATCCTAATGCCATGGACCGACAAAATAATACAGTAGAGTAAGTAAATTGCAAAGGCGAGAATTTAGAGAACTTACTTTACCAATAAAGGGCAATCACATAGACATGCGCATGGTAAGTGGCTCAATTTCTAGTCTATAAGGCTTAACAAAGTGAAGCCACAAGGATGATCAGACTAGCCACGGGCGTGCGGACTAAGTCGGGTCCCCATGACTTCGGCTTGGTCAAAGAGCCGACCTGGGTTGCGGGCATGCGAACCGAGGTGGGTACTCTTGACACCAGAAAAGAAACTTCGGGATTGAGATAGGCGACTCGTACCGCGGGCATGCGGTCGAAGTGGTATCCATCTTAATACCATCCTAGATGATCCTATGCGGCCCAGGTCCGGCGGCGGGTTGTGTGTGCAATAGTGTAGTGCTAGATGCAAGGCATGCATGTCAATTTATATCAAGCAACACTTCATAAGTGAAAGTAAACCATACATTCCTACACCTCCCTGCAAAACAAAGGTCAGCAAACACTTCCCCTTATACCTCCCATCCTGCAAAAACATTTAACACCTAAATGTTAGGGACGTACCTGGAATCCTCGCTGCCAAACAAAAACATTTTTCAAAAGAAAAGAAAAATTGGCCTAAGTCCACTAAGAGTTTTAACTCAAGTCCCCAGCGGAGTCGCCAAGCTGTCGCGACCTCCCCGAAGCGGGTGGTTGGACCACCTAAGGGTTTGGCTAATGGATTGCTAAGCCTAGACTCAGCTCGAGCTCTCCCAAGCCCATACCAATTCGCGACTTAGGGTTTAAGTTCTTAACATGCAATTGATTTTCAATTAGGAGTCGCCACTAATCTATTTTTGGTGGGTCGATTAGAAACCCAAGTAAAGTAATGGGAGAATTACTTCACTCCTACGAACCAGAGATTAAATGAGTTCGGGGACTTGGTTACACTAGACTTGTCTAATGCCCTTTCGGTACCTTTTCTTTTTTTAAAAAAAATGTTTTGCAGGCAGCTTGAATTGATTTTAATTTACCTCCCTAACATGTGAAGTGATCATGCGAATGCACAAACCACCAATTTAACACCCAGATAAATCAGTGAATAAATGACAGGATTACCTCATAGCAACGAAAGCATCTGCAATGTTAGATCGGAATTCATATCAACAACCCTAGATATGATTTCTAATTAACACGCAATTTCTTTATTTTGTTTTCACTTTTTTTCAATGCGGACCATGCAGTGCATCTAATCTAACATGAAATGGCATGACAATGCATTCTAGACTACATGACATGGGTAAATTTTTTTTGTTTTCTTAATGAACATGCAATAATCAAATATGCAAATCAAAATGACCTAATTATAATGACGTGCAATTTTTAATGAAACTAATTCTACATGACGTACATTTTATGAACCTAATCTCACATGACGTGCACATGATATTTCTATTCCTAAAAATGCAATTTATCCTAAAAATTGAAACTAGTTTACCTAAAGACAAGTTTTTGATTTTTTTTTTTGATATTCGAAATTAAGACAAATGCAAAAATTACCTAGCTAAATTAAAATTCCATCCAATTTAAAGTTAGGATTAAGTCATGCTAGATCCTAATTTTAACTAAGACGTTATTTTAATCTAGCAATTTCTAACCTAAGATGCAAATTGATCTAATCTTAAAATGAGACATGTAATTCTTTTCTAAAATGCATGATGATTTTTTTTGAAAATTCGTAATTAAAAAAAAAACACTAAAAAAACTACTAGAGTGAGAATTAAAAGGACATATTATCTCTTCTAAAACACGGATTTAAAAAAAAAAACTATTATGCAACCTAAAAAAAACTACCATCCTAAATTAATCAATTTTTCTTGGATTTTTTTTTTGTTGTAAAAAGTTGAAAGTAAAAAAAAAACTTATTGACACGTGCAATTCTTAAAAAAACTAATATCATGAATGCATTCTTTTTTTTGATTTTTTTTAAAAACGAAATAACTAAATATACTAACCTTAGCCCTAATCTAACTTGCATTTTTTTTGAAATTTTTTTTTTTGGCAAAAACAAAAGTTAATTCTAATAACCCGATGCCCAATCCAATCAGGATAGGATTAATTCCCAAAAATTGACGAACCATATCTCGCGCGTGAGATCGGGTTGGTCAATTTTAAATTAGATCGCGAATCAAATCTCGGGCATGAGATTGAATTGTCGATTTTGCAAGAGATTATGAGTCGGATTTCGGACGCGAAAATCGGACTCCTAATCCCTAATTTGATGGGTTATTTCACATTGGAACTTCAATCACGCATTAATGAATAATCACACTAAAGAAACTATATAAAAACAAGCTATAAACTATATAAAAAATAAAGATAAGATAATAATAATAATAAAAAAAACTACCTAACCCCCTTTTGTCTTTTTCTTCTTTTTCTTTTTTTTGGTTTTCTCCCACGCACGGCTTGGCAGCTTCGTGGAGGTGCGCAGCCGAAGGTGGTGGTCGCCGGTGTTCCGGTGAGGGGCAACGGCGGACGAGGCTACCGGTGTTCGGGGCGCCGGCGAGGGGAGGCAACCGATGAACCAGCGGCGGTAGATCCCGTGGGTGAGCAGGGGCGGCGGCACAAAGTTGGAGCTGAGGGCGTCGGGGGGCTGGGTTGCAGGCGCGGCAGAAGGAGGTGCGGCGCCGGCTGGTCGTCGAGGGCAGAGACGGAGGCTGGCTGTGGGCGTCGGAGGCGCGGGCTGCAGGGTGTCGGTTTGTCGTGTGTCGGCACGAGTTGCAGGCGGGGGGCAGAAGCGGTGACGAGCGAGCAGGGGTGATGAGCGGCGACGGCAGGGACGGTGGCGCGGCGTCGGAGGCGCGGCGCGGAAGTACGGCTGGAGCGGTGGCAGGGCGTCGCGGTGGAGGGGCAGATCCGGCTCGGGTGGAGCCGAGGCAGCGGCGTCGACGCTCGGGGCTCAGGCGGCGTCGGGTGGTGCTGCGTCCGGCGAGCAGGGGCGAGCGTTCGGGTGCAGAGCCGGCGGTGGAAGGCCCGAGATCTGCTGTCGTCGGGATCACGAGCGGCGGCGCGAGTTCCTGTGGATCGGGAAGAGGAACAGATCCGGCTCGGGTGACTGCAGAGGCGCAGCGGAGCTGGGTGTCGTGGCGCTGGGTTGCAGGCGCGGCGAGCGCGAGGGGGAGGTGGAGACGATGGTGCGACGGTGCGAGCGAGGCGCGGATGCGGGCAGCCGGCGAGACTGGGGCGCTGCGGTGGTCGGCTGCTCCGCGGCTTCTTCTTTTTTAGACGGGGTAGAGGCTCGCGGAGGCGCGAGCCCGCGGGTGATGGAGGTGCGGCGGAGGGATTGCAAACGGCGGCTCGTGGAGGAAACGGAGTGGTCCGAACGGCGAATTGCTGACCGCTCAGGTGAAGAAGAAACTCGGATGGCTGCCGGGGTCGACGAAGTTGCTGCGCGAGGAAGAAGAAGACTTTTTTCGCGTGTGTTTTTTTTCCCCCCTCCCGGTCCAGCCGCACGTCTCCTGCTTTAAGAAGACCACCCTTCTCTCTTTTTTTATTCTTTTCCTTTCACGTTCTTTTCCTTTTCTTCCTGCCTTCTCTGACTTCACTTTTTTTTTCTCTCTGCAGGTTCTCTCTTTTTTTAATAGCTCTCACAAACTACTCCCCACCTTTCTCTCCGCTTGCGTGAACGAAAGGGAAAGCCTCCCCTCACAATGGACTTTTTTATTCTTTCTTTTTGCTTCCCCCTTTTTCTCTAGCAGGGAAATTTTCGTGCGTGGACGTGCAATGCATTAATGAGGAGGTTCCTTCTACGTGTTACTAAAAACTGACATATTGTATAATATTATGGATATATTATAATAATACAATATGTTGTGAGCGGCTTTTGCTTCTTGTTGCCCTCTTATTACCGATGCAAATGCGACTACATGAGATGCAATTTTAATATTTTTTCTTAGGGGTTAAAGATTAATCCCTAAATTTTATGCAATTAATTACTTAAATGATCAGTCAAAATTTAGGTGTCAACAAGAGAGAGATGAGCTTATCAAAAGGTGTAGACGCCAGGTCAAAAGAGAGTCGCAAGGGTTTGGTGGGGCGTTTTGGGCCCGGGAACGAAGGTATGGACAGACGAAGCTTCTGCGAAACGCGTATGGGAAAAACGGGGTTCCAATGCAAATGACGATGGCCATGCCGTAATCGACAACTTTCCTCTAAATTAACAATAAATCAACTTCTGGGTTTGTTAATGCTTATGTGTCTGGTTAGTTAATCTCTAGTAAATGTTGGAGTATCTAAATTGTCGTTGAGAAATTTACTAAAATAGTGCCGCGCGTGTACATAATTTAGCTTACTAAGATTTGGTAATTACATATTTGATGTCTTTCTTTGGTCGTACATGGCATCATAAGTTAGTTTCCATCTCTCTTTTTTTTTTTTACTTTTGACTATTCCTCTAGTTCGACGGGTTTGCTCAATACTGTGGCCCAAACGGATTTGAGCACCCGTTGAAGTATGTACACAAAATATTATGCTAACTAAAAAACAGAAAGCAGATACCCCCTAATATAATTATATGAACCATGTGCTGTTGAATATTGAAAGGAGATCATATGGACCCCGCATGTCCATGACATGACATATATAAAACTTCGTTTGGGATCCTCCTGGGAGCCGTATAGTTAGAAAATCCACTCACTATACAATCAAGAATTAATCTCTCACTACACCCAAGAGTAAAATTATGTTCAGACCCCACCATGACCAGTTATCTCAATCCAACAGATGGATTGAGAAGATCTCATTCTGATTCCTAATCATAGCAAAAAGTGCATTAGCTTCCACATACTTGATTCGGAGATCGGTTCGTTGGCCATCCCTTTTCGACGTCGTCTGATTGACAATAAAGGAAAAGTACCTGAAAGTTCCCATTACAAACCCTGGTCTAAATCTTTCTGATATTTGATAGAGGAGGGAGAATGATCCAAAACTGTTAATGATGATGATATAAGACTTTAGTCCCATTTGTAAATTTGTGGGAAAAGACTATTTAATCCAGTACCTTCATCGTGAGATACCATGTATGATAATAGGACAAGAAGTAGCTGTTGGTTCCCATCTTCCCATCAACTGAAGGTTTAGGCCCCTAAACTTTTTGGTTTTAATCATTTTTCTAATTGATGATGGGAAATAGTACTTCATTTTCTACACACGAACTTCTTTCTACGTGATTCGTTTCTTATTTTGTAGCTTGCAAAACTGTTTCACAGCGTGTTAAGAGTGCTTCGGATCCACACTTTTAAACATGCCCAAGTACTGTACACGAATTACCAAGGATCGACCGGAAAGACTCGGTCCATATCTTAAGTGGAGTAGGATTATTCGAGAGTTTACATGCCAAAAAAAAAAAAAAAAAAACCCTAAGTCATGTGGGTTGTAGACTTGCAATTTGGTTTAATAATTAATCGACCATAGTACCGCGTAACTGTTTTTTTTTTCTATATATCCCGTGTTTTTCTTTGTTGAGAAGTCAGTTACTTACTAAAATGAAATTACTTATGCACCAAAAAGAAAAGTTACATAGACCATGTACCATATGTCTAAAATACAACTACCTATCTTGACTATATTAAATGTATATTAAATGTAGGATCTAATGTTTTTCAATCAAAGAACTAGAGCGATCTTCAGAATCGTAGATTTTATATATGGCTATAGTTTCTTTCTAACAAGAAAGAAGTAAGAAAGAACCAAAAAATAACAACTAGGCCGTTTCAAACTGAAAAGACCATTTGGTCACGTGAGTAGCCAATAAGAAAGAACGAACGAATGACGACAACTTAGAAGAGTAGATTGGTCAAACCGCAAAAGGAATCATTTGCTCGCGCGAGCGGCTCCTTAATGTCCCTTGACAACCTTTTAATTGTTGTTTTGATCGACTTTCTTTTACAATAATCCAAGATATCTGTTAAATATTTTAATATTAAATTATACATTCATATAATAGCTTTAAATTTTTTGAACCTTTAACAATAATTATACAAAATTTCACATTATATTGAAGTTAATTGACAGGCTTCATAAAATTTTACAATGTATCAAAGTTGATCATTCACATTAAAAAGCATGGTTTAACAAAAAAAAAAATATCGTGAAGTGTGAAATAAATGGGCGGGTTTTAAATGAGATTGCACACAAGAGAAAAAAAAAAAAAAACTCCCCCTATTTTGATTGTTGTCTTCCGAGGGAAACCATTTTCATCATTTTACAAATATAGAATAATGAACAAAAATCAATTCCATTATAAATCTATACGAGCTGCCTTATCCAAGGCTCTCCAACTTGCTCATACATAGTTGGCTATGATCTTTGGCTTGCTCTTTCCTCTTCCTGTTCAATATATCTTATAGTAACGAGTGGATCCAGTTTTCTGATTGGGGTTGGATCTTGCCTTGCCTTTCTCCATGCATTCATACTGACGACTAACGAAGACACAAAAGAACAAAAAACAATGCTACGTCGAATTGTCCTGACTTCGTTTGTTTCACACAGGCACCGGAACGAGCAACATCGAAACTTCCAGGAAATATTCATCACGACCTGCGAACACGCCACACGACTAACCTTATAAATATGACCAGTCCACCACATCTCACACCCAAGCAAGACCAACTCTCCCTTTCTCTCTCTCTCTCTCTCTAAAATGCACCGCAAAGAAAGCGCGATGGATTACATGCAGGAAGAGAAGGAACCAGCAGTGAAGAGTCGAAAGGTGCCGCTTCTTCCTCCCCGGCGCGGTCGCATAAAGCGTCTCTTATTCGCCCGCCTGTTGCGAAGCTTTAGAGCCCTCATCGCTAAAACCTTGGGCTCTCTTCTCGGCCGCGACGCAACGCGCGCTCCCACGTCGAATCAAACGTCGCCTCTCGTGTCTTCGCTTACTCGCTAGGTTTGCAAGAAGAAATCGCCCCTCGACCCGCTGCATGATGTCGATCGGTTGTGGCGTTCGTTTTCTGAGATCTGTGTTTGTGTTCTGCTTTCTGTAATAGTTCCGCGCTAGAAAAATGGCTACGTGTCATTTCGTCTGATGTTATGTTATTTCGTCCGACATCTTCTGCTGCTTTGTCTTCAATCTTTTCACCGGCTCTGCCGGACGTCGTTGCCCAGAATTCTCGGCGACACGAGCGACCAGTTCTGGAAAGTGACGTCATCCTATGTTTCGACTCTGTACATGAGGAAAACATAAATAATATACATTGAAGTCTTTTCTTCGCATAAAATATTGGGTTCCACGTGCACATCCTGGGCCCCACTCTTCTCTCTCTCTCTTCTTCTTCTCTTTTTTTGGGGTTCTTTTTTCATCTTCTCCCGGCCACCTCCTGAACGGCTCCGTCTCGCCGTCGCTCGGGAAGTTGACCTCCCTCACCCACCCTCGCTGCGCGCGATTCTTTCAATGAATAAGGCATCAATCTATTTACAAGCAGAGAAAGTCCCTCGAGCGACGTCGCGGCGCACGAGCCGCTGGGGAGCTCCCAAGCGAGGGAATAGCCCGCGGGGAAGAACGCCAGGTCCAAGCAGCTCCCTATCCCGGCCGGGGATCTCGCCGCTCAGGTCGTTGCCCGACGAGTCGAGCGAGCGGACAGGGTGCGAACTGACGGGGTTTTGTGGCGTCACAGATCGGCAACGAGATTGCGCCCGCGAGCTGGATGTCGCCGGTGTTGAAGTGGGTCAGGTTTCCACTCAATATGGAAGATCGAAGGGGGGTGGGGGATGATGCCGCGGAAGGCGTTGTTGGAAACTTCATGGTCTGTATGGCGCTGTCCCACGGCAGGAAAGGACGGGGATTTCGCCGGAGAGCCCATTGAAGCCGATGTCAAGGACTCGGAGCTCGGCGAGCGCAGCGAAGAAAACGGCGGACAGGGGGCCGGACAGCCGGTTGCGCGAGAGGCTGAGGTGGGTGAGGGAGGTCAACTTCCCGAGCGATGGCGAGACGGTGCCGATCAGGAGGCGGCCGGGGAGGGAGAGGCGGAGGACGGAGAGACGGAGGCAGAGACAAAAGCAGGAGAAACAAAGGGAAGAAAACGAAAAGAAAGTGGGATACGCATGTACACGTGGCGACAAATTAGTGGACTAATGTATGTCTGACTGGGCACTACTCGAGGACCGATGACTTTCGTGTGCCAAAAGCTTGTAATTCGATCCACATTTTTCCCCTTACATGAGAATTGATGACAGTGAGCTTTGATGAGGAAATATATGTCGATTTCTTCGATTGTCGAGGTCGAAGATGGCGCTCAACGTTGATGTGAAAATATCTTTCCGCAAGCGGCCTTCTACATCCTTTATTGGATGATTAACGAGAAATTGGTTAGTTAAATAATACTCTCAATCAGTGGTGGATTAAACCGCTACTGCAATTTATTAATTTTTTACATCGGCAGCGTATCCTCTAATTTTCGTAACATTATAAGTGAGCATATTCAACATTAATCCATTCAAGACCTCTCACCCTCCGTCATGATGTCTCTATGTGGTCAATGTTGCAAATTATGTGTTTTTCTCTTTCCTCTTGTCTATTAGTTACCAAATCTCAAGTATTTGGTTATTCGTATGAAAAGCTGACGATTTACCCATCATCATGTTACTAGAAATAACTTTCACAATAAAATGTTTTAGAATTAAAAAGGAGTAATGGATACTATCTAGCTGGTCATTAGTTTTATGGTTTAAACTTCTAATGGAAAGTTGACTCAAATAGATTGTTAATGGGCTCAAATTATAGATTCCTTCTTGGATTTTTGTGGAGACATGACTTGCGCAACTCCAGATGATTTAATATTATAAACTCGCATCCATTCTTAATTTCACGTGACACAAAAGTTGATCCTTGAGAATGACTTAAATGATAGTTCAAGGGTTATGTATGCACATGAATGAGAGCGTAGAGACATGAGTTGATCCAAAAGTAGAAGACGCAATGTCAAAAAAATAGGTGAAGGGGTTTGGTGGGTGTTTTGGGCCCGGAACGAAGGCATAGACAGACGAAGCTTCTGCGAAACGGCGTATGGGGAAAACACGGTTCCAATGCAAATGACGATGGCCGTGCCGTAATCGAGCACTTTGGTAAAAATTAACCCTAATAAACTTCTGGGTTTGGATGATGCTTATTAGTCCGGTTAGTTAATTTCTGGTAATTCTCTGAGGGCATAACTTGTAGAAAGATTTACTAAAATAGTGACGCACGTGTACAAAATTTAGGTTACTAAGATATGGTAATTACATATATGATGTCTTTCTTTTGGTCGTGCATGGCATCATAAGTTAGTTTCCATCTCTTATTATGACTTTTGACTGTTCCTCTAGTTCTATGGGTTTGCTTAGTACTGTGGCCCAAATGGATCTGAGCACCATTGAAGTATGTTGGCCCAAAATAGCCTCTAGTTAGCAAGAGGGCAATTAACTTGCGGCCTAGTTGCTACGACATAAGTCATGCAAGTGGTTGATTGCGTATATAATGTGATGATTGAATGGGTTGAGTATTCGATCGTTGGTGGTGAGGACGTGCAAATCTAAAAGGCAGCTAACGTTGGGCTGAAGCAGTTGGGCTGACCCCAAGCCCCGATATGAGTGCCGGACCTGCATGCTACAAACAGGAAAGTTTTATGGGTTTTACTCAGGAAGGCCCTATGAATGTATGATACGTAAGTTAATAAAGGAAACGTGTGGAGTAAGACAGTAGGAGAAAGCTGAAAGAGGCAGGAATTAGACATATCACACTGTTGCCCCGCTATCTTCTATTCATAGGCCGCTCTAAACGTGACCCCCATGAAAGTCCCTTCGATGGGCCGCGCGACTAGGCCTCCCTCTCATTTTGGGCCATCTCGGTTTCATTTGAGATTTACATACTTATCAAGCAAGAGAATGCCATTGGTGTGACAAAATAAGACCGCTTGGGCTTTTCGTGCAAAAACCGAACCAGCTTGGCAACTCTGAAAAGGGTTATTTGGTTGCTGTAGAATCGGAAATCTGAATCAGTGATCACCTTGCACAATCCCCCTCACGCACAGCGAAGGAAAAGAGAGAGTTGAAGGACTACAAGGTGAGAAGGGAAGTTGAGAAAACCAAAGGAGTAGATTCGAAAGGGAAACAAAAGTAAAGGTGTAGTTTCACCTTGCACAACTCCCTCCAATGGCTGCTTGTATTTTTAGGTCATTGCATTAGTTGAATCGACAAGTAAACCAGCCGAGAGCTACATGGACGATCAAGTAAAACCCGTTTTGTTTTCCCTCTCCTTATCTCCTCTTTTTCTGCTACTGACCACAACATTACCAAAATGGTCGGAGATAAGTGATTGTTACTAGAGTGTGCAAAACAGATTGCCCGAATCGGGAATAACCTAGATCAGATTGAACTGACGATTCGGTCTGGTTCCCGATTCCTAAAAGTGGAATCAGTGTTTGACCGGTTCGATTGTGACCTAATAAATATACTTATTGTTATAATTATTTCTCCAAATAATTTAGTAAAATGTGAACTAAACTCTATCTTGTCTAGTGGCATCACAAGTTGCAGCACAAATAACTCTTCACTCATTGTCACTTTCATTAATATCTTAAGATTTGTCACTCTCTCTTGTTGTGCACAAACACTCTTTAATGGGAAAAAAAAAAGTTACCAGTTCCATTAAAATGTACCGGACTAGGAACCGATTACTTTTGACTAGCAAAGTGTAGGACCAAATAATTATTTGAATTTGATAAATGATCATTAGTTTTCCTTCATTTGATGATAGATGATCAAAAACGTTTTCTGATATTTGAATCTCATTGGAAAATGATTTCAATCTCATGACTTTATTGCAGAAAAAAAATCGAATTTTTAATTTTTAATTTTTAATTTTTAAAAGAAAAGAAAATAATAAAATAATAAAATAATTTTTAAAATAAAAATAATAAAAATAGATTTTAAAAAAATATTTTTATAAGAATAAAAGTTTCATTAACCAATGATTCCTATGATCCTAAGACTAGGAAAATATATGGGAAAATGCTTTTTGGTTCTTTCAAAGGGGAATTTATTTTCTTGAATTTAAACTTTGATAGAAAAACCTAGATAAAGTGTGGTTATCAGAGGTGCTGATTCATAGCAATTATTCAATTAAGAATACATGTGAAATTTGGGTAGATTCTGAAGCCTGTGATTAGTTAGGTTCCATGTTCCAGAGTATACATGGTTGGTTTTAGGCTCCAAAAATTTGGGTACCGGCTCTGATGGGTAAGTTCTAAGTTTCAAATAGATATTGGACCAATACTAGAATCACTCATGGTCAATAGTTTCTATTTAACAAGAAAGAACTAAGAAAGAAAGCGCCAATTAAAAACCAGGAAAAGGAGACGGTGCAAATTGCCAAAGATCATTTGCTAACGGGAGCAGCCAAGAAATAAGTAACTAATAAACAAACCACAGAGAATCATTTGCCACCCATGAGCAGCTCGTTAATATCCATTGACAGCATTTTTTTTTTATTTGTATTTCTATTGGGGAAAAGTACCAAAAAAGTCTAAATCAGTTATTAACTTTTTAATTGAACTAATGTAATCTTAAGCATTTTCACGTTTTGCCAATTTGGTCAATCAAGCAAATTTAGGTTGGGAGACGTGGACTCTGGCCATTCGACGAAGCATGGCCAAAGCTAACATTAATATTCTTTTTCAATTTTTAAATATTTTTTTAAATTTAAAAATTCTCATTTCCATTGACGACCTTTTAGAACAATCCAAGATACATTGGACTAATTTACTTATTGGTAGGTAAAGCGACGTAGGGAGGAGATGGAATTTTCTTTTTATAGTCTCAATACGGCGGTTTTAAAATATGGGTCCGAATTTTGCGAAAACACGCAAATGACCCTAACATTATATATTTACGGAGGTTTATAATATTCTGCATTTTCCATCTTTGTATATACATTACCTGCGCTGGTCTTCCGTTGACGCTGAAACATATGGAAGTACCGTGTCCATCCGAAGCATGATCCTTCGAGGAAGCCCCAACTCCAGAGACACATTTCAGTATTCACCCACCGAAGACTAACCCTATAAATATAAACACCAGATCTCTCCACCCAAGGAGCAAGGCAGCATGGGAAAGAACGCGGCAATGGCTTCCATGCCGGAAGCAATGGAAGAGAAGGGATTAGCAGCGATGAGGCGAGAGCTGCTTCTTCATCGTCATCCTCCCAGGCGCGGGCTCATAAAGCGTCTCATATTTGCCTGCCTGCTCTGCAGCTGTAAAGCCCTTGTCGCTAAGATCTCCGGCCTTCTCCTTGGCCGCAGGCTAACGTGGGTTCCCACATCGAATGACGAGCCACCTCTCTTCTCTTCGCTTGCTCATTGGGGTTGCTGGAAGAGATCATCCTAGACCACTCGATACTGTTGATCTGTCGTGGCGTTCGATTCCTGCGTTCAGTGTTTGTGCTCTGCGTTTGTAGTAGTTTTGCGCGGGAAAATGGCCGTGTGTTTTTCGTCTGATGTTCTGCTACTTGTTTTCGATCTTCCACCGTTTCAGTTATACATGGTGTTCCAAAATTCTCGGTAGCATGGGCGACTGATTTTGGAAAGTGACGTCACGTTCGGTTCATGTACACGAGGAAAAGATTCATACAATATACTTCTATTCTGTGTTAATAAAATATTGGGTGCTTGCTTGAATACCGGGACATATAATTGTCCAATGAATTGTCGCCCCGTGCACACACCGCAATTTCTTCTCCCGTTAATCTCTCTCTTCATCCTCCGCCTCTCCCTCCCCGGCCACCTCACTGCCTCGTGGTCGCTCGGGAAGTCGACCTCCCTCACCCACCGTCCTGCCGCGTGATTCTTCAATGAAGAGGGCAACGGTCCAGTTAATTCCCAATAATGTTTAGCTATGGAGCCACTGAAATTGTTGGAAGTACAGATTAAGAACCCTGATGGGGGTTGTGGCATCACAGATCGGTGATGGAATTGCGCCTGTGAGGTGGATGTTGCTGGCGAAGCACGTCCCCACCGCCCCCGCATTCCTCAAGAGCCCCCCACTGGTCGCAGCTGCTAGGTCCTGAGCCTCGTCCGTCTCTAGCACATCGCCTCCCCTGTCGCCTCCAGAGCCCCATCAGCGGCTATGATTCATCAACTGACTTCTCTCTCTCTCACGCACGACGGCACTGACACAGCAATCGAGCACAAAGTCTACACTTGCATCGGTCTCTTGGGGGAATCCTAGCAACATTTACCATGGCCGCACCATCTCTCAGCATTGGCAATTTCCGAGCCTCAGTTCGAGATCATCCCCTCTGACGAGTTCATCATCACACCTCACTCCGTCTACTTTAAATTTCTCAATCATCTAGTAAGGTCCACCTCAATGTGTGCGTGATTTGGATTTTGATTTGATTCTTCTGGAACGGCATCTATTGACGCCTAGAAGTTGTGTGGACATCATTTTCACTGAAATCGTGTTATGAATCTAGTTGTTTTTAACTTTATTGCGATCTTGATTTGTTTCAATTCTCTTGCTCGTGCTTGAGTTTTGGAAATGTGGTTGGAAGTTAAGTTCTGCGGAGTTGATCTTTAGGTACAATAAGTCCATGGATTCCATTTTAATCTCAACAAGGTCGGATTTGATCTTGTTTTATCTTTTGCGTAAAATGGTCTAGGCCTGTCCAATAGATAGCGACTTGCTCGGTGCATGTCATTGTCTGTCTCTTAATTTTTCAAAAAATTTAAATTGGACATGGTCTAAATGTTGGAGGAAACAGGATACATTCTCGCCTCCAAATAACCATCTCGCTGCCATCCCGAGACGATACAGGCTGGGAACACTCTCAGAGTCGAAATTGCCCATAATAGGATTAGGCAACTCGCTTCAATCAAGAGAGATTAAAGATATAACTGAGGACAAGCAGGCATTGCGAGAGCATCAATAGCCGACCACCACATCACTAGACTTTTCACTGCACGAAGCAATGGTAATTAATAAATGAAATAAATTCCCAATCTGCCGGGACTCATCAGTGCTAACTAATTCTTCAATGTGTTAAGATCGACGTCATTCAAACGTGATGGCACTACTTGTATTGGTTTGAGAATGAATCAAGCTTTTCGACATACGTCCTCCAGAAGCTTTGCCTGCGATGGCCCGTCAGGGCAGAAAGCAACCACTGCCAGTGAACTTTGGTGCAACGCCCACTCGTCGGGCCACCTCCACCATCTCTATGTTTAAAGGACCAAGGTATTCATCTCCAGACATGCTCCTGAATGAAACCACAAAAGTCTAGAGTAGTGACTTGTGGTTACAAGCGATCAACCTTTTCCATGAAAATTCACCTGTAAAATTCAAATAGACAGGAAGCATTCTAAAAAGAATGTCATATTTTAGCAATTACATTGCATAAAATGATTAACGTAACAAACCAAATAAACACCTTCAGAAGATAAAAACATAAGGACCCTAAACACTTTACCTGACCAGGGACATATGTCTTATAAGAGAGCTTGGAATTATTTCCATGAAAATCGGTGCTGCTTAATTGCAATAACTCTGAAAAACTTTACAAAGGGCCATGAGCAAACGAACTCCTCCATAATAACCTTCGCGTTGTAGCCAATTCACCTGCGTTTGCATCCATTTCGAGTCAATCCTCTCAAACAGCGAAAACATACAAATAACTCGCCATAAAAAAAAAAAAAAAATCTCAAAATACAGTTGCAAAGACCTGGACACACAATGCTGCTATCACGTCATTCATCAACTCATCAGAGCACAACTTTCAACCATATTTTGAAAACTTAAGTATGAGCAAGAGAATTGAAACGAACTGAGATAGAGATAAAGTGAGATGCAACTAGATTCATGATGCGGTCACAGTAAAAAGGAAGTCCACACAACTTCCCGGCATCAATTGACCCCAATCCAAAAGAATTAAACCAAAACCCAGATCGCTCATACATCAAGGTGAACCTTACGGAAAATCAAGAAAATTAAAGTGGACGGTATGAGGTGTGATGACGAACTTGTTATAGGGACGCTATCGAACGAAGGCCTAGAAATTGCCGAGGCTGAGAGATAGGGTGCACGATAGACGTTGCTAGGCTTCCGCAAGAGACCGATGCTAGCGTAGACCTTATGCTCAATTGCCGCGTCAAAAACAGCCGGGGATTTAGCACCATTCATGGCACGTTGGTGTGATCGTCTCTGCATGAGAAAGAGAGAGGGGAGTCAGCTGATGAATCGTAGTCGCCAATGGAGTTCTGGAGGCAAAGGGGGCTCGGGACCTAGCAACTGTGACCAGCGCGATTCTTGGGGGAGGTATCGTGCCAAAAAGCTCGAGACCCAGCAGTTGCGACTGGCGGGGGATCTTGGAGGACGCAGATGCGATAAGGACGTGCTGGAGAAAGGGGGAGAGAGAGAGAGAGAGTGTGTCCTGGTTGTTATTCTCTAAGAGACCAAGTGAAGAAGCCCTTGAAAATTGAAAAGATAAGAGAGAGTTCTAAGCAGGAGATTAAGTGTAGGCATTTATTTTTACTTGTTCTCAAATCCTTTTTCATTATCACCGTAGTCAGCCAACCAGAGGAGAGAGAAAAGAAAGCCTCCAGTTTTAATTTTTTATTTTCCATCTGATCCGTATTAAAGGACATGTATCGCCTTTTGAGTAGAGCTGACTAAGCTCACATACGCCACATGGGCTGGTGACATGGTGACTATAAATCACTAAATATTTTTTTATCACTTGGATGACTACTCAAGGCCTGTACGATTAGAGTGCAGTCAATGAGTTTCCTTTGTCTTAGCCTCTGATTATTTTGCAAAAAAACATTTTCCTCATTTTCTAACATTTAGTTCGTTTAGGAAAGTAAGTCAACGTAAAATATTTTTCTAGTCAGCCAAATATCTATGCTTAAATTTAGGAAAATGATTTTTTCTTTAAAAATTCAGAAAACATATATATATATATATATATATATATATATATGACTAGATATCGCCGTTAAGACCCAAAAGTCCACACTTAGGTACGGAAACCCCCATCTTAATTCTTGGCAATCAGGATTAGGTCTTCAATGCTTGGGCTCAGGTCCATCGACAATAGGCTCGAAGCCATCATGCTTGTGCCTAATGCCCTTACACCCAAGCCTAGGTCTATAAAGGCTGTGGTCGAGTCCTCAATGCTCGAAATTTGATCCCTGACAATTAGGTCTAGGTCCATAAAGGCTGTGTGTGAGTTCTCAATGCTCAAGTTCGGTTCCTTGGTTAACGAAATGTTCGTTCTAATAAAAAATATTTAAAACATCAAAATTTTATTTTATTTTTATTTTCGTCCATTTTCCTTTTCCTTCCCAATGACCGGCCACAGGTGAGGGACAAACTTGCCTAAGGCCGGTGTTGCTTGAGCTTGCTCGAGGTGCTTAGTATTCCGGGGAGGGGCTTAGCAGTCAAGATGGATTGTAGAGCAATCAAGTGGACAACTTATCTTGAAAAAAAACACGAATGAGTTATCGAGTCTTAAGTTATTCGGCTGTCCATACCAAAAGTTAATGATTTACCCATCACGGTAATAGAAAAAGTTCTCATATTAAAATGTTCAGAATAATTCATGTCATCAAATAATTTGAGTAGCCATTATTCTAGATTTAAACAAATTAAATATTCAAATATGAGTTGAATATATTACTTGGATAACCATCTATAACATTTTTTTTGTCCACCGTTTAAACTTACATTGGAAGTCAAATTAACAAATTCCGCTAATTTGTATTAATAGAATTATAAAATTAGATATTTTATATAGTTCATAGACTATTTACAACAAAAAAAATTTATGGATTATATTAAATAAATTAAAAATTCAATGATAATATTGTATATTGGATTAAAGTTCACGGATCAAGTTGAACAAATCAAATACTCAGGGATATATTTAGTCAAAATTTACTGACTATGTATGTTATGTTTCTCATAATACAACTACGTGTCTGAACCGTGTTAGATAGGATCTAATATTTTTCCATAAAAGAATGAGAGCCATCGTTAAAACCGGGCTTCCGATGCATGGTTTCCGGTTTCTCCTGAACAAGAAAGAACTGAGAAAAGAAGCGACAATTAACAACTCGGAAAAAGGAGGCGGTGCAAACTGCAAACTGCGTAGATCATCTGCTCACGTGGGCGGCTAATAAATGACCCACAAATGACGAACTCGGAGGAGGAGAACGCCAACCGCAATGAATCATTCGCTCACGTAAGCAGCTCGTTAATGTCCATCACCAACCTTTTTTATTCATTTGGTGTTTCTTTCCGTCGTCGGCTTGATTAATTTAAAGTATCAGACTCCTCTGAACTTTCCTCGAAATGTAGGTTTTGACCAGCAAACATGCCGAACGACTAAACCTATAAATATGATCACCCCATCTCTCCATCCAAGCAAAGACCGAGCCTCCTCTCTCTCTCTCTCTCTCTCTCTCTCTCTCTCTCTCTATAAAAAGCACGGGAAAGAGAGCGCGATGATCTCCATGCAGGAAGCCATGAAAGAGAAGGAACCAGCAATGAAGAGTCAAGAGGCGCTTCTTCTTCCTCGCCGGCGCGGACGCATAAAGTGCCTCGTGTTCGCCTGCTTGTTCCGAAGCTTTGAAGCCCTCGTCGCTGAAATTCCGGGCTTCCTTCTGGGCCGCGACACGACGTGCGGTCCCACATCATCCTAGCCCGCCCGATAACGTCGATGTGCTGTTGCGTTCGTTCCGGAGTTTCTGTGTTTGTCTTCTGCTTTCGTAGGAGTCTCGTCCGATGTTCTGCCATCTCTTCCGACGTCTTCTGCATATTCGTTTTCAATCTTTTCGCTGCTTTTTAGTCGTACATGGCCTTCCAAAATTCTCGATGATGTGGCCGATTTGGGAAAGTGACGTCATCCTTTGTTCGATAATTTACATTTTTATATTGGGCATCAGGTAGGACAGACATTTGTCCACTAATTTGTTGCCACAGGGACACCTTGGGCCCCACTCTACAGAAACTTCGGATCCCTTTCTCTTTCCCTTGTATTTGTTTAAATCTTGTCTCTTTAGGGCCTGATTGTTAACCATTCATATGGTATTTGATTTCAATTTTTCGTTCCCGAGAGTCATTTGGGAACAAAATCACGTTTGGTAAAATTTTGTTACTAAGATCAAATTTCTATATTTTTATTTTTATTTCGAAAGTGAATTTGGAATGGAATTAAGAATAAAAAAAATTGATTCTTACTCCCACAAACAATTATAAGAATCAAGGCCATATTTCTCTTCTTCTTCATCTACCGACATCCCATAGTTGATGTCCGTCGCCGCCTGCCACTACCAGCCACCGGAGGCTCGCCAAGCTAGGGCAAGGTCGAGCCTCGAAGGTGGCCAAGCGGGCCTCGCGCAGCTTCGGTGAGGCCTGCCTGGCCACCGATGGGGCTTGACCAATGAGAGCCAGCCTTGTTAAGGATCGGCGACGCTCCAGTGAGGTCGCTGGCCCTCGTTTGGTTAATCGCTGGTCTGGCGACCGACCACTTGAAGAAGAAGAACATGAGAGAGAAAGAAAAAAAAAGAAAGAAAAAAAGGAAAAAAGAAAAAAATTATTTAAAAATTAAAAGAAAATGATTTGGTGTAGAAATTTTGAGCACGATACCAAACGCAATTCTATTCCAAAATCATAAATTTTGGATTGTTACCAAACAACTTAAAATGCTTAGTAATTGTTCTTAAGAACATAATAAAAAAGAATTATTTCTTATTAAAATTTATTCTTGGGAACAAAATCGTTACCAAATGTACTCTTTCTCTCTCTCTCCTTCCTCCTCCACCTTTCGCTCCCGGTCCACCTCCTAGACAGCACCGTCTTTGTATGTCCAATTTTTTTATTTAATTGTCGAGTTCGAAGGTAGCATTCACCGCTGATATAAAAATATCTTTCCACAAGCAGTCGTCTACACTCTTCATTGTATGCTCTAATTTTCATAACCTTATTAGCGAACACATGTACCGCTAATCCATTCAAGACCTCTCTCCCTCTTTCATAGTGTTTATATCTGGCGGCGGGGCAAATTAAACGTGTTCTCTCTTTCCCCATGTCTATTAGGGTTTGGAAGTGAGTCACCGAAAATCGAAATCGAAATTCGAAAGAGGGGCGTGCGAACTTTAGTTTTAAAGCTTCATCCAAGTGGCTGAATAAGGTTTTGAAAATTAACGACGTTATTGCCAAACTAAAAAATCCCTCTTGAACGAAAAAAGTCAACATAAGCGTTGGCTTATGTAGGAGAGACCTTACATGACCCTTGTATCGAAGATTAATCCTTTCTATATTGTTGATCATGAGTGAGCGAAATTCTATAGGTGGAGCTGCATAGTTTTTCGATAGGGGCTCAGTTTTCAAGATGAATTGGTCTAGAGCTAAATTATAAGTTGGTTGTCGATCTCTTTTATGACTTTGACTGTTCCTCTAGTTCGATGGGTTTTGCTCAATAGTGTGGCCCAAATGGATTTGAGCACCATTGAAGTATGTTGGCCTATATAGCCTCGTTTCGGCAAAAGATCAAGTACATTGTGGCCTTGTTGCTAGGACATAAGCCATGCAAGTAGGTTGATTTTGGGCCTAAAGCCTGAGATCCATATCCATGATCGCCGATCGCAGAAATTGTTAGGCATTGATTGCAACGGCGATTTGAAAGAAAAAACATAAACTTCTGAACAGATTGCGTATATCATGCGATGATTGAATGTGTGGAGTAATTGATTAGAGGTAGTGAGGACGTGCAATTCTCGAAGGCTGCTAACATTGGGCCAAAGCTGTTGGGCCGATCCCAAGGTCCGATGTGGGCGCCGGACCCGCACGCTACGAACAGGAAAGTTTTCTGGATTTTACTCCGGAGGACTCTCTGATATGTAAGTAAAGTAAAGAGTAAGGTAGAAAGAGAGAGCTAAAAGAGGTAGGAATGAGACATACCACAATGTTGTCCAGCCCTCCTCTATTCAAAGGCCGCTCTAAACGTGACCTCCAAGTGAGTCCCTTCGATGGGCCGCACAGCTAGACATCCCTCAGCTTGTGCCATCTCGGTGTCATTTGAGGTCCATGTATTTATCAAGTGAGAGAATACCATTCACGCTACCAAATAAGACCCTTAGGTTTTTTTGTGCAAAAGACAAACCAGCTTGGCAACTCTGAAAAGGGTTATTTGGTGTTGTAGAATTCAGAAATGTGAATCATTGATCATCTTGCACTATCCCCCTTATGCACAGCGAAGGTAAAAAGAGTTAAAATACTAGAAGGTGAGAAGGGAAGTTGAGGAAACTACATGAGTAGATTCGATGAGGTAACAAAACCTTAAGGGGAAAAAGAGTAGATAGAAGACTTGCCTCTTGACCATCTTAGTTTTCAGCCCCCGATGACTGCTCATATTTTTTAGGTCACTGCATTAGTCGAATCCACAAGTAAGCCAAAGTGGTCCGAGCTAGAAGATATTATTTTGTTTTCGCCCTCCTTATCTTCTCTTTTTTTATGCTGCTGACCGCAACATTACCAAAGTGGTCCGAGCTAGAAGATCTTTTCTGTTGATGGTGACAAACAACCAAACTCTCTGCACTTCTGACTAGCAAATTGTAGGGCCAAATACTATTTCAAGTATATTATTATCGACCACCATCGCAAAATAGTATCCCCAATGGACCAAGGAGATCTTCTTGGATATTAAGACCTATTTCTAGAGATTTCCCTCGTCCCAATCTATGATGCTCTAATTTTTTATTTGGGTGATAAAGCAAGCAGCTTCTCTTTGCAAAAAATTTGACTTCAGTCATGAGGGAAATACCAAAGTGAATATTAATTAGATATGTACTTTAAAGAAGTTGATTTCTTCTTTTACGTGTAAGTAATAAGAAGGGATTTTTTTATTGTTGAAGTCCATCATCGGGTGAAAATACTTTCAAGAAATTGTGGAAGTAATGCGATGACTACATGCTATAATCTCAATGAATACAATGAAGCCACATATATGTTGCTTCATATATTGTATTCCCAATTTAGATGACCCCATTTGGTTTCACTTTTAAGATCAGGAGGATTCACTACATGAATTTCCTTGAGTTTTGACAAAAGCACACCAACCACGTGATTTGTTGAAGATTTATGCATTTTCTACGACCAGGTAATGTAAAAATTTGCAATTGAACATTTAGATTGAAGTTTACATAGGTTGATGTAATATCGACATGTAGCAATTATAAAGTCTTATGAAGGTGCACCTATGTTATGTTTGTTCACTCGGTATATGGTATGATATCATATTACACTCACGACTGATATTATGTTATACTCACAAGCATTAAAGGATAGATATGATATCAAATTGTATTACTAATGCAAGAGTATCCAATCCAAAAATTTAAGTTGATATAAGTCGTACAAACCGCATAGACAAGCCCTTTCTCATGTGTAAGCTGGATTGAGAATAACAAGTGGAATTAACAAATGGGGGAGTCTTACACACGAAATAAACTAGGGGGTGAAACCTGATTTTGATACCATGTCAAAAGGTCAAACCCAAAGTCTATGCCAATAGATGGAGAGAGACCCTATTAGTATAAAGTTTAGATAAACCCATAACCAAGCGATATGGGGTAAGTGTTTGGGAGAAGTTTCCATGCATACGTTTGCTTTGATGAAATACGACCGGTGTCTCTTATATTTTAGATTGCCTCGAAACATTGCTTTAAAAGGTAAAAGTTGAACCAAACCAAAAACTTCAATGGATTTGAGCAAGGAAGCCCAATTCCATGTCGAAGAGCTGAACTCAATGTTGAAGGTTCGACCGCTACGTTTCGCGAGACAAGAGGCATATTCTCCTCAAAATAGAGGGGGGGCTGACTCTCTGGACATGTTGCGAGTTGAGAGGACCAGATTATCGTGCATTATCTCATATACGACATGATTTACAGCTTGTTTTTCCTAATTGGAAGATGGTTTATAACAAATGGCGTTTACATGAAATTCATAAAAGTTGCCAATTTGATTCCCTAAAGTTGCAAACGGTCATCTTGAAGTATTAGTTTTTGTGTCCGATCCGTTAAACGTTATGACTAAACTGCAATCTTCCATCCCCAAACTCTTTTATTTAATCAAGCACCAAACTTCAGTCCTAGATTTTTTTGAAAATGAAAAGATCATATGCCACAGAAATACTTTTGCGGTTCCTGCTTGCCAAGGCATTAAAGGGTCCAAAGGGAAGGTATTCAAGTTCAGATTTTGGTTACTACGCTGTCAACTGCCTAGAAAATTAAAACCTCATCTCAATTTTTCAAAAGACTTGTAAAGTCTTGAACTTATGTTCGGATACACCTGTCCATACTAGAACCTGGGTATATGTAGCTCAATATATCGTGTCAAAATGTATTAATATTGATATGTAGACCTGTATATAAATCCTTTATAATCAATTTGAAACCCGAATACGTCTTAGCTTATAATAGGGTAGTCAACAGACAACTTTTTGCTGAAAAAGAAATGATCGAACGGGCCCATTTTAGTGTCCACCGCTCATCTGCGCTTGTCAATTATTATGCATCTTCCCTTAATAATATATATATTGCAGTCACGATCGTCGATTATTATAGTTAAAGCATCCATCGATTACAATTTGAATTTGCTAGAAAAGTGGTGCGTTTAACCGTCACCATATCAGCTCTTGGTAGATTAAACTCTGGTAATTTCTCTTGCGAAATCATCTCAAGTAGCGTAATAGAACTGCAGCTTACGATAATATAGCGGAGGAAAAGATAGTTATTATCAAATGTCCCATAATCGAAGTGAGGCACCACTTTCTCCTGAAGCTTTTCCAATCATCATCACGGGCACACGTGCTAACCCTTTATAGCGGTCAAGTTTGCAATTTTCAATCTCAAATGGAAGGTGTCCAATCATGTCAAACCGAAACAGACATAAGGTTAAGTCTGCACGAGGATGGCCACTGGGTCATGTTGCAATTCCTTAGGACAAAGTTCTTTAACACAGATGTAGACCCCTTCCAAATCGTTCCTTATCAAGCATATCATGAACAAACGAATTCTTGATCATATCCCTACTCCTTGATTATGTGGGCCATTGCTCTTGTCCGCTTGCTCAACGGGGACCAAACTTTACACATTGTGACAAAAAAAAAAAAAAAAAAGATCGGATGATTTTTGAAATATCTATTTCGCATTTTATGGATTGCTCATGAGCCATCAACATAGTATGATCTGCAAAAGTTAAGTCTCCCATGACTTTTGAATTGTGGGTACACGTAAACTTAAAAGAACCCCTTCATTTTTTCCTTTCACTTTCTCTTCTTTTCCTTGCCCGTCGAGAAAGATGTTATACACTCCCGAAGCGTTTGTGCGATCTTAATCAGGCCGGCAAACAAAACATTACACACAAGCCCTAGAAAAAAACACCATTATATAATAATGTGGCAAGAAAGCTGAGAGAGTCCGACACGTACACACAATGATATAACCGCCCAAATGATCCAAAATATGGGGGATTGGGGGGGATCTATACAGACGAGAGATGGGACAAAGTGATGACACATATAAGACAAACCATATGATGATCCACAGCATCCAAAGTCCATGCATGCCCAAAACTAGAGAGAGATTTAGGCTTTGGGAGATAGGAACCAGTGGATGAAGCTTTGGAAGGTAGCGACGTCACTGCGATAGTGGGTCTGCGTGAACTCAAAGAGGTCGGACCATGTGAAGTCCGGGTACTTCCTTGGCACTTCCATGTCGATCCCAAGAAGATCTGGTGGGGGTCTCACAATCCGGTCCTCTCTCGGGCACACGAAGAACACCAGTGACTTCCTCTCCCTCTCCCTGTTCACCACCGCCCTGTGCAAGCAGCTCTTGTACATCCCATTCGTTAATGCCTGCATCTCAATACTTTCTCGATCAATTGCCATTAAAACAACTGTTGAGATGGCTTTCTAACTCTAACTCGACAAATATTGAAACCATGGATGGTGTCCTAGGGTTTTGGGTGAAATCTCAGAAGAAAACAATTCGCCCTCGTCACCCTTCCACTTCTTTTGTTACTACATTTGGAGTGCAAGTTCCTGGTGTCGAGATCTTTTGTACATTTCACCATTCCTTAATATATTTCTTACCTTTTACCAAAAAAAAAAAAAAAAACAATTCACCCTCCTCTTGTCTCAGTAATGCTTTAGTTTCACTCTTAAAGCTCCTTACGCATCACACTCTCATCTTGAACAAACCCTAAATTATTATGGAGATGGAGGCAATAGAACTAGTGGTCCCCCCAGTGCCCACGTCGCCTTGCATGTTCATTGGCAAGCACATACGGTCGAAGGACAAGTTGGCTGATGATTCAGCGGAACAGCTAAAACACAAGACGAAAAATAGAGGTCGAGGTAACTACTGTTCCGACGTTGACAAGTTAGTATTATTATTTCTAGCTACTCCCGTTGTTATTGACCCAACGATGTATAACCACTTCATCGGCCAATTTCATCCTGCCTGTTTTAGTTGTGGCGCGTCAAATCATTGTCAAGAATGATAGATTTTGCATTACTAGGACGAGAACCAATAAAAGTACAATTTTTAGTATCAAGAACGGACAAGAATAGCGCCACAAGTCGACTATATATGAACCGACCGGGGATGATTTATTTGACTGGACAGTATGGACTACTTTTAGTTAGAATTACTCGGATTGTGCAAGCCTTTTTTCCTGGCTTGCCGTGTATCTTTTTTCAACTTCTCTTTTTATGATAGGTTCACTTTAACATATTATAAAGTGCTAATTGATGAGCAACTTTTTCATCGTTCTATTTTGGACTCTTACGTACATCATCTATATTGCAAGTCCTAAAATTCGTCATCTCCAAACTTTAGACATGTGACCTTTGAGGTTGTTAGAAAGTTAACCCCAAAGTTAAATTTTTAAATGAAAGTAAGTTACATTGATACAAATACTATTATAATCCCGTACCTAAGCATGTTTGGTATTTTATAACACCCGCTCTCACATGTATATCACAATAAATCCCTATAAACAACAGGAATGAAATTGCGGAAATGAGAATAGGATGAACAAGAGCCACACCCAAAATACTTTGATATACAATTGGGCCAGGATGGATGTGGAAACAGGCTCACCTAATTCCAATTCAAGAACTTTTCAAGTTGGATTCTTTCATGTGAGTATGAGACTTATTACAATCCTGTATTTAAGTAATAAGTGATATTTTATGTCGGTCATTACTTTGCTCATTCTTACTATTCGAAAAACAACAGAATTATGTTGCATGATCATTATATATTGGAAAAGAGTCAGGATGATGATGATATCGATGAGTGTATTTTGAAAAATTCTCCGACTCATTGCAAAAATAACAGTAATTACTAGATTTATCAAAGTTTAGAACTTTCAAATGGAGTTGGGAAAAAGTTGTGGGAAAGTACCATGAAAGTGTCTCCAATGTTGATGACGAGTGCGTCTTGACGAGGCGTGATGGCTTGCCACTTGTTGCTGGCAAAGACTTGGAGGCCACCGACTTGGTCCTGGTGGAGGATGGTCAAGGATGTCGGGTCGGTGTGAGGACCCGTGCCCATCGCGAGCCCGTGGTTCAGGCACGGCGGGTACGAATTGCACCTCATTATTGAGCTCCCGTCCTCGAAGAAGTCCCTGTAGTGCATGCGGTCGATCCCCAAGCTTATCGCCAGTAACTCCATGATCACCAGTGCTAGCTCCTTCATCGCTTCACAATACTTCTGGTACACCCATCTGATTAAGAACGCGTGCGTATTTAGGGTTGAGTGACAGTTGCTAATGAAGATGAAGATGAAGATAAAGATGAAGATGAATGAGTTGCTTGTGTACAGAATTTTCTCCATTACCAGGGGACCTCACCAAAGTCACGTCCCGCGATCATCTAAGTAAGGCACCTATTTATGAAAGGGCTTTGGCATCATAATTGTGAAGACGCCTATAAATGGAAGTACTGCTTTTCACTGTCTATGTTTCCATGGAAAGTTAACCTATTTTTGCAAATCTATAATGATTAAGTTCAAGACTTTTCCATGCATGCATTGGTAGCGGGATATGAGGTAAGAACAGCGGGCGCCCCCCCACAAGAAAAAAAGAAAAAGCAGAAAAATGACTTTGAAGTAAGCATTGTTCTCTCATATAAAAAAAGGGAAGAGATTAACCAGTAACTGAATGAAAATTTAAACCTTTATTTTGGCAAGATGTTAAATTTTGTAATTCTATGACCAACTCATCTATGTTTGCATATAGGGCGATCCACTTTCAACATTATTTTTTTCCTATTGACATTGAGAAAATTCAAGACTCATGCAAAGTATCTAAATCGGGTTAAATAAAAAAACCTAAGATCAGCCCGAGGTATTTTTTTTTAAATTTTTTTTCGTATTTAAGGCTGTGGAATTATTTATTTTGATATAGATATAGATATAAACAACATTAATACCCACAAAAATTATCTTACCCTGTATGTTCAAAATCATCGCCCAAGACAGATTTGAAGTAATCAACCACCAAAAGCTCAGAGCTCTCGTTTTTGCGAAACTCAAAAGAGAAAGTCTCCTTCCATGGCAACTTGGATGAGTACCGATCCGCATGAGCACCGGCGTAACCAAACACTCCACCGGGCCTCCTCTTCATGCCGAGCTTCTTGCTTATGGGGAGCTTGAAAATCGAGTCAATCTCATTGTGGGCGGCGCTTATGAGGCCTGGGTCGACTCCATGGTTGATGACTTGGAAAAAGCCATGGTTGGTGCAAGCAGTCCTGATGAGCTCAGCTGCTCGGGAAGTTGCTTCTTCATTGCCTTTTAGGAAGCCTGACAAGTCTATGAGTGGCTCTTTGAGGTCTTCTTGGGTGCGAACAAGGTCTTTGTGTGGCCAAATGAACTCTTTTGGCAAGTTTGGTTGCTTTTGAAGCAAGGAGGAATCAAATACGAGGGTCTCCTTCCCATCCTTTAGCTCCATTGCAGGACATAAAACATGGGTTGATGGGGAAGTTCTTGTGTCCAATAAGAAAGACATGTTTTTTTATGCTCTTTTGCTGCTGAAAAAGCTGGCTACTTATAGAGCAACCACAAGAAGAGGGCCACCGGTTCGGACAACGAGACAAGGAGAGATTATTGAGAATAATTTTTTTTCTCTTTTATTCAGACTCCGAAGTATCACCAAAGAAAAAGATAATTATATCTTAAATTATAATGCAAAAAAATCATATCATCCTCTACTTGAAAAAATTTTGTGCATTACGTCGGCTACCCTGCAATCCTTGGAGTCCTAAACAACGCAAGTGGCTTAGTGGTTTGTGTGCATCGGAGTGGATTTATTGAATGGAAAAGTGTAAATTACCCATGTTGTGAAAAATTGATGAAAATGTTCGAATACTTAAATAATAAACTACACATTTATCTAACGGTTTAAATAAAAAACCATACCTATATATATATATATATATATATATATATATATATAAATTTTACCTAACACTTGAAAAACTTGATTTGATACTTTAAAATCGTAATTCTAACTTTCGTAATGGATTTAGAGCCCATTTGGTTATCTGTGGCTAAAAGGTAAGCTGTGCTGTGAAGTACATTGATATGCTTGGTAATACGTATTTTAAAGTTGCAACACTTTAAAATTGAGTAATCAATGAAAATCCCATTAAAGGTACAACACCCTTAATGATTCCTAAGCTGTTGTAGAAAGGTTGTATTAAATTGCCTCTTATTAAGCACACTAATGATGTAAAAAGAGTTTTTTGCCGTTATTATTAAAGAGGTGAGATGTATATATTTGATAGTTAATTACGCAACTAAATTTTCATATATCGATATCACATTTACAATAGTAATACGAATTATTTACACTGCAAGTATACCTAATAAAATTCCTTTTCTTATGTGACAATTTAAGGATTAATCATTCCCCATCCATCATGTTGTGTGCGAGACTAGTTAATCGATATCACTTATCTGTGATATCGCTGACTTAGATATGACATTCTTGTCATCTTATATTGACACATTACTTCACTCGAACAAGCTGGAAGAAACAATTTGTCTTCGAGTAGTTGCGACATTGATAATTTGATGGTAACAATGTGGACATTTGGGGATGGAGGGGCCGAAATGTGATGTTTGGGTACAGTTCTGGGACCAAGACTAGAATTCACCTTTCTTTTCTAATTGAGTTAAAATGGAACGACAAGCAAAATATATATTTCGATTGATCTAGGAATTCAGTGCAATACTCAATAAGATCGCAAACTGTGACCAAAAATTTAAATAAAGTAGGACATAACCAACACTCGCAATTAATCCATTACATTTCTTGGCATACCAATTTGATAAATTGGTCTTAGACTACTGATATGAATCATTATCAACGACAGGGTTGAGAAAGGTTATTAAAGATTCGAAGTAGAGAAAGGCCAAAAGCCACCCATTTTGTACCTAATTATCATTAACTCGTGCATATCTTATATGCCTAAATAATCCGTTAAAATGTAAGTTGTCATAAAACAGTCCATTGGAAAGGTTGAAGCAAAGGTTTGGAGAAGAGGGTTAAGGCCGAGCAGCAGCCGCTAACCCAATCACTTTCTCACTAACAAACAACTAGACCACTTAATTAACATTGTACTCTGGTAGAATTATTAAAATATGACATGTACTAAGTGTTAGAGAGAAAATTACTTGATGGATCCTCATTGATTTCCCCCTTAGGTCATGATGGATCCTCAATGACTATATTAATCAAGCTAACGAGGCAAAAACTATTACACGAGATTAGTTTAACAGATCACACGTCAAAGACTCGTTGGACAATTGGATATGATTGGCTTGTTTAGACACGAGAATTTGATACGCCACTTTATGGATTCAGTGCATGAATCAATTTTTGTTCTGGTAGGCTTTTGTACTCTTATCATACTTACAGACTCGTGGTTAAAAAAGTTGAAATTTCAAGGCCGTACGTGACTTTAACCATCTTTAATGCTCCATTCGTCCTATACGACGGTATATTGTCCTCTCTCTCTCTCTCTCTCTCTCTCTCTCTCTCTCTCTCACCGGAATAAAGTATCTGTCAAGGGTGCATGCGGGTGAAAAAGGACGTAAGACACGAGACAAAATACATGCATTCCAAGATCGTCATGGAGAGGCGTAGACAAATTTGGTTAATGAGAATCAATTTTCAAATTCCAACACTAGTCTTGTTCCACGAAGAAGACAAGAAATCATGTGACCCCGATCCCTTTCCTCACAGTTGTCCACCAGTCATATGTCCTGTTAATTTTTTGGGGAAGTGCAGCCCCCCATGCCCATAGTCATATGTTCTGTAATAAGATCATTTCTCCTAGGGCTAGAAATGTTAAGAAGAAAATAAGCTGATTTTACTACATGCGTGGTCATCTGTGTACTGTCGCGTTTTTCCAGCTAGGCCCGCGATGCAAGGAGAGGCTGGAAAAGCCCCGGCCCGCTCATCTTTGTGAATGTTTTCATGTACCGTTTTGCTGTTATATGAACAGTCTTGAATGACAAGTTAGGTTCAATTCTAGGGTTTAGACTTATGACGACGACCACCCATCTGGTCAAGTCTATTTTACACATGGCCAGAGCCATTAGTGCTCGTAGTAGAGTCGTCCATGAATCAAGCTGCAATCCTTTAAATAAATAGCGACAGCGTAAATAAATCATAGGAGTTAGCTTTAGCTTCTTTTTAAATAAGAACAATGCAGAAGAGGGAATTTTAAAATTCCTATATATTTCTTTAAACATATTAATTGATAGTATATGAGTTTATTTATAAGTTTTATTATATGACTATTTAAGGTAACAAGGTATTACCACATCAATTATAATCCATCACGGTTATGCACAATTAAGAGAGAGATATGTACAATCATGTTGTAAATTAAGTCAGATTACAACCAATTGCAATGGAATCTACCTATTAGAATCGTGCAATTGTGGCTATATATTCTCTTTGCAGAAAAAAAAAAGTAAATAACACAGCAAGTAAGAGGCAAGAAAAATGATACATCAAAATTTTACGTGGAAATCCAATGTGGGAAAAAACTACGGATGCTGATTTAGGAACAACTCCATTATAATCAAGGACATTGATTCAGGAGCAGCTTCACTATAATCATATGATTGCAATTAACACTTTAATGGCGTTTCTCTCACCATAGATTTTCACAACTATCACAAAACAAATTGTCACTTGATGAACTTTTAAGATCTTTCTTGTTTATATACATTATTGAAAACTCTTGTAATCTCTCCAAAGTAATTTTTTGGTGCACATAGAAACCTCCACCTAAGCCCTTTTGTTTATAGTGGTAGACCACCACCTAAGTTAGGAATCGTCCCTAATTATTTGACAATCACCTCCCAATTAGAAATCTCCTATATTAATTGGAATTCCTCTAATTTAGTAATCACCAGAATTGGTTCCATCTTGGTATTCTTCCTAAATAAGACTCCTTATGTAGACTTCTTCCATTTTAACGTCCCACCATAATAAGACTCTTTCCTATTAGGTATTCTTGATGAGCAATCATCGGGTTATATCAAATCGACTCCCAAATATGTTGGGCTGCTCCCAAAAATCGTGATGGTTATGGAGAATCTAGGAAAACATAATGTTTATCTCCAACACTTTCTTAAGTGCAAATCATAGTGAAACTGCATTAAACTGTAAGTAGAGTTGAAAATACTATATCAAATGTTTCCAATCGAAAAGAGTAGGTTGGAGGAAGTAAGTGTGTTAGTGTTGAGTCGTTAGGATTTTGGTTGGCTAGAGGTCGTAAAACTTCTCCCTCTTGAGCAAAAATTCTCATATTTATGGGAAAAACCATCTTATCATGTCTTTGAAGAGACTATATCATGGGAAAATTCAATGACATAAATAGTGTAAATTACTCGTGGTATGCAAAGGCCAATAAGTTGCTAACATTGCGAGACTTACAGATTTTGACTTGAGCCATGCAAGTTTTTTTTTCTTTTTTTAATTATTATTTTAAAGATTTGTCTCTCTATTGGCTCTTTGGCGTTTTATACCAACGAAATCCACCTAATAAAGATTTATGATCTGAATCATTTAACCATCTTGTTCAGGGATACGAGGCTCTATGGGCCCATATGTGTATTGTAATTATTGGGAGAAGGCATCGTTGTCATGATCTCAGCTTCATTTATTATGAAAGCTATTGATGTCGGAAGTGAAAACAATAGAGGGATTAAGTGCTGACCACAAACGCCAGATGCTTAGATAAATCCATACGCCACATGTCCACAGATTATATTCCCAGAATAGCGCGAGATCTTCACAACTTTCTGATGATTTTTTGTTGAGATGCCTAACTAAGCTTAGCTCTAGCTTGACATTTTGACCCAACAACTTATTTGATCTTGCGTTTTCTTTCTTCGGCTTTTGAATGTATACGACAAACCCGACAGGATCAAACATCGGGAAAACCAAAAACAAATTTTCATGGTGAGAAGTGCGACTTTGGACTAGACTAGTGCAAACAGACGAAAGGCCTGATTCATTGGGACATGTTCCTTATTCGAGATCGATTCTAACAATATTTCCGCGATTTGTTTGGCCCTACACCTACTTGTGCTCAATGGCCTTGAAGAGTCCTAGCTAGCCAAAACCTCGCAACAGGGCATCTAGTTTAGTCAAATGCATCATTATCAATTATAAAAGACAATTTAATATAGAGGTTAATCAAACTTTTCACATGATTTTGACACTCGGCTATTGTGGATTTTGATGTATGTGTGGTTTTTGGTTAGATATGCTATTTATAGACGTTGCTATTTGGAAAAAAAAATTGTCCAAAAAGTCCCCTACTTATTGCACTTTAATAAAATCAATCCTCAACCTATAGTATTTTGACCATATTCAGTTCTAAACATTTTAATTACATTAATTGAATTATAAACATTTTCATGTTTTACCGATTTAGTCTATTTAGCCAATTTTGACCACAAAATATTAATGTAGCGGTCCAAGTGTTGATTATCTTACATACCATTCGGCACTAACATAAACACTTTTTTTTTAAATTGAAATTTTTTCCATTTTCTGTTTTTTCTTTCCTTTTTGCTAATGGCCAGTCTTAGGCATGGCTGAAGAGGGCTGAAGAGGGCTGCCCTTATTGGGGGTGAGGTTACTCTTGACGATTGATGGCCAGAGAGGGTTGGGCAAGGGTTGCAACTGCTAGAGCGACAACCACAAGTGGAGCTGACCCCGCTTGGGCAAGGGCGAGGGTCGATCGATACTTAAAAAATAAAAAATAAAGAAAAGATTAGAAAAGATAGAAGGAAAAACAAAAAAAAAATGAAAAATTATTTTAAAAAATTTATGTCAACACCGATTGCGCCACAAAGGACAATTAATATTCAAGTCAACAATTTTAAGTAAAAAATGGCTCGATCGACTTGATTAGCAAAATGTGAAAATATTTATGACTCAATAGGTGAATTGATAAATATGTCATAGATTTATGACTTTTTAGACAATTTTCCTCTAATAAATCTAATTTTATATAATTGTGTGTGCGCGTGAGGGAAGGGTTAGCCTTAATCTCAAGCGAATGTGAATCCACCATTGTTGGCACTTTTAGTAAATTCTATGGCCATCTAGGGTAAAAGCTTCTCAACAAGACCAATCAATCAGAGAAATTTGAGTGTACGAACTAGGAAATTAAAGCCCAAAGTAAACATCACACCTTTCGCGATATTCTCTGTGAGATAGAAGGGCCCCATTGCCTGCCGCCGCCACCTAAATCCGTGACCCCAAGAGAGAATTCTCAGGTTCAGGTAACGCCTCGCCGATCCTTGCTGTCCGACGTTATGCGCGCGCGCACGACATCATTGGACACGTTGGCGATGGTAAAGCACATCGGAGAAATTCACGTGGTCCTCGGTATTCGACCCATATGCCCTGCTCGTGAATCAGAAGCCCTCATGAGGCTTGATCGTAACCTTGGACATGCGTCGCGCACGTGAAGGCGGCACAGCATGCCGGCCATCGGGGCGTTTAATTGGGTCTCCGTCGCAATTGGGATCCTGTTCTTGATTTGCACCTGCGAGAGATTGGTCGCGTCAACATCAAGATCTTTGCATTCGATTGCATGAACAGGCGGAACTTGTCCAATCGGATTTTGAGTTGTCACGCGATTATTAGGCATGGCGTTGACAGCGGCAGATCTCGTACCACCCACGTGTTAAAGCCTTCTTTCTGGTGAGTTGGGCATTATTTAGCATTAAAAATGCAACTTACCCCGCTCCATCTCACGCGAGACAAATCTGCAAGGAGTAACCGGTTCATGATATTTGTGGCTTATATCACCTCGACTCTCGAGAGTCATGCTTACTGCACCCCGTGGCCCGTGTACGACTTAGGTGTCAGAAATCGAGGGTATTCTTGATGCTGTGGTCTTCGACATGGGAGCCAGTTTGTCACATTTATGACTCGGGGAAAAAAAAAAAAGCGTTGACATCACCATTCTTACGGGTTCCTACACCCTATGCCCATCTCCTGTTATCACTTATCAGTCATTGGATTTGTGTCGCGTGCCTAAATTTATGGCTAACAAGCTTGCGTGTGAGGAAACCACGAATACCCCAGCTAGGTGATACTAGAATTACGAAAGCATGATTTACTTAGCGTGATTTACACGCCATGGATGATTGATACCTCTGCCAGGGAGTTCTCACGGAGGATGTTTTAATAGGTATTCTAACTATGGCAACAAAAAAGCCTGCCACAAACGAGACTAAGGATGCGTTTGGAAAAGTCTTTGCGGAAATACAAAGACCATTGAGTGAAATGTGTTTTCCAAAATGTAAATTGTGTTTGGTAAATCTATTTGTGAAAGTCTATTGTGAAGTGTCTTTGTGCAAAATAGTGTTTGGCTAAATTAAATTTGCAAAAGACTCCAAAGGAAAGAAAAGGAGAGTTGGCTGGCCAAAGGCTTCGCTGGTTACCGTTGGCCAAGGGCTTCGCCGGTTACTGCCGACGAAGAGCTAATAGTTGCCGATGAAGGTAGATGGTCCAGTGAGGGGGAGGCGGCACGGCGAAGGACAGCGTTTGGCTAGGGCCACGACCCTCGCCGTGCCGTTGCGAGACCCACCGTGCCACGGAGGTCGTCGGCGACCCAAACGACCTCTGCGACCTTGGCAACCCAGATCTAGGTCGCAGCGAGGTCACGAAGGTTGCGTGTCGCGACCTAGGCAACCTCCAGGACCTAGATTTGGATTGCGGCGAGGTTGTGGGTTGCCTGGGTTGCCACAACCTCCGGCAACCTCCGTGACCCAGATCTGGGTCACACCGAGGTTGTGGCAACCGACCTCACCGCAACCTAGGCGACTGACGCGACCCAGATTTGGGTCGTGCGACTGGTCGGCGACAGTCGCCGGGGTGCCGCGACCATGCCGGCCTCTCTCTAGCCCGTCGCCGACCCATCGCAACCTTGCTGACGACCATTTGAGAACTTGATGAAGAAGACAATGAACAGTGCATTAGGCCTGCCGAAAATGCTGAAAACCCAAGGCAGCCAGGCAGCCTAGGACTTGCTTTGGACTTTTAGCTTACAAAATGCCAACTTTGCCATTAAGAGACTTGCAAAGTTTTTTTCCAAACGCTTTATTTTGGCCCAAGGGGCTTTTGATGGCCAAAGCTCCTTCCAAAGTTGATTCCAAACGGAGCCTTAGTGGGATGGATCAAAAGGTTGATTAGGCCTGTTAGACAGAGTGATTTGAATAAAGCTATTGAACATGAAAGAACAATGAGAACCAAGTTAAGAAGATAAAGAATCCCTTTGGAAATCAGCAAAATCCTAATTATTAATTTCCCAAGAGTTAATAAGCCCAAAAGATTTTCTCAATGAGATTTTTTTCTGAATGTAGAAAGAGAGCTAAACTAGCGATGGACAAGACAAACACGGGCTTCCGCCTTTTTTGCAACAATCGTGGTTATGATCTCCGAATACGTTGACTTGACTACCCTATGTTACATTTTTACATGCCAAGGTTTAAGCTCGAAAGCTCATGGAGGTTCCTTCAAAAGCCTAAATCACAAGGTAACAACTGGGGAAGTAGTCTTTTTTTTTCGTTACGCTTTCGTCTAATTTTTAAGCTCGAACAGCAAGTTAAATTGGATATTTGAAACTACAACTAGAAGTAATGGGTTGAAGAGTGTTATCAAATGCCCTCTAAACTATCACTTTGCGAAAATGATATTAGGAATAGTAAGTGTGATTACGAAAATGAGACGGCAGACTACTAAATGATTTATGGTCAAGCAGCATTGTTAAAACTTCATCATATCACCTAGTAAATTAATTTTCTGAATAAATTTGTCCATAAAATTGCCATTTCTCTGAGAAGATTTACATAGACCCTTTTTATTTTATAATGAGGAAGCCCATACCTTAGGTAGGTGAACCCATTTCTATGAGATGCCCTACTGACGTCATGGTCTAATTAATACGCGAGTCAAAGGCTGGGAAAGTAGCTCGAACATGGCACTGTTTTCACTTCTTGGTGTGCCTAATTGGATCTGTGTGCTGTGCATCTCTAATCTAACAACGTAAGTTCGTTATTTAACCACTAAGCCAACCCCGTGAGTTATCAATTCACATTAGCTAATTTAATTAAATAAAAGTCTTGGCAATGTAAGTCAGAGATGTGTACTGTCACGCCCCGAACCCCGAGGCCGCGCACATCCCACTGCGGTCGATCAAATATGCGACATCCCAGGATACGTCGCCGACCCATTCATTTTATTACGCATGCGGAAGCGAAACAAATCCCCTGACAACAATTAACTTGGGATAGAAAAGCAGGCAATTAATCACAATACCAAACACTCATTTACAACACATAGGTTTAAATACAACTCTAGACTGTCTACAAATAGACCAGCTCAACTAATGGGGAACTATCCTAAAGCCAACTAGCAGGACACGTTCACCGATACTTCAATCTCCACCTTTTCAGACTTAGGGCTTCGAGTCCTCCACGACCGCCATCTAGGGACCTGAAATTTTAATCCCACAACCGGGATGAGACGATGTCTCAGCAAGTTCAACCCCCTAAACCCCTATTAGAAAGAAAATACACCCCGGGTGGCCTAGCCATATCACACAGAAGACTTACCTCGCCTCAGTTCCTTCCTGCAGGTTAGCACAATTTCAAATCACTCAATCACAGATAGTAATAAGAACTTAAACAACCGGAACGCATTCTTTTTCATATAACCAACAACCACGGGGGTCCTGATTATAAGACTAAATCGTTATGACACGTCCCATTCCATGCCACACAATTCCGTCCCATAATCCGACACATCAACAACACTCAACATGCATCCCAATTGTTATTCACTGCCACACAAGGGCATAGCCTACTCGCTGTTCGGCTATCTACTGACACTCATGCCATGCATCGCCTCCCCCCATGGAGCGCGGCTTCGTCAGTACGTCGACGGCATTCCCGAAGGAGCATCGTCTCCCCCCTTGGAGCACGGCTTCGTCACTACGTCGACGGCATTCCCGAAGGAGCATCGATCCAGTCGGCCCAGCCTCTACTGCGATCGGCATCCACCGCATGGGCATCCCATATAGGGGCAAGTCCGGCTCAACAGCCCAGGACGCTTCCTCATAGTTATCACACAACCAAAGCATACTCGGCCCCAGGACACTTTGTATTTCAATCAATGCTTCCACTTAAAATAGTGATCCCGGCCATTTTTCTCCATATTAAAAATATTCCAGAAATTACTCACGTGTGTGGGGACACGCTAATTTCGAATCAACAAGCCAATATCTCACTTTTTCAAACCCCACTATTTACTATAATCATTGAAATCCAATTTTTGCAACAAAACCCGACACTTGGGTTTTTATGAATGAAATCCATATTTATCATAATCAACACTCAATTTGCCACATCAATTCATCAAATTCAAATTCTAAATGCACAGCAGCGATCAGCACGAAATTCTGAGAATTTAGGGTCCCAAAATAATTTTTCGAATTATTAAATAATTAAATTTATTCCGAAAATTAATTAAATAATAATATTCATATTTTTCACAATCCACATTCAATTTATAATATCTGACCATCAATTTCAAAATCCCAATACACAGCAGCGACCGGCACGAAATTCTGAGAATTTAGGGTCCCGACAAAATTTTCGAAATTTAATAAATAATTAAATTTATTCCGAAAATAATTAAATAATCATATTTTAATAATTTCGAATAATGATATATTATTAAATTATTAAATAATTTCGAAATGTTTAAATAAATCAAAAGTAAATTCCTTTATGTCACATCAAGGTTTATTTTAAAAATAAACCTACTTAACCCTTAAACTAAACATGTTTAACTTTAATTAAACAACTTAATCTAATCCATATTTAAATAAACTAATCTACCAACCTAATCTTACTTAACTTAGACTAAGCACACTTAGGGCATCATTAACCTTCTAATCAAGATTTAGTGAGTTAAACTCACTGGATTAGCGAGCCGAGCAGACCAAAACGACGAGGACGGCGCGAGGATCGACTTTCCTCAAAGCGGGCTGAGCATCCGGGCTCGGGAAGGCGGCCAAAACGGGCCAAACGTCCGCTGCATACCCATTTTTCTTGGTTGCTGTCCATGGCGGTTTGAGGCCGAGAATGGGCGGATCCGGCGCCGGTTGAGGCGGCCAAGGGCGGCGGAGGCAAGGCGAAGCTCCGGCGGGCTAAGGCGGAGGTCGACGGCGGCGAAGGGAGCTCCGGCGAAGGCCCGAGCTGCTGGAATGCGGGCTGGTGCGGACGAGGGCGACGGCGAACGAGGGAAGAGCAGCGGCGCGCGCGGGCGGCGCGGGACGGACGCACGGCGGCGGCGGTGACGACGGCGTGCGAGCGGGTGGCCGGCCATGGCTGCTCCTTCTTCTTCTCTGCAAATTTTTCTGGTCCTTCGCACAAAGAAGATGGAGGAGAAGCCAACGAGAGAGAGAGAAGAAGAGAGGGAGGAGAGAGAAGGAGTGTGGGCTCTTTTCTTTTCTTTCTCATTTTCTTTAATCCCACAAAATGGCCCACCATGACATCATCCATGATGTCATACTCCACTCACTCAAAACTCCCACAACCTTATTCCAATGGGTGCACTTTCATTTTCCGCTGGGGTCCAAAACTTTGTGCAACAATTTCTTCAATTCCACTTGATTCTCTTCCAATTGAATCAAATTGAAGTTCATAAAATTAATCCAATGCCATCACACTTTAATTCACATCTTCACTTGTCCATAGAACAAACTTAAATCCCAAAAGCGCGACCAAATGCGGGCCTACTAATTTCTCGAGTCAAATTAACCATTCTCTGATTTAATTTCTGAAAAACTCGGATTGCATGAAAAATCTTCCAAAGACAAGCCAATGATCCTAAAATGATTTGTGACACACCCAGACTTCCAATTTCTAAATTCGATCTCAATTCCACGGTTAATTTCACTTTGGCACGATACTAGCGCGGCCCAACCTACCGGGTAGCCTTTAGAAATTTTTCATGCATTTGACCTATGGTTGATCATCTCAAGCCACAATGTACATCTTTGAAACATTGGCGACTTACGGTTGTCGGGGTAATCTCAAGGTTTCAAATACGAACACAGGGTACCCAATCGATAGAAAAGTCGGTCCAGTGTCGATCGACAAGGATTATGCGCTCCGGTGGAATCACCCACACTCGATCACATGCCTCTGCCGAGTCGACCTATCTCCGGTCTCTAATCAACTTTTATTTGTGCCGTAATGACCCTTGCAGATTAGCTCGGTCGAAAGGTTGCTTCCTGGCCAAATTCTCGAGTCTGATGCATTAGAATCTCTTAGCGGCTTCACTCGATAGACTAGTTTTCACATGAGTGGCCGACTCAAGGAAAAGAACTATATGCGTGCCAACGAAATGCCCGTCTCAATTTATTGAAAATAGAACCGGAAAATCGGGATGTCACATGTACACTGGAGCTCACATAGAGAAAAGATAAACTTCAACAAGCAAAGTGATTTCCTAATACTTAGAGTAACTCATATGCAAAGTCTATACATCTTAATACATAGAGTAACACATTATGCCCGGCTTGCCAGCTTTCTTTGCCAACCAAATGAAATGGCATGTTCAATTTCAATGACGCAAATAAATTTTAGCTGTCATAGTTTGAGCTTATAGGGCATGCATTTTCTGGGGTATTTAGAAGATAAAATTCACATCTTCAATTCCCTCCTGGAAATGTCGCCAGAATGATCCAACCGATTAGTTTGAGGGAATTAGTTTGTTAACGAAACATGTAACCATAATTAAGAAAGTGAACATTTATTTTGAGTAGAAATTACTCTAATTGTTTTTCCTCACCGCAGCAATTTGGGGAGATTTGGACCTACCCATATTTACGTAGGCTTTTCATTAAGTCCTTTGTCATGTGGCAATATGTGCCAAGCGGCTATCTACAAGAAATAAAGAAGAAAACGCTTTCTCTATCTTCAATTATTATGTGTACAATTCTCTCCATAATTCAAATATTAGGGTATGTTTGGATGACATTTGACTTCTTAGCGACTAACCTTCGACTTTTATATATTATCGAACAACGAATATATAAATAATAAAAAAAAAATCTCTGCATGAGGACAAATAGGTCATTCCAAATCATTTGATTTTTTTTTCAAATTTAAATTTAAAATATTTATGTTTATGTTTAGATGTCGCTTAACAAGTTGTTAGTACAATTTTAGACCAAGTTATTATTATTATTGTTATTATTATTATTATTATTATTATTATTAAGTTTCCCCAGACAAATATCACTATATTATGGCCCAATGAATCGACATGACCCCGAGATTTTCTGAACGAAGACTGTGACCGATTCATGAATGAGTGACCTTTAGCCTAACTCCCAAAGACCTCTAAGATTCTTATGAGTCGAGTGGGAAAATGAGCACATGTTGACTTTGGAAGGCTGCGCTATTAGGGAATACTAAATTGACCACGTCTTGACTTTGGAAGGCCACACGGTTAGAGAATACTAAATTGATCAACTTGTGACAACATGATGCTCTTAGTTGATTGTTAGGCCTTTAGGTTAAATTTTTGATTGCTAAAAACTCCAAACTAAATTTGCAATGAAAAGTACAAGCTAATTGCTTGAATGATATCAATTAGAACACATTACTTCGAGGCATGCCAATTTTATGGATACATATTCCTTATCAGAACTTGGACATTTACGTGAATTCATTGAGTTGAAACCATCATCTACGAATTATTCTTAGATAGATGCATAGATTGTTCTAGTAATGAAGCTAAGATCTGCCGCTTAAGTGTGGCGCAGAAGGAAGGGACACGATGCAAGTTTTTCGTTAAGATTTTCTGTGGCCGTGGTCGCAGCTTTCCTGTAAATACGGATTCTTTACGATTGGTTGTGAGCTGCTGACTTGACACGTGGGTGCTGTCCACTGCCGAGTTATTCTTCCATGCATATAATTCCTGTGAGGTCGAAAGTATTATGGGCTGTCGGATCGTTTGGGTCCTTGAAATCCAACGGATCGGTCCATGACGGCTGGGCTTACTCGAGGTTGGCCGAGGGCTGCCACGGCATACACAGTACCTACCATTCAAGGGGGTATCATGTGCATGGGATACATCATGCGGGAGCAAAATGTGAGGAATCAAGTCCATTGTAAATAAGAATTTTATAAAGTTAAACACATGACAATCTGGTCGATTTGGTTATACCATGTAACATGTATAATCGATAAATTATATGTCTTGGTTCAGCATTTCGGAAGCAAATTAGAAAGGCGACATTTAAAAAGGAAAAAAAAAAAACAAACAAAGTCAACTTTCACAACAGAAAATTCTGGCTTGCAATTAATTTTGCACCGAACATTAATTTCTATGTTCATCTTTGGTCATCAATTTGAAAAGAAAATATTGGACGATACATATCTATCTATGTATCTATCTATACACGAAATAAAAATATAATTATTAAACCATTAGTTGATAACATCATGTGGGCCATAATTATTCTTACAAAGGGATCATTGGAGATGAGTATTGCGGTGTGGACATAATGGACCCTTGGATGCTGCATTGCACATTTTAGCTGGCTGCGCTCGCATCAGTGGTGATCACCTGGTCGTAGTGCTCGGGTACCTATTTTAGAAGCAAGTGCAGGGCATAACAGAGTTGTAAGTGACAAGAACAATCTGGAAGTAATGAAAGAAGTTGAGTTTTGAAGTTAAAGGCCAGTGACGATGTTGGAAGATATGATCAACAGGATCGGGAAGATTTGTAAATTGATATATACATGTCTATATTAGGATTAGAAAGATCATAGGATATTTAGGAAATATTAACTTACTTTTATTATTATTTCTTTTGTATTATATACATCATTGTACAGAAGATACAATTAATGAAGTAAGGCATTCCTTCTTCCCTACGACCTTCGGATCTTTCTTCTTTGGCTCTTTCTTCTTCACTCACCTGGTTTGGTGACATGGTATCAGAGCCTTCTTGAAGTTCTGAATCTTTCATTGCTTCCACTTCGATTGCCTCACGGAACTCCAATCTACAAAGGGGTTGCCATAGGAATCGTTATTTCATTTAGGGAAGAAATTTTTTCATCATGCCTAAAACACAAGACCTTACCTCACCTTCAAGCGATAAAACTGCAACACCACCAGAAACCTCGCAAACCCAAGACTCCTCTGTCATGACTTCAACTCCAGAACAACTCAGTCAGGCGCATCAACAAGCACAACACGTGCAATGGCAGCCGTTCTAGGCTCAGTCCAATCTGGGGCAGCTGTTTATGGGCCATCCATACTAGTGGGCACCATATCCATGGTTCCTTGGGCAAAACCCAAATGCATCACTGCCTGGAGGCTACCAAAGAACCATTGGTTCAGATGGAGGCCTGCCAACCGGCGAAGGGGCAAGCGCAACCATCGGAATAGAGCAGACGGGCGGAACACCTAGATCGGGCATGGGAGGAAACCCTCACCCGACTTTCCACAATACAGGTCATGCGGGTTATGCGGCTCAAGGAACCGGACCGAATCTCGGACCCGGAATTTTTCCTTACCCATTTTTTGTTACTGGTGCTTGACCGAAACCAGGCGACACGCTCCACACGACTAACGCCGACGGACCGAAATTGAAGCTTATCAGCCAGCAATTGACCAGTGCCGACAATTACTCGAGTTGGTCACGAGATTTTCGAGCACTGGTAACAAAAGATAAAGATGGATTTCTCGACGGGACAATACCGATCCCAACCGACGAAAAGATGGCACGTTTTTGGAGAAAATGCAACCAATTAGTTCGAACGTGGATTGGAAATTGCATAACAACCGAAGTTGTAGCCGGACTCCCTCCGACGGAGGATTCAAAACAGATGTGGGAGAATATCAAAGAGATGTTTGGAAAACTTGATCAAGTCAAGATTTTTTCGTTAACACAACAACTCTCGGAGCTTAAACAGGGAAACATGTCCATTCCAGCCATATACAATAAACTTTCGGCTTTATGGAATGAACTCGAGGCAATCGAAGAGAGATTCGACTGGCCCGAGCCGATTTTGCAACAATACAGACGGATGCGCAAAAGGGAAAAGGCGACGAGATTTTTACTCATACTCAACGAGACTTACCTACCGTTTCGTTCTCAGATCTTGACTGTGGAGCCCCTACCAAGCATAGGCCGAATCTATCAACTAGCCGTGCAAGAGGAGAATCAACAGAGAACAGCAGATTACAACATAGGCGGAGATGGAATGGCTTTGGCGGCGAAAAACCTAGCTCGATCTTCGTCGAGGAACGGAGGAGAGAGAGGATAGAAAGGGGCGGAACTAGGGTTTCTCGAGAACCCTAGCCATCTTGAATATATAGGACGATCAGACGACCCTCGTTCATCCTCGGCAGCAACTAGATCGGACGGTTCAGGAGGAAGCCGCGCAATAGGCCCAGATGGGCCATGAAGTATTCACGGCTGGGCTGGCCCAGACGAGTCGCGGGGCATTCATGGGCTAGAAAATTTGCGCGGGGATTTATCCGGTGGAGCAAAAGGGCCATATGGGCCGACTTTGGCCCAAACCTCACAGACTGCGAACAGGAATCATTTCGACTCGAGAAATTTTACTTCCAAAGGAAAAGGTAAAATATACTGTGACTATTGTAAACGTCCACATCACATAATAGAGAATTGCCGGAAATTACATAGGAAACCTGGAGAAAAAGAAAAAGGGAAATTTCCCAGATTTTTCAGGTATCGGGACAACCAGCAGAGAAGACAATTAGTCATGATGACTATCGGGGACTTATGGAGGCTCTGAGGAAGTTGGACACCTCTGATAAATCTGGAAATTTCACAAGTACTTCTTATTGCCTGGTAAATACAATTTCGAAGAATGCATGGATTATTGATTCAGGTGCAAGTGACCATATTGTCTGTGATATGAGCTTGTTTTCAAATATTAGAAAATTGTCATTTCCCAAATTTGTTCAGCTCCCAAATGAAAACATGATCCAAGTCGAAATGATTGGCATTGTGAATCTTAGTTCTCATATTACACTTTGAAATGTGCTTTACATCCCTAATTTCCAGTTCAATCTCATATCAGTATCTCGAGCTTGTGAAGAAAATTCCTGCCGTATCTAATTCAAATATGATAAATGTTTCTTTCAGGCCCTTTTGACTGGGAAACTAATGGGCTTGGGTAGAGTCTTTCAAGGGCTATATTTCTGGATGAATTTTCAATTATCTTCCAATAAATCATTGTGTAATACTACTATCAATGATAAGAATCTTCTTTATCATCAAAGATTGGGTTATTCTGCTTTATTTCCTTGTCCTCACTGCCCTATTTGTCCATTGGCAAAACAGACATGTCCTCCTTTCCCAAATAGCACTTCTCAAGTCAATAAAATATTCTCATTAATTCATGCTGATGTCTGGGGACCCTATCGCACTTTGAATCACGATGGGTGCCGATTTTTTCTCACAATTGTAGATGATTTTTCTCGTGCGACATGGATATTCCTCATGCAATCAAAGGCTCAAGTTCTATCTCACCTGAAAACTTTCCTTGCTTTGTCCAAAAATCAATTTGGGAAATCAATTCGTCGTATACGTACTGACAGTGGTAGAGAATTCTTTAATGGGGAATGTGTTTCTTTTCTTTCCTTAAATAGAATTTTGCATGAAAGCTCTTATACATACACACCACAGCAAAATGGAGTGGTTGACAGAAAACACCGCCACTTATTGGAAGTAGCACGGGCTCTTAAGTTTCAGGCTTCTATTCCTGAAATTTTTTGGGGAGATTGTGTAGTCATAGCAGCATATCTAATCAATCATATGCCATCACGCATTCTTAAAGGAAAAACTCCTTTCGAAGTGTTGTATGGGAAGAAACCGGATTTGAGTCATCTCAGAGTTTTTGGGTGCCTATGCTATGTGACCATAGTAGGGCACAGGGATAAGATGGAACCTCGTGCAAAACAGTGTATATTCATGGGGTATTCAAATCTGAAGAAAGGATATCGTGTTTATGAACCATCCACAGAAAATTTTTTTGTGAGTATAGATGTGGTTTTCTATGAAGATATTTTTCCTTTCAAAGATGCTCATCCTGTATCTCCAAAAGAAAGGCCAGGCATTACTCGATCATTATCAGAGGAGGAACCACCTTATGGAGAATCTTATCTTATTATTCCTCCTCCAAGAAATTCAGAATCAACTGCTGCACAATCTCCAATGTCTACTGAGGCCAATATGGATCATCCAATTGACAAGGAACCCCAAGAAAGAGATTTTCATCTGATAGCTCTTCCAGAATTGAGTACTAATGAAGACTCGACCTTTATTCAGCATGAAGAACCTTGGCGATCTGGTCGAGTTAGTCATCCACCTATCTGGACGAAGGACTATGTATGTGCTTCATCAGGATCACCAGGTACTCGATATCCCATCTCGTCCTATATTTCATTTGATAGGCTATCATCAGAACATCTATGTTGCATGAGTCAAATTTCTAAGGGGCAAGAACCTTCTAGTTATAATGAAGCAATGCATGATCCACGTTGGCAAAAGGCTATGGAGGTAGAATTACAGGCTTTAGTGGAAAATCATACTTGGGATATTGTGCCATTACCCACTCATAGAAAACCTATTGGGTGTAAGTGGGTATATAAAATTAAGTATCGAGTAGATGGTTCTATAGAGAGATATAAGGCTCGACTAGTGGCCAAAGGTTTCACTCAACGAGAAGGTTTTGATTATCACAAAACCTTCTCCCCAGTAGCCAAAGATGTCACCGTTCGTTCCTTCCTGTCGGTTGCTGCTTTTCGAGACTGGCCATTACATCAAATGGATGTACATAACGCCTTCTTACATGGCGATTTGGATGAAGAAATCTACATGCATCTTCCACCAGGATACGGAGACAGGGGGAGTCTAAGGTATGTCGTCTCCACAAATCTCTGTATGGATTGAAACAAGCTTCCCGTCAATGGTATGCCAAGTTTACTAGTGCTCTTGTTGCTGCTGGATTCAAACAATCTAAATATGACTATGCATTGTTCACTTGGAAGAAAGGCATGTCGTCTATTTATTTGATGATTTATGTTGATGACATACTCATCATGGGCAATGATGACTCAGCTATCGAATCTGAAAGAATATCTACATTCCACTTTCCATATCAAAGATTTAGACTCGCCTAAGTATTTTCTCAAAATTGAGATAGCTCGTTCAGATTAGGGAATCTCAATCAGCCAGCGGAAATTCGTAATGGAGATTATATCAGAAGCAAGATTGTCAGTTTGTAAACCTGCCATTATTCCCATCGAGCAAAATGTCAAGCTGACTTCTGTTGACTATGATGCTGAAATATCCTCTTCTGATGATCCATTATTGAACGATCCATCAGGATATCAGAGACTTGTAGGGAAACTTATCTATCTTATCATGACAAGGCCGGACATCTGCTATGCAGTACAAACTCTTAGCCAATTCATGCACAGTCCAAAACAATCTCACATGAATGCAACTTTGAAAATTGTGAGATATTTGAAGACATGCCCAGGATTGGGAATACTTCTTTCTCGGAAATGCAACATGGAAATGACAGCCTATTGCGATGCGGATTATGCTACATGCCATATGAGCAGAAGATCTATTACTGGTTACTGCATCAAATTTGGGGAATCATTACTTTCATGGAAGACAAAGAAACAATCAACCGTGTCCTTATCTTCAACTGAAGCCGAGTATCGATCTATGGCCAAAATTGTTTGTGAAATAGTTTGGTTAAGAGGTTTGCTTATGGATCTCGGGGCACAAATTAAGGGACCTACTACACTCTTCTGTGACAACGATTCAGCACTCAAGCTTGCAACAAATCCCATAGTTCATGAAAGGACAAAACACATAGAGGTGGATTGCCATTTCACTAGAGAGAAGATTCAAGAAGGAGTTATCCAGACTAGAGGAATCAGAACCACGGAGCAACCGGCTGACATGTTCACTAAACCTCTTTGTTAGAAACAACATGCATATCTTCTAAGCAAGCTAGGCGTCTTGGACATATACAAGCCACTAGCTTGAGGGGGAGTGTTGGAAGATATGATCTACAGGATCGGGAAGATTTGTAAATTGATATATAGATGTCTATATTAGGATTAGAAAGATCATAGGATATTCAGGAAATATTAACTTACTTTTATTATTATTTCTTTTGTATTATATACATCACTGTACAGAAGATACAATTAATGAAGTAAGGCATTCCTTCTTCCCTACGACCTTCGGATCTTTCTTCTTTGGCTCTTTCTTCTTCACTCACCTGGTTTGGTGACAGACAATTCTTCGATTGAATAAATCAACGAGGAAAGAGAAGCCCATTTGAAAAAAAAAAAACAAAAACAAAAAACAAAACAAAACAAAAAAGGGAGAAAAAGCTTGGAAGACACTGGGAGGGGTTGAACTTCAGTTTTAAAGTTCGCATTCAAACCAACACAAATGATTTGAGATAAATTACGTGGAACCGGAGGATGACCACCTTCAATTAGTGATTAGGAAGCAATACACAACCTATCCAAGCTGCAAGCAAAATCAAATCGAATAATGAGCAGAGTTAAAAGCAGTATATGAGGATTTAGGTAAAATTCACCCAGGATGAGCTAATCTTTACTCATTCTCTACACCCTATGTCTAGTCAATTACTTCCAAAAGCAAAAACAAAGGAAAAATATTCATACATAGTGAGTGCTTGAATGAATGATTCTCCTCAAAATTCCTCTTCAGCAAGACATGCACTTGAAATGTCTTTAATCATAAAAAGTGTCGAATTTCGCATGATCTGCGATCATATCTTGTCTAGCCCATTTTTGTTTTTGCAAAATCCAGAAAATCTGCTCACACCATCATGGCTCCCGAACATCGTATCAAGACAAACAGTAAAATGGTTCTAATCTTGCATGTAGAAAAGAGAGAGAGAGAGGACTGACGCTGAGGGTGGCTTGGCCATTGCCGGCGCCGACGTCCTGGGCGAGGGAGTGACGAGGAGTGCGAGAAGCGAGCATGGAGTACCAGTGTGCTGAGTATGTCAGACGAGCATCCACATACATCTCCGCTTGCTTGTCGAACGGACCCCACATATCCTCTCTACCCTCCTGATCTGCCTCTGCTCGCGTCACCCTTGCCTTGGGTCTTGGTTTCTGCTCTGTTCATTGCACTCCCTAATATTTAACTCTAGACTTGCCCAATATTTGAAAAAAAAAAACAAGTTGGGAAATATTAACAAATGATGCGATTTCCTAATCATCATTTTCTCTATGTTTTAATTGCAATTTTTAATCAAAGGAATATAGTGTATATCCATTTATTATGCTTTTAGTTTATTGGGGAATATTTCCCAAAAAGAAAATTCCTAAACATATTATACGAACACCAATTTAGTCTTAAATTATAAATCTTTTGACAATTCACCGATATAATCCTTTCAATCAATGTTGACCAAAAATTGACGACAAATACCATCCGGTACTAATGTGAATAATTTTACAATTATTTTTAATATTTCATTTTTTTTTCCATTGTGGTACATGAGGACAAGGCTTGAAGCCTTCACCAGAGCTATGCAGTTGCCTTGCTTGTGATTGGTAAGGGCTGCGACCCTTGCCAGTAGCTAACCATACCAAGTAGAACGATGTCTGTTTTAATGGTTCCCAGCTAAAATTAGCCAAAAAGTCTATATTGACAAATTGTTGAAATATATATAATTAAATTGGTCAAATTAAAAGGTTCAAAACTATATTGACATTTATATAATAGATTTATGATTTATATTTGCATTTCCAAAAAAAGACCAAATGGAAGCTTTGATCTCAAACTTTTATGAAAGAATTCCCTAAACACTCGTGCCTACATTTCTGCTATTAATATAGCAAATCCACCGGCTAACTATTGATAACTTCCCAATTTGAGTTCAATATAATCAGCGAGCATTTTATTTAGAGCACTCATCTTTCCATTATAATAACAATTTATGTTTATATTCTCAAAATGATCATATCTTTACACATGATTTTTCTTCCATATCGTGGGTTTGTCCATCAAGCCAAGGACTGTACATTTTGACAAAAAAATGAACACAATAAAAGACATAAAGTTCACGTAAAGATCTTTGATATGTATTGGCCACAAATTGAATACTGCCGCCTATAAGATAACAAATCATTATGTGGATCTCATCTTCGTTTATTATGAAAGTTATTGATATAGGAAATGATGTTATAGATGAAGTCAAATATTTGTTTTTAGGGTTTTCTTTTTTTATCTTTTCTATTAGATTTCCTTTTAGGTTAAAAGTGGTATCTTTATATTAGCGATGGAAAAACCCTAGCCGTCAACACGTTAAAAAAGGAAATAGAGAAGCAAGAAAAAGAGAGAAGAAAAAAAGTGAGTTTTTTCTTGATGAGGGTTCTCAATCTCTTTGTACTCTGATCTTGAGAGAAAATCATCGTTGTATTTCAACTTTTTTTGAAGTCTAGTGGATTCGCAGAGTGCCTCTGCACGGAGACGTAGTCCAAGTTTGGGTGAACTTCAATAACAAATTTTCTAGCGTCCTCATCTGATTCTATTCTTTTATTACTATATTCTGTCTGGTGAATTGTTTGCGAGAGTTATTTTTCTGAAATCGACGTGTGATTTCATAACAACTGATATCAGAGCCTCGGTTGGCTAATCGAGAACATCAAGGGTTTTTCGGTGACGTTCGATTGAAAGCAAACAGGATGGCAAAAGATAAAATCAGAATTGATAAGTTCAATGGAGAGGATTTCGGATGGTGGAAACTACAAATAGAGGATTATCTTTATCAAAAAGATCTCTATGCACCATTTGAGGGTTGGAAACCCGAGATGGCAAAAGTGGATCCGATAGCAAAAGCCGGATGGAAAATTCTTGATCGAAAGGCATTAGGTGCGATTCGTCTAGGGTTGACGAAAAAGACAGGGTACCACATCGCGAAAGCAAAAACTGCAAAAGAAGCCATGGATATTCTAACGAATATTTTTTAGAAGCTGTCCACATCAAATAAGGTATTTTTGTTGAAGAAACTGGTTAATATGAAGTTATCTGATAGAGAATATGTGGCAGAGCATATTAATAGTTTCATGTAGGTCACGGGTCAATTGGAATCCACAGGCATGAATGTAGATATGAAGCTTCAAGTTTTATTATTTTTATGTTCTCTTCCAGAAAGCTACAATACCGCAGTGCAGGGAATTTGGAGCACCATGAAGAATGATTTAACTCTTGATGATACTATAAGTAGTATCATGGATGAAGAGATGCGAAGGAAAGTCTCAGGTGGAGATAATTTTTCTGCATCTACATCTTCAACGGCACTTGCAGTAGAGAACCGTGGAAGAAGTAAAAGTAGAGGAAAATTCAGCGGGCGTAGCAGATCACAATCAAGGGGTGGGAGACAGGTTGCAAAGATGAGTGTTGGTTTTGTCGCAAAACCGGACACCGGAGGTTTCGGTGTGAAGCCTACAAAAAGAAGCAACAAGATGAGAATCAAGGTGCTAATGTAGTTAGTGATGAATCTTTGCTAAATAACTTGTGTTTGTCTGCAGGGTTTGACTTGAGATAAATGGTTTATTGATTCTGGCGCTTCTTTTCATTGCACCTCACAAAGAGACATATTTGATGATTATGCCAGTGGAGATTTTGGACAAGTGGTTGTGGGAAACGACCACATGTGTCCAATTATTAGGAAAGGAACCGTGACATCTCAGGTGGAGGACGTCTAGTTTTGCGTGAAACTAGACATATTCCGGAATTAAAGAAAAATCTGATTTCAACCAGTAAACTTGACCAAGAAGGTTTGGTAATAACCTTTGGCTGCGGATAGTGGAAGATAACCTTAGGGGTAAGAGTAGTAGTAAAGAGAAAGCGTACGGGTACACTTTACCTTCTCCAATGAAACAATATCAGTGATATGGTTACAACTACAATGACTACAAGTAATTTATCTACTCTTTGACATTATCGTTTGGGACATCTTGGTGAAAAAGGTGTAAAGCAGTTACACTCGAGGAAATTACTTCCGGGTTTACAAAAAGTTAAGTTAGATTTTTGTGAGAGTTGCATTTATGGAAAACAGAAGGCTGTTAGTTTTCAATTGACTGTGCGACAAAATAAAGGCTAGAAGCTAGAGTTGGTTCATACTGATGTATGGGGACCTGCTCAGGAACACTCTTATGGTGGTAAGAGATATTTGGTCACATTCATTGATGATGCAACAAGGAAGACTTGGGTCTATGCTCTTAAAGAAAAATCAGAAGTATTTGGGATGTTCAGGATGTGGAAGACCATGGTAGAAAAAGAAACAGGTTATCAGATTAAAGCTCTGAAATCTGATAATGGTGGAGAATACACAAGTAAGAAATTTGTAGAATATCTGAGTCGAGAAGGCATACACGGGCTAAAGACTGTTCCTAGAACTCCTCAAGAGAACGGTGTAGCTGAAAGAATGAACAGGACTATTCTAGAACGTGCGAGATGCATGAGACTACACGTGGGTCTCCCGCTACACTTATGGGCTGCCACAGTTGATGCAGCTATTTATCTTATCAATAGAAGTCCATCTAGTGTGTTGGATAGAAAAATACCACAGGAGCGATGGTCAGGTAAAAAGATTAATTATTCACATCTAAAGGTGTTTGGTTGTATTGCATATGCTTTGATTGATAAGGAGGATAGGAAAAAGCTTGATGCTAAGTCCCAAAAGTGCGTCTTTATCGGATACAGTGGCGACGGGTACGGTTATAGGCTTTGGGATTATGAGAATAACAAAGTCATCCGTAATCGCAATGTGGTATTCCATGAAGAAAAGATGTACAAGGATCGTCAGACAGAGATAGAGCATGAAAAGGTAGTACAACCAAAATATGTTGAATTAGACATAATGCCCATGAAGATGTTTCCAGTAGATCAAAGTTCACCTGAAAGAGAGGTTCAAGATGAGCCTATTATTAATGAAGAGGTAGTTCAAGAAGAACACAATGATTCGGAGCAAACGAATGACCCTGAAGTACTTGTCTTGAGAAGGTCTACATGTGTAAGAAAGCCAAAGATAATTTTTGATCCATCAGCTAATATTGTTCTGAGCCATGTCTTATATACAGATTCAGGAGAACCGGAGACTTATGATGAGGCAAAGGCATACACGTCTCACTTGCAGTGGGAGTGTGCTATGAAAGACGAGATGAGCTCGTTACTTCATAACAAAACTTGGGAGTTGACCAAGTTGCCCACAGGTAAAAAAGCTTTATTAAACAAATGAGTGTATAGGGTTAAGAATGAAGTAGATGGTAGTATTAGATACAAGGCGAGACTTGTAGTCAAGGGCTTTTCTAAAAAAAAAAAAGGATCGACTACTTCGAGATATTTTCACCTGTAGTGAAAATGACATCAATTAGAGTTCTGCTGAGTATAGTTGCAGTGGAGGATCTTCATCTTGAGTAGTTAGACGTAAAAACAGCGTTTTTACATGATGACTTAGATGAAGAATTATACATGGCACAACCTAAGGGTTTTGAAGTCCAAGGTAAGGAGCACATGGTATGTCGTTTGAAGAAAAGCTTGTATGGCTTGAAACAAGCTCCACGGCAATGGTACTTAAAATTTGATAGTTTCATACAAGAAAAAGATTTGCACACTGTGAGTCTGATCACTGTGTTTATTTTCGCAAATATGATGATAGTGATATTGTGTATCTCTCTATATATGTGGATGACATACTGATGGCTAGTTCCAATATGAAGAGAATCGTAGAAGTGAAAAAGATGTTATCATTACAGTTTACTATGAAAGACTTGGGAGAGGCCAAGAATATTTTAGGCATGAAAATTATCAGGGATAGGAAAAATAAGAAATTATGGTTGTCGCAGAAAGACTATGTGAACAAGGTGTTAAAGAGATTTAACATGGACAAGGCAAAACCGGTTGCAACTCCTCTAGCGAGTCACTTCAAACTTTTCAAGGATATGTGTCCAAGCACTCAGGCTTTGAAAGATGAGATGGCGGTAGTTCCATATGCATCAGCAGTGGGGAGTTTGATGTATGCCATGGTGAGCATAAGACCAGACATTGCACATGCAGTGGGAGTTGTGAGTCAATATATGCAAAATCCAAGTAGAGAGCATTGAATGCAATTAAATAGATATTGAGATATCTAGCAGGTACTTCTAATTACTCACTTTGTTATGGTGGTACATCTCTAGAGTTGCAGGGTTATGTAGATGCAGATCATTCGGGTGATTGAGATAGTGGTAAGAGTACCACTAGATATGTCTTTACCGTTGCAGGTATAGCAGTGAGTTGGGTATCTCAACTACAAAAAGTAGTGGCTTTATTGACGACAGAGGTAGAATATGTAGCGGTTACAGAAGCCTCCAAGGAAATCATGTGGTTACAAGATTATGTGGATGAGTTATATCGAAAATAGCTAGTCAGTACACTTTGGAGTGATAGTCAAAGTGCAGTGCACTTAGCAAAGAATGCAGCTTATCACTCAAGGACTAGACATATCAAGAAGCGTTATCACTTTATCAGGTCAGCATTGAAAGATAATGAGTTAAAGCTACAGAAGATTGATGGCTTGAAGAATCCAGCTGACATGATGACCAAGGTAGTAGACAGAGAGAAGCATATTTTTTTGTACTACTACCATTGGTATTACTCCATGCTGATTGATGAGGAGTATCGCAGAGGCACAAGTTTTTCAACTACTATTTCTTGAAGAAAATAGATGCAAAGTTGCTTGGTGCTTGGGTATATTTGTCTTCAAGTGGGAAATTGTTAGAGATAAAGTCAAATATTTGTTTTTATGGGCTTTTTCTTTGTCTTTTTTATTAGATTTCCTTTTAGGTTAAAAGCGTTAACTTTATATTAGCGATGGAAAAAACCCTAGCCGTCAAGACGCTAAAAAAGGAAATAGAAAAGCAAGAAAAAGAGAGAAGAAAAAAGTGAGTTTTTTTTTTTTATTAGGGTTCTCAATCTTTTTGTGCTCTGATCTTAAAAGAAGATCATCGTTGTATTCCAACTTTTTTATAAAGTGTAGTGGATTCGCAAAGTGCCTCTGCGCGGAGATGTAGTCCAAGTTTGGATGAACTTCGATAATAAATCTTCTGGCGTGTTCATCTGATTCTGCTATTTTATTACTATGTTCTGTTTGGTGAATTATTTGCGAGCGTTATTTTTCTAGAATCGACGTGCGATTTCATAACAAATGAAAATTCTTGACGGATTAAGCGATAGCTTACACATCAACCCAGTAACTCATTTGATCTCATTATTTTTCTTCGGCTTTTGGATGTACAGGACGAACGTGACAGGATCAAACGCCACAAAAGACAGAATTACATGGTAGGAAGTGCGACTTTGGGCTAGACAAATGCAAACAAACCAAGTGCAATATTTGTTGGGACATCTTCCTCATTCGAGATCAATCTTGACAATAATTCCGAGATTCGTTTGGCTCGTTGGACTTGAGGAGTCCTAGCTAGCCAAAACCTAGCAAGAGTGCATCTGATTTAATCTTGTGCATCGTTATCAATTTTAATAGTCAATTTAATATAGAGGTTACTCTTTAACTTCACGCGATTTTGACACTAAACTAACGCAGATTTTGGTGTGCGTGTAAGATATTTGGTCAGATTCGTTTTGCATAATCTTTGCTCTCAGTGTTATTCTATTCTTGTTCAGTTGAGTAAATCTATTTCCATATGATAATGTGTGTATGTGCGAAATGTGCTGGCGTTCATCTCAAGCAATGTCATTCCACGATGTTTTAGTTTTGTCACTAAAATTTGTATGGGTCCATTTTGTTTGCTAATCTAGCAAATTCCATGGCAATCTAGTGCAAAACTTTTTTTGGAAGAGACAATCAGAAGGAGATTTTTTTTTCCCAATGTCTAAAAGCGTAAATGCCAGTCCCTTAGAAGTATTTAGTGAACACAAGTTTAAACTTCAGAGCAAATCAAGTTCCAAAGGACTTGAGGTGGATAAATAGTCCAATTACTAGGACTTTTCTTTCATTAGGCTTCGGCGACCTAGTCAGCTATTTTGTTGGACTCCCTGCTGCAATTGGCTAACTTAAGGCCTAAAAAACTCAACATCATATCATATCTTCTCTCAATTGGTGCATCCATTGTACTCCCTAGTTCAGTTGATTTGTGATTGATAAGGCTCTTATTAGATCTGCATTGTCTGACTCAAGACTTAAACGAAACTTCAGTTCATGCGGAAAGGGAGAGGAAGATTAGGATTTCCACCATAACTATGCACTCCACCCGCGCGGCCGAGCTAGCATGTGCTAATCTCGCAAATCCGTCTACCAATCAACCCGTGGCAATCAACCCATGGAGTCTCGACAAATGCAGGCGATGGCTCCTTCCAACGATTCGGCAACAAAGGAATCGTCATGTCGATCTTCAGAGTGCGTGGATTGGAGATACTTGAGAATGTGGGAAATTAAAGCACAAAGAAAATAGCAGACGTTTCATGACATTTCTATGGGATAAAGAAGGGCCCAATTGCAATCCAAACCCACAAGAGAGAATTATCCAGTTCGGGTTTTGCCTCTGCGATGCTTGTTGTTCGCTGCTATGTGCGCACACGACATCACTGGACACATCGGCAATAGTTCGAGCCCATCGAAAAATTCAAGTGGCCTTGTATGCACTGCTCATGAATAAAAAACCCTCATAAGATTTAATCATAACCTTGGACGTGTGTCATGCACGTGAACGTGGCCCAATATGCCGGCCATCTTGGGATTTGATTGATTGCCGTCGCAATTGGGGTCCTGTTCTTGATTTGCAACGGCGAGAGATTGGTCGTGCAAACATCAAGATGAACTGATGGAAGTCCTAAAATTGGATTTTGAGTTGTCACAAACTGCACATTGGAGTTGATAGCGGCTGATCTCGTACCTACCCGCTCATCACAGCTTCTTTTGTGTAATTCAAGCACTATCGAGCATGGGAAGTGTAACTACCCCACTCCATCTCACACGAGACAAATCTTCAAGGAGCATCCGGTTTATGAAATTTGTGGCTCGTATGTGTCACTTCAGAAACGCTCACGAGTCATGCTTGCACCGCATATTCCACACATGTATTCGAGCGTACACAATAAAATATTGTTTCAATCACAATAAAATATTCAGACAACCAGAAAATTATTAGTCCTGTAATTTGTTTCGATCACAATAAAAGGACTAAGAAAATCAAATATTAAAGAGCACGCACAAAATATATATCACTTGGGACAACTATAAAATTATTAGTCCTTTTCAATTACTTTCTTCATAACTTCTTTCGATTACAATAAAATGACTAAGAAAGTCAAATATTGAAGGGCACATGCGAAATGCACATTCTGGTTCCAACGTTGAAGAGGATGTGCCGAAATACGTATCACTTGGGACAACTATAAACTTATTATTCCTTGTCGATCACTTTCTTAATAACTTGTTTCAATCACAATAAAATATTGGATACACAATAAAAGGACTAAGAAAGTCAAATATTGAAGAGCACACGCAAAATGCACATTTATCCAACGTTGAAAAGCGCACGCAAAATACATATCACTTGGGACAACAACACCGTCGTTAGTTACAATTTTGAATGAAATCTCTTCTTTCTAATCATACATAGAATGAAAGAAAGCTTTACCGACTAAAAATAAAATAAAATCATATAGCCTTGTTCTCAGAACCCTTTCTTTTGTGTTACTTTAGACTGCTATTTAAGATTTCATCAAAGGAGGACGTAAAAGAGAAGTGCACAGTAAACAATGTTTCTAACTTTCTGTCACCATGGGCCCTTTGATCTACCTTCTCCTTTTGCGAACGTTCTTGCTTAATTCATTCATTATTGATGAATTCTCTTTTTGCAAAGCCGTCCTGGATGGATTTAGACACCCGAACCGCTGAAATGCCAAAAGTTGACACAAAGAGACATTTAAGTGCCAAAAGTTACGGAAGTGACACTTAAGTGTCAAAATTAGAGCAACACTTAAGTGCCAATTCGGCGAGGGCTCAACCCTTAGCTACCACCCTACTTTTTTTTCTTAATTAATTTTTTCAAATATATATTAATTTTAATTTTTAATTGTTTTAAATAAATTTAGTTTTAAATTTTATTTAATTAATTTATTACCACATCAGCACCAAAACGATATCGTTTTTGCATTGTCTAGCCACGTTAATGTGCAAAATAACGATGTTTTACACTTGCTTCGCCGGAAATTGCACATGTTAATATTTTGGCCAGATTAGTACTGAAGTGATCCATTTTACTCCAATTTTGGCACTTAAGTGTCACTTTTGTAACTTTTGACACTTAAGTGTCTATTTGTGCTAACTTTTGGCACTTGAAGCGATCTTTTGCTGATGGATTTGCGTTCATTCTTTTAGTAAGCAAGTGTTTTTCAATTGCAGTCTTCAATTGGTCCTTCAAAAGGCCATCACATCGACTTGGACAAATTGTACATGAGATTGAATACATTAATTCATTTCCTAATGGGGATAACAACACAAATAGTTCCTGAAATTTGGCACAATAAATAATGTGATCCTTGAATTATATAAAAATATCCAATATTGTCATTTCCTTATTTTAAGTTCAGGAATGATATTGAATATTTTCATATAATTCAAAGACTAACTTGATAATGTATCAAAAGTTCAAAGATCATATCGAATAAATTAAAAATTCAAGGAAGACATTATATATTGGACTAAAGTTTATAAATCACATTAAACAAATTAAAAATTCATAGACCGCATCACATATTGATCAAAGCTCATGGACCATTTGTGTTATTTTCCTTTCTTAATCCCAATGAGATGGACTTGTTATTGTTTATATACCTTAAAGACAAGTAAGAATGTCGACAATGAAATTACATTATGGAGATGGACAAGAAGCCCTGACTAATTGGACCTGCCTTCACAGACAAAGTGGAGTCGGCCCATAATGTGATCAACAATGAAAAAGCAAGAAGAAGAATTGTGGGAATCTCCTGTTTACCTGGAAGGCAAAGGACGAAGGATTTGGTCTAGAAAAGGAACATTAGTACCGTTTTTATGGTTTTTGAGTGTCATAGAGTGTTTAGTCAATGAGTCTTGTCCAATATCAGCAAAGACAGATTCATGAAGCATGTTTCTGGGGAATTTTCGACATAATTAGATGCATACACAGAGAATTAGAACTGACTAACAAGTAAGATCCAAACTAATTTGTGATATAAATAGGGGCATTTGCACACCATAGTTGTTTTATGGAGGGAAAAGAAAGGAGGGAATTAACATCTGAACTATCGAAAAGGAAACCTGATAAGAACTAAAAGAGACGAGAAACCAGGGTTGCTTCACTAATAAGCTCTTGAGACCGGAAGGATTAGGCATCGACAATCTTTTAGCTGCTAGCCATAATCATCTCACCGCATGTTTTGAAGGAAAAAAAGGAAGCCGAGTACACCATTCTATTCCATCACTCACCTCCTCTTCGGCCTCTTCATCAGTGCCCTCTTTCTTGTCCTCGTTGTTGCCATCGCATCCGCCTTCGCCTTTGCCTTCAACCTTCCTCCTTATTGTCATTGTCCACAGAATGAACCCGCGGAGGCCCACAAGATGACCATAAAACCTCCTGCACATTGCCGTCCTAGTAGCCGTCATCGTCCTCTCCGTTGTATTCACCCTCGCCATTGTAGTCACCCTCGTCACCATCTTTATCGCCATCGTCCTCCATGTTGTCATTGTATTCGTTGTTGTTGTAGTCATCACCGTCATCTTGCTGAGGTTTGAAATTATCATGTGCAAGGTGGATTAAACATCTTAAGAAGAAAATGTCAAAATCCCCAAATATTATATTACTTTACATTAATCCCTAGTTTGAACACCCAAACGCAAGCAACTAGCAAGAATGAACATAATCTCTTAATTCTATCCAAATTGATTGATAGAAATTATTGACGTGACTTTTTCCTGGTAATTAGTTGGTACTCGGATTTGGAGAAAGTAGGGCAAAGCAAGGGATAGAGATGTGCAGAGAGCCCTTCTTTTGAGTAAAACCCGACAATTCAATATCAATTTCTTCAATTACGGTTAATAGATGCAGCAAGCTTGCGATTAACTATCCCTAGATTTAATCTAAGCTTTTCAAAAATTCATGAGTTTTGAACAGAGAACAGTTAGTTGAGTTTTAGGTTGTTGTCGTCTCTTACCTCTTGTTTGCCTTCTTCATCATCCCTCTCCTCCTCGTCCTCATCCTTGCCCTCATCATCATTGCCGTCGCCATAGCTGTAGTCGTAGCCGTCACCTTCGCCTTCCTCATTGAAATCATAATTCTCAACATTATCATCCACGGAACCAACCGGTGAAGGCCCCCAAGATGATTGAGAAAGCTCACGCACATTGTTGTCCTCATCATCCTCACCGTCATCGTCCTCGTCCTCACCATCCTTGCTATGGCTGTTGCTGTCACCTTCGTATTGACCTTCCTTGTTGACATCGTCGTTCTCATCATTACCGTCCACGGAACCAACTGGCGAAGGCTCCCTAGACGAATGCAAAAGCCCATGCACATTGTGGTCCTCGTCATCCTCACCATCATCGTCCTCGTCCTCGTCGTCCTTGCTATGGCTGTTGATGTCACCTTCCCATTGACCTTCCTCGATAACATTGTCGTTCTCATCGTTACCGTCCACCGAACAAACCGGCGAAGGCTTACCCAATGAATGCACATTCTCATCATCTTCGCTATCATCATCCTCATTGTCCACATGCACATGGTCATCGTCATCATCATCCTCCTTGCCATCATCATCATCTATATGCACGTGGTTGTCATCATCGTCATCCTCCTTGCCATCATCATCATCTATATGCACGTGGTTGTCATCATCGTCATTCTCCTTGCCATTGTCCTCGCTATTGTCATCCTCCTTGCCGTCGACCTTGTCACTGTCCTCATGCTCGTCACCATCATCTTGCCAAGAGAGGAAATCGTCATCCTCCTTGCCACTGTGCTCGCTATTGTCATCCTCCTTGCCGTCGACCTTGTCACCGTCCTCATGCTCGTCACCATCATCTTGCTGAGAGAGGAAGGTTCAAAAGTATCATATCTAATGTGGATTAAACTTTGTTAAAAAAAATGTGGATTAAACATGTTAAAGAAGATGATAGATTTCTCAAAAATCATATGACTATAATCTTAAGTTTGAACACCCAAACGCAAACACCAAGCAAGAATCAACATAAAGGGTTTTCCCTACACTTAATCCCCCTAAAAATGCTTTCTAAAGCATCTATTGAACATGTGTCTAAAAGAATCAAGCAGCATTCACATACTCACATATCTTCGTTCCCTCAAAATGAAGAAAACAAGGAAAATCTGATTTTGTATACAAATGAAGAAAAGAAGGAAATCTAATTCTGGAGACAAGTGAATATTTGCAGGGATCAAATACTGGTACGATAGTTGTGGAAAATGGGTCACGTTGGTGTCATAGCTTGTTGTGTCGACTCTCAACAAGGATGGTGGCTGAGGATGGTGCTCGCTTGATTAATGGCTGGTAGGTTGTTTGTGGCAATACTGGCGCCAGCACCGTTAGACACATACAAGGGTTGGCAAGCCCTCGTTTCCAAGCGACGAGGGTCGATAGCCCTCACTGATACGCAACGAGGGTCACAAGCCCTCACCGATGCAGCCCCACAATCTTACCTTCTTTTTCAAAAAAAATAAAAATATTTTCGCTTTGTAATTCTTTTAATTCTTATCCTCTTTTCTTTTACCTTCTTTTTTCCCCTAATTTCTATCTTCTTTTCTATATATAAATTCTAGCCGATTTGCACTGAGGAGAGCTTAGTGAGACACCACACTTCTGTGAACACACCACACTTAAGCAAACTCAAAGGATAGATGAATATAACTTCATTGGAGAGAGCTCACTCTTTACAATTTTGGCCATGAATACAGTATAACCATCAATATCAAATGATTGTAGTAATTTGAGGATATGCGGTTGAGCAAGTTACTTATCACACTTGATTGAGAAGTTGTAATTCCCCTATTTATGCTCATGCAAAAGATGGCACTCAAGCAAGGAGATACATATTCCTAAACTATGCATTGGCGCCAGAGACACAAGATATGGTGCAACTATGAGTTTTTATCTAGAGTTATGATCAGTGAAGACGTTACCTTTGATGAGTTTGCTCTATCTTATAATAGGAGAGAGTAACCAATTGTAAAGTTCTAAGTGGTGTACATATACATAAGTGGAGTTACAAAAAGAGCACAAACATTAGCATATTGTCGATGAAGTGATAGATTTTGTAGATTTTCTTCATATACTAAAAAATAAAACATTTAAAATGCTTAATTGTGATATTTAGATTCTAAATAGGAATAGAAAAGGTAGAAAAAGAAAGAATGGGACCATCACTTTGTAATTGAATGATTAAGGGCAAGTTATTTTAATGTAAATAGGGTGAATTTAGTTATATTGGGAGGTAAAAAGAGCACCAACCTTGTTTTAGGTTCTCTGTGAGTTTAGTTGGAAAAAAACAGCACGAGAGAATGAAACACTGAATAAGAATTGGGTGAAATCAAAAGTTGGAATCGAGAGATTATTTTTTATGTTAGAATCTCCTCGTTTGTGGTGGATCTATCACTGTTACACTTCCTGTGGATCTAGATCACTTTTTGAGTTGACCTACGCAAATTGTGGTGTATTGAATCTATTTCTTATTTAATCTTCTGGTATCTTGTGATTTTGGTAAATTGTATGATCCTATTACACATATTGATTTTAGCAAGTGGAAAAAGAAGACATGAAGTTTCATCCTCCAATTTTTAGGGTAAAAATAGGCTCCACGTCATTTGAGTAATTGTGATACCACAAAATGAACTAAGAGCACAAATAGGATGAAGGAGAGTATGAATTCTCAGTCAGATGGTGAGTGATAAAGATTCCTAGCCTCACTTCTGAAGTTGACACACATATAGCAGATGAAAATTTCTAGTAATATGGGGATTTTTTTTATGTGATTATCCCCGGTTGCACGTTTTGGAATCATTTTCTCTCTCTCCACTAGAATAGAACTGAAATAGAAAGTGAATAAAGCATAAGAGACGCTGATGATCCATAAATAGAAAAAAGGCACACCTGTTCCGATAGAAGATCCCTTGTTGCTATTTCCGTTTCACAGTCGTAAAAAGTAGTATTGAATTCAGAGTCCGACACTTGTGTTGGGGCATTTAGAGTCTTCTCTCTGTAAGACTCCCAAGTGGTGCTTGAATCATCTGGACCAGTGTCAAGTAACTCCCCACAATCCCTCATCTGTACCCGGCACTCCTTTGGTATTTTTGAGCTTGATACATCAATAATCCTTTCCATTGATTTACACCTATGAACTTTTAGCTGCTCCAAACGCTCTAATTCGTCCATGCCCTCTACAACTTGCAGACTCTCACACTCTACAATACCTAACCGTGTCAAGTTCTTCAAGTTTGACAAACCATCTATCCTTTTTAATGAAGTGCACCCTTCAACAGAAAATACTCCCAATGGTTTGAACGTAGAAGCAAATTGAATCTCCTCTAGCTCTGGGCACCTCAACACCTGGAATACTTGAAGCATCTTTAGAAAGCTTGAGACAATGGACACTCTCCTCCTACCATTAGTCAACTTGGTAGCTTGTAGCTCATTACACCCTGGCTCCTCCGATGGATTAACAAACCTCTCTAAAGATTTGCAATCCTCAATACATAATTCCTCCAAAGATATTAAGGCACCGAGAAAATGAACTTCGACTAGCCCAGTGCAAGAAGACACCTCAGCTTCTCTCAGTTTTCTTAAACTTGATGGAAAGGATAATCTTTTGACAAGTTCACACCTTCTAATAGTCAACTTTTCCAACTGAGGAAGCCCGTCGAGCTGTACTTGTTTCACTTGAGTGCGATCAAGCTCTAGAACTGTCAAGTTCGACGGAAGTTGTTCGAGGGATTCAAAATCTAATCCGTTCATAGTAAGTTCCGTCAATAGAGAAAGCGGACCTAACTCTGTAGGCGGTGCACGGACATTTAAAAGGCACAAGTGCTGCTTCCTCAATTTGGATAACCTCCCTATCCACTGCAAGTCACAAGTTTTTATATTTGATGTGGTGTCAGATTCAGAACCATCAGATAGGAGCAGTTCAACTATATTAGTAAGGTTTGAGAGGTTAGGGACAGTCTGCAATGAACTAGATCTCAATCGTAGAGTGGTCAAACTTCTAGGGAGCTCTGGTAACTCTTGGAGCTTATGACAATGCTCTAAGTCCAGTGTTTGGAGGCAACAAAGCTGGCTCATTGTATTGGGCACTTTCACAATCGGTGTGGATGATACATTGAGAGATGACAGGCTTGATAGTCTTCCAATGGAATCTTGTAATACTGTAATAGGCGTGTGAGATACATCCAACTTCATCAATGACTCTAATTTCGAAACTGATTGGGGGAGTTCACTCAAGCTATCACAATTCCTAAGAGAGAGGTGCTGAAGATTCGGTAGCTCTCCAATTTGTTCTGGCAATTTTCCAAGACTCTGACATGACTCAATACTCAAATCAGTCAACCACTGTAGATTTCCAATAGAACAGTCAATTTCCATCAAAGATGAACATTTAGAAATACTCAACTTCTCTAAAACTAAGTATTGAGAAAAGGTTGGTGTCCTATAAATCAACGTATTATTCTCAAGAGTGAGAACCTTCAATTTCCTCCCATCCTACAAAAGCAATGAAGCATCAGCATGGACAATTGGATGTCTATACAAGAAATACATAGGAATTTAGGCTCCTAACTTGGATCATTTGTCCTTTGATCCTCTCACTAAATGAGAAAATTAGACTATAAATACATTGAATTTTGTCCTTCATTGAATAAGAAAATTAGACTGAGAGGAAAACTGACATACCTTGATCAGGCCCCTGACATGATCATCCGTGAACCCATGGCCAACGAAATTCCCCACAACCACATTTTCTAGATGCAAATTGGTTGCCTCAAAACGTGGATGACGTTCGGAACTTTTATCAGGGTAAGACACACTAATCCATTTCAATTCGGAAAGACAGCCCGTAAAGTCGCCTTGGCAGGTTATGTTATGCAACCACAGCAGCCGAAGATGTGGGAAACGTTTAATTTCCTCCGCAGTGACGGTTAAGTTATTATCAGTCTTTGACAATTTTGTCAAATCCAGTGCTTGAACGCTACTCTTTATCTGCCAATGACATTGAGGAGCAGGAATTTGTCAATATCATATGTTTTTATTCCGTTGAAGAGGGAAAAAAATGGAACATAAGAGGAGCTCTCAATTTAGAAAGACAAATCCTTAATAATGAACACAGTAAGTAATTTTCTATTCGAATTAAATTTGGTCACCACATTACCTCTGTTGATCTTAATTCGCGAATGATATCGTCTGAAGCCCACAACCTGGAACGCTCTTGATTAGCAATTGCCCTTCCAAGATCTCTAAATTGATCATGCATCCAAAACTTACTTTCATCTAAAACCTTTATAGTGCATCGGTTAATAAGGACATCAATAGCATACTCTGGGCTGAACCCACAATCTTTCCACGCAAAGACTGGATTAGTCTTATCTTTATCAATGAAAAAGCATGCAATATCGAGAAATATCTGCCGCTGATCCATTTCTAAGGCATCATAGGTAATCCTTAGCTTTCCCAAGACATTGCTACTTGGTGTTTTTCTTAGCTTCTCTAGCATCTCTTGCCATATTTTTTCCTCTTTCTGAAGAAAAAGCAATGAACCTATTGCTTGAAGAGCTGAAGGGAGTCCACCCGTAGTAGAGATGATGTCTTTTGAAGTGTCATATAGTTTGTCTGGAGGAAAGTCAGCATCGAAGGCATGCTTGCTAAAAAGTTGAAGTGCATCTTTGTCGCTTAACACCTCCATTTCATAAGGCACAATTTCATACTTCAATCCTCTGATTTTTATGACACTTTTGTCCCTAGTGGTAACAAGTATCCTAGTACCACTGTACAGAGAATCAATTCCAATAAGGTATTCGATTTGGTTTCCCTCATCAACATCATCCAATACAACTAGTACCTTCTTGTTGCAAATTGTTTCTCTAATTGTATTGATTCCATAGTCAATGTTATCAATATTTCGAGCCACTCTAGAATTAGAGATATCGGATAACAATTGTTCTTGCAACTTGATTAGGCCTTTGGTTTTTGCTGTTTCCCTTACACCATCAAGAAAGCTACAATTTTTCCCAAAGCGAGGACATAGTTGGTTATAGATGATCTTGGCAAGTGTTGATTTACCAATACCGCCCATCCCATAAATTCCAATAACCCGCACACCACCGGATTGGATGTCCAATAGACCATTTATGGCTGCTATTCGATCCTCCATTCCAACTAAATCTCTAGTCACTTTTCTTTGTCTTGTCTTGAGCCTAACCACAACCTCGAAAACAACAGCCTCGATAAGATCCCCATCGCTGCGACAAAGTTGAACAGTTTCAATTGTGAAGTGGTAACAAATTCGGTTAATTGCACGTTGACCAACCATCTACTAAGTTAACCGGTTGGGAACACGAAGTTAAAACTTTTATGGAGGGAAAACTCTTATTAAAAAGAATATAAAAGGAGTATATAAATAAGTGGTTCTTATTCAAATATCAAACAATCATTTGTTGTATCCCTTTCATAGATCAATTTCATAAACTAATGAAAAGGTAGATACTGATTAGTAAAGTGATGAAGCCAGGAATCTAATGTTGACAGTCTCTTATTGCACGTGAGAAATAACACAACGTAAGAGACCAATATAAAAGTAGTGCAAGAAAAGGTATTTTTGTGTTTTACCGACGTAATAATACTAAACTAAACAGCTCGAAGTTTTCTAAGTTCATTTTATTTGAATTTCATCGTGTTCGAAGACACTAAACTTTGACTCTGCCTTATTATTTCACTTATAAACACGCATGCACGTGGCACGCCTTTGCGTGAGGTTTACCCAGCAGTTTACTTTTCATGGTCACTCTACCTAGTAGTCATACGCGATATCACATGTCTATAGACATTTGTCTTCATGATCATGAGACAACTAGTTTTGGGGTGTCAAGAGGCAACTAGAATTATCCAACGAAAAATGGCACGAAACAAACGGGACTTGACCAAGACTAATTACGTTACCCTAAAAACTTCAGGAACATGATGAATTTACAAACCTTAACATCCATTACCAGTTTAAGTTGAAGGAATAGAGAAAGAGAAATGTTTGATTATTAAAGGAATTAATGTATTAGAAGTCTTAAAATTTGCCGCGAAGATGTAATTAAGTGTTAAAACGTTCAAAATATGCAATCAACTACTAAAATTTGTCGAATCGATACAATCAAATTGTTCCTTTAGCTCTACCCACGTTAATGGACGGAAAAAAATTGACCTGTCATTAGAAAATAGGCTGAGAAACTAACAAATAAAAGAATAAATGAAGGGGCACGAAGAACAGTGGTAAGAAATCTCGCTTGCTCCCATCCCCAGTAACTTTTTTCTCCAATCTGATCATTTGTTGATTCTTCATTAAAACTTTCCATGGTTTCTTAAAATTGAGTTCTTGAGACAGGAGTTTGAAATACTACATGGAAACTCTACTGGCCATGGCTGTGAGCTCGAAGGAGCTCCAACCACCATGGCCGAATGACCGAACTCAATGAAGCTCGAGCGACTGTAGCCCCAAGCTCGACGAAAATCCAGCCGTCATGGCCAAACTCGATGAAGCTCGAGTGGCCAATGGAGTTCTCAATGGTGGCTAAGGTCGAACAAAACCTCAATTTGGAGGTCGTATGACCTCAGATGTGAGGTTTCACCCTGGGTTTGTGGCCAAAACTCAAACCCGGGTCTTTCCGTGCGTAATGATGTGTTGCACGATGGCGGCAACCTGATCTGGCGACGGTAGTGGACGAATTTGGCAAAGTTGGTCGAGGTCTTAAGATCCTAGGCGGTGGTGGGGGATGAGTTTGGTGGTGGTTAAGTGCGAAGTTAGATGTGGAGGCTGAATTTGATTATGGTGGAGGTGGTGTCTGATTCCATGTGGTTGTCTTCAAGCGCGAGGGTAGCCGGCAAGGTAGTAGGTGGTGGTGAGTCTAGCGGCAGATGTTTGAGGCAACGGCTGCCGGCGACCATGGACAGCTTCAGTGACCAGCTGCACTACTGTTTGATCAACAAGGGCTGCTACCGGCGGTCTGACTGATGAAAATGGTGTAAGCGGAGCAGCTTAATAAGGTGAGCTTTTCCTTTTTATAAACAATTGCTGCTGTCAGAACAAATCTTATTTCAGAATCTAAGGCTTCGGCTTTGTGCGAACAACCCAAGTTTTTCTCAACGATCACGTTCTTGAACTAATGGAGTCTTACTATTATAAGATTCCGAGAGAGAAATTCCGATGGCTCGCATTTTCTTTTGCTTTTTTTTAAAAAAAATAAAATAAAATAGCTTTTCTATCTTTTTATCCTTATCCTTCCTCATTTCTACTATTAAAATGTTAAAATTATTTTTTCTTTTTAATTTTTCAAGTTTTTTTCAATATGATGTTCGTTAAGTCCCACATCGTTGTCACATGTAATAAGAAAATAATAGAAAAATTGTAATACATTCATGGATCAAATTGGTATGAAAAAGATGAAGCAAAGCCAATTTCTTATACAATAGAAATTAGGTCAAAAGCAAAATTGTAACAATTGTTTAAGTCCAAATAAATTTGGAGATCTTGTGATTTAAAAAATAACAAGAATTTGAGAATTTCCTTTTAAATTTAGAAAAATTGGAGTTGGAATATAATTAATGAATCTTTATAAGATCTATTGCTCGATTGTAAAAGATAATTTTGACATTCACGGTTAGATAGTTACCCTGGATATTTCTTCAGCTGCCACCCCTTGGTGTCATCAACTTCATTGAGAGCCTGGCGCCATGTCTCTATATCCTTAGAGCTGAACTTCTTCTTCTGATCCTCCATCCTTTGCTCCAAATTTAGTATGGCATCACGGTACAACGGGGTTTTCAGTTTCACATCAGCAGGTTTCACGTCATAAAAGATGGGCAATATCACCTTCTCATTCCCCTCTTCTTTAGATTTAGAGGAATTCTCCACCATCTTTGCAAGCTCGCGAAGACACCAATGACTCGAAGCATAGTTTTGGGAGAAGATGGGTATGTAAAGCTTAGAGTCGTCGATCGCTAGCAGAAGGTTGCCACTAATTCTTTCTCCTGGTCGAAGCTCTTCATCATCCATGAAAACGTGAATCCCAGCATCTACCAAGGCATGGTAAAGGCTATTGGTGATTCCCCGACGAGTGTCAGGCCCTCGGAAACTCAGAAACACCTGATACTCGCCTCCTAATGGGTTGTTGGTGCCCGTTCTTGTCTCTGGGTTTGCCATGCGAACTCCCTTCACACTTCACAGGTCACCCACCCTTCTTTCTCTCTCTCTCTCTCTCTCTCACAAATAGGGAGGATTGAGATACTTTTTCAGCTAGCATGTTGTACTGGGTATAAGTAATTCCGCACAAACTGAGGAAACTGTTGACATACTTTTGTTCACTTTTTTGCTTGAGTTTGAAAAATACAAATACTTATTTATCTCTCTCTCTCTCTCTCTCTAATAGGCAGGTTTTGCACGAATCGAGGAAACTGTTGACATACTTTTGTTCACTTTTTTGCTTGGGTTTGAAAAGTACAAACACTTATTTATCTCTCTCTCTCACTCTAATAGGTAGGATTGAGTTCGCACGAACCGAGGAAACTGTTGACATACTTTTGTTCACTTTTTTGCTTGAGTTTGAAAAGTACAAACACTTATTTACACATAGAAGATTGGCAATTAGTTTAATAATCTACCAATTCCTATTCCCATGACTTACCAACTCCTTTAAACTTACTAACTATTATTCGATATCACCAAACTTAGTTTGATTGATATACCGGCATTTGTCAGTCACTAGGCAACTTTCTATCTCGTTTGGTTTTGAAAAATATTAACATTTATTAATGCTTTCAAGATTTCTAACTACTTTAATAATAAACCATCGCTTATTCTTCCAGCTTGCTAGAAAATATACATTTGCTCATGGACAGGACATGCCATGGCAATGCCAAGGTTTATTACTTGAAGCATATTGTTAAGCCAGGGCACTTGTTAGCCACACCCAATAAATAAGTTTCTTTCTTCAATATAATAATTGTGCATAACGTGAGAAAAATAGTTCTTGGATACTGATAAAATTTCTCCATGTGCATATTTTCAATTTAACCATCGTCCTTCGAAACCCTTGCTAATAAAATCCTTCCTAGAAGTATATGACACTCCACATATTTGAATATGACCCATTTGCCATTAAATAAAGATGTATAGGCCACTTCACAACTGGTGCAGCTTCCAAGTTACAGTGAATAAAGTTGATGGCTATAAAAATAAGGTGGACATTATGACTACAAGAACACATAGTACATAGTGGTGGAGCTTTCCGCACGCCCAATTTCTTTTGAATTTCTTCTTCATGCTTTTCACGTGGTGCTGGCTGTCCAGACCTATGAAGCACGGACACGTGTCGGACACAGTCGGACACGCGGTCAACTTTTATCGACACGCGTGTCGACGCGTGTCCGGAAGACTGATGGAGGGTGGAGGCGAGGGAGGGCGAGGGAGCAGAGGTCGCGAGCGCCGGCGAGACGGAGCAGAGGCCGCGAGCACCGGCGAGACGAAGCCACGAACGGACCACCGCGATGGCGAGAGACGGCCAGAGAGAGGTGAGGGCCGCCACTGTTGCGATGGATCGGCGACGAGAGGAAGAGGAGAGGAGGGAAGGGGGTCGTGCGGCGCGGCAAGGAGGATAGAAAAAGGAGGGCTCGGCGGCTCGCTAGGGTTTTTCATAAAGAAATCCAAAAAAAAATAAGAAAGGAGGTCTGATGGCGTGAGAGAGAGAGAGGAGGGGAGGGGGGAAGTGACAGCTCACCTGTCACTGTCAAGTGGGGGGAGGGAAAAAAGTAAAATAAACGTGGGTGTGGAGGGAAAAGGACAAACGAAAGAAGGGTTGAATTTTGGGAATTTTTTTTAACCGGAAAATTAAATAAATTAAATTAAAAAATGATTTCGAAATTAAATTTTGAATAATGATAAATTTTGGTTATTGTAGAAAATCATGGATTTATTTAAATAAATTGATTCTAATTTCTTATTAATTTTTAGTTTTATCGATAACTTTTTGTTAAAATTAAAAAAATATTTCGCATTAATTATGAATATTCGAATTTCAAATGAATTGATTTGTTAATATTATTAGTATAAATTTATTATAGGCTCTTTTTTAATTAATTATTTATTTATGAATTTGAATTAAATTAATTAAAAATAAAAATATTTATTTAATATACAACGTGTCGCAATGTGTCGAAATTCTTTATTTTTTAAAAATGATGTGTCGACGTGTCGTGTCGTGTCGCGTGTCGGTGCTACATAGGTCCAGACAATGTTGCTTCTCAATTCACTTTTGAACTTTTGGATTAGAAAAATATGAACATAGTTGGGCTTATTTAAAATCCCAATCCAATAATCTAGATTTACAATACATGTAGATAAATACATAATAACAAGATATACCCAAAGAATCATTTTTCATGATGACCCATGAAGCTCTAGATAAATAAACAATCTCCTTCATGTTGCACAGATTAGATTTGCTGCATTGTTCACAAAAAATACTCCACCTAACTTCTACCTAAACAAATCAGACTGCATAAATATGGTTGGAAGAAAAGTGAAACCAAACTAAACCAGATCATAGTCAGGAACCAACCAAACCAGACCATTTTTATGGTTGGGTTGGGTTTGATTTTTTTTTCTCTTTATCTTTTGTAATTTCGTAAATAAAAAAAAATCTACACTCACGACGGTTCATAAATTCTCACAGAATGCAAACTAAACCTACTTCTAAATGCTATTTCATATATGATTGGTAAAAATAAACAACAAAATTAATAATTTAGTTTTGCAATTTGATTTGGTTTCGAAAAAAGTTGAAGCCAAACCAAACCGCAAAAAAGAATTTAGTTTGATTTGTAATTTTTTTTTTCAAAAGAGTGCTTTTAAACCGAACCAAATCGACAAAAAAGGGTTTGGTCAAGTTGGTTGAACGGTTTGAACTTTTCTTTGCTCAGTCCTTATAATTATTCATCTTAGGATAAATAGCTTTTTCCATTATTTATTCTTGAACAATGCGGAGGTCCATGTCTAGTTTGTAATTATAAGACCGCACTCCTACAATAGATTTTTTTTTTTTTTTTTTTTTTTTTGCTTTAGCAAGCGTTTTTGAGGTTATTGACATCAAAAACAAAATGTCATATATAGGAAAAGCCAGAATAAAATTGGATTGGTGTGTAATACCATTCCTAGACCTCCTAATATAAGTCCTGATCCAAGAAAAACTAAAAGTTCCTCAAAAGTATATATATTCAGAACATATTGAATGCACTTAATCATGCGTGGAACAAGCTATTATTGCAAAACTATGTTAATACAACCAACTTTCATTAAGAATTTCATCTTTGAACACAAAACAAGTAAGGTGAAGTACCACAGAGAAATTGTACCTAGTTGCATTGGTTTTAGAGATAATTAGGCTCAAACTGATGACTTGCACTACATTAAGATGACACCCTACCATAGTTAAGCTATGATGTCCTAAGAACCTATATCGGATGGATAGACTTGTGCAACCGTGGCAGATATGCTACTTGAATATAAACTTAATTGCATATCCTTCTAAAGGGAATTGATGATTAATTCCGATTAATTCCATAAAAGAAGGAATTTTTATAGTACATGTCCAACTAAAACTGTTATATATAATGATATTTGTGTGATAAATTTTTTCCCTCCTCTCATTTGGAAACTTTTGCATTTATAACATCTATATATAATATGCTTATATTTATTGGAGTTGGACTTATAGTGTTGGATATGGAAGCTTGGCTCTGATAACACAAATTGGCTTTCATGACGCCACACCACTAGTTGATTTTTTGCTAGATTAAATAACTAATATTTATTTTCGACTCCAATGGTCTGCCAGATTAAATAATTAACATTTGGTCAGTGAAATGGGGATAAGATAAAATAAAAAGGTGTGAAACTTTGGATTGGACTCGAAAGAGGGGGACCATACAAAGTTTCCCAGAGCCACGTTCATAAAAACCAAAAGCGAAACGGACTCTTCTAAAGCCAAAATTATTGAAACGTGTTTTCATGGGATGTGTCGGCTTCAACTGGATGACTCCAATATAGCCGAAGTCCAATATGATGTCTCTGGACCATAAATCAGTCAAAAACAAATGGAATGTCGCAATCATATGGAAAAGCTGCCAAGTGACAGAATCTATCTCTATCTTTATAAAAGTATTGGCAGATTAAGTTTAAAGAATAAATAATTAGGGTTACGATATCACGTCAAAGAGAAAACTAAAATAGATGATTTGGACTTTGAGGAAGGAGGACTCAAAAAAACATCACAACGAAATTGTGATATCATGTACATTTTAGTTGTGTTTGCTTAATTGTATAACAAGAAATTCGATATCAATGGTAGGGAAAATTATACAAATTTTTTTAAACATATGACATTTTTGTATTTAAATTTCACAAATTGAGTTATAAATATTTTTACGTTTTGCCAATTGAATCCATCTAGCCAATTTTAACATGGACATTGAATGTCAGGTAGGATGGCCGATGCTATTGCAAACAAATGTTTTTTATTTTTCATTTTTCTCTACCAAGTCTAACGAGGGCTGTAACTCTCGCCTGTGACTGGTGAGGGTTACTAGGCTTTGAAGAGAATAAAGGAAAAGGAAGGAACAAAAAGAAAAGGAAAGAATTTTTCTAAAAAAATTTCAAAAAATTATAAAATTTGTCCACATCAATGCTGTTTGTGTCACATAGAATGATTGGTATCTACATCAATGATTTCCAGCTAAAATTAATTGGATAAACACGGCTAGCAAAATATGAAAAGATTTAGGATTCAATTAGCAATATCAATAAGGTTAAAGACTCATTTAACAATAGGTTTCAAACTTTTTGGACAATTTTCCCATTAACATTAAGCTAGTAAGGGAACCTTGTTTTCTTTTTTCTTTTTTTGGTGAAAAAGTAAGGAAACCTTGTTTAATCCTGAATATTTCAGAAAACTGAAGAAAAAAATATTTATATAATATTAGGAACTAACGACTGTTTCCAAACGAAATTAAGAAAAGAACTGAAATAATTTATGTAATTTATGTTATCAGCGTCCAAAAATCACCTTGATTTTGCCTTAGGTTTATCCAAAGGAGAATAAGTTTACATGATTTAATGTGCTAGAGCCTGTTTTTATTTTTATTTATTTTTTCTCGTTCTTCTTTTCTGTAGGAACTCCTATCAAAGCCGGGGGAAAAAACCTTTTCTTACGTGATGTTCAAATATCACCTTGTGTTCTTCCCTAGATAAAAAGACAGTTTGTCCATTTGAACAAATCGTCCTTTGCTTAACGAAAATCTCCATGACCCACTCAGGATATGATTCACATCTTTCCACGTCATGTTTAATCAAGATTCCAATGCAAGAACTAAAGCACGACATCATGCCACCGTTTTTGGAACTACATTTCAGAACACATTTGCACCGCACAAACTAGAAATCATAATTACGAATTTTTAATGTGCGGACAAATACAAGTTTGGAGAAATTAGGGAAACCGACACCGCTCATGTCGACAGTCGCTTGCTGATAAAGTTCCGCGACCTACATTTGGCAGGGGAAATGAAGCAAAGTAGACAAAAACAAGACGAAATTAAAATGAAATATCGCAACCAAATGGAAAAGCTACCAAGTAACAGAATCTATCCCTATCTTTGTAAAAGTATTGGCTGATTAAGTTTAACGGACAGTTAATTAGGGTTATGATATCTATCTCACAGGAAAAAAAAAAAAGAAGGTGATCAGGACTTCGAGGAAGGAGACTAAGAACAATTAAGATGTGTTTGCTTAATAACAATTACGATGTGTTTGCTTAATTGTCTACTAGGAAATTCGGTCAGACGATCAACAAGGAGCTGGTGGAAAATCCTTCCTTAACTTTGAATATTTTGGAACAGTGAAAACAAAATTAAATAATGTTAGGGACCAATGACTATTTCCAAACGAAACTGAGAAAATAAATGAAATAATTTATGTACTTCGTGTTGTCAGGGTCCAAAAAACACGTCGACTTTAAACATAGGCTTATCAAAAGAAGAATAAGTTGTACATGATTTAATGTGCTGGGGACTTTTTTTCTTCTTTTCTTACATAGGAACTCCTATCGAAATATCTTACCAAAAAAAAAAAAAACCTCCTATCGAAATAGGGGGAAACACATCTCTTACCTGATGTTAAAATATCACCTTATGTTCTTCCTTAGATAAAAAGACAGCTTGTCCTTATGAAAAATTCGTCCTTTGCTCGACGAAAATCCCTACGAGCCACTCATGATATAATTCATATCTTTCCACGTCATCTTCAATCAAGATTCCAATGCAAGAACTAAAGCACAACGTCACGCCACCCTTTTTGGACCACATTTCAAAACACATTCGCATTGCACAAGCTAGAAATCATAATTACGAATTTTAATGTGCGCACATGCGTGATTTTGGACAAAATAGAGAAGCCGACTGCACCCAAACAATTTTTTTTTAAAAAATGAGCATGGCCAGATCTTGGGCTGCAGCGTTGAACACCTGAGGAAGATCCCAATGATGAGCATGGTGAGCCTCCTCTTGAGCTGCCTTGTAATTGCTGTTGATTCTTGGTTCTTGGGTTCTCGGATAGATCATCAGGAAGAATTTCTTCAAGGAATCAGGGATCAATGTGACTCCCACCAGTGTAAATTAGTGAATGAATTTCGTTAAAAGTAACATTAGCGTATATAACTTTTTCGCATAATGTACTTATAATTATTATGAATAGAAGTGCACAATCCAAACAGCATTAAGTCGGTTTGAAGAAAATTACAACTAAGCTAAACCGAATTGTAGTCAAGAACCCACGAAGCTAAACCATTTTTTGTGGTTTGATTCGGTTCAATCATTTTTTCTTCTTTCCCTGTTTTCTCTCCGTCCTTTGTAAAAAGAAAAGAAAATCAAATTCTACACTCACAACAATGCACAAATTCGCGCGATCAAAACTATTCCAATAGGCTGCTTCACGTATAAGTGGTAAAAAAAATTAACAAAATTAATAATTTATAGCATATGGTTTGGTGGTTTGATTTGGTTTCCATGCCTTCATATTTTTTTTACCTATATTTTATTAGTAGTTTTGGTTCAGGCCTATGAATACTACTAGATATATATACACAGATTTTTTTTTCTTGTAATTGAGAGATGAAATAAAGAGGTGCGAAATACTAATTATAGTAAAATTTTCATGTAGCCCTACTTTATGTGTAAATTTGGATAAACCTTGCATCTCAAATTCTCTTTTTCATTTTTTACTCTCTATTTTCTGTGTGATTATGCGGTGAATTCTAACAAATAGTGACCATGTTATATATGGTCTTTGATGATTTTGTTTAAACCCAAAAATATCAGTATCATATCTGGTGGTCTAATTGGCACTTGCCCTGTTTATCTTGCTAGATCAAACAACTAATTTTTTATGTGTGACTCCATTGTCGTGCTAGATTAAAACAATTAACATTAAGTCGATGAAAATGGATAAGAGGAAATAAAAAGATCTCGAACTTTAGATTGGACTCGAAAGAGGGAACAGACACAAAGCTTAATGGGCATTAAAGGGATGTGTCGGCTCTATCTGCATAACTCCAAGATAGTCAATTTCCAATATGATGTTCTCTGGGACCATAAAGCAGAAAAAATCAAAATGAATGTCGCAATCACACAGAAACACTGTCAATTAACAGAATATATCTCAATCGTTATCAAAGTTGATGGATTATAATTAAAGAACAATTAATTAGAGTTATGATATCTATATCTGGAAAACAAAAATAAAAACAAAAAAAGATGGTTACAACTTTGAGGAAGGAGGACTAAGAAAACATCATAACAAAATTGGAAATTCCGTTCTCATCTCATGTACATTTAAGCGTGCTTGCTTAATTGCATAATAAGAAATTTGGTTAGACGATTAACAAGAAGCTGGTAAGGACACCTTTCTTAGTTCTGAATATTTTAGAAAACAGAAAAAAAATTGTATAATGTTAGAAACCAACAACTTCTTTTTTTTCAAAATAAGTTAAGAAAAGAGAAAGAACAATTGATGAATTTCGTGTTAATGTTATCAGGTTCATAAAATCATGTCAAATTTAGCTTAGGCTTATCAAAAGGAGAATAAGTTTACATGATTTAACGTGTTAGAGCCTGTTTTTCTTCTTGTTTTTCTTCTTTTTCTATAGGAGCTCCTAGCAAAATAGGAAAAGAAAAGAAAAAAAGAACTTTTTTCTTACCAGATTTTCAAATATCACCTTATGTTATTACTTAAATAAAAAGACAGCTTGTCCTTATGAACAATTCGTCCTTTGCTCGACAAAAATCCCTCCGAGCCACTCACGATGTAATTCATATCTTCCCACGTCATCTTTAATCAAGATTCCAATGCAAGAACTAAAGCGCAACATCACTCCACCCTTTTTGGACCACATTTCAAAACACATTCACATTGCACAAGCTAGAAATCACAATTACGAATTTTAATTTGCGCACATGTATGAGTTTGGACAAAATAGCGAAACCGACACTGCACCCAAACAAAATTCTTTCAAAGATGAGCATGGCCAGATCTTGGGCTGCAGCGTTGAACACATGAGGAAGATCCCAAGGATGAGCATGGTGAGCCGCCTCTTGAGCCGCCTTGTCATGTAGGACATGACTAGCATCTCAGTTAGCCTGGGGACGTACAACAATGACGTGAATAATTGGAGACCCTAATTATCATATTTGCAGTAATTGCTGTTGATTCTTGGTTCTTGGGTTCTCGGATAGACCATCGGGAAGAATTTCCTCAAAGAATCAGGGATCAATGTGATTCCCACCAGTGTAAATAAGTGAATGAATTCCTTTAAAAATAACATTAGCGTATATAACTTTTTCACATAATGTACTTATAATTGTTATGAATAGAAGTGCACAATCCAAACAGCATAAATTCGGTTTGAAGAAAAGCATAGCTAACCTAAACCTACTTATAGTCAAAAACCCACAAAGCTAAACCCTTTTTTGTAGTTTGATTTATTTCAATCAATTTTTCTTCTTTCACTATTTTCTCTCCATCTTTTGTAATTACATGAAAAAAAAAAAGTCATTCTACACTCACAACAACACACAAATTCACACGATCAAAACTATTCCAATAGGCTGAAGTGGTGAAAATAATTCACAAAATTAATAATTTATACCATATGGTTCAATGGTTTGATTTGGTTTCCATGCTTTCATATTTTTTCATCTATATATTATGAATAGTTTTGGTTCGGGCCCATGAATATTACTAGATACACACACACACACACACACACATATATATATATATATATATACATATATATATTCTTTTTATTGTAATTGAATGACATAACCGAGAGGTGCAAATACTAATTATAGTGGAAGTCTCAGCTAGACGTAACCCTAATTTAAGGATGAATCAAATTGAACCTTGCATCTCAAATTCTCTTTCTTCCTTTTACTCTCTATTTATTTTGTGATTATGCGGTGAATCCCAACAATTAGTAGCTATGCTATATATGGTCTTTGATGATTATGCTTAAACCCAAAAATATCGGAATCGTATCTAGTGGTCTTATTGGCACTTGCCCATTTATTTTGCTAGATCAAATAACTAATATTGTATTTCCGACTCCATAGTCATGCTAGGTTAAACAATTAAAAATTAAATCAATGAAAATAGGATGAAAGAGGGAAGAGACACAAAGTTTCACGGGTATTAAAGGGATGTGTTAGCCTTATCTGCATAACTCCAAGATAGTCGATGTCCAATATAATGCTCTGTGGGACCAAAAAGCAGAGAAATCAAAATGAATATCACAATCACGTGGAAACACTACCAATCAACAAAATATATCACAATCGTTATTAAAGTTGACAAATTATAATTAAAGAAAAATAAATTAAAGTTACAATATCTATATCTGGACAAAAAATAAAAAGATGATTAGGACTTCGAGGAAGAAGGACCAAGAAAACATCATAACGAAATTGGAAATTCCATCCTCATCTCATGTACATTTAAGTGCGCTTGCTTAATTGCCTAATAAGAAATTTGGTCAAACGATTAACAAGAAGCTGGTAAGGACACCTTTCTTAGTTCTAAATATTTTAGAAAAAAAAAATTGTATAATGTTAGAAACCAACAACTTTTTTTTTTCAAAAAAAGTTACGAAAAGAGATAAAATAATTGATGTACTTCATGTTAATGTTATCAGGGTCATAAAATCATGTAAAATTAAATTAGGCTTATCAAAAGGAGAATAAGCTTACATGATTTAACGTGCTAGAGCCTATTTTTCTCCTTGTTCTTCTTTTTCTATAGGAACTCCTATCAAAAAAGAAAAAAAAAGGGTCTGAACTTTGGATTGGACACAAAGTTTCACAGAGCCACATTCATTCAAACCAATAGCCAAAAGGGCTTTTTTAAAGGCAAAATTATTAGAATATGTATCAATTGGACGTGTCGGCTACCACTGGATCATTCGAAGACAGTCGATGTCCAATACAAAAAAAAAGAAAAAGAAATGTCGCAATCACATGGAAAAGCTGTAAAGTAACAGAAGCTATATCTATCTTCATAAAAGTATTGGCTTATTAAGTTAAAGAACTCACGATATCTATATTTGGAAAAAAAAAATTAAAAGGTGATTAGGATTTCGAGGGAGGAGGACACGGAAAACATCAAAACGAAATTGGAAAATAGAAGTCCATTGTGAACTCATGTATATTTAAGTAGTGTTTGCTTTATTGTATAATAAAAAATTTGGTCAGACGATCAACAAGAAGCCGTGGAATGAAAACCTACTTTAATTCTGAATTTGAAAAACTGAAAAGCAAATATATATATAGGAACTAATGGCTTTATTTTCAAATGAAATTAAGAAAATAAATGAAATAATTGATGTATTTCATGTTATGAGGCCCAAAATCATGTCCGGTTTAACTTAGGCTTATCGAAAGGAGAATAACTTTACAAAATTTAATGTGCTAGAGCCATTTTTCCGGTTCTTCTCTTTTTTTTTTTTTTTTTGAAGGAACTCCTATAGAAAATGGGGAAAAAAACCTTTTCTTATATGATGGTGAAATATCACCTTTTGTTATTCTTTAGTAGAAGAGATAGCTTGTCGTGATGGATAAACTGTCCTCTGTCGGCCTACAATATATTTCATATCTTTCCACGTCATTATTAGTCAAGATTCCAATACAACAACTAAAGTACTCCAACTTTATTTCACATGCTTTCAAATCATGACTGTAGCTTTATTTCACATGCTTTCAAATCATCACTGATCAAGATTCCAATACAACAGTTAAAAATGCTGTATAACGACAACCGTTTTGGCCCACATTTCAAAGCACAATCACAACCACATGATAGTTATCACAATCATGATTTTTTGTGTGCACACACGTATACATGTGAACCTAATTGGTGAAGCTAGCACCACACTCGAACAAAATTTATTCGATGATGAGCTTGACCTGCTCTTGAGCTGCGATGTTAAACACCCAAGTATGAAGACGATGCTGGCGATGAGCATTGTGAGCCTCCTCCGAAGCTACCTCGTCGGGTATGACACGAAAAGTGTCGTGGTCAGCCTGACAAGGTAGAACGATCCCATGAACAATTGGAGACCCTAGTTGTCGTACTTGCAGTAATTTCTGTTGATTCTTGGTTTTTGGGTCCTCCGCTAGACCACCAGGAAGAATTTCTTCAAGAAATGACACCCATGTGACTCCTCTTGTGTAAATAAGTGAATGAATTTCATTACAAATAACATTATATGACTTTTTTCATTTAATTGCTTGTAATTGTTGTGAACAGAAGTCCACATGTACATTTGTAGTTGTCTCGACGTTCTTTCACAACACTTACTTCCTTATTTGTAACTATCAGGAGGTGAGCAACGCGATTGATGCGATTTGGATGTTAAATCAAACCAACTGCATAAATACAGTTCGAAGGAAAGTGATACTAAACTAAATCGTTTTATAGTCAGGCCAAATCCTTTTTTTTTTCCCCGTTTTGATTAGGTATAATTTTCCTTTCTTCTTTCACTTATTTGTCTCCAACTTTTACAATTTCAAGACACTCACAACAGTTCATAAATTCACACAAAATGAAAATCCAACCTAATTCAACAAGCTACTTAATATATGGATGGTAAAACTAATTAACAAAATTAATAATTGATATAGTGCCGTTTTGCGATTCGGCTTAGTTTCAGAAAAAGTGGAAACCAAATCAAACCTCATAAAACAGTTCAATTTGATTTGTGAACCCTTTTTTTTTCAAAACAGTTTTCTCATACTAAACTAAACAGCCAAAAAAGAAAAAACTTAGTTGGATTTGGTTTAACAGTTTGAACCACTTTTTACTCACCCCTAATAATGATTTATTTTGGGATAAAATATTTTATTATTATTTTATATCCAAACAAAGCCAATATTCATATTTATTATCTATTTATACTTATAACATATCATACTGAATCAGATTTTTTTTTTTTAAAGCAAGCAATCTTGAGGTTATTGACATCGATATATTGATTTGATGTCATTTATGTAATAAAAAAGTCACTGATCATGTCATCTGAAAAATCATACTTTTTTATAAAAGGCATATACGGTTTGCTTATATCTATCGGAATTGTTCTTATAGTGTTAATAAGGAAGCTTGGCACTAATGCAAGACATTAACTCTCATAACTTTGTTCAGATATCACTCATCAAGTATTTGGGAGTGAATGTAGTGGTAGCAACACCAAAGATCAATGGTAGCGATGAAGGAGGTTGAAATCACATTGAATTCAAGATATTTGTATGTGAGATTGATTGCGTTAATTTGTTTCCTAATGAGATGTTCCTGTTTTTGTATATATACTTCAAAGACAAGTAAGAGCTGTGGTGGTAAAATTACAATTGGCTGAAAATCACTGAATTAGCACAACGTAAAAATGTTTATGATTAAATTGGCACAAAAAAAAAGCTTTAGGATTAAATTAGCACAAATGCAAAAGTTTTTGGACTTTTTTAACACTTTTCCTGAGATACGACAATGACGTAAACTTTTGGAGACCCTAATTATCATGTTTGCAGTAATTGCTGTTGATTCTTGATTCTTGGGTTCTCGGATAGACCATCAAGAAGAATTTCTTCAAGGAATCAGGGATCAATGTGACTCCCACCGGTGTAAATAAGTGAATGAATTTCGTTAAAAGTAACATTAGCGTGTATAACTTTTTCACATAATGTACTTATAATTGTTATGAATAGAAGTGCACAATCCAAACAGCATAAATTCGGTTAAGAAAAGTATAGCTAAGCTAAACTTAATTATAGTCAAGAACCCACAAAGCTAAATCATTTTTTGTAGTTTGATTCAATTCAATCAATTTTTCTTCTTTCACTATTTTCTCTCCTATCTTTTGTAATTACATGAAAAAAAAGGTCAAATTCTACACTCACAATAACACACAAATTCACACGATCAAAACTATTCCAATAGGCTGCTTCGTGTGTAAGTGGTAAAAATAATTAACAAAATTAATAATTTATACCATATGGTTCGATGGTTTGATTTGGTTTCCATGCTTTCATATATTTTTTATCTATATTTTATTAATAGTTTTGATTCGGGCCCATGAATATTACTAGATATATATTTTCTTTTTAATGTAATTGAGGGACGTAATAGAAAGGTGCGAATGCTAATTATAGTGGAGTTCTCAGCTAGACGTAACCTTAATTTAAGGATGAATAAGAATAAACCTTGCATCTCAAATTCTCTTTCTTCCTTTTACTCTCTATTTTCTTTGTGACTATGCGGTGAATCCTAACAATTAGTAGCCAAGCTATATATGGTCTTTGATGATTATGTTTAAACCCAAAAATATTGGAATCATATCTGGTGGTCTAATTGGCACTTGCCCTATTTATTTTGCTAGATCAAATAACTAATATTGTATTTCCGACTCCATAGTCGTGCTAGGTTAAACAATTAAAATTAAGTCAGTGAAAATTGGATACAATGAAATAAAAAGGTCTCGAACTTTAGATTGGACTTGAAAGAGGGAAGAGACACAAAGTTTCACGGGTATTAAAGGGATGTGTCGGCTTTATCCGCATAACTTCAAGATAGTCGATGTCCTTAAGTCAGTGAAAATTGGATACAATGAAATAAAAAGGTCTCGAACTTTAGATTGGACTCGAAAGAGGGAAGAGACACAAAGTTTCATGGGTATTAAAGGGATGTATCGACTTTATCCGCATAACTCCAAGATAGTCGATGTCCTTAAGTCAGTGAAAATTGGATACAATGAAATAAAAAGGTCTCGAACTTTAGATTAGACTCGAAAGAGGGAGGAAACACAAAGTTTTACGGGTATTAAAGGGATGTGTCGGCTTTATCTGCATAACTCCAAGATAGTCAATAAGTTAGTGAAAATTGGATACAATGAAATAGAAGAGACACAAAGTTTCACGGGTATTAAAGGAATGTATCGACTTTATCCGCATAACTCCAAGATAGTCGATGTCCTTAAGTCAGTGAAAATTGGATACAATGAAATAAAAAGGTCTCAAACTTTAGATTAGACTCGAAAGAGGGAGGAGACACAAAGTTTCACTAGTATTAAAGGGATGTATCGACTTTATCCGCATAACTCCAAGTTAGTCAATGTCCTTAAGTTAGTGAAAATTGGATACAACGAAATAAAAAAGGTCTCCAACTTTAGATTGGACTCGAAAGAGGGAAGAGACACAAAGTTTCACAGATATTAAAGGGATGTGTCAGCTTTTTCTGCATAACTCCAAAATAGTCGATGTGCAACGTGATGTTCTCTGGGACCAAATAGCAGAGAAAATCAAAAACTATTGTACTTATTTAAAACGTCCATGATGGGGTGCAATAAGAACGCATCGTTTCGTCTTGATATGCTATGATAGAAAGATACCATTTGAAAGGGTATGAGAGAGTTGTATAGAAGTTTTCTGAAGATAACCATTGGCACGGATGGCAGAACATACTTTTAGAAATTCCTCTCCTTTTTTATTGTCTCCTTCCAGCAAAAGAAAAAAGAGGCATTTCATTTCTCCTTTACAAGAACAATTGACATTTACATTATGAAAATCATATGCTTTCCTTGTAATTGCATTCAAACCAACATGGAGTATTTTTGTTTGTGATTCATCCTCAATTCAACGATAATTCTGGGACAAAATGTTCATTGCGCATCTGAAAGAGGTTAGTCGTCATCCAACTTGACCTGACTGTTGACCGGTCAACCAATCGACTGGGCCGGTGGTCAAACCAATCGAACCGGTCACCGGTTGGATCGGTCAGATTGGGCAGAACCTTTTAGGCTCGCTAGCACATGCGCCACATGCGTTGCACACTCAGGCGGCGCGTGTGGGCGTGTGTGACGTCGGATGGGAGCGTGGTCGACAAAATTTGGTTCGTATGATTGTTCTCTACACCGTGGTATATTTATTTTATATTTTTGAGTTTTATAAATGTATAAAAATTTGTAGGGAGCCTTAAGTGCGTGTATTTTTGGGGTTTAAATATGTTGTTTATTCATTTTTAGCTTGTATTTCTTATGTTTTTGGAAATACAGTAGCTTGCCTACATAAAAATGATATAATATATGATGTGTAGAGCTTGGTTTGATGGTAGTATGTATATAGTTTAATATACTTATAATTTTGTAGTTCCAAGAAAATTCGAACAATGGTAGGAAATCCTTATTTTTTCTGTTAAATGTTGAATTGCATTTTGATTGTAGTTGTAGCATGATTTTTTTTTTTTTACGTTGATTTATATCATGCTATGCTTTTGTGTTAATGGAAAAATGTAGAAATTACATGAGGTCATGTAATTATTTTTTCTAGTGGGAGTTTGTAGGTTAGTAGAATTCGAAGGAATTCTCACCTAGAACTTAAAATTTGCACAAATTAAACTAATTAATGATAATAGAATAATCATACATAGGAGCTGATTGAGAATGTAGTGAACTTTCGTTTTTGTATATTTTGTTGAATTATCATTAATTTAATTTGTCTTTGCTGCAAATTAAATATGTGTGTTACTCTGAAAAGTGTGCTAGTATTGATTTTGCGTTTATTATGTCAATGTATTATAGTAATTGATTATGACTTCGACATTCAAGACCATTGTGACTAACCTCAATAATGGTGAGAAGCTGAATGGTGACAATTATGATATTTGGCACTAAAAGGTTCACTACATCATTGAGGAGCAAGAGAGTTTAGAAACTCTCAACCACACCATGGATGAACTTGAGTATGGAACTTCAGCTTAACACATGAGAGATCTAGAAGCTTATCAAGCTTGGAAAAAGAAAAATATCATTGCTCGCATCACGTTGCTGAGCTGTCTGCAAGATGATCTCATGTGTGAGTTTGAGAATTATGATAAAGCTTAAGAAATGTGGGTTGCCCTGAAAGATAAGTTTAGGGGTACATCTGCTATTAAGTTGAGGAGACTCACTATCACGTTTGACATATACCGAAAGCACCCAAATGTAACGATGAGGCAGCATCTTCGGAAGATGTCAAACATGATTCGTGAGCTGAAGTTAGCAAGTCACTCCCTTACTAATGAACAGCAAGTTCAAACTGTTATAAGGTCTCTTCTTGACAATTAGGAGCATATAAAGATCAACATAACGCAAAATGAGAATATTCTCCCTTTTGATTATACAACACGTCATTTGGAATTAGAGGATGAGCACCTAGAGGCTGTGAGATCCTCTACCATGCTTATGTTGCTGAATCGAGTTCGCACAAAATTTTAGGTTTTAAGTGCAAAATGAATCATCAATTTAATAATAAAGGAAAAAAGACTGATCAAGCACGTAAGAGGGCTAAGACCTTCCGACACAAGAAGCATGGTGGGAAGAAGGACAATGCCAAGAAGAAATGCTACAATTGTGGCAATATGGGTCACTTTACTCGTAAATGCACTAAGCCAAAAAGAGATACCATATTACTCCATTACTTTAAGTAATGCTTTTGTTTCTAGCATTGTAATGCTTGTTGAATCTTATCCAATGTGGACTATAGACTTAAGAGCAACAAACCACATAATTAGAGACCGAGAAGCATTTGTGAAGTATCGTTAGATACAGTCGAAAGAAAATGGATATATGTTGGGAATAACTCAAGAATTAAAGTGAAGGATATCGGCACATGTAAATTAATTTTACGTAGTGATCAAAATTTATTCCTACATAATGTCCTATATGCTCCAAATATCGACAAAACTTGGTCTTCGTAGTTGTTCTTGTTAGCTTAGGTTATGTATTGAATTTTCATAATGATTGTGTTGACATTTAGTTTTGAAAATATTATTATGGTTCAGGTCATGTATTGAATGGTTTTATGGTGTTAGACCTTGACTATGATCAGTATAATGTTAATATCGATGGTTGTTTTTCTTTAATTGCGTTTTCTAGTAATGTTGAGATTGATGCAAGTACTTGATATGCTAGATTAGGTCACATCAGATTACAAAGAATGTAAAAATTAGCTAGAGAATACCTTTTGGGTTACTCACTAATGTTAATTTACCCGTATATGAACATTATCTAGCGGGAAAAACAAATAGAAAACCATTCGGTAAAGGGACTAAAGCCGAATTTCGATTGCAACTCATATGGGATAACTGAGAGAAAGAATAGAACTATATTGAAATGGTTAGGTCTATGATGGCGGAAACAAATTTACCTATCTCCTATTAGGGAGATGTGTTATGGACTAATAGGAAATCAGACTTAATTAGCCTATGTCCATGGGAATGTGCAGTTTATGTTCATGATTCTTCCCACAAATATGTGAAATTGGGTCATAGAATGAAGAAATGTATGTTTATAAGATATTCTGAATACTCCAAAGAGTACGTGTTCATAGGTGAAAAAACTGATGGAAGTATGATCGAAATGGAGTCACGAGATGTCACGTTCTTGGAAAATGATTTTCCTAGTAGATGTGAAATTAATAAGAACTTCCAATTATATGAGATGGAAGATTCTAATAACACACCACTAATGTTGTAGAGGGAAATGAAGATTTACCTTAACATACAAGACCTAGTAGGAGTGTTGCATCACTTGATGAACCGAATTCAAGTGAAATTCAGTTGCGTAAAAGTAATCGTAAAAATATTCCTCGTTGTTGTTTTGAGATTGAAAGGGAAGCATTTATGATTGCTCGAAAAGACGATACCAAGCCAAAAACTGTTCAATAGGCTCTCTCATCCTCTGATAAGAATGAATGGAGAAAAGCTTTGGAAGATAAGATCGAGTCAATGAGGGCAAATCACGTATGTGACTTGGTTGATCTACCATCCAATCGCTAGGCCATTGGAAACAAATAAGTCTTTAAGATTAAGCGAAGGGCGAATGAATCTATTGAAAAGTATAAGGCTCGACTATGAGGAAACTTTTTCACCAGTTGTAAGGTTTGTCTTAATACACCTTATCCTAGCCATCATTGCACATTTGGAACTTGAATTATATCAAATGGATGTATATACAACATTTCTCAATGGAGAACTAGTTGAGAAAATCTATATGAAACAGTCAATAGGTTTCATAGCTAAACGTCAAGAGTATAAAGTTTGTAAGTTTTATCGCATAATATATGGATTTAAGCAATCATCTAGACAGTGGTATCTTCGTTTTCATCGAGCTATAACAACTTTTGGTTTCATGATGATCGAAGAAGATCACTGTGTATATGTCAAGTAGTCCGAAGATAAATATGTGATTTTATCTCTTTATGTGGATGATATTTTATTGGTTGGAAATGGCAAGGTTTTGGTTATTACAAAAAAAAAAATAGTTGTCGTCCAATTTTGAAATGAAAGATATGAGAGAAGCTGCTTATATATTAGGAGTTAAAATAGAAAGAAATCGATCAAGGAAACTCCTTACTTTATCACAAGTATCTTATAAAATGAAGATTCTTGAATATTTCAATATGCAGCACTATAATCCCATTGATACCCCTGTCATGCAAGGTGAAGGCCTAAGTACTAAGATGTGTCTTAAGACACTAAAAGAAATTCAAGTAATGGAAATTGTTCCTTATGCTAGTGCGGTCGGAAGTTTGATGTATACTATGATGTGTACTCGACCCAACATATGTTATGCCGTGAGATTGGTGAACCGATATCAATTAAATCTCGGTCAAACACACTGGAAAGTAGTAAAAATGATTCTAAGATGCTTAAAAGGCACTATGGACTATCGACTTTGTTACCAAGGAAATAATTTACGCCTAATAAGCTACTCAGATGCTGACTGGGATGGAGACTTTGATGAGCATAAATTGACTTTTAGATATGCGTTCTTACTCAATGGAGGTGCGGGCCGTGGTGACTTCACTGGGTAGGCTTCAAGTTGAAGGGAGGCTGGTGGATTGTCGCGTGGCATCTTAAGTGGGTTGCCGGGGGTGGTGGGTCCTCCTGCTTACGCAGCCCCCCAGGTTTATCCCTCCGGTTGCCGGCCGTGCAGGGGGTTCCTGAGTCACCAAAAAAAAAATATGTGGTTTTATTTACAATGGAGACAGAATTTATTGCATGTTCTGCCACAGTGCAAGGAGTAGTATAGCTAAAACATTTCTTGGAAAATTTAGCCATTGTTACTGAGATTCCAAGACCGATAATAGTTTATTACGATAGTTAAGCAGCCATTGCCTATGTGAAGGATCCTGAGTATCATGGAAGAACGAAATACCTTGACATAAAGAATAACTTCATAATGGATATAATAGCGCAAAAAGAAGTGATCCTACAATACATTTCAACCAATAAAATCGTTGTTGATCCATTTACGAAGGTTGTTCCTAAAGATATATTCTTGGCCCACAGACTATCACTAGGATTGCGTAGAATGTAATATGTGTTATTATAGAGGATCATTGGTTTATGTATATGTGGACATATGTATTATACTTATTTGTTTATAAGTGACTTGATGTTTTATCAATAAGTACAAATCTATTATGAGACTAGCACATACACACATATATTATTGAAAAGTATGTCAGCAGGCAATGATTGACTCATTCACATGAGCAATCATCTCAAATGTTATAGTTAGCATGTTGAGATGAGACGTTATGTACAAATAAATGCTGAAGAGCAAGTTTAGTACATAAAATATTATGTCGCCTTGATTGGAGTCAAGATAAGGTCTATGATTTGTTTATAATAAGATCGAACGTGAAAGTCTTACAATCATGTATGCTTGAAAGATGCCAGATGCGAGTACTTAATTAGACGCTATAGAAAGTGAGCTGATATAGCCCTTGAGTTAAATATGAGTACGTGAAAAGTGCGTGATTATGTTTAGGCTAAGATTTTTTTGATAATCCGGGAAACCCTGTAAACCGACTGCCGGCAAGCAAACCCTAGGGGAGTGATTGCAGGACCCACCATCACAATACTCCAGGTAATAATTCTTAACATGCCTCTGGGATTCAAACTTCTCCCTTTCGTGAGGGGAAGAGAGCCCGAGCTAGCTCCACTGCTGAGGGCGGTGGTATGTTTAGGCTAAGATTCGTATAGTAGATATATTTAATAAATGACATACGCTCTTATAGAAAGAGAAATCTACTATAACATGTCATTCATACTACATGTGCATTATATGACCAACAAGAGAATGTGATTAAAATTATCCATATTTACTCATCATGTGAGCCCCTGACATAATTTATAATTTTCCTCATTTTGTGCCATATGTTACTTCTAACTATGTTCTCGAAATAAAATATCAATGTTGCTACTTTAGCATGTTACCAGTGGTCATGAATGGGACATGTCTAAGAAAGCAATTGTTCTAAAATAGAGAGAAACATGAGTGCAATGGAAGATTATTTTTGTTTTACATCTATCACATGTATTTACTAGTCAACCAATTATATCGTCTGATGTAGTTGTGGATATAATTGTAAATACATGTTTTTTTTTTTTTTTAGAATAGTCAAGTATAGCCTTTACGGGATAGGTATACTTAGATTAATGTAACAAAATATGTTTGAGGCACTGTGAGATATCAATTGTTTATTTCTTTTTAGGATTGTAGCCATTATGTCATCCCTAACAGGTGCATAATTTGAGCTCCCAAGTGCAGGTGAACTCACTGGTTGCATGGCTTACTTGCTAGTATGAATTGTTTTGTAAAGTTGATAAATGCTGAATGCCTTATATTCTTGATAGAGTGCTATCAAGCCCATCATATCCGAGTGGGAGATGTTGTACTTATTTCGTACGTCCATAATGGGGTGTGATGAGAACACATCATTTCTTCTTGATATTATACGATAGAAAGACACCCTTTGGAAGGGTATGAGGGAGTTGTATAAAAGTTTTCTGAAGATAGCTGTTGGTACGGTTGGCATAACATACTTTCAGAAATTTCTCTCCTTTTTCTTGTCCCCTTCCATCAAAAGAAAAAGAAGGTGTTCCATTTCTCATTTACAAGAATAACTGGCATTTACGCTGTGAAAATCTGATGCTTTCCTCGTGATTGCATTCAGACCAACGTGGAGTATTTTTGTTTGTAATTTGTCCGCAATTCAACAATCATTCCAGGACAAATTGTTCATTGCGCATCTGAAAGAGGTTAGTTGTCTTCCGCCAACTTTCTTCCTACAAAAACGAATATCACAATCACATAGAAACACTGACAATCAACAAAACATATCGCAATTGTCATTAAAGTTGGTAGATTATAATTAAAGAACAATTAATTAAAGTTACGATAACTATATATGGACAAAACATAAAAAGATTATTAGGACTTCGAGGAAGAAGGACCAAGAAAACATTATAATGAAATTGGAAATTGCATTCTCCTCTCATGTACATTTAAGTGTGCTTGCTTAATTGCATAATAAGAAATTTGGTTAGACGATTAACAAGAAGCTGGTAAGGACACCTTTCTTAGTTATGAATATTTTGGAAAATACGAAAAAAAAAAATTGTATAATGTTAGAAACCAACAACTCTTTTCTTTTTTCCCCAAAAGAAGTTGAGAAAAGAGAAAAAATAATTGATGTATTTCATGTTAATGTTATTAGGGACATAAAATCATGTCAAATTTAACTTAGGCTTATCAAAAGGAAAAAAAGTTTACATGATTTAACGTGCTAGAGCCTCCTCCTCTTCTTCTTCTTCTTCTTTTATAGGAACTCCTATAAAAAAAAAAAAAAAACTTTTTTCTTACCTGATGTTCAAATATCAGCTTATGTTCTTCCTTATCTAAAAAGATAGTTTGTCCTTTTGAACAAATCATCCGTTATCTGACGAAAATCCCTACGATTCACTTTAATTAAGAGTTGTATTTTTTATAGAGTATGCAAATTTGTAGTAATAAAATATAGTAGGAATTCAATCATTCCAAAATGGAGAAAAATCTCTTTCTACGGTGATGGATTGATTTGTAGCCATGCTAAGTATGGTCTTTGATGATTATTTTTAAGCCCACAATCATCGGAATCATAGTAGATGGTCTAAATATAACTTGCCACATTTGATTTATGCTAGATTAAATCATTTATTTTCAATCCCATGGCCTACAAAATTAAACAATATTCGTTAGACCAGAAAGAAGAGATTCTTCGTAGGCAGTTGAATTGAATTTTGAAGTTTAAGCTGAGGGAAAATGGAATAAGGTAAATTAAAATAAAAGGTCTGAACTTTGGATTGGACATAGAGTTTCACAGAGCCACGTTCATTCAAACCAATAGCCGAAAGGGCTTTTTTAAAGGCAAAATTATTAGAATATGTATCAACTAGACGTGTTGGCTTCCACTAGATGATTCGAAGTTAGTCAATGTCCAATACAAAAAATAGAAAACAAAAAGAATGAAATGTCGCAATCACATGGAAAAGCTGCAAAGTAACATAAGCTATCTCTATCTTCATAAAAGTATCGGCTGATTAAGATAAAGAATTCACGATATCTATATCAAGAAAAAAAATTAAAAGGTGATTAGGATTTCGATGAAAAAGGACATCAAGACAAATTTGGAAAATGGAAGTCCATTGTGATCTCATATACATTCGTGTCTGGTTTATTGTATAAGAAGAAATTTGGTCAGACAATCAATAAGAAGCTGTGGAATGAAAACCTACTTTAATTCTGAATATTTTGAAAAACAGAAAAGCAAATATATATATATATATATATATATATATATATATATATAGGAACTAATGGCTTTTGTTTCAAACGAAATTAAGAAAAGAAATGAAATAATTGATGTATTTCATGTTATGAGGCCAAAAATCATGTCCAGTTTAACTTAGGCTTATCAAAAGGGGAATAACTTTACAAACTTTAATGGGATAGAGCCGTTTTTCTGGTTCTTCTTCTTTTTGTTTTCTTAATAAGGAACTCCTATAAAAAAAATTGGGGGAAAAAAACGCCCCTTTGTCGTATCTGATGGTGAAATATCACTTTTTGTTATTTCTTAGTGAAAAGGATAACTTGCCGTGATGGATAAATTGTCCTTCGTTGGCCTACCACCCACTCACAATATATTTCATATCTTTTCATGTCATTATTTGTCAAGATTCTAGTACAATAAATAAAGTGCTCCAACTTTATTTCACATGCTTTCAGATCATCATTGATCAAGATTCCACTACAACAGTTAAAAATGATGTATAACGACAACCATTTTGGCTCACATTTCAAGGCACAATCACAATCACATGATAGACATCACAGTCACAATTTTTGTGTGCACACATGTATACATGTGAACATAATTGGTGAAGCCAGCACCACACTCGAACAAAATTTATTCAATGATGAGCATCACCTGCTCTTGAGCTGCGATGTTAAAGACCCGAGGATGAAGACAATCCCGGCGATGAGCACAGTGAGCCTCCTCCAAAGCTACCTCGTCGGATAAGATATGAAAATGTCGTGGTCAGCCTGGCGAGGTAGAACGATCCCATGAACAATTGGAGACCCTAGTTGTCGTACTTGCAATAATTGCTATTGATTCTTTGTTTTTGAGTCCTCCGTTAGACCACCGGGAAGAATTTCTTCTAGAAATGAGGCTCACGTGACTCCTCTTGTGTAAATAAGTGAATGAATTTCATTACAAATAACATTATGACTTTTTTCATTTAATGCATTTGTAATTGTTGTGAACGGAAGTCCATATGTACATGTGTAGTTGCCTCGACGTTCTTTCACAACACTTACTTCCTTATTTGTAACTATCAGAAAGTGAGTAACGTAATTGATGCGATTTGGACGTTAAATCAAACCAACTGCATAATTACGGTTCGCAGGAAAGTGATACTAAAGTAAATTGTTTTATAGTCAAGAATCCACAAAGCCAAATCTTTTCTTTCCCGTTTGATTAGGTATAATTTTTCTTTCTTCTTTCACTTATTTGTCTCCAACTTTTACAATTTCATGACACTCACAATAGTTCATATATTCACACAAAATGAAAATCAAACCTAATTCAACAAGCTACTTATATATGGATGGTAAAACTAATTAAAAAAATCAATAATTGATATAATGCCGTTTTGCAATTCGGCTTAGTTTCAGAAAAAGTTGAAACCAGATCAAACCTCATAAAACAGTTCAATTTGATTTGTGAGCTGTTTTTTTCGAAACAGTATTCTTATACTAAACTGAACCGCCAAGAAAAAAAAAACTTGGTTGGATTTGGTTTAATTATTTCTTTTGAGGTAAAATAGTTTTTTATTATTTTATTTCCGAACGAAGCAAATGTTCATATGTATTATCTATTTATATTTGTAAAATATTATACCGAATCAGATTTTTTTTTTTTAAAGCAAGCGATCTTGAGGTTATTGACATCAATTTATTGATTTGATGTCATTTATGTAATAAAAAAGTCACTGATAGTGTCATCTGAAAAAAAAAAAAACTTTTTTTTTATAAGAATCATATACGGTTTGCTTATATCTATTGGGTTGTTCTTATAGTGTTAATAAGGAAACTTGTCTCTAATGCAAGAAATTGACTCTCATGACTTTGCTCAGATATCACCCATCATGTATTTGGGAGTGAATGTAGTGGTAGCAACAGCAAAGATCAATGGTAGCAATGAAGTAGGTTGAAATTACATCGACTTCGAGGGATTTGTATGTGAGATTGATTGCGTTAATTCGTTTCCTAATGAGATGCTCCCGTTTTTGTATATATACTTCAAAGACGAGTAAGAGCTGTGGTAATAAAATTACAATTCGCATTGGACAAGAAGCCCTAAATAATTGGGTCAGCCTTCAAAGGAAAATCTGTGTTGGCCCATTAATGTGATCAGCGCTGAAAAAGCCTTCAAGGGGAAGAATTTAGTGTATCACCTGTTTGCCTGAGAGGCCGAAGGAGGATTTGGTCTGGGAAAAGATAATTCGTGCTATTTATAATTGCAAGCGTCGTAGAGTGGCAAGCCAACAAATTAAGAAGGGAAAAGAACAGAACCAGACAGGAACCACACAAAAACTAAGGTGGTTTTGCGCCTCAGCTCGACATCGGCAGGATATGGGCATTCAACACTCATTCAACGCTCTCGCCACATGTTTCGAAGGGAAAAGGAAGCCACGTACGTAATTCTGTTCCAAGAAATTCCTTCCCCAACCAAGTTGGACATGCTTGACAGAGATATGACACAGTCTATGCATATCGGCTCATCACAAAGTCTGAGCTCAGTTTTCATAAGTTCTTAGCTTATCATTTGAACAGCCCATGTGCTCAATTCTATTCTAATAGAGTCGAAAGGGGACACAGGAATTTACAGTTTCACTGTGCTGGCTAGCATGAAAGCCTTGTACACATGCACCTGACCAAATCAAGACCATCCAATGCGTCCTGAAGCTCTTTCACCATGCCTTCGGATAACGAATCAACACCTTGTTCCTTAGCTGTAGTAACTGCAGACCATGACCTTGAAATCCTCAAAAACCCTCTGAAAGAGAGCTCCTTCGGTATATCAAGTGGCAATGGCTCACCTTCGCATCCCAACCCCACACTCTCAAATGGGAAAGGGATTTTCTTTTAACAAACAATTAAGAACTTTATGTTGGGGTCCCAAAAGGGCAGTGTGGTTTCGTGGAAGTTTTTCATGACCGGATCATGTGTAGGGCTCACTTCAAGATCATTGTAGCACCACACTGCAATCATGCCTCCCAGCTTCCGGGGCAGACGAGTCACGAGGGAGTATAAATTAGGGAGGTCAAACCAGTGCACCGCTTGAGCCACCGTAATCAAATTTACTGAATTTTCGCCTCCAATTAAGCTCACGATTTCGTCCTCAGGGTGTGAATGCAGCGGACCCTAAATGCTGCATCACACATTTTAGCTAGGCCACGCTTGCATCAGTGGCGATCACCTCGTCGTGGTGCTCGGCCTTGGGTCTTCCTCTGCTCTTGGGTCGTCTTTGTCTTGGGTCTTAGTTTCTGATTTGATAACTGCACTCCCCATGATTAAACTCTAAAATTTTCCTAGATTTAGGAAAGGAAAAGTAAGGAACATTCAGACTGATAGTGCTATCTTCTGATCACCGTTTCATCTATACTATTAATGTACTTTGTAATCATAAGTATATAGTTTATACCCATTTACGGTTTAAGTCTCTTTTGGGGGGAAATGTGGACTTGATTTTACTCCTTCCTAACAAGAAAAAATGTTTGACTCTTGTAAAAAGCTCTTCTCATTGATATACTACTATATGTCTAGAGTGAGTTTCGCCTTTTATTTTTTGCTTAATTTGAATCTTAGAGCTCGTATACTTTGATGTTCTTTTTTGTTAAATTTGAAACATCTGAGACTTCCACAACACTAAATTTTGATATGTAGATCGTCAAATACTTTCACATTAAATTTTAAAAAATTCAGTTAATATTTTTAATTTTGGTGGAAAACAATAAAATACTATGTTTCTACTTAAGTGCAATTAAACAAGCCCAATCTGTAGTTTTTCATTGGATTCTACAGTCCCCCGTATAGGAAAGTGCAGGATGTAACCACCAAGCTTAGCTGGTCCACATCGGCCAATAAACCAAAAAGAATACTCTAAGTAATCTTATAAGGTAATTGACCATTTGGGGTGGCATTGAAACCTGTTAGGAGCTACATTTTGTTCAAGCCCTCTCACCCTATGATCATTTTTGTCCCTATTCTGATCGCATACAGGCCTAGTCTAGCCACAAACCATATATATACTAGAAACAATCCTCCTCTAACAATCTGTAATGACCCGGGCCAACTAGATACATGTAAGCCAAGTATAAAAAAAAAAATACTCAGAATAACTACACAAAGTATCGAGAATGAGCGTTAGCTTATAAATTACTCAATAAGACCTCTCCTGATTGATAAGGGTCTCGAGATATCACATATAACTCGTTAAACTTCGTCCAAGCCGTTGTATTAAGAGTGAATAAGTTTCGACCATAAGATGATCTCCACTAATTGACAAAGGACGTGAGATATCACTCATAATAGGTCAAACTCAATCTAAGCCTTTGGCTTCAGAGAGTGAATAAATTTCAATTGCCAAATTATTTTAGAAAAATAGAAAAAAATTATGAATAGTTAATCAAAATTATTGACTATAAGATTGTTGGCGTTAATTGTTGATGAAGGAAAATTATGACATATAAAAAGTCCTTAAATTTAGAAACTGTAAATGACGATCATTGTCACAATTTACTCGGAATAGAGAAAATAAAAATTACAAGAAGTTGATGTTGTTTACTATATTTCATGAAAAGTTATAAACGTTAGAAAATTCAAACTCGCAAGATTTTTAGGTAAAATTACTATATTTTAAAGGGTGATCATTAATATGTCATTTGCGAGGGCTTATAGGAAAGTTATCACTATTAAGGAAAATTATCGAGTATAAGCATCATCACAAACGCCAATTTTATGGTATCTTACTATACTCTAGGTTAATTACTAAGTATTAACATTTTCGGGTCATGAACTCTAAAGACAAATAACAAATCGAAAATACAAATTACCAATTGTAAGTCAAAACAAATTACAGTCACTGACATAAATAACAACCAGTGAAATAAAGTTACAACATGTAGGCCAAGTCAAGCTTATTTTCACATCTGAATTTTAGTCGACAATTCAAAAATTCTTTTATTTATTTTTTAAAGGAGAGAAATAACAAAAAGAAGGGCTCCAATTCGGTTTACGCAAAAAGAACATGACATAACTTTTTGGACTTGGTCCATTTCGCCTTACCCATCAGTTTAATTCAGTTCATCTCGCAACGCTCAAGCCCCAAAACCCATTATTGAAGATTTCTAATTTGCTCAAAATCTCTACTGCACAATAGCCCACGCAAATACAACTACTAGTGCCCATCGCCATGATACATTAACTCTCTCTGGATCCGCCGAGTTCCAAACAGTTTCTTCACCGCCAATCAACGCAAGAATCTAGGGCTGTCGATGGGTTGGGTCGGGTCGGGTTTTGACGTTACCTGATCGAACCCAATTAATAAGGCAATGTATTCCGACACGACCTGAAAAGCATAATACCCGAAACAATAATGCAGGTCGGGTCCGGTTCCGGTTGGAACACATTTGCCTTTTTTATTCGGGTCAGGTGAGGTAATATCAAAACCTGACACGACCCGACCCATTGACAGCCCTAGATTCTGGCAGAATCCACTCATCACCATCTCCGACTACCAGCTTTCATCGTCACATCTCATAACTGAACACCGCGAGATCGGCCATAACAGGATGGGGAAAAACAGAGCATTAGTTTTTAGAGTTACAGAGGGTTCATTGAAAGATCTTTCTCATCGATTGCTCTCATTCGCATGTTTTATTCGTCGATTCAATCGCCGTAGCCGCCGTCGATTGACGTCCTCCGCCGTCTCCAAGCTTCGCTGGTCGCGCCTCTGTTCTCTCCTGCATTTCTGATCGGAGTGTCCAGAGTGCTTCGCACTCACTCGATACTTCTGCGCGGGCGTTGAACTTCATAGCCGAGCGCATCTAAAACCTTTATCCTTTGGTATGCTCATCGTCAGAAAATCCAGCTTCCCTAAGATACGACGAATCCAGTTTCCGTTCGAACTTCTCCGCTGGTTCTAACTTCGTTCCTGGACGATCGTAAGTCTCTAATTCTTCGTCTCGAGCTATTGTTGCAGTATGCATACCGCCGATAAACCAGGTAAACTCTTTCCCCTCTTTCTTGCTCTGTTACGGTGAGATGTGTAAAAGAGCCACGTTCATGTACTTCGGGTGTAATTCACTTAAGATCTGAGCTGTAACTGGATGACTTGTGATGGCTTTTGGCTTTGTGATTTTTAACCCTGATTTTTGGGATTTTAGATGAAAACATGGCTTTTGTTCCGTTCCATAGCTTGAGTCAATCGTTTTGTTGCACGTCTAATGTTTGACAAAACGCCTCAAAGGCATGACCGATAATGTCAGATCTGTAAACGTGTTGATATGAATCGTTTCTCCGAAGTTGATTTACTAAGTGTATAGATCTAATACCACTGATTGTGTCATTGTTACTTTTTTATGTTGTTTATTGTGTTCTCCGCATTGGATGATCTTCTCATGATGAATAATGGCGAGGAAATGCATATTACCAAATATCCAGTATTGTCTTGAAATTGCTCATATTAGCTTTGGTAGCTCTTGATATTCAGAGAATGTCTGCCGATATGAAAATTTTTGTCACTGGATGGCCGGTGACAATGGCTGAGCATAATGGCTGATTGTGAAAATTTGGCGTTTGTTGATGGAGGCGATTGATGGTGGAGCTTAGATTGGTTTACAACTTATGATTTTGATATATTGAGCCACCACTGTTATTTTGTAAGTTATGGAACTCTCATGTATTAGTTAGGATTTTTTTTTTTTTGGTCCTACTTTAACTCTCAACTCGTTTTCTAACTTTTTGCTCTACCTCTTTACAAGGTGTAAGAATCGAAACTTACATTTGAAACTATTAGTCTCCATCCCAAATCTTGAGAAAGTGAGAAATTGAGCCCTCTGTCTCTCATGATGAGAGAAGGATGGCTACTAAAGCAAATCCAGTAATTTTATTAGTTGGGAGTTTGCTCGAATCGGAGAAAGAGCTGCATAGAGCCAAAAGAGCTCTACTTCGTGAAAGGGCACAAAGAGAAAGCGAAAATGAAAAAAAAAATAAATGAAAATGCTGATAAGAAAGAAGAAGAAGAAGAAGAATAAATTGGGCTCAATATTAGTTATAATAGAAAATGGTTCGGCTTGCGGTAGTTTCAGCTTAAGAAGGCTTATCATGGTCTTAGTGTAAGTGGGCTTGACTAGGCTAAATAAATATGGGCCAAGTTTTTGTGACTTGGGTTTAATTTGATTGATGTGGATTTACCTTAATAAGCCCATTGGTGTTTGTGGTCCAGACCCAGAAATCCACTCGTGATCCATATTCTGATTGGGCCTAAGGACCCGGCCCTGGTCCCATTTTCCACGAATAAAAAATATTTTTTTTTGAAGTAGTTAGAAAAATAGACTTCATTAGGTTGTTAGATTTTGGTATTAGAACCAGTTTAGTTTCATTTAGTTAGTATTCATATAATTTAGAGATTTTAATGAGTACCTTTATTATAGTTCAATTTTGGTAGATTGATCCTTTAGACAAAGAATTGAATTCGATTTCAAATAAGCTTGTGGGGGTTGAAATCCTAAGCCTTAATGATGAGGCCATATCACTTTCTTTGCCTAACTAATATTGGGTTACTTTACTAAATTTTACTCTCGACTCATTCTTTCATTACTATATTTGATGAATTGATTGTGATTCTTTTATATTGCTTTTCTAAATTATGATTTTCCTATTTTTGTTGAATGATTACATTACATTTTAGGACCATGATAATTACAAAAATATTGCATGGGCACTGAGCGGACAAGAAATTTAGGACTCATAATTAAATAAGAAAACTACATGTGAGATTCTATTGATGAATAATTGAGTTTAGATATTGAATTGGCCTTAATTAAATAACTAGTATAATCATGTGCCCAACTCTAAAGAGTGTGGTATCCTCACATACTTTACTTGGCTTTAGCTAGCCCCAATAAATTTGTGGCGCTCCTTCATATAGAAGATTTATTATTATTATTATTAGTTGAGACTAAAACATAAATTCTAACATTGCATGAGATAAGGATTTGACAAAACTTGAGTTGATTGGGGACCATTGATCCCCAATTCGGTATTACTTCTAAACCTGTTTATCCCTGACGCTTGATCGGGAGGGTCGCGACATATATGGACTTGTCTCTTTTTTGTTTGTTTAGGGGAACCTCGAAGCATGCCTTCATTGGAATTTGCTTATTGGTTTAGTCAATGACCATGTATTTGTTAAGAAATTGCATGTTGATTACAGAAAAATAATGCACACAAACAATCCACTTATGCAGAATATAATAATAAGAACCAAATTGAAAGAACACACCAAAAAAAGTTAGGAACATAAAAATAATTCTAGAAGAGAAATAGAATGGTTATCATGTACACCCTTAGCTTAATTTTATTTAATTAGTGTGTGTATATATAATTTAGGGATTTTAATGATTACTTTTGATTTAGTAATAGGTTTGAATGGATTTATCTTTTAGACAAGGAAGTAGACTCATTTTGAATTTACCTCATGGGAGTGCTGTATAGGGGATTAATAACAAGGGTATGTGTATTCTTTGCTTAACACTTTATCAGGTTTACTTACTTATACTTCACTTTTATCATCTTGATTATGATTGGTTGCACCCTTGATTGTGCACTTATGCATGGACATCATTCAGTGGCAGAGGGTAATGACTAAACAAATCAATGAAGTTATTGTATCGAAAAGGCACTATTTAGGCAATTAGTGTAATTACATCCTGATCTTAGATCTTTAATTGTGTAAGAAGTGAAGTATTCTCACTTAATTCCTAGTTGATCCTATCAAGTTAGTGGCAGCTCATTCACATAGAAATCTTCTAGGATTAATAGAATTTAAAATGCAAGGTCCAACATTGCGCAAAATGAGGATTTGTGAGTACCCAAGTAATTTGAGGATGCAAACTCAACATGATCTCCAAAACCTCTCTCCGACACCACATCGGGAGGGTCACAATAGTTACAAATTGCCATCTTTAATTGGTCCTTTGAGAGGCCATCACATTAACTAGGAGAGATTATACCTTGATTCCTTTCCCATTGAGGTGTTCCTGCTTTTGTTTAATACTTTAAGACGATTAAGAATGGTGGTAGTGACATTACATTTCTTGATGGACAAGAAGCCCTGATTAATCGAGCCTGCCTTCACGAGTAAATTGGAGTCGGCCCACAATGTCATCAACAATGAAAAAGCCTTAAGAGGGGGAAGAATCCTGGGAGTCACCTACTTGCTTGAAAGGCCAAGGTCGAAGGATTTGATCTGGGAAAAGAACATTCGTCTTTTTTTTTTTTTTTTTTTTTTTTTTTTTTTTTTTTTTATGGTTATTCAGTGTCATGGAGTGGTAAACCAATGAGTCTTGAACAAAATCAGAAAAGACAGATTCAGGAAGCATGTTTCTACGGGGCAAGATTCAGGAAGCATGTTTCTACGGGGCAACTCTCAACAAAATGAGATGCATACACTGAATCGGAACTGATTAACTAGTAAAATCCAAACAAATTCGTGTGGCATAAATAGAGCACTTGCACACCATTGTCGATTTGTGGAGAGAAAAAAAAAGGAGTGAACATCTAAATGATCGAAAAGGAATAGAACAAGAGCTGATAAGAAATGAAAGAGACAAGAAATCAAGTTGGTTTCATCAAGTAACTCTCGAGACCGGAAGGATATGGGCATTAACACTTTTTCAACTACTAGTCTTAATCATCTCTCCACATGTTTCGAAGGAAAAAAGAAGTAAGCAAATCATTTCGTTCCATCTCTTACCTCCTCTTCGGCTTCTTCATCATCAATCTCGTCCTCTTTCTTTTTGTTGCCATCGATTCGCCTTCACCTCTCGCCTTCCTCCTTCTCTTTGTCATTGTCCATGGGATGAGCTTATGGATGTCCGTGAGACGACTACATAACCTCCTATGCATTGTCATCTTAGTCATGTCATCATCCTCGCTGTTGTAATTGCCACCATTGTCATATTCATTGTCATTGTAGTCATCACCCTCATCTTGCTGAGGAGAGGGAGGCTTGAAAATACCATAGTTGTGGTGGAATAAACATCTTAAGATCAAAAGGTGAAAATCCCAAAATATCGTATGACATTAATCCCTAGTTTGAACACCCAAACACGAGCAACTGGCAGGAATCAACATAATCCTTTAGTTGCGTCCAAATGAACCAATAAAAATTTTTGACGTGACTATTTTTTTTTTTAATTGCCTTTTTCTCTCTCAATCAGTGGGTACTCAAATTTGAAGAAAGTAGGGCAAAGCAGGGGACGATGATGTGGAGAAAGCCCTCCTTTAGATTGTAAACCAACAATTTCAATATTAGTTTATTCAATCACAGTTTTTATTTGCAGTAAGCTTGCAATCTAGAGCAACAACGCTTGCTAGATTTATTTTCAGCGTTTCAAAAAATTTAACACGAATTTGGAACAGAGAACAGATTTCAACTAAGTTTTGGGTTGTCGTGGCCTCTTAACTCCTCTTCGGCTTCTTCCTAATCCCTCTCTTCCTCTTCCTTGTCCTCGTCCTTATCCTCGTCCTCATCGCCATCGCCTTCCCCGTTGACATCGTCGTTCTCATCATTATCGCCCATGGAATAAACTAGCGGAGTCCTTTCAAAATTAGAGAGATGATGAAAGATAGTAGATCACAAAACCAAACCTTTGTTTTGTATCAACACCATTCTTCGGAAAAATTTTATATGTCGACAATTACAATTTCTAACGAAATTGTCAAAGTTCAATGGATAATAAAAAGCTATCGTATTGTTACGGTGATCAAGTATTGAGACACAAGGTTAGTATTTATGAAAGGAGAAATAATTATGTAACAATCTTTAATGTATTGTAAGAATAACAGTCTACTCAGGACCACAAAGAACCAAATAACAAAGAATTATAAATTGTTGCGGGATCTATTATTTTAAGAATTTGTAACTTATAATAAATTGTTATTCTCACGTAACCTAAAGATTATTATGCTAACAAAGCCCTTATGAAAATTTATTGGAGGATAAGTGTAAGAAAATACTCTTAATAAAGATCAAGATTTGAGCAAGGCATGACTAAGGTAAGAAGTTAGGAAATTTGTTGACACATATATTTTAGAAATCCATTTAGTCATTTATAGAATAGTAAATTATGAATCAACCCAACCTCTAAACAAAAAGGTTATTGATCTGCATTTGCACTAGATTTTAGAATCAAGCATGTTCTAGGGGACTAAAGGTAAACAAGACGAATGGGCCAACCCACGCAATAGGCGTAAAGTTCAGTTTCCGACTTTCTCGGAACTCTTAAACATTGAGTTTGACGCTCCAAGAATTTGGAAGCTATATCATAAATATCCGAGCTTTGTCTGATTACAAGAATGCGAGAACTTGTTTTAATTCCAAAAAAGGAGAGCCCATAAATTTCGGCCAATTTGTGGGGGTAATGTTGTTGGAGAAATCTTCTTGAAGTGTTTTGAAGCTGACAAAACGTTTCCATCAGTCTAGTCTGAAGGTTTGTAGACTCTGATATTTAAAGTCTGAAGACCTCCGGACAGCCAGACTCAAGACTCAAAGTCTATCCTCATTGATAGTCTCTAATCCGTTGAAAAAAGGTTATCCAGAACTGGATGTTTCGTTAAGGATTCAACCTTATCAACTGGAGAAGATCTCGTGGCTGGAAAAGACGTAACAAAATCCTTTGATTGATCGAGATTGATTCGATGATTGAAGATTCGATGATTGCCTAAATATTCTTGGAAGGTTCTACTTATGGAAACCGAGATCCTGATTGTATGGGCGAACAGGATTGATGGGCTATCGACACATTCCTTTATTAGCCCGAACAATCTTCCTAATTAATTCCGTCCAACGGGTAGATTGGAGGAATTCCTTTAGTAAGTGCCAACGGGTATGATGGCATAAAGGAGTATATAAGGAAGACGTTCTTAGTTGTTCGAGGTATGCGTGATAGAAGAATTCCAAAGTCTGAAGCTCCTTGTTGTTTAGACAATCACTTTGAGTGAATACTTGTATACAAAAGAGAGTCTATATTTGTGAGAAACCTTGAGGAGGTGTGGTAGAACATCTACACTGTGGAATCAAGGTAAAGCTGTGTTGTAACTTCTCTTTTGATCATAGTGAAATCCAACTGGTGGGCTGTCAGTGCGGAAGAGTGGACGTAGGCTTGGAATAAGCCGAACCACGATAAATCCTGTGTTCAATTTTCTCTTCCTTACTCTCTTTACCTTGATCGTATTTCATTTTGTTAATCAAGAGAGAATTTCCTTTCTATCATTTGCCAAGAATCGCTTCCGTATCTCGATAAATTGTTTGTGCACCTATTCACCCCCCTCTAGGTGCTTATACTAGCTATCTCAATTGGTATCAGAGCTTGTGTGCTCACTTTGTTTGAAGTGTTTTACTTCAGAGTAAAAGATCCATGGCTAGTATGTTAGCTCCAGGGCTGGTAGAAGGGTAAAGCAACACCAGACCGCCTTACTTTGATGGAAAGGACTACAACATATGGAAAAACAAATGAAGGCGTTCTTAAGATCAAAGGATCCTCTGGAATGGGACGTTGTAGAAAAAGGAATCGTTCCTAAAGCTGCTCCTATCTCAGAAAGAGGAAAAGACTCTGTTGAGTCTAGCGAAATGACTCAGGAAGAGATAATCAAGAGACAAGCTCTTGATGCAAAAGCAATTTATTCTTTATATTGTGCTTTATCACCTACTGAATATAACAGAATATCTTCTTGTGATACAGTCAAAGAAGTCTGGGATAGATTACACATTACTTATGAAGGAACCGATCGAGTAAAAGAGACAAGAATCAACATTCTTCTCGGTCAATACGAAGCCTTCAGAATGAAACCAGGAGAATCTATAACTGACATGTTTAGTCGTTTTATAGATATCGTGAATGTTCTTGAAAATCAAGGTCAACCAATTTCTAATCCCATGAAAGTAAACAAGTTGCTGCGTGGACTCTCCAAGGATTGGAATCACATAAAGACCTCAATCAAAGAGACCCAAAGAATCATGCCACTGTCTGTCGATGAGTTGGTTGGGACTCTTCAATCTTATGACGTGGAACGAATCAATGAAGACGAAGACCCTAAAGGTAAGAAATCTATTGCATTAAAATCTAATGATGATTCTGATGTAACAGATTCTGAAGACGACATGGATGATGAAGAACTTGCTCTTATGATAAGAAGGTTCAGAAAGCTGAACAGAAAAGGAAGAAGATTCAATGCAAAGAAACAAAGTTTTCAGAAGCAACAGACCAAGTCTGTTGAAGATGATGAATCAAACAAAGATGTAGTTTGCTTTGAATGCAAGAAAAAGGGACACATCAGACCCAACTGTCCTCTTCTGAAAAAGAAGAAAGGAAAAACTGAAAGATATCGAAAAGCTCCCAAAGCTGAAACCTGGAGTGATACAGAGTGCGAAGATAGTGATGATGATTATGCCAACATATGTCTAATGGCACAATCGGATTCAGAATCAAAATCCGAGACTGATTCATATTCAGAAAGTGAATTCGAGGTAAGTAACTTCAAAATCCCTATTAAAGTTTCAAAATACATTGATGAATTATGTTTTAGTCTTAAGACTTCTCTTAAAAGAATTTTCGAACTCAAAAAAGAAAATTCCGCTTTAAAACAACATGAGAATGCTTTGGAGGAAAAAGTGAAATGCTTAGACTAGAACGTTTCTTCTCTCAAAGAAAGTGAAAATAATCTTTTAAAAGAAAATGCATTCTTAAAAAATGATATTTCAAATATTTCCAAAAGATTTTCTCTAGGATCTGAAAAACTGGAGAAAATACTTTCTGTTCAAAGACCTTATTTCAATAAATCTGGTTTGGGAATGACTGCTGAAACCATTCCTTTAATTGATTTTCCTAAAGTAAAGGAAATGATCAAGCAAAGACCCACAAGAGATGCCTACAAAAATCATTTTGAAAGGAACTTTGTAAAACCAGTAGGTCGCAATGCTCTTAGATGTTCAAAATGCAATAGTACAGATCATTTTGAGAAAGAATGTCCTATGGTTTGGAGACCTGTTAATAAAGTCTGGGCAAAAACCGTATATCAGACTAACTCAAAAGGACCCAAGAAAATATGGGTACCAAAGAAAGCTTGAGTTTCTTTTTGAATGCAGGTCACTATTAAGAAAAAAGTGAAATAGTATCTGGATAGTGGATCCTCGAGACACATGACAGGGGATTCAAATTACTTTATAAAGCTCGCTCAAATGAATGGTGGAAAAGTCTCATTTGGAGGAAACAACAAAGGAAAAATAGTAGGATTTGGAACTGTAAAGATTGGGAACCTCACAATAAGCAACGTTTCTTTAGTTGAAGGGCTCAATTACAATCTGCTCAGTATCAGTCAGCTTTGTGATGCCGATTTTAGAATAAACTTTCAAGAGGGTATTTGTTCAGGAACCAGTAAAGACTCTACTCAGTCATTCATGGGTTGAAGACATGGGAATATCTACCTCTTGGACGTGAAACCAGATGAATCGCAATGTCTAATTTCAATCCAAGACGAAGCGAACTTATGGCACAAAAAGCTTGGGCATATCAACATGAAGCAGATAGCCAAAATCTTAGCAAAGAAGCTTGTTCGTGGTCTACCCAATTTATCCTATCAAAAGTCCGATCTATGTACACCATGTATATTGGGAAAACAGGTAAGAAATTCCTTTAAACCAATAAATCAAGTTTCCACTAACCGTGTACTATAGCTCTTGCATATGGATCTCTTCGGACCAACAAGAACGCAAAGCATTGGAGGTAAGAAATATTGCCTAGTAATTGTGGATGACTACTCACGATTTACTTGGGTATATTTCTTGGCAAGTAAGTCTGAAACTTTCTCTTACTTTGAAAAATTTGCTAAGAAGCTTCAAAATGAAAAAGGGTATGTCATTTCAAATATAAAAACAGACAATGGAGGTGAATTTGAAAATCAAGACTTTACAAAATTTTGTGATGAATCTGGTTTTCAACATTTGTTCTCCTCTCCATATACTCCAGAGTAAAATAGAGTCGTGGAAAGGAAGAATAGATCTCTTCAAGAAATGGCTAGAACTCTTTTAATTGAAAGTAATATCTCTTTGCGTTTTTGGGCTGAAGTAGTTTCAACATCATGTTATATCATCAATAGAGTCTTTCTAAGGCCTATTCTAAAAAAAAACCCCTATGAACTATTTAAAGAAAAGAAGCCAATTGTTTCATATTTTCATGTGTTCGAATGCAAATGTTTCATATTGAAAAATGCAAATGATTGAGTTGGTAAGTTTGAAGAAAAGTCAAATGAAGGCATCTTCCTTGGATATTCAACCACAAGCAAAGCGTATAGAGTCTACAACAAGAAGACTCAAACTGTGGAAGAATCAATGAATGTCAAATTCCAAGATTCTACACAAAGTGAATTCATTCAGACTCATCTCGAAGAGATTGAATTTGCTCCACACTCTACAAAGTCTAAATCTTAAGAAGCAGTTCAGACTTTAAAGGATCAGCAACAAGTGACTGTTGAAGATTCAAGTGAAGGAAGTGATAATCAATCTGATAAATTAACCAGCAACTGGAAACATAAGTCCAGTCATCCCAAAGATCTTATTATTGGCAACATCTATGAAGGAATTTGCACAAGATCCAAAAGGCGAGAAGAGTCTAGTGCCGTGGCTCTTATTTCTGAAATAGAACCCAAGAGCATAGAAGAAGCTTTATCCGATGAAAGCTGGATTGAAGCTATGCAAGAAGAACTCAGACAATTCAAAATTAATGATGTTTGGGAATTAATTCCAAAACCAAAAGGTAAATCAGTTGTTGGAGCTAAATGGGTTTTCAGAAACAAGATGGACGAGAAAGGTAAAGTCGTAAGAAACAAAGCAAGACTCGTGACCAAAGGATACACACAAGAAGAAAGGATCGACTATGATGAGACTTATGCACCGGTAGCAAGGTTAGAAGCAATTCGTTTATTACTTGCATTTGCTTGTCATAAAAATTTCAGGTTATTTCAAATAGACGTCAAAAGTGCTTTCCTAAATGGATTCATCCATGAGGAAGTCTATGTGGAACAACCACCAGGGTTTGAAGACTCAAGGAAACCAGACTCAGTATTTAGACTCAAAAATGCCTTATATGGCTTAAAGCAAGCACCTCGAGCTTGGTATGACAGATTAAGTAAGTTTTTAATTCAAAATAGATTTGTTAAAGGTAAAGTGGACACTACTCTTTTTATTAAAAGAGAAAGCAAAAGTTTTCTGCTTGTTCAAATATATGTCGATGATATTATCTTTGGATCCTCTAATGAAAGTCTGTGCAAGAATTTTCTAAGACTATGCAGGAAGAATTTGAAATGAGCATGATGGGTGAGTTAACCTTCTTTCTTGGACTTCAAATAAAACAATTGGAGAAAGGAACTTTTATTCATCAAGAAAAGTATGCAAATGATCTTATCAAAAAGTTTGGTCTGGACAATTGCAAAAAGGCTGACATACCAATGTCAAGTTCCTTGAAGATAGACAAAGATGAAGAAGGGAAGAAAGTTGATCAAAAGCTGTACAGGAGTATCATCGGATCTCTTCTTTATCTTACTGCTTCTAGACCTGACATTTTGTTTAGTGTTTGCATCTGTGCCAGATTTCAATCAGACCCAAAAGAATCTCATTTAAATGCAGCAAAGCGTATTATCAAATATATCTCATCAACTTCAAGCTTTGATCTCTGGTATCCAAAAATGGGAGACTTTACTCTTCTTGGATATTCAGACGCAGACCTTGCTGGATGTAGAGTCGATAGAAAGAGCACTTCGGGTACTTGTCAACTACTTGGAGGCAGGACGGTGTCTTGGTTTTCAAGAAAGCAAAGTACAGTAGCTCTCTCTACAGCAGAAGCAGAGTATGTAGCTCTCGGAAGTTGTTGTTCGCAAATTCTGTGGATGAAACAACAGCTGAGAGACTTTGGAATTGAAGACTCATGCACGAAGATTAATTGTGACAACACCGGCGCTATCAATCTCACCAAAAATCCAATTCTACACTCAAGAGCGAAGCATATAGAGATTCGACATCACTTTATTAGAGACCATGTTCAAAATGGAGATGTTTCTATTCAATTTGTTGACTCAAAGAACCAACTAGCGGATATATTCACAAAGCCGTTGGAGAAAAATCAGTTCAAACCATCCGTTCCAGACTCAATATTTTAAGGTATGAGGAGATCAAAGTCTAAAGACTTTCAGACTCAGACATACAAGACTTTAATTGTAAGCTAGTCTTGGTACGACCGTCAGACTGTAAGTTATTCTTTCTCTCTCTCTCAAATCTTATCTTGAAAAGGTACGATTGGTAACCGTGTTTTATTTCTATCTTTAATCGGCGTAATTTTTGCATCGTTTCCTTTTCCAAAAAGAAGTTATTTTTTAAAATGACTATTTTCATGGAAAAAGACAGTTATTTTGAAAAGGCATCTTTTTATTTCCTTTGTGATAGTTCGTTTATCTCTCTTTTTAACCGATCATGCACTGTTGATTCCTCTTCACTTTACTCTCAAAAACCCTAGAAAGCATCGATCCTCCATTCCTGTTTGTCTTCTCTATTTAATCTTCAAAGAGTTGTCATCTTTCTTGGGAAAGTCAAGCAAGGAATCTTCCAAAAACTGAGAAAGATGTCATCTTCAAGAAAGTCTTCGAGAATCACAAGCAGGGGACCACGGCGAATGAGTGAGGGGCCTACGCACTTCGATCTTACTGAAGAAGAAGTGTCTCCAGAACAGCAACCGAGCCCACAACATTCTCAGCAGCGTCTTTCTCCTCCATCTAGTCCTCAAGGCGTTGATCATCAACAACAGGAAGAAATCATCGAGGATGCAGACCCTGTAAGAGTTCAAAAGCCCGCTTATATTTACAAGCTATATCGTGCTTTAAAAGGAACTTGTACTCCTTTGAACTATGTTGATGATTTTCTTAAAGACAAAGGATATAAGAACGAATATATCTTTCTGCGAAAAATGGAAAGTTTGGGAATTGCTCGTAAAGGGGTGGCTGAGGAAACCCTTGCGAATATCCCAAGTGATCCTCGTGACTGGGGGCCGAATCCGGTAGATGGGAATGATGATGACAAATTGTACAATCAATTTCAACCGAAAATGGGTATTGCAGTTGAAAATCAAGGAAAAATGGGAGATTTGTTCAGATCGAATGAACAAAAGGATCTGTACTCGAAATTGCTGAAGCGTTGGGTAATAAACCCTAGGAGTGTGGATTTTGATTTTCTAGATACTGTGAATGTGAATTTGAAGGAAAAGTTCAGTTATCTTCAACTTGAAAAGTTCTGCTCTGACACTACAGAGGGCTATGCTGGATTAACTGCATATTTCTATTCAAATCTTAGCTTTTTGGATGCGAATAGATTCTCTTTCAGCATTAAAGACCAAGACTATGTTGTGGATATGAATATGCTGGCAGATGTGTTAGGAGTTGAAAGAGGAAGATATCAACCAATCAAAGTTTCCATTGCTCGGGCCACACTGGAACTGGTGAAGGACAAGAGAATAGAGGAGAAGATCACCTACTTAAGGATGGGTGCATTCAACATCTTGCTTCATAAGATTGTGATCAATTGCCTCCGACCGAAATCAACTTCCAAAACTGATGTTTCAAGTTCAGAGGCAAAGCTGATGTATGCCATCCTCTTTGGGAAAAAGTTTTCTCTCCCTCACACTGTTATGTTTCACATGTATAGAGCAATGATGAAGGATAGATGTCAACTCCCTTACCCAAGCCTTGTTACGAAGTTATTTAGACATCTGAATATTCAACCTCCGCAAATCTTTTGTGTTCGACCATGCGATCATATGGTGGTAGGACTAAAAATGGTGACCAAAATGCGTCTGAAGGAACTGAGCAAGGAGTTAGAAAAATTCAAGGAGAAGACTCCTGCCAAAACTCATCAAATCTCTTCTGTAGCAAAAAGAAAAGGAAAGGAGCCCATGGTTGCTCCATCCAAAAGAATAAGAGCTCTCCTCGTAAAGGATGAAGATGATGAGGAAGATATCACCATCTCTGCAATGGCTTTGAAGAATTTATGTCGTCCTGTTTCACAAAAAGAATCGGAACAAATGACGAAAGAAGCAGAGGAAAAAGATGTAGAGGAGAAGGAAGAAGAAGAAAGAGAAGCTGAAAAAGAAGCAGAGGAGAAAAGACATGAAGAAGAAAGAAAAGAAGAAGGAGAACCTGAGGAACTCTCTTCTCCACCTGTTGGCATGGAAACAGGGGGAGATCAAGAGAAAGGAGGGAAGTCTTCATATCCTGATGCAAGTGAAGGAGTCAGTCGCTCACCTGCAGACCCAGAGGATGTTTATGCCTCTCAGTTTCCAGAAGAAGGTCATGAAGTTTCATCGCCAAACTTGCGAGATTATGCTGATCTACCATCGTTTGCATTTACTCCATCAGAAAGGGCCGAAGCAAGTACTCAGACTGATAATGCAGCAGATTTTTGTAGAATCATGGATATTCTCTTGGAGATGAAAGGTCAAATTTATGCCTTGGGATGCGAGGTTCAAAACTTGCAGAATGCGGGTCAAGTTTCTTCATGTTCATTAAATGATAAGATCCAAGCCCTCTCTGTTCAGATTCAGGCCAATGCCAAGGGTGAGGAGATTGCACATCTGAAGGAAGACTTGAAAAGGCTGGAAGGCATCGTTCAGTCTATGGGAGATTTCTAGCTTGTCCGCGTTCCCAAGCAATCTTGACTTCATTCTATTTTCATCTCAACCTTTTTAATGCTGACAAAAAGGGGGAGAGATGCAAGATTTGATCAAACTTTCAATCGTTAAACTTTTAATCGTGTGGGCTGTTTGTTGGATTGTTTTGTTTGACTTTGACTTTGTGTCTGGATGAGGACTGAACTAGACTTGGACTTGATTGCTTTTATTAACTACTATTGATATATTATGGATGGCTTTATCGTATACTAGACTAACCTATTTTCCGTGGTTGCAGATTTTAGTGTTATTCATTTAGCCATTTAAGATATGCATATGTGTTTGAGAAATGTTTTGCAGGTCAAAGTTATTCAAATTTGCAGGAAAGTTTTGTCACCATCAAAAATGGGGAGATTGTTGGAGAAATCTTCTTGAAGTGTTTTGAAGCTGATAAAATGTTTCCATCAGTCTAGTCTAATGGTTTGCAGACTCTGATATTTAAAGTCTGAAGACCTCCGGACAGCCAGACTCAAGACTCAAAGTCTATCCTCATTAATAGTCTCTAATCCGTTGAAGAAAGGTTATCCAGAACTGGATGTTTCGTTAAGGATTCAACCTTATCAACTGGAGAAGATCTCGTGGCTGGAAAAGATGTAACAAAATCCTTTGATTGATCGAGATTGATTCGATGATTGAAGATTCGATGATTGCCTAAATATTCTTGGAATGTTCTACTTATGGAAACCGAGATCCTGATTGTATGGGCGAACAGGATTGATGGGCTATCGACACATTCCTTTAATAGCCCGAACAATCTTCCTAATTGATTCCGTCCAACGGGTAGATTGGAGGAATTCCTTTGGTAAGTGCCAACGGATATGATGGCATAAAGGAGTATATAAGGAAGACGTTCTTAGTTGTTCGAGGTGTGCGTGAGAGAAGAATTCCAAAGTCTGAAGCTCCTTGTTGTTTAGACAATCACTTTGAGCGAATACTTGTATACAAAAGAGAGTCTATATTTGTGAGAAACCTTGAGGAGGTGTGGTAGAACATCTACACCGTGGAATCAAGGCAAAGCTGTGCTGTAACTTCTCTTTTGATCATAGTGAAATCCAACCGGTGGGCTATTAGTGCGGAAGAGTGGACGTAGGCTTGGAATAAGCCGAACCACTATAAATCCCGTGTTCAATTTTCTCTTCCTTACTCTCTTTACCTTGATCGTATTTCATTTTGTTAATCAAGAGAGAATTTCCTTTCTATCATTTGCCAAGAATCGCTTCCGTATCTCAATAAATTGTTTGTGCACCTATTCACCCCCTCTAGGTGCTTATACTAGCTATCTCAAATGTTCGTGGGCGCAAGTTATGGTGATTTAAACTGAATTGATTTTTTATTCAAGTTTGTCAAGATAAGGAGATCTGGTCATAATAAGATTATTTCTGTTCTGATCCTTATCTCATACCAAGGTCACGAGTCCATAATTATAAAGAGAATGGGACTAAGGTGGAAAGACGAGATATGATTTTTTTATCATCCCTCATCCTATAAAAAGAAGAGGGCGCTCGGCAAAGAGAGGGGGAGAGAGGTACGCAAAAGAACAAACTTCTCGACGTGAAGTGAGGCGCTGCTATCAACGATCGTTTCTCCGGTTATTCTCTCAGCAAATTGCGGCGGCTCCTGGTCACACCTAGCAACCCTAACGAATGTCCAACAGCGACCACGAAGCGTCCAACATCTCCACCAGCTCAACTGCGACTCCCCCGGAAACCAGCGACACTACCGCTGCGTCTAAGTCCCAGAAGTTGATCTCTTTTTCTCGGTTTAATATCTACCATGACGGAGACAACATCAGGCCCATCACCGAGCCACATCAAGGGCCATCACCTCATCGCTGCACCACTTTCTCACACGCAGGAGCACTAAAAAGAAAAAAAATGAGCGGTGAGAGGTGCCCGATCGGTGGGGGTATTAGTGGAATGGGGCTAGTCTTCTTGGTCAGCGAAGGCAAAAGAAAACTCGAAGGAAATACTAAGCCAACCTGAGTGGAGGCCAACTTGTGGAACTTGGATACCGTGTGGGTAACCAATTGGTGGTTTGATTTCATTCGGATACAGTCCTCGATTGAGATTTTCAGAATGGATTCACACCCACTCACATCTCATACTCGGCCACATCGGCATTCATACATGCACTGATCCGAAAAATTCTGAAGCCAATCTCTAGGCCCTCTCTCGGTCTTGCCCCTCGGTGGCTCCAAACCTTGCCCATCTTGCGCAACGCCTCCTCCCTTCGGCATTGTTCCCTTGGTCCTGTTATTATTATTATTATTATTTTATGATCCCACATTTTCGGACCCACATTTTCTCTTTAATATTCAACATGCAGTTTTTCCACATACGTACCTTTTCGTAACAACCGCCTATTTGATAACCGCCTTGATGAAAGACGGTGTATAAAGGAACGATCGTTCATTCTAACGGGCAATCACAAGATCTAACTCAAACTCTCTCATTTGGAATACACCATCAGTACGAGAGTGAATTGGGTTAGTAGCGTGTGCCCAATATTTCCTTATATTTTTCAGGTTTTTCAGACGAACGAGAACGAGAACAAGAGTAATGGCTGGAGGTTTGTTTATAAACGATCCTGGCTTCTGCATATGAATTATTTAGTATCAGAGCAGGTTTAGTGCCTCTGCCTTGTTTTTCTCGAATTTTTGGTGTATTTTCGGGCATTTTTGAACATGAACAGTAATTCGGTGTTTTGAGGCCAAGACAGAAACTTGCTGATTTCGAGCAAATTCCGGGGACCCACCTCTTGAATTTGGACCCGTACGGTCGCACTGCCATGAGGAACATTAGCCATGAGTTATTTTGGCATATCAATGTTCATCGGAGGCTAATCGGGCGGCGGAAGTCGCGATGGTTGAGAATTTGTGTTTTGGGAAATTTTCGTCTGATTTGGGGCCAAATTTTGCTCATTTCACCGAAACTTAGACCCATGCGGTCGTGCCGGCATGCTCTTCAAAACTTATTATTTATTTGTGTTTGGTATGGGCTGCCGGAGAAGAAATGGCGGCGAAATCGTGGCTGAAAATGGTGAAAACCGGCGAAGAAACACGTTTTGTCGCACGAGGAAGAAGGCGGGTGGAGACCACACGCGCGCTGTGGTTGTAGGCACGTGGAAGCCACGTGCCACGCGCTCTCATGCGCGTGGCAACCACTGGCGCGTGGATCTTGCGCGCGCGGTAGTTGCCACGTGCGTGCTTTGGACGGGCGCGTGAGGGGCACGCGCCCGCCGTGGATTCTGGCACGTGCTTAGCACACACCTATCGTCTCCCACCTGCGGCTGCTTTTACTTTTTTACCCCAAACTTTTCATGTTTTTACAATCTTGCCCTTGGCCAATTTATTTATTTACTGTTGTGCACTTGATGTATTTATTTACTATTTTATCATTTCATGCATTTTATGAATATTTAGTGCATGAAATTAAATGTCCAATGATCCTTATAATTAATTAATTAGAGAGTAGCCACAACATCTTTAATTAATTAAATTATATATTAAGAGCCTCCGGATCATATTTAGAAATGGACATTGATTGTAATTAATTATATTAATATGATGAATTTTATTCCATAGGAATTTTCATTATATTAATATGATTAATTAGGATGAAATATCATATTATTTTTCTTAATTTACCCACAGGGATTAAGAAAAGGCATATAATATGGTGGTTTCTTCGTGATGTAATTATGAATCTATTTAAATTAAAAACTTAACCCACATGTAGTTTTTATGTTATGTGATTCATATTCATGACATGTTTACATTGGTAAAACATGTTTTATGTATATTTTGCCTCAAATTTTGTGACATAAGCATGATTATTTGATATGCAGTTTTGCAACCTGTGAATTTCTATGAATTTAAGTTTGATGTTCCCATATTAAATGATAAAAACTATAAAGTTTGGAAGGAGTCAATTCTTCTTCAATTGGGGTGGATGGACATTGACTATGTTATAAGGAAAGACGAACCACCTGCTCCTACTGATTAGAGCACTACAGCTGAGCTAGCTCTTTATAACCAATAGGAGCGGTCCAACCGCGTTTGTGCCATGTTTATAAGAGCTAAGATATCTTCTAGTATTCGTGGTTCGGTTGCTCAGCATAGCAATGCTAAGGCTTTATTGGAGGCTATAGATGTGCAGTTTGAGATTTTTGAGAAAGTGCATGCCACGACCCTAATTATGAAGTTTTCATCAGTGAAGCTCACTAGTGTTAAAGGTGTGCGTGAGCACATCATGCAAATGAGGGATATTGCGGCTCAGCTTAAGAACCTTGAGGTTGAAATATCTGAATATTTTCTTGTGTATTATATTCTGAACACTGTCCCATAACAGTATGCACCTTTCAAAATCTCTTACAACACACATAAGAATAAATGGTCAATTAATGAGCTCATGACCATGTGTGTTCAAGAGGAAGAAAGACTGATTATGGAATTGGAAGAAAGTCCTTATTTGGCAACACAAGGAAAGAATAAGGGCCATGGCAAGTATAAGGAAAAAGGTAAAATACCTCCCCAAGCTGACATTAAGAAAGAATCCAAATGTTTATTTTGTAAAAGAAAGGGGCACATTAAGAAGGAATGTGTCAGATTTAAGGTCTGGCTTGAGAAGAAAGGTAATCTAATCTCTTATGTTTGTTATGAATCTAATATGGCTGATGTGAGTCACAATACTTGGTGAATTGATTCTAGATCTACAATCCATATTACGAATTTCTTAAAGGATTTTCAAAACCACAGGAAACCAGTGGGAAGTGAACAAAGCATCTATTTAGGAAACAAGATGCGTTCGCGTGTGGAAACTATTGGGACATGTAGACTAGTTCTCAATAGTGGCTTTGTTTTGAATTTGGAAAGGATTTATGTTTCTAGTTTCTCTAGAAACTTAATTTTAGTTTCAAAACTTGTACCTTGGGGTTACTCTTTTAACTTTTCAGATTTGACATTCTATTTATTGTTTAAATCTGAAATTGTTGGGAGTGGTACTTTGTCTGATAGTCTTTTTCGAATTAATTTACAAGACAATGCTTATTATGATGCGATGCATGTTCATGATAATGCTGGTATAAAACGATGTGTTGTGAAAGAACATTCCTCTATGTTGTGGCACCGGAGATTGTGACATATCTCCATATAAAGAATTAAGTGATTGGTGAATGATTGAGTACTTAGTACTTTAGATTTTACTGATTGTGATACTTGTGTGGACTGCATAAGGGGAAAGCAGACTAACAAGACAAAAAAAGGTGCCAAGAGGAGTACAAAAATATTAGAAATCATACATACAAATATATGTAGTCCAGATAAGGACTTGTATAGTTAGAAATACTTCATCTCTTTCATAGATGATTACTCACGTTACATGTATCTCTACTTGATTTATAATAAGTATGAAGCATTAGATGCTTTAAGGTAGTTAAGGCTGAAGTAGAGAAATAATGCGGTAAGCAAATTAAGATCGTGATGTCAGATAGAGGTGGAGAATTCTATGGTAGATACATTGAAGATGGACAAGCACCTGGTCCATTTGCAAAGTTTCTTCAAGAGCATAGAATAGTTGCCCAATATACTATGCTTGGTTCTCCAGACTAAAACGGTGTAGTGGAAAGAAGAAATCGGACCTTATTGAACATGGTGTAGAGTATGTTTAGCGGCTCCAAACTTCCTAAGTCATTGTGGACTGAAGCACTTCAAACGGCAATGTACATATTAAAACAAGTTCCGACTAAGACTGTCCCAAAGACACCTTTTGAGTTATTTAAATGTTGGAAACTGAATTTACAACACGTACGCGTTTGGGGATGCTCGTCTGAAGTGAGAGTTTACAATCTACAAGAAAAGAAGTTGGACCCAAGGACCATAAGTGGGTATTTCATTGGATATGCCGAAAGGTCTAAGGGATACAAGTTTTATTATCAATCTCACACCATTAGTATTTTGGAATCAAGAAACACTAAATTTCTTGAAAATGACTTGATTAGTGGGAGCGATCGATCGAAGCAACTTAATCATAAGAAAGATCATACAGATACTCAACCTTCCACCTCAAGTTTAAAGTTGGTTGTTGCTCAAAATGCCCATTCAGTTCCACAACCTGCTAATATTGATCTAGTAGATCCAATTGTTCAGCAATTACCAGAAACTGTTGAACAACCATGTCGCGACCAAATTTTCAGGGTTTAAACCACCTAGGGTTTGGCTAATGGATTGTTAAGCCTAGACTTAACTCGGGCTCTCCCAAGCCCATACCAATTCGCGACTTTAGATTCAAATTCTTAACATGCAATTTTTTTAATTAGGAGTCGCCACTAATCTATTTTTGGTGGGTCGATTAGAAACCCTAGTAAAGTAACGGGAGTTTTACTTTACTCCTACGAACCAGAGATTTGGGTACGGGGACTTGGTTATGCTAGATTTCTCTAGCACCCTTTCGGTACCATTTCTTTTTATTTTGACAAAAATGTTTTGCAGGCAGTTTGAATTGATTTTAAACTATTTCCTTAAGGTGTGAGGCGATCATGCGGGTGTGCAATCCATCAATTTAACACCCAATAAACAATAAATAAATTGCAAAAACTTACCTCCAATTAACGAAAGCATCTGCAATGTTAAATTAAAATCCACATCAACAACCTTAGATACGGTTTTTAATTAACACACAATTTCTTTTTTTTTTTGTTTTCACTTAATTAATGAAAATCATGCAATATGCAATGCGATATTAACTAAATGACCTAATACTAATGACATGTAATTTCTAATTAAATGAGCCTAGCAAAAATACTAAATGACATGCATTTCAATGAATCTAACCCTAATGACGTGCACATGACATTTTTTCTTTTCCTAAAAGAATGCATTTTATCCTAAATAATAAAACTAATTTAACCTATGACATTTTTTTTGTATTTTTCATGAAATTCGAAATTTGGTGAAATGTGAAAATTACCTAATTAGATTAAGATCCTATTTAATTTATATTAGGAATTAGGTTGAGCCAAATCCTAATTTAAACTAGAATCTTATCTTAATCAAGTAGTCTCTAACCTAAAATGCAATCTATCTAAAAAGATCTATTTAAATAAAATTTAAACATGCAAACAATCTAATATGCAATGACGTGCCAATGATGCCCTAATTTTACATGACATATGCATAATAACTTTTATGTGTTTTTTCTTTTTTTCCTTTTTTTTAATTTTCGAAATTAATAATTGCTAAGTAATTAAGCATGCAACCTAAATTAAAATCTAGCAACCTAAATTGATTTATTTGATTTTTTTTATGAAATTCGAAATTAAAATTCCTATTCTAAATATGCAAACCCTAAAACAAGTAATATCCTAACATGCATCTAATCTAACCCGATTTTTATTTCGAAAATTCATGATAAATAGAATGCCTTGCCTAAATATGCAAATAACCCTAAAACACATGATATTCTATCTCAAACATATCTCAAGATAAATAAAAACAATCAAATCCATTCAAAATTACCCCAAAAGGGACATCACATATCGCTCAGATCAAAAGATAATATTTCGCTAGTAAAATCAATACTTTGATCTTAAGCCTTAAAGATCAAAACATCAATTTTATTCCCGCTTAATTAATTACTTCATCTAAAGTCTTATAGATGAAATAAAAAACCCTGGCGCGGTTGCGATTCGGTGATACATTGAGATTTTCAATTATGCATAGATAGGTCTTTCAACCAAAGAAAACAATACATAAAAAGATAACGATAAAAAAAACAGAGAAAAACCTAAACTTGCTTAATAAAGTAAAGCAAAAATACCTCGTAAAATTTTTCTTTTCTTTTTTTTTTAGAAAGAAAAAAAAAAAGATCTTGGCCATTGGTTTTAGGGCTCCGGTGGGGAAAGATCGCCGGCTAGGGTTCCGACGAGGGCTCAACAGGAACCGGCAGCGAGCGAGCGGCGAGCGCGTCGGCACGGGGCGGCGTCGCGGACTGAGGAGGGGCGATGGAGCTGGGATCACAAACCGCGGACGCGGGTCGTCGGGACGATGGAGGTGCGGTGGAGCGACGGCTTGAGCAGCGGGGGCGGCATCAGGTCGTCGGAGCAGAGGCGGGGCGCCGCGGGCGAAGCTCGGGCTTCCGGGTTCCGGCGAGGGCTCTTGCGGACGCCGGATCTGGCGTGGGCGTCGCGGACGCCGGATCTGGCGCGGGCGTCACGGGTTTTGCTGCAGGTGCTCGGGCGGTGACGGAGGCACGGTGGAATGGAGCGGACTCGCGGGTCACCGGCAGAGCAACGATGGGTGGCGGCTCGTGAGGCGGCGACGGTGCGGCTGGCGAAGGCGAGGACACCCCCACGAAGGAGACGATGAACAGTAACGTGGGGGGCTTTCCTTTTTCTCTTTTCTTTTTTTCTAGTCTCTCTCTCACGTCACTTCTCAACTTTTCACCTTTTTTCTCTCTTTTTTGCTTTTCTTTTGTGTTCTTTTTCACCAAAAAGAAGCCCCCTCTTTGCTCCAAATTTTTTTTGAAATTCCTTCCCCCTTTGTCTGTACGTGCGCAGCGCCTTTTATAGGGGAAACTTTTAGATCTTTGAAGCATATTTTATTTCCAATTCCACTCATGCATAATTCTCTTAATATATCATTGCACCACATGTAATATTCTCTTTTGTATTTTTCACATATTCTATCCAAAAAATTCCCTTTTTGCACGAAATACACCCCTAGTGTATATTACTTAAAAATATAAAAAGCTTGAACGGAATATGTGAAAAATCTTCCCTTCACCGGTAGCCTAAAATAAAATAAAATAAAATAAAATGAAAATAAAATGTTTCTAAACCATACCCCATTTTTCCTTTTTTCTTTTTGTTTTTTTTTAGTAAAAATTAATCCCAAAAATTTAGGTGTCAACAGCTGCCCCTCTTTGAAGGTGAGCTCACAGAGGTTGCCTTCAATGACAAATTTAGATCTAAATTTTGGGAATGCTCATGCAATGAATGATTTTTTGTTGGAACATGAATTCTATTTTTAATGCAAAATACTAATGCAAATGATAGATGAACCTACCTGAAATAACTTACCTTCGAGGAGGATAGAGTAATTCAAGGTAGTGAGTGTTACCTATCTAGGACCCGTACCATTCTATGGTCGCCTAGAACAGTAACATGACTTTATGAAGAAACTGCTTTCCCAGGACCCGTACCATTTTACGGTCGCCCAGTATGGCAGAAAGGAGCTGCTTTCTCAGGACCCGTACCATTCTACGGTCGCCCAATACGGCAGAAGAGTTTTATAAGGAACTGCTTTTCCAGGACCGGTACCATTCTACGGTCGCCCAGTACGGCAGAAAGGTTTTGTCTAGGACCCGTACCATTCTACGATCGCCTAAACGGGGATTCATTCTCCAGGACCCGTACCATTCTACAGTCGCCTGAATAAGGAATAGGTGTTGTCAAGGACTCGTACCACTCTACGATCGCCCTGACGAAGAAAATTATTTTTCCAGGACCCGTACCATTCTACGGTCGCCTGAATGAGGAAATTGCTTTTCCAGGACCTGTACCATTCTACGGTCGCCTGTTAGAGCAATAAATGTTGTCTAGGACCCGTACCATTCTACGGTCGCCTAGATTGAGGTTTTGCTTGGCTAGGACCCGAACCATTCTTCGGTCGCCCAACCTTGCGACAGAAATCATCTGATCAGGACCCGAACCATTCTTCGGTCGCCTTAATCAGATTGAATCTGGAGGAAAAATCTTTGGGGGACAACTCCATTGAGTGTTGGTGTAAAGGACTCTAGGCCACGAAAGCACGCTAGGTCGATAAAAGAAATCCGGGCTACGGAAGCATGCCGGTTCGATAAAATGGACTCTGGGCTACGAAAGCACGCCAGGTCGATAAGAGAAATCCGGGCTACGGAAGCACGCCGGTTCGATAAAATGGACTCTGGGCTACGAAAGCACGCCAGATCGATATAACTGGATAGCTTGACCAAGTCAAGTGTCGATGCACTTGAGAGAGAATACCTGCACAATGACAAGTATTTTAGAGTATGGTAGAGATATACTTACCTAGTGATATCTCTGATTCTAGGAGAAAAATGTCTTTTGGAATTTAGACATCCTGTGGAGGTCTTTCACCTCATGGTGGAGGTTTCTCATCTCCTAATATCATGAAACATTCTGAAAGGAACTTGAATTACCTGTCAGACATGATTTATAGCAAAAAATGATATGCATTCATCAAAGAGATAGACAAACTGAGCTACTCTAGAATGCACATTTCAAAATTTAATAAAGTTTTCATCAACTTAATCGGGGTTCATGCATAATAACCTTTGCATCACCCAAATTTCCATTGGAGAGAATTATCATTCAAGACAATCTTCACTCATAACATGGATTTCCTAAGAATACCAAATGAGACATTCAGTTAGAAAGGACTTTCACTCACTCTCATTTAGAGGCTATTTTATGAGAATCACTCCATCTCACTGTCATCATACCAACAAGGGTCCAAGAATTCTCGCAAGCGGTACGACCTTACCAATCTGAGAGGTCTTTAATAGGGACCGTAATGTGGGCTTGGTCAATGGCTTAACAAAGGGACTCTTTGAGTCAAGGCTATTGAAAGAACAACTTTTTAATCATCTTCGGGTTTACAAGTCAAGAACCCTGCAAAATGAGAAAGAAATAATCTTGCTCGCACTTCTTCGAGCGATGCTTATAAACATATGAACTTCTATGTTAATTCAAGTGCCCTAATCTGAAGAGACTTTCTAAAGGACGTAACGTAGGCTGGGTTCATGGGTTGAGAAATGAAAGGATCAGCAGGCTCAAAATGTGTGTAAAGGGTGAGAGCTGATGATCATCTTGGCATTGCCACCAGTTTTCTTTTTCACCATCGGGGATTGTCTTCATGAAGTGCCCCATTGATTATAAAAACTCAGCATTTGAGCTCTTTAAGTATTGCTCCATCAGGATTCAATTCTTGCAATTGACAGTCACCTTATCTTGACTCTCTTTTTCATCTATGGGCATTGGCCTTGCTTTTACTAGGCGCACCGCTTTTTCATGCCCCTAGTTCTTATTCATTTTCTTTCACTTTTTTTTTTTATGGGCATTGGCCTTGCTTTTACCAGGCACATTGCTTTTTCATGCCCCTTAATTCTATTTTGATTTCTATGCATGTGTCAAGCAATTACGCTTTGAATGACATTCAAACTTTCAAAGGTCTTCATCTGCCTTTTGCCTTGCCCCAGTGTGGGGGATGACGGTTTAATATGAAATAAATTCATAGGCTCAAGTGGGCTATGCAATTGATAGAAGTATGTAGGATAGAGAAAGAAATGCTCTTTGTCATCCTAAGACACTTAAATTACCACATGAATTCAATGTAATAGCATGACTAGAAGATTGATGCAAGTGAGAGCAAGAAAATTTCAATCCATTTTCTTGACCTTATGGTGTTGTCTTACCCTCTGATTTGCCCCAATGTGGGGTGGTTCTTGACAGGGGTAATTTGAAAGGAATTTTCATAAGTGTATGAAGCTCAAAGTGGTTAAGCAATGGAACACCTGTTGTGTTTGGGATATAGAAATGAATTGCCCCTCATCATTTCGGTTATCGTACCTTTTGCGAGAGAACTCTTTACCTTGTAGATATGGAACTTTCTACACTCATCTCACAAGTGTATAAGTAGGGGACTGTGTATAGGATAAGGCTTGCCTTTCATCATCCTGACACATCTCATTCAGCATTCTTAAGCATTGATGTCACTCCATTAAATTGTCTATCTTAACAAATCTCTTACATGAAATTGGCGAGCTAAATCAATATGAAAATTCTCTTTTCAAAAGAGTCCAGCAACTTTAAGCATGAAAAGTGTTTGTGACTTCAAAACAAACAATTTATTGCACTCAAAACATGGTTTTAAGCATTCATTCAGGGGATTGCTCCACAAAGGGATTGTCTCAGCAATGGATGTCCTTGGATTGTCTTTATCAATCAAAAGTGAAAATTCGCTTTTTGATTTGATGAATACTCCATTCTTGCTTTTGCCCCTGCACAAGAGAATTTGCATGAATATGATACTATGCAACTCAAAGTAAATTCAAATTGCATAACCATTTTGGCTCGGATCGAGATTTGTCTCAGTCACGTCACTACTAGAATCTGTAGTGCCCCCAATTCGTCATCTGCAAGGAAAAGAACAAAGCGTCATCTCCCAAAATTATTTATGTTCAAAGACGAGATGTACCTCTTTCACCAAAGATGGATGATCCTCTTTTAACTTGCCCCTCATTTAATGGGTGAGAATGAAAATTCCGTCAAGCATGGAAATGAAACACACTTTGTTTGGCCCTGCAAGATGGATATTTCAAGTAGTATTGAGATGTGACCGACATTAACTCTTTTGAAACTTGTTGAGTAACAATTGAACCAATTATAACCCGATGTGCCTTTTTTCAAATGCTTTCTTATCAGGTCAAGAAAGTAATGCTCTGGAACATGAAGTAAATGAGTCAGAAAATTAAACAGGGCTAATGCATGCTTTTGGAAATGGCTTCAAAAGTGATTTTTTTTATATGAGGAAGCATAAAGAAGCCCAGTCCTCAGAATTCTCCTTGGATGACATTTTCTTTTTATTGTTGGATATCGTCACCGGGCTAGTTTGGAGTACCCCGTCATGCCCTCAAAAATTGGAAATAAAATTGCAATTTCATTGAATAGAATCAAATGAATTACATTATTGGAATGGAAATTATGATTCCTAACCCCTAAAAAGAGAAGAAGTCAAAAACAATTTCTTGAAAGCAAAAACAATTCCTAAAATGCAATAAAAATTCCCTCGTGGGGGAATGTGCAACTGAACATGCCCCTAATTAAATAAGGAAAGCGATCTACTTAAGACCATGAATTATGTGCGCTTGAGTTCTTCACCCTCCTTGATCTTGTGATGCGAACCCTCCAGGTTAGAGATTCTTCCTTCTAGATAAGTCACTAGTCTCTTCATGGTGGCATCAAATTCAGCTACCTCAGGAAAATGAGACAATTCAAAAGTTCTTTTGGCTCTCTTCTTTGAGTTGCAGTTTCTCACTGAAGATAGAGTACCTATGTCATCACAGCCCTTTTGCTTGATGAGAAAAACCATAGTAGCAGACAATTCATCGACTTGACTTTGGTGGTGTGCAATTCGCTTGTTCATATTGTCAATGATACGGTCCAGCACCTCATTTTGATCTGCCATTTTAGCCCTCGGCCGTGTACGGATGGGTGAGCGAGATCGCTCCATAATCACCTAAAGGAAATAAACAGGAACGTGTAAGCATGAGTTCTAAATGGAGAGTCGATCCATGACAATGATCTAATTGATTTTTTATTATTTTTTTTCATTTTTTTATTTATTCATGAAAAGTCTATGCAAGAAGGGAATTTCCTAAAAAAATGGATATCCTAGTAAAACCAAATTTTCTAGACATGGCGTAAAAAGAAATTCTCCAAAGTTTTTTTTTTTTCGCTTCTTTTTTTCAAATGCACCATCCCCTAGCAATTTTCATTTTATTTCCAATTGACAAATGAATCAAATCAATTATTGACCTAGATTGTCATGGACCGACCCAATAATACGACAAATAAATTGCATAGTATAGGGATAGGAAACTTACTTCACCAAGAAAAATTGACAGCAATCACATAAACATACACATGAGATGTGAGGCTCGATTTCTACTTTAGACAGGCTTAGCAAAGTGGAGTTAAAAGGATGGGATGACTTAGTTGCAGCCTCGCGTACTAAGCCAAGTCCTCTTAACTCCGGCTCAGTCAAGAATGATACCCTAATGCGACGCAGCCTCGCGGGCAGAGGTAAACATTCTTAACACCAAGAAAAACTTTCGGCATTGAGTTGGGCAACCTCTACTACGCGGCCTCGCGGTCGAAGTCGTATCCAACTCAATACCATCCTAAATGTCCTAGTGCGGCCCAGGTCCGGCGGCAGGTTGTGTGTGCAAAAGTGTAGTGCTTAATGCAGGGCACGCACAACAATTCAAACAAACAACACTTCAATAGCTTGAATTTAAAACATTCATCCCCAACTCCAACCTGCAAGACAAGGGTTAGTAAAGACTACTCCCCTTATATCTCCTTATCTGCAAAAACATTTAACACCTTAAATGTTAGGGACATACCTGGGATCCTCGCTGCCAAACAAAAACATTTTTCCAAAAAATAAAATTGGCCTAAGTCCACTAAGAGTTTCAACTCAAGTCCCAAGTGGAGTCGCCAAGCTGTCGCGACCAAATTTTCAGGGTTTAAACCACCTAGGGTTTGGCTAATGGATTGTTAAGCCTAGACTTAACTCGGGCTCTCCCAAGCCCATACCAATTCGCGACTTTAGATTCAAATTCTTAACATGCAATTTTTTTAATTAGGAGTCGCTACTAATCTATTTTTGGTGGGTCGATTAGAAACCCTAGTAAAGTAACGGGAGTTTTACTTTACTCCTACGAACCAGAGATTTGGGTACGGGGACTTGGTTACGCTAGATTTCTCTAGCACCCTTTCGGTACCATTTCTTTTTATTTTGACAAAAATGTTTTGCAGGCAGTTTGAATTGATTTTAAACTATTTCCTTAAGGTGTGAGGCGATCATGCGGGTGTGCAATCCATCAATTTAACACCCAATAAACAATAAATAAATTGCAAAAACTTACCCCCTTTGTCTGTACGTGCGCAACGCCTTTTATAGGGGAAACTTTTAGATCTTTGAAGCATATTTTATTTCCAATTCCACTCGTGCATAATTCTCTTAATATATCATTGCACCACATGTGATATTCTCTTTTGTATTTTTCACATATTCTATCCAAAAAATTCCCTTTTTGCACAAAGTACACCCCTAGTGTATATTACTTAAAAATATAAAAGGCTTGAACGGAATATGTGAAAAATCTTCCCTTCACCGGCAGCCTAAAATAAAATAAAATAAAATAAAATGAAAATAAAATGTTTCTAAACCATACCCCATTTTTCCTTTTTTCTTTTTTCTTTTTGTTTTTTTAGTAAAAATTAATCCCAAAAATTTAGGTGTCAACAAACCAGTTGAACAACATGCTCCTCAAGAGAATGTTGATGCAACATTGAGAAGATCTCCTAGAATAAGAAAATCGGCAATTCCTAGTAATTATATTGTGTATTTACAAGAGTTTGACTACAATATTGAAGCTAGGAATGATCCTGAAACGTTTTCACAAGCCATGGATAGTGATAAATCCAATTTGTGGTACAATGCCATGAAGAAAGAGATGAGTTCTATGGCATCTAACGAAGTCTGGGATTTAGTTGAGTTACCTGATGGTGCGAAGGCCATTGGTTGTAAATGAGTCTTCAAAACTAAAAATGATTCATTGGGAAACATTGAAAGATATAAAGCTAGACTCGTTACCAAAGGATTTACTCAAAAAGAAGGAATTGATTACACGGAGACATTTTCTCATGTATCTAAGAAATATTCTCTTCATATAGTTTTGACATTGGTTGCCCATTTTGATATGAAATTACATCCGATGGATGTGAAAATGGTGTTTCTCAATGGAGAACAAGAAGATGAGGTTTACATGAAACAACTTGAAGGATTCCCCTCTAGTAAAGGTGAGCATTTGGTGTGTAAGCTTAAGAAATCTATATATGGCTTGAAACAAGCATCCTGCCAATGGTACTTAAGGTTCCATGAAGTCATCTCTTCATTCAATTTTGTAAAGAATGTCATGGATCAATGTATATATTAGAAGGTCAGTGGGAGCAAAATTTGTTTCCTTATGCTATATGTGGATGACATTTTACTTGCAACCAATGATAAGGGGTTGCTACATGAGGTGAAACAATTTCTCTCTAAAAGTTTTGATATGAAGGATATGGGTGAAGCATCTTATGTCATTGGCATTAAGATCCATAGAGATAGGCCTCGAGGAATTTTAGGACTACCTCAAGAAACCTATATAAATAAGGTCCTAGAGAGATTTCGGATGAAAAATTACTCACCAAATATAGCACCCATTGTGAAGGGTGACAGATTCAATTTGAACCAATGCCCGAAGAACGATCTAGAAAGGGAACAAATATACAACATTTCATATGCTTCTGCTATTGGAAGCTTGATGTATGCTCAGGTTTGCACTCGACCTAACATCGCTTTTGCTATGGGAATGTTGGGAAGATATCAGAGTAATCCAGGTATGGACCACTAGAAAGCTGCAAAGAAAGTGATGAGATACCTTCAAGGTACCAACAACTACATGCATATATATAGACGAATTGACAACCTGGAAGTAGTTGGTTATTCTGATGCGGACTTCACGGGCTGCGTTGATTCACGAAAATCAACATCTTGATACATTTTTACGTTAGCTGGCGGAGCCGTGTCATGGAGAAGTGTCAAGCAGACTTTAACTGCTACTTCCACTATGGAGATCGAGTTCGTTTCTTGTTTTAAGGCTACCTCACATGGTGTATGGTTGAAGAGTTTCAGTACTGGGCTTAGAATTATTAATTCTATTTCTAGACCATTAAAAATATATTATGACAATTCAGCTGCGGTTTTTATGGCTAAAAATGCCAAAAGTGGCAGTCGAAGTAAGCATATTGACATTAAGTATTTAGTCATAAGGGAACGTGCTAAGGAGAACAAAGTGGTCATAGAACACGTTAGCACTGAATTGATGATAGCTGATCTTTTAACTAAAGGCATGCCACCAATGAAGTATAAGGATCATGTGACAAGTATGTGAGTAGGTCCCATAATGTAATTTGTCGTCATATGGACGATTTCTGTTGTATGAAACTCTTATTCAATTGAAATGTTGATTCTCAATTTAGGTGTACACATTTTGTTGTTTATGAGAATAACATTTATCCTTGGTTTTGGAATAAACATAAAGTTTATTCATTAAGATATGTTGTCACATATAGGTTGACATTAAAGAAATAAGATGAATTGTAATACATGGAAGTTATTACTCATTCTTAGAGGACATGTCGCCATGATCCATGTGTTTTGTTTCTTTTCTTTAAGCATAAACTTTTTGTGGAATTAGTTGGATAATCCGTATGATGAAAATGATGGGATCAAGTGGGAGAATATTATTTATTTTTTCATGATCCCACATTTTCGAACCCACATTTTCTCTTTAAAGTGGCGGTTATTCAACATGTAGTTTTTTCCACATACATACCTTTTCGTAACAACCGCCCATTTGATAACCACCTTGATGGAAGACGGTGTATAAAAGAATGATCATTCATTCTAACTGGCAATCACAAGATCTAACTCAAACTTTCTCATTTGGAATACACCATCAGTACGAGAGTGAATTGGGTTAGTAGCGTGTGCCCAATATTTCCTTGTATTTTTTAGGTTTTTTAGATGAACGAGAACAAGAACAATGGCTGGAGGTTTGTCTATAAACAATCATGGCTTCTGCGTATGAATTATTTTGTCTAACAGGTCCTCCAGTAGTCGAGGCGTCTCGAAATTCCTTCCAAGTGCCAACAGCAATCTACCTTTGCCCATACCTCATTTGCTGGGATGTAATTCATACTCCTCATCGACAAGAAGTTACGGGAGTTCCGCTTCCTGATGAGCAGGTGGGGGTCTGATGGCCGCCCGGTGGGTGTCCCAATCATGTCCCATGACTTCCTCAAGTTCTCCAGCAAGTTCGGCGCCTTCCAGGGAACACCCAGCCGCAGCTGAGTCAATCCTTATCTCCGAGGCTCCTGCACATCAATGACTAGTTCATTAGGCCACATTAGAGTCCTAGGATTTAAAGTTTTTGTTCATAAAATCAAAAATAAAAATAGCATTCATATAGTTTGCATCATAGAATTAATCTATGTTTAATTCTCATGCTATAGCATTCATGTCATATGGTTAGGAATTGATTTCACAACATTCCATATAGTTAATTCATTATATCATACAATGATGCATGACATTTAGGACTTTATGTTAGTTCATCATTGCATGTTAGCTTGGTGCATGTAATCATGGCATTTATTGAGTCGTGTCCTTGTTGCATTTACGGAGTTCATCTCATACACAAGGAAAAACAGAAAGAACCAATTGACTTTTCATCTTAGATATCACACATAGCTTAGGTCATGCTTTACTATTATTCATCAACTCTTCATTAGTAAAATGCATTCGTCATTGCATGTTTGTTTCCAAAATCTAAGCTTCTAGAACCCGTCTCAATGGAAAATCAATAGAGATCCATTTTCGCTCGCTCGTGTATTCCAAGTTCTTTAATCTTTCCATTAATTTATTATTGAATGTTTTATTGTTGATTGCACAGCTGCATTACCATCATGTTAGTGGCATAGGATTAAAAATGGATAAAGGCTGCATGAAAAAAAATTCAAAACAAAAAGAAAAGATATCGAAAAGGCCAACGTAACCAAATTCCTAAATCCATTGAATTTCTAGTTAACAAAAATAAATTGTACTCCCATATTTTATTGAGATTTCTAATCAATCCATAATTGATTAGCGACGGCTCCAAAAGGTAAGATAAATTATAAGATTGAATTAAGTATCAAGTTGCAATTAGTAGGATTTAGGAAAGTCCGTGCTTAGAACCGTGCTTAGAACCATGCTAAGTAATTCATTAGCTTTACCATAGTAGTTCACCTCCAAAAAGGTCGCGACAAACTTCACCTATATGAATATAAGAAGTGGTGCCACTTACACAAATGTCGAATGAACTTTTTTAAATGTTCATGTATGCATGAGGAACATAAGGCCGTAAAAGTGCTACGGCATAGTAAATCTCTAGCTGAATGTATGTAAATTCATTTGTGTGATAAATCGATTAATAAATGAAATTATGTTTCAAAATTTATCTACTATTGATTTCGTTAATGGAATTGATTATACTAATTGATTGTTCAAATTTTAACAAATACCTTCTTGTATGTATGAATTTACGTAAATTAGTACATATAATAAGCTAAGTCAGAGATTATTGAAATAATTTATTATCATGAAAAGATGTAATTGATGGATATGAAAAGAAGTGTCTGTTGACATGATGGTTGGTCATGAAAAGTGATGATGGTTAACTTTGAAATGTAGTGATATTAAGGAATACTTTCAAGAGATGTGTTAATCGATTATTTGTAAATAGAACTAAATTGGACATTGTTCATCACTACTTTTCATGATGATTGATTTTGAAAAGTAGTGATATTGATGATTACTTTCAAGAGATGTGTTGATTGATTATCTGTAAATAAAACTAATTCATACATTGTTCATCACAACTTTTAGTGATGGTTTTTTTGAAAAGTAGTGATATTGAGGAATACTTTCAAGAGATGTGTCAATTGATTATTTGTAAATAGGACTAAATCATACATTATTTGTCACAACTTTTTGTAATAATAAGAAGTCTCTCTACTTCACCATATTCTCTTTTCTTCTCTTTTCACACATAGTTTAACAACACATTTCAATTAAACATACAAGAGAGAAATTGAGTAATTGCTAAACTTGTTTCTCTATGACTTTGGTGTAGATCCTAGAGGTTTTGTTTGATATCCGGTAGTGAAATTCGGGGGGACAAATAATTCTTTAAAGATTGTAATCGTTATCATACGTCAAAATATCCAAAAACTACATACTAATGCTCTGTCTTCATCCGCAATCAAATTTTCCCAACAATCTCCTCTGACTTCATCATTGTTGTTCTCTTCCTCCTCCTCCTCATCATCGTCATTGTCACTTCGTCGCCACCGCTGTTGTCTTTGCCTTTGCCTTCCTAGTTCTTAACATTGTCATGCAATGAACCATAATATTGAGGCTGCGACAATTGCAAAACCTCATGCACATTGTTGTCTTTATCATCCACACGTCATCGTCCTCGTCACCCTCATTGTCGTCTTCACCGCCATTCTCTCCCTTCTCGTCGCCTTTGTTTTCCTTGTCACCATCATCTTGCTGGGAAGGGGGAAGTCTGAAAGTATCATATCTAAGGTTGATTAAACATTTTATAGAAGAAATCGTCAAAATCTCCAAGTATTAATATGCCAATAATCCTCAATTTGAACATCCAAAGGTAAGCACCTACCAAGAATTAGGGGGAAAAGAATACTATGAGCGAAATAACTTCTTCTTTTTTAATCATATTAGTGTTATAACTTATGTACGTTTTTTATTTCAGTGCAATTTTTTTTTTCGATCACTTGAATGCTATATATCTCTTTTATCAAGTACTTGCAAGCTATAACTACTTAAAAACGTTCACCTTAAGTGCCATGTCATGTCAAATTTTTGGCACTTGGATAATTTTTTTTAAAAAATTATGGTACTCAAGTAATCAATTGAAACTTATGATACTCAAATAGACATTCTTTAGAATATATGACACTCAAGTGATCAAATAAAAAGTAATGATACTTAAGTGAGTATCGTACGAAAGTTATGACACTTTAGTGTCCATATCCTAAGAATTGGCATAAAGATTTTCCTCACACCTTGTGACATCCCAATTTTCCTCAATTTTATTTTAAGTCAATTGAGTCGGGCAATTCATCTGTGCATGTAGTTCGTCTTTCTGAGTCGGCCACTCACGAGAGAACTGGTCTATTGAGTAAGTAATTAAGGGATTTTGATGCGTCAGACTTGGGGACTAATCACCCTCGGGTCGAATGTAAGAAAATTTCCCCCAAAAGCTACTCAGTGGATTAGGCGCGCTGAAATCGCACAAGATTGAATTTAATCGTAAAAATTGGGATTGAATTTAGAAGTTGGAAGCCCGATTATGTCACGCATCTTATTAGGATCATGGGATAATTTTTGTGGATTTTAATTGGATTCAGTTAGAAGAGAATTGATGGGAATTGAAGAAATTGGATGTACAAGATTTTAGGCCCCGGCGGAAAATGAAATTTGACCCATTGAAGAATGTTGTGGGAGAAGAGATAGTGGAAGATGACATGGGATGATGTCATGGTGGGCCATTTAGTTGGATTAAAAAAAGAGGAAAAAGAAAAAGAAATGCCCCCCTCCTTCTCTCTCCTCCCTCTCTTCTTCCTCTCTTCCGTGCGATTCCTCCATGGGCATTTTTCATCTTCTTCTTCCTCGGACGCCACCAGTAGCTCGACGCCCCGCTTTGTCCGCCCGTCGGACCACCGGCAGCTTTGCCCATCGCCGCTCCGCCTTGGCCGCACGCCCTCCGTCTTCCCCCTTTCCTCTTTCGTCGCCTCTCTCCTCGATCTTCATTGTGCGAAGACTAGAAAAATTTGCAGAGAAGAAGTTGGAGCAGCCATGGTCGGCCACCCGCTTGCACGCCGTCACCACCGCCGCCGTGTGTCCGCCCCGCGCCGCTCGCCGGCCCGCCGTTGCGCCGTCTTCGCCTCTTTGCTCCTCCTCAGCTCGCGTCGCGGTGTTGCATTAGCTCGTGCCAGAGCCGTTCGGCCACCTCCGGCCACCGTTCGGGTCCCTCCTTGGTCCGGTTCGACCCCTCAACCTTCCCCGATCCTTCCCCATCTCATCCAAGCTCCGGATCTACCCTTCCTCGACCTCAAATCGCAATGGACAGCAGCTGGAAAAAAATGGGTATGCAGCGGACGTTTGGCCCGTTTTGGCCGCCTTCCCGAGCCCGGATGCTCGGCCCGCTTTGAGGAAAGTTGTTCTCCTCGGCGTCCCCGTCGTTTTGGTCCGCTCGGCTCGCTAATCCGGTGAGTTTAACTCACTAAATCTTGATTAGAGTGTTAATGATGCCCTAAGTGTGCTTAGTTTAAATTAAGTAAGTTTATGTGGGTGGATTAGTGTAATAATTATAAATTGGATTAAGAGGTTGGTTTATGTTAAAGTGTGTTTAAATTAAAGGTTAAAAGAAGTTATTTAAAGTTAAGCCTTGATGTGACATAAAAAGGATTTTAGTTTTGAATTATTTAAGTGGTTCGAAATTTTGGAAAATATAATATTATTTTATAATCCGAAATTATTAAAATATTATTTAAAAAAAACGAAAAAATTATTTTTGACCCCGGTTGCTCAGAATTTCGTGCCGATCGCTGCTGTGTATTTGGATTTTGAAATTGATGGTTCGATATTATAAATTGAGTGTGGATTGCGAAAAATATGGATATTATTATTTAATTAATTTTCGGAATAAAATTAATTATTTATTAAAATTCAAAAATTTCGTCGGGACCCTAAACTCTCATAATTTCGTGCCGATCGCTGCTGTGTATTTAGAATTTGAATTTGATGATTGATTGTGGCAAATTGAGTGTTGATTATGATAAATATGGATTTTATTCATAAAATCCCAAGTGTTGGGTTTGGTATTGAATTTGGATTTTTAATGGTTAATATCGCAATTGGATTGTGTGAGTGAATTGTAAAGTATCCAGGGGTCGATTTTGAATTGTCGTGTGCTGGTTGAAAGGCTTGGTCGCAGTAGTGGCGAGACCGACTGGACCTTTATTTTTCTAGAAATGCTGTCGATAGAACGACGTGGCTTGGTCGCAGTAGTGGCGAGACCGACTGGACCTTTATTTTTCTAGAAATGCTATCGATAGAACGACGTGGCTTGGTCGCAGTAGTGGCGAGACCGACTGGACCTTTATTTTTCTAGAAATGCTGTCGATAGAACGACGTGGCTTGGTCGCAGTAGTGGCGAGACCGACTGGACCTTTATTTTTCTAGAAATGCTATCGATAGAACGACGTGGCTTGGTCGCAGTAGTGGCGAGACCGACTGGACCTTTATTTTTCTAGAAATGCCGTCGATAGAATGACGTGGCTTGGTCGCAGTAGTGGCGAGACTGACTGGACCTTTATTTTTCTAGAAATGCCGTTGATAGAATGACGTGGCTTGGTCGCAGTAGTGGCGAGACTGACTGGACCTTTATTTTTCTAGAAATGCCGTCGATAGAATGACGTGGCTTGGTCGCAGTAGTGGCGAGACTGACTGGACCTTTATTTTTCTAGAAATGCCGTCGATAGAATGACGTGGCTTGGTCGCAGTAGTGGCGAGACCGACTGGACCTTTAATCTTCTAGAAATGCCGTAATGTTAGTAGATAGCCGACCTGCAAGTAGGCTATACCCTTGTGCGGCAGTGAATAATAATTGGAATGCGTGCTAAGTGCGATCGCGATTTATATGAAAGTGATGGCGTTCCAATTGTTTGAATTATTATTACTACCTGAGATTGTGTGATACAAATTGTGCTAACCTGCAAGAAGGAATTGAGGCGAGGTAAGTTCTCTGTGTGATGTGGTTAGGCCACCCTTGGGCGTATTTTCTTTCTAATAGGGGTTTAGGGGGTTGAACTTGCTGAGACGTTGTCTCAGTGGTTATTGAATAACCATTTCAGGTCCCTGGTGGACGGAGCGGCCAGATAGCTTTGGTTGGCCTTGAGGAGTTGCAGAGGTGAAGTCATAAGGATTGGAGAGCGTGTCCAACTTGTAGATCGTAGGACAGTTCATTTTTAAGAGTCGGTCTTTTGTAGACCTTTGGCTGTAGGCCTTCGTCTGTAACTCCGTTGGTTTGTGTAAGTGATTGGTTGTGAAATTGTTTCCTGCTTTTCTATCCCGTATTTCATTGTCAGGGGTTTTATAATACGTTTCGCTTGCGCATTAATAAATGAATGGGTCGGCGACTTATCCTGGGACGTCGCATTTGAATGACCATGGTGGGATGTTGACGCGCTCAAGGTTCGGGGCGTGACACACCTAATCACCCTAAGAGTGCTTTCTTAAGTATCAATTGAACATAAATCCGTTAGAATCAAGGAACGTTCACATATTCGCATTTCATTCACTCAAAATTGGAACATAGAAACTCTTAAGCTTTGACCTGCTTCTTCATAACTTTCCCAAGACTTAGTCTAGCTAAGAAAAGAAGGAAAACTGGCTTTGGAGAAAAAAGTGAAATTCTGTGAGATTAGAGTACTGGTACAATTGTAGGAAATGGCGTCGCATTGGTGTGTAGCTTTCTGTGTTAGTCCTCACCAAAGGTCGCGGCTGGGGATGTTGCTTGCTTGATTGTTGGCCGGTATGATTCTGTTTTGGTGAGGGTGGCGCCTCCACCGTTGGACGCGTACGAGGGCTTGCAAGCCCTTGTGTGCGAGCACAAGGGTTGATGACCCTCACCGATACATCGACAAGGGTTGGCAGACAAAGCCTGATGGTCTTACCTTCATTTTCAAAAATAAAAATTTAGCTTGTTCACTTTTTAATTCTTCTACTCTTTTTCTTTTTTCTTTTCCTTTTTCTTTTTAATTTTTCTCCTTTTTCTACTATTTGACATTTTTTTGAAATTTAAAACTCCCGAAACTTGGTGACCACATAAATTAATGACCTTTTGAGAATAAGTGTTGACTTATAAATCACTCAATAAATGTTCACCTAACACATGTCGAACTTGAGATGTCACACAAAATCTGTTAAAATCAATCTAATTCGTTAGATTAAGAGTGAATGAATTTTGACCATCAGTGATGTTTAATTGATAGACTCACGTTTGGAATAATGATTATAAGATTGTGAATGTTACTATTTATTTGGAAAATTATGAAATATAAGGGTAATTACTCATTTAGAGGTTCCTTAAATTCATTAAACCTCAAGGAATGTTATGATCATTGTTGTTTCTAAGAGCAGAGAAAATTAAAATTACAATAAATTCATGTAGTTTACTATCTTTCATAGAAAGTTACGAGTGTTAAGAAATTCAGCCTCACTAGACTTTTTCGTAAAGTACTACATTTTGAAAGGTGATGACTAACTTGTGATTTACGGAGACTTATAGGAAAGTCACTATTATTGAGAAAAACTGCTAAGTATCCGTACCGTCACATAAGCCGATTTATTGTATTTTAACCATATTATTGGTTAAATTACAAAATTTTGACATTTTTAGGTTATGAACTCTATAGACAAATTACCGTTTAGCGAGGTAAATAAATAATTATAAGCAAGACCTCTTCAAATAAGTTATGAACCACAAAATTAAAGGACTACATATTTGTCTAACCGACCTTACAATGACCTCAGGAATATAATAGCTTCATACGGACCAGTCCATTTTCACTTTACAAGGGAACTTAGAAGCACCCGTTTATTGGAAGTCGCTTCTTGGTTCACTCAATGGTCACATCGTTAGTTATCCTTCCTCCATACATAGTCAATCTCGTTCAAGCGTCGGTCCAGCAAGCGATGCATTATTTACATTCAGAAATTTCGCTCTAAGGGTTGTGTTTACCCTTACGGGCTAGATTTAATATCAGCTTTTCCAAAATCAGCAGGAATTTTGAACAGAGAAAGGATATCGGCTGTTTAGTCGTCTCTTACCTCTTCTTCAGCTTTTTCCCGGTCACTCTCTTCCTCGTCGTCGTCGCTGCCGTCGCCGTTGCCGTCACCGTCATCCACAGTATGAACTGCTGGAGGCCCACGAGCCAACTACAGAACCCCATACCGTCCTCATCCTCATCATCCTTACCTTCATCCTCCTCCTTGTCCTCGCTTCCACTGTCGTCCTCGTAGTCCTCTTCCTCATTGTCATGTTCATCACTACTCCCTTTCTCGAAGTAGGCTTCTTCCTCATCGGCTTCTTCGTCGTCCTCAGAGTCCTTGCTTTCGTCATCACTAGAGTCAGCATACTCGCTTTCATCATAGTCGTCCATATCACCATTATCTTGCTGAGGAGAGGGAAGTTCAGACATATCATATGTAAGGTCGATTAAACATTTTAAAGAAGGAAACGTCAAAATCCCCAGATGCCATATGACAATATACCCTAGTTTGAACACCCAAAAGCAAGAACCTTGAAGAATCAATATAGAGTTTTCCTGACACTTAATCACCGGAAGAATGCTTTCTAAAGCATCAATCGAACATAAATCCTTTCAAATAAAGCAACATTCACGAATCACATATCTTAATTCCCTTGATATTGGAACAGAGCAACTCTTATCGTTTATGTAATTCTTCATGACTTTCCCAAGACTTCATCAAGTTAAGAAAAGGAGGTCTAGTTTTGGAGAAAATAGTGGACTTCTGCGAGAATCAATACTGGTACGATAGGAAATGGCCGTCAATTTGCGTTGTAGCTTTCTGTATTAGCCCTCAACGAAGGTGGTGGCTGGGGACGATGCTCGTGAGATTGTTGGCTGGTATGATTCCGTCTATGGTGATGGTGGCACCACCACGTTGTGACGCATAGGAGGGCTTGCAAGCCCTTTGTCAAGTGAAAAAAGAAAAAAAGAAAGGACATGAAGTTTCGTCATCAATTTTTAAGAGTAGAAATAGGCTCCATTCATTATAACAATTGTGATAGCACAGAACAAAAATCACAAACAGGAAGATGGAGAGTATAGATTTCCAGTCAGATGATGAGTGATGTAAGGTCCCTAACCTTACTACTGAAGTTGGCACAAACCTAGCATACAAAGCTTCCCAGTAAGATGGGAAATTTTAAGGAGATTGTCGTTGGTTACACATTTTTGAATTAGTTCGCTAGAATAGAGCAGAAAGAGAAAGCAAATAAAGCGAAGAAACAATGATGATCTATGAATAGAAAGAAAGCCTACCGTTTTCAACAGAGGATCCCCTGTTTCTGTTTCAGATTCCAATATTTCAGTTTCAGAGTCCAACTCTTTGATTGCTCCATTCAGAATCTTTTCTCTGTAAGACTTCCAAGTGATGAAAGAAAGATTTGAACCACCGCCGAGTAACTCCCCACAATGCTTTATTTTTATCCGGCATTCATTTGGTATTTTTGAGCTCGATGCATCGATGAACCTTTCCATTGACCCACAACTATAAACTTTCAACCGATGCAAAAACTCTAATTCGTTAATGCCCTCAATAACCTGTAGGTTCTTGCACCCTTCAATACTTAAATCATTCAAGTTCTTCAAGTTGGACAAACCGCTTAACCTTTTTAATGAAATGCACCCTTCAACAGAAAATTCTTCCAATGATTCCAACGTAGAAACAAATTGAATCTCCTGTAGCTCTGGGCACCTCGACAGCTGGAATTCTTGAAGCATCTTCAAAGAACTTGAGACAAGAGACAGTCTCCTCCCACCATAAGTCAACTCGGGAGCTTGTAGCTCCTCCGATAGACATATCAACCTCTCGAAAGATTTGCAGTCCTTAATATATAGCCTCCCCATCGATTTTAAGACACCGAGAAATTGAACTTCGACTAGTTTAGGGCAAGAAGACAACCCCACTTCTCTCAAGTTTCTCAAACTTGAAGTAATGGGCAATCTCTCGAGGATTTCACACTCTTTGACAATCAACCTTTCCAACTGAGAAAGCCCATCGAGTTGCATTTGTTTCACTCGAGTGCGATAGAGCTGCAAAAATGTCAAGTTTGATGGAAGTTGCTTGAGGGTTTGCAAGTCTAGTCCATCTAGAGTGAGTTCTTTCAGCAGAGAGAGGGAACCCAACTCTGTAGACGGTGCGTGGACATTTAAAAGGCACAACTCTAGATTTCTCAGCTTGGATAATCTCCCAATCCACCGCAAGTCACAAGGTTGAATTATATTTGATTTGCTCGTATATCCATAAACATCGGATAGGACCAGTTCAACTAGATTAGTAAGCATTGAGAGATTAGGGACAGTCTGCAACGATTTAGATACCAGCCGTAGAGTAGTCAAACTTTTAGGGAGCTTTGGCAACTCTTGGATTTCATGACATAAAGATAACTCCAGTGTTCGTAGGTGACGGAGCTTGCTCATTGTCCCTGGCATATTCGCAACTGGTGTCTCTGAGACATTGAGAGATGAAAGGCTTGTGAGTCCACCAATGGAATCAGGCAATCCTAAAATACTCGTGTACGATACATCCAGCTTTGTCAAAGAGTTTAATTCCCAAACTGATTCGGGGAGTTCACTCAATCTACCACAACCCCTAAGACAGAGGTGCTGAAGATTTTTCAGCTCTCCAATTTGTTCAGGCAATTTTCCAAGTGCCGAACATGACATAACACTCAAGTCAGTCAGCCACCTCAGTTTCCCAATAGAGCAATCAATTTCCACCAGAAGTGGAAATGAAGAAATAGTTAACTTCTCTAAAACTGAGTATTCCGAAAACGTTGGTGTCTTATATGTGGACCAAAAATTTTGAAGAGTGAGAACCTTCAATTTCCTTGCCCCCTAAAAAAGCCAACGAAACATCAGGACAGACAACTAGATGGCTGTGCAAGATATAAATATGGATTCAGGCTCCCAAATGTACCATTTGTCATTTAATCCATCAATTTTTCTCCTTCATGGAATGAGAAAATTAGACTAAGAGGAAAACTGGCATACCTTCATTAAGCTCCTGACCTTATCTTCTGTGAACCCCATGCCAAAAAGATTCATCACAACCACGTTTTCTAAATGCAAATGGGTTGCTTTAAAACGTGGATGAAATTTAGGTTTTGGAATTTCATACGGGTAATGTAAACTGATCCACCTCAACTTCGAAAGACAACCCGTAAAGTCGCCCTGGCAGGTCGCATGACGCAACCAAAGAAACAGTAGATGTGGGAACCGTTTAATGTGCTTTGGAGTGACAACTATAGGAGGTTGAATGTATAACCCCGATACCGAGAGTGCTTGAACACTTCCATTGGTCTGCCAATGACATTGAGGAGCAGCAGCAGAAATTTGTCAGTACCCCACAATTTCATTTGGTTGAAGAGAAAGAAGAATGAAACAGAATAGCAGCTCCTAGGTAATTCTCTATTCAAATTTGGTCATATTTACCTTTGTTGATCTTAATTCGCAAATGCAGTCATCTGTAACCCACAGTCTGGTGCGCTCTTTATTAGCAATTGCCCTTCCAAGATCTCTATATTGATCATGCATCCAAAAGCTGTCATCATCTAAAACCTTTATCATGCACCTGTTAATAAGGACATCAATAGCATACTCTGGGCTAAACCCACAATCTTTCCACACGTAGATTGGATTAATCTTATTCTCACTGATGAAAAAGCATGCAATATCAAGAAATATCTGCTGTTGATCTGTTTCTAAGGTATCATAGCTAATTCTTAGCTTTCCCATAACATCCCCATGAGGTGTTTTCCTCAGCTTCTCTAGCATCTCTTTCCAAATTTTTCTCTCTTTTTGAAAAAGCAATGAACCTATTGCTTGAAGTGCCAAAGGTAGTCCAGCCATAGTAGAGACAATGTTCTTCGAAAGAGTGTAGTAATCAGCTGGAGGAGAGTTGTTATCGAAGGCATGCCTACTAAAGAGTTGAAGTGCATCCTTGTTGTGCAACCCCTCCATTTCATAAGTCACAATTTCATATTTAAATCCCCTAATTTTGAAAACTCTTTTATCCCTAGTGGTAATAAGTATAATGGTACCTGGATACAAAGAATTCATTCCGATTAATTCTTGGATTTGGTAGGCCTCATCGACATCATCTAAAACAATTAGAACCTTCTTGTTGCAAATTCTTTCTCCAATCCTATAGATCCCATGATCAATGTCGCTGATGTTGCAAGCCACTCTAGAATTAGAGATAGTAGATAATAATTGTTCTTGCAGCTTGAGTAGGCCCTTGGTTTTTGCCGTCTCACGTACGTCAAAAAGAAAGCTACAGTTTTTCCCAAAGCGAGGACACAGTTGATTGAAAATTAATTTGGCAAGTGTTGTTTTCCCTATGCCGCCCATCCCGTAAATTCCAATAAGCCGCACACCACCAGAGTCAATGTTTAATAAATTATTTATGGCTGCTATTCGATCTTCCATTCCGACTAAATCTTTGGTCACTTTTCTTTGTCTTGTCTGGAGCCTATTCACAACCTCTTCAACAACCGACTTGCTTAGATCCCCATCGCTGCCACAAAATTGAACAGTTATTGAGAAAAGTTAACAAATTCATTTACTTACATGTTGATCAACCATTTCTAAGTAATCGGGTGGGAACGTGAGGTCAAAACTTTTTTTGGAGGGAATCAATATATCATCATGTAATCGCCAGCTAAGTTCAATATGATTATCTTAAATAAATCCAAACATCGCCTAGTCAATTCCCATGTAATAAACTTTGATCTTATGAATGAATAACATAATCAGAATATATTGCTACGTTACAAGATCCAAAAAAGAAAAGATGTACGTAAATAAGTGCTTCTTATTTTAATATATAACAAGTCTTCGTCATTTGGTATGACGCTCGAAGTGTCATAACTTTTTTCTTCACCACTTTGACGCTCGAAGTGTCATAACTTTTTTCTTTTGTCGTGGAAAAAACTTTATAAATGCAACTGCATTCAGTTCCATATTTAAGTTCTTTGGCACACATTAGGAATCTTAATACATACATGGCTCGAGTTAGTGTAAAAATGATTACTAAATTTTTATACAATGAAAATTAGGTCAAAAACGAAATCATAATGATTTTATTAGGTCAAAAAAAATTGTATATCTCAAGATATAAAAAATTAAAAAAAAAAACAGAATTTGAGATTTTTTATTTCAAATTTGGGAAATTGGAGTTGGAATATAGTTAATGAATTTTAATTAGATCTACCTTTCAATTGTAAAAAAATGACTTTCACATTCATAGCTAAATGGTTACCCCAAATAATTGTCCGAGTCCAAACCGCTGATGCCACCAACTGTTTTGAGCGCTCGCCGCCATGTATCTGCATCCTCAGAGTTGAAATTCTTTTTCTTATCCTTCACCATTTGCTCCAAATTCTGAATCTGATTTTCGTACGAGGGGATTCTCAACTTCACATCATCAGGTTTCACATTATAAAAGATGGGCAATATCATCTTCTTATTCTCATCTTCCCCAGAATTGGAGATGTTCTCCACCATCTTCGCAAGCTCACAAAGGCACCAATAACTCGAAGCATAGCTTGGGGATAAGATGGGTATGTAGAGTCTAGAGTCATTGATCGCCCGCAAAAGTTCACCATCAATTCTTTCACCCAGTCGAATCTCTTCGTAATCGATGAAAACACGAATCCCAGCATCAAACAAGTCGCGATAGAGGACGTTGGCAAATCCACGACGAGTGTCAGGTCCTCTAAAACTTATGAATACCTGGTACTCCCTTCCTAATGAATTGCTGGTGCTTGTTCTCATGTCTGATATCACCATAGGAGCTCACTTCGCACCCCACGAAGCCACCCATCACCTATGAAGTCCGTGCTTCCACATCATGTCCGACACATGTCGGAGCGTGTCGGACACGTCGACACGCTCGGACACAGTCGGACACGCAGTCAATGCGTGTCATATTTTCCGACACATGGTCAACTTTTGCTCGACATGCGTGTTCGGAAGACATGGAGGGTGGAGGCGAGGGCGATGGAGCAAAGATGAGGCTGCAAGAGACGACAAGCCCGCAACGGCGAGAGACAGCCAGAGAAAGAGCATAGATTGGGGCAAGGGGCGCCACTGTGATGCTGTGATGGATCGGCGATGAGGTTGTAGCTGCAAGGGAGAAAGGGCCGAAGGCGAGGCGGTAAACAATTGTGATGAGGACTGAGAGCAAGCAGAGATCGAGAGGAAGAGGAGAGGAAGGCGGTCATGCGGTGAGGAGGAGATGAGAAGGATCAAGAGGAAGAGGAGAGGAAGGGAGTCGTGCGGCGGCGAGTGGCGAGAAAGGGGGTCATGTGGCGAGGAAGAGGAGGAGGAGAAGGATCGAGAGGAAGAGGAGAGGAAGGGTCATGCGGTGAGTGGTAAGGAGGAGGAGGTAGTTGAGCTAGGGTTTTTGATAAGAAACTCAAAAATAATATTAAAAAAATGGGGACTCTAATGGACCATCAGTGCTGGCGCGACTTTTGGGGGAGGGGTTGTGATGGGGACAACCTGTCTGTAAGGTGGTGAGGAGGGAAAGAAAAATAAATTTGAGAGTGGGGGAAATAGACGAGGGAAAGAAGAGAGTGGGGTGGACCCAGTGAGAGTGATGGCGCGACTTTTGGGGGAGGGGTTGTGATGGGGACAACCTGTCTGTAAGGTGGTGAGGAGGGAAAGAAAAATAAATTTGAGAGTGGGGGAAATAGACGAGGGAAAGAAGAGAGTGGGGTGGACCCGGTGAGGATTTTTTTTAATTAGAAAAATAAATAAATGAGATTAAAAGTAATTTTTAAAATTAAAAGTATTGAATTTAAATTAAATTAATAAAAAATAAAAATATTCATTTAATATATGATATATCCCAACGTGTTGTAATTCTTTATTTTTAAAAAATGATGTCGGTGCTACTTAGCCCCTCACTCAATCTCTCTCTCTTTAAGGCACTCTTGAGATACTTTTCTGTCTAGCAAATCGTGTCGGCTGTAGGCAATTTCGCAAAAAGCCGAAGATGTTTTGCAGATCTCGATGTAAGCCCGTGACTTTAATATTTGACGTCACGACGAAGACTTTCTAAGACTTAACGAGGACCGTTGACTATAAAATTAATTTTACAAAGACTCGAGATATGAGCCAATTACCAATCGATTTGGAAAATTAAAATTGACTTAGTTGACCAAAAGGTTCTAAGAGTTTCGGTGTACTCAAATCTAATTTGGAGTCCATAAGATCGGTTCAGACCTTAACAACAATTGCTAATACATAATTTCCAACCTAAAGAGAAGTGGCCTTATTAAAAAAAAATTGAAAAACATGTTTCCAAATAATGAACAATAAATGTTATGGCCACGCCAAAGATGATTAGTAGACTAATCTTGTTAATAAGCGTTCTATTGATGCTTGTTAGCTATATTTAATGAAACAAATATTCACATTCTCAATGCACTGATTGTGTGCAAAATAAGGTAGTGCTTTCGAAATAACAAAATTTTAATCAGTACTCACGGAGCACTAGTTGAACATAATGCTTATTTAAAAATACTACATTTCGCATATTTGAATAGGACTCCATTTGCCATAAAAGACGCGTATGGGCAACTTCCCAGCAAGTGCAGCGTCCACTTTACAGTCACATCCATTTTACAAGATCACATGGAGTTCCTTATTTTTTGTGCTTTTCACATGGCTCTGTCTATGTAAAAAATTCTGAGTCAATAAAGTTATCGATTTAAAAATGGAATTGATATCCTAAAAAAATCTCAAAGTGGCGCATACGATTAACATATTTCAAATTAATTTTTTTAACTATAAAAAATTACAAACTAATACACATTTAATAAATTTACCCTACACCAATATATTTGTGACAAATTGATCCTCTATTAGTTTCCGTTAAATTTTACCATCAAATTATTGAGTTAGATGACATGTGATAGTTGATTAGTGTATCAATTTGAGATTTTACTTTATGTTTGTCACAGTTGTACCATTTTTAAGATTTTTTTTTTGTATTAATACAATCTAATGCAAGGTACTATTAGTTTTGAGTTTTTGGCGGTTTAGTTTGAAGTAAATATATTATAATTATACCAATTTATGATTTTTTATGATCATTTAGGGTAGATTTGTTATAAATATATCAATTTAAGATTTTTCATAGTGAAAAATTAATTTAAAATAAATTTATTTTAGGTGTATCAATTTGAAATTTTTCAAGATATTAAAACTTAAAAATAAATTGGAGGGATATTATCATTACAAAATCACATGGAGTTTTTTCTTCTTCGTGCTTTTCAGTAGATTTTTCATTATTCTTTTCTCTCTCCTATGTATTTCTTATATTTATTTTTTTCTTTGCTCTATCTCTCACTTGTCATTTTTTTTCCTCCCCTCTGCACACACGCCAGACTAGCGAAAAGAGGGAGACCCATTTTGGCACTTTTGTCTTTATCCCCCTTTTTTTTTTTTTTTTTACTTTTCTTTGCTTTTTTCTCTTTGTTTCTCTCCTCTCTCTCCAGTCTCCTCATGTTGTCAGACTAGCAAGAGATAGACTCGACCTTTTGCACTTTGTGGATCGAGAGACAACAGACATACCCTTTCTATTTAAAAAAAAAAAAAAATGTTTCCCCACCGTCCATTGTTTATCTTTTGGGTTAATATCCTAAAAAACCCTAAACTGGTACACATGTGATAAATTTACCCCAAACTATTTTTTTGACCATAAAAAACTCCAAACTGATACATCCGTGACAAATTTACCCCGACTGACTATAAAATACTATAAAGTGGTACATTTATGACAAATTTACCCAAAACTAATTTATTCAACCACAAAAAACCTCAAACTACTAAATTTGTGACAATTATACCCTGCAGTAAATTGGATTAATACCACGAAAAAATCTTAAAAATTGTAAACTGTGACAAACAGAGTGTAAAATCCCAAATCGATATACCAATTAACTGTCACGTGTCATTTGACTTAATTAAAATTTAACGAAAACTAACAGAGGGTAAATTTGTCACAAGTGTACCAGTTTATGGTAAATTTATCAAAAATATACTAGTTTTGGGTTTTTGGTTGTAAAAAAAATAGTTTGAGGTAAATTTGTCACAAGTGTACCAGTTTGGGTTTTTTCAGGGTAATAACCCTTATCTTTTCATTTCACGCTAAGGGCGCGTTTGGTAACGTATTTGTTCAAAAATTGTTCAGTTGTTCCAATGAATAGAAATAGAAAAAACTATTTTTGCTCCGAGGAACAATTTTTGAACAGAAGAAGGCGTTTGGTAAACTTGTTCTGGAAATAAAAAATGAACAGAAACACGTTTGGTAAATTTGTATTCTTTTTTTGTTTCTTTTAATTTTTAATATTTTTATTTTATTTTTCTTTTCTTTCTTTTCTTTCTTTCTTTTTTCTTTTTTTTCTTCTTTTGGTCGGCAGCATCACCTAGCTCGCCTAGATCCAACAAGCCCGAGCTTGCCCAGCCTTGCCCCACGTCGGCGAGGCTCAGCCTCACCGGTGACCGGCCAAAGAAAAAAGAAAAAAAAAGAAGAAAAAAAAAGAGAAGAAAAAGAGAGGAGAGAGAAAATTTGTTCTTAAAAATTGTTCTAGAAACAAGAAATGTGTTTTTCTTGTTTCTCGTTTCTGTTCTAAATGTGTTCCTGGGAACAAAAAAATGGATTTGAAACACAAACGCAAACAAACGCGTTTATGTTTTTTTTTGTTCTCTAGAACAAAAAAATAGAAAATTTGTTCATTAAAAAAATGTTAGGGCAAACGTTTCTGTTCAAAAATTGTTCCGGGGAACAGAAATTAAAAAAAAAAAATATTTTTGTTCCAGGGAACAATTTTTGAATAAAAGAACGAGTTTGGTAAGTGTTAAAAAAAACTATTCTTGAAATAAAAAAAAAAGAACAGAAACACGTTTGGTAACTGCAGTCAATTTCTGTTCCTAGAATAGAAAAAGAACAGAGACACGTTTGGTAAACTGTACAAAATTTCTGTTTTAATTTTTTTAAAATGTTTTTTAAATAAAATTTAAACTTGATATTGAATTCTCATTCTCATGAAATGCTCATTAATTTTATTTTGTTCATGGTGAGTGAAGACAAACATTTTGAACATGATCATATGGCGGACTTTGTAGAAATGTATCAAATTTTTTTCAAGTACTTTTTTTACTTTTTATTTTTATAACATATGAACTTGATAGTGAATTCTCATTCTCATGAAATGACAGTGAGGGCGGTGATCAAGGTGGTGAGGGCGCAGACGAGCCTGGCGCTCAAGGAGGCCAAGGAGCTGATCGAGGGGCTGCCGAAGAAGTTCAAGGAGGGGGTGTCCAAGGACGAGGCGGAGGACACGAAGAAGCAGCTCGAGGAGGCCGGTGCGAAGGTCGCCATTGTTTAGGGAAGGACCCAATTCAAGGCGATTGATACAGTGCTGATAAGAAGTGATGGTCTTTTAGGGTTTAAATCGAAGTGTGATTTGGTGAGAGGGTTTAGTGTAGTTATAGTGGGAAGGAAATGGTTGTTCATGGGGGGCCTGAGCTGATGTTGTATTTGCATTTGTAATGAGGAATTTGACTTGTGTGAATCTCCAAATTCTTTTCTTGTTTCTCTGTTCGTTTCAATCGATCTTTTTGGGCTTCTTTTTGTTTGGGATTTCTTTCGATGCAATACACAAGACAACAACATTTGATTTGACAAAATTGCAGAGGAATTGATCAATCAAAAATCACAGCAAATGAAGTTCAGGATTCAAGTGCCAACAGCCATACACGAATGACACGTGATTTGGAAACTTAGATACATCCTCGATTCATGGCCCAAAGTCTCCAGCCGAGAATCAACGACCAATCTATTAACATGATAAATTTGGTCATCCACGAAATGGAAATCAATCAGTCGTCGACAGGGTCCTGAGGAGCTTCATCTGTGGGCCTCTTGATGGTTATGACAGGGCACTCAGCATTCTTCACGCAAAATTCACTGACGGTGCCGACAAATACCCTGTGATGTTATGTGCATGACAAGATCAGGCAATGAGGTGTTTCCAGAAATATGCATGACATTAGCTAACTCTAAACACGATAGAGATGTATGGACATGCGAGATGTGACAACTAGTAAGAGAACTTCCACTCAGCCAGCAAGTCAATGATGAGGTCATGAGAGGAAGATCAAGCTGTCTTGAAGCCTATGGGGACTCCACAGGGGCATGCTCTTGATTTATGAGATGTTCAGCTGAAAGCAGAATCCAGAAAAGAACTCAATATACCTTTGGAAAAGGCCAAGACCCCTGCTTCCCACAAGAAGTAAATCAGGCCTAACTCGCTTCACCTCATGACATATGACCTCTTTTGGATCTCCTTTCTTGATCCATTCTTCACATTGTACCTAACATGAACACATCATAAGGAAATGGCGAATATTATTGTTGGCAATGTTTATTCAGGAAAAAGAGAGGAGAAAAATCTCCAAAACTCCGATTTCATGACATCTGTTGACAAAGCACTCCAGTAGATGAATTCCTCTCGCCTTGTCCCTCTGTTTCAAGCTCTTAAAATCGTCCGGAGATGCATATACACTATCCATGTCATCAAAACCTATGGCAAAGGCAAAGTGAGAGGCCATATATCAGTGAGGATGCAGGATTTCCCCAAACAATTCGCCTGGGCAACAAGAATTGCTGAATCAAAAGGCACGACTGACTTATTGCCGTACATATATAAATGCCACACCCAGAGTCTAACAAGCAAAACCCCACATTGATCTTTCTATGAAGTACTTCTTATGGAAATGATTACAAAACCTGTTGGTTGGGAATGATCTCATTTATCTAATAGCTCAGCATTCTAAAGGCAGATAATACTCTCCAAAACCAATATGCAAGAGTTCTGAGCCTGGACACCCGGTCCAACTTCACTCTCAGAGAACATATGTGTTCAAATGTTTCAAGGGCTTTCCCTTTGAGGCCTAGAATTAATAACTCAAGTTTCACATTCTGTAAATTAAAATTGCAGAGCTAAATACAACGGCTCATGCCTCAAGTCTCTTTCTTCTTTTTACAGAATAAGAGATGGGAGAGACACAAACAGATGACTATGCACTTCTACCGTGTTTTTGGTCACAACATGACACATATCACAATAAATCAGTCAGAGCATTCCATCAAAATCCAGAGAAGGATGAAGTGCCATGTACAACATGCCGCATCTCTCTCATTCAGCATGGGCTTCTTCCTAAACACCTGTTGACACCTATTTTTAGCAAATCTAGGAAAATAAGGAAAATAAAAAATTGCATTGGAATAAATAAAAGGAAAAAATGAAAATGGGGGAAATTGATTTGATTGAAGTATGCAAGGAAATATAGAATTTTGATGGATGTCCAGATTTTGTTAAATGCAGCAACAATTTTAAAATCAGGTGAACAAATGGCAATGATTTTGATAAAATGGAAGGAATCGATGCAAAATCGAGCTGATTGCGAAATCATACTCCGATTTGCATCCGTGATTTAATGCAACAGAAGATGGAAGTTTAAAATTTTCCATAGAAAGCGGCTGATCGAAACCACTATAAAAGGGGTTGACCTGTACAGTTTATGGAGAGAAAAAATTTTGAGAGAGAATCCGCTAAAAAAATTCGTGCAAGAGGGGATTCGGAGGAGAGATTGAGAGGAAAAAAAAGGTTTCGGAGAAAAAAAAATTCGTGAAAGAATCGTGCAAAAAAAGAAAAAAAAGGAGAAGCCTCGTCCATCTCCGGTCAACAAAAGGGGTCATTTCCCTTCTTCTCTGACAGGCTGCCAAGGAAAAAGGGAAAAGTCAGCAAAGCTACAGTGAGGGAGACGTAAAGGGGACGTGCGAATAGAGAGCGAGAAAAGAGAGCAGAGGAGAGAAAAAAAAAAGTAAAAAGAAGAGTTTACTGTTTCTCTTCTTCGTTGAGCCCCTCGCCAATCCTCAACGACGCCGGAGCTCCGAAGCTTGCTGCTCCCGACCTCGCCTTCCACCACGCGCCGCTCCTCCGCACCGCCACGTTGCACCACCGGTCTCGCCGCTCCGTCCACCTTTCAACCCGACGCCCGAAACCTGCACTACTCCCGCGCCAACGCGACACCAGCCGCCTCCGCGACCCGCTTGCCTCTGCCCAACACTCAGCCGCGGCCACGCTGCTGCCCCTGCCGCGACCCGACGCCACCGGAGCTCTCTCCCGCTGCCGCTCGCCTCTGCCCAACACTCAGCCGCGGCCACGCTGCTGCCCCTGCCGCGACCCGACGCCACCGGAGCTCTCTCCCGCCGCCGCTCGCCGTCGCCCCGCTTCGCCGGAGTCCCTCGCCGGTAGGAGTTCGCGACCCGAAGCCCTCACCATCGATCCGAGCCACCCCCGATCGAACCCCACGGCTGCAAGTCCTGTTTTTTTTTTTTAAAATCAAATTAGGTAGATTTACATTATTTTATTATGCAGATTTATTTTATCTATATTTTATTTATTTCTTGTTTCCTTTAGCTAAAATGTTTCCCTATGCATATTTAGAAATTATGACATGCCACGTGATTCGCAACCGCACCTGAATTTTTTATTTCATCTATAAGGCTTTAGATGAAATAATTAATTAAGCGGGAATAAAATTGATATTTTGATCTTTAAGGCTTAAGATCAATTTATTGATTTTACTAGCGAAACATTGTCTCTCGATCTGAATAATGTATGATATCTTTGGTTTGGTTTGTCTTGATTGCTTTGTTTATTTTGAAATATGTTTGAATTAGAATATTGCATGATTTAGGGTTATCTTGCATGTTCAGGATAGGAGTTTTATTATTTCGAAATTTTAAAAAAAATAAAAATAAAAATTAAATATAAAAAAAATCAAATCAATCAAATTTAGGTTGCTAGATTTCAAATTGAGTTGCATGTTTAATTATTTGGCAATTATAAATTTCGAAAATTAATAAAACAATAAAAATCATCATACACTTGTCATGTAGAATTAGTGCATATTTTGTACGTCATTGCATATTAGGGTTAAATTGCACTTAGTTTAATTCTAGATAATATCTTTCTTAATTTATTTAAGATATTTTGCATTTTAGGATTATCTAGGTTAAGATAATATTTTAGTTTAAATTAGGATTTGGCTTAATCTAATTCCTAATGCAAATTAAATAGAATCTTAATCTAGTTAAATTAATTTTTTACAATTTTCCTAATTCCGAATTTTCATGAAAAAATAAAAAAAAATGTCTTAGAATAAATTAGTTCTATAGATTGCATTTTTAGGAAAAACAAAAAATATCATTGCGTATCATTAAAAGTAGATTCATGAAATGCATGTCATTTATATATTGTTATTAGGTCCATTTAATTAGAAATTGCATGACATTAGAATTAGGTCATTTAGTTAATACTGCATTGCATATTGCATGATTTTATTTAAGTGAAAACAAAAAGAAATTGCTTGTTAATTAGAAACCATATACAGGGTTGTTGATGTGGTTTTTTAACTTAACATTGCAGATGCTTTCGTTGCTTTGAGGTAAGTTTTTGTAATTTATTTATTGTTTACCTTGGTGTTAAATTGGTGGATTGCGCACCCGCATGATCACTTCACATGTTAGGAAAATAGATTAAAAATCAATTTAAGCTGCTTGCAAAAAAACATTTTTTGAAAATAAAAGATAAAGGTACCGAAAGGGCATTAGAGAAATCTAGTGTAACCAAGTCCCCGTACCCATAATCTCTGGTTCGTAGGAGTAAAGTGAAACTCCCTTTACTTTACTTGGGTTTCTAATCGACCCACCAAAAAATAGATTAGTGGCGACTCCTGATTAAAAAATCAATTGCATGTTAAGAACCTGAACTTAAGTCGCGAATTGGTATGGGCTTGGGAGAGCCCGAATTAAGTCTAGGCTTAATAATCCATTAGCCAAATTTTAGGTAGTTCACACCTGAAAAAAATTGGTCGCGACAACACCAAAATCCCACCCCTCCATTCGGGAACTTCTTTAAGTAAGAGAGTAGCTTTGATGACAAGCAGTGACAACAGATTTGAAGATCCAGGTCATCCCTCTCCCTTCCTGCAACTCATCCTCTCCAGGCTATTCAAACACAAGGCTTGGCTAATTAAAGAAGAGGCGTATTCTCAAGCACCTCAACTTCTTTTTGTGCAGGGGAAAGAGAGAAGATCAATCGCCATTGCTGATTTACTACGACAACAGAACTAGAACAAGATTTTCAAGCGGCTGCAAAATATCCGAGGTCTGCAGTTGCCGAAACTCGGACTAGGCAAAGGGGAGAGTACCTAAATTACCATATACAACATGCGTAGCATATTTAGTCCTCTTCCATTTCCCGAGTTCTTTTACAACACTGCCTAGTTCTAATCGATTTGATCATTCTCAAACTCTTCTCCACATCTTCCTGCCATCCACAGCATCGATTTTCCACCGATCACACCGCCAACGATAGGTACGCCAAAAACCTCTCAATGCACACAACAACCGAGAGAGAGAGAGAGAGAGAGAGAGAGAGAGAGAGAGAGAGAGAGAGAGCATCCACATTTAGTTCTCACACAAAACTAATCAACCAACAGGCCACGGATTCGGTTATCGTCGGACGGTGAAAACCGCGCAAATATCTATTCCTAACGCGAATGCGACACGGAAACCGACCGTACATCGATACTAACAGGAATGCTCGGCGCCTATCGACGAAACTAACACCGATCACATCTCCTCCGATCGAACCAAAACAAGAAGCGCAAATGCAAAAGCTAGAGAGAGAGAGAGAGAGAGAGAGAGAGAGAGAGAGAGAGAGAGAGAGAGAGGACCGTCTTTGTCGGGGGCCTGGACGTGGAGGAAGAGGAGCTTGAAGCTGGAGGTGTTGGAGCGGACGATCTTCTGGAGAGTCCACTCGAACGCTCCCCGACTGCTTATCGACGCGTGCGGGTACCCCTTGATCGTCGATTCGTTCACTCCCATCATCACCCTCGTCGGCTCCCCCTCCATCTCTCTCTTTCCAGTCGGAGAGTCAGCGAAGTGGGGAGTCGCCAGAGAGTCAACCGAGGGGGAAGCGCCGGAGAGTCAGCCGGTGGTGAACGGAGAAGGGCACGAACACGAACGAACGGAGAAGGGCACGAACGTAGGGAGAAGTGTTTCTTTTTTGTTCTTTTTAGCCCGTGAAGAAGTGTTTCTGAAACGGAGAAGTAAGTTTTTTTTTTTTTCTTGTTCCAATTTTATTCCAAAAAAAAAAAACAGTTTTTGAACAGAAATGCACTTTTTTTTGTTCTCAAAAACAAAAAAACAAAAAATCTGTTCTTAAAAAAAAAAAGAAAGAGAACGAAAACATGCACGCCCTAAGAAACAGCCCCTAAATTGGCCTTCACCAAAAGCCATCCCAAGGAGCCCGAAGTCGAGGCCGGAACGTCCCCTACCATGGACGCATGCACTTGCCGGGCCTCTACCAGTCGCTAGACCGATTCCATTGGCGTGGAGCCAATGGTCGCCGCGGCCAGCCCTTCTCTTCGCTAGTCAAGACAGGAAAACAAAACCCTCTCACTATCGCATTTTGTCGAGCACGTAATGTACAAGGACTGAGGGGAAAGGAATCAAGACAACCGAGGTCAGACTCGCGCCTAGACTCATAACGCTCAACAAGCAACGTCCAACAATCGCAGCACACACATGAATGGGATCGAAAACTCGCACAAAACAGACAAAACATCCCGGTTCGGCGCACTTGAAATAGGACACAAAAACAGGGGAGGTTCAGCCAAAAGTCCCTACCCAGCTCGCGGTATTAGACGGCGTACGAGCTCGAAGATCAGGCTACGTTCATCCACCTCGAGCGCCTCTGAGCCGAGATCCTCAAGAAACCGACCCTGAGTCGGCTCAACCAACTGGAAAAATAGAAACACAACCTATTGCAGGCTCGGTTCGGGAAGTGGAGTAACGCTGGCGAGTCATCGGTGTCCCTGGAGGCTTGCTCTCGTTCTCTCTGTCTCTCAGAATTCGCTCTCAACCTCCCAGATTTCTCCCTCGCTCACAGATCTCACTCTCTTCCTTCCCTCTCAGCTTGGCTCACTCTCAGACCTCCCCCGATGTCTCTCAGGGGAAGTTGTCGAGCTCGCTCCTCTGATCTCTCTCTTCGTGTGTGTGTTCATTGGCCTCCCCCCGACGCCCTATTTATAGGCGAGGAGGCCGGTCAGCGGAGGTGCTCGGACCACCGGTCCTTGGCGCTCCCAGTGGCCTCCCCCAGCCGAACTGGCGTCCCATCAATTGAGGCAACTCTAGCTAGGCCGCCTCCTCTACCGCATTGAAGACGCGTCCCTTCTGCCCGCACCGCTCCAAATGCGTCGCCGTTCTCCTCTTCTGTCTGGCCTCACAAGCATGTGTTGCAGAGGTGATGTGAGATGGATGAGGAAAGAAGAAGGAAAGAGGGAGGAAGGAGAGAAGCACGCGGGCCGGGCTGGGAAAAGAAAAGGGCCAAATGGGCTTGGCTTGTGCAAAGGAAGGAGGAGAGGGGGCTAGGCCGTGCCCAACCTCGAGCCCGCTTCTGCTTCTTTTTTTTTTTTTAATTCTATTTATCCGAAGTAAGGTCAGTACAAGGAAAATAAAAATAGAAAATAAAAATTAAGACCTAAGTGATGCAAAAATATTTTTTTGTTAGGGCCAAATCGATTCCTAATTTTCTTAAGCAATTTAATTCTTAAATATTTAATCAAAATTTAGATGTCAATACCGCTTTAAAGCAATTCCTCACAAATCTCAAAAGTCATATTCCCACTCTTTTGATGGGACTGAAAGGCTAAATTTAGTTTGATGTACACAAATTAATTTACAATATCATATGACCATAGTTCTCAAAAATTAAAAGATGGGTTGTTCATCTCGTTTCAGAGTTTTTTTTTTTTTTTACGATTTTCACTTAAAGAAATGTACATTGACACGTATCTCTCCATAAAAATGAGACAAGTTTGAAGCACCACAACGTGTAACTAGTAAGATTTGTAAATACCCTTCTTGCCACATGTTGAAGACATCATTTACATTGTCACTATACATCGAGATGGAGGTGGAGCATATATATTAGATTTCACAGGCTAGTATAGTTGATTGTTAGAGGTATATGCCATGTCAAGGTGTAGTACTAGAGTTGATCTTTCACATGCTGTTGGTAATTTATATGATGAGCCTATTATACATAGAATGGGTCCTGCAATAATCCGTTGGGATGATAGGGAAAGCAGTTCACGTAGTGTGGTAGTAATTTGGTAAGTAGACCCAAGTCAAGCAGGCAACCTAGAGCGTGGTGGATTCGTAAGCTGTCATTTGTTACTCTTGTGATTTGTGATACGAGTTGGAAGGTTTTGTTACGAGACACGGTAATTTCATGATGACTGAAGCCAAAAATAGTGATGGAGAAAGGGGAAGAGGTAGTGTGGCCAACACTAAATGACATGGCATAGGTGATGACATGAAATGTACATGAATGATATGACATATGATAGGATACGATTACGTGGCCGAATGACACAACTTAAGCGGCCCAGGGAAGGCGTTGGGAGATCACAACTGATGGATTTTTCTTTATGTTGATGGGCCTAAGTTAGCCCGTCTGCCCATGTTGGGCCCAAAGGCCCGGCCTGTGAGTTAAGGGTCCATGGAGGAAGTTATTAAAGATAAGGGAAAATCTTAGGGGTGGTTAATCGATAAGAAGTTACGTATTTTCAAAAGAGGGTTTACGTTCTCTCTGAAGGTTACGTTCTTCTCACCGTTTTCTCCCTAAGCAAAGAACAGGATTATCCTCTAAATAATAGTGTGGATTCTTCCTCTTATCGCAACATCGGTGTTTAGTCTGTGGAAATAAGGTACGTTCAATTCTATAACGTGCTTTCTGATTGATGATACATGAGTTTTTCCAGGGCTTGCTTCCACTTCGTTGTTTATCTTAGGATTCGATTCTGTGTCGAATCACTGTTTTGGGAATTCCGTTTTTCCAAAATTTCTCAACAATTGGTATTATAGCCTCTGATCATGTTTCATGATTACTGTTTATGTTTATAAACAAAGTTTGATTGATTGTTTTTTGAAACGTCACTGTTGATCGATAAAGGGACGGAAAAAATCCCAATACCATACTGTTCCCCCTAGTTTTTTTTGTTTTTCCGTAGATTGAAGTGCGTTTCTGATTGCTTAGGGTTGAAGTGCTCATCGATACGAGAATTTTGAGTGGTGGCTCACCGCCGGACGCCGCTAGACGCGCCGAGGCAGTTCCCAGGCGCGTGCGACGCATGCATGAGCGGGGGAACCGCACACGCGTGCATGGTAGGCGTGTGGCAACTGCTAGCACACGTCATCATGACGTCGGCCGGCGGTTGCCCACGCACGCGCAAGGCACGTGCCGGGTCGATCGATTCGACCCAACCCGACCCATTCGACCCGGTCATCCGTTGATCGTGACTATTGACTTTGACCGTTGACCGTTGACTTAAAAAAAAAACAAAGACATAAAAAAGAAAAAAGAATGTGTTTCTTTTTTAATTATGTCTATGTGGATTATATGTAATCCATTTTTGTTCTGTATTTATTGTAGGAACAATGCCTCCCTTTAACCACCAGCAGTTGCAGCGTGGATGATAGATCCTTTGTCTTCCACCGCGGAGGCCAAGGTTCGAAGCCCCTGTGAAGCAGGGAGGCTGAAGCGCTGTGTGGTGAGTTAAGCGTGGCGTCGGGGTGGTGGTTTCCCCACTAGCGACACCTGAGGGTTTACGTGGCAGCTGTCGGCCAAAGTGGTTCCTCCAGCAACCAAAAAAAAAAAAAAATGCCTCCCCTTAAGTTGCGCACACCTATTCATGCAATTACTGATGAACAAAAGGAAATGCTTTCGAGGTTGATAGCCGATTTGAACAACTATCGATGGGAGAGTGGTGACTTAATTGATCATGTTCTTGAAGTCAATGGGAAAAATACAAAAGGTCATATGGAATGGTTGTCCGATACCACAATCTGAGATGGTGCGATATTTCACGAACACTCTTCCACAAGAATGGTAAGAAGTGTTGAATCGCTTATGAGAAGTCAACAGAGCTACTTCGTATAGGAGTCTTGTGATGACTTTTATAGATGAATATTACTAGATTGTTACAAAAGAAAAGATCAAGAAATTGAACAAAAAAGGATCTTTTCCAGTTCATATATTGACTTGGGTTTAGATGTTTCGAGTTGTCTTTCCTTTAGTAGGCTTAATGGACATATTATGTGAATATTTTTCTATCTTGTTGATGTCAGTGTAACAACTGATGCGTTTAGTTACATAATATGGAGATTTTCTTTCTTAAATCATTAATGGATGTTCAATATCATTTGCTTCCATTATATATTGTTGTAAATTAGTGTGTTAATTTACAATTCGTTGTGGGAAGTTCAAGAAAGTTTTAGTGACTTTGCTGAACTTATTATGCATAGAATTATATTAATGATAGTTTTGAATTAGGATTTTTGGATGATGAGTAGAAACTCAGTGACCTCTTGATTCTGAAACCTAATTTGAAATTATTCATTAATATGAAGGTTTTATGCAAAATAGATGCATAAATGATAGGCATTAATAAATCGTGCAAATATGTTTAATATGTTCAGATCAATGGCTTTAGCCACAAAGAGCCTAGTTGCTAAGCTAAACAAAGGTGAGAAGCTCAATGGCGATAACTATGAAATATGGCACATGAAAATCTAATATGTGCTGGAAGAGTAAGAGGCACTAGAAACTCTTAACCTGACCATGATAGAACCTGAAGAATGAAACACTATGCAGCATAAGAGAGATAATGATGCATTTGCTGCATGGAAAAGAAAAAATTCCCTTGCTCGCATTACGTTGCTGAGTAGCATGTAAAATGACGTCATGCGTGAGTTTAGGCATTTTGAGAATGCCCAAGGAAATGTGGGAAGCGTTGGCAGCAAGATTTAGTCATACTTCGGTGACCAGACTGAGGCAGCTCACTATTAGGTTTGACTCTTACAAGAAGCCGCATGTTCAGACCATGAAACTACACTTAAAAAAGATGTCAAACATGATTAACGAGCTGAAAGATGCTGGCCATGTCCTGACTGACGAGCAGCAAGTGCAAATAGTGATTTGTTCATTGCCTCAGAGTTAGAAGCATATGAAGGTGCACCTGACCCATAATGAAAATATCAAAACCTTTGAGAATGCAGTGTGCTATCTTGAGCTAGAAGAGGACTGTCTCTTGGTGGCTAAGCCAGAAATTGAAATTTGTCATGCTAGTTCCAACTCACATGGAGCTTCGAGCTCCAAGCGCAAATATCCTAACTGGTTTGATAATAGGAAAGGCAAGAGAGCAAGTGATAGTGCTAGTACGAGCACCTAGAGGAGGGTGAATAGGTGCACAAATAACTTTTTCAAAATATAGTATACGACTTTACTTTTAGCCTTAATCTGGATGAAAATAGACTTTGCAGAGAAAATCAGACTCTAACAATTAAATAGAGTTATGAGAAAAATAAAAGAGTTCAGGGAAGAGAATAAGAACACAAGAATTATAGTGGTTCAGCTTAATCCAAGCCTACGTCCACTCTCCCGCACTGACAGACCACTGACTGGATTTTACTATGAAGTAAAAGAGTCGTTACAATATCACGTCCTTGATTTCACAATGTAAAGACTCTACTACACTTCCTCAAAGTCTCACAAATGTCTAAACTCTTTTTTGAGTACAAATTTTCGCTCAACAAATGAATCGGCAAAGAACAAGGAGCTTCAGACTTTGGAATTTATCTATCGTGCACACACTCAAATAACTAGAGCATCTTCCTTATATACTCCTCTATGCCTTCATATCCGTTGGCACATTCCAAAGGAGTTCTTCCAATCTACCCGTTGGACAAAATCAATTAGAGAGATCTCGAGTTACTTAAGGAATGTGAAGATAGCCCATCAATCCTACTCACCCATACAATCAAAATCTAGGTTTCCATAAATAGAACATTCCAAGTATACTTCACCAATCAACGGATCCAATTTACTCGTATTGATTTCAAAACGAATATTAGATTTTTAGATGTTATCTCCAGCCGTGAGATAATCTTCAACCAAACGGATCAAATCCATAAAGATAAACTTGCATCTAAATAAGAGTTCTTCGTCAGTCTAGAAGCTGTCAATGAGGGCAAACTCTAAGTCTTGAGTTTGGCGGTCTTCAGACTTTGATGGAAGGAAACGTTTTGTCAACTTCAAAACATATAAGGAAGTTTTCTCTAACAATCTCCCCCTTTTTTATGGTGACAAAATTTTCCTGTAGATTTGGACACTTTGACCTGCAAGACAACACTTAAGCAATCCAAGATTTCTTATCGATGAAAATTAGAGATTACGATAGGGATAATAGCAATTTTGCAACCACAGAAAATGTGTTAGTCCTGTAAACACAACTATCTTTAATATAATTAATAATAGCTTAAGTTGCAAGCATCATCAGTCCAAACCAGTCCAAACCAGTTAGAATCAAAACCACACCAAACAAAAGTTAAAGTCCAAAACAGAAAGTCAAAAAGATAGAGTCAATCAAATCTACATAAAACTTCTCCCCCTTTTTGTCAACAGCAAAAAGTGGAGAATAGACTAAAGAGATGGATAGAAAATGGAGTTAAAATCAAGGCTGTTTGGACAGTCGAACAAGCGTGAATTCTCCCATAGAATGCACTGTCTTCTCAAGCCTGTCAAAACTCTACTTCAGTAATGGAAAATCTTCACCCTGCAAAGATTGAACTTGAAGCTTCAAGGCATTCAACTGTTCATGCAATGATACTGAAGTGGCCTTAAAAGCATTCTTGAGATCCTACATCTCAAATCCCATGGCATACTGCTACTTTTTGACGTCCAAAAGAACTTTCAGCAATCTTGAAAAGTATGCTATCTGAGCAGATGCATCATTAGGACCAGCTGAGTTAAGGATGGGGGTTTTGAGAATCGATGGATCTTCAGCATATTGTCCATCATGACTGTCTTTTGGAATGTGCGAGGCATACACATCCTTAGGATCAGCAGCAAAGCGACTCATATCACTAGTAGGCAAAGATGAAGAAATACTTTTTGGATCAACAGCTCCCCCTGTTTTGATGCCCTCAAGTGGAGTAGGTGAAGTTTCCTCGTCTGCAGACGCACTAGACAGAGAGATAGCCAAGGTTGGCTCGAAAGAGTCCTCTTGACCCTGATCTTGTTCTGCGTCGCTCTCTTCTTCTTCCTCTTCTCCTCTTCCTTCTTCTTCTTCCTCTTCTCTTTTCTTCTTTCTTCTTCTTCCTCTTCTTCTTCTCTCCTTCCTTCCTCTGTGACTTCTCTCTCTCTCTTTCCTCTTCTCCTAGCTCTTCTCTTGTCTCATGAAAGCTTAGAAAACTCTTTAAGTTTCTCAAAGTTGCTATGGTCAATTCATCATCATCTTCTTCATATTGCAAGATGAGAGTTCTTTTCTTCTTCTTCACAGGAGCAACCATGGGCTTCTTGCCTTTTCTCTTCGCAGCAATAGTCTTGTTTTGCTTTTGTGGGAGACTTTTCCTTCACATGCTCCAACACTTTATGCAACTCTTTCAATCTCATTTTTGTCACCATTTTGAACCCAATCACCATAGGAGAAATGGTTGACATGCATAATGGTGCAGAGATGTGAATTTTAAAGTGCCGAAAGAGCCTCGTGATAAGAGCAGAATAAGGGAGTTGTCCTTTATCTTTTTCAACAGTGCGGTACATATCAAACAATATGGTATGAGGCAAAGAGAATTTATATCCAGAGTTGATAGCACACATCAACTTAGTTTCTGATCGAGAAATGTCTATCTTGGATGTTGATTTAGGACAAATGCAATTTATCACAATCTTGTGCAGCAAAATGTTAGAGGCACTCATCCTTGAATAAGAAATATTGCCATCAACATTCCTATCTCTTACCAATGACAGAATAGCATGTGCAATAGACACATTAATTGATTGAAAACTCGATCTTTCCACCCCAATTATGTCGGCCAGTATGTCTGTATCCACCAAAAACTCTTTGTCCTTCATAGTGAATATGAAACTATTTGCATTCAAGAAAGATAAGTTCGAATAAAAGTACGCGATGAGTTCTAGAAAAGCAACAGTGGAATCGTTCTAGTTGCAGTAAAGCAAACTTCTTGCGGAGATTGACCTTTATCGAATCAAGAAAATCAAAATCAACAGTTCTAGGATTCATAACCCCTCTCTTCAACAACTCCAAATAAACCTTCTTATGCCCCTTCAATCTAAACAGATTAGAGCCATCAGTAACGTTTGTAGCCACACTCGATCTAGTCTGAAAATGAGCAAACAATCGTTCATCGTCGTCCTGAGGTTGATGTGCAGAGTCATAGAATGGGTCACTCAGTATGTTCTCAAATGTTCTATCAGCCGTTCCTTTCTCTACAACTCCCAATTTTTTCCAAATCTCTCAAAAACAAGGTTTCATTCTTAAATCCTCTATCTTTTAAGAATTCATCGATTAAGAACATCGGCATACCTCATTTCTTCAGATTAGAGTAGAGCTTATAAGCAACCTTGAGAGTCAAAGTTCTTACAGGTTCGGCATCCTCTATAACTTCTTCTTCAGGTTGAGTTGGTGGAGAAGGTTGACGCTGTTGAGAAGGTTGTTGCAGACTTGGACGCAATGGTGGAGAAGAATCTTCTTCCTCAGTTAAGTCAAAATGGGTAGGACCCTCAGGCATGGATCGTGATCCCCTGCTTGCGATTCTTGAAGACTTTCTTGAAGACATTGTTACTTTAAAGGAGGAATTCACCACTTACTCAAAAAAGGAGATAACTTTTTGACAAATCGAGAGTGAAAGCGAAGGCAAATAGGAATTTTGTATTCTAGGGTTTCAATGTAAAAACGAAGAAGACAAGTCTTAGTAGTATATAAAGCAAGTGAAGCGAGGTGAACAAAACGTCGTAAAAGGAAAATAAATATACCTTTTAGAAAAGGATAACTTCCCTTTTCGAAACTAACTGTCTTTTCAAAATTAATAACTGCTTTTTTGAAAAAGTAAAGAAAACTTGTAAAGATGATTTCAATCAATTAGCGATTAATAAACAAACATACCTTTTCAAATTTAGAAATAACTTACCATTGTAACTCTAAGTCTGAACACATTCAGACTTTACCTTTTGAGTCTTGTGCACATCCAGAATCTACTGGGTAAGAGATATAACGTTCAGTCTGGTGCGAAAAGATGTAAATAGACTTTTCTCTGGTGGCTTTGTAAATATATCTGCCAGTTGATTCTTTGAGTCAATAAATTGGATCATAACTTCTCCATTTTGAACATGGTCTCTAATAAAATGATGTCGAATCTCTATATGCTTTGCTCTTGAGTGAAGAATTGGATTATTTGTGAGATTAATTGCACTGGTGTTGTCACATTTGATCTCAGTACATAAATCTTTGATTCCAAAGTCTCTTAGTTGTTATTCTATCCACAAAATTTGAGAACAGTAACTTTCAAGAGCCACATATTTTGCTTATGCTGTTAAAAGAACTACTGTACTTTGATTTCTTGAAAGCCACAATACTGTCCTGTTACCAAGCAATTGACAAGTATCGGAAGTGTTTTTTCTTTCAACTCGGCAACCTGCTAGATCTGCATCTAAATATCCAAGGAGAGTAAAGTCTCCCTCTTTGGGATACCATAGACCTATCTTCAAGGTTATTGCAACGTATTTGATGATGCGTTTCGCAGCACTTAAATGAGACTCTTTTGGATCTGATTGAAATCTAGCACACATGCAAACACTAAACAAAATGTCAAGTCTTGAAGTTGTAAGATAAAGAAGTGAACCAACGATACTCCTGTATAACTTCTGGTTAACTTTTTTTCCTCCTTCATCTTTGTCCATCTTCAAAGAACTTGACATTGGTATATCAGTCTTTTTGCAATTCTCCAAACCGAACTTTTTAACAAGTTCTTTAGCATTTTTTCTTGGTGAATAAAAATCATTCCTCTAATTGCTTTACTTGTAGTCCAAGAAAGAAGGATAATTCATCCATCATCCTCATCTCAAATTCTTCCCACATAGACTTAGAGAAATTATTGCATAGATTTTTGTTAGATGATCCAAATATTATATCATCAACATAAATTTGAACAAATAAAAAGTTTTTACCATCCCTTTTAATAAACAGAATAGTATCTACTTTACCTTTGACAAAACTACTTTGGATTAAAAATTTACTTAACCTATCATACTAAGCTCAAGATGCTTGCTTTAAACCATATAATTCATTTTTCAATCTAAATACAAAATCTGGTTTCCTTTGATCTTCAAAACCGAGAGATTGTTCCACATAGACTTCCTCTTGGATAAATCCATTTAGGAATGCACTTTTGACATCCATTTGGAATAACCTGAAATTCTTATAACAAGCAAAAGCAAGTAATAATCTAATTGGTTCTAACCTTGCTACTAGTGCGTAAGTCTCATCATAGTCTATGCCTTCCTCTTGAGTATATCCTTTGGCCACGAGTCTTGCTTTGTTCCTTATAACTTTTCCTTTCTCGTCCATCTTGTTCCTGAAAACCCATTTAGCTCTAATAATAGATTTACTTTTTGGTTTAAGAGTTAATTCCTAAACATTATTAACACTGAACTGCCTGAGTTCTTCTCGCATGGCTTCGATCCAACTTTCATCAATTAAAGCTTGATTTATGCTCATGGGCTCTATTTTAGAAATAAGAGCTACAGCGCTAGACTCTTCATGCCTTTTGGATCTAGTGCGAATTCCCTCATCAATGTTACCAATGATGAGTTCTTTGGGATGACTGGACTTGTGCTTCCAGTTGCTGGTTGGTCTGACAGATTGCTGAACTTCTTTACCAGTTGATTCTTCAATATTTGTTCGTTGTTGCTCTTCTGTAGTATGAGCTGCTTTAGGAGAAGTAGATTTTGTAGAGTCTGGAGTAGGTTTTGATTATTCAAGTTGAGTCTGAATCAATTGATTTTGCAAAGATTCTTGAAATTTTACATTCATCGATTCTTCCACAAATTGAGTCTTTTTGTTGTATACTCTGTAAGCTTTGCTGGTGGTTGAATATCCAAAGGAGATTCCTTCGTCTGATTTTTCTTCAAACTTACCAATTCGATCATTTACATTTTTCAAAATAAAACATTTGCAATCAAACACATGAAAATAGGAAACAATTGACTTATTTCCTTTGAACAACTCATAGGGAGTTTTCTCCAGAATAGGCCTTAAGAAAACTCTGTTAATAATATAACATGCTATAGAAACTGCTTCAGCCCAAAAACGAGAAGAAATGTTGCTTTCAATTAAAAGAGTTCTAGCCATTTCTTGCAACGATCTATTTTTCCTTTCCACGACTCCATTTTGTTCAAGGGTGTATGGTGAAGAGAACATATGTTGAAAATTGGATTCATCACAAAATTTAGCAAAATCTTGATTTTCAAACTCACCTCCATGGTCTGTTCGTATGCTTGAAATAACATACCCTTTCTCATTTTGAACTTTCTTAGCAAACTTTAAAATATAAGAGAATGTTTCAGACTTACTTGCAAGAAAGTATACCCAAGTAAATCGTGAATAATCATCCATTATTACTAGGCAATATTTCTTTTCACCAATGCTTTGAGTCCTAGTTGGTTCGAAGAGATCCATATGTAGGAGCTACAGCACACGATTAGTGGAAACTTAATTTATTGGTTTGAAAGAATTTCTAACATGTTTTCCCAATACACATGGTGTGCATAAGTCAGTTTTTTTGGTACTTTAGGTTGGGTAGTCCACGAACAAGTTTCTTTGAAGAGATCTTGGCAATTTGCTTCATGTTTATATGGCTAAGCTTTCGATGCCAAAGATTTTCTGCATCTTGAATTGAAATTAGACATTGATATCTTTTTGGATTGATATCCAAAAGATAGATATTTTCATGTCTTCATCCAGTAAAAGATTGTGAAAGATCTTTACTAATGCCTGAACATATTCCTTCTTGAAAATTGATCTTGAATCCAGTGTCGCACAATTGGTTGATACTGAGCAAGTTGTAGTTGAGTCCTTCCACTAAGGAGATGTTGTTGATTGTAAGACTTCCTATCTTTATAGTTCCACATCCAACAATTTTTCCCTTACTGTTTTCGTCAAAGGAAACTTTTCCACCAATTACTTGCTTAAGTTTAATAAAACAATTTGAATCTTCAGTCATATGCATTGAACATCCACTGTCCAAGTACCATTTGACATTTTTCTTGATAGTGACCTCAATTTCAATATCTGAGTCTGAGTCTGTATCTTTCTCAGAGTTTGAATCTAATTCTGATTTTTCCATTAAACAAATATTAGCATAATCATCATCATTCTCTTCGCATTCGGTATCACTCCAAATCTCTGCTTTGAGTGCCTTTCTGTATTCTCAGCTTTTCATTTCTTTTTCTTTACCAAGGGACAATTGGGTCTGATGTGTCCCTTTTTCTTGCATTCAAAACAAATCACATCTTTATTGGATTCATCGTCCTCAGCTGATTTGTTTTGAAATCTTTGAGAGCTTTGTTTCTTCCAATTGAATCTTCTTCCCTTTTTGTTCAGTTTTCTGAACCTTATTATCATGAGAGCAAGCTCTTCATCATCCATACCGTCTTCAGAATCTGTAACATCAGAATTATCATTAGATTTTAAAGCAATAGATTTTTTTACCTTTAGGATCTTCATTTTCATTGATTTGCTCCACTTTATAAGACTGAAGAGTGCCAACCAATTCGTCAACGAAGAGTGGCATGATCCTTTGTGTCTCCATTATTGATGTCTTTACGTGATTCTAATCTTTGGAAAGCCCACACAACAATTTGTTAACCTTCATGCGTCCTGAGATTGGTTAACCTTGATACTCAAGATCATTCATGATTTCTATAAAACGACTAAACATGTTAGTGATAGATTCTCCTGGCTTCATTTTGAAGGCTTCATATTGACCGAGAAGAATATTGATTCCGGTTTCTTTTACTTGATCAGTCTCTTCATACGTGATGTGCAGCCTATCCCATACTTCTTTAGTTGTTTCATAAGAAGATATTCTGTTATATTCTGTTATATTCAGTTATAGATAATACACAATATAAGGAGTAAATTGCTTTTGCATCAAGAGCTTGTCTCTTGGTTATTTCTTCTTGAGTCAACTCGCTAGCCTCTGCAACTTCATATCCTTTGGCACCTTCCAAAGGAGTTCTTCCAATCTACCCGTTGGATAGAATCAATTAGAGAGATCTCGAGTTAAGGAATGTGAAGATAGCCCACCAATCATGCTCGCCCATACAATTAGGATCTATGTTTCCATAAGTAGGACTTTTTAAGTATAGTTCGCCAATCAACAAATCCAATTTACTCGTATTGATTTCAAAATGAATAGTAGATCTTTAGATGTTATCTCCAGCCGTGAGATAATCTTCAACCAAACGGATCAAATCCTTGAAGATAAACTTGCATCTGAATAAGATTTCTTCGTCGATCTAGAAACTGTCAATGAGGGCAGACTCTAAGTCTTGAGTCTAGCGGTCTTCAGACTTTGATGGAATGAAACATTTTGTTAACTTCAAAACAGATAAGGAAGTTTTCTCCAACAACAAGTTCTTCAGGGAAGAAATCTAAGCTTGACCAACATGAAAGAGGAAAGCGTCCTCAAATGAAGTTTCAAGGGTGAAGTGTTTCAACTGTAACTAGAAGGGTCACTATGCTTGCAATTGTCGTGAGCCAAAGAATGTGCACACCCCTTGTACTTTTGAGAACTTTGCTTATGTGTCAAGTTCTACATTCTTAACTGAATCTAATCCTTTGTAGACTGTAGATTTAGGAGCAATAGACCATGTAGTGAAGGATAGAGAATCCTTCATATAATTTCGATGAGTTCTGACTGGAACTAAGTGGATCTATGTAGGAAATAACTCCAGTGCTGAAATTAAAGGAATTAGGACCTGCCAATTGAACATGCGTGGTGAACGTACCTTGTTCCTACATGATGTATTATATGCTTCGGAGATTCGTTGAAATTTAGTGTCTGTTTTAGTATTGGTTAAGCTTGGTTTTAGTGTGAACTTCTATAATAGTGGTGTAGATTTGTATTTTGATACAAATTACTATGATTGTGGTTATTTTTTAGATGGTTTTATTGTATTAAATGTTGACTGTGGTAATGTCAATGTTTGTTATTCCCTTTTCATGTCTTCTAATTCATATGATAATGATGTGAAAGTGTGGCATGCTAGACTTGGTCATATTGGCCAACAACATATGAATAGGCTAGCCAAAGAGGGCTTATTCGGCAACATTGAAAAAGTCGATTTGTACATATGTGAGCATTGTCTTGTAGGAAAAACAACAAGAAAACCATGTGGAAAAGGGAAAATAGCTGAATTTCCTTTGCATTTAATTCATTCTGACGTCTATGGTCCAATGAATGTGAAAGGAATGCATGAGGTTGTTTATTTCATCACATTTATAGATGATTATACTCAATTCGGATATGTCTATTTGATTTCTTATAAATGTGAAGCATTGAGTTGTTTCAAAAAGTTTATGAACTTGATAGAAAATCAATTAGACAATAAAATAAAAGTATTGACATCCAATCGAGGTCGTGAATATTTATCTGATGAGTTTAGAAAGTTATGTGATGAAAAAGGAATAGAAAGACAGTTGTCTATTCCTTACACTCCTCAACAAAATGGTGTTGATGAAAAAAGAAACGAAACCCTACTAAAAATGGTTAGGTCCATGATGGCACATGCTAACTTACCTATCACTTTTTGGAGTGATGCTTTGTTAACTGCTACTTATATACTTAACCGTGTGCCTTCCAAATTAGTTACATCCACTCCATATGAGTTATAGACAGGTAGAAAATCGGACTTAAGTTTTCTTAAACCATGGGGTTGTGCTGTCTATACTCATGAGCCCTTTCATAAGTTTGGGAAATTGGGTCCTAGAGGAAATAAGAGTATTTTCATAAGATACTCTAAACACTTGAAAATGTATGTGTTCATAGATGAGCAGGAAAGTAGGAGTATAATTGAGTTTGAATCACGGGATGTCACATTCTTCGAGAATAATTTTCCTAAGAATGGCAAAATAGGTGAGGACTATTCCCTATTTGAAATCTTAGATCCAGATAATGAATTTAGTGGAGTTCGTCCAAGTGGGAGTAACATGAGAAGTGATGAATTTAATTCAACTCGCTCTCAATTACAATCACAAAATGAGACAACATCATCATTATCTAATTCGAGTGGGAGCATAATGGGGAATGATGTGCAAAGTGTACCATCACCCATATGGCGAACAAGTCGCAAAAGTATTCCCTGTCGACGTTTTGACATTGAAAGGGAAAATTTTATGGTTGCTCCGCAAGATGAAGATGAGCCAAGGAATGTAAATGAGGCTCTAAGTTGCCTTAATAAGGAAAAATGGATGCATGCAATGAAAGAAGAAATGTAGTCAATGAACTCAAACCATGTTTGGGAACTGGTTGATCTTCCAAAAGGATGCAAAGCCATTGGGAATAAGTGGATTCTCAAAATAAAGCGTAAAGCCGATGGCTCGATAGAAAGACATAAAGCCCGCCTTGTGATGAAGGGGTATAATCAACATGAAAGAATTGATTATGAGGAAACATTTTCTCCTATAGTAAGATTTACCTCAATTCGCATAATTCTAGCAATAGTGGCAAATATGGATCTTGAGTTACATCAAATAGATGTAAAGACTGTTTTTCTCAATGGAGAATTAGATGAACAAATATATATGGAATAACCTGCTGGTTTTATTATGAAAGGCCAAGAACATAAGGTATGTTGACTTTTAAGATCGATATATGACCTTAAGCAGTCGTTGAGACAATGATATATACATTTTCATAATGCCATAATGGCATATGATTTTACAATGATTGATGAGGATCATTGTGTATATATCAAAAGATCCAAAGATCAATTTGTGATCATATAATTATATGTTGATGATATACTGATTGCCGAAAGCAATAAGGAGTTTTTTAATATTGTCAAAAGTTGGTTATTTTCCAACTTTAAGATTGAAGACATGGGTGAGGCTGCATACATTCTTGGAGTTAAGATTTCAAGAAATCGTTCGAAGAGATCATTGTCTCTTTCGTAAGAAATATACATAAATAAGGTTCTTGAACGATTTCGTATGCAATATTGTAAACTCATAGATACTCCTATTACAAAAGGCGAAGGATTGAGCCACAAATTGTGTCCAAGGACTCCACAAGAGAAAGAACAAATGCAACATGTTCCTTATGCTAGTGCTGTTGGGAGCTTGATGTACGCTATGATGTGTACAAGACCTGACATATGTTTTGCAGTTAGAGTGGTGAGTAGATACCAATCCAATCCAGGTCAAGCACATTGAAAAGCCGTTAAAAGAATACTGAGATATCTAAAGGGAACTACTGATTATACGCTGAGTTATCAAGGAAAGGATCTGCGATTCAAAGGCTATTCATATGCTGATTGGGGAGGAGATTTAGATGAAAGGAAATCTACCTTTGGATTTGTTTTCTTACTAAATAATGGTGTCATATGTTGGAGCAGTAAGAAAGAAACATGTATAGCCTTGTCCACGATGGAAGCTGAGTTTGTGGCATTATCAGCAGCAATACAAGAAGATGTTTAGTTTAAGAGATTTTTAGATCATTTAGGTGTTATTGAGAATGCTGCAGACTCATTGTTGGTTAACTATGATAGCCAAGCAGCAATAACGTACACCAAAGATCCAAAATATCCTGGTAAGATCAAACATATAGATACCAAGTATAATTTTATCAAAGATATGGTCACATGAAAAGATGTGAACTTACAGTACATACCTACGCATAGAATGGTAATAGATCCAATGACAAAGCTAATACCTAGAGATGTGTTTTGTGGTCATGTGAAATCTCTAGGACTGCGTAAAAGTTGATGTACTGAATATTGTAATTTCCCCTAAATGTTCACATTTGATGAATTTATGTTTTCATCATTAATGCCTATAAATCTTTGTTTGACATTTATGCATCTTAATGCTCAGTGTATTATATTAAGTTGATAAAGTATGTCGGACAGATAAGAGATTAGCCCACTCACACAGGTAATTGCCTCTATTTACTATGTGATAAATAGAGATGAGACAATTTTTAAGCTTATTATCTAGGTGATAATTGAGAGCTCAAGCTTAAAATACATATGTCACCTTAACTGAGTGTTAAGATGATGACATAATATTTACTATGTTCGAAAGTAAAATAACCCACATATTTTACTTTATCTATCTATGATGCCATATGTGAGTTTTGATGAATTATGTAAATGAGTAGATATGTGAACTCAAGTTAGACATTAAATATGTCTGAACTATCATATGTACGGTATTAAAGGTGTAAACATACGCTCTATGGGAAGTGAGTTAAATACCGTAATACGTATTTCAAACTACGTATGCATGGGACGACCAATAAGAGTGTAGCACCCCTGAACCACCTAAGGTCGCCACAGTTACCTATTGCTACACCTAATGAACACTAGTTACATCTCTTAGTAGAAGCATCGTAGTTCGTAGTCTTTTTTTTTTTGAAAACGGTCCCAGCGCAATGTATTAGCGGAAGCATATTTTAATATCACCATCTCTCCTACCAACAATCATGATACAATGCACACCACTAAATACCATAGGAAAAGATAAAGCCGGGCCACTTTTATTTACATATTTTCATGATGGATTTTTCTCGGGGCAATACAACAAAAGAAAGCCAAGATTTTTAGCTACACTTGCCCACATCCCAAAAGGATATTTTGACCCCTAAAGTGATCACATGTCATCCTCCATCTATCAGTGGTGGCTATTCCCAAAAAGAAACATCAGCTCTCTAACCCTCACGCGGCCATCACACCCATCCTGGTGCGTCGGGCGCTGGTGGTGGCAACATCCCCCTAAACACTCCATCTCGGCAGACATGAATTGATAGAAACTCCTGGATGACAGGGCCCTCGGCCAGGCCTACATCGTACATAACTAGCACTCGCACTCACACAAATGTCAGTCCAAGGATTGTGACGTAGTCAATCTCCATACACTCTACCTCTACATCCAATGGAAGGCCATAGAAGGTGCCCTGCGTGACGGTAGGGAGTGGCATCTTTCTAATCTTAAATGTTGGTCCCCGAAGGGGTGAGTATAGCCACTTAGCAGGTAAAAGATCCAATAACCACTCAATGTATCAGACAATTCAATCATAACACAGTACATGCCATTCATGCATCCAAGCATAACTTACCTTGCAGCCATGCATATGCAAACACACTATATGTACATACATCCTCATATACTCATCACGATCGTATGACATACATATCATCATGCCATAGGTGATCATTATCATGTCACAAACATATCCTCATGCCATAGGTGATCATCATCATGTCACACACATATATCATCATGCCATAGGTGATCATTATCATATCATACACATATCCTCATGCCATAGGTGATCATCATCATGTCACACACATACCATCATGCCATGGGTGATCATCATCATATCACACATATCATCATGCCATAGGTGATCATAATCATATCACACATATCATCATGCCATAGGTGATCATCATCATATCATACATGCATGTTATCATGCCATAGGTGATCATCATCATAGCTCACACATATCATCATGCCATAAGTAATCATCATCATATCATATATGCATGATTCAATTTCCACTTTTATATTTCAATTTGATCACCACATCTCTCTTTCTAGGGATCAGTAATTACATCCCATACTTTATCACTCGCACCCCAACCTAGCATCGCGAGAAAACCTCCGGCACACACCACCGGGCATCCGACACCCCCACATTCCGGGCATCTCGCATCCCAACTGGTATCACGAGGCATCCCCTCAGGCACAAACCTCTGAGGCTTCCGACACCCAACCATTCCGAGCATCTTGAAACTCCCGAGGACATCCGGGCATGTATCACAATACAACCGGGCATCCGGCACCCCCCATCCCGGGCATCCTGACACTCCCAAGGCATTATCATCTACCTCCAACAGTTTCCTCATTTAACATAATTCACTTTATGTCTCAAAATCAGCATGGCACATAATGTAATGGCAACCAAGATCACTTTCATCATTTTAATTCTTACATGCATTTCCAATCATCATCATACATGCAGCAAGATACAATCACTAATGACAATACAATCCATGGGAGCCATACAACTTAGAATAGTCCATATATCATGCCCTTTTTGAAATTTACTAAATTCCAGCTTACACAATTTTGGAAAACATTTAAATTAAATATCCATATGATCCTCAAAAATCACAAAATCAGACCATGTACTAGATAAGACATAAAGGTAACAATTTCATGAAAGATTCGGACAAAGTCAGATTGCGCAGTTTTTGAAATATTTCAATTAAAATACCATAATGACATCCAAAAATTCTGAAATTTTACCAGGTTATAGCCAAGACCCTAAGGTAGATTTTTAATGAAGACTTCTAGGCCATATTCGTTCTAGATAATTTTATATAGACGGTCCAAGTTCCTGTTTCTAGTACCAAATGGTCCAGTTTAGCTATCTCCGAAATATCGAGGTTTTGCCTACTTATCTTTCTTCGTTTCCTCTGAAATTTTGATATGTTTTGCTTCAAGAGGTATCCTACAACTTTCATTAAGGGATCTAAGTGAGATTCTCAAAGACTAGTCACCATATAGGTCTAGGAAGTCTCGGGTATCCAGTATCGTGTTTCCAGATTTACCGTCTTCAAAGGAAAATTGTTTCACTAGGCTACACTTGCTCATTTTACCTAAAATTTGAGTATGTTAGTATTTAGTATTTTCTATACAACTTTTATGAAGAATTCAAAGTGATATTCTCAGTAAAAAGCAACATGCAACACAAAAAACCACTAAGAGGTCGACAAAGCAGTTCCAGATCTAGTGTCTTCGTAGGAGGAGGGTTTCACCCCTTAAAACTCAACATTTTTGTCTCAAGTTTTAGTATGTTATACTTTGAGATTTTTTCCACAACTTTCATGAAGGAGTCAAAGTCAAAATCCAACTTAAAACACGCATGCAAGCCTTTACAATACTCTGGGTCGGGCGGTATATATGCAAACAGCAAGCCATTTCAAAAAGAAAGCACACTAGGTTCGGTTTCTCACTCCTAATCACCCAAAATTCAACACCATTCAAAACACACATGCAAGAAACACATGCAAGAGTAGAAAATGGATCCTAAATTGCCTCCAAAACCGAGCAAATCAGGCACACGGTCAGCGGTGGACGGACGAATAGGCATGCGGGCGAGCGGCTCCTTCTTCTCCTCTCTCGGTTCCTCTCTTCTCTCTTGCAACTCTCTCTCTCTCTCTCTCTCTCTCTCTCTCTCTCTCGGGCGACAACCCCTCAACCGGCCACTCTCCCTCTCTTTTGTTTCCCCTAAATCCCATCATTAGTCATGATTAGTAGCCTCCCTCAATGGCCAATGCATGGGGTCTTCTTTTTGCCATTTGGCAAGGCATGCAAGATGGTCTTGGGAGTGGGCTTGAAAGGATTTGGGCCGGCCTCTCCCTTGTGGCCGACGACAGCCCATCCGTGGGCTTCAATGGGCCGGCCATTTTGGCCCATTAAAGGTCCATGCCATTGGGCCTTAAGACCCAAACCTAATTAAACCCCTATTTTACTTTTAACAATTCACTTTTAATTCTTTCTTTTATAGATTCCAAATTTACAATTTCATATGGCCATAATCTTGTAATATTTAAATCTATAGGGATTAAATCTATGAGGTACATAGCCAAGAATAAATTCTTCTTATTAATTTATCCTATAATACTAATTCAAAAACTCATGAACATAAGCATATAACACTTAGTCTTAAGAGAAAAATAATGGCTAAAGCATAAACCATAGGTAATTTCATTACCTAATCATGGGCTTTAATACGTCTTAGAGGTCGTCTTGAATTTTTCGGGATGCCACAAAGAGTGGCAAAAGTTTGATCTCAACTTTTATGCCGTGTTAGACTCTTGAGGAAAAGAGTTCCTCAAATTTTGTACCCTCATGATTCTTACTTATTATCAAGATTTCTATTCAGTATTTGCTATCTTAGAATGTTGCCAATGATCATGAATTGATTCGATCTAATTGGAGATTTCTAGAAAAAGCAAATTGAACTGAAATTGAGAGTTTCAAGGAAAGAGGAAGATCGAATTTGGAGAATCACATTATAGTTTTGTATTCACTGGTCGGCCAATTATGATTATTTTTGGGATAATCATAATTGTGAATACAATATATCAGTGTTTAAAAAGAGATCAGAAGAGAGATATAAATGTGATCGATCGATTTAGGGTACTGCATACTAAATTTACTTAGGATGTGATGCCCATTATGAGCTGCTATATTCCTAACAGATGTATGGGAACGAGCTCTCAAGTATGCTGGTCGAATGGATTATTCACCAGTATGAATGTTGCAGTGAGGAAAAGAGGATTATGTTCGGCCCACCATGTGCAAGTGGGAGATGATAGATTTTTCTTTATGTTGATGGGGCTAAGTTGGCCCGTCCACCCATGTTGGGCCCAAAGGCCTGGGCCATGAGTTAAGGGCCCATGGAGGAAGTTATTAAAGATAAGGGAAAATCTTAGGGGTTGTTAATCAATAAGAAGTTATGTATTTTCAAAAGAGGGTTTACTGTGGCATCCAAAAATTTCGACAACCCTTGGATGCACAGCGGTTTGTGATTAAGTGACGAAAGTATCGTCAGATTACGCCGTTGGTGCTATAGACGATCGTTGGCTCGCATTATTGTTGGACCAATGCATTTCTTTTAGCAATGGTCTAATTTCCAAGGAAGCCATAGTCTTGTCAGAAAAATTTCATAGGTATGAGTGAGACCAACCTCGTTTGTATGCTTTTTGTCGACATCAGAAAAATAATGACACATTGTGAATTGATGAATTTATTTTCGGACTTCATCGTCGGCACCGATGTTAGACCCCGTCGATTTATGTACACATTTTCTCTCGATGACACGACCCAACTAGACCACCTAAGTGAATACGGAATAAGAGAAGAATTTGGATTTTTACCAATTGAATTTTTGAGAATCGAGAGGATGGAATTCGGCCGTGCATGAGAACACGCAAGCCCGCGCGAAGGGAAGGAGTTGGCCAAACATTGTCGGCCCAAGCTGCCGAGTTTCCTCTCCATTTGGTCGGCAAGTGAGTCAACTAAGTTAAGTAGTGCTGACTAAAGCTTTGCTGATGATGGCCACGTGGTTTTGGTGTGGGGTTGCCAACGGAACGCAGGCAATCTTCAGCTGAAGACACGTTCCTCACTTAGGGAAGCAAAGTGTCAAGCGGTAGAGAGGAAAGTTGAGCATGCTGGACACGTGTACTCCAGCTACCTCTCGCATGATTAAACCACCGAAAATTCCCCTCTTAAGTTGACTGGTTTTCAACAAAACCAGTGGCCAGAAAATAGCAAGCAGTCAAGCAAAACAGAGAGCGAGAGAGAAGACTGAATGCAAGCCACGTTTCTCTCTCCCTCTTCGGTGGCCAGCGGAGAGAGCGTTCGGGACAGCATGCAAGCCATGTTCCTACCCACCTGTCCTCGCCTCCTCCACCTGTCCATTGCAGCTTCAGCCACCTAAAATCCTGCATGCAAGAAATTAATTAACCAATTAACCAAAGGAACAAAAAAAGGAAATTCATAAAAGAGGTGTAGAAAGAGGGTAAACCGAGTAGAGCTGTGAGTAGAGAGAGAGAGAAAGAGTGGTCGAGAGAGGGCTGTGAGCGAGAGAAGTGTGAGCAGTGAACGGTCCAAGTGTGTGAGGGCAAAGAAGGAAGACCGCCCTCGGCCCGTGCCCGTGATTGAGTTGCCACCGTTGACGCCACCGATCCCTGTTGCCAATTGAGTCAAGTCGAGACCCCGAGCCCCTGTTTTTGCTTGTAACCAAGTAGGAAGACTTGAGGCAAGTGAAAGTTCATTGATCTATGTTTTGCATGCTGCAATTATCTGTGAAATTTGGTAGATGTGAGAAAATGCAGAATTTGGAGCTGCGTGTTGATTTTAGATGAATGAGATGAAGCTGGACTAAGAAACTGAGCAAAAACAGAGCATGTTTTAGTGGATTTCGGTTTTTGAATTGAAATGAGAACTCAAGGATCTAGCTATTGTGGATTTTTGGAAGTGAAGACGCTGTATTATGGTGTAATACACTTGTAAATACTTGGTTGTGGATGTTGGATGCTGAGATTCAAAGAGTAGGAGTAGTTCTCTTTAGGACAGTAAACTGTTTTTGTAGAAGACAGTATGACCTTCGGTGATTTCATGATTTTTCTGTAATTATCTAGCCAAAATTTGACTTTGGATCCTTAATTAAATTTGTAGGGAACATCTTTAGGAACAACATATCAAAAATTTTAAAAAAATAAACAAGGTATGACCGCCGAAACAATTTTTCTATGAAAATGCTAAAGCTAGAAGTTATTACAGAATGTTAGCAAGTAATAATAAATTACTGCTCTTGATACATAAAGAATTTGACTTGGTGCTCTTAACTTTTTCCTTTAGGTCTTATTGATAACATGTCAAAATTTTATAATTTTCTAAGTTCATTTAGAGATTATTCCGAAATTTTTACTAAAACTGCGAATTGTGATGTTTGAGCTGTTTTGTTCCGAATTTGCTCACTTTGTCTCAAAGGTGAATATGTCTTGAATTGTGGTGTGACATGATGATATTGGCATTGGTATATTATGCAATATTGAGATTTGATGAAGGATTCTTGGGACATCTTGTCATTGCATTTGAAAGTACTTTTGGAAATTAAGATGTTAATTGTTACCGTTGGACCCTCGGGTCAACGATGCCCCGGGAGTCGGGATGCCCAAAGGTTCGAATGAGTCGATGCCCTTTGGATGCCTGGTTGTATTATGAATACATGCCCAGAGGTTTTCCCCGGGAGTGTCGGAATGCCCGGTTGTATTATGATACATGCTCGGAGGGTGAGGGGTTGTATTATGATGCATGCCCGGAGGTTAGGGGTAACCATGTCTATGGTCCCCAGTGATTCCTTGTGATGCCAGGTGGGGTGCGAGATGCCCAGAGGTTCGAATGAGTCAATGCCTTTTGGATGCCCGATTGTATTTTGAATACATGCTCGGAGGCTTCCGCGACGCCAGGGTTGGGTGTGGAATCCCAGAAGGATGCAAGTGCTGGTCCTCTGGGGGATGAAACCTTTTGAATATTAAAATCGATGATTCTACTAAGTGTGCGTGTGGTCTAGTTATAGAACTAAATTGTATGGCATGGAATGAAACGTGTCATTACAGTTTGGCCCTATGATTAGGACTTGTGTAACTGGACATGATGCATCTGAATCTTTTGAAATTGCATTTGCCATTGCATTAATTGATTTCATGATTTTGATGTATAATGATCCCTTGACTACTTGATCTTGTCTATCCTACATGAGTCTAGATATTGATGGTACTATTTGATATAGATTGATGAATCTTTTACTGCTGAGTGGTTGTACTCACCCTATTTGAAGAGTAACATTTTAGACTAGACAAGATACCTCTGCCGCCACCGCCACTAGCAGATGGACCGAGTGGTTGGATATGGCCGTGAGGAGGAGGACATCAGAGGAAGGAACTTTTGGACGCCGACACTGATCGATGGACTTTAAGTATACGACTATTGCAAAAGATGTTGATCATCTTTTGAAGTATAGCCGAGTATAGAAGACTACGCCATTTCAGTGTACCGACGAATGATGTCCATCTAGTTATGTGTGTTCAGCTTTAACTTATAAAATGTTTAGTTGGTGTGCACTCTTTGACACATGGGACACCAACCTTTTCCAAACACTTAGTTATAGAGAAGTTGAGTTTTCTTTACTGTTCTTCTTTGAAGAAAATTAGTTGCTCTATTGGGAAACTGAAGCAGTTGACTTACTTAGATTTTGGGCATTGCAAGGCACTTGAAAAATTGCCTAAACAAATTGGCGAACTAAAGAAAAGAATATTCAGCACCTCTCTCTCGTATATTGTGAGAGCTTGAGGGAACTCCCTGACTCAATTTCGAAATTAGAGTCATTGACAAAGCTGGACGTATATAGTTGTAAAAAGATTCAAGAGTTGCCTGAACAAATTGGCAAACAAAAGAATCTTCAGCACCTCTCTCTTGAATATTGTGAGAGCTTTAGGGAACTCCCTCACTCAATTTCGAAAACTCCCTGACTCAATTTCGAAATTAGAGTCATTGACAAAGCTGGGCCTATAGAGTTGGAAAAAGATTCAAGAACAAATTGGCAAACTAAAGAATCTTCAGCACCTCTCTCTTAGATATTGTGAGAGCTTGAGGGAACTCCTTGACTCTATTTCGAAATTAGAGTCATTGACAAAGGTGGACCTATATGGTTGCGATATTCAAGAGTCGCCGGAGCTCCCAAAAAGTTTGACCACTCTGAGGCTTGCATCTAAATCGCTGCAGAGTGTCCCTCCTACGGAAGAAGATAAAACATGAAGACAAAGAATTAGATGTCTATACAAGAAATAAATATGGATTTAGGCTCCTGACTTGTATTGTTTGTCATTTGATCCTCTCACTAAATGAAAAATTAGACTGTAAATTCATTCAATTTTGTCCTTTATTGAACGAGAAAATTAGACTGAGGGGGATTCTAACATACCTTGATTAGGCTCTTGGTAGCATCTTCTGTCCGCTCATAGCCATGAGTATGCAACACAACCACGTTTTCTGGATGCAAATTGGTTAGCATAGACAATTGATCATTGTTGGCGAGACTGTAATGGCACAAATAAAACCATCTCGACTTGGAAAGACAGCCAGCGAAGTCGCCTTGCATGCTTACGTCATTTACCCAAAGAAACTGTAGATTCGGGAACCGGTCAATTTCCTTTGCAATGACAGGTATACAAGGACCACCCCATGGCCATCGAAAACGAAGTGCTTGAACGCTTCTCCTTTTCCACCAATGACATTGAAGAGCAGGAGCAGGAATATGTCAATATCCCACAAATTTATTTTATCGAGAGAAGAAAAAATGAAATAGAAGTGTAGCTCCCAATTCAGAAACGCAAATCCTCAATTAAGAACAGGGTAAGCAATTTTCTATTCAAATTTGGCCATACTTTACCTCTTTCGATCTTAATATGTGAATGATGTCGGTCGTATCCCACAACCTAGTACACTCTTTCTTAGCAAATGCTCTTCCAAGATCTCTAAATTGGTCATGCATCCAAAATTCATTGTTGTCTAAAACCTTTATCATGCACCTCTTAATAAGTACATCAATAGCATGCTCCGAGCTAAACCCACAACCATCCCACACAAAGATTGGTTCAATCTTCTCCTCATAGATGAATACGTGTTTTTGATCCATTTCTAAGGCATCATAGCTAATCTTTAAATGTCGCAAGACATCCTTATTGAGTGTTTCCTTTAGCTTTCGCAGCATCTCTTCCCATATCTTTATCTTTTTTCTAACCAAAAAGCAATGCACCTATTGCTTGAAGAGCTAAAGTAATCCACCTGTGGTAGACACAATGCCTTTCGAAAGAGCGTAGTAATCGGCTAGAGGAGAGTCACAATCAAAGGCATGCCTACTAAAAAGTTGAAGTGCATGTTCATCACTCAACCGCTCCAATTCATAATGCTCGAATCTATACTTAAGTCCCCAAATATTCAGAACCCCACTATCGCTAGTGGTAACAAATATCCTAGTACCAGGATACAAAGAAGTCCTTCCAATTAGTTTTGGGATTTGATTGCCGCCATCGACGTCATCCAAAACAGCTAGTACCTTCTTGTTGCAAATTGTTTCTTCAACCGTTTTGATCCCATCATCACTGTTACGAATGTTGCGAGCCACTCTAGAATTAGAGATATCGGACAATAATTGTTCTTGCAGCTTGACTAAGCCCTTGGTTTTTGCCATTTCCCTTACGTCACCAAGAAAGCTGCAACTTTTCCCAAAGCAAGGACACAGTTGGTTGTAGATTTTTTGGGCAAGTGTGGTTTTACCGATGCCGCCCATCCCATAAATTCCAACAAGCTGCACACCACCGGCGTCGATGTCTAATAGATTGTTTATTGCCAATATTTGATTCTCTATTCCAACTAAATCTCCGGTCACTTCTCTTTGTCTTGTCTGGAGCCAATTCACAACCTTTTCAACAACCGACGTTGGGACGCCTGGAGTGCCATAACTTGGCACGGAGGGACACTTAAGTGCTATAACTTTAAAATGGTACACTTAAGTGCCAATATCGGAGTAAAATGGAACACTTAAGTGCCAATCTGGCCAAAAACCGGCCAAAATACAGACATGGCATTTTCTAGCGACATGCTTAACCGACGTGGCAATTTAGTAATGAATAAAAAAAAAAAAACACACGTGGAGGAGGAAAACGACGTTGCTCCATCCATTATGCCTTTGGCCAAACTAAACGACGTCGTTTTTCCATAGTGCTAAATGACGTCGTTTAGTCTATTTGGATTTTAACTGTTCATCCATCGGTTCACACCAAATCTAACGTCCTCTCCATCACCATTCACAGGTCGCCATTCACAAGTCGCCGTTCGCAGGTCATCACTTGCCGTCGTCACTTGCCGTTGTCGATTTGCTCAGGTTTTTTCTCTTCTTCCTCTCCCCTATGGTGAAATTAGGGCTCCAACTCATTTATTAGGGCTCGGACTTGAAATTTGGGGGTCGGCTTTCCCAGCTTAGGCTTGGATGGTATTGATGTGAGATTTATGCTTCAGATGTGGTGCTATAATCCTATTAGGGGGTTCGAATTAACAGTTTAGGATCGGCCTCGAAATGTAGGGCTCGGTGTAGGGCTCAGCAAAGGGAAAATTAGAGCTTGGTGTAGGGCTTAACGTCGCCCATCCAATGTGATGTGTGATTTAGGGCTTTGATGTTGAATTGTGATGTGTGAAAGTAATTTGTAGTGGTTGGATGTGAAATGTGCGATGATGATTGGTGATTGGTGACTGTTAGGGTTCGGAGTATTGGACCTTGGACATGTTCGAATCGAATCTCTTGTTGTCGTGGGGATGGGGACTTCTGGGCATTTTTTTAATAAATTGCATTGTTGAAATTGGTGTCATGAGGACCCATGCTTATCTGAGATCCCTCTCCATATTTTAAAGGAATGCGACGATATAATCAAAGTAGTTGTCAGGTCACATCTCTATTTGTTTGTCCTAAGGCCTCTTTTCAAGCTGCAGCTGTCAAACAACCTATGCATGTTCCCTCTTTCTTCTTTTCTTTAATAAAGAGTGTAGGGACCTCCACTTGCAATTGTTCGTTGTCTTTTGTGAATGTGGTCCCAAAAGTTAATTGTTTTTCCTCTTTTGTTGTAGAAATGGCTCATGATAAGGACTATGTTACTGTCATTGTTTACTACGGTGGGGATTTTGTGATTGGGGAGGATGAGTGGGAGTATGAGGGGGGGGGGAATGAGGGTACTATATTTGTAGATATATATAAAAAAAGGCATCTTATATTGGATTTGTTAGGGACATAGTGACATGTTTGCCTTGTAGAGTACAAAAGTTGTTGTACTGTGTTCCTGAGAAAGGCTTGAGAGATGATTTGAGAGTTTTGGAAGATGATAATAGTTTTAGGGATTTCCTATATCATTATCTTCATGGCAAAGAGGTGAAAGTATTTGTTGAAAACAATAGTGACAGTGAGGACGAAGATGATGACAAAGATAGCACCCAAGTAGAAAAATGAGGAGATGGTATTTACTCTAGTACTAAGGTTAGGGATGAAGCAGAGCATGATGGACAGGACGGGGAGGAGAGGGGCATAGATGCTGTTCACTAGAGCGATGGTGACATAGGTGATGTCACCATCACTGAATTAAATTGGGAAGTAGCTGAATCCAGTGATGGTGATGATGACGATGCTATTCATGGGTTGGCTGCTAAAAATTTATTAATCTTAAGCGACGACGACGATGAGGAGCTTACACGGTCAAGGAAAAAACAAAGGAACTTTTTGTTAGATAGATTTGCAACTTTGTAGGTAGCTGATGAAGTTCCAAACAGAGACGAAGGCCTTGCAGATGTTGGTGTTGCTGACCAGGAGATAGATTATGAAGAAAGCATCAACACCGCTACTTCCCAGGATGAACTTGAAGATCAACGAGCTGTGCGTAGAAGGAAAAGTAAGTTTTCTTCCTATGATCCATCCGTTGCCTCTCCTATTTTGTCAGTAGGTATGAAATTTCATGATTGATGGTTTTATTAAAGTGATGGGCCTAAGTTGGCCCATCCGCCCATGTTGGGCCTAAAAGCCCGGCCCAGAATATTATGGCCCATGGATGGAGGGATATGATGAAGGGACACGTTTCCTTTTGGAGGGAATGTATTTAAGGGAGAAAAGAGAGGAAGGAACGTACCTTTTGGCATAACATACGTTTCCTCCTCCCTCTCTCCCTTGAAACATCTCCAAAAGAAAAACAGTAAGCAAAAAGGCTACGCTCTCTTTCCTTCAAGGCAAATTCGCGTCATCGGATCGAACGGGATCAATTTCTTTTCCTCATATCAGCGTCGGTGTTTAATCTGTGGCTAACAAGGAACGTTCGATTCTGTGATGTGCCTTAGGATCGATGATGCATGTGTTTATCTCGGGCTCGTCTTCTGCATTCGTTTCAAGGGTTTGATTTAGTGTTGAATCCGGTTTTTGGGAATCCTACAAACCCAACATTGGTATCAGAGCTCTAGTTCATGTTTTCCCAACCCCTTTCATGTTTTTGAATGATTTTTTAATTGAATTTTCGTGAAATTAATCGGCCGACACCGATCAGGGCAAAAAATCCCGACACCCGAGCATTGTTCATCCATTTTTTCAAGTTTCCGTAAGTCAAAATCGATTTTGGTTGGTGTTGGGTGGAAGGTCTCATCGAGACAATTACGACGAGTGGCGGAATGTCGCCAAAGGCCACCGGACGCGCCCCCACGCTTAGCCAGAGTGAAACGGCATCATTAGCACGTGCAACGCACATGCCGATTCGATGATGCAGGTGCATGCATCACATGCGCGCGCAGGGCCAACGCACACACGTGCGACGCACATGCGCGGGGGGCGTCGATGGCGCGTGCAACGCACGCGCTAGCTGACGTCATCGTGACATCAGCTACATGCGTGCCGCACGTGCTGGTCGGTCCATCCGACCCGGCCCAACCGGCCCGTCCGGTCCGCCCAACCCGGCGACCCAACCCAGCTGATCGTTGACCGTTGATCATTGACCGTTGACCAAAAAAAAGGGAAAGAATGTGTTTCTTTTTCCAATTAAGTCTATGTGGATTATATGTGATCCCTTATTTGTTCTGCATTTGTTGCAGAAACAATGCCTCCCCTTAGGTTGCACACAGCTATTCGCGCAATTACCGATGAATAAAAGGAAAGGCTTTCTAAGTTGATAGTTGAGCTGACTGATCATCGATGGGAGAGTGGTGACTTAATTGACCACGTTCTTGAAGTCAACGGGAAAATTGAAAAAGTCATATGCAATGGTCGTCCTATGCCACAGTCTGAGATGGTGCGATTTTTCATGAACACCCTTCCACCAGAATGGCAAGGAGTGTTGAATCACATTTGGGATGTCAACAAAGCCGCTTCATATAGGAAAATTGTGATGGATTTTAAAGATGATTATTATTGGATTGTTACAAGGGAAAAGATCAAGAATTTGAACAAAAGAGGATCTTTCCTAGTTCGTGTATTGACTTGGTGTTAGATGTATTAGCTGGTTTTTGTTTAGTGTGCTTTGTGGACATCTCATGTAATGCTTTTCTACTTAGTTATTGTTGGTGTGGCAACTGATATGTTAATTGTATTATGTGAAAGCATTATTATTCTATTGGATATCAAATATTATTTGCTTTCTGTTAGTGTTGACTGATGTGGGTATTTCATAGAAGTTTTTGTAGCTTCATAGAATTTATTTTGCATAAGACAATTATATTAATGATAGTTTTAAGTTAGGATTTTTGGAAGATGATTGGAAATATAGTGACCTTTTGATTCTGAAACCTTACTTGAAATTGTTCATTAATATGACGGGTCTGTGCAAAATGGATGCATAAATGATAGGCATTAATAATTCATGCATATATGTCTGATGTGTTCATATCAATGGCTTCAGCCACAAAGAGCATAGTTGCCGAGCTGAATAAAGGTGAAAAGCTCAATGGCGATAATTATGAAATATGGCACATGAAAATCCAATATGTGCTGGAAAAGCAAGAGGCACTAGAAGCTCTTAACCTGACCATGGTAGAACCTGAAGAAGGAAACACTGCATAGCACAAGAGAGATAAGGAAGCATTTGCTGCATGGAAAAGAAAGAACTCTCTTGCTCGCATTACGTTGCTGAGTAGCATGGAAAATGATGTCATGCGAGAGTTCAGGCGTTTTGAGAATGCCAGGGAAATGTGAGAAGCATTGGCAGCAAGATTTGGTCATACTTCGGTGACCAAACTGAGGCAGCTCATTATTAGGTTTGACTCTTATAAGAAGCCTCATGGTCAGACCATGAAGCAACATCTTAAAAAGATGTCAAACATGATAAATGAGCTGAAAGATGTTGACCATGTCCTGACTAATGAACAGCAAGTGCAAGCAGTGATTCGTTCCTTGCCTCAAAGTTGGGAACATATGAAGGTGCACCTGACCCATAATGAAAATATCAAAACCTTTGAGGATGCTGTGCGTCATCTTGAGCTGGAAGAGGACCGCCTTTTGGTGGATAAGCCGAAAGCTGAAATCTATCATGTTGGTTCTAGCTCACATGGAGCTTCGAGCTCCAAGCGTAAACGTCCTAATTAATTTGATAAAGGGAAAGGCAAGGAAGCAGGTCCTTCAGGGAATAAACCTAAGCTTAACCAACATAAAAGAGAAAAGCGTCATCGAATGGAGAAGCTTACAAGGGTGAAATGTTACAATTATAACAAAAATGGTCACTATGCTTGTGATTGTCGTGAGCCAAAAAAGGTATACAACCATTGTACTTTTCATAACTTTGCTTTTGTGTTGAGCTCTGTATTCTTAACTGAGTCTAATCCTTTGTGGACTGTGGATTCAGGAGCGACAGACCATGTAGCGAAGGATAGAGAATCCTTCGTGGAATTATGACGAGTACCAACTGGAACTAAGTAGATCTATGTGAGAAACAACTCCAGAGCTGAAGTGAAAGGAATTGACACCTGCCAACTGAACATGCGTGGTGGAGGCACTTTGTTCCTACATGATGTTTTGTATGCTCCGGAGATTCGTCGGAATTCAGTGTATGTTTTAGTGTTGGTTAAATTAGGTTTTAATATGAACTTTCATAATAGAGGCGTGGATTTATTTTTGGATACAAATTACTATGGTTGTGGTTATTTTCTAGATGGTTTTATTGTATTAGATATTGACTATGTTAATGCAAATGTTTGCTATTCTCTTCTCACGTCTCCTAATTCATATGATAATGATGTGAATGTGTGGCATGCTAGACTTGGTCATATTGGCCAATAACATATGAATAAACTAGCCAAAGAGAGCTTGTTGGGCAACATTGAAAAAGTCAATTTGCCCATATGTGAGCATTGCCTAGTAGGGAAAATGACAAGGAAACCATTTGGAAAAGGTAAAAGATTCATCTGCATTGAATCCATTATGACGTCTGTGGTCCAATGAATGTGAAAGGAATGCATGGGGTTATTTATTTTATCACTTTTATAGATGATTATACTCGATTCGAATATTTCTATTTGATTTCTCATAAATCTGAAGCATTGAGTTATTTCAAAAGGTTTATGAATTTGGTAGAAAATCAATTAGATAAGAAAATAAAAGTATTAAGATCCGATTGAGGTCGAGAATATTTATTTGATGAGTTCAGAAAATTATGTGATGAAAAAAGAATAGAAAGACAGTTGTCTATTCCATATACTCCTCAACAAAATGGTATTGCGGAAAGAATAAACAGAACCCTATTGGAAATGGTTAGGTCCATGATAGTGCATGCTAACTTACCTATCACTTTTTGGAGTGATGCGTTGTTAACTGCTGCCTATATACTTAACCAGGTGCCTTCCAAATCAGTTACTTCCACTCCATATGAGTTATTGACAGGTAGAAAACTGGACTTAAGTTTTCTTAAGCCATGGGGTTGTGCTGTCTATACTCATGAGTCCTCTCACAAGTTTGGGAAATTGGGTCCCAGAGGAAAGAAAAGTATTTTCATAAAATACTCCGAACACTTGAAAAGGTATGTGTTTATAGGTGAGCAAGAAAGTGGGAGTATAACTGAATTTGAATCATGGGATATCACATTCTTAGAGGATGAATTTCCTAAGAATGGTGAAATAGGGGAAGATTACTCCCTATTTGAAACCTTGGATCAAGATAACAATATTAGTGGAGTTCGTCCAAATGGGAGTAGTATGAGAAATGATTAATTGAATTCAACTCATTCTCAATTACAACCATATGATGAGAGGACATCATCATTATCTAATCCTAGTGGGAGCATAATGGGGAATGATATGCAAAGTGTGCAATCTCCCATACGGCAAACAAATCGCCAAAGTATTCCCCGTCGACGTTTTGACATTGAAGGGGAAACTTTTATGATTGCTCCGCAAGATGAGGATGAGCCAAGAAATATTAATGAGGCTCTGAATTGCCTTAGTAAGGAAAAATGGATTCATGCAATGGAAGAGGAGATTGAGTCAATGAAGTCAAACCAAGTTTGAGAACTGGTTGATCTTCCAAAAGGATGCAAAGCTATTGGGAACAAGTGGGTTCTCAAAATAAAGCGAAAAGCTGATGGCTCGATAGAAAGGCATAAGGCTCGCCTTGTGGCGAAGGGGTATAATCAACAGGAATGAATTGATTATGAAGAAACATTTTCTCCTATAGTGAGATTTACCTCGATTCGCATTATTCTGGCAATAGTGGCTAGTATGGATCCTGAGTTACATCAAATGGATGTAAAGACTGCTTTCCTCAATGAAGAATTAGAGGAAGACATATATATGGAACAACCTACTATTTCATAATGAAAGGCCAAGAAGAAAAGGTATGTCGACTTTTGAGATCAATATATGGCCTTAAGCCATCGTCAAGACAATGGTATATATGTTTTCATAATGCCATTATGGCATATGATTTTACAATGATTGATGGGGATCATTGTTTATATATCAAAAGATCCAAAGATCAATTTGTGATCATATCATTATATGTTGATGATATACTAATTGCCGGAAACAATATGGAGTTTGTTAATACTGTCAAGAGTTAGTTGTCTTCCAACTTTGAGATGAAGGATATGGGTGAGGCTACATACATTATTGGAGTTAAGATTTCAAGAGATCGTTCGAAAAGATCGTTATCTCTTTCGCAATAAACATATATAAATAAGGTTCTTGAACGATTTCGTGTGCAAGATTGTAAACCCATAGACACTCCTATTGCAAAAGGTGAAGAATTGAACCATAGACTGTGTCCAAGGACTCCACAAGAGAAGAAACAAATGAAACATGTTTCTTATGCTAGTGCTGTTGGGAGCTTGATATACAATATGATGTGTACAAGACCTGACATATGTTTTGCAGTTGGAATGGTGAGTATATACCAATCCAACCCAGGTCAAGCACATTGGAAGGCCGTTAAGAGAATACTGAGGTATCTGAAGGGAACTGCTGATTACAAGTTGAATTACCAAGGAAATGATCTGTGACTTGAAGGCTATTCAGATGCTGATTGGGGAGGAGATTTAGATGAAAGAAAATCCACCTCTGGATTTGCTTTCTTACTGAACAATGGTGCCATATCATTGAGTAGTAAAAAGCAAACGTGTATAGCCTTGTCCATGATGGAAGCTGAGTTCATGGCATTATCAGCAACGGTATAAGAAGGAGTTTGGCTTAAGAGATTTTTGGATCATTTAGGTGTTATTGAGAAAGCTGCAAATACATTATTGGTTAACTATGATAGCCAAGCAGCTATAGTGTACACCAAGGATCCAAAATATCATGGTAAGACCAAACATATAGATACCAAGTATAACTTTGTCAAAGATATGGTTGCACGAAAGAATGTGAACTTACAATACATATATATACATAAAATGGTAGCAGATCCTACGACAAAGCCAATGCCTAGAGATGTGTTTTGTGGTCATGTAAAATCTCTAGGATTGCGTAGAGTCTGATGTACTGGATTGTAATTTCTCTGAGTTGTTCACATTTATGAACTTGTGTTTTGTCATTATTAATGCCTATGAATCTTTGTTTGATCTTTATGCATCTTAATGCTTAGTGCATTACTTTAAGTTGAGAAAGTATGTCAGACAGATATAAGATTAGCCCACTCACACGAGTAATCGCCTCTATTTACTGTGTGATAAATAGAGATGAGACCGTTTTTAAGCTTATTGTCTAAGTGATAATCGAGAGCTCAAGCTTAAAATACATATGTCGCCTTAACTGAGTGTTAAGATGAGGACATAATACTTACTATGTCCGAAAGTAAAATACTCCACATATTTTACTTTATCTGTCTATGATGCCAGATGTAAGTTCTGATGAATTTTTGTGAATGAGTAGATATGTGAACTCAAGTTAGACATTGGGTATGTCTAAACTATCATCTATATAGTATTGAAGGTGTAGACATACGCTCCATGGGAAATGAGTTGATGCCGTAATACGTATTTCATACTACGTATGCATGAGACGACCAATAAGAGTGGCAAAAGTTTGATCTCAACTTTTATGCCGTGTGAGACTCTTGAGGAAAAGAGTTTTTTCAAATTTTTAGTGCCCTCATGACTTTTACTTATTCTCAATAATTATACTTAGTGTTTGATATCTTAGGATGTTGCCAATGGTCATGAGTTGATTCGATCTAATGGGGCAATTCTAGAAAAGTAAGCTGAACTGAAATTGAGAGTTTGAAGGAAAGAGGAAGATCGAATTTGGAGAATTACATTGTGGTTTTGTATTCACTGGTCGACCAATTATGACTGTCTTTGGGATAATCATAATTGTGAATACAATATATATATATATATATATATCATTGCTTAAAAGAGATCAAGAGAGATATAAATGTGATTGATCAATCTAGGGTACTGCATACTAAATCTACTCAAAGTGTGATGCCCATTATGAGCTACTATATATTCCTAACAGATGTATAGCAACGAGCTCTCAAAGTATGCTGGTCGCACGAATTATTCACTGGTATGAATGTTGAAGAGAGGTAAAAAAAATCCTGTTCGGCCCATCATGTGCGAGTGGGAGATGATGGTTTTATTAAAGTGATGGGCCTAAGTTGGCCCATCCGCCCATGTTGGGCCTAAAAGCCTGACCCAGAATATTAGGGCCCATGGATGGAGGGATATGATGAAGGGATACGTTTCCTTTTGGAGGGAACGTATTTAAGGGAGAAAAGAGAGGGAGGAACGTACCTTTTGGCATAACGTACGTTTCCTCCTCCCTCTCTCCCTTGAAACATCTCCAAAAGAAAAACAGTAAGCAAAAAGGCTACGCTCTCTTCCCTTCAAGGCAAATTCATGTCATCAGATCGAACAGGATCGGTTTCTTTTCCTCATATCGACGTCGGTGTTTAATCTGTGGCTAACAAGGTATGTTCGATTCTGTGATGTGCCTTAGGTTCAGTGATGCATGTGTTTATCATGGGCTCGTCTTCCGCATTCGTTTTAGGGGTTCGATTTAGTGTTAAATCCGGTTTTTGGGAATCCTACAAACCCAACAATGCTGCGATATAATTTAGGAAAGCTATACTGAAGAACTCCATTGCTGCACAAAGAAATATTGATTTCATTAGAAACACTAAGAAATTTGTAAGAGCTAGGTGTTCACAGCAAAATTGTCCATGGAAGATTTACGACGCGTTTGTTAAGAAGAGTGGGTCTTTCCAAATTAAAGCCTACCAAGAGGAACACACTTGTTTCATTAATTTTCAAAACAAAAGGGTAACAAGTGCATGGTTGTCCAAGCACTTCTTCGATATGATCAAGCTGATGCCCGAGATGAAAATTTCTAACTTTAGGATGTCGGTGAAGGAGCGTGTAGGCATCAATGTATCTAGGACTCAATGCAAAAGAGTAAAGCAAAATGTGATAAAGACACTTATTGGTCAGTATGCCAAGGAATATGGGCAGGTGTGGGAGTATGCTTGGGAGTGTAGGCTGCAAAACCCTACAAGTAGAGTGTATATAGAGGTGGTTGAGAGATCGCTTCCTGGTCATGGGACCAAGTTCGATAAGTTCTATGTGTGCTTTGATGCATGCAAACGGGGATTTTTAGCTAGTTGTAGACGGATTATAGGATTATACGGTTGTTTCTTGAAAGGCTTGTGCAAGGGAGAATTGTTGGTGGCGATTGGAAGAGATGCGAATAACCAAATGTTCCCACTAGCTTGGGCTATTGTAAAGATTGAGAACAAGGACAATTGGTCTTGGTTCTTGAAAAATCTAATGGCTGACTTGGAGATAAGAAACGGGGAAGGGTGGGCATTCATGAGCGACCAACAAAAGGTAATGCTTGCTTTTTGGAAAATTTAGTCAATAGTTTGCTTTGTAATATGAACATGTAATTTGCTCTAGTCTTTCTTACTTTGAATTATTGCAGGGATTGGTTCCGGCAATAGCAGAGTTGTTACCCCATGCTAAACATCGAATGTGTGCATGGCACATATACAGAAATTGGGCAAATACCTACAAAGGGGATAAGCTGCAGTTGCAATTTTGGCAATTAGCAAAGAGTGCAAACATGGCTGACTTTAGGATAGCCAAAGAAGGATTGTTTCAGTTGACAAAGGAAGGTTTTGCTACCCTATTTCAACTAGAACCGATGCATTGGTGCAAGGCATTCTTCAGTGAGAAGTTCAAGTGCGATAACGTCAACAACAACATTTGTGAAGTATTTAATTCGAAGATAATAGATGCCAGATGTAAACCAGTCATCTCAATGCTTGAAGATATACGAGTTGCAATTATGACTCGGCTGCAGAAACAAAGAGATGAGGCTGCAAAGTGGACAAGACAATATGGTCCTAGGATTGCCAAGAAATTGGATGAGAATTTGGCTGCAAGTAGGCATTATCATCCCATTTGGAATGGAGATGACGGATATGAGATAATGAAGGGTACTGATAAGTATGTTGTCAATCCAGAAAGCAGGAAGTGCTTATGTAAAGCATGGCAAATAAGTGGAATTCCATGTGCACATGCCACATGTGCTATCTAGTTGAAGGGCGACAATACAGATGATTACATCGATAATAGGTACCATAAATCAAAATACATTGCTTCCTATCAGTTTATAATGTAATCAATTAGAAGTAGCAAGTTTTGGGAGCCTACGGATCATAAAGCACCTCAACCTTTGCCACTGAAGAAGAAAATTGGAAGGGCAAAATGAAGACGAAGAATGGTGGAGGGAGAGGTCTTGGGTCAGCAAAGAATGAGCAGGCAGGGGTGCAAAGATAATGTGCTTTTATTGTCGCCTAGCAAGCCACAATATTAAAGGTTGTCAATTGAGGAAGCAACAACAACCGTTGAGGCAAGGTGCAGGGCCTAGTGAAGAGACAGTTCGAGAAATGCAAACAACAGGGCCAAGTGAGTCAACTGTTCTTCAGTCGACAACTAGAACCCCAGTAAGTCATGAAATTTATTTTATGTTTATGTTGCTTTGTGGTTTATCATAAAAATGTACATAATATCCTATTTTGCATTGTATGTAATGTGTTTGTTAGGTCACAAGAAGAACTCCAGTAAGTCATAAAACTGAACAGCATGTTTGAAGAACGCAAGGTAGAAGACGGCCAGCTGAAGAATTGGTCCAAGCAACATCATGGCCAGCTGAAGGATTAACCCAAGCAGCATCACGGCCAGTTCAATCGACTGTTCTTCAATAGCAAAAGAAATACCTAGTGCTAAATTCAACCATATGCATTCAGTTTTTCATTTTCTTTATATTATTATATTTATGGTGTCTTTTGCCTCTTTCTCAGGTTTGAAGAAAACAAGTTGAAACTCAACTGCCAACTGAAGGGCCATCACAAGAACCACCTCAAGGGTTACCACAGGGGCCACCAGAAGAAGCACAATCACTACAAGGGGCACCACCAGTACCACCAGAAGGCCCAACAAAAGGAGGTGTCACTGAAGTTGAAGGGCTACACAGAAGGACAACTAGAAGAAGGCTAGGTGAAGGGGCAGCTACTCAAAGGCCATCTAGAAGATGCCTAGCTAAAGAATTGGTCGAAGAAGCCCCGGCTGTAACTGAAGGGCCTAAGAAAGTAAGAAAAAGAGCCAACAAATCACAAGTTCCTGAAAGTGACGCCCCTATTCAAACAAGAGGGGCACTTGGGAAGAGGTTAAGACAATATGACTATGGCCTTTATATAGATGAGCATACTGGAACAGTTATTCTGAATGTAAGTTTTATTGGCTGTATTTAATTTAATTTATACTATAGACTTTTGCTGATAATTTATTGTTTTTTTGTAGCCTAGGAGAAGTTCAGAGGTTCTTATCTCAGGCCCAACTCAAGAATCAACGGCTGCACCAACAAAAAAGAAAACATCAACTGCGCCAACAAGAAAGAAGAGAAAGAACCCAGTTGCATCTCCTTTTGAATCAATTCGGCCTGGGACATTTGTAGCTCCATTTGAGTCAGTGGATACTAAGAAGGTTGAAGAAGAAGTTGCACGTCCAGTTAGAAAGAATGCAAGAATTATGAATCAAGTGAATGGCTCATCGAAATGAGCACGAACAGGGGGTGTCGTGCAAATTGATTGATGAGATGGGACATGATAAATAGAATTTGTGGAGTCAAAATAGTTATGTAAATGTTAACGTTATAATAACACTTGCTATGGATGGTTATCTTTTTTTTTCTTTAGTTTATCATTGATGTTGTGAGACTTAATTTCAATATCAATGAAATGATCTTGCGCTGCTTGTCAATATTTGCTGTTTGTCATGGATTCTACTTTTACTTGCTGCTGCTGCTATTGGTGCTCTGTGGTGGTAGCTGGAGTGCTGGTGTGGCTGGTGGTGGTGGATGGTGATGTTTGGTGGTAGTGAGTTTGTTGTTGGGGTGCTAATGTGGTGGCTAGGGTGCTGGTGTGAGTAGTGGTGATGCCCGGTGATTATGGGTTTGTGGTGGGGGTTATAAGCTTATGTTGCACCTACACCTGGTGCAAGTGTGCAGTTTGCACATCTTACACCATGTGTACTGGTGCAAGCTGGTGCAAGCTAGTGCAAGCCTCAGCTTATACTAGTACCTTGTGTAGCAACATCACTAGCATAGTGGTGGCTGGAGCGCCTAGTATGTAGTATGGCTAGTGGTGATGGTTGGTGGCGTAGTCGGTGGTGGTGGCTGGCACAATTTTTAGAGAAAACCCACCAAAAATTTGGCATTTAACTGGTCATATTCTAAAAAACTTGGCACTTAACTGTTCAATTTTAATTACAACTGACACTTAACTGATCACTTTAATAATAACTTGACACTTAAGTGATCATTTTTTCATCGCGACTAACACTTAAGTGATTACTAAATACAACTTATGGCACTTGGGTAATCACTCATGTTTGTCTTGTGTATATGTTGGTCTGCATTAAAACAGAGAAGATGATGGTAATTTAACTTATGGCAACTCCATATGACAGCACAAACAACAACAAAACCACAATGATCTTGTGGAACAGCACAAACTTCTTCGCATCTTTCAAAAAGAAAAAAAAGTTTACGTTTAATCCAGAACAACACCATTTTTAACTATGGCAGTCGGAGAAACTTTTTCTCATTTTCAAATGCTTTACATTTCATCATAAAGTACAATAGACAACAAAATAACGCCATAATAAACGCTTGGTAACACTTTCATTCAATTTTCATCATTGAAACTTCATTCTTGAAAGGTTTAGTTGAAGATGCTTGAGCGTGCATTGAGACTTCGTTCTTGAAAAGTTTAACTAAAGACGCTTGAGCTTGCATTGAGTCAATATCGTCCAAGTTGTCCACGAACACAGATGGAGATTGCTGTCTTTTATGAAGTAGATCCAATATCACTTTTGTGGCTCGGTTAGAGAACTTTGCATCGACCCATTTGAAGTATTTGCACTTTGACGCTTCTTTATATCGGGCGCATCCATAAAATCTTCTCCCAGGATTGATTCGAGTCCACGATGTTATTCTTGGACTTGGTAACCCACAAAAATAGAAACGCTGGCCTTTTCTTTCGCTTCGGTGAGAGGGAATTAAGCTGCTGCTACAAGTCCTACTCTCCATTTTCAAGATTCAACGAAGGAATTTTGGGCAAATGAAAATTAGGGTTCGATACTTGGATTCGAGCACTTCAATAGGGATTTTGGCCGATTTAGGGTTTTAGATTTGGGGCATTTAGGGAGACGACGTTGTTTTTGGAAGATTTGGGGCTTTTATTATGCAGACGACGTCGTTTCTAGTGAGTTAGAGCCGACTCAACTCTCCGATGAGCCACGTAAGCAATAAAAAATAATAAAATATTGCCACGTAGGATTTCCGGCAAGGGTCACCGGAGGTGGCATTTAAGTGTCCCACTAGAAAAAAAAAAGTTGCACTTAAGTGTACCGTTTTAAAGTTATGACACTTGGGCTGTTCTTTTGCCATCTTAAACGTTGTTCCCATGGAAACGCTAAAAATATGGACGAATAGCATAATCATAAGAACAGAAAAGGAGTATATAAATAAGCGGTTCCTATTCAAAATAATAACAAGGCTTTTTCGCTTCTCTTTTGTAGGTCAATTTCATAAACTAATCAAACAGGCAGATATTACTTGTTAAGTGATGGAGCCAGGAATCTAATGCTGATACTTTATTATTGCATCTAAGAAAGAACCGCCACGTAAGAAACCTATTTTTTAAAAGAAAAGAAAAGTGAGTAAAAGTGTTTTTTTTAATAAAAATACTAAACCGCATTTAATTTTGCGAGTTCATTTTTTTTTTTTCGGACGTTCATCGGGTTGAAGGACACTAAAAACTTATCACCACATTATTATTTCAGTTAAAATAAATTAGTTTCCATCCGATGTCCTCAATGATTTACTTTTGATGATAATCATATGGGTTATCACATGTCTACATGTATGGATATTTATCTTTATCAATACGAGGCAACTTTTCTTTTTCTTTTTTTGGATTTGTGTTGTTGGGGGGGGGGGGGGGGGGGAGGGGAAAGTAAGGAGTCAGCTGCAACAGCAATCTATCCAATGAAAAAGGGCACGAATCGAATCGGGACTAGAATAAGATGGAGTAAAGACTCGATAAAAATTCTATGTTCCCCCCAAAACTTCAAGAACGTGATGAATTACTAACATGAATCTCCATTACGTGTTTAAGTTGAAGGAATCGAGGAAGAAATGTTTGATCTTTAAATCAAGTAGAAGAATCAAATATAAACGTGTGATGAGTAACAGCTATATAAGATTTACTCGTTTCTTTTATCGTGAAAAAGAACTTTATAAATACAATTGCATTCAGTTCCATGATAAAGTTCTCTGGCATAGATTAGAAATCTTAATACATATACGGATCAAGTTGGCGTAAAAAAGATGAAACAAAGCCAATCTTTTATACAATGAAAATTAGGTCAAAAACAAAGTCATAATAATTCTATTAGGTCAGAAAAAAGTTGGATATCTCATGATATAAAAAAAATTAAAAAAAGAATTTTTATTTCAATTTTGGGAAACTGGAGTTGGAATATGATTAATGAATTTTTATTAGATCTACCTTTCAATCGTAAAAAATGATTTTCCCATTCATAAATAAGTGGTTACCCTGTATAATTCTTCAAGTCCAACCCGCTGATGCCACCAACTGCTTTGAGTGCTCCCCGCCATCTATTCGCATCCTCGGAGCTGAGATTTTTTTTCTTATCCTTCATCATTTGCTCCAATTTCTGAATGTCATTTCTGTACAATGGGGTTCGAAGCTTTACATCATCAAGTGTCACATTATAAAAGATGGACAATATCGCCTTCTTATTCTCATCTTCCCCAGAATTAGAGATGTTCTCCACCTTCGCAAGCTCGCAAAGGTACCAGTAACTTGAAGCATAGCTTGGGGAGAAGATGGGTATGTAGAGTCTAGAGTCATTGATCGCTCGCAAAAGTTCGCCATAAATTCTTTCACCCGGTCGAATCTCTTCGTGATTGATGAAAACATGAATCCCGGCCTCAAACAAGTCGCAGTAGATGACGTTGGCAAATCCACGACAAGTGTCGGGTCCTCTAAAACTTAGGAATACCTGGTACTCCCTTCCTAATGGATTGCCAGTGCTCGTTCCAGTCTCTGATATCACCATAGGAACTCACTTCGCGCCCAACGGACAACGGAGCCACCCCCTCACTCTCTCTCTCTCTCTCTCTAAAAGGCACTCTTGAGGTACTTTTTCATCTAGCACATCTTACCGGCTGTAGGCAATTTCGCAAAAAGCCGAAGATGTTTTGCAGGTCTGGATGCAAGTCCGTGACTTTAATATTTGAAGTCACGACGAAGACTTTCTAAGACTTATTAGAGGACCGTTGAATATAAAATTAATTTTACAAAGACTCGAGATATGAGCCAATTACCAATTGATTCGGAAAATCAAAATCGAGTCCATAAGATCGGTTCAGACATTAATAGCAATTGATAATACATAATTTCCAACCTAAAGAGAAGTGACCTTATTAAAAAGAATGAAAAATATGCCTCCAAATAATGAACAGTAAATGTTATGGCCACGCCGAAAATCATTAGTAGACAAATCTTTATCGAATTTGTTAGTTATATTTGATGAAACAAATATTTACATTCTCAATGCATTGATTGTCTATAAAATAAGGAAGTGCTTTCGAAATAACAAAATTGTCTCTATGTGTAAATATTTAATTTAATCGGTACCCACAGAGCACTAGTTAAACATAATGCTTATTTAAAAACACTGCATTTCGCATATTTGAATCGGACTCCATTTGCCATAAAAGACGCGTATGGGCAACTTCCCACCAGGTGCAGCGTCCACTTTGCAGTCACATCCAATTTACAGTCAATAAGGTTGATGGACGGTGCAGGACATTATCATTACAAAATCACATGGAGTTCCTTCTTTTTTGTGCTTTTCACGTGGCTCCGTAGAAAATTCAAAGTCAACAAAGTTATGGATTTAAGAATATATTTAACATCCTAAAAAATTTCAAATTAATACACATAATAAACATATCTCAAATTAATTTTTTTAACCATAAAAAACTCCAAACTAATACGCATTTGATAATTACCCTAAATTGATATATTTATGACAAATTTATTCTATATTAGTTTTCGTTAAATTTTATTATTAAATTACTAAGTTAGATAACGCGTGACAATTTATTAGTGTATTAGTTTGAGATTTTACTTTTTGTTTGTCACGATTGTATCATTATTATTTTTTCTTTGTGGTATCAATCCAATTTAAAGTAGGGTGTTATCAGTTTAGAGCTTTTTGTGGTTAAACAAATTAGTTTGAAATAAATTTATTAAAATTTAGTTTAAGATTTTTTACGGTTATTTGAAGTAAATTTGTCATAAGTATACCGATTTATGATTTTTCATAATCAAAAAATTAATTTGAGATAAATTTATTATAAGTGTATCATTTTAAAGTTTTCAGGATATTAAACCTTAAAAATAAATTGGAGGGACAGTATCGTTACAAGATCACATGGAGTTTCTTCTTCTTTGCGCTTTTCACATGACTTGGCAATGTAGACAACTGTTATGAATCCACTTTAGAACTTTTGGATAATTTAAAAAGATCCTCTTAACATTTGCTTCCGACTCATGAATAGGAGGTGCTATGGCAGCAAATCAAGGATTATTATTATTTATTAACAAGTTCTTGTTAATGAGTGCTCTCTGGATATTATTCACCATTTCACGCCAAATAAGAAATGGCTTTATTGATTATGTATATTATGAGAAAAACTGCATTTTAAAAATGACAAAAAAATTTCGTGGGCATTCATGGGTAAAATCCTTATTAGATAATATTATACTTTTTTTTTGTCAAATGAGAAATAATATACTTTAAATATTTGAATTTGACCCCATTTGCAATGAAAATTTGCAATGAAAAAAAAAAAAAAAAGCGTACCGACGACTTCAAAGCAAGTGCAACTTCCAATCTATAGTCATTAAAGGTGATGCCTTTAGAAAAAAAAGCTTGTCGTTGTAATTATCTTCCCTATAATTGGTTGTTTAACCCCATGCCTGCTCTATTTGACTTATTATGCACCGATGCTTTTAATGTATTTCTCCTAAACTTGGCTAAGTAAATTAATAGCAAACGTATTTTCGATTAAAAAAAAGGTGGGGACCAGTTAAAAAGAAATATTTTCTCGGATTCTCCGATTTTCTATTTTCGATTTTTGATTCAATCATCGCACTGATTTCTCGTTTCTTTTGTATTTCCAACAGTTTTATCCTCACTTCTGAAGCTCCTTTTCGTTAACAACAATCGACATGGTTATAGAGTAGCACCTTAGAAGCTCCCTCTCGGATAAATCCATGTCTTCCTCTCTGACGCGCGAAAACCTCTCTCGAAGTCCACTGATCAATTCACTTTTTCCGATATTCTCAGGTTACGGATGACCGCTGTTTCCGTCGCAGGTTCCTGAGTTCACTGCTGCTCCCTGGAAACTCTGTTCGCCCCTGCTCGCAGTCGCTGTAACTGGAGAGCTCGTAAAGTGATCATTTTCACCTGTGTTTGCCTTATTCATATTCGATCAGTAATCATCACAGGTCATAATTCTTTGCTAGATCGAACTAAATTTGCTCTGTTTTAGATGATTGCGAATGAAAAGATAGCTGAGAAGTTTAGTCGCGGTTTAAGTAAAAAATCATCTGTGATGAAGATTCTATTGATGATTTAAATATTTGATGATTTCGTGATAGTCTAGATGTGTGAATCATAGCTTCATTACTGCATATGGATTTCATGGCAGGGAATTGGATCCACCCTTTAAAGACGAGTGAAAATGGTGGCGGTAAAATCACAATTCGTGTGGGACAAGAAGAAGCCCCGCCTTCACGAGAATATGGGAGTCGGCCCACAATGTGATAACGCCGAAAAAGCCTTCGAGGGGGAAAATAAAATTCATATTTTTTATAACTAGAAGTGTCGCGGAGTGGTAAACCAACGAGTCTTGACCAATATCAGCAAAGACAGACAAACCAACCTCTTGAAATATTTGCGATCAACAATACATAAGCTCTTCATCGATTTTAAAACACCGAGGAATTAAACTTTAATTAGCCCTGTGCAAGAAGACACCTCGCTTCTCTGAGTTTACTCAAACTTGATGTAAAGCAGAAATAGAAAGCAAATAAAATGAAGGAAACAGTGATGATCTATAAATAGAAAGAAGGCGCACCATTTTCAATATAGGATCCTCTGCTTCTGTTTTAGAGTCTGACCCTTATGTTAGTCGTTTCAGGATCTCTCTGTAAGACTCACAAGTGATGCTTGAACCATCTCGACCAGTATCAAGGAACTGTTGGAAAATAATCCAAAAATAAAACACAAACTGTTTGTTGCAATCATAACATGAAAGTAAAGAAGATGATAACAACTTTATAATTTCATTCCCTTTACAAATCTTGAAGAAAAAGAAAATAAGATATAACATAAAATTGGAGGTGAGGTAGGGATAACCGAATCTCCTTAAGGCGATTAGTTCCTGCCAAAGGTGCCCCGCAGATTCACGAATTATGCCTCCCAAGATACAACACCTCGAACCTGTTTGGATTAGCACTATGCAAATAGGACTCTGTCGAACCGTTCAATTGAACCAGCACACTCAGAAAATTCAGAAGAGTAGAAAAGTGTATCAGAGCCTTTTTGGAATCGAGTCTGAAAAACCAAAAAACCATTATGAAGCTCTATGCTCCCATCTATTTATAGATATTTTTAGTTCATGTACAGAAGAGATACATGAATTAAATAGACGCATGTATCCACGAAATTCATGAATCAAGAGATACATGAATTCAAGAGATTCACGAATCCAGAGATACGTAAATTCAAGAGATTCGTGAACTCAATAAATACATAAACTAAAAGATACATGGATCTAGAAAATTCATGAATTCAATAAATACATGAACGGAAAAGTTTAAGAAATTCATGAATCCAAAAGAGATACGTGAATAGAAAAGACGTATATTAATTTATTGGCATTCGTTGATCCATTAACCATAATTATAACCATAATTACAACAATCCCCCACATTAATGGATAAACAAAGCATTTTTGACTCGAAGGAATCTGAGCATGCCTGTTGAAATAAACCGCATCAAGATAGGTAGCTTTCGCTTTGAACCTTCTTTAGTGAAAGCTTATCGAACTTACTTAACTAGTCGATGGACTAAGCCTTGAATCGCCAGTTGTTTGTGTAAGCCTAGACAATAAACCTCACACGGAGTATTTCCAATTCAAGATTGGTTCTCGGTTGTGTTCGTTCTTTCGGCCCTGAACCTCTCGGGATTCGTGCGTGCTTTAGAAAATCTAGCCTTTAAAGATTTTCATAGAGTCGGCCAGCTCCACGCATATAGGTGCATTCCTATTAAAGATATCCTACCATATCTTACTTGGATGTTACATCCCAAGTTATAGGAATCATTAAACGCATAGCGTGCCCTTAATAACGCTGTAGGAAAGCACTGTTGCATCTTAGGAATGGGAGACAGTGCTTACACTAGAGTTTCCAAAATTTGTGTTGTCCTATTGAACCTAGTCCATGGGATCTCCAATCGCATAGGTTAGGTTTCGACCCCGGAATCTCTTTATTGGGTTAAGGCTCTTAAACCTATTCCCCTCGATGCGCAGTTTATCTGCTCTTTTGACAAACCTTTTGTCAGCAGATCCGCAATATTTTCCTTTGACTTTACAAAGTCTAAAGAAATTATTCCATTTGAGAGCAACTGCCTTACGGTGTTATGTCTACGACGAATATGTCTAGACTTACCGTTATAAATCACATTATGTGCCCTTGCAATTGCCACTTGATTGTCACAGTGTATGCAAATTGTAGGCATAGGTTTTGGCCACATTGGAACATCTTCTAAAAAATGTCGAAGCCATTCTGCTTCTTCAGCAGCTTTATCCAAAGCAACAAACTCTGATTCCATTGTAGAGCGTGTTATTAGAGTTTGTTTAGAGGATTTCCATGACACTGCAGCACCTCCTAGCGTGAACACATATCCGCTAGTCGATTTCAATTCATCAGAATCTGAAATCCAGTTTGCATCACAATAACCTTCCAAAACAGCTGGATATTTGCCATATTGTAGAACATAGTCTTTTGTCCTTTTCAAATATCCTAATACTCTCATCAAAGCATTCCAATGCTCATGACCTGGGTTACTGGTATATCTACTTAGTTTGCTTACTGAGTATGCAATATCAGGTCTAGTGCAATTCATGATATACATGATGCTGCCGATTACTTGAGAGTATTCTAGCTGTCTAACACTATTTCCAGTGTTCTTTCTTAAAGTTAGGTGTGGAAGAAAATGATTGTTTGCATCTTTAATGCCGAATCCTTTAAATCTCTCAAATACCTTTTCAATGTAATGAAATTGTGTTAAACCTAAGCCATCAGAATTCCTTAGAATTTTGATGCCGAGTATAACATCTGCAACACCTAAATCTTTCATCTCAAAGTTCTTCTTGAGAATGTTCTTGGTGATTTTGATGACCTCAATGTTATCTCCAAAAATTAACTAGTCATCAACATATAGACAAATAAGTACATATCCAACTGTAGTGGATTTAGTGTACACACATTTGTCACACTCATTGATTCTATACCCATTTTGAATCATTACCTGGTCAAATTTCTCATGCCATTGCTTAGGAGCTTGTTTAAGTCCATACAATGATTTGACAAGTCTACACACTTTGTGTTCTTGTCCTTTGACCTTGAACCCTTCAAGTTGTTCCATATAAATCTCCTCGTCGAGATCACCATTTAAGAATGCAGTTTTCACATCCATTTGATGTATTTGCAAATTGTATAGTGAAGCTATAGCAATCAACATCCTTACTTATGTTATTCTTGTGACAGGTGAATAAGTATCAAAGTAGTCAAGACCCTCTTTTTGTCTAAACCCTTTGGCTACAAGCCAAGCTTTGTACTTATCAATGGAACCATCAGTTTTTAGTTTTTTCTTGAAAATCCATTTACATCCAATTGGTTTATTTCCAGGTGGAAGATCAACCAATTCCCAAGTATGGTTACTTAGGATAGAATGGATTTCATTGTCAACAGCTTCTTTCCAAAAAGGAGCATCTGGAGATGACATTTCCTCTTTATATGTTTGGGGCTCACCTTCTAACATGTATGTTAGAAAATCAGGTCCGAAAGATTTTTCGATTCGAGACCTTTTACTCCTTCGAAGTTCGGCTTCTTTGGCCACAACTTCATCATTCTCAGATTTTGATTCTCTAAGTCTTTTCTGAGAAAGTTCTCCTTGATTTCTTTTTGCAGGATATATATCCTCAAAAAATTCAGCATCCCTTGATTCTAGGATTGTATTGACATGAATTTCCGCATTTTTAGATTTATGAACCAAAAATCTATATGCGCTACTATTTTGAGCATAACCGATGAATATGCAATCCATCGTTTTAGGTCCCAACCGAGTTTGTGTCGGAGGAGGAATTGCCACCTTGGCCAAGCACCCCCACACTTTTAGAAAATTGTAGGATGGCAACTTTCCATTCCATAACTCATATGGAGTTTTACCTGTCTTTTTGTAAGGTATTTTATTAAGAATATAATTTGCAATTAAAACTGCTTCCCCCCACAAGTTCTAAGGTAAACCTGAACTCAAAAGCATGGCGTTAGCCATCTCCTTTAGTGTCCTGTTCAATCGTTCAGCAACTCCATTTTGTTGTGGAGTATAAGGTGCAGTCGTTTGGAGAATTATTCCATGACTAGCACAAAACTCTTTCAAATTGATTGAACTGTATTCTCCTCGTCTATCAGACCTAAGCACTTTGATTCGTTTATCAAGTTGATTTTCAACTTCAGTTTTATACTTGACAAACATGCTCATAGTCTCATCTTTGCTAGTTAGTAAATAAACATAGCAAAATCTAGTACAATCATCCACAAATGTGATGAAGTACTTCTTTCCACCTGTACTTTCTACAAACTTTAAATCACATAGATCACTATGGATTAATTGTAGAGGTTCACTTGTTCTTTCAATGGATTTGAAAGGTTTCTTGGCAAACTTGGCCTCAGCACAAGTCTCACACTTGTAACAGGCATCCAACTCAAATCTTGGAATTAACCCCAAGTTTACTATTCTCTTCATTGTACCATAGTTTACATGTCCTAATCTACCATGCCATAGATAAGGAGACACAATAGTGTAAACTGAAGACTTTTCTTTATTAATAGTCTTTGGGTACACATACTTTGAGTTTACATCAATGACAGCCACATTGGCTTTAAACAGGTCATTACACAAGTACCCTTTCCCCACATACATCCCTCCTTTCGAAAGTACAAACTTATCAGATTCAAATACAACTTTGAAACCCTTCTTGACAAGTATAGGGCCAGAAATTAGTTTTTTCCGAATATCCGGTATATGCAGCACATTCAGTAGGGCGACCTCCTTGCCAGATGTAAACTTCAGGATCACCTTTCCTCTTCCGGTGATCTTTGCTGATGCAGAGTTAGCCATATAAAGCTTCTCATCTTCTTCAGCTTTCTCATAAGATGAGAACATGTGTTTATCTGCACAGATGTGATTTGTGGCACCCGTGTCTAGCCACTAGCCATTAGTGTTCGACACCAGAGATGCTTCAGACATTACCACAGCAGACAGTCTCTCAATATTGTCATGCTCTGTCAAATTCAGTTGCTGGGCTGCACCTTCGTTCTTGCCTTTTTTTAGGTGCTTCTTGCAATCCTTAGCATGATGGCCAGGCTTGTTGCATATAAAACATGTCCCTTGGAATTTCTAGAACTGCTGCTCCTTCTGCTTGCCTTTTCCTTGAAAAGACATCTTCCTTTTTCTATCTTGCTTGGATTTGGAAGATTCCACAATGTTGGCCTTTGGCTCAGAAGAAGGATTCGCACTCCTTCTATTATCTTCCTCGATTCTGAGGCGCAGAATGAGATCTTCAAGGCTCATCTCCTTCCGTTTGTGCTTCAAATAATTTTTGAAGTCTGACTAGCCCGGAGGTAGTTTCTCAATCATGGCTGCCACTTGGAATGATTCACTAAGTATCATTCCCTCAGCCAAGATATCACTCAGAATTTATTGCAATTCTTGAACCTGACTCATGACAGATTTAAAATCCACCATCTTGTAGTCCAAGAATTTGGCAACCACAAATTTCTTGGTGCCAGCATCCTCAGTTTTGTATTTTTTTCTCTAAGGACTCCCATAACTGTTTAGGAAATTCAATATTACAATAAACATTATAGAGAGAATTCACTAAACAGTTAAGGATATAATTTCGGCATAAGAAGTCCCCATGCTTCCAAGCCTCCAACGCACCGAGCGTCATGACATCTTGCTCATTTGGACTAATTATCGGGCACACCTCCGATAAATATTTCGTCAGATTGAGCATGGTCAAATAGAAGTACATCTTCTGCTGCCACTGTTTAAAGCCCACTCCGGTAAATTTCTCCGGTTTCTCATTAGTTGTAACTGGAGGTGTTGCCATCACGGTAGGCAAGGTTCGTTGAACCATTCCTCCAGAAACAGAGCCAAAAGCCATTTGGCCTACACTGTTCTGAAAAACAGACCCGGGCATACCAGTTGTATGACTTGTACCCGCACCACCAAAATTGGTGTTAGCCCAAGGGCCCGTAGCATTGGCTGCTACAAATTCAGACATCGAGGGTTGAACATCTTCCATAGCATCGGTCGAATCGACCATAGGAACGTCTCCAGAAACATTGGGGACATTGAAGGGCACTTGGTTGTTTCCAGCCATCTCAATAATCTGACAAGAACAACAAATAGTGAGTGAATAATCGCCTTAAGATTGTTGGAAAATAATCCAAAAATAAAACACAAACTGTTTGTTGCAATCATAACATGAAAGTAAAGAATATGATAACAACTTTATAATTTCATTCCCTTTACAAATCTTGAAGAAAAAGAAAATAAGATATAACATAAAATTGGAGGTGAGGTAGGGATAACCGAATCTCCTTAAGGCGATTAGTTCCTGCCAAAGGTGCCCCGCAGATTCACGAACTATGCCTCCCAAGATACAACACCTCGAACCTGTTTGGATTAGCACTATGCAAACAGGACTCTGTCGAACCGTTCAATTGAACCAACACACTCAGAAAATTCAGAAGAGTAGAAAAGTGTATCAGAGCCTTTTTGGAATCGAGTCTGAAAAACCAAAAAACCATTATAAAGCTCTATGCTCCCATCTATTTATAGATATGTTTAGTTCATGTACAGAAGAGATACATGAATTAAATAGACGCATGTATCCACGAAATTCATGAATCAAGAGATACATGAATTCAAGAGATTCACGAATCCAGAGATACGTGAATTCAAGAGATTCGTGAACTCAATAAATACATAAACTAAAAGATACATGGATCTAGAAAATTCATGAATTCAATAGATACATGAACGGAAAAGTTTAAGAAATTCATGAATCCAAAAGAGATACGTGAATAGAAAAGACGTATCTTAATTTATTGGCATTCGTTGATCCATTAACCATAATTATAACCATAATTACAACAAGAACTCCCCACAAGCTATTACTAACACCTCGCAGTCATTTGGTATTTTAGAGCGTGATGCATCAATAATCCTTTCCATTGATCTACACCTTCAACTTTCAACCGTTGCAAAAGCTTTAATTCGTCAATACCCTCGGCAACCCATAGGCTGTCACACCCTTTAATACTTAAATCCTTCGAGTTCTTCAAGTTCTTCAACCTATTGAAAGATTTGCAGTCCTCAATAAAAAATTTCTCCATTGATAAGGCATTAAGAAATCGAACTTCAACTAGCTCTATGCAAGAAGACACCTTGAGTTCTCACAGTTTTCTCAAACTTGATGGAATGGATAATCTCTCGAGGAGTCCACACCCTTCGACAGTCAACTTTTCCAACTGAGCAAGCCCATCAAGCGGTACGAGTTTCACTTGAGTGCTCGAGAGCTCTAAATCTGTCAAGTTTGACGGAAGTCTTTTGAGAGTTTGTAAGTCACTCTCTTGAAGAGCGAGAATCCGCAGGCTCTCACACCTTTTAATACTTAAATCCTTCAAGTTCTTCAAGTTCTTCAACCTCTTGAAAGATTTGCAATCCTCAATACATAATTTCTCCATCGATAAGGCATTAAGAAATCGAACTTCAACTAGCTTAGTGCGAGAAGACACCTCAACTGTCCTCAGTTTTCTCAAACTTAATGGAATGGATAATCTTTCGAGGCATTCACACTATTTTATGGTCAACTTTTCCAACTGCGCAAGCCCATCAAGTGGCACATGTTTCACTCGAGTGCGTGAGAGCTTTAAAACTGTCAAGTTAGACGGAAGTCCTTCGGGTATTTGCAAGTCACTCTCTTGAAGAGTGAGAACCTGCGGGCTTTCGCACCCTTTAATATTTAAATCCTTCAAGTTCTTCAACGTCTCCAAAGATTCGCAGTCCTCAATGCATAATATCTCCATTGATGAGGCATCAAGAAATTGAACTTCAACTAGCTTCGTGCAAGAAGACAGCTTGACTTCTCTCAGTTTTGTCAAATTTGATGGAATGGATAATCTCTCGAGGAGTTCATACCCTTTCATAGTCAACTTTTCCAACTGAGCAAGCCCATCAAGTGGTACTTGTTTTACTCGAGTGCGTGAGAGCTCCAAAACTGTCAAGTTTGACGGAAGTCCTTTGAGGGTTTGCAAGTGACTCTCTTGAAGAGTGGGAAGCCACGAGTTCTCACACCCTTCAATATTTAAATCGTTCAAGTTCTTCAACGTCTCCAAAGATTCGCAGTCCTCAATACATAATATCTCCATCGATGAGGCATCAAGAAATTGAACTTCAACTAGCTTCGTGCAAAAAGACAGCTTGACTTCTCTCAATTTTGTCAAATTTGATGGAATGGATAATCTCTCGAGGAGTTCACACCCTTTGATAGTCAACTTTTCCAACTGAGCAAGCCCATCAAGTAGTACTTGTTTCACTCGAGGGCGTGCGAGCTCTAAAACTATCAAGTTTGACAGAAGTCCTTTGAGGGTTTGCAAGTCACCCTCTTGGAGAGTGAGAACCTGCATGCTTTCACACCCTTTAATAATTAAATCCTTCATTATTTTAAATTTCTTCAACCTCTGGAAAGATTTGCAGTCCTCAATACATAATATCTCCACCGGTGAGGCATCAAGGAATTGAACTTCAACTAGAGTTATGCAGGAAGATACCTTGACTTCTCTTAGTTTTCTCAATTTCGATGGAATGGATAGTCTCTCGAGGAGTGCACACCCTTCAACGGTCAACTTTTCCAACTGAGCAAGCTCATCAAGTGATATTTCTTTCACTGGAGTGCATGAGAGCTCTAAAACTGTCAAGTTTGACGGAAATCCTTCAAGGGTTTGCAAGTCACTCCCTTGAAGAGCGAGAACCTGCAGGATCTCACACCCTTTAATTCTTAAATTCTCCAAGTTCTTTAACTTCTTCAAGCTTAAATTTTCCAAGTTCTTCAAGTTCTTCAAGTTCTTCAAGTTCCTCAAAGATATGCAGTCTTCAATACATAATATCTTCATCGATCTTAAGTCATCAAGAAATTGAACTTCAACTAGAGTTTTGCAAGAAGATACCTTGACTTCTCTTAGTTTTCTCAATTTCGATGGAATGGATAGTCTCTCAAGGAGTGAACACCCTTCAACGGTCAACTTTTCCAACTGAGCAAGCCCATCAAGGGGTACTTCTTTCACTGGAGTGCATGAGAGCTCTAAAACTGTCAAGTTTGACAGAAGTCCTTTGAGGGTTTGCAAGTAACTCTCTTGAAGAGTGAGAACCTGCAAGGTCTTGCACCCTTTAATACCTAAATCTTTCAAGTTCTCTAAGTTCTCCAAGTTCTCCAACCTCTCAAAAGTTATGCAGTCCTCAATACATAATATCTCCATTGATCTCAAGACATCAAGATATTTAACTGCAAGTAGCTTTGTGCAAGAGGACACCTTGACCTCTCTCAATTTTCTCAAACTTGATGGAATGGACAATTCCTCGAGGAGTTCACACCCTTCGACAGTCAACTTTTCCAATTGAGCTAGCGCATCAAGTGGTACCTGTCCACCCGAGTGTGTGAGAGCTCTAAAATTGTCAAGTTTGATGGAAGTCCTTCGAGGGTTCACAAGTCACTCTCTTGAAGAGTGAGTACCTTCAATTTCCTAGCTCCTACAAAAGCCATTGAAACATCAGGATAGACACTTAGATGTCTGTACAAGAAATAAACATGGATTTAGGCTCCCAAATTGTATAATATGTCCTTTGATTCTCTCGCTAAATGAGAAAATTAGACTATAAATCCATCAAATTTTGTGCTCCATTGAATGAGAAAATTAGGCTATGAGGGACACTGACATACCTTGATTAGGCTGCTGACCTCATCATCAGTGAACCCAAGGCCAACAAGATTCACCACAACCACGTTCTCGATATGCGAATTGCTTGCCTCAAAACGTGGATGGCGCTGGCCTTGTAGAAAAGGATATATACCAGGGTCATGAAAACTGATCCATTTCAACTTGGAAAGACCTTGGCAGGTTACATCAGAAAACCGAAGAAACCGTATACTTGGGAACCGTTCAATTTGACCCGACGTGACAATTATAGGAGGTTGAGTCGATAAATCCGATTGCAAACAGAGTGCTTGAACACTTCCCTTGATCTGCCAATGACATTAAGGAGCAAGAACAGGAATTTGTCAATATCCCACAATTTGATTTCGTCGAAGAGGAGAAAAGATGAATCAGGGTAGCTCCCAATTCAGAAACATGAATCCTCAATGAATAACAGGGTAAGCAATATTTTATTCAAATTTGGTCATACTATACCTCAGTTGATTTTAATTTGCAAATGATGTTGTCTCTAGCCCACAACTTGGAACACTCTTCAATAGCAATTGCCCTTCCAAAATCTCTAAATTGAATTTGCATCCAAAACTTATTATCATCTGTAACCTTTGTCATGCACCTGCTACTAAGGACATCAATAGCATCCTCTGGGCTAAACCCACAGTCTCTCCACATGTTGATTGGATTCATCTTATCCTCACCGATGAAAAAGCATGCAATATCGAGAAATATTTGTTGTTGATCCGTTTCTAATGCATCATAGCTAATCCTTAGCTTTTCCAAGACATCCCTATTAGGTGTTTTCTGTAGCTTCTCTAGCTTTTCTTCCCATATTTTTTTCTCTTTCTGAAGAAAAAGCAATGAACCTATTGCTTCAAGAGCTAAAGGTAGTCCACCTATAGTAGAGACAATGTCTTTTGAAAGAGCATCATAATTGGCTAGAGGAGAGTTTTCATCAAAAGCATGCCTACTGAAAAGTTGAAGTGCATCTTTGTCACTCAACTCCTTCATTTCATAAGACTTGATTTTATAGTTAAATCCCCTAATATTCAGAACCCTTTTGTCCCTAGTGGTAACAAGTATCCTAGTACCGAGATGCAAAGAATTCATTCCAATTAGTTCATGGATTTGGTTGACATCATCGACATCATCCAAAACAATTAGTACCTTCTTGTTGCAAATTGTTTCTCCAATCATATCAATCCCTTGATCAATCTTTTCAATATTCCAAGTCACTCTAGAATTAGACATATCGGACAATAATTGTTTTTGCAGCTTGACTAAGCCCTTGGTCTTTGCCGTTTCACTTACGTCATCAAGAAAGCTGCAGTATTTCTTAAACTGAGGATATCGTTAGTTGAAGATAATCTTGGCAAGTGTTGATTTACCAATGCCGGTCATCCGGTAGATTCCAATAAGCCGCACATCTATATCTGTGGTCACCTTTCTTCCTTCTTTCGAGAGAATATCGACAACCTTCTCAACAACTTTCTTGCTTAGGTGCCCATCGCTGCCACAAAGTTGAATAGTTTCGATTGAGAAAAGGCAACAAATTCATTTCGTTGCATGTTGACCAACCATCTACCAAGTAACCGAGTGGGAACGCAATGTTGAAAAAATTTTGGAGGGAAAAAACTCATCATGTTACCATCTACTAATTTCAATCTGATAATCTTAAATATTATTAGCATGTTGGAAGGATTTCAGATGACGATCAAGTCTGGGATGTATTGTAGTATTCAACCAAGGCGGGACTAAAATGTTAATCCACCACCCTTATTGAATTGTAAACACGTAAGAAACTTTGGTCTTATGAACGAATAACATAATCATAAAAGCCTTACCAAAAAAAAAAAAACATAATCATAAAAATTATAGTTATGTTATGAAATCGAAATACTTGCCCAAAAGAATAAAAAGGAACAGAAAAGGAGCATACAGATATGGTTCTTATTCAAACGTCTAACAAGTCATTGTCGTATCTCTTTTGTGGATCAATTTCATAAACAAATCAAAAGGTAAATTCTAATCAGTTAAGTCTTGGAGCTAGGAATCTAATCTTGATACGTTATTGTTGCATGTGAGAAAGAACACCACGTAGGAGACCAATATAGAAATAGTGTAAGAAAAAATGTTTTTATTTTTCACCGAAATAAAAATACAAACAGCATTGAGTTTTATGAGTTCATTCATTTGAATGTTCATCGTACTCAAAGGCAATAAAAATTTATCACTGTATTATTATTTCACTGAAACAAGAAAAATTAATTTCCATCAAGTGTCTTTATACATATATGAAAGTGGCATGAGGTTGAACCACGGGGAAAGCACGCTCACGTGGATGTTTTACTCAGTAGTTTACTTTTCGTGATCATTCTACCCAGCAGTTATATGGTTTTTCACATGTCTATATGTATGGACATTTGTTTCTATTATTACGAGGCGACTGTAGTTTTTCAGCAGGCAACTAGAATTTATCCAATGAAAAAGGGCATGAAACAAACGGGACTGGACCAAGAGGGATTAAAGACTTGATAAAATTCAACATCACCCCCCAAAACTTCAAGAACATGATGACTTAAAAATTTGAACATCAATTGCAAGTTTAAGTTGAAGGAATAGAGAAAGAGAAATGTTTGATCTTTAAATCAAGTAGAAGAATTAAAATATAAATGTGCGATGAGTTATAGTAATATTAGATTTACTTTTTTCTTTTGACGAGGAAAAGAATTTAACAAATGCAACTGCATTCAGCTCTATAATCAAGTTCTCTGGCATACACCAGGAATCTCAATATACATGGATCGAGTGTAAAAAAGATGAAGCAAAGTCAAATTTCTATACAATGAAAATTAGGTCAATAACGAAATCATAATTATTCTATTAGGTCATAAAAAATTTGGATATTTCGTGATATAAAAAATAAAATAAAATAAAAATTGGGACTTTTTATTTCAATTTAGGGAAATTGGAGTTGGAATATAATTCATGAATTTACATTAGATCTACCTTTCAATTGTAAAAAATAATTTTCACATCACAGTTAGATGGTTACCCGACATAATTCTGCGAGTCAAACCCGCGGGTGTCACCAACTCTTCTCTAAGCCTGCTTCCAAATCTCTATAACCTCAGAGCCGAACTTCCTTCTGTGAAGCTCCAGGTAATTACCGTACAAGTTGTTTCTCAGCTTCACATCAACAGGGCTCACGTGATAAAAGATGGGCAATATCACCTTCTTATTTCCATCTTCTCTAGATTTAGAGATGTTCTCCACCATCCTTGCAAGCATACGGAGACACCATCTACTCGAAACATAATTTGGGGAGAAGATGGGTATGTAGAGCCTAGAGCGATCAATTGTTAGTAGAGTCTCGTCATCAATACTTTCGTCCAATTGAAGTAGAGTCTCACCACCAATACTTTCGCCCGATTGAAGATCAATGAAGACGTAAAATCCCAGCTTCAACCAAGATATTGTAGAGGATGTTGGTGAATCCACGGCGAGTATCATGCCCACTAAAACTTAGGAACACATCATACTCACCATCGGAGTTGTACTTATTACCGGAGTCATCACTGGAGTCGCTGCGTAATAAATTGTGTATGGCTGCTATTTGATCCTCCATTCCAACTAAATCTTCGGTCACTTTTCTGTGTTTTATCCCAAGCCTTTTTACAACCTCTTCGACTACAAACTTGCTTAGATCCCCATCGCTGCCAGAAAGTTTAACAGATTCAATTGAGAAAACGTAACAATTTCATTTCTTTGCATGTTGACCAACCATCTATTAAGTAACCGGGTGCGAACGTGAGGTCAAAAAATTTTGGAGGGAAAAAACTCATTATGTAACCGTCAACTAAGTTCAATCTGATTATCTTAAATATTGTTAGAATGTTGGAAGGGCTTCAGATAATGATCAAGTTTGGGATACATAGCAGCATTCAACCAAGGTGGTACTAGCCAGTTAATCCACCAATTGTTCCCATGTAAGAAACTTTGATCTTATTATGAACGAATCACATAAGGAGAATGAGAAGCTAACAGAGCTGTTATTGGGAGGCACCTGACGGTGCGTTCTCCACCGCACATGTTGCAAGAGAAATCGGACAACTTTCTTTACCGGTTTCTCTTTGCTTATTCATTCTCTCTCTGCCATCCATAAGGCAAGCCTAATACCGAGATAAGCAAAGAGAAGACAAGAGAGGGAATCTTTGCTTATTATTCTCTTCGCTTATTCATTCTCTGCGATCCGTCGTTCTCGTTTTGTTTATTCTTATTATTCTTTCTTTGCTTTACCGTATGTCACGCTTCAATTTTTTTCTTTTTCGATTTGTATAATTCTAAACACTTTAAATAAGACAAAATAAAAAAGATGACAAGCTTAATCAAGAAAAAAAAATTATTAGAGTTTGAACTCACTCCTCAATTTCGCTAAATGTAATGTCTTACCCGAGTTATAATAACAAAAGCATTTTCTTTAGACTTTTATACTATCATTTTTTATATTACTTAAGTCTATTTCTTTTAGTTATAGCAACACTATATTTACACAAATTAAATAATTGATAAGTTCAACTCGAGTCAATACCAATCCAAGTTAACTCGAAAATCAAAATCATGATGATCTTGTGACTAGCAAACACGGCAAAGCATTTAAAATTATATTGAATTTGTTTGATTAAAATTTTCACCTCGCTTTTTTTCTTTTTTATGTACAACACCTCTTTTTCACCATGCTTGCCAACTTTCAATTTGCAATAACTAAACTAAATAAATATATATAGTGTTTTAGTTCAACGAATGCCATAAAGAGACTCAGGGCCCATTTGGTTCGACTTTGAGCAAATGACATTGGGAAAATGCAAATACTTTTGAGCTAAAAGGGTTTGTGCAAATGCAAATAGCGTTTGGTAAATTATAGCTTTAAAGTACATTGTGAAAGAACTTTAGCTTAGACACCGTTTGGTAAAAATTACATTTTGTAAATGATTTTTGATAAATTTCATATATAAAAAAAAGTTTTTAATTTTTTTTTAAATGAAGCCACCAGTGGCCAGATTTGGCCACTGGCGGCCAATGTCCAGTGGCCAAATCTTGCCGCCGGACAGCCTCGCCTGAGGTCCGGCGACCTGAGGCGGGGATCGCCTGGGTTCATGACCTAGGCAATGGTCGCCTATTGCCGCCGGACCTTAGGTGACACCTGGGGTTCACAACCTAGGCGTCATCGCCTAGGTCGCGCGACCTAGGCATTGCCTAAGGTCCAACGACCTCAAGTCTCCATCGCCTGGGTCGTGCAAACCTAGGCGACCACTGCCTGAGGTCGTCGGACATCAGGCAACGCGTCGCCTGAGGTTCGGTGACCTCAAGCCTTCGTCGCCTGGGTCGCGTGAACCCAAGCGACGCCCGAGGTCGCACGACCTTAGGCGGTGGTTGCCGAGTGGCCGCAACCCCCAGGCAGTGGTCGCAAGGGTCGGTGACACCTCAAGCGATGGTCGCCGGTGCAAGCCTCTCCTTGGTCAGCGGTCGTTGGCCTCTGTTCGTCTCTCCGAAGAAGATGAATAGTACCAAAGTTGCATTCCGAAGATGCAACTTGCCAAAGGATCTCAAGAGCTGCATTGAGCTAAAGACTCTTAGAGCCACTTGGAGATGCAATTGCATATCGCCAAAGTCGCGCAAAAAAACAAACCAAACACCTTTGCATTTGGTCAAGGGACTTTAGAGCCCAAATGAACATTCCAAATATTGAACCAAACATGGCCTCATTACAATGTACAAATTTCGCTTGTTGGGTAATTCTTTGAAATCTCATTAAATTGGGTAAAAATACAAATGCGGTTGCTAATTTGACTTTTATAATATCTATAATAGGTTAAAGTGCTTTCGTGGGTACACTGCAAAAGAATTGGGCGTTTTATTTGAGTAGTCACTTAAAGTTTTTTTTTTTTTTTAAGTTCACGTGCAGCAATTAGATTTCATTCTTATTTGTTTCATTTCCTTTTTGGAAAAAAGAAATACTATCCGAGATTTGAGAATTTTCTGTCTGAGATTTTTTTCCAAATTTGCTTCATGTCTATTTATTGTGTAGATTCCAGTTGCCAATTGCATTTCAATGGCACTTTGTAGTAAAAAAGGCACCATTATTTACAAGGAGTAATGGTGCCGTTAGCTTGGCAGCTCTCCATCACATAATCAGATTATATTCTAGTAATGTTATAAGATAGACAATACTTGTGCAAAAAGACTGAAAAAGAACAAAAAAGAGTATGTAGATAAGTGGTTCTTATTCAAATAACTGATAAATCAATTTCATAAATTAATCAAAAGGAAGATCCTAATCAGTTAGGTGATGGAGCCAAGAATCCAATGTCGACGCTTTTTTATTGCATGTAAGAAAGAGCACCACGTAAGATACCGAATTAATATGAGAATAGTGTAAGAAAAGGCGTGTTCGTTTTGTACCGAAATAAAAATACTGAACAGCATTAAGTTTTGTAAGTTATTATTTTTTTTCGGTTCATCTTGTTCAAAGATACTAAAAATTTATCATTACATCATTACACAAAAAAAAAAAAAAAAAACTTAATTTCCATCGAATGCCTTGATTTCTCACTTGTATGAGGCATAAAATTATCACATATTGTATATACATATAATGAGTAAAGTTCACGCGAGATTGTGTGACGTGGAATGCTCATGTGTTAGTTTTACCTAATAAGTTACACTTCGTGTTCACTTTAGCAAATCTCCAATTCTCCATCTCTAATTCTTGTGTATGTTTGGATAGTTTACCTATAATCGTGTGTATATTCTATTTTGAAATATTTATAGACCGAGTTTTTTAATGGAACAGATTCCCACATCTAAGTTATAAAAAGAAAATTTAAATGGTATTTAAGGATTGAGCATATTCTGCATTTAGAATTATCTGCACAAAATCATAATGATTTTTCAAATTGATGAGAACAAATCTCGCGTCTAAGTTTCATAAGCCGAATTTTTAAGTTGATGGAACAAATTCCTGTATATAAGTTAGAAAAAAAAATTAAATGCTTGAAAAGTTATATTCCAGGATACGCATATTATGGGTCTACGATTATTAGCCCATAGTTGATGAATAAAGGATTTTAGATGATAATTTGGTAAATTACGCATTGTTTTACAAATAATGGATATTAAGAACTAAATAAAATAAAATAAAATAAATGAAAATACCATTATTACATAATTTCCCTTATTTCATAAACTTTATAGATAAATATGACTAATGCATAATTAGTGATGAATGTTATGATAAAATTCATAATTATATACAACTCTAATAAGATAATTTTTTTTAATATTTATACAAGAAATTACAGCTCAACACATAAAACAAATTAAGGGTGAGTTACTTTTAATTTTAAAATTACTCATACATGATTAAATTAATAATCGAAGATAATTGCTATTACCGTATAGTTGATGAAGACAATTCCTATCGCTTTATAATTGGTGACAGTAAACTTTGAATTGAGGACTAAGATAAGTTTTTAAAGTATTATATTGATTTTGATAATTCTTGAAGAAATTCTGACAATAAAACTTAATCTTGTTAGCGATATTTTATTACATAAACGTCATAAAATGACAAAATTTAATACCTTTTTACAAAGAGCACGTAGGTGATGAAAATAGAATAGACATAAATGTGAACATTCGGCAATAAGATATGCCTGCTTTGATTCATAAGATTTGAAGCTGAAGGAACTTGATTAGAAAAGTGATACAAATTTAATCACTTGATGAGACAAACTAGAACTAGAAGTTAAGAAAATTTGATTGGAAAAAAAAATGATCAAGTTCTGGGACCATATGCATAGTTATATCGTTTTAATAAAGAATACGGAGAATATGAAACAAGTTGACTTTCCCTTTAAATAATACTTCATGCAAAATGAGTATATATGAGGACAAACCCAGCTAATCAAACAGAAGAATCAAGCTACTTTGCCAATAACATGGATGAGCGTGAACTTGAAGGGGAGAGAGAGAGAGATGTCCACTTCGACCAACTTTCTCTTTTCTTTTTGCATATTTGATTGATATCCTAATCAACCTAGCTCGAGAGTCCCTAAAAAAAAAATTACCTTGCTACGTGTTGGTGCTGATAAATATGATTTCGTGTATATTAGATAAATGAATATTTTAGGACTCATTAAAGACAAACAAGGCAAGTTCGTTGAACTTTGTAAAATGATCAAAGCAATACCCATCAACGTTCAGCGTACGCAATAGAATTTATCGACACACTGAAAACATTTTTATGTTTATTAACATTATGATGATTCTTTTAATATTTTTAATGCTATCTAAAGCTCATTTTTGTAGCAGCAACAAGTTAAAAGTATAGTCCGAGTCATATAATTCAAGATATATCTTATTGGAATTCTATTATAACTTAAACAATTGATCATGCTTCTTTTAATTTGATATTAATTATTTATCATAAAGATGTCAAAGTATGGGACCATCAATATTTCTCTAAACACGCATGTCTATGTAACATGACAAATGTAAGAAAGTCAGCCAGAAATATAAACTGTTATCATCATACAACCAAACTGAAATTAACAAAGTTGTGAAAAATATTCAACTGGAAGCATTAGTAAATGCAAACTCTTCCTCCTCTTCTTCTTCTTCTTCTGTTTTTTTTTTTTTTTTTTCGAAAATGCAAACTATTCTAACAAACAACTTTTGCAACAAAACTTTTAGAAAAGAGATGGATATGGGAATATTTTTATTCAAGAGACAATAGACATTGAAGAATTACCAAGAAAAGGGAAAATTCCGTGATCGAGGAAAATTGAATAGCATCTTGAAACCGTGCAAGACACAGACATCTTGCTAGTTAGGGTTATTGAAAGAATATTTGGCAGAGTTAACAAAAATATTTAAAAGGAAAAAAGAACGACTATCAGGGTATCTGATTCCGTTTGCTCTTTTGAGCAACCTCCTACGAAATTTGAGGGATGACAGATCTGGGTTAAAGTCTTGTGTTTATTTCTCTTTTTCTTTTTCTTTTTATTTTTAATGGGGAGGCTGGCTCGGCTATAACCAATTTTCTTTTAAAAAAATTGTCGTGTTGGACTTGTTATGATGAAATTACAAGGAGCTTAAAGGGGGGCGACAGCTCTTGCCTTCTCTTTCTTGGCTCCGCAGCTCTCACTTAAATGGGGTATCGCATGTCAATACATATGGATATTTCTCTTTCCAATTATGTGGCAACTAGATCTTCTTTTCTTATTCTTTTGGGTCAGGAGGCAACTAGAATTTGTTCAATGAAAAAGGGCACGAACCAAACAGGACTGGAACAAGACTTCAGGAACATGATGAATCACAAACTCGAACATCCATTACAAGTTTAAGTTGAAGGAAAAGAGGAAGAGAAATGGTTGATTGTTAAATCAAGTAGAATAATCAAAATATAAACGTGGGATGTGTTACTGCAATGTTAGTTTTTTTTTTTTTTTTGATGTGGAAAAGAACTTAGGAAAAACAACACAAATGGTCTTTGAACTTCAATTCAATGTGCAATATAGCCTTAAACTTTTAATTTTTTAAATTTATTCGATGCAATCCATAAACTTTAACCTATCATGCCTTAAACTTTTAATTTATTTAATGGAGTCTATGAACTTTTGGCATATATTCTATCTAGTTTCTAAATTACATGAAAATGTTTAATGTAGTCCTAAACTTGAATTAATAAATAAAAAAACAACATTGAACATTTTCAGATAATTGAATGACTAAATTAAATGTGTACCAAAACTCTATAGACCACATCAAATAAGTTAAAGTTCAAGAATAACATTTCATATTAGGCCAAAGTTCTAAGATACATTAAGCAAATTAAAAGTTTAGGTGACCATATGTATTGAACCAAAGTCCATGAACCATTTGTATTGTTTCTCTACTTTTTTTTTTTTTTTTGGGTGACCCAAGAATCTTGTACAAGTAACCCAGGAATCTCGTACAGCCAGCAGCCAGTGAATAAATTTGGGGGGACACGTAAGCGTGAGGACCTACCACCCCTGGCATCTCACTTAAGACCCCAAGCAACCGTGAGGGGATTCAAACTCCTCCCCTTCATGAGGGAGATAACCCAAATCATCGTGGCCACCAAAGCGGTGGTTCCATCCTCTTTTTTTTTTTTTTTTATCATGACATATCCAAATATTTTTCTGACCTAATAGGATTATTATAATTTCATTTTGGACCTAATTTCCATCGTATAAAAAAATTAGCTTTGCCCACTCTTTTTCATAACAACTTTTGATCCATACCTGTAATGAGATTCCAAATTTATGCTAGTGAACTTGATATGAACCTGTATGCAATTGCATTTGAAAAGTTGTTGTCCCAGTCAAAAAGAAGTTCAGGAAATTGGAGTTGGAATATAATTAACGAATTTTTATTAGATATATGGTCCGATTGTGAAAAATAAATTTCAAATTCACTGGTAGATGGTTACCCTTTATATTCCTCCTGCTCGCACCCCATGGTGGCATCAACTTCGGAGAGAGCACCCTCCCACTCCTCTACTTCCTCTGTGCTGAGCTTCCCCTTTTTCTTCAACGCCGATATGTCCTCTTTATACCGGCCCTTTTTCAGTTTGACATGATCTGGTGTCACATAATAAAAGATGGGTAATATCACCTTTTTATTCCCATCTTTAGATTCAGAGCAGTTCTTCATGATCTTCACAAGCTCACAGAGGCACCAGTGACTCTTAGCGTAGTTTTGGGAGAAGATGGGTATGTAGAGTCTAGAGTCATCGATTGCTCGCAGAAGTTCGCCATCAATTCTTTCACCCCGTCGAACCAATTCGTCATCGATGAAAACATGAAGTCCAACTTCCAACAAGGCATGGTAGAGGATGTCGGCGAATCCATGACGAGTGTCGGGTCCTCTAAAATTCAAAAACACGTGGTATTCACCTCCTAATGAATTGCTGGTTCTTGTTCCCGTCTCTAATATCGCTATACGAGCTCACTTCGCACCTAACAAAGCCGCCCCTCACTCTCTCTCTCTCTCTCTCTTTCTAGTAGGCACTCTTGAAAAGCTTTTTCACCTAGCGGTGCTACCACATCGTACCGGCTGTAGGCAATTTCGCAAAAGGCCGAAGATGTTTGGCTGATCTCGATACAAGCCGGCGACTTTAATATAGAAGTCACAACGAAGACTTCTTAAGACTTATCAGAAGACCGTTGAAATACTATTAAGTTTGCAAAGACTTGAGACATGATAACACTGCCAATCGATTCAGAAAAATTAAAATTGACTTAGCTGACCAAAATATTCTAAGAGTTTCGGTGTATTCGGATCTAACCTGGAATCCATGAGATCGGTTCAGACATTAACAACAATTGGTGATACATAATTTATAACCTAGAGAGAAGTGGCCTTATTAAAAAAAAATTGTGAAAAATTTGCTTCCAAATGATGAACGGAAAATGTTATGGCCTCGCCAAAGATCATTAGTAGAAAGGCAGTGCTTTCAAAATAATGACAAAATTTTCTGGTGTGAATATTTAATTTAATCAGTACCCTCGGAACACTAGTTAAACATAATGCTTATTTAAAAAAATGGTTAATACCCTGAAAAACCCTAAACTGGTACATTTACGACAAATTTACCCCAAACTATTTTTTTGATCATGAAAAACTCCAAACTGGTATACCTATGACAAATTTACCCCGATTGACTATAAAAAAAAAAAAAACTCTAAACTTGTATATTTATGACAAATTTACTCCATACTAATTTATTCAACCGCAAAAAACCATAAAATGATAAATTTGTAACAAATATACACTTCGCTAAATTATATTAATATCACAAAAAAATCACAAAAATTCCAAACTGTGATAAACGGAGTATAAAATTACAAATTAATATACCAGTCAATTGTTACGTGTCATTTAACTTAGTCAAAATTTAATAAAAATTAACATAGAGTAAATTTGTCATAAATGTATCAGTTTTTAGTAAATTTGTCAAAAATATACTAGTTTTGGGTTTTTTGTGGTCAAAAAAATAATTTAGGATAAATTTGTTATAATTATATCAGTTTAGGATTTTTCAGAGTATTAATCATTTAAAAAATACTATATATATTTGAATTTGAATCCTTTTGCCACAAAAGACGCGCGTGGGCAATTCCGCAGCAGGTGCAATGTCCACTTTACAGTCAATAAAGTTGATGGACATTAAAATAATAAAGTGGACGACATAATCAGTACAAGATCACATGGAGTTCTTTCTTTTTCGTGCTGGCTCTATCTCCGTAGAAAATTCAGAAGTTGATAAAGTTATGGATTTAAAAATAAAGGTTAATACCTTAAAAAACCATAAACTGGTACATCTATGGCAAATTTACCTCAAATTATTTTTTTGACCATAAAAAACCCTAAACTGGTATACCTTTGACAAATTTACCCTAAACTGGTACACTTGTGACAAATTTACCCTCTATTAGTTTTAATTAAATTTTCTTGTTAAATTATAAAGTTAAATAACACGTGACAATTGAACGGTATATCAATTTGGGATTTTACACTCTGTTTGTCATAGTTTATAATTTTTGTGATTTTTTTTGTGTTATTAATCTAATTTTTCGAAGGGTATATTAGTCACAAATTTACCAATTTGGAATTTTTTGTGGTCGAATAAATTAATTTAGGATAAATTTATCATAAATGTACTAGTTTATGGTGTTTTTATAATTAGTCAGGGTAAATTTGTCACAGGTGTACCAATTTGGGATTTTTCATGGTCAAAAAAATAATTTTGAGTAAATTTATCATAAATGTACCAGTTTGAGATTTTTTAAAGTATTAACCCTAAAAATAATAAAGTGAAGGACATCATCATGACATGACAAGATCACATGGGAGTTCCTTCTTTTTCGTGCTTCTTTTTACGTGGCTTTGGTGATGTAGACAACACCTTCTCTGAATCCACTATATTAAAAAAGATCCTCCTAGCATTTGCTTCCCAGTCATGAACAGGAGGCGCTACGACAACCAATCAAGGATTATTATTAAAAAGTTTCCGTCATCGAGTGCTTTCTAAGCACTTATTAATCATCCCACACCAAAAAAAGACGCGACTTTATTGATTATATATAATATAAAAAATAGTATTTTGAAAATGACAAATTTTATGTGTAGATTTTTTAATTAAGTAGTAACGATGGCCATTCGTCGGTAAAATCCGTATTAGAAAAGGTTATACTTTAAATATATACATTTGACCCCATTTGCAATAAAAAGAACAAACGCGCATGGGCAACTTCGAAGCAGGTGCAACTTTCAATTTATAGTCATTAAAGTTAATGCCTTAAAAAATAATAAGGTGGGGACCAGTTCGAAAAATGGACACAATAACACATGCAACTGTACCTTTTTTTTCGTCGGATGGAGATGTACGTTTCTTTTCTTTTTCTCTAAGTTGTACCATTTTTCTTTTTTCTTAAATAATTGTACATTTTTGTGCTCATCATGTGAGTCTGGCAATATGGACAGCGTCTGCTCTTAATTTACTTATGTACTTTGGATTGCGAATGATATGATTCTCAACCCACTGCTCGATAGCTGAGTTGATTTGATTTTGGATATTTCATTTCAGAGGTCTCAAAGTTGAAACTCCATAATTGCTAACATATCTTAAATGAGGAGTCATAGTGGTGAGGTCTTATGTTAGCTTCCCCCCAAATATTGACCCTTGATCCGAGATATATCGCACATTGTATAGGCCGTAGGCTGGCAATTAGCGTAAGCGAAAATTAGGCCCGACAGATCCTAAGTCACGAAAAAAAAAAAATATATATATATATATATATATATATATATATATATATATGGTTCTCAAACATTTAATCTTTATGATTGTTCTCTTGCAACACTATAAATTCACAATATCTCTATATGAATACATAAAAAAAAAAAATCCTAAATAAATTACCTTGAGATAACACACAGAAATCTAGATTACTAGAAAAATCTCCTTCCTATTGTAAATATTCGATTTGCTGCGTTGTTGGCAAAAATGCTCAACTAAGCATTGTTTAAGCATATGTTTACTACTCACAAGGGAGTATTTTTCATGATCCTTTGACTAAGTTGAAAAGAAGGGACAAATATTAAATATTTAGCTCACTGTTAGAGTGTTGGCTTTATTCCAACTCTCTTAAGAAATGAGCAAACAACTTATGAAATGATAAGAGGAGTAGCTAAGATTAATAAACAATGTGAAATGGCCTTAATATCTGAAGCAATTTACAAACATGCCCTTCCTAGTCATATAGGGCATGCATGGTTGTGTTTTTATTTTTTGTTCATGAACAGATTTTCTGTTTTTTTGTTTCCAGGAACAAAAAAAGAATAGAAATGCTTTTGTTTGCGTTTTTGTTCCAAATCTGTTTTTTTGTTCATGGAAACAAATTTGGAACAGAAACAAGAAAAAAAACTTGTTTCTTGTTTTTGGAAAAATTTGAAGAAACACTTCTTTCTTTTCTTCTTCTTCTTTTTTTTGGCCGGTCGCCGGTCTCGACCATAACTGACCGTCGAGGGCCGGCGACCTCGCCGGAGCATGCGTTGCTGGCCTCCGGCGAGGTTGAGCCTTGCCCAACCACAGCGATGCTGAGCCTTGCCCAACCACGACGAGGCTCGGCCTAGCTAGGGGTCGGCGACCTCGCCGGAGCGTGCGTTGTTGGCCTCCGGCGAGGTTGAGCCTTGCCCAACCACAGCGATGCTGAGCCTTGCCCAACCACGACGAGGCTCGGCCTAGCTAGGGGCCGGCGAGCCTCGCCGTGGCTGGGCGAGGCCGCTAGCCCTCAGCGAGGCAAAGCCTTGCCCAGTCAGCGGCCTTGCCTAGCCATGGCGAGGCTCGGCCTGGCCAGGGGCCGACAAGCCTCGCCGTAGTTGGGCGAGGCTCGGCCTGGCCTGGGGCCGACAAGCCTCGCCGTAGTTGGGTGAGGCCACCGGCCCTCGGCAAGGCTCGGCCTAGCTAGGGGCTGGCGAGCCTCGCTGTGGCTGGGCGAGGCCATCGGCCCTCGGCGAGGCGGAGCCTTGCCCAACAACGGCGAGGCTTGGCTTGGCCAGGGGCCGATGAGCCTCGCCGTGGCTGGGCGAGGCCGCCAACCCTCGTCAGCCAGTCGCTAGCCATGGCTAAGGCCGGTGACCGGCCAAAAGAAGAAAAAAAAAAGAAAAATAAAGGAAAAATAAAATAAAAATATTAAAAAATTAAAAGAAACAAAAAAAAGAACACAAATTTACCAAACGTGTTTCTGTTCTTTTTTTATTTCCAGAACAAGTTTACCAAACACGTTTTTCTGGTCAAAAATTGTTCTCCGGAATATAAATAGTTTTTTCTATTTCTGTTCTCCGGAACAACTTTTGAACAGAAATACAAACAAATGCACCCATAAAGTTCACTTCTTCCCTTTCCCTGCGAGCATAAAGGCTTTATAAGCCACATTCCTCACCAGCTTCGTGTCACCCAAAGCCATGTGAAACTCCCTGCCAGTCCCTTCATTCAACAACTCCATTTTCAACCAGTAAATCGAAAAGGCTTGAGATCCTGAAAAACCTCAAATTAATACATCTATGAGAAATTTACCCCAAACTATTTTTTTTTATCATCAAATTATAGCACCGAGTTAGCTAGACTTACCAGGTATCTTCTTGTCAGATTCAATTTTCATAGTTACTTGAGTAAAATATGTCTGGTACAAATTACAATTGTGTACAGTCAATTTTATTTAGACTTGAGTCCCTAGATATCCATCTATGAAATGGGAAATAGTTAGGCTACGATTCAAAAAAAAAGTGTCTCATAAAGGAGGGGGGATAGGCATTTTGTCATATAGGCGAATGCCTGCCCATTTTGATTCTGAATAACATATGAAAATACTAATATTGGATTGGTGATTTCATTCCTTTCGCCAAAAAATGTGCTTTATCGTTTCTAGAGAGAGCTTGATATGTACCAATGAGCAGCTTCTTCCTGATAAATTAGCGTATGTAATATTCCTGCGCAATCTTCTTTTTGACTTCATATATTATGTAGCTTCCTAGCATGCCAGCCAGCGCGGTCAAACCTTCATGTCTTGACAATGACAAAACGACTATGGATGCTATAATTTGACCCACGGTGACAACTAGCTCCACTGAAATCCATAGTCCAGAATTCAATGGACTTGTTCAATGCTGGTGGTAATCATCACTCCTTCTTCTCTAGAGGAATTCACGGAGATCAATCTGTTTGATGAATTTACAGTTGTTTGATCCGCAGGGGCTAGCATGCTAGGCAAAAGTCCATCCTCATCCTCTGTCGAGTCTACCCTGCGTTGCTGATCACCATGAGATGCTGTCAATGAGGCGTCCCCATTTCTCTCTACATCAATTATGTGCTAATGACCACTACTACTCTCCACTTGTTCCATTAGCAAAGGATACATCTATCTGACTATCTCTATGTCGTTAGGGAGCTCCAACATCCATCTAAGTCGACCGAAAGACAAACCTATATGGCCGGAGTGTCCAACATTGTAAGTTAAAAGTCACGAGCTTCATGTCTTATTGAACTTGCTCCAATGAATAATAGCTCCAAAAACATATGAAAATTTTATCATCTTTCAACAGAACTCCTAACACTTGGCATTCGGCAAATGTCAACAAATAAACCGATCGTCAAGCTTCTCTTCTAAGAATCCTCTAGAATAGGAGCAATAGATACCATTATTATCATTACCACGAGCTCATCAGACTCAGGAAACAGCAATTAAAGAAGAGCAGTGAAATTGTAGACCGCATTGTGCTCTCACTCTGTGCCTTCAGGAACCCAGCCAGTGTGAGTTCCGACTTCCTCAACTAGTAGTGCTCGACCATGCGGCCCTCGTCAAGGATCAGGTTCACGATCACGCCCTTCCCCAGCTCCTTCGTCGCCTTGAACACGGCCTGGAACCGAGGCTCTATCTCCTCCACGAACTTGTCCGTGGACCCAATTCGGCTCACGTCCAAGAAAAAGCCCTAGCTCCGATGCCGGTGTAGCCAGTCCATGTACCTTGTCCACAGCGAGCGGAAATCCTCCCCAACCCTCTAGCCCGCGCCTCTCCTTCTTCACCGCGCCATCGGCCCTACCTAGGTCCACCGAAATCTCCCTTGCGATCGATCGGGCCAGCAACAGGGACAACACCCAGTCAACGGCAAAGAGCCTGGTGCCCCTCGGGAACAAGATCGAGGCCACCTCCCTCCTGCCGGAGACCGACGGCTTCGTGGCGGAGGCCAACGGCGTCTTCGGCCTGAGGGAGGGGGAGGATGAGCAGATAGCAGAGACGGAGGATGCCATCGGCGGCGGTGGCGGCGGCTCGGAGTCAGAGTTGATGACGAGTTCGTCGAAGCGAGGCAATCGGACGGAGGCCCAGGAGTTGCCGAGAGACCAACGTGAGCACAAACCTTATGCTCGATCTCCGCGTTGGAAACAGTCGGAGGCAAAGATTTGAGAAACCAGCTGCGATTGGCGAGGCTCTTGGAGGAGGTGACGTGCTAGAGGTAGATGACCGGCGAGGCTTTTTGGAGAGGCGGAGGCAGAGGCAGAGGGGGTGGGATGCGTTGAGAAGGAAACAGAGGAAGTAAGTGCAACTCGTTCTTCCACGAAAGAGAGACAAAACCTAAAAAATTCAAGTGACGAGAGAGAAAATTTAAGCAGGAGCATTGCTCATTTATTACCCGTCCTTTCTTCTCTCTTCTGCCAGCTGAGCTGAGCCACCAGCCGAGTTATTTGAGAGAGAGGAGAGAGAAAGAAGCGTTGAGTCAAGATCAAGGAGCGGAAGATAACGCCTGACCTTATGGGTCCCACGAGGACACGTGTCGCGCTCCCACCGCCTACTAGTTTACCAGGCTGGAGCGTGAGACGCACCTAATAATTTCTTAGAAAGAACTCTGGCGGTGAAGTAACTTGCACCGTCTTTGCTATTTGCTGCAGCAGCATTGATGGGAAAGCAGACATTGTCTTCAAAAAAATAAAAAGAACAGAAAAGGAAAAAAAAACCAAAATAGAAAATTCAAAAAATATTATTATAAATATCTAGCAATATCTACAGTTGGACATAATTAAAATCCCATGACTAGCCCGTGTTCCTGAGCCATAGTGATGATTACTTGCGGTTTACATAATTTTATCTTATGCAACATAGGTCTGAGTAACTTTCACTTTACAATTGGTTTGCAGATATGATATTAAAAAAAAAAAAAAAACTCGGTTCTCGGAGACAATCAAAGTCCTTCGCACTGATAGCACGTATACATGAAACCCAGCCCATACCAAGGATCAGAATTTAAGCTCACCTTGAGTGTGTTGTGTCTTATAGGCCTTGTTATAAAAGTTCAAACAATTCAGCCCAAAGCTTTAGCCCATGGAAAGTAAAAAAAAGAAGCCCATGTTCACTAAGAAGAGCCCAAACCTTTACAAGGTCGGCCCGCTTCAAGACTCAACAAGCCCGGCCTTGATAATTTCTTTCTTTCTTCCGCTTTCGGTCCTGCAGCGGAGAAAACATGGGCACACTACCGATCCCGCGACCTCGCTCTCCGCCGCGAGTGGGCGGCGCGTTGGCAGAAATGGACGTCGTGCGCCGCTGCTCCTCCTCCTTCCTTCTTTCCTCAGCCTCCGCCTCCGCCTCCGCCTCCGCTGACAACGTCACCCAGCCTCCTTCGGCGCACGCGCTCATCATGCTCGACCAGCAGCTCCCCCGATTCACTCCTCTGCTCGGTGCACACGGTTACGTATGCGTGCTGATGGGGGTGCGATTTGCGCGTATGACGAAATGCCTGATTTGAAACATGGAGAAACAGCCATCGATAGAGCTCCACTGAGCTCAAATTTTGTCATTACAAGCTCTACCTTACGGTATTATGGCAATTACACTGAAGCCGATTTTTCTCGAATTCTTCAATTTTCTATTTTCGATTTTCGATTCAATAAACGCACTGATTCCTCGTTTCTTTTGTGTTTCCAGCAGTTTTATCCTCACTTCTGAGGCTCCTTTTCATTAACGACGATCGACATGGTTATAGAACAACACCTCGGAAGCTCCCTCTCGGACAAATTCACATCCTCCTCTTTAATACGCGAAAAACCTCTCTTGGATTCCACCGATCCATTCACTTTCTCCGATATTCTCAGAATACGGGCAACTGCCGTTTCTGTCGCAGATTCCTGATTTCACTGCTGCTCCCCGGAGACTCCGTTCGCCCCTGCTCGCAGTCGCCGCAACCGAAGAGCTTGTAAAGTGGTCATTTCTAATTGTTTCATTGATTCCCGTCCTTGAAGCCTTAAACTGTGTTTGTCTTATTCATATCCAATCAGTAATCATCACAGGTCATAATCCTTTGCTAGATCGAACTAAATCTGCTCTTTTTTAGATGATTGCAAATGACAACATAGCCAAGATTGGTTACGGTTTAAGTACAAAATCATCTGCGATAAAGGTTCTATTAATGATTTAGTTATGTTGATGATTTCGTGATAGTCTAGATGTGAATCATAGCTTCATTACTGCATCTGGTCTTCATGGCAGGGCATGGTATGCACTATGCACCCTATAAAGACGAGTGAAAACGGTGGCAGCGCTAAAAAATCCTTCAAGGGGGAAAATGAAATCCATAATTTTTTATAACTGGAAGTGTCGTGGAATGGTAAACCAATGAGTCTTGAACGATATCAGCAAAGACAGATTCGTGAAGCATGTTTCCACAAATGAACTCTCGTTGACGTATAGGGATGCATACACTGAATTGCAACAGAATAAACTAAGATCCAAACAAATTCGTCGGATAAACAGGACACTTGCATACCATTGTCTGGTTGTGGATGGAAAAGATAAGCGAATTAACAATTGATCTATTGAAAGTGGAAAGAATAAAACCTGATAAGAACCAAAACAGACGAAAAAACTGAGGTACTTTCGCTCCTCGGACTTAAAGACCCGAAGGATGTGGCCATTCGACACTCTTTCAACTAATAGTCAGTCATTTCGCCACCTCTATTGAAGAAGAAAAGAAGCCAAAGTCTGACATGCTTGACAGAGATAGGGTATCTGCATATCAGCTGAGCACAATCTCTGAATTTGTATAAATTGGCAACAAACAAGATCATTTGAACTGCCCTTTATGTTCAATTCTATTCTAATGGAGTCAAAAGAGGACACGGAAATTTACAGCTTACACTCTGCCGACAAGCATTAAAGCCTTGTACACAATGCACCTGACCAAATCAGGACCACCTCATGCATCCTCAAGCTCTCTCACTATGCCTTCGGATAGCGGATCAACACCTCGTTCCTTAGCCGTAGTAACTGCGGACCATGACCTTAACACCCTCGGAAACCCTTCGAAAGAGAGATCCTTTGGTATTGTTGGGAAAAACGGATTTCCAAAATAACAATCTGACACTCAATTGAACCTCAAAAAAACAATGAACGCAGAAAGCATGCCCAGAAAACACATGTTACATCGATCATAAGGTACACTATGAAGTCGAACGTACTTTGTCTTTCATAGATTAAAACACCGATGTCATAGTTCGAAGAGGAATCCTGATACTATTCTACCGATGAGCATAATGTTCCTTTTTTTTTTTTTTGGGAGAAACTTTAGAGAGTATAAAAACAAAGAGAACGTCTTTTCTCTATCTCTAAAAAACGTTACTTCAAAATAATGTAACCGCTCAGATATCATAACTTCCTCCATGGGCCCTTAACTTATGGGCAGGGTTTTTGGCGGATGGGCCTAAGTAGGCTCATCATACATAAAAAAAAACTCATCAGGTATATCCAGTGGTAGTGGCTCACCTTCACATCCCAACCCCGCACTCTCGTATAGGAAAGGAAGTTTCTCGTAACCATCGGATATGTGCTTTATGTTGAGGTCCTAAAAGGGCAGCGTAGTTTCATGGAAGCGTTTCATGACCGGATCAAATGTAGAGCTCACTCCAGTGCCATTGTAGCATCATACTGCGACCACACCTCCCAGCTTCCAGAGCAGATGGGTCAAGAGGGAGTAGAAATTGGGTAGGTCGAACCAGTGCACCGCTTGAGCCACTATCATTAAATCCACTGAATTTTCACCTCCAATTAAGGTCATGATTTCGTCGTTGGAGATGGGTATTGGGGTGTGGACGTAAAGGACCCTTGGATGCTGCATCGCACATTTTAGCTGGGCTGCGCTCACATCAGTGGCGATCACCCGGTCATAGTTCTGGGCTACCTATTTTACAAGCAAGTGCAGGGCATATGAACGGAGTTGTAAGTGACGAACAATCTGGAAGTAATGAAATTCGATTGAATAAATCAAAGAGGAAAGAGAAGCCCATTTTAAAAAGACAAAAAAGGGAGAAGAAGCCTGGAAGACACTGGGACGGGTTGAACTTCAGTTTTAAAGTTCACATTCAAAACAAGACAAAGGATTTGAGATCAGTTACGTGGAATTGCAGGATGACCACCTTCAGTCAGTGATTAGGAAGCAGTACGCAGCCTATCCAAGCCCCAAGCAAAATCAAATCGAATAAGGCTGCGCATGACAACGCTTTTGTTCCCGGAAAGAGTTTTTTTTTTTTTTTTCAGAAATAGTTCTTTTCTATTTCTGCTCCGGGGAACAATTTCTAAGTAAAAGAACCCATTTGGTAACGACACAAAATTTCTACTCTTGGAATAGAAAAAGAATAGAAATGCGTTTGGTAACGCAACAATTTCTTTTTTGTATTTATTCATTTTTTATTTTTGCAGACGGATTGCTGTGACCGGCGGTGGCGACATTGATCGGCGACTGACGGCGCGGCCAGCGGTGGCGGCGGCGGCCGGCGGTGGCGGCGGCGGCCGACAATGGTGATGGGCGGTGGCTCCGGGCGGTTGACGATGGTCGTAGCAAGAAAAGAAAATTAAAAAAGAAAATCAGCTTACTTCTAGAAATTGTTCCCGGGAACAAGAAACAACTTTTTTTTGCTTCTCAAAACTGTTCCCGAGAACAATACGGGAACAAAAATTAAAGAAATTGTTCCCGGGAACAAATGTTTTACCAAACAGGTTTCTGTTCTTTTTTTGTTCCAGGGAACAAAAGAACAGAAATTTGGAGAAACATGAGCGTTACCATGTACTACCTAAATCAACTTCTTATCAATGAGCAGAGTTAAAAGCAGTATATGAGGATTTAGGTAAAATTCACCCAGGATGAGCTAATCTTCACTCATTCTCTACACCCTATGTCTAGTCAATTACTTCCAAAAGCAAAAACAAAGGAAAAACATTCATACATGGTGAGTGCTCGAATGAATGATTCTCCTCAAAATTCCTCTTCAGCGAGACATGCATTTGATATGTATTTAATCATAAAAAGTGCCGAATTTCGCATGATCTGCGATCATATCTGGTCTAGCCCATTTTTCTTTTTGCAAAATCCAGAAAATCTGCTCACACCATCACGGCTCCCGATCAATGTTGGGTTCCATCGTATCAAGAAAAACAGTAAACTTGCTACTAATCTTGTACACAGAAAAGAGAAAGAGAGAGAGAGAAAGAGAGGACTCACACAGAGGGCGGCTTGGCCATTGCCGGCGCCGACGTTCCGAGCGAGGGAGTGACGAGGAGTGCGAGAAGCGAGCATGGAGTACTAGTGTCCGAGTATGTTGGACGAGCGTCCACGTACATCTACACTTGCTTGTCGAACAGACCCTGCATCTCCTCTCTCCCCTCCCGATCTGCCTCTGCTCGCGTTGCCCTTGCCTTAGGTCTTGGTTTCTGCTCTGTTCATTGCACTCCCTAATATTCAACTCTAGACTTGCCCGATATTTGAAAAAGAAAAGTTGGGAAATATTAACAAATGATGCGATTTTCTAATCATCATTTCCTCTATATTTTAATTGCACTTTTTTATCAAAGGAATATAGTGTATATCCATTTATTACGCTTTTCATTTATTGGGAAATATTACCAAAAAAAAAAAATCATAAACATAGTATATGAACACCAATTCAATCTTAAACTATAAACTTTTGACAATTTACCAATATAATCCTTCCGATCAATTTTGACCAAAAATTGACGACAGATACCATCTTGTACTAACGTGAATAATTTTTACAATTATTTTTAATTTTTCATACTTTTTTCCATTGTGGTAGGTGAGGACAAGGCTTGAAGCCTTCACCAGACCTTAGCAGTTGCCTTCCCTATGATTGGCAAGGGCTGCGACCCTTGCCGATAGCTGATCATACCAAGTAGAATGATGTCTATTTTACTAGTTTTCGGCTAAAATTAGCCAAAAAGTCTATATTGACAAATTGTGAAATATTTATAATTAAATTGGTCAAATCGAAAGGTTCAAAACTAGATTGACATTTATATAATATATTTATGATTTATATTTATATTTCCAAAAAAAAAACTAAATTGAAAGTTCGATCTCAAACTTTTATGAAAGAATTCCCTTAATATAGCAAATCCACCGGCTAACTATTGATAACTTGCCAATTTGAGTTCAATATAATCAGCGAGTATTCTATATAGAGCACTCATCTTTCCATTATAATAGCAATTTATGTTTGTATTCTCAAAACGATCATATCTTTACACATGATTTTTCTTCCATATCGCAGGTTTGTCCATCAAGCCAAGGACTATACATTTTGACAATAAATGAACACAATCAAAGACATAAAGTTAACGTAAAGATCTTTGATATATATTGGCCGCAAATTGAATACTGCCGCCTATAAGATGACAACAAATCATTATGTGGATCTCATCTTCGTTTATTATGAAAGTTATTGATACAGGAAATGAAAACTCTAGACGGATTAAGCGATAGCTTACACGTCGACCCAGCAACTCATTTGATCTCATTGTTTTTTCTTCGGCTTTTGGATGTACAGGATGAATGCGACAGGATCAAACGCCACAAAAGACAGAATTACATGGTAGGAGGTGCGACTCTGGGCTAGACAAATGCAAACAGACGAAGTGCAAGACTTGTCGGGACATCTTCCTCATTCGAGATCAATCTTGACAATAATTCCGAGATTTGTTTGGCTCATTGGACTTGAGGAGTCCTAGCTAGCCAAAGTGCATCTGGTTTAATCTAGTGCATCGTTATCAATTTTAATAGTCAATGTAATATAGAGGTTACTCTTAACTTTGCACGATTTTGACAACAAACTAATGCAGATTTTGGTGTGCGTGTAAGATATTTGGTCAGATTCCTTTTGCATGGTCTTTGCTCTCAGTGTTATTCTATTCTTGTTCAGTTGAGTAAATCCATTTCCATATGATAATGTGTTGACATTAATCTCAAGGAACATCATTTCACGATGTTTTAGTTTCGTCAATAAAATTTTTATGGGCCGTTTTGTTGGCTAATCTAGCAAACTCCATGGCAATCTAGTGCAAAACATTTTTTGAAGAGACAATCAGAAGGATTTTTTTTCCCAAGGTCTGAAAATGTAAATGCCATCCCCTTAGAAGTATTTAGTGAATACAAGTTTAAAACTTCAGAGCAAATCAACTTTCAAGGGGCTTGAGGTGGATAAATAGTCCAATTACTAGGACTTTTCTTTCGTTAGGCTTTGCCAACCTAGTCGGCTATTTTGTTGGACTCCCTGCTACAATAGGCTAACTTAAGGCCTGAAAAACTCAACATCATATAATATTCTCTCCCAATTAGTGCATCCATTGTACTTCCTAGTTTAGTTGATTTGTGCTTGACAAGGCTCTTATTAGATCTGTATTGTCTAACTTAAGACTTAAACAAAGCTTCAGTTCATGTGGAAAGGGAGAGGTAGATTAGGATTTCCACCATAACTATGCACTCCACCTGCACAGCCGAGCTAGCATGTGCTAATCTCGCAAATCCGTCTACCAATCAACCCATGGAGTCTCGACAAATGCAGGCGATGGCTCCTTCTAACGATTTGACAACAAAGGTGTTGGGATATAATATGTGGAAACGATAGGATATTGCAATTTACGTCAACGCAAAATCACCAGAGAAATAAACGAGAAAAATAAGAACACTAGAAATTTACGTGGTTCGGTCCAAGTATCAGTACCTACATCCACAGGGAGAGCCAGCAACAAATAATTCACTAAAATCAGAGAATTAGAGTTTACAATCACTCAAAACGCTCAAGTGTTTATGAATAAACAACTCACTTGGGTATAAACTCACAGCATAAAATTACTGCACGTTCAAGCTCAAAATACAATGCTCTATGTATGCTTGGTTCGCGTACGTACGAAATCACGTATCTCTTCAAAGCTTCGCACGACGTCTCTTTCTCTCATATAAGTGCAGCGGCATGAACGTGTAGCCTTTTATTGCTTTGCGCGGTTCCTCAGGTAAAGAAAAGAACACCCGCATAATTCCTTATTTATACGTGTGCCTAGGTCAAACTTTTGAATTGGGCTCACCTATTTTGTTTCCGTGGCTGTAAAAGGGAAATCCAACGTGGTGTGCGTGAGTGTGTGCCCAAGGTCAAACCTTTGACCTTGGGCCCCACCACCTTCCTCTTCACATGCAGGGCTTCTTCGTGCAAGGGGACTTCTTTGGTAGCTTCACTTCAAAAGGAAAATTCCTTTTTTTTATTTTTTTTTAATTTTAATCATTTCCTCCTTCGTGTAGCTTTAAGGAGTTCAGCGAATTGCGTTTTCTAAACGCTCAAACTCAAGACATAATTTAACAATTCTCCACATTGTCGTGATGTTTGAAGCTAAGTTATAGTGCTCATCATCCATGCTGCTCTCCTAATGTCCCGACAGACGCTCACTCTCCATAGACACCAATAAAGCTCAAGTAGAGCTTGAGTTTCACCAAAGAAACAGATTTAGTCATCGTGTCTGCCGGGTTATCTGCTGTAGCAATCTTTTTAATAGTAACATTACCCTTAGCTAAGACATCTCGGATGAAGTGATACCTGATGTTGATATGTTTCGTTTGCTCATAATAAATTGGATTATACGCCAAACATATTGCACCTTGGTTATCACAGTGCATATCCACACTTTTCTGTTCCAACCCAAAGTTCAAGAGCAAACTTTGTAACCATATTACCTCATGTGCTACAAAGGTTAGTGCCATGTACTTTGCCTCAGTCGAAGACAAGGCAATGTGATCCTGTAAGGACACTTTCCAACTAACTGCACCACCCGCTAGCATAAATATGTACCCTACTAAAGACCTGCAATCATCCAAGTCACTAGCATGATCTGAATCCACAACCAGTGGTCTCTCTACCATTGCTATCCCTCCAGTACATTATACCTACGTCTGTTGTCTCCTTCAAATATCTGAGGATCCACTTCGCAGCTTCCCAATGAGTTTTATCAAAATGCTTCATATAGCGACTAACCATGCTCACAGCTTGTGAAACATCAGGCCTAGTGCACACCATAGCATACATAATACTACCCACAGCACTAGAACAAGAAACACAAGACATATGCTCCCCCTCCTCCTCAGTCTACGGTGATAATTTATCTGAAAGTTTAAAATGCTTCACTAGAGGTGTACTTACAGATTTTGCCGACTGCATATTATAACGTGTCACTATCTTCTCAATATATTTCTTTTGAGATAAACATAAAACTCCTACAGCCTTGTCACACAAAATCTCCATACCAAAAATTTTCTTTGTAGCACCTAAATCTTTCATTTCAAGCATTTAACTGCATCTTCAACACATAAGTATCAGACATATTCTTAGTTGCTATCAACATATCATCAACATATAAGAGTAGATAAATCAAAGAATCATTCTCCAATCTCCTATAGTAAATGCAGCTATCCATCTAACTTTTTTGTATAGTCTTGACTAGTCATGAAAGCATCAAAACGTTTATACCACTGCCTAAGAGACTGTTTTAGTTCATACAAAGATTTCTTTAATAAGCAAACATGATCTTCCTTACCCAGAATAGCAAATCCCTCTGATTGCCTCATGTAAATCTGCTCCTCCAACTCATCATGAAGAAACGTAGTTTTCACATTTAGCTGCTTTGACTCAAGATCCTGCGAAACAACTAAGACAAATAAACACGAATAGAAATATGTCTTACCACAGAAGAAAACACCTCATTGTAGTCAATGACCTCACGCTGTGTATATCCCTTCGCCATAAGTCTCGCCTTATACCTCGCTGCCTCGACACTGGGAATGCCCTCTTTCCGTTCGAAGACCCATTTACTTCCGACAATCTTTTGGCTCTTTAGTACTTTGACCAACTCCCATGTCTGATTTCGATAGAGTGATTTTATCTCTTCACCCATAGCCCCTAGCCATTGCGACAATTTCAAACTAGCCATCGCCTCAGAGTAAGACGAAGGCTCATCTATCTCCACCTCATCACCTACAATCAATGCATAAGCAATATATATAACCATAACGTACCGATGATTTAATTTGTCTTCTCTGCCTATGTGCGACTATAGTGTGCTGCAATTTTGATGGTTGTTCACTATCACCAACTTCAGGAATTGTGGCTTCATCTGCAGTCTCAACTTTTGTTACCTTTGAGGTCTCCGGAGTCTCCACCTAAAGCTCCACCTCACTAATGACACCATAATATGTCTTCTCTGTTAGTTGCGTCTCAGAACTCCTCTGTTGAAGCATTGCAGTCTTGTTGAATGTCACATCTCTGCTGATTAGAAAATTGGGTGATCTAGTATCGGTGTACCACAACCGGTAACCTTTCACCCCATGTGCATAACCCAGAAATATGCACTTATTTGCCCTCAGCTCAAGCTTACCATCACTCACATGAGCATGCACAGAACATTCGAATATACGTAATCCGAAATAATCAACAAGTTTCTACAACCATATTTCCTCAGGAATCTTCCACTCGATAGCAAATGATGGAGATTGATTAATTAGTTAACATGACATGTTTACTACTTTGGCACAAAATTCCTCGCCAAGTCCTACATGTGAAAGCATGCATCGAGCTTGTTTAAGCAAAGTTCTGTTCTTCCGTTCTACCACGCCATTGTATTGTGGTGTCCTAGGTACTGTGCAGTGTCTCACAATACCTTCTTTCTTGTAGAACTCGGTAAAATATTTACCACAGAACTCTATGCCATTATCGGTTCTCAAGCACTTGACTTTTTTATTTAACTACTTCTCAATCAATGCCTTAAATTTCTTGAACCGATCAAACACATCATATTTGTGCTTTAAAAAATATATCCATACCTTTCTCGAATAATCGTCGATGAAAGTCAGCATATATCGAGCACCTCCTTTCGAAAGAACCAAAGACGGGCCCTAGATGTCTGAATGAATATATTAAACTGGTCGTTTAATCAAATGAATAACTGTAGTAAACTTAACTCGGTACTGCTTCCCATAGATGCAATGCTCACATAAGTCTAGCTTCCCTGTCTTCTAACCCTTCAACAACCCTCTTTCACTCAGTATCGTCATACATGCCTCACTCATGTACCCTAAACGCATATGCCAAATTGAGTCAAGTCAGAATTTGACTCACCTGATGAAACTGCAGCAGTTCCAGTCACGGTTTCTCCTAATAGATGATAGAGAGTATTTACTTTCTTCCATTTCATAACTGTTATGGCACCTTGAGAGACTTTCAGTACTCCACCTTCAGCGGTGTACCTACATCCGATGTCATCGAGTGTCCTCAGAGAAATAAGGTTCTTCTTGAGTTTCGGCACATGCCTTACATCTATCAATGTGTGCACCACCCCATCGGGTAGGTTAGAAACGTTTCCATCCTGGCATCTCTGAGTGTCTCTAGGCTCTGAACTAAAGGGCTGAGTAGTCTCCTATTAAAAGGTTGTCCCTAAAGGGCTTGAACGGAGTTGTTCGCCCACTGTGGGATGCATACCTACAGGAAATTTACTCTCCTTCCCCGGTTCTAAGTCTAGGTCCATTCATGGTATCAGAGCCTGGTTTCGTTTTTAATATTATCCATTCCATGCACTTGACAGATGAATCCAGAGCTGAGAAGATCTCTTCTCATTATGTCTACAAAACCAGAAATCCTCGAAGCACCGGTTTCTCTTGCTCCCTCATCCTCATCTTCAACATCTCCAGAATTTCGAGTTTCAAATGCTTCAAAGATAGATTATCTTTATGAAGTCTCTCTTAGCGATGAAACTAAGATTTCTGAAACCCAACTTCCCCTCATGAACCCTTATTCTACTTTTGCAAAGCCAAACTCAACATTTTCTCCCATCCGCTCCATTCGTCAGCTTATTCACCAAACTCCAAAGCAAGTAAATGAATATGTACAGTCCTCCAAATTCGACCAGCATCCTATTCTTGCTACTGAAAATGAATACTTTGTTACTCTCCAGATCCCTCCAGAATTTCCCAGACAATAGGCTCAACAAGGATACACTCATGTCCATTATGGAGCAGTTCGTCTTGCTCTAACTTTCCACAGTCGAAAAGGTTTGCCGGTTGTGGCAAAAATAGCATTGCTAGACACCAGGTTTTTACAATACCAGCATGCTTGCATTGGTACTGTTCAAACTACTTTGAATGCAGGAACGGTCTTTGTCACTCTGTACCCCAACTTCAACATTGCTCTTTCAGACCCCCAACTACTTTCTTTTATGAAAGTCCAAGTCCAGCTCACTGGAGCCCCTCAAACTGCTGACTCTGTAGCTGCAACACTACATTACCAGATGGTTTATCGAGTGCAGAACCATGCGCTTGATCTCAACTTCAACAATGGTAATGAAGATGCCTTGTTCATCTCCATGCAAAATGATCAGGCATCCTGTATCCATGTTCCTAAACAAATCCCAAAGGATACGTTGGCCAAGCTCCTTCCAGAAACTTGGATTACCAACTACGAAAAGCTGCATCAGCACAACAAGCCTTTCCAGTCTACGGACTCAGAGTTTGTAAGGAAAAAAGATGGAACTGTTTCCATCAAATTTGGCAATGAAAAGGAAGAAAGTCCTTCTATCTTCCAAACTCTCTTCATGATTGAACCATGCGTTCCTCAATCCATTTCCGTGCCAGATCCAAAAAAGCATGTTCGACACTTCGATGGTGATGGACATCCTATTCATTACTATAAAGACAATTATGGTTATTGTTTTTGGGATCCTTTCTACCAATGTTCCTCCTGTATAAATTCTCCTGACGAGGTAGACCCTTTTGTAAAATCTTCACCTCGACGGAAAAAGCCAAAGGATAAGATGTTCCAAAGGTACTTAGACAGAGATTCTTCCGTTGATACTCTTGATGAATGCGACAAGTATCAATTCATGGTTTCTTATGCACCTCCTCCACCACCAGAGTCCAGTACTACATCCCAAGCCTTACCAGATCCACCAAAAACACCACCACCATCTCCTCCCCAGAAAAAGCAAGTCCTCTCTCCATTTTATAAGCCAATCCTTAAGTGGGCTAAGAAGCACTCTTACCCCCTCGAAGTTCCGGAAGAAGCACCACCTACTTCTTCTATTGCTATGTTTCAAGATACCGACTTTCCTCCTCTTGTCAAGGAAAGTTCTAAACTCTCGTTCCCTGCTACGGAAGAGTTTATTGATCCCCATGGCAGATACCGCCATGTTCCTAAAGTTCCTACTCCCACTGATGTGGATGAACATGGGAGACAGAAAAAAACCTCTGCTGCTGAAGCTGTTCTAAATTGGCAATCAGAGACTCTATTAGCACAAAATAATGCCTTCAAGGCAATTGACTCCAAAATTGGAAATGTGCAACAAGATCTCCGAAGGTATGATGAAAGTACCAAGAAGATACTTTCTGAATTCCAGAAAAGGCTTCATGCCTGGGAATCAGGATAACATCTTGGGTACCATTATCTCGAAAATCCAAAGCCAAAAATAGAGAAGCTCAAAAACCAAATCCAACTTCTTGAAGAAGGAAGGTTCAGACCGTTTGACCCATTGGCACCTCCTGTTAAAACCGGGTATTTACCCCCACCACCACAAACATCCATTTTTGCCACTATTTCAACAGATCCTTACAGAAGAGAGCCGAATATGGCAGACTTACGAAATCGCCTCAAAACCCTGCAGAAGGAAAAGGGGAAAGAAAAAATACCACCTACAGGATCAAGTTCCATTGTTATAAGAGAAATGCCAGATCAGATGATGTTATCAAATCCATTAGAATCTTTTCTAAAGGATTTAGGCACCCAGGAACCTGACCCTGTTATCTAACAACCTGATCCTCCCAATCTAGAAAAACAGACTCTGCTCCCGGTAGAGCAAACTTCTCATGATACTGAAACAGAATCTTCAGTATCCCTCTCATCCTCATCCTTCTCAATTCTTGCAGTTGATACCCTCCCCATTGCACCAGTTACTTCAACAATATTCATGGCTGACCCTCCAGATGATGATATGGAATCAAATTATTCTGACCTAGAAACAGGTCAGACAAGTAATCCTACTCAGCATGTATCCATCGCATTGAAACAATTCTTCACAATTGATGATATTCCTTATCAAAAATGGCCGACAAGGCTTGAAGAATTTCACACCTAGCTGAATACCCAGTCTATCACCAACCACGATATGAATGACGTCTTGTACAATTTTGTTACAAGATTCACAGGAAGCTTGAAGCTCTGGCGGCAATCACTTTCAGAATAGGACCAGATTCATTTTCTGATGTCACCTAATTTCAGCCATGCCATCACTCTCTTATATCATGTCTTTGTGGGAAAACCCGGTGATCTCATAGAGATAAAAAGAAGAGAGTTTTTCGAAAGACGATGCTGCTCCCTCCAGAAGAAACATCTTGATAAGCATTTCAAAATAATGCTTCAAACCTTTTATCAAGTCGGAGCAGACCCAAATCTGAAGCATGTTTTCCTTACTTCCATCCCGAAAGAACTATCCCATATGGTTGAAAGATCGTTCTTTGGAAAACAAAGGCGAGTACAAGATATTCCCTTGGGAGAAATACAGCAAGAAATCCATCTATGCCTAGAAGAATTATGCTTAAAACGCCAGATGGTTTGAACATACATCACAGATGACAAACGCCTCGAATCAGCTTGCTCCCGTCAGGAGATGAAAATTAAATGCTCCAAGAAAGACTGTGATGGTACATGTGGCAAGTATTCCCAGAAGAAGAAACACTACAAGAAGTTTTGGATAAAGAAATCCAAACATGGCTCCAAGCATTTCCGAAAAAAGAAGAAATGGCGATACCTACGCAAAAGAAATGATCGCACAAGCCACAAAAAATCAAACCGTTGCTACATTTGCAATCAGGAAGGACATTTTGCCAAAAATTGTCCTCAAGCGAGAAAAGGTCAGAATCATCTAATCCATCACATTGAGAATGAAATAGGTATTTATCTTGAAAATGATGATATTAAATCCTTATTCTCTGCTAATGAAAAACCATCTGAACAAACTCTTTGTGCCATTCCCTCTTACCAAACTACTAGTGAAACTGAATCTGACTCAGAGTCTGAAGATATTTTCCATATATCACCATCATCTCCGGAACCAAACCTGAACATATTTTCAAGGCAAACTCATTATCCACATTTCCCCGTAAAAATCCTCACATCAAAGTTTGCCAAACGTATCACTGTTATTGCTCTCATTGACACAGGAGCAAGTTGTTCAATTCTAGACACCAAAATTCTTCCTGAAGAATTCTGGACTCCTTACACCCGATACTTCAATTTTGCGTTAGGAGATACTTTCTCCACCAATGTCAGAACTACTCTTGTAACTGTCCAGTTTTTCCCGTAGTGCTCCATAACTGCAAAGATTTTTGGATCTAACCTTCCCAATAAAGACCTGATAATTGGGTGGGACATTATGACTCAAATCTCTTAGCTTCGTATCATTCCTGAAAAAGGTCTTAGGTATAAAGATCAATTCTCTGAGTTTGTCAATATCCAAAGACTCTTTTCCATCCAAATGAGTCTACTAGATCCGATTATGCAAAAGTTATTAGAATCTTGTTCAGAATCCCATGCAGAATTCGCTCAAAAGTGTTCCCATCCTTTATGGAAAAAAGCAGAGTTCTTTGTTCGCCTTCCTTTCAAGAAAAATGAAGACATAAACCCAACCAGGGTGAGCCACATGGGAATGAAGCCAGAACATTTGGTTCTAGCTCAAAGGGAATGCTCGGAACTTTTGCAACAAGGCCTTATTGAAGTTTCCGACTCACAATGGGCTTGTGAAGCCTTTTATGTCAATAAGCGCACTGAGCAAAATAGAGGAAAAATGAGACTGGTAATCAACTATCAACCTCTCAATCTTTTCCTCCAAGATGATAAATTCCCTTTACCATCTAGAGATTCTCTCTTTAGTGATCTAACCAAGGCCCACATCTATTCCAAATTCGACCTCAAAGCTGGATTTTGGCAATTGGGCATCCATCCTAAAGACAGATCCAAAACAGGATTCTGTATTCCAAACCAGCACTTTCAATAGAAAGTTCTTCCTTTTGGCTTAAAGGTAGCACCATCCCTTTTCCAAAAGGCCATGTGTCGCATCTTCCAACCAATTCTATCAAGTTCAGCTATATACATTGACGATATTCTGCTCTACAGTTCTGATGAGCAGTCACACTGTCAACTCCTTGAGCAGTTTGCAGAAATCGTGAAAAAGCATGGTATTATGCTTTCACAAAGGAAAATGAATATTGCCTAGACAGAAATCAAATTTCTTGGTATGTACCTTAACAAAGGTACATACTACCCAGGGCCACATATCGCTCAAGAATTATTGAAATTTCCTCAGGATAACTTCACAACAAAGCAAGTTCAGCAATTTCTTGGGATAATTAATTATCTCAAGGTTAAGCTTCTGATCCCTTTGCAATCCATGCTGAACAAGAATTCCCCACCTTGGGGAAAAACTCAGACCAAAGCAGTCGCTGAACTTAAGGAGATTATGCAGCCCACTATTATAAATACCATCAACAGGCAAAAGAATTCTCCAAACCGACGCCAGTGACAAATACTGGGCAGCTGTTCTTTTTGAAGAAATTGATGGTAAGAGACTCCTCTATGCTCATAAAAGTGGAAAGTTTTCCCAAGCTAAAATGTATTACCATTCCACTTTCAAAGAAATCTTAGCAGTAAAAAATGGAATCAAAAAGTTTGAGTTTTATCTCATCGACCACCACTTTTTGGTGGAACTAGACATGGCATCTTTCCCTCAGATGACCAAGTTTAAACAAAAACAGATTCCAAATTCTCAACTGCTTTGATGGGCTAAATGATTTTCAAAATACTCCTTTGAAACTAAGCATATTCCTGGAAAGAAGAATGTATTTACTGACTTCTTATCAAGGCCAAAGGTACCAGCCGAAATCAACATGTATATCAAAAGGCTTGCTTTCCATATGCTCAACCATGGAGTAAAATACAAAATTGAGAACATCAAAGATTCACAAAGCTGGAAATATCCCCAGGAGATTATTCAGCAAATCCAGAACGACAGCCTTGCTGAGAACTTGGAGAACCTCATGTGGCAAAGCCATACAGACCTATTCAGATTCAATGGAGGTTCGATTCTTTATCCTTTTGGGTTAAATATGAATTATCCATTCATTCATCCTCTTATCTGGAAGGAAGATGATTTCCATGAATAGCTCAAAACGTTATTATAATACTTAACCAATAAGTATCTGATAGCCTTTGAAATCCCAACCAGAAGATTCATTGCCAACCTCACAAGGATATTCCTGCTCGGAAGAAACATTGAAAAGGAATGTGATAGAAATCTTTTAGAATTTCTAAATTGGTTCTATCATCCTACATGTTGGAAACAAGACTTGGAAAAGGAACTAAGATCCATGACGCCAAATCCTGAGGTCCATACCATCCTGTTTTTCCGACGTCCTTGGAATTTTTGCAGAAATAATGGTAGTATTCTCGATGCACCACTAGAAATAGGAACCACATCCTATAAACCTAACTTGAACAGCCGAGAAGCCCGGATTTACAAATCTTATCCTAGATCTGTTCGACTTTGTGAACATGAATATCGAGAACTCCAGAGAATCTTGTGCCAGGAAAACAAGACCATTCCCGAAGATGTTTGGAATAATGCACCCACTACGTGGGATCATTATGACCTAGCACCAGAAGCTAAGGAAGCACTCGGACAATACAGACAAGCCTCATCGTCCCAAGAGCTTGAAATGACAAGCGAAGATGACATTGTCCAATCCACCCAGGACCCCTATGCACGCTTTGGAGGACCTCTGTCCCAGGATCCCTACGAACAATTTCAAAGCATGGACACATCTTTCTATGCAGAGCCATCCAACTGGCCTCAGCCAAGAATTCCTGACCCTCAAGAAGATGAAAATACAAACTGGACTGAAGAAGAAGCATCACATTGCGCTCATGAACAAGCATCCTCATCACGAAGGCTGAATCAAATCCTCTCACCTGAAGACCTTGAAGCCCTTGAACAGAAGTACGAGGCACATCTCCTAGAAGACAGCTCGGATGACTCAATTTGTAGCTACAATGCTCGTGATGAACGAGACCGTTAAGTCCGTACGATAATTCCCTTTCGGTGCCCCTGTTTGTATCCGGACCCGTGAGTTAGGTCCATGTGTGTGTCCTTGTGACCTCTTATTGCTTATATAAGGCAAGGAGAGTGTAATGTTTTGAGCAGAGTCCCCTGAAGTAAATTGTGTGATTTGAGAGAATCTCTCCATGGCTTTCTAAATTCCTCTTCTTCTCCAGCTTGGTAGGATCCTTCAAGAAATGCAGCTTGGGTAGGTTAGAAACGTTTCCATCCTAGCATCTCTGAGTGTCTCTAGGCTCTGAACTAAAAGGCTGAGTGGTCTTATCCCTATCACCATAGCCTTACAGACTACATTATTCCCCAAAAGAACCCTACCACCATCTACAACTTGGTAAGTAATAAACTAGTTCTTATGAGGCGTCATGTGATAAGAACACCTCGAATCTAGCACCCATTCGTCTCCTGACAAAGTAGCAGTGACACATAAGACAGCTTATGCATAATTATTGCTCCCCTTGGCAACATTTGCCATACTGCTTGTGGCATTTTGCCTATAAGCTTTATTCCTCCACTTTAGACAATCTCTCCTGATGTGCCCCTCCTTGTGACACTCAAAGCACTTCACGCGTCCCTTAGACTTTCTATGGTATGATTTTGATATACTTTTATCTGTGATACTACTAGGCCCTCGATGTTGTTCTCTGCCCCGAATCATCAATGCTTGCGCTACTTCTTACGCTTGACCATCGTCTCGCAACTTTCTCTGCCACTCCTTAGAAAATAAGGTGGGCTTTACCTCTTTTGAGATAATAGTAATACGCCCCTGTAATAGTGAATCAGTAAAGTGCTCCCATGACTCTGGTAAATAAGTTAACAATATCATGTCATGTTCTTCATCATCAAGTATCTTACCAACGTTCTTTAGATCCAACATGAGTTTATTAAACTCATCTAGGTGGGTTTTGATAGACGTACCTTCAGTATATCTAAATTGAAACATCTTCTTCAACAAGTATAAGCGATTGTTCAAACCTTTCTTCACATAGAGTACTTGTAGTTTTGCCCATAACACTGCGGCATCCTTCTCCTCAACAACCTCTATTAAGACTCCATCTGTCAAATTTAACAGGATTATGCTCTTTGCTTTTTCCATTAGCGCTACGCTCTCTGAGACTTTCATTATGATAGGTAACTCATCTTCACCATCTAGTGCCTTGGCCAAACCTTGTGTTGTCAATAAAGCCCGTATCTTGATGCTCCATAACACAAAGTAGTTACTCCTGTTAAATTTCTCAATTTTAGATTTCCTCTCAGAAATAATTGCAATAACAGAATTTCCAGATAATAATCATACAAGCAAAAACTCTAAATCACAATTAAGAAATCCGACCCCAAACTCTGATACCAATTGTTGGGATATAATATGTGAAAACGATAGGATCTTGCAATTTACGTCAACGCGAAATCACCAGAGAAATAAACGAGTAAAATAAGGACACTAGAAATTTATGTGGTTCAGTTCGAATATTGGTACCTACATTCACGGGAAGAGTCAGTAGTAAATAATCCACTAAAATTGGAGAATCAGAGTTTACAATCGCTCAAAATGCTGAAGTGTTTCTCACACCTAAATTTAACCCCAAACCCAAAGTGTTTATAAATAAACAACTCACTTGGGTATAAACTCACGGTAGAAAATTACTGTGTGTTTAAGTTCAAAATACAACGCTCTACATATGCCTGGTTCGCATACGTATGAAATCAGGTATCTCTTCAAAGCTTCGCACGATGTCTCTTTCTCTCGTACAAGTGCAGCGACGAGGACGTGCAGCCTTTTATTGCTTCGTGTGGCTCCTCAGGTAATGAAAAGAAGATATGCATAATTCCTCTTTTATACGTGTGCCCAAGTCAAACTTTTGACCTGGGCCCACCTATTTTGTTTCCGTGGCTGTAAAAGGGAAATCCAGCGTGGTGTACGTGAGTGTGTGCCCAAGGTCAAACCGTTGACCTTGGGCCCCACCACCTTCCTCTTCATGTGCAGGACTTCTTCGTGGAAGGGGACTTCTTCGGCAGCTTCACTTCAAAAGGAAAATTCCTTTTTTTTTTAATTTTAATTAATTCCTCCTTTGTGCAGCTTTAAGGAGTCCAGTGAATCGCATTTTCTAAACGCTCAAACTCGAGATATAATTTAACAAAAGGAACCATCATATTGATCTTCAGACTACGTGGATTGGAGATACTTGAGAATGTGGGAAATTAAAGCACAAAGGATATAGCAGACATTTCATGACATTTCTATGGGAAAAAGAAAGGGCCAATTGCAATCCTAACCCACAAGAGAGAATTATCTGGTTCAAGTTTTGCCTTTGCGATGCTTGTTGTTCGCTGCTATGTGCGCACACAACATCACTAGATGCGTTGGCCATAGTTCAAGCCCATCGAAAAATTCACATGGCCTTGTATGCACTGCTCGTGAATAAAAAACCCTCATAAGATTTAATCATAACCTTGGACGTGTGTCATGCACGTGAACATGGCACAATATGCTAGCCATCTTGGGATTTGATTGATTGCCGTCGCAATTGGGGTCCTGTTCTTGATTTGCAATTGCGAGAGATTGGTAGTGCAAACATCAAGATCCTCACATTAAAATTCATGAACTGATGGAAGTCCTAAAATTGGATTTTTTTTTTGGTCGAAAGCGGGAAATGTATTATAACTTCAGAAGCTTATAACCAGACAGTAAAGCATCAGTATGTACAAGGTCTAGCAAAATGTAAAGTGGCAAAGTATTCCAATCTTGGGCCGACGTATTCGACAAGTGGGCCTTTGAGGCCCAGTCAACAACAGAGTTCGACTCTCTCGGATAGAACTGAAAAGATAGGTTAAGGAAAAGAGAGAGTAAAGCAGTCGCCTCCGCAAGCAAAACCCTAGTCTCCCATGGTGGCGGATCCTCCCCTGTAACCGCAGCAACAATGGTGCTGCAGTTCAATTCCAATGTGATGTGTTCCTGGTGAAGTCCTTGTTGTAACAGATCCTGGAGCACAAAGGTGAAGGCCTGAAGCTCTGCAATCAGGGCTGATGCAGCAAGGAATCGGGCTGTATAGACGTCAGTAAGTTGACCATACTGATCTCTACATATAGATGCCATAGATCCATTTGCACTTCCTGGCTGAAAAGAAGCATCGATGTTGCATTTGAAAGTGCCAAGTTTCGGTGGTTTCCAAATCTAATGTGGGTGTTGTTGTGTTGTAGGTCTTGAAGGAGTAGAATGAACGAAAACCTGATAAATTCGAGTCTGTGACAAAGCTATATCCACTACTACTATTGAATCTAGACATTGGCCACGGAAGATAAAACCATTTCGCATTCTCCATATTTGCCATAAAACATTGGTAAGTAATTCCAGACCAGGTAAGCAACTCTACAATACAGCTATTTCTGTTAACTAGACTTCAAATCGAGTAATCGTTGTAGCCCTAACATCTAGATTGAGTAGGGGATGAGCCCAAATGTCTTTAGTCCATAGATAGAATAGAAATAAATGCTCTATTGTCTTTGGAATGCACTGCTTACAAAGCTGACAGTATGGTTCAGCAAGAATATGTTTCTTAAACAAATTGTCAGTAGAGGCAAGTGCATTTTGACATCCTGACTATAGAAATTTACGAAGTTTAAGAGCAATCTGCATAGCCCATATTTTCTTCCAGAGTAGCTTAGGATATTGATAAGACGTTGATGATGTATTATTGCTGCAGTTGCTGCAGATGGAAGTTAGAGTATGATAATTGCTCTTTACCGTATGTCAACCAGCCTTAGGGGCTGTCCAAATTAGTTCATCTACAGCAAAGGTAGGTCTAACTAGAATGGTTAGAACCTCTGCTATGATCTGGTCATCTAGAAAATTCCTCATCATAGATAAATTCCAACTGTTGTGGATTGGATCAATGAGATCAGTCACCAGTTTTGGTTCTTCTCTAGTCGCAGGTTCACCAAGAATTCCACTTGATAATCATCTATCCGCTCTAATGCTGATATTCCGTCCATTTCCCACTGACCATCTAACATTTGGTAAAATTGCATCCTTGCCCACTAGAATACTCCACCATCCCCAAGATGGTCTATGTCCTTGAGCTGCCAATTGGTAATCTGTAGAGTGATAGTATAGTCCTTTAAAGATTTGACTCCATAAATCTTGAGGTTGTTGTATTAGTCGCCAAGCTTGTTTACCAAGCATAGCTCGGTTGAAATCAATAAGATCACAAAATCCTAAACTACCATTTTCCTTACTCTTCTTTAGAATATCACATCTCTTCCAATGTATCCCTGCTTTATTCTGATTATTCTTCCACCAAAACCGAGCAATGCTCTATTCTATAGCTTTGCAAAGAGACTTAGGAAGTTTGAAAATCAACATAGCATAGTGAGGAATCGCCTGGATGACAAATTTAATAAGAATTTCCTTACCACCCTTAGAAATAAACTTTTCTTTCCATCCTTCCAACTTAGCCTGTACTCTCCCCAAAATCCAAGAGAACATTTCCTTTTTAGAGCGACCCCAATTAGATGGGATCCCCAAATACTTTCCATATCGTTGTAGTATCGGTACTCTGAACTCAGACAACAGATTTTCTTGTAAACTAAAAGGACAATGCTTGCTAAAAATAAGTCCCAATTTGTTTCGGTTCAAAGCTTGGCCCGTAGCTAGATAATACTGATTTAAAATATTAGGCAGATTTTGACATTCCCTAATAGTTACCTCAAGGAAAAATATTGCATTGTCCGCAAAAAAGAGATGGGACAAGGTTGGACACCATCTATTTAATTTAATACCCTTTATATGACCCATGTCGACTGCTTGAGTAATCGGAGTAGATAAAACATTCGCTAATAGAATAAAGATATATGAAGAGAGAGGGTCACCTTGTCTGAGGCCACGAGTTGGATAGAAAAAAGGAAGTAACTTGCCATTAAAGCAGACACTGTAAGACGTTGTGGTTATACATTGAAGTATCAAGTGTACCCACCTTGGATGGAAACCCATTATGAGGAGATAGTCGTTAAGGAAATCTCATTCTACTCTATCATAAGCCTTTTTCATGTTGGTCTTGATTATCACATTAATCTACTCGTTCTCCTTTTGGTCCGAAACTGATGAAGAACTTCTTGAACGATTAGTATATTATCTTGAATCTATTATCCCTTCACAAAAGCTGACTGTTCCATGGAAATCAAATTAGTTAGCAAGGGTTTTAGGCGGTTCGCAAGTACCTTAGATATGACTTTATAAGCAAAATTACAGAGGCTTATCAATTTGTATTGATCTAGGCTCTCAGGGTGAGGCATCTTGGGAATCAAAGCAATGATAGTCCGGTTCAGATTGGTAGGCATCCTTCCTGATTGAAAAAAAAAATTGTACAAGGAGAAAGAGATCTTCCTTAATAACCTCCTAATGAGTATGATAAAATAACCCATTGAAACCATCAGGGCCAGGAGCCTTAATAGTTCCCAACAAAAAAGTAGCTTGGCGAACCTCCTCTAATGAGATCAATTCCAACAACTTGTCATTCATATCTGCAGTGACAACCTGCGGGCATTGATGTAATATAGGTCCATAATCTTTATTTCCCATGGTCGTATATACATCAGAAAAGAAATTGGACGCCATAGCTTTCAAAGTTTCTGGATCACGGATCCATCACTGATTGTCATCCCGCAACATGATAATGTGGTTTTTCTGCCTTCTCTGAAGAGTTGCCGCATGAAAAAAACTTTGTATTCTTATCACCCCATCTTAACCATTGAATTATGGAGTGCATAGCCCAGTATTGCTCTTCTTGGTGCCAAATCCGCCTTAGATCCTCTTTGATATGATTTACTTCATTAGCATTGAAACTATTATGTCACTGGTTAATGATATCCTAAAGGCGTTGCTGTAAAGCTTTGACTTTAAGATCACCCCTAGCAAATTTTGAACAACTCCACTTTGTCAATGCAAAAGATACCTTTTTCAGCTTTAGAGTTAGGTCAAAACTTCTCGCTTGCACTAAATTCTAGGCATTGGAAATGATACTTCGACATTCTTCATCTTCATTCCAATATGATTCGAATGTAAAAGTCTTCCCTCTTCTATTATATGTTGCTGAAGTATCGATAAGCAAAGGGCTATGATCAGAGCCCACAGCAGGTAACGTGAAGATAGCATCATTTGGAAATTGCAGTCTCCAATCAAGTGTACACATTGCCCTGTCCAGCCTTTCCTTCACCAGTTCATCACCCTCCCTATTATTCATCCAAGTAAATCGACAGCCTTTGCTTTCTAACTCCATCAGGGCATAATTGTTGAGAACTTTCCGAAAGGATAGCATGCGAAAACGATGAGCCGATCTTTTCCCTATCTTTTCCCACGGATAAAGGACCTCGTTAAAATCACCCACACAAAGCTAGGGAAGTGCATTAGTCGAACTTATTCTTCGCATGGCATCCCACAAGAGTTGTTTAAGCCGAAAATCAAAAGGAGCATAAATGCAAGTTAGTTGGATAGTATGGTCTCCCTGCACTTCCCTATAAGTCATATCAATATAATCTTTTGTTGAATGGAGCACTTCGATGGATACCTAATTGGTCCAAAAGACTGCTAGACCTCCCGCCAAACCAATAGGATTGATAACACGAGCATTAGAGAAATGTAAACTGCGCTAAATACAAGTAAGCTTCACTTCACTATTCTTCGTTTTCATTAAGAAAATGATACTGGGCTTTTCCTTGGGCGCTTGAACTATCAGGGGATTGCCCAAACCCTGAAGTTCCAACATATAAGTTTCATTTGTGTGGTGGTGGCTATTGAGGGCCAGCCACCATAGCCCGAATGCGATCTTCTCCCATGTCAAGCACAGGTGTTTCCATCAAACTTGCTTCATCCAGGTCATGCAAAAGTAAACTTTTTTTTGTCATATGGCGTATAAGGCTTCTGTTTTTTCGCAACACCCATGTTAGGTGTCATGCGTGAAGTCTTAATCTTCCTATGACTATCCATAGTAGGTAGCTGAGGCCCTTTCATTTTAACTAATGCAGGTATCAACGCGGTATGAATAGAAGTCCCATCCATAAATTCCATTTGAGAATGCTATTGATCAGTTCCTGTAGGTTGCTGAGGTATTGGAGAAACTGGTGGAGCTACTATTGCTGCTGCGTTATGAGTCACTGGAGGCAAAAGAGGTACATTCAGCAGCTATGACGGAGGCGTCTCAAGTATAGTATCTTCAGGCTGATCTGTTAGAGATTGAGGTGCATAGAAAGATTGCTAATAAGGACTAGTTTCTTTGACTTCAGCCTTTAGCCACTGACCATAGACCATACCATCACATGCTTCAAATTTAGCTGCGTCATAGGGAATTTCCTTGCAATACATTGCATAATAACCCAACTTCCCGCAAGAATAACAAAAAAATGCGAGCGATGCTCATAGCGGAAATCCAACCACAACAATTTCTCATCAATACAAATCAACTTACTTGTTCTTAAAGGGTCTTGCAAATTTAAGTCAACCCTCGCTCGACCTGTCCTAGCAGTAGGTCCCTCTTTAGTGTCAAGTCGGACCTTTATTACCCGACCAATGTCTTGCATAGCCTTAGTTATCATCTTCTCAGTAGTCTATTCCAATGGCAGTCCGAAAATTTGTACCCAAAACGCACATGTTGAAAAATCATAGCAATGGAGAGGAGTATTGGGCTGCCATGGCCTGAGTATAAAGAGGTGACCCGAAAAGAGCCAAGGACCACCATCCAAAACACGTTATTTATCAGCAGCCAAGTGAAATTTTACTACATATAGGCCAACCTCTCGTTGTGAAAAGTCAACTCGCTCCATTCGCCAAGCCTTTTTTAACGTGCTCTGGAATGCAGGGAAGTTGATGACGGATTAGAAAGTATCCTCCCCACTAAAGTTAAGGTACATTCATCTAATTTTTCAAGAGGTGGTTCATCATCCCAGACATCGATAGTCTTCTCAGTAGTAAGCCTACCCAATCTAGAGCACAGGGTAGCTAGTCGAACAGAGTCGCTGAACTCTTCCGATGCCATCCCACCGTACGAAGAACAGAAACAAGAAAACCCAGTAGTCTAGCGGAGTACTGAGGAAGAACCGATAAGAGGCCAACGATACAATTCATCTAAAGTGGCAGATTCTCCAAAACCCGACTTGCAGAAAGCAAGACAGTCGATACAGCCAGAATTTTGAAGAAACAGAGGAACTGAATCTTACCGTGTGCAATTATATAGAGGTAGATACCGAAAAACGGTGAAGATACTGCATGATAGCAGAGCCCACCTTCAATTCCGAAGATCACAATCAGGATTGTATATATAAATACAATCGAAGGTAGTGCCGGAAGTGAGAGCCCATCGGAAATTCCGAAGAAGATGACAATCACTCGAAATTCAAGAGGGAAGACAGAATTAAGAAGCGGAGAAGGATGGTAGTGGTTAAATTTAGGGTTAGGGCTGTAGTAACCATAGCTTACACAGGGTATAGAATTCTCTTCATTTCGAGAGGGGAGAGTCTCTTCATTTCGAGAGGTTTTTTTCCTAAAATTGGATTTTGAGTTGTCATAAACAGCACATTGGAGTTGATAGCGGCTGATCTCGTACCTACCCGCTCATCACAGCTTCTTTTGTGTAATTCAAGCACTATTGAGCATGGGAAGTGTGACTACCCCACTCCATCTCACACGAGACAAATCTTCAAGGAGTATCCGGTTTATGAAATTCGTGGCTCGTATGTATCGCTTCATAAACGCTCATGAGTCATGCTTGCACCGCAAATTCCACATACGTATTCGAGCGTACACAATAATATTGTTTTGATCACAATAAAATATTGGGACAACCAGAAAATTATTAGTCTTGTAATTTGTTTCGATCACAATAAATATTAGGTACACAATAAAAGGACTAAGAAAGTCAAATATTAAAGCACGCACAAAATATATATATCACTTGGGACAACTATAAAATCATTAGTCCTTTTCAATTACTTTCTTCATAACTTGTTTCGATCACAATAAAATATTGAGTACACGATAAAAGGACTAAGAAAGTCAAATATTGAAGGGTACATGCGAAATGCACATTCTTATTCCAACGTTAAAGAGCATGCGCCCGAAAACATATCAATTGGGACAGCTATAAACTTATAAGTCCTTTTCAATCACTTTCTTAATAACTTGTTTAGATCACAATAAAATATTACACAATAAAAGGACTAAGAAAGTCAAATATTGAAGAGCACACGAAAAGTGCACATTCATCCAACATTGAAGAGCGCGTGCGAAATACATATCACTCGGGAGAACAACACCATTTTTCGTTACAATTTTGAACGAAATATGTTCTTTCTAATCTTATATAGAATGAAAGAAAGCATTACCGACCAAAAAAAAAATAATAATCATATGCAGCCTTGTTCTCGGAACCCTTTCTTTTTTGTTACTTTAGACCGCCACTTTAAGGTTGTATCATAGGGAGGACGCAAAAGAGAAGTGCACAGTAAACAATGTTTCTAACTTTCTGTCACCATGGGCCCTTTGATCTACCTTATCCTTTTGCGTACGTTTTTGCTTATTTCATTGATTATTGATGAATTTTTGCCTAAAAGCCGTCCTGCATGGATTTGCGTTCATTCTTTTAGTAAGGCAAGCGTTTTTCAATTGCTGTCTTCAATTGGTCCTTCAAAAGACCATCACATCGACTTGGACAAATTGTACATGAGATTGAATATGTTAATTCATTTCCTAATGAGGATAACGACACAGATAGTTCCTAAAATTTGGCTCAATAGATAATGTGGTCCTAAAATTATATGGAAATATTCAATACTATCGTTTCATTATTTTAAGTCCAGAAATAATATTGAACATTTTCATATAGTTTAGAGACTAATTTGAACATATATAAAAATTTTAAAGATCATATCGAACAAATTAAAAATTCAGGGAAGATATTATAAATTGTACTAAAGTTTATGGAGAACATTGAACAAATTAAAAGTTCATAAATCACATTGCATATTGATCAAAGTTTACGAACCATTTGTGTTATTTTCCCTTCTTAATCCCAATGAGATGGACCTGCTTTTGTTTATATACTATAAAGGCAAGTAAGAATGTCGGCAATGAAATTATCTTATAGGATGGACAAGAAGCCTTGACTAATTGGGCCTGCCTTCACAGACAAAGTGGAGTCGGTCATAATGTGATCAACAATGAAAAGGCAAGAAGAAGAATTGTGGGAATTTCCTATTTGCCCAAAAGGCAAAGGACAAAGGATTTGGTCTAGAAAAGGAACATTAGTACCGTTTTTGTTAAAATATGTCTCGAGTTTAAGCCCAAAATGAATTACTGAATTTTGAAATATAAAATAAAATAAAAAGGGAGGAAAGTGTTTTGCTATGATGGCTGCGGAATCCGAATCGAAGAAAATGAAGTTACAAAGAAGCAGCATCCCACTCGACTTTGTAGAATTAAAAGGGAAAGTCAAATCTTTCTCTTTTGTTTACCGAATCTTGGATTATTCGGTTTCTTCATGTCGTAACCAATTTTTCGGGTGTGAACCACCTAGAATTTGGCTAATGAATTGTTAAATCTAAACTTAACTCGGCTCTCCCAAGCCCATACCAATTCGCTACTTAGGTTCAAATTTCTTAACATACGAATGGATTTTATTTAGGAGTCGCCACTAATCAGTTTATGATAGGTCGATTAGACACCTAAGTAAAATAATTGAAGAATTACTTTACTCCTATGAACTAGAGACTAAGGGTACGGGAACTTGGTTACATTAGATTTCTCTAATGCCTTTTCCGTACTATTCTTTTTATTTTCAAAAATGTTTTTTGCAAGCAGCTGATTTATTTTAACCTAAATTACTATCATGCAAAAAGTGACCACACGGATGCTCAAACATTCAATGAATAAATTGCATCACACAAAGCAAACAATTTTTTGGGTTTTCTTGAAATTAGAATTTTTTCATAAAAACATGCATTTTAACTCCATGACCTAAACTATATGACAAAAAGAAATGCAATAATTAAATGCAATCTAAATGACCTAATTCTAATGACATACAATGCAATGCAATGACATACAAAATTATTTCAACTAAAATTACATGTAACATGCAATTTAATATGCGAGCTATATGTCACGCGACATTTATTAAATGACCTAGTCTAATGATGAGCAATTCCTAATATAGTGAACTTAACAACAATCACTAAATGACGTGCATTTCATGAACTTAATTCTATATGACGTGCATATGATTTTTTATCCTAAAAATGCAATATATTCTAAATAATGAAGCAAATTTAAATTGAAACTTGCAATTTTATCCAAAGATGCCATGATGTACAAAGAATGCCCTAATTCTACATGATATATGCATGATGATTCTTTTGTGTTTTTATTTTTATCAAATTCGAAATTCACAATTGTCAAATAATTAAACGTGCAATTTAAATTAAAAAAAAAACTAACAACCTAAATGAATGCACTTTTTTTGTTTTTTATATTTTTCTAAATTTGAACTAAAATCCATATTTTAGATATGCAAGATAACAAGAAATATTCCAAAACAAACTGAATCCTAATTCAAATATTTTTCTTTTTTGGATTTTTTTTAGTGGTTCTCCAAAACAAACAATTATCAAATAAACATTGTATTTAAACTAATCAATGCATCCAATCAAATAAAGAATTAAAATAATAAAAAAATAACATGTTATCTCATAGGTCAAATTAACGATTAGAACGTCACGACAAGAAGTTCAAAATAATTAAAAATTTGATCCGAAGTCTTACGGATCAAATTAATAATTACATTGATTCAACAATTAAGATACTATCAACAAATCCCCAAGAATTAATACAATTAAAAAAATGACCCGACATCTTATGGGTCAAATTAATAATTACAATAATCTTAGGGATAACTCCTACCAATAATGCCTACAATATCTATAACCTAAAAGACACTCACAATATTCAAACTTAAACAATAATATCAAAACTAACTAAAAATAAAGTAAAATAACATAAGATAAGAAAAATAAAAATAAAAGAAAAATGAGCAACCTAAAGAAAATGGGGGGCAGCAAATTCGTCAGCGCCGGGCAGAGGGTTGCCGTTAGTCGGAGCTCCGGCGAAAGGCAACAACGAATGGAGCGGCTCGGTAGGGGTGACTCAGCGTCTACACAGAAGAAGGCCCGGTGCAGTGTCACAGGGGGCGGCGCGATGGCGCCAGTGGTGCTTCGAGCGAGGCGGTCGCAACTGAGGCGGATCGGCAATGGTGCAGGCGCGGCGAGAGGGAGGCGCAGCGGTGCGACTGATTTGGGGCTCTGGTGGCGTCCGGATCTGACGTCGCAGGTGGAGAAGGTTGCAGGTATAGGCGTCAGCAATCAGAGGCGTTCAGCGAAGGAACTGCAGGTGCATTGTGAGGAGGCTCGTAGTAGAGATGTCCGGCAGCAGAGACGTCACTCAGACGTGTGGGGGCTCGAATCTGGGCCTGGCGTCGCAGGTCAGCAGCAAGTCGGGGGCGAGATCGGCGCTCCGGTGCGGTAGATCGAGCTCCGAGCAAGTGCGGGGACTAAGCAGAGAGCAGTGATGGCGCAGTGTGGTGTTCGGCAGGGAGGTAGTCTGCTGTGATCGTTGATGCAGGGCTTCGGGGACAAGCAGTGGTGCAAACGCGGCGAGAGGGAGGCGCAGCAGTGTGAGTGCGGCTGCGCGAGCACGATCGTCGGAGGCGGCAAGCGGAGGCGTCGGCGCAGGGGTGTGGTGGCGCGGCTGGGTGAACTTGATGGCGAAGGTGCGGGCACGGTGGTGCGCCGGTGAGGAGAATTCCACGGAGAAGAAGCACATTAAATTTGCTTTTTACTGTGTCTTCTCTCTCCTCTGCTGACTTGTACTTTTTGCTTCTGCTTTTTGCTCTCTTTTTTATCGAAAAGAAGCCCCCCTAAAGCACAAACATTCTTTGCCCCTTGTGTGGATTTTGACTTCGAAAAAAACCAAGAAAAGCCCTCGCCCCCTAAGGTCCTCGTACATTGTTGCTTTTATAGGGGGTAGGAGATAGGTTTTCAATTCTCCCTTCAAATCTACATCTGCGATATTTTTTCATCAACTGATCACATATTGATAAAAATTCAAGATTATGATAAATATTTTCTCGAAATCCAAATCTTATAAAGATAAATCGCAATATTTTCTTCACATATATACCATATCTAAAAGATTCATATCCCGGAAATATTTCAAAATTTCTATTTTTTCACGAGACAATTTTCAATCAATATAAAACATGGGCTTGGGTCAACTTGCTCGCTTTGTGGGCTTAGTCCAACTAATTTTTACCCATCAACACCAATCCAATAGATAAAATGCAAATTAAAATAAAATGCACATAAATCTATATGCTATGCAATTAATATATTTATTTAAGGATAAAATTAAATCCTAATTTTAACGCGATAAATGACTAAATGGGCTGTCAAAATTTAGGTGTCAACACTTCATGCACACAATTCTGTGGCGGTGAAATAAAGAATTCCTTTGCAGGTCTTTTTTTTATTCGGTTAGTGGCCACTTGAAACCCTACGTAAAAGTAGCCACGGAAGGATCCACAAGAAGCTACACGCCGCTGAGAGGGAGGAAAGCCACACATTGAAGTACCATTTTTACTCTGAGTGTTGTGGGTGTTCTATTCGTGAGAGACATTCATAGGTGCTGGGTGCTTGGCTTTGGGTCTTCGTGTTGTTTGTAATGCGAAGTTTATTCGTGATTTACATCCAAGAAAGATTGGTGTATTGGGTGTAATTGGGGTTTGGGAAACACCGAGAGAGTGTCTGAGTGACTTGAGTGTGTAATCTCCTTGTATCGCTTGATCTATAGTGAAATTCGCTGTTGCTCTCCCTGTGGACGTAGGTCTTTACAACTTAATCACGTAAATCTGGTGTCCGATTTATTTTCTTCATCTGTCTATATTATTGTTCGATCACTCGCCTTATCGCAACAGTTTTTATGGTTTTTGATGTCATAGAGTGTTTAACTAATGAGTCTCAAACAATATCAGCAAAGACATATTCATGAAGCATGTTTCTCCAGGGGGAAATTTCGACATAATTAGATGCATACATGGAGAATTAGAATTGATTAACAAGTAAGACCCAAACTAGTATGTGATATAAATAGGAGCACTTGCACACACCATAGTCGTTTTATGGAGGGAAAAGAAAGGAGGGAATTAACATCTGAACTATCGAAAAGGAAAATAATAGAAGCTGATAAGAACCGAAAGAGACAAGAAACTAAGGTCGCTTCGCCAATCAACTCTTGAGACTGGAAGGATTGGGCATCAACAATCTTTCGGCTGCTAGCCATAGTCATCTCGCCGCATGTTTTGAAGGAAAAAAAGAAGCCAAGTACACCATTTTGTTCCATCACTCACCTCCTCTTCGACCTCTTCATCAATGCCCTCTTTCTTGTCCTCATTGTTGCCATTGCATTCGCCTTTGCCTTTGCCTTTCGCCTTCCTCCTTATTGTCATTGTCCACAAAATGAACCCGCGAAGGCCCACGAGACAACCATAGAACCTCTTGCGCATTGTAGTCCTAGTAGCCGTCATCATCCTCGCCGTTGTAGTCACCCTCGTCACCAGCTTTATCGCTATTGTCTTTCGTGTCGTCATCGTATTCATTGTTGTTGTAGTCATCACCATCATCTTGCTAAGATTTGAAATTATCATGTTTAAGGTGGATTAAACATCTTAAGAAGAAAAGGTCAAAATTCCCAAATATCATATTACTTTACATTAATCCCTAGTTTGAACACCCAAACTCAAGCAACTAACAAGAATCAACATAATCTCTTAATTCTATCCAAATTGAATTATAGAAAATATTGACGTGACTTTTTCCTGGCAATTAGTTGGTACTCGGATTTGGAGAAAGTAGGGCAAAGAAAAGGATAGAGATGTGCAGAAAGCCCTTCTTTTGATTTAAACCCGACAGTTAATAGATGCAGCAAGCTTGCAATTAACTATCCCTAGATTTAATTTCAGCTTTTCAAAAAATTCACATGAGTTTTGAACAGAGAACAGTCAAATGAGTTTTAGGTTGTTGTCGTCTCTTACCTCTTGTTCGCCTTCTTCATCATCCCTCTCCTCATCCTTGCCCTCATCGTCATTGCCGTCGCCATAGCTATAGTTGTAGCCGTCACCTTCGCCTTCCTCATTGAAATCGTCATTCTCGACATTATCATCTACGGAACCAACCAGTGAAGACCCTCGAGATGATTGAGAAAGCTCACGCATAATGTTATCCTCGTCATCCTCACCGTCATTGTCCTCGTCCTCATCATCCTTGCTATGGCTGTTGCCGTCACTTTCGTATTGACCTTCCTCGTCGACATCATCATTCTCATCGTTACCATCCACGGAACCAACTAGAGAAGGCCCGCTAGACAAATGCGAAAGCCGATGCACATTGTTGTCCTCGTCATCCTCACCATCATCGTCCTCATCCTCGTCGTCCTTGCTATGGCTGCTGATGTTGTCTTCCCACTGACCTTCCTCGACAACATTGTCGTTCTCATCGTTACCGTCCACAGAACCAACCAGAGAAGGCCCGTCAGACGAATGCAAAAGCTCATGTACATTGTTGTCCTCGTCATCCTCACCGTTATCATTCTCGTCCTCGTTGTCCTTGCTATCACTATTGCCATCACCTTCACATTGACCTTCCTTGTCAACACCCTCATTCTTATCATTATTGTCCATGGAACAAACCGGCGAAGGCCTGCCCAATGAATGCACATTCTCATCATCTTCGCTGTCATCATCTTCATTGTCCACATGCACATGGTTGTCGTCATCATCACCCTCCTTGCCATCATCGTCATCTATATGCACATGGTTGTCATCGTCGTCGTCATCCTTGCCATCATCATCATCTATATGCACATGGTTTTCATCGTCGTCATCCTCCATGCCACTGTCCTCGCTATTGTCATCCTCCTTGTCATCAACCTTGTCACCGTCCTCATGCTTGTCACTATCATCTTGCTAAGAGAGGGAGGTTCAAAAGTATCATATATAATGTGGATTAAACATCTTAAAGAAGATGATAGATTTCCCAAATATCATATGACTATAATCCTAAGTTTGAACACCCAAACGCAAGCACCAAGCAAGAATCAACATAAAGGGATTCCCTACAATTAACCCCCCTAAAAATGCTTTATAAAGCATCTATTGAACATATGTTTATTAGAATCAAGCAACATTCACATATTCACATATCTTCTTCCCTCAAAATGAAGAAAAGGAAAATCTGATTCTGGAGACAAATGAAGAAAAGAAGGAAATCTGATTCTGGAGACAAAAGTGAATATTTGCAAGGATCAAATACTGATAGGATAGTTGTCGAAAATGGGTCTGTCATAGCTTGTTGTGTTAACCCTCAATGAAGATGGTGGCCGAGGTTGTTGCTCGCTTGATTAATGGATGGTAGATTGTTTATGGCAATAAGGGTGCCAGCACCATTAGACACATACAAGGGTTGGCCAGCCCTCGTTTGCAAGCGATGAGGGCCGACAGCCCTCATTGATACACAACGAGGGTCGCAAGCCCTCGCCGATGCAGCCCAACAGTCTTACCTTCTTTTTTCAAAAAAAAAATGTATTTTAGCTTTGTAATTCTTTTAATTCTTATCCTCTTTTCTTTTACCTTCTTTTTGCCCCTAATTTTTATCTTCTTTAAAAAAAAAAAAATTATAGCCGATTTGCACTGAGGAAAGCTTAATGAGACACCACACTTAAGCAAACTTAGAGGATGGATGAATATAACTTCACTAGAGGGAGCTCACTCTTTACTCTACAATTTTGGCCATGAGTACAGTATAGCCATCAATATCAATTGATTGTAGTAAAATGAGGAAATGCGGTTAAGCTCACACTAGATTGAGAAGTTGTAATTGCCCTATTTATGCTCATGTGAAAGATGGCACTCAAGCAAGGAGATACATATTCCTAAACTATGCATTGGCACCAGAGACACAAGATATGGCACAAGTATGAGTTTTTATCTAGAATTATGATAAGCGAAGATGTTACCTTTGACGAGTTTGCTCTATCTTATAATAGGAGAGAACAACCAATTGTAAATAAAGATCTAAGTGGTGTACATATAAATAAGTGGAGTGGCAAAAAGAGTAAAAACATTAGCAGATTGTCGATGAAGTGATAGATTTTGTAGATTTTTTTAATATACTAAAAAAAATGTAAAACGTTAATCAAGACAATTAGATTCTAAATAGGAATAGAAAAAATAGAATAAGAAAGAATGGAACCATCACTTTGTAATTGAATGATTGAGGGAAAATCCTTATAAGCTAAATAAGGTGGATTTAGTTATATTCAGGGTAAAAATAGCACCAACCTTGTTTTAGGTTCTCTGAGTTTTAGTTTAAGAAAAACAGTACTAGAGAATGCAATATTGAGTAAGGATTGGGTGGAAACGAAGGTTGGAATCAAGAGATTATTTTTTATGTTAGAATCTCCTAGTTTGCAATGGATCTATCATTGTTATACTTCCCGTGGATCTAGATCACTCTTTGAACTAAGCTACGCAAATTGTGGTGTGTTAATCTATTTCTTATTTAATTTTCTGGTGTCTTGTGATTTTGGTAAATTTCATGATCCTATTGCAAATATTGATTTTAACAAGTGGAAAAGGAAGACATGAAGTTTCATCATCCATTTTTTAAGGTAAAAATAGGCTCAACGTCATTGAGTAATTGTGATAGCACAAAATGAACCAAGCGCACAAATAGGAAGAAGGAGAGTATGAATTCTCAAATGGTGAGTGATGTAAGATACCTGGCCTCATTTCCGAAGTTGACACACATATAGCAGATGAAAATTTCTAGTTAGATGGGGATTTTTTATGTGATTATCCCTGGTTGCACATTTTAGAATTATTTTTTGTCCCTCTTCACTAGAATAGAACAGAAATAGAAAGCGAATAAAGCAAAAGAAACAGTGATGATCCATAAATAGAAAGGAGGCGCACCTGTTCCAATAGAAGATCCCCTGTTTCTGTTTTTGTTTCACAGTCGTAAAGAGTTGTTTCAAATTTTGAGCCCAACACTCGTGCTGGGGCATTCAGAATCTTCTCTCTGTAAGACTCCCAAGTGATGCTCGAATCATCTGGACCAATGTCCAATAACTCCCCACAATCCCTCATTTGAATCTGGCACTCCTTTGGTATTTTTGAGCTTGATACATCAATCATCCTTTCCATTGATCTGCACCTATAAACTTTCAACTGCTCCAAATGCTCTAATTCGTCCACGCCATCTACAACTTGCAGGCTCTCACACTCTACAATACCTAACCGCGTCAAGTTCTTCAAATTTGACAAACCGCCTATCCTTTTTAATGAAGTGCACCCGTCGACAGAAAAGACTCCCAATGATTTGAACATACAAGCAAATTGAATCTCCTCTAGCTTTGGGCACCTCAACAGCTGGAATACTTGAAGCATCTTTAGAAAGCTTGAGACAATGGACACTTTCCTCCCACCATTAGTCAACTTGGTAGCCTGTAGCTCATTACACCCGGGCTCCTCCGATGGATTAACAAACCTCTCTAAAGATCTGCAGTCCTCAATACATAATTCCTCCAACGATATTAAGGCACCGAGAAATTGAACTTCGACTAGCTCAGTGCAAGAAGACACCTCAGCTTCTCTCAATTTTCTTAAACCTGATGGAAAGGATAATCTTTTGACAAGTTCACACATTCTGATAGTCAACTTTTCCAATTGAGGAAGCCCGTCTAGTTGTACTTGTTTCACTTGAATGCGATCGAGCTCTAGAACTATCAAGTTTGACGGAAGTTGTTCAAGGGATTCAAAGTCTAATCCACTCATGGTAAGTTTTATTAGGAGAGAAAGGGAGCCCAACTCTGTAGGCTGCGCGCGGACATTTAAAAGGCACAAGTGCTGCTTCCTCAATTTGGATAACCTCCCTATCCACTGTAGGTCACAAGCTTTAATTATATTTGATGTGGCCTTAGATTCAGAACCATCAGATAGAAGTAGTTCAACTAGATTAGTAAGATTTGAGAGGTTAGGCACGGTCTGCAATGAACTAGATCGCAACCGTAGAGTGGTCAAACCTTTAGGGAGCTCCGGCAACTCTTGGAGCTTATGACAATGCTCTAAGTCCAGTGTTTGGAGGCGACAAAGCTCGCTCATTGTACTGGGCACTTTCACAATCGGTGTGGATGATACATTGAGAGATGACAAGCTTGATAGTCTTCCAATGGAATCTTGTAATACTGTAATAGGTGTGTGAGACACATCCAACTTCATCAATGACTCTAGTTTCGAAATTGATTTGGGGAGTTCACTCAAGCTGTCACAATTCCTAAGAGAGAGGTGCTGAAGATTTGGTAGCTCTCCAATTTGTTCAGGTAATTTTTCAAGATTCTGACATGACTCAATACTCAAATCAGTCAACAACCGCAGTTTTCCGATAGAGCAGTCAATTTCCATCAAAGATGAACATTTAGAAATACTCAACTTCTCTAAAACTGAGTATTCGAAAAAGGTTGGTGTCCTGTAAATTGACATATTATTCTCAAGAGTGAGAACCTTCAATTTCCTCCCATCCTACAAAAGCAAATGAAACATCAGCATGGACAATTGGATGTCTAAACAAGAAATATATGGGAATTTAGGCTCTCAACTTGGATCATTTGTCCTTTGATCCTCTCACTAAATGAGAAAATTAGACTACAAATCCAATGAATTCTGTCCTTAAATAAGAAAATTAGACTGATAGGGAAACTGACATACCTTGATCAGGCCCCTGACATGATCATCCGTGAACTCATGGCCAACGAAATTCCCCACAACCACGTTTTCTAGATGCAAATTGGTTGCCTCAAAACGTGGATGACGTTCAGAACTTCTATCAAGGTAAAACAAACTGATCCATTTCAATTCGGAAAGACAGCCCGCAAAGTCGCCTTGGCAGGTTATGTTATGCAACCACAGTAGCCGAAGATGTGGGAAACGTTTAATTTCCTCCGCAGTGATAGTTAAGTTATCATCAGTCCTTGACCAATTTGTCAAATCCAGTGCTTGAACACTACTCTTGATCTGCTAATGAAATTGAGGAGCAGAAGCAAGAATTTGTCAATATTATACTTTTTTATTCCATTGAAGAGAAGAAAAAATGGAACATAAGAGTAGCTCTCATTTTAGAAAGACGAATCCTCAATTATGAACACAGTATTAAATTTGGTCACCACATTACCTCTATTGATCTTAATTCGTGAATGATGTCATCTGGAGCCCACAACCTGGAGCGCTCTTGATTCGCAATTGTCCTTCCAAGATCTCTAAATTGATCATGCATCCAAAACTTATTTTCGTCTAAAACCTTTATAGTGCATTTGTTAATAAGGACATCAATAGCATACTCTGGGCTAAACTCACAGTCTTTCCACACAAAGAATGGATTAGTCTTATCTTTATCAATGAAAAAGCATGAAATATCGAGGAATATCTGCTGCTGATCCATTTCTAAGGCATCATAAGTAATCCTTAGCTTTCCCAAGACATCACTAGTAGGTGTTTTTCTTAGCTTCTCTAGCATCTCTTGCCATATTTTTTCCTCTTTCTGAAGAAAAAGCAATGAACCTATTGCTCGAAGAGCTGAAGGTAGTCCATCCGTAGTAGAGACAATGTCTTTTGAAGTGTCATATAGTTTGTCTGGAGGAAAGTCAGCATCAAATGCATGCCTACTAAAAAGTTGAAGTGCGTCTTTGTCGCTTAACACCTCCATTTCATAAGGCACAATTTCATACTTCAATCCCCTAATTTTTATAACACTTTTGTCCCTAGTGGTAACAAGTATCCTAGTACCATTGTACAGAGAATCAATTCCAATAAGGTATTCGATTTGGTTTCCCTCATCAACATCATCCAATACAACTAGTACCTTCTTGTTGCAAATTGTTTCTCTAATCGTATTGATTCCATAATCAATGTTATCAATGTTGCGAGCCACTCTAGAATTAGAGATATCATATAGCAATTGTTCTTGCAACTTGACTAAGCCCTTGGTTTTTGCTGTTTCCCTTACACCATCAAGAAAGCTACAGTTTTTCCCAAAGCGAGGACATAGTTGGTTATAGATGATCTTGGCAAGTGTTGATTTACCGATGCCACTCATCCCATAAATTCCAATAACCCGCACACCACCGGATTGGATGTCCAATAAACCATTTATGGCTGCTATTCGATCCTCCATTCCAACTAAATCTCTAGTCACTTTTCTTTGTCTTGTCTTGAGCCTAACCACAACCTCCACAACAACAGCCTCGATAAGATCCCCATCGCTGCAACAAAGTTGTACAGTTTCAATTGTGAAGAGGCAACAAATTTGTTTAATTGCATGTTGACCAACCATCTACTAAGTTAGGTTGGGAACATGAAGTTAAAACTATTCTGGAGGGAAAACTCTCGTTAAAAAGAACCAAAAAGGAGTATATAAATAGCGGTTCTTATTTAAATATCAAATAATTATTTGTTGAATCCCTTTCATAGATCAATTTCATAAACTAATCAGTTAAGTGATGAAGCCAGGAATCTCATGTTGACACTTTCTTATTGCGTGTGAGAAATAACACAACGTAAGAGACCAATATAAAAGTAGTGCAAGCAAAAGGTACTTTTGCGTTTTACCGACATAATAATACTAAACTAAACAGCACTAAGTTTTGTAAGTTCATTTTATTTGAATGTTCATCGTGTTCGAAGACACTAAACTTTAACTCTACCTTATTATTTCACTTATACACACGCACGCATGCATGCACGTGGCACGCTCTTGTGTGAGGTTTACCCGGCAGTTTACTTTTCATGATCACTCTACCTAGTAGCCATACGCGTTACCACATATATATAAAGACACACACACACACATTTGTCGTCGTCATCATGAGACAACTAGTTTTGGGGTGTTGAGAGGCAACTAGAATTATCCACCAAAAAATGGCACGAAACTAACGGGACTGGACCAAGACCAATTACGTTACCCTAAAAACTTCAAGAACATGATGAATTTACAAACCTTAACATCCATTACCAGTTTAAGTTGAAGAAACAGAGAAAGAAAAATGTTTGATTATTAAAGGAATTAATGTACCCGAAGCCTTAATATTTGTCACGAAAATATAATTGAGTGTTAAAATTTTCAAAATATGCAATCAATTACTAAAAAATCAAATTGTTCCTTTAGCTCTATCCACGTCAATGGATGGAAAATATTGACCTGTCATTAGAAAGTAGGCTGAGAAACTAACAAATAAAAGAATAAATGAAGGGGCACGAAGAACGGTGGAAAGAAATCTCGCTTGCTCCCATCCCCAGTAACTTTTTTCTCCAATCTGATCATTTGTTCATTCTTCTTTAAAACTTTCCATGGTTTCTTTAAATTGAGTTCTTGAGACAGGAGTTTGAAATACTACATGGAAACTCTACTGGCCATGGCTGTCAGCTCGAAGGAGCTCCAACCACCATGGCCGAACGACCAAACTCAATGAAGCTCGAGCGACCGTAGCCCCGAGCTTGAAGAAATTCCAGCCATCACGGCCAAACTTGATGAAGCTCAAGCGGCCAATGGAGTTCTCAATGGTGGCTAAGGTCGAACAACCTCAAATTGGAGGTCGCATGACCTCAGATATGAGGTTTCACGCTGGGTTTGTGCCCCAAACTCAAGCCCGGGTCTTTCCGTGCGTGGTGATGTGCTGCACGATTTTAATGGTGGCGGTGGCAACCTGATCTGGTGACGGTGGTGGACGAGTTTGGCAAAGTTGGTCGAGTTCTTGAGGTGCTAGGCAGTGGTGGGGGATGAGTTTGGTGGTGGTGAAGTGTGAAGTTGGTTGTGGAGGCTGAATTTGATTATGGTGGAGGTGGTGTCTGATTCCATGGTGGTTGTCTTCAAGGGCGAGGGTAGCCGGCAAGGCAGTAGGTGGTGGTGAGTCTAGCGGCAGGTGTTTGAGGCAACGGCTGCCGATGACCATGGACAGCTTCAGTGACCAGCTGCACTACTGTTTGATCAACAAGCGTTGATACCGGCGGTCTGACTGATGAACATGGTGTAAGCCAGCTTAATAAGGTGAGCTTTTCCTTTTCATAAACAATTGCTGCTGTCAGAACAAACCTTATTTCAGAATCTAAGGCTTAGGCTTTGTGCGAACAATCCAAGTTTTTCTCAACGATCATCTTCTTGAACGAATGGAGTCTTACTATTATAAGATTCCGAGAGAGAAATTCCGATGGCTCGCATTTTCTTTGGCTTTAAAAAAAAAAAAAATAGCTTTTCTATCTTTTTATCCTTATCCTTCCTCATTTCTACTATTAAAATATTAAAACGGTTTTTGATTTTTAATTTTCAAGTTTTTTCCAATGTGATGCTTGGTAAGCGCCACATCGGTGCCACATGTAATAAGAAAATAATTGAAAAATTGTAATACGTTCATGGACCAAATTGGTATGGAAAAGATGGAGCAAAGCCAATTTCTTATGCAATGGAAATTAGGTCAAAAGCAAAATTGTAATAATCCAATTAGGTCTGTATAAATTTGATATCTCGTGATTTATAAAAGAAGAAGAAGAAGAAAACAAGAATTTGAGAATTTCCTTTTAAATTTGAAAAAATTGGAGTTGGAATATAATTAATGAATCTTTATAAGATCTATTGCTCAATTGTAAAAGATAATTTTGACATTCACGGTTAGATAGTTACCCCGAATATTTCTTGAGCTCCCACCCCTTGGTGTCATCAACTTCATTGAGAGCCTGGCGCCACGACTCTACATCCTCAGAACTAAACTTCTTCTTTTGATCCTCCATCCTTTGCTCCAAATTCAATATGGCATCACGGTACAATGGGGATTTCAATTTCACATCAGCGGGTTTCACATCATAAAAGATGGGCAATATCATCTTCTCATTCCCCTCTTCCTTAGATTTAGAGGTGTTCTCCACCATCTTTGCAAGCTCACGGAGGCACCAATGACTCGAAGCATAGTTTTGGGAGAAGATGGGTATGTAAAGCTTAGAGTCATCGATCGCTAGTAGAAGGTTGCCACTAATTCTCTCTCCTGGTCGAAGCTCTTCATCATCCATGAAAACGCGAATTCCAGCATCTACCAAGGCATGGTAGAGGCTATTGGTGATTCCCCGACGAGTATCAAGCCCTCTAAAACTCAGAAACACCTGATACTCACCTCCTAATAGGTTGTTGGTACTCATTCTTGTCTTTGAGTTTGCCATACGAGCTCACTTCACACTTAGCGGGTCAGGTCACCTCTCTCTCTCTCTCTCTCTCTCAAATAGGCAGGATTGAGATACTTTTTCAATAGCCCATTGTACTGGGTATAAGTAATTTCACACGAACCGAAGAAATTATTGACATACTTTTATGCACTTTTTTGCTTGATTTTGAAAAATAACAACATTTATTTACACGTAGAAGATTCGCAATTAGTTTAATAATCTACAGATTCCTATTCCTGTGACTATTAACTCCTTTAAAGTTACTAACTATTATTCGATATTACCTAACTTAGTTTGACTGATATACCAGCATTTGTCACAATAAATACCAATTAATTTTAGTCACTAAGCAACCTTTTATCTTGTTTGGTTTTGAAAATATCAACATTTATTAATACTTTCAAGATTTCTAACTACTTCAATAATAAACCATCGTTTAATCTTCCGGCTTATTAGAAAATATTTATTTGCTCATGGACAGGACATGCCATGGCGATGCAATCGTACCAGCTGTAGGCAATTTCGCACAAAGCCGAAGATATTGTGCAGATCTCGATGCAAGTCGTGATTTTAATATTGAAGTCACAACGAAGACCTTCTAAGACTTATTAGAGGACCCTTTGATATAAAATTAATTTAAAAAAGACTCAAGATATGAGCCAACTACCAATCGATTTGGAAAAAAAATTAAATTGATTTAGAGCACATTTAGTAACCATTATATTGCGAGAAACAATTTTTGCTCAAAAATAATTTTTTTTATTATGTTTTTGGGAATAATTTTTGAGTTTTTGAAAAAGTTTGGTAACTATTCAAAATTTATATTCCTGGGATAGAAATGCATTTGGTAGGATTCTTAATTTTTTTGTGTTTTTTAATTAATAATTTTATCATATTTTTCTATTTTTTCTTTTTCATTTTCTCTTCTTCTTCCTCCATTTTTGTGGCCAATTGTTGGCCAGAGCAATGGCTAGCGACCTATTAGGCGAGGTCCTATGAGCTTGCCAAGGCTCGCCTAGCCACCACGAGGCTTGGCCTCACCAAATTGGGTGAGGCCGAGCCTTGCCAAACCCGGCAAGCCTCGTCGAGCCACCGCCAGGTAACACCAACCTAGAGGTGGGCTAGCAAGGTCAAGTCTCGCCCAACCACAACAAGGCATGGTGTTGCGAGGGGCCGACGACACTCTAGCGAAGTTGCGAGCCATGACCAAGGCCCACAATCGGCCAAAAGGAAGAAAAAGAAAAGGAAAGAGAATAAAAGAGAAGAGAAAAAAAATTATACTTTATTATAGGAATTGTTCTCAGAAACAAGAACTTTTTTCTATATTTTTATTATGTTCTAAATCTATTCCCATGAACAAAAAATGAACAAAAACTATATATATTTTTGTTCTCCAGAACAAAAAATTTACCAAACGAATTTCTATTCTTTTTTTTTATTCTCGGTGATGAAAAAAACATAGAATAAGTTGTTTCTGGGAGAATTACTAGACATGCCCTTAGTTGACCAAAAAGATTCTAAGAGTTTTGGGGTATTCAGATCTAATCTAGAGTCCATAAGATCGGTTCAGACATTAACAATAGTTGGTAATACATAATTTCCAACCCAGAGAGGAGTGGCCTTATTAAAAAGAAATTTGAAAAAATGCTTCCAAATAATGAACAGGAAATGTTTTGGCCACGCCAAGGATCATTAGTAGACAAATCTTTTTAATAAGCGTTCTATGGACACTTGTTGGCTATATCTAATGAAATAAAATTTACATTCTCAATGTGCTGATTGCGTGTAAAATGAGGAAGGCAAAGCTTTCGAAATAACAAAATTTTCTTTATGTGTAAATATTTAATTTAATCGGTACCCTGGAGCACTAATTAAACATAATGCTTATTAAAAAATACTGCACTTCACATATTTGAATTTGAATCCATTGGCCATAAAAGACGCGTGTGCGCAACTTCGCAGTAATCAATAAATTTGATGGACTTAAAACGATAACGTGGAGGACATTATCATTACAAGATCAGATGGAATTTCTTCTTTTTTCGTGCTTCTCATGTAGCTATGTCTCCATGGAAAATTCAGAGTCACTAAAGCTGATGGATTGAAAAATAATAAAGAGGACATTATCATTCGAGGTCACACGGAGTTTCTTCTTCTTCATGCTTTTCACATGGCTCTGGCTATGTAGATAGCATCCGTTCAGAATCCACTTTTGAACTTCTGAATAAATAAATAAAATCCAATAACAAAATATTAGTAAAGAATCACCTCTCGTGATTCCACGTGGGACTATAGATAATTAGAAAAATCTCCTTCACTTTACAAAAATTGGATTTGCTTCACTCTCTGCAGAAAATGCTCCACCTAAGCGCTCCCTTAGCATATATTTATTATTCACGATGGATTATTTGTTTTGATCTCTTCGCCTTAATGACTTGCCTTATATTATCATTAATTATATTTAACTACTCGCATTTTCTCATAAAATATGCCTTCGTATTAAAAAGCAAAAAATTGTGCAAAACTTTTACAACCATTATTTCCTTATTGATAACTATTTAAGTCATAACGAAAAAAATTTAAGATTTATTAGAGGAACATTGAAATTTTATTAATTTTACAAATACTCATGGTATGAGCCAACTACCAATTGATTCAGAAAATTAAAACCGACTGAGCTGACCAATAGATTCAAAAAGTTTTGGAATATTCAAATATAATCTGGAGACTACAAGATCGGTTCAGACATCAACAACAATGGTAATTATAATCATCCCACTTTGAGAGAAGTGGCATTATGAGAAAATTTGTGAAAGATTTGCGTCCATATCATGAACAGGACATGCTATGGCAGCAATTAAAAAGTATTTTGTTAATAAGTGCCCTCACAACACTAGTTAGCCACTCATAATAAAATAATATTTTTCATTTTCAATACACTGATGGTGCAAAATATGAGTAGTATTTTGAAAATGAAAAAATTTCTTTGCGTGTGGATGTTTAATTTAATTAATGCCTCTAGAACACTGGTTAACAAAATTCTAATAAAAAGACATTACATTATGTACGACTTCGACTCTATTTGCTATCGAAAAAGCATATAGGCAACTTCCCAGCAGGTGGCGCTTCCATTAGTCACCAAAGTTGGCGGATTTTATAATGATAAGGTGGACAAAGAAGGCCTAACCAAAAACGCGTATAGGCAATTTCTCAGCAAGTGCAGCTAGTCAATAAAGGCGATGGGCCACCCTTCCAATATGGAAAAAGGAGGTGAGGGATTCGAATTTCCATCTTCTCAGAAAGGTTGGGGTGGGGACAAATTAGTTTCAAATGTGGGTTTCGATTTCCACGCCCTGCAAGAAGGTAGGGCAAAAGTCTAAGAGTGAATAGAGTAGGATTGACCAAAAACTAAAAAATAAAAGCGATGACAATAAGTGGAGACCAAAAAAGACGGACAGATATAGAGGTGTACCTTTGTTTTCTATTTTTTTCTTTTTCTGACCATAAGAGGTGTACCTCTTCGCACGCCAAATTTCTTTGGAGGCTCTTCTTCGTGCTTGTCAAATGACTCTGGTTATGTAACAACCTCTGTTCTGAATTTACATTTGATTTTTTGGATTAAAAAAATGATTCTCAAATAATTATATCATTTTCAATATTCTGTTGCTATACCTACGTTTGGACATATTTAACATCCGAGTTTGATATTGTAAAATTACAAATATCTGTATGAGTACATAATAGTAAAATATGATTGAAGAATAGCGTCCCACATGACAAATGGGACTCTAAGCTAGAAAATTTCCTTCATATTGCATTTATAGAATTTGCAGCATTCAAAAAATGCATCACCTAAGTGCTGCCTCAGCATATATTTATCAATTCACCATCAAGTATTTGTTTTGATCCCTTCAACTTAATAACTTGCCTTTTATTAGAATTGATTACATTTAACTACTCAATTTTTCTTATAAAATGTGTCTTTATATTAAAAACAAAATGATTATGCAAATCTTTTACCACACTTCTTTCTTTATTATAACTATTAGGAGGTGAGCACAGTGTGGTTGGTACAATTTGGATGTCAAACCAAACCAAACTACATAAATACGATCGAAGAAAAGTGAAACCAAACTAAATTATTATAGTCCACAACCAATCAAACCAAATTATTTTTTGAGGATGAATTCAGTTTAATCATTCTTTCTTCCTTCATTTTTTTCCTCTTCACCTTGTGCAAATTCATGAAAAAAAAAAAAAGAAAACAACCAAAAGCCGTAGTTACAACAATTCATGAATTCACATACCACGAAAATCAATAGGCTGTTCCATATATAGATGGCAAGAATAATTAACAAAATTATTAATTTATACAAAATGATTTTGCAGTTTGATTTGGTTTCGAAAAGTTAAAACAAAAAAAAAATGCAAAAAACATTCTGGTTTCATTTGTGAACTGTTTTTTCTTTTTTTCCAAAAGGTACTTTTAAATTGAATCGCACTACAAAGAAACTGTTCAATTCGTGTTGCTTTAACTTGAACCATTTTTTACTCACCCCTTGCTTTTTAGTTCACGCAACACGTCGGTTCATGTATAATACCTATTTATAGTCGCGGCATATATACTGTACTCCTACGATAGATAAAAACACTGCATTTCACATATTTGAATTTGACTCCATTTGTCATAAACGACGCTTGTGGGCAACTTCGCAGCAGGTGCAGCATCCAATTAACAGTCACGTCCAATTTACGGTCAATAAAGTTGATGGACGGTGGAGGACATTATCAGTACAAGATCACATGGAGTTCCTTCTTTTTTCGTGCTTTTCACTTGGCTGTGTCTACGTAGAAAATTCAGAGTCAATAAAGTTATGGATTTAAAAATAAATTGGAGGACATTTTCATTACAAGATCGCATGGAGCTTCTTCTTCTTCGCGCTTTTCACATGGCTCTGGCTATGTAGACAACACCTGTTGTGAATTTACTTTTGAACTTCCGGACAAATAAAACAAGATCCTCTTGCTTCCGAGTAGTGAACAGGAGGTGCTAGGACGACCAATCAAGGATTATCATTAGAAAATTTTTGTTATCAAGTGCTTTCTAGGTACTTATTAATCATTTCACACCAAATAAGAAGTGGCTTTCTTTTTATTTTTATTTTTTGATGATCGAGGAACGGTTGGAGATCACCATTGGTGATCATACGGCCCGACAGTACTAGCTGCTATTTAGACATAAAACCTCGAGGGTTGGCCCTGTAATTCACCCCTGGAACCCTCACTTAAGTCATGGAATATAACGAGAGAATTTGAACTCTCGATCTCGACGATAAGGGAGAACATTTATACTATCCACACTGCTCATGGGTGGGTAAAAAGTGGTTTTATTGATCATGTATAAAATAAGAAAAAGCAATATTTTGAAAATGACAAAAATTTTATGTGTGGATGTTTTATTACATTCGTCAAAATCCTTACTAGAAAAAATTATACTTTAAATATTTGCATTTGACCCCATTTGCGATAAATAGAAAAACGCGCATGGGCAACTTCGCGGTCGCAACCTTCAATTTATAGTCATTAAAGTCGATGCCTTTAAAAATGATAAGGCGGGGGCCAGTTGGAAAAATGGACACAATAACACATGCAGTTGTACCCCCCTCTTTGTTAGGTAGAAATGTACCTTTCCTTTTCTTTTTATCTTTTTGCTCAAAACAGTCGTACGTTTTCTTTTCTTTTCTTCAACAATTGTACCTTCTCGTGCTCGTCACATGGGTCTGGAAATGTAGACGGTATCTGCTCTAAATTCACTTTTGTACTTTTTTTTTTTTGGACAAGAAACTCACTTTTGTACTTTAGGATTACAAATAATACGATTCTCAAACATTTAATCTTTATTATTGTTCTCTAGCAATATCTACAGTTGAACATAATTAAAATCCCATGATTGGCCCGTGTTCCTAAGCCATATTGATGATTACTCGCGGTTTACATAAATTTATCTTATGCAACATAGGTCTGAATAACTTTCACTTAACATTTGTTTTGCAAATATGATATTAAAAAAAAAAAAAACTCGGTCCTCGAAGACAATCTCGGTTCTCAAAGACAATCAAAGTCCTTCGCACTGATAGCAGATATACAAATAACCCGGCCCATGCCAAGGATCAGAATTTAAGCTCACCTTGAGTGTGTCATGCCTTACAGGCCTTGTTATAAAAGCTTAAACAATTCAGCCCAAAGCTTTAGCCCATGGAAAGTGGAAAACAAGCCCGCGTTTACTGAGAAAAGCCCAAACCTTTACAAGCTCAGCCCGCTTCAAGACTCAACAAGCCCGGCTTGATAACTTCTTTCTTTCTTTCGCTTTCGATCCTCCGCTTCTGCCGACAACGTCGCCTGGCCTCCTTCGGCGCACTCGCTCGTCATGCTCTACCAGCGGCTCCCCCCGATTCACTCCTCTGCTCAGCACGCATAGTTACGTATGTGTGCTGACGGGGGCGCGATTTGGGTGTACGACGAAATGCCTGACTCGAAACAGGGAGAAAACAGCCATAGATGGAGCTCCATTGAGCTCAAATTTGTCATTCCAAGCTCTACCTTACTGGATTATGGCAACAAAACCGAAGCCAAGTTTTCTGGGTTATCGGATTTTCTATTTTCGATTTTTGATTCAGTTGTCGCACTGATTTCTCATATCTTTTGTATTTCCATCAGTTTTATCCTCACTTCTGAAGCTCCTCTTCATTAACGGCGACATGGCCATAGAGCAGCACCTCGGAAACTCCCTCTCGGATAAATCCACATCTTCCTCTTTAACGGGCGAAAGACCTCTCTTGGATTCCATGATCAATTCACTTTTTCCAATATTCTCAAGATATGGACAACCGCAGTTTCCGTTGTAGGTTCTTGATTTCACTGCTGCTCCCTGGACACTCTGTTCGCCCCTACCGGCAGTCGCTGCAACCGAAGACCTCGTAAAGTGATCATTTCTACTTGTTTCATTGATTCCCGTCCTAGAAGCCGTACCTGTGTTTGCCTTATTCATATCCGATTAGTAATCATCTCAGGTCATAATCCTTTGCTAGATCGAACTAAATTTGCTCTATTTTAAATGATTGCGAATGAAAACATAGCCAAGAAGTTTGGTCATGGTTTAAGTGAAAAATCATCCGCGATAAAGGTTCTATTAATGATTTAAATATGTTGATGATTTTGTGGTAGTCTAGATGTGAATCGTAGCTTCATTACTGCATATGGATAACGGATCAACACCTCGTTCCTTAGCCGTAGTAACTGCGGACCATGACCTTAACACCCTCAGAAACCCTTCGAAAGAGAGATCCTTTGGTATATCCAGTGGCAGCGGCTCACCTTCACACCCCAACCCCACACTCTCGAACGGGAAATGAAGTTTCTCGTAATCATCGGATACGTGCTTTATGTTGGGATCCCAAAAGAGCAGCGTAGTTTCATGGAAGCGTTTCATGCCCGGATCAAATGTAGAGCTCACTTCAATGCCATTGTAGCACCATAGTGCCACCAAACCTCCCGGCTTCCGAAGCAAACGGGTCAAGAGGGAGTAGAAATTGGGTAGGTCGAACCAGTGCACCGCTTGAGCCACCGTAATTAAATCCACTGATATTTCACCTCAAATTAAGGTCATGATTTCGTCGTTGGAGATGGGTATTGGGGTGTGGACGTAATGGACCCTCGGATGCTGCATCGCACATTTTAGCTAGGCTGCGCTCGCATCAGTGGCGATCACCCGGTCGTAGTGCTGGGCTACCTATTTTACAAGCAATTGCAGGGCATATGAACGGAGTTGTAAGTGACAAGAACAATCTGGAAGTAATGAAATTCGATTGAATAAATCAAAGACGAAAGAGAAGCCCATTTTTTTTTTTGGGTCATCAAACATCAGCGCTTTGATTACTCATTCAGTCTTGGGATTAAAACACCCATTACATCAGTGCATAAAAGATCAAATAAAGCAGGGGGGATTTGATATCCAGTTCGGGGGTAAGGAGTTGTTCCGGCAAGCCTTGGCTATCCAATCTGCGGGCCGATTCGAGCTACGATGGCAATGGGCCAGGGAAAGGCCCAGAAGTTGGGCGAGTTTGGCTTGGGCCCGGCTCACAATCGGTTACGGTTCCCAGTTGAGTTCAATCGAAGACTTCAACGCGTGCACCAGAGTTAAACCGTCAGAATGTACTTGAGGAGAGAGAAAGTGTCGGCTTGCGATGAACTTTAGGGCTTCGTCCATTGCAATCGCCTCCGCTTGAGGAGCCGAGGCTGCAGGAACCTGCTTCGCGAAGCCATCCACCACGATGCCGCGATGATCTCGACAGACATAGGCGATGGCTGCTCTGTGTCGAGGAGGGTTGCTTCCATATCTTTCATCCGTGGATATTGTTTCGTTTGCCAAATCGGTTTCAAAGGAGGCGTCTTCTCTGTTGCGAGGGGGATTTGTTCCATCAGTGGGAGAGATGTCGATTGCCAGATCTGGATCAAAGGAGGCGTCTACGTTGATTCAGATCTTGCCTGGAGGAGGTGGATGCCAGATTTCAGATAAGTGTTCTGTTTCCTTCTCTCTTTTGGGTGGTTTGTTCATGGCCCTATAACTCGTTGAGATCGCCTCTGCTCTGGCGATTGTTGAGTGTGTTGGAGAAATCTTTCCAGAATATTTTGAAGCTGACAAAACGTTTCTTTCAGTCTAAAGTCTGGATGTTCGGAGACCGTCAGTTTAAAGTCTGAAGACTTTGCTCTCTCAAGACCCAAGACTCAAGACCCAAGACTCAAGACTCAAGACTTAAGACTCAGGACTCAAGACTTAAGTCTATTCTCACTGACAGTCTTTCTAATCCAGTGTTGAAGGAAATCCAAAGCCGAGGATTATGGCTGAGGATTCGATCCTATCCTCTGGAATAGATTCTTTGGTTGGATAATCATTTCGGATTCTTTAATTCTTATCTAAGATCGATTGAAGATCCGATGGTCGACGAAATAATCTTGGATTATTCTATTCTTGGAAACCGAGATCCTGATTGTATGGGCGAACAGGATTGATGGGCTATCATTAGATTCCTTAAATAGCTCGGATGATCTTCTTGATTGATTCCGTCCAACGGGTAGATTAGAGGAATTCCTTTGGTAAGTGCCAACGGCTATGATGGCATGAAGGAGTATAAAAGGAAGACGTTCTAGTTGTTTTAAGTGTGTGATCGATAGAAAAATTCCAGAGTCTGAAGATCCTTGATTATTAGTTGAGACTAAGCGAAATTGTATACAGAGAGTGTTTATACTTGATGACGCCTTGAGTGAGTGTGGTAGATCATCTACACCTAGAAATCAAGGAAGATCAACACTGTAACAACTCTTTGATCATAGTGGAATCCAGCCAATCGGCTGTCAGTGCAGAAGAGTGGACGTAGGCTTGAATCAAGCCGAACCACTATAAACCGAGTGTTCAATTCTCTCTTTCCCTTACTCAGTCTTGCGATTGAATTTTTAACTGTTGCAAATCCTCTAATTGATATCGTGCAAGCTTCGAGAAATTTTTGTATACCTATTCACCCCCCCTCTAGGTACTCGTACTAGCTATTTCAATTGGTATCAGAGCTCGTGTTCTTACTTTGTTTGAAGTGTTTTACTTCAGAGTAAAAGATCCATGGCTAGTATGCTAGCACCGGGGCTGATGGAGGGGCAAAGCAATACCAGACCTCCCTACTTCGATGGAAAGGATTACAACATCTGGAAGAACAAGATGAAAGCCTTCCTACGATCAAAGGATCCTCTGGAATGGGACGTTGTGGAAAGAGGAATCACTCCTGCTGCTGCATCAATCTCTGAAAGAGGGAAAGAAACTGTTGAAGCCAGCGGAATGTCTCAAGAAGAAATAAACAAGAGATAAGCACTCGATGCTAAAGCAATTTATTCTTTATATTGTGCTTTGTCACCAACTGAATATAACAGAATATCTTCTTGTGTTACAGCAAAAGAAGTCTGGGACAGGTTACATATCACTTATGAAGGGACAGATCGAGTGAAGGAGACCAGAATTAACATTCTTCTTGGTCAATATGAATCCTTCAAAATGAAACCAGGAGAATCTATAACTGACATGTTTAGTCATTTTACAGATATTGTCAATCGTCTTGAGAACCAAGGACAAAAAATTTCTGATCCCATGAAGGTGAACAAGCTTCTACGTGGACTCTCCAAGGATTGGAATCATATAAAGACTTCAATAAGAGAGACGCAAAGAATCATGCCATTATCTGTAGACGAACTGATTGGAACTCTTCAGTCTTACGAAGTGGAACGAATTAATGAAGACGAAGATCCAAGAGGTAAGAAATCTATTGCACTAAAATCAAATGATGATTTTGATGATGCAGATTCTGAAGATGATATGGATGATGAGGAGCTCGCCCTCATGATAAGAAGATTCAGAAAACTGAATAGAAAAGGCAGAAGGTTCATCCCAAAGAAACAAAGTTTTCAGAGACAGCAGACCAAGTCTGTTGATGATGAGGAACCAAACAAAGATGTAGTTTGCTTCGAATGTAAAAAGAAGGGACACATCAGACCCAACTGTCCTCTTCTGAAAAAGAAAAGAGGAAAAGCTCTTAAAGCCGAAACCTGGAGCGATACAGAGTGTGAAGAGAGTGATGAGGAATATGCCAACCTGTGTCTAATGGCGCAATCAGACTCAGACTCTGGATCAGACTTAGACAGTGAATTTGAGGTAAGTGATTATAAAATCCCTGTCAAAGTCTCTAAATATATTGATGAGTTATGTTTTAGTCTTAAGACTTCTCTTAAAAAGATTTCCGAACTTAAAAAGGAAAACTCAGTTTTAAAACAAAAGGAAAACATTTTAGAAGAAAAGGTAAAAAATTTAGACTTGAATGTTTCTACTCTTAAAGAGAGTGAAGACAATCTTTCAAAAGAAAATGCTTTCTTAAAAACTGATTTATCAAATATTTCAAAGAAATTTTCAATAGGGTCCGAAAAACTTGAAAAAGTCCTTTCAATCCAAAGACCTTACTTCAATAAGTCGGGTCTAGGTATGACAGCTGAAACAATCCCTTTGATTGATTTTCCGAAAGTAAAAGAAAGAATTAAGAAAAGACCATCGAGAGAGGCTTATAAAAATCATTTCAAAAGAGTTTTTGTAAAGCCTGTAGGTCGAAATGCTTTAAGGTGTTCTAAGTGTAACAGTCAGGATCATTTTGAAAAAGAGTGTCCTATGGTTTGGAAACCTGTTAAGAGAGTATGGCCTAATAATGCTCATCCTACTAACACCAAAGGACCCAAGAAAATTTGGGTACCAAAGAAAGCTTGAGACTCTCTTTTGAATGCAGGTCTCTGTTAAAAAGAAGGTAAAGTGGTATCTTGACAGCGGATGCTCAAGATACATGACAGGAGACTCAAATTGTTTCATAAAGCTTATTAAAGTAAATGGTGGAAAAGTTTCATTCGGAGGAAATAGCAAATGAAGTATTGTGGGATTCGGAACTGTGAAAATTGGAAATCTCACAATAAGCAATGTCTCTCTAGTGGAAGGACTCAACTACAATCTACTCAGCATTAGCCAATTGTGTGATACTGGTTACAAGATCTTCTTTCAAGAAGGCATATGTTCTGGAATTAGCAAATATTCGACTCAGTCTTTCATGGGTCGAAGGCATGGAAACATCTACCTCCTTAATGTAAAGCCAAATGAAGAACAATGCTTAATCTCAATTCAAGATGAAGCAGTTCTATGGCACAGAAAACTTGGCCATATCAACAAGAAGCAATTAGCCAAAATCTCTTCAAAGCAGCTTGTTCGAGGTCTACCTAAATTGCCATACCAAAAGTCTGACTTATGCACTCCATGCATTCTGGGAAAGCAGGTAAGAAATTCATTTAAGCAAATAAATCATGTATCTACTAATCATGTACTGCAGTTGCTTCATATGGATCTCTTCGGACCAACAAGAACCCAGAGCATTGGAGGTAAGAAATATTGTCTAGTAATTGTAGATGATTACTCTCGTTTTACCTGGGTATATTTTCTTGCAAATAAATCAGAAACCTCTTCGTACTTTGAAAAGTTTGCTAAAAAGGTTCAAAATGAAAAAGGATGTGCTATTTCTAGTATAAGAACAGATCATGGAAGTGAATTTGAAAATCAAGATTTTACGAGATTCTGTGATAAATCTGGTGTTAATCACATGTTTTCCTCTCCGTATACTCCAGAGCAAAATGGAGTTGTGGAAAGAAAGAATAGATCTCTTCAAGAAATGGCTAGAACACTTTTAATTGAAAGTAAAATTTCTTCACGATTTTGGGCTGAAGCTGTTTCAACTGCTTGCTATATTATAAATAGAGTCTTTCTAAGACCTATTCTTGATAAAACCCCCTATGAATTGTTCAAAGGTAAGAAGCCTATTGTTTCATACTTTCATGTGTTCGGTTGCAAATGCTTTATTTTGAAAAATGCAAATGATCGAGTTGGTAAGTTTGAAGAAAGATCAGATGAAGGCATCTTCCTTGGATATTCTACATCAAGCAAAGCCTACAGAGTCTACAACAAAAAAAGCCAGTCTGTGGAAGAATCAATGAATGTCAAATTCCAAGACTCAGTGCAAGATGAATCCAGCCAGACTCAGTACGAAGAGACTGAATTCGCTCTAGATCTTCAAATGTCTACATCTCAAGAAGCATCTCAGATTCTGGAAGTCCATCATCAAGACGCTCATGGAGAATCAAATAAAGAAAGAGATCATCAACCTGGTAACTGGAAGCACAAATCCAGTCATCCCAAAGATCTTATTATTGGCGAACTTAATGAAGGAATCCGCACCAGATCAAAAAGGCATGAAGAATCTAGTGCTGTGGCTCCCATCTCTGAAATTGAACCAAAAAGTATAGAAGAAGCTTTATCTGATGAAAGTTGGATTGAAGCTATGCAAGAAGAGCTCAGACAGTTCAACATCAATGATGTCTGGGAATTGACATCTAAACCAAAAGGTTATTCCAAATGGACGTCAAAAGTGCTTTCCTAAATGGATTTATCCATGAGGAAGTTTATGTGGAACAACCGCCTGGATTTGAAGACCCAAAGAAGCCAGACTCAGTCTTCAGACTGAAAAAGGCTCTGTATGGTTTAAAGCAAGCACCTCGAGCTTGGTACGACAGACTAATCTATGCAGGATGAATTTGAAATGAGTATGATGGGAGAGTTAACATTCTTTCTTGGACTCCAAGTGAAACAAATGAAGGAAGGAACTTTCATCCATCAAGAAAAATATGCGAATGATCTTGTCAAAAGGTTTGGATTGGAAAAGTGCAAAAAGACCGACATACCAATGTCATGTTCTCAGAAGATAGACAAGGATGAAGAAGGGAAGAAAGTAGATCAAAAGCTGTACAGGAGCATGATCGGTTCACTTCTTTATCTTACTACTTCTAGACCTGATATTTTGTTTAGTGTTTGTATCTGTGCTAGGTTTCAATCAGATCCTAGAGAATCACATCTCATTGCCGTGAAACGTATTATCAAATACGTTGCTTCATCTTCAAGCATCGGTCTTTGGTATCCAAAGAGGGGAGACTTTAATCTTCTAGGATACTCAGATGCAGATCTGGCCGGTTGCAGAGTCGATAGAAAGAGCACTTTTGGAACTTGTCAACTGCTTGGAAACAGGACAGTGTCTTGGTTTTCAAGGAAGCAAAGCACTGTAGCTCTCTCAACAACAGAAGCAGAGTATGTAGCTCTTGGAAGCTGCTGTTCGCAAATTCTATGGATAAAACAACAGCTACAAGACTTTGGCATTGAAGACTCATGCACAGAAATCAGATGTGACAACACCATCGCTATCAATCTCACCAAAAATCCAATCCTTCATTGAAGAGCAAAGCATATTGAGATTCGTCATCACTTTATTAGAGATCATATTCAAAATGGAGAAATCTCGATTCAATTTGTTGATTCAAAAAGTCAACTAGCGGACATATTCACAAAGCCTTTGGAGAAGAATCAGTTCGACTTTATCCGCTCGAGACTCAACATTTTGAAGCTTGAAGAAGTTAAAGTCTAGAGACTCACCAACTCTAAGACTCTGATCTCTTAGACTCTAAATCCTGAGACTCAATCATTCATGGCTAAAGACTGTAAGTTGCTATTTTATCTAAAAGGTACGAATTCTCATTTATTTTATCTAAAAGGTACGTTCTATTATTCAGATATAATTCATGTGAAATTTGAAAACTTTTTTTTAAAGAAAGTTAATTTTGGCAGTTATTGATTTAAAAAAAAAATGTTCGTACACTTACCTTGTACCGTTTAAACTTCTCTTTTCAAATCCAAGGTATATATATACAGTTATTCTACCCCCAATTTTCAAAACCCTAAAAGGCACTCTCCTCCCAATACTGTTTCTACTCTTTGTTCATTGTCGAGAAAGTGGTCATTTTTCTTGGGAAAAGCAAGTGAAGGAATCCTCCTATAGACAAAGAAAGATGTCGTCTTCGAGGAGATCATCAAGAATCGCAAACAGGGGACCACAAAGAATGGAGAAGGGACCGACTCACTTCGATCTCACTGAGGAAGAAGACTTACCAAGTCAGCGACAAAGTTCGATTCGCTCTCCTCCACGTCATTCAGCATCTCCTGCCCCACAAAGTGCAAGTCAAAATCTGGAAGAAGAGATAATCGAGGATGCCGACTCAGTAAGAGTCCAAAAACCTTATGTTATCTATAAGCTTTATCGTGCGTTGAAAAGCACCGGTTCTTCATTAAAATATATAGATGACTTTCTAAAGGACAAAAATTATGGAAATGAGTATCTTTTTCTGCGGAAAATGGAAGAGTTGGGAATTGCTCCGAAAGGAAGAGCAGAGGAGGCTCTTGCGAACATTCCAAGTGATCCTCGTATGCCAGGACAAAATCTGATTGACGGGAACGATGATGACAAAATGTTCCTTGAATTTAAACCTAGAATGGGTGTGGCAGCAAAGGTGAAAGGAAATCGGATGGATTTGTTTAAATCCAAGGATCAGGAAAAAGTGTATTTCAGTCTGTTGAAAAGAGGGGTAATCCACCCTAGAAGTGTCGATTTTGACTTCCTGGATTCCATCAACTTGAACTTAAGAGAGAAGTTGAATTTGCTTCAACTTGAGACTTTCTGCTCTGACTCTACAGACGGGTATGATCAACTGACCGCTTATTTCTATTCAAATCTTAGCTTTTTGGATGCGAATAGAATTTCATTCAGTGTTCGAGACCAAGTCTATGTGGTAGATGTGAATATGTTGGCGGACATAGTTGGAGTTGAAGGGGGACGCTATCTCCCAATCAAAGTCTCACCTGCTCGAACTACTCTGGATCTTGTCAAAGATAGGGATGTAGATAAGAAAATTATCTATTCCAGGATGAATGCCATCAACATTGTGCTTCACAAGATTGTGATCAATTGTCTCAGACCGAAGTCTACATCAAAGACTTCTGTGTCTCTTTCTGAAGCAAAGTTGATGTATGCGATCAACTCAGGACGGAAGTTTTCCCTCTCGCACACTATTCTTTTCCATATGTACAGAGCAGTGTCAAAAGACAAAGGACAATTGCCTTATCCTGGTCTGGTGACCAAGATCTTCAGACATCTGAATATTGAACTGCCACATACTTTTTGTGTTCAAACGTGTGATAAGATGGTGGTAGGGTTGAAAATGTTAATGAAGATGCGTCTGCAAGAACTCTCTAAGGCAATGGAGAAATTCAAAGTGAAATCTCCAGTCCAGTCTGCTTCAAAAAGGAAAGGAAAGGAGGCCATTGGTGCTTCATCGAAAAAGAGGAAAAGAACTCTTATCCTAGAGGATGAGGATGAGGATGAAGATGATGAAGATCTCACTATACCAGCACTGACAAGAACAAGACGTTCTGTGTCTTATCCGACAGAACTTTAGCAGAGCAGAGAAGAAGAAGAACAGAGAGAGAAGGAGAAAGAAGTTAAGGAAGAAGGAGAAGAAGAAAAAGAACAGTCTGCTGATAAATCTGGAGAGAAGGGAAATCAAGAGCATGATCATCACTCTTCCCCTTTCGATGTCCTAGAGACAGGGGGAGTTAGCGAGCAAGAGAGGTCTACACCTCATGCTGCTGAAGATCTAAGACAATCTCCAGAAGACCCAGAAGAAGTTCAGGTCTCTCAATTGCCTGAAGAAGGTGATACGTCGATTCCAAATCTGCCAGACCGTACAGAAGCGCCATCGTCTGCATACACACCATCTGAGAAAGCCAATGCCAGTACACAGACGGATGATTCTGCAGATCTTCGTAGTATCATGAATATTCTTCTGGAAATGCGTAACCAGATATATGTTCTGGACTGTGAAATCCAAGCTTTGAAGCATGCTGGACAAGCATCTTCAGTCTCTCTGGAAGATAAATTCAAAGACCTCGCTCTGCAACTTCAAGCCAATGCCAAGAGAGAAGAGGTAGCTCATCTGCGAGAAGACCTGAAGAAGCTCGAAGGAGTAGTCCAGTCCATTGGGGATCTCCAGATCGTGCGCATTCCCAAGCAGACATGACTCCTTTCTCACCCTTTTCAATGCTGACAAAAAGGGGGAGAACCAATTTGAACTTTCATTCATTTTTTAAACTTGAACTTTCATTCATTTTTTAAACTTTGACCTTTGTGGTTATGTTTAGTTTTGAGTATGACTTAAGAACTTGAACTTGGGTGTGAATTTGACTGAATTGGCTGTGGATTATGAACTTGACTGGTTGCATTTATTCAAGTGTTGTTATATGGTGTTTCTCATGAAAGACTAACCAATTTTCTGTGGATGCAGAGTCTGGTTGTTTTATTAATCTTTATGAGTTAGCCATATTGCTTGAGAAATGTTTTGCAGGTCAAAGTTGTTCAAATCTTCAAGAAAGTTTTGTCACCATCAAAAAGGGGGAGATTGTTGGAGAAATCTTTCCAGAATATTTTGAAGCTGACAAAACGTTTCTTTCAGTCTAAAGTCTGGATGTTCGGAGACCGTCAGTTTAAAGTCTGAAGACTTTGCTCTCTCAAGACCCAAGACTCAAGACCCAAGACTCAAGACTCAAGACTTAAGACTCAGGACTCAAGAATTAAGTCTATTCTCACTGACAGTCTTTCTAATCTAGTGTTGAAGGAAATCCAAAGCCGAGGATTATGGCTGAGGATTCGATCCTATCCTCTGGAATAGATTCTTTGGTTGGATAATCATTTCGGATTCTTTAATTCTTATCTAAGATCAATTGAAGATCCGATGGTCGACGAAATAATCTTGGATTATTCTATTCTTGGAAACCGAGATCCTGATTGTATGGGCGAACAGGATTGATGGGCTATCATCAGATTCCTTAAATAGCTCGGATGATCTTCTTGATTGATTCCGTCCAACGGGTAGATTGGAGGAATTCCTTTGGTAAGTGCCAACGGCTATGATGGCATGAAGGAGTATAAAAGGAAGACGTTCTAGTTGTTTTAAGTGTGTGATCGATAGAAAAATTCCAGAGTCTGAAGATCCTTGATTGTTAGTTGAGACTAAGCGAAATTGTATACAGAGAGTGTTTATACTTGATGACGCCTTGAGTGAGTGTGGTAGATCATCTACACCTAGAAATCAAGGAAGATCAACACTGTAACAACTCTTTGATCATAGTGGAATCCAGCCAATCGGCTGTCAGTGCAGAAGAGTGGACGTAGGCTTGAATCAAGCCGAACCACTATAAACCGAGTGTTCAATTCTCTCTTTCCCTTACTCAGTCTTGCGATTGAATTTTTAACTGTTGCAAATCCTCTAATTGATATCGTGCAAGCTTCGAGAAATTTTTGTATACCTATTCACCCCCCCTCTAGGTACTCGTACTAGCTATTTCAGAGTGCGGCCTCGGGTTTTGATAGCTGAAAATGAATTGATTTCCTCCTTTCAAACGCTCCAAAGCAACACCGCAATGTTGTTAAATTTGCCCGAAGTAATTGGGTTCTGTTTGATTCTGCAAATCCATTCTTCGAACCGGGTGAGGCCAAACCTGGAGATTCGAAGATTCAGAGGAGATGAATTCCATACCTTGGCAGTCCATGGACATAGAAGAAGTGTATGCTTGGGTGTTTCTGCTTCCTGCTTGCAGAGGGGGCATAGAGGAGAAGGTACGATCTTTCTGTGGTGCAAATTCTCCATTGTTGCGAGTGCGTTGTTGCATGCATTCCGGAGGAAAAATTTGATTTTGGGTGGGATTTTGGACTGCCAAATGTATTTCCAGAGTTTTGGGCTAGCTTTATAAGACGAATGTGCTTGTGTTTCCTGTGGTTTAAGCATGACGTCCCTGAATATAAAATAACCACTCTTCACTTCGTAATCTCCCGATTTAGTGTGTATCCAGACCAGTTTATCTTCTTCGTCAGGTAAGCTGATGGGTGTAGCTAATATTTCTTGGACCCTTGATTCATCAAACATAGAATATAGTAGAGTTTCATTCCATGCGCTTGTGTTTGGATTTATGAGGTCCGAAACTCGTGCTGGTTCATGATTTGTTGCTGGGCCTCCTATAGGGCTGCTTTTTAGCCATCTATCTGTTCTGATTGCTGTGTTTTTCCCATTGCCTATCCTCTGCATTACCTGAGGAGCAACCATATCCCTGGCCTTGATGATACTTTGCCAACTCCACGAGGGTCGGGAGCCTCTTCGAGCATTCCAGATGTCACCCTGTGAGTAATACAATCCTTTCATTACTTTGGTCAGCAGAGAGTCTGGTTTTTTAAGGATACGCCACATCTGCTTTGCTAGCATTGCTGTGTTGAATGTTTGTAAGTCTTTGAAGCCCAATCCCCCCTCACTTTTCCTGGTTCTTAACAAGTCCCACTTCTTCCAGTGAATTTCATCTTTTTTGTCATTGCTTTTCCACCAAAATGATGCCACCTTTCTCTCAATTGCTTTACAAATTGATGTAGGTATTTTGAAAATTGACATGGCGTATTGAGGGATAGCTTGTATTACCGCTTTCAGGAGTATTTCTTTTCCTACCTTTGATAGCAATTTTTCCTTCCAGCTGTCGAGTTTGGAGTTGACCCGAGCTAAGATCCACGCGAAGATGTCTTTCTTGGATTGCCCCCAATCTGAAGGTATACCTAAATACTTCCCTGTCTTGGTAATTTCTGGTACTCGAAGAGTTGACGCCATGTTTCGCTTTACAGCTGTAGGACAACCTTTACTGAAGTAGATTCCTGACTTATTGAGATTGATTGCCTGACCAGATGAAAAGCAGTATTGATTTAAGATATTTGCCAAGTGCTGACATTCTGCTATTGTACCATTCAGGAAGAAAATGGAGTCGTCAGCAAAGAGGAGGTGGGACAGAGTAGGGCAGTGGATATTCATTTTGATTCCTGTGAGCAAACCATCTTGAACTGCTTTCTTCATCAGGGTAGACAACACGTTGGCCACAATGATAAAGAGGTAAGGTGAGAGTGGATCCCCTTGGCGCAAGCCTCGGGTTGGTTTAAAGGAAGGTAAGGGTTCACCATTGTAGTTTATGTTGTAAGTAACTATGGTCACGCATTGCATGATAATCTGTACTCATTGATCACAAAAGCCTAGCCTTGCTAAACAGGCTTTAAGAAAGTCCCACTCTATACGATCGTATGCCTTTTGCATGTCAAGTTTTAAAACTGCTTGGAACTTCTTTTTCCTGCTGCTGTTTCGTAATCTGTGTAGCACCTCCTGTACTATCAGTATGTTGTCTTGAATCTACCTACCTCCCACAAAAACACTATGTTCCTCTGCAATGATATGCGGTAGAATTGGTTTGAGTCTGTTTGTGAGTACTTTGGAAATTATTTTATATAGAAAATTGCAGAGGCTGATAGGGCGGTATTGCTCCAGTTTTTCAGGGTGTGGGATCTTGGGTATCAGTGTGATAAGTGTTCTGTTTATTGCAGGGTCTAGATGACCAGTGGTGAAGGGGAGCTGTACTGTTTGGAAGATATCTTTGGAGATTACTAGCCAGTGCTCCTTGTAGAATATGCCATGAAATCCATCAGGACCGGGTGCCTTGAAGGCCCCTAGCTGCTGCATAGCTTGAGTAACCTCCTCCTCTATGATTGGAGCCATCAAGGTTTGATTGATTTGGTCATCCACTAAGGTAGGTATAAGTTCTAGTATGGGTTGGTAGTTGCAGAGACCCACTGTGGAATATAAGTTTTTATAAAATTGATATGTCATCCTCTGTAGTTGGTTTTCCCCTCTAACCCAATCTCCGTTCTCATTTTTCAGCATTGTTATCTGGTTGCGACATCTCCTCTGAATTGTCGTCGCATGAAAGAACCGGGTATTTTTATCACCCCACTTTATCCAGCTTATCCGTGACTGCATTCCCCAGTACATCTCCTCCCGTCGCCATAGTTGGTCAATTTCTGTAGTGATCTTTTTTTCTTGGGCTGATTCTCCGTTGCTTTGTGTGTAGTTCATTAGGTTTTGGAGTTCTCCTTGCAGCTAGGTAATACTCTTCCTGGCATGGCCAAATTTGCTTCTGCTCCAATGAATCAGTTTCTGCTGTACTTGCTGCAGTTTCTCCACCGGGGTGCGATCGGGGCCATTCCAGGTATCAGTGACTATGTCTTTGCTTTCAACTTCATCATTCTAGTATGCTTCATATTTAAATTGCTTTCGTTTTCTTCTCTTCGGTTGAGCCAAGGATAGCAGGAGAGGAGTGTGATCCGAGCCTATCGCAGGGAGTGCAAAACATTCAGCCTCGGGGTAAGTAATTCTCCACTGAAGCGAGCAAAGAACTCTATCAAGTCTCTTTTTCACCAGATTGTCTCCCTCACGTTTGTTTGACCAGGTGAAGGAGCATCCCTTGCATTTGAGGTCCATCAAGGAACACTGACTTGCAAAATCTCTAAAAGTTGTTAGCCTGTAAGTTTTAGCTCTGTGCTTTCCCACTTTCTCCCAATGATTGAGTATTTCGTTGAAATCGCCCAAGCAAAGCCATGGTAGTCGATAGTTCACACTTGCTGAATGAATTTGTTCCCATAATTGTATTCTTTCTCTGAATACATATGGAGCATGGAGAAAAATAATATTCATTCTTCGATTATTGTTTGTCATGTGACATTGGGTGAATATTGCTGAGGCTGAGGAGGAGTTGATGGACACTTGCAGTTGATCATCCCAGAATAAAGCTAAGCCCCCTATTGTACCTTCTGGATTAACTAGGTAACAATTCTTAAACTTGAGTCTCCTTTTGATTTTGAGCACTTTCTGTTAAGAGTTTTTTGTTTCCATAATGAAAACAAGATTGGGCCGTTCTTGAGTCACAGTGACTCACAAGGCCTGGATTGTTAGGAGATTGCCCAACCCCTGACAATTCCAACTTAGTAGTTTCATGGGTAATTTGGTGGCTTATTAGGGCTAGCCACCAGAGCCCATTGATCTGATTCTCTTACCACCCTTATAGGTGTTTCCACTAGCTGATTACTGTCCTCTGAGTTTTGATGTGCTGTTTGTGCTCCATATGGACAGAATCTTTTTACTTTCTTTGAACCTGTCGACTTCACATATTTTCCTTTCGACCTTGCAAGAGAGATTGTCTCCAACCCTGCATCAGCTTCCTTCATATGTTCCTCGTGGAGTATCAATATTGATTCTTCATCGATACAACTATTGCCTCTTTTCTGGGGGCTTTTCTCTTCAATCAGAATTATATCCCGAGATGTGGAATGTTGGTAAATCTCCTTCCCCTTTTGCTGAGTGCTACAGACTTGTGTTTGCTGGGTTTCAGGAGGACTGTTCTGCTCTGTTTCAATTATAGGTGATAGTGGGGTTTCGGGTACTGCATCCACCTCTTTAGGAAGGAGTTCCTGCTTGCCATAGAATATTTTGCCGTAGGGGCTTAATTCCTTCACCTCGGCGCGCAGCCAATCACCGCATCGAGCTGGTAAGTTCTATTCCAACCCTGATTCTCTATACGGTATTTCGGTGCACTTCGTGGCGTAATGGCCAATTCTTCCACAGGAGTAGCAGTAATAGGGCAGTCGTTCGTATTTAAATTCAACCCAAATCTTCCTGTTCTCTAGATTCACAAGCACACCAGTCTTCAGAGGGTTTGCTAAGGTTAATCTAACTCTGGCTTTACCCACTTTGTAGGTATTATTTCCCTTTGCTTCAAGTTTCACTTTGACAACTGCACCAAGTTTGGAGGCTAGTTCCTCAATGACATCATAGGTAACTCTCCCATACAGTAATCCGATAAACTTAACCCAGAAATCACAATAGCTGGAGTCATAACAGAACTCAGGTGTATCAGGTTCGCACTCCCTAAGTATGAGGAGATGACTAGAGAAGGACCAAGGTCCTGTGTGGAGTACTCGTTGTGCTTCAGTTTCCGATTGGAAGGAGAGTGAGAAAAAACCCGGTTCCAGCGTCACACAGGTAAAGTTCTCAGTCTTCCAAGCTTTCCGCATGAGTGTTAGAAAGGCAGTGTAGTTTAATGCGGGGTTGGTGTAGAATCAGCCAAATAGGGTTTTGCGACACTCTAGTAATTTATCAAGAGAAATATCACCTGGTATATCGACAACGTCAACTGCATTCCATAGCTTGCCCATGCTTTTACAGAGAGCCGCAAGTCGCCTGTTTTCTTTGGTTTGATCTGCCATGGTTTTTGTAGGGGTTTTGGTGGAATCGTGGGTGTATGGGTTGAAGGGAGCTCTGTTAAGTGAAGCTGGAGAAGAACCTGGAATCACTGGATCGTGAGTTTATGAGTTGGAAGAAGGTCAGATGAGTGAAAATGGGGGGTGCCTTGATGCAGAGGAAAGGGGCTCAAGTTAGGGTTTGCGATTGTTCGAATAGGGGTTTTCAAACCTCGACGCCAGAAGAAACCCTAAGGTTGAGAGGCGGAGCTTTGCTGCACGAAGAGGATGGGGATGGAACGGGAAGATACCCAGCTGGTAGAGGGGGACTACACAAGCGGTAGAGGGGAAACTCCATGGCAGAGGAGGAGCTGAGAATCTCTCTAGTTTTAAAGAGAAGCCCATTTTAAAAAGATAAAAAAGGGAGAAGAAGCCCGGAAGACACGGAGACAGGTTGAACTTCAGTTTTAAAGTTCACATTCAAAACAACACAAAGGATTTGAGATCAATTACGTGGAACTGGAGGATGACCACCTTCAGTTAGTGAAGAGGAAGCAGTATGCAGCCTATCCAAGCCCCAAGCAAAATCAAATCGAATAAATCAACTTCTTATCAATGAGCAAAGTTAAAAGTAGTATATGAGGATTCAGGTAAAATTCACCCAGGATGAGCTAATCTTCACTCATTCTCTACGCCCTATGTCTAGTCGATTACTTCCAAAAGCAAAAACAAAGGAAAAATATTCATACATGGTGAGTGCTCGAATGAATGATTCTCCTCAAAATTCCTCTACAACGAGACATGCATTTGATATGTATTTAATCATATATAGTGTCGAATTTCGCATGATTTGCGATCATATCTGGTCTAGCCCATTTTTCTTTTTGCAAAATCCAGAAAATCTGCTCACACCGTCACGGTTCCCGATCAATGTTGTGTTCCATCGTATCAAGAAAAACAGTAAACTTGCTACTAATCTTGCACGCAGAAAAGAGAGAGAGAGAGAGGACTCACGCTGAGGGCGGCTTGGCCATTGCTGGCGCCGACGTCCCGAGCGAGGGAGTGACGAGGAGTGCGAGAAGAGAGCATGGAGTACTAGTGTGCCGAGTATGTCGGACGAGCGTCCACGTACATCTACGCTTGCTTGTCGAACAGACCCCGCATCTCCTCTCTCCCCCCCCCCCCGATCGGCATCTGCTTGCATTGCCCTTGCCTTGGGTCTTGGTTTCTGCTCTGTTCATTGCACTCCCTAATATTCAACTCTAGACTTGCCCGATATTTGAAAAGAACAAGTTGGGAAATATTAACAAATGATGCGATTTTCTAATCATCATTTCCTCTATATTTTAATTGCACTTTTTAATCGCACTTTTTAATCAAAGGAATATAGTGTATATCCATTTATTACGCTTTTAGTTTATTGGGGAATATTACTAAAAAAAAATCGTAAACATATTATATGAACATCAATTCAGTCTTAAACTATAAATCTTCTGACAATTTACCAATATAATCATTCCGATCAATTTTGACCAAAAATTGACGAAAGATACCATCTTGTACTAACGTGAATAATTTTACAATTTTTTTTTAAATTTTTCATACTTTTTCCCATTGTGGTAGGTGAGGACATGGCTTGAAGCCTTCACCAGACCTTAGAAGTTGCCTTCCCTGCGATTGGCAAGGGCTGCGACCCTTGCCAATAGCTGATCATACCAAGTAGAACAATGTCTAGTTTACTAGTTTTCAGCTAAAATTAGCCAAAAAGTTTATATTGACAAATTGTTGAAATATTTATAATTAAATTAGTCAAATCAAAAGGTTCAAAACTAGATTGACATTTATATAATATATTTATGATTTATATTTGTATTTCCAAAAAAAAAAACTAAATTGAAACTTCAATCTCAAACTTTTATTAAAGAATTCCCTAAACACTCGTGCCTACATTTCTGCTGTTAATATAGCAAATCCACCGGCTAACTATTGATAACTTCCCAATTTGAGTTCAATATAATCAGCGAGCATTCTATATAGAGCACTCATCTTTCCATTATAATAGCAATTTATGTTTGTATTCTCAAAACGATCATATCTTTACACATGATTTTTCTTCCATATCGCAGGTTTGTCCATCAAGCCAAGGACTGTACATTTTGACAATAAATGAACACAATAAAAGACATAAAGTTAACGTAAAGATCTTTGATATATATTGGCCGCAAATTGAATACTGCCGCCTATAAGATGACAACAAATCATTATGTGGATCTCATCTTAGTTTATTATGAAAGTTATTGATATAGGAAATGAAAACTCTAGACGGATTAAGCGATAGCTTACACGTCGACCCAGCAACTCATTTGATCTCATTGTTTTTCTTCGGCTTTTGGATGTACAGGACGAACGCGACAGGATCAAACGCCACAAAAGACAGAATTACACGGTAGGAGGTGCGACTTTGGGCTAGACAAATGCAAACAGACGAAGTGCAAGAATTGTTGGGACATCTTCCTCGTTCGAGATCAATCTTGACAATAATTCCGAGATTTGTTTGGCTCATTGGACTTGAGGAGTCCTAGCTAGCCAAAGTGCATCTGGTTTAATCTAGTGCATCGTTATCAATTTTAATAGTCAATTTAATATAGAGGTTACTCTTAACTTTGCACGATTTTGACAACAAACTAATGCAGATTTTGGTGTGCGTGTAAGATATTTGGTCAGATTCATTTTGCATGGTCTTTGCTCTCAGTGTTATTCTATTCTTGTTCAGTTGAGTAAATCCATTTCCATATGATAATGTGTGTACGCGCGAAATGTGTTGACATTAATTTCAAGGAATGTCATTCCACAATGTTTTAGTTTCGTCACTAAAATTTTTATGGGGCCGTTTTGTTGGCTAATCTAGCAAACTCCATGGCAATCTAGTGCAAAACTTTTTTTGAAGAGACAATCAGAAGGATTTTTTTTTCCAAGGTCTGAAAACGTAAATGCCATTCCCTTAGAAGTATTTAGTGAATACAAGTTTAAAACTTCAGAGCAAATCAAGTTCCAAGGGGCTTGAGGTGGAAAAATAGTCCAATTACTAGGACTTTTCTTTCATTAGGCTTTGGCGACCTAGTCGGCTATTTTGTTGGACTCCTGCTGCAATAGGCTAACTTAAGGCCTGAAAAACTCAACATCATATAATATTCTCTCCCAATTAGTGCATCCATTGTACTTCCTAGTTCAGTTGATTTGTGCTTGATAAAGGCTCTTATTAGATCTGCATTGTCTGACTCAAGACTTAAACGAAGCTTCAGTTCATGCGGAAAGGGAGAGGAAGATTAGGATTTCCACCATAACTATGCACTCCACCAGCGCGGCCAAGCTAGCATGTGCTAATCTCGCCAATCCGTCTACCAATCAACCCATGGAGTCTCGACAAATGCAGGCGATGGCTCCTTCCAACGATTCGGCAACAAAGGAACCGTCATGTTGATCTTCAGAGTGCGTGGATCGGAGATACTTGAGAATGTGGGAAATTAAAGCACAAAGAAAATATCAGACGTTTCATGACATTTCTATGGGAAAACGAAGGGCCCAATGAATTCCAAACCCACAAGAGAGAATTATCTGGTTCAGGTTTTGCCTCTGCGATGCTTGTTGTTCGCTGCTATGTGCGCACACGACATCACTGGACGCGTTGGCGATAGTTCGAGCCCATCGAAAAATTCACGTGGCCTTGTATGCACTGCTCGTGAATCAAAAACCCTCATAAGATTTAATCATAACCTTGGACGTGTGTCATGCACGTGAACGTGGCACAATATGCCGGCCATCTTGGGATTTGATTGATTGCCATCGCAATTGGGGTCCTGTTCTTAATTTGCAACTGCGAGAGATTGGTCGTGCAAACATCAAGATCCTCGCACTAAAATTCATGAACTGATGGAAGTCCTAAAATTGGATTTTGCGTTGTCATAAACAGCACATTGGAGTTGATAGCGGCTGATCTCGTACCTACCCGCTCATCACAGCTTCTTTTGTGTAATTCAAGCACTATCGAGCATTGGAAGTGTAACTACCCCACTCCATCTCACACGAGACAAATCTTCAAGGAGTATCCGGTTTATGAAATTCGTGGCTCGTATGTATCACTTCAGAAACGCTCATGAGTCATGCTTGCACCGCAAATTCCACATATGTATTCAAGCGTACACAATAAAATATTGTTTCGATCACAATAAAATATTGGGACAACCAGAAAATTATTAGTCTTGTAATTTGTTTCGATCACAATAAATATTAGGTACACAATAAAACAACTAAGAAAGTCAAATATTAAAGAGCACACACAAAATATATATCACTTGGGATAACTATAAAATCATTAGTCCTTTTCGATTACTTTCTTCATAACTTGTCTCGATCATAATAAAATATTGAGTACACAATAAAAGGACTAAGAAAGTCAAATATTGAAGGGCACATGCGAAATGCACATTCTTATTCCAACGTTAAAGAGCATGCGCCCAAAAACATATCACTTGGGACAACTATAAATTTATAAGTCCTTTTCAATCACTTTCTTAATAACTTGTTTAGATCACAATAAAATATTACACAATAAAAGGACAAAGAAAGTCAAATATTGAAGAGCACACGCAAAGTGCACATTCATCCAACGTTGAAGAGCGCGTGCGAAATACATATCACTTGGGACAACAACACCATTTTTCGTTACAATTTTGAACGAAATCTGCTCTTTCTAATCTTATATAGAATGAAAGAAAGCTTTGCCGACCAAAAAAAAAAAAAGAATCATATGCAGCCTTGTTCTCGGAACCCTTTCTTTTGGGTTACTTTAGACCGCCACTTAAGGTTGTATCAGAGGAAGGACGCAAAAGAGAAGTGCACAGTAAACAATGTTTCTAACTTTCTGTCACCATGGGCCCTTTGATCTACCTTCTCCTTTTGCGTACGTTTTTGCTTATTTCATCGATTATTGATGAGTTCTCTTTTTGCCTAAAAGCCGTCCTGCATGGATTTGCGTTCATTCTTTTAGTAAGGCAAGCGTTTTTCAATTGCTGTCTTCAATTGCTCCTTCAAAAGACCATCACATCGACTTGGACAAATTGTACAGGAGATTTTTTTTTTTTTTTTGGCCGAAAAAGAAACTTGCATTAGTTGAACCGATAGTTACATCCTGTGACAAAAGCGTCAAGACCAAGAAGGTTTAACAAGGGGGTAGGAGGGAAAGCAGCCCAATTAGAAGGCAAGGAGCCATTGTTATGGGCCTTGGCAGCCCAGTCCGCAGCAGAGTTTGCTTGTCTTCTGCAAAACCTAATCGACAAACGGGGAAAACAGGAGAGCATAGCAGCAGCTTCGGCAATTAGGGGTCTGACCGTCCATGGCAAAGCTTGAGGATCTCTCGCTGCTGCAACCATCACAAGGCAGTCGGACTCGATTATAAGAGAAGCCGTGGTCTTATTGGCGTTCTGCAAGTGATGTAGGGCGATACTCAGTGCCTGGACTTCCACCAGCAACGCCGAAGAAGCAGGTACTATTTTTGTGAAACCTTCAATCATATTTCCATTGTGATCGCAACAAATATATGCGACTGATCCGGTGGTGCTTCCTGGCTGAAATGCCCCATCTAGATTGATCTTCAGGACTCCTGGGTCAGGGGGCCTCCACGATGTGCCGGGATCGGGATCTCTTCAAGCTGAACCAACCACATGAACAGGAGCTGAGATTATGTTAGCCATTCGAACTTGGGCAACTGCGGCATCAACAACATGAAGAGGATCAAGAGTCTGCTGGCAGAAGATGAATCTATTACATGATTTCCAAATTTGGCATAAAAAGTGTGGCAAAAAACTCCTAACCAGGTAAGGCTTTCTCTTTATCAGAAAGATTAGTAATCCAATCCTCTATCCGGTGAATATCTATGGGTAAAATAGGAGCATTGATCTGGGGTGAGACCAAACTTGTGAGGTCCATGGACATAATAAAAATAAATGTTCCAAAGTTTCTGGTTGTTGAGTTGAACAAAGGGAACAGATAGGATCAGCACTAATTTTTCTGCGGAATAGGTTGTCCTTAGTGGGCAAGGCATTCTGGTATAAAGACCAAAGGAAATTTTTAATTTTGGGAGTGATATGGAGTTTCCAAATTTTAATCTCAACATCAAAGAGATGTTCTAGTAAAGGCCTATTCCATAGGTTAGTTTCTGGGTCAATCAGATCAGCGACTCTCTCAAGTTCATCTGCAGCAGCTATTCCTCTTATTTTACCTGTAGGAAGCCAACGGTCTTCTTGAATCTTGATACTAGTTCCATCTCCAACCGACCATTGAATCTTTGATAAAATAGAATCCCGTCCAACTAGTATGCTCTGCCAACCCCAGGAAGATCGAGTACCCTTCGAGGCAGTTAAGAAGTCCTAAGAATGGAAATACAGACCTTTAAAGAGTTTGGCCCATAAAGAAGTAGGTTGGTGTATCAATTGCTAGGCCTGTTTGCTCAACATAGCTTTATTAAAAGCGACTAGATCTCGAAACCGAGTCCTCCCAATTCCTTCCTGATCTTCAGTATTTCCCAATTCTTCCAATGTATTCCTGACTTTCGGCTATCATTTTGCCACCAAAAACATGCAATCTTTTTTTCAATAGACTTACAAAGCGAAACAGGAATTTTGAAAATTGACATAGCATGCTGTGGGATTGCCCATACAACACTTTTTATAAGAATCTCCTTACCACCTTTAGAAATGAGACTTTCTTTCCATCCATCAAGTTTGGTGTTGACTTTCCCAATAATCCACGCAAACATTTCACGTTTGGATCTTCCCTAGTCTGACGGGATACCTAGGTATTTACCCGTTTTTGCCAACACCAGGATTCTAATTTCCTGTGCCAGGCTTGCCTTAAGGCTTTCAAGGCAATCTTTACTGAAGAAGATGCTCGACTTATTTCGATTGATTGCCTGTCCCGTAGTAATACAATACTGATTTAGGATGTTGGCTAGTTCTTGGCATTCCTGTACTAACCCATCTAGGAAAAATATAGCATCATCGACAAAAAACAAATGAGTCAGAGTTGGACACCACCTGTTTAGCTAGATACCCTTAAGGTTTCCCATTTGGAGAGCTTGATGGATGAGAGTAGTCAGCACATTCGCCAATAAGATAAAAAGATAAGGGGATAGAGGATCTCCTTGTCAAATTTCGCACGTTGGGTGCAAGTAATTTAGCCGTTCCCCATTAAACTTGACACTAATGGAAATGGTAGTGATGCACTGCATGACCCACTATACCCAAGTGGAAAGAAATCCAATCCTGAATAGATAGTCTTTAAGAAAATCCCATTCAATACGATCATATGCCTTTTTCATGTCCATTTTGACAACAGCTTGAAACTTTCTCTTTCTAGTTCTCGTCTTTAGTTGATGTAGAACCTCCTGCACAATTAAAATGTTGTCCTGTATTTAACGGCCGCTTACAAATGCACTTTGTTCCCTAGAAATGAGATTAGGAAGAAAATGTTTCAATCGGTTGGCGAGCACCTTGGAGATTATTTTGTTGGCATAATTACAAAGACTAATGGGTCGGTACTGATCGAGGCATTCTAGGTTAGGAACTTTTGGTATGAGTGTGATATTGGTTCGGTTTAGTTTTGGGGGCATGCTACCAGATTGAAAAAATAGCTTCATCGATGAATAGACTTTGTCTTCTAATATATCCCAGTGATGTTGGAAAAAGAGACCATTAAAGCCATCAAGACTTGGGGCTTGAGTTTTCCCCAGCCGGAACGCTGCTAGTTGCACTTCCTCTCGAGTTACCTCTGAAATTAGTTGATCATTCATCGCAGTGGTCACAACACAGTCACATTTATCCAAAATCGGTCCATAATTGCGATAGCCTTATGTTTTATAGAGCTTGGAAAAGAAATCCATTGTCATTTCCTTGAGAAGGCAATCATCTCTAACCCATCTTTGATTATCATCTAGTAGCATTCTGATTCTATTTCTATTTCTACGTTGAATGGTAATGGCATGAAAAAACTTAGGGGGTGCATGACAAACCAGAATTTCTGTTCCAGAAACAATTTTTCTATTCCAGACCTGTTTCTGGAATGGAAATCCGTTTGATAAACTTATTCCGTTTTTCTATTTCTGAATAAATTTTTACTCCAGAAATAGATTTGAAATAGAAATCAGAAGTAGAAATTTTCTACTTCTCTATTTCTAGAACATAAATCAGAAATAATTTCTCCATGAAATTTTCTACTGAGATGAATATGCTTAGAAAAAGTATTGCCAATAAGATGATAATGGATCATAATATGCCGGAGATTCCATGAAATCGTGTTTTCAACTTTTGTAATGTATTTCTATTATTTTGTATTTAGGGGTTTCCGATCTTTGATTTTGTAATGTGATACTGTATTTGATGATTCCTATCTCAATTCTTGTAATGTGATGTTCTACTTGAGGATTTCCCTTATTTGTAATGGTCCTTTATGACAAGCTCTATTACACTTCGTAAAATTTGCCGATTTCGTAAAATTTACTGCAAATTGCCCAATACACCTCTTTGTGTTTCTTTCTAAAACGATTGCTCGATATCGTAAACCGTGGCGGCAATCGACATGACACACTAGCATGAAGGGGATTAGAATATGGTTGTCCACCTTCATTCTACTAGAGTTTTGGGAACCTTCTATCATGCTCAAGAGTAATGCATATTGATTTCTTTTTTCTATTTTATGGAGACTATTGATAAGTATATCGTTTGACCGTAATTGCCTATCTAGGTGGATGCTAAAGAATTTTGTGTGAAAATTTAGAAAATTTGATATAACAACACTTACTTTGTATTTTTTTTTCAAACAAGGGAGACTTTACTAAAAAAAAAAAAACTCTTATTTTGTATTTGGGTCAATGAGTTCATAAGCATATGAAATTTGTAAAAATGGACATCTCATTTGCTCCAAAAAAAGAAAATTTTGTTTTAAGAAATAGAAATTTTATACTGTTATCAAACGAATTTCTATTTTTGAAACAGAAATTTTGTATCGTTATCAAACAGATTTTTTTTGCTCAGAAACTCATCCAGAAATAGAAATAGAAAAATATATTTCTATTCTAGAACTATTTTTGGAACAGAATGGTTGTCATGCGCGCCTTAGTATTTTTATCACCCCACCGAAGCCAATTTATCCTAGAGCGCATAGCCCAGTACTATTCCTCCTACTGCCAAGTATTGTGTAGCTTCTCTTTCAACTTAGTGACTAGTTATTTATCACGGGATCTATGGGTCTGATTTGTTAACAACTGTAGCTGCTGATGTAAAATTGCTATCTGTTCATTAGCTTGAGAGAATGTGACTTTACTCCACTTCAAAAGAGCCCAACTAACCTGTTTTAATTTGGATGGCAGGTTATTGCCCATGGCTGGAGCTGAAGACCAAGCCGTTTCGATGATATCCCAACAGGCCTGTTCCTGCAACCAATAAGCTTCGAACTTGAAAGTCTTGCCTTTACTAGGCAGTCTTGCTTCAGTATTAAGCACCAAGGGACTGTGGTCTGAACCTACTGCTAGTAAAGCGAAGACTTCAGCCTCAGGAAAAAAGATTCTCCAGTTCCAGTTGCAAAGAACCCTGTCCAATCTTTCTTTAACCAGGTCATCCCCCTCTCGGTGATTCATCCAAGTAAACGCACAGCCCTTGCTTTCGATATCCATCAGTGCACAATCGTGTAGAACTTCTCTAAATGACTGCATTCGGGAAAAATCAAGGGATCTCTTACCTATCTTCTCCCAGGGATAGATTATTTCATTGAAGTCCCTTGCACAAACCTAAGGTAAAGAGTTGGCGGCCGCAATTCATCGAGGGGCTGTCCATAAGGGTTGGCATGAGTGAAGAGTTGCTGATGCATGTACGCAAGTCAATCGCATAGGTATTCCTCTCCCTATCTTTGTACATAGAGTATCGATAAAGTCTTGAGTAGTTAGTTCCACCCATATAGATAAATGAGACTGCCAAAACATGGCCAAACCTCTAGCTATGCCTACTGGATTAATTACATGGGAGTTAGAAAACTGAAGTCTTCTCTGAATTCTTGAAAGAACTACCTCTCTATTCTTTGTTTCCATCAAAAAGATCACATCCGGCTTCTCTTTGGCCACCAGGGCCTTTAGGGCTTGAACCGTCAGGGGAAAGCCAAATCCCTGACAGTTCCAGCTTAGGATTTTCATTTTGTTACCAATGGCTTTTTCAGGCAAGCCACCTCAGCCCAGTTCCTTACTTCATCGACCATGAGGACAGGAGTTTCCAATAGTTGAGTTTCTTCAAAACACTCACAACCATAAGAACACAAGTCATAAGGGTTGTACCTCTTGAGTTTTTTTGTTGTCCCTGTTTTAGTGATTATACGAGAGGGTTTCACTTTCTTGGTATTCATAGCTGCTACAACTCTATCTTGAGTTCCTTTTGGCATGACAGGTGCTAGAATCAATACTCCACCAAATATAGCCGTCATTCGATTAGGGAAAGCGTTACAATTATGCTGAGGAATTAAAGCTGCGACTTCTTCAACAATAGGTAGGTTTTGTTTCAGTGGCATACTTGTGTCCATTGCTGTGACAGAAATATGTGTGTCCTTTTCAAGAGGGGCATGTTGGATACCCTTCATTTTTTATGCGACAGGGATCAAATCGGTAGTCACAACTTTCCCTTTCTTTGGTCCATCCTGACAACCTGCCCTTTCTGCGACTACTTCAGGAGGAGACAGAGCAAGTACTTTGGAGGTCATGAAAGGAGGAGTTTCTGGAATAACTTCATCAGAGTCGTCAGAGGGAAGCTTTCCTTCATAGAACATCTACCAGTACGAACTGTATTCCTTAACTTCAGCACGCAACCATTGACTGAAAGCCATCTTCTCCTTGCCTGCCATCTTAGCTTCAGTCAAAGGTAAGTCCTGACAGTACATTGCGTGGTGCCCCATGTATCCGCATGAATAACAGAAGTGAGGAAGCCGTTCATAGTGGAAATCTAACCATAGTGTTTTTCCATCAATACAAACCAAGTGCCCTGGTTGCGAAGGATCGCTTAAGTTAATTTCAACCCTAACACGACCACTTTTAAAGTTGGTCCATCCTTAGTATCAACCCTAACCTCCTGCATTCTCCCTATGCGTTTAACAGCCTTGCCTAACATTTTATCTGTGTACCACTCTAGTGGGAGGCCAAAAACTTGAACCCTGATTGCACATTTGGAAAAATCATAACAATGGAGGGGAGTATTTGGCTTCCAAGGCTGAAAAATCACCAAATGACTAGAGAACAGCCACGGACCTCCATCTTGTACCCTTTGTTTTTCACTTTCTAATTCAAATTTAGCCACATAGATGCTTGTTTCCTATTGGGTGATCTCCACTTGAGTTGTGCGCCAAACGCGCTTCATTGTATTTTGAAATGCTTGAAAGTTGATAGAGGTATTTGAGACAATCTTACCGATTAATATCCTCTTGCATTCCTCAAGTTTTTCCAGGGATGGTGAGTCTTCCCATATCTCAATTTCCTGCTCGGACCATAATCGGCCCAATCTGTTGCAAAGAGCAGCAAGGCGTGATGTCTGTTCCTAATCGAGAAAGTCCATAATTGAAGTCCCAAGTCAGAATTCAGAGGATATGTGCAAGGATGTCGACATGCAAAGGTATACTTGAAGACTGGAAGGACATGGACAAGGATACAGTTTGGGAAATTGGGCAAACAGGCAAAGAGCGGAGCTTCAGGTGAGAAATAAAAAGACAACCGAGTTGATCATTGATAGAAATGGAAAGTACCGATGACCCAGAGACAATAGCGGATAAGACAAAGAGAGAGTCATCGCAGCAGAGAATTGGGTTTCACTGGGCGGATTTCACAAAAGAAAAGCCAAATTCCATTGACGAAAGAGTCATCGCAGAGAAAGAAAGGAAAACGGGATGGTTGAAAATGAGAAAAGGTTGTGATCGATAATTAGGATTTAATCAAACCAAATGAAAACTACCATTGATGGTAGAGGGAAGCTCTGCATGTCAAGAGAGAGGGAAAATCCTCACTTTTTAGCCTAATTGTACATGAGATTGAATATGTTAATTCATTTCCTAATGAGGATAACGACACAAATAGTTCCTAAAATTTAGCTCAATAGATAATGTAGTCCTTGAATTATATGAAAATATTCAATACTATCATTTCATTATTTTAAGTCCAGGAATAATATTGAATATTTTCATATAGTTCATAGATTAATTTGAACATGCATAAAAAATTTAAAGATCATATCGAACAAATTAAAAATTCAAGAAAGACATTATAAATTGTTCTAAAGTTTATGGACCACATTGAACAAATTAAAAGTTCGTAAATCACATTGCATATTGATCAAAGTTTATGGACCATTTGTGTTATTTTCCCTTCTTAATCCCAATGAGATGGACCTGTTTTTGTTTATATACTATAAAGACAAGTAAGAATGTTGGCAATGAAATTATCTTATAGGATGGACAAGAAGCCTTGACTAATTGGGCCTGCCTTCACAGACAAAGTGGAGTCGGTCATAATGTGATCAACAATGAAAAAGCAAGAAGAAGAATTGTGGGAATTTCTTGTTTGCCCAAAAGGCAAAGGACGAAGGATTTGGTCTAGAAAAGGAACATTAGTACTGTTTTTATGGTTTTTGAGTGTCATAGAGTGTTTAACCGATGAGTCTCAAACAATATCAGCAAAGACATATTCATGAAGCATGTTTCTACAGGGGGAAATTTCGACATAATTAGATGCGTACATGGAGAATTAGAATTGATTAACAAGTAAGATCCAAACTAGTATGTGATATAAATAGGGGCACTCGCACACCATAGTCATTTCATGGAGGGAAAAGAAAAGAGGGAATTAACATCTGAACTATCGAAAAGGAAAATAATAGAAACTGATAAGAACCGAAAGAGATGAGAAACTAAGGTCGCTTGGCCAATAAGCTCTTGAGACCGGAAGGATAGGGCATCAACAATCTTTCGGCTGCTAGCCATAGTCATCTCGCCGCATGTTTTGAAGGAAAAAAAGAAGCCAAGTACACCATTTTGTTCCATCACTCACCTCCTCTTCGTCCTCTTCATCAATGCCCTCTTTCTTGTCCTCATTGTTGCCATTGCATTCGCCTTTGCCTTTGCCTTTCGCCTTACTCCTTATTGTCATTGTCCACAACATGAACCCGCGAAGGCCCACAAGATAACCACAGAACCTCTTGCGCATTGTCGTCCTAGTAGCCGTCATCATCCTCGCTGTTGTAGTCACCCTCGTCACTAGCTTTATCGCTATTGTCTTTCGTGTCTTCATTGTATTCATTGTTGTTGTAGTCATCACCGTCATCTTACTAAGATTTGAAATTATCATGTTCAAGGTGGATTAAACATCTTAAGAAGAAAAGGTCAGAATTCCCAAATATCATATTACTTTACATGAATCCCTAGTTTGAACACCCAAACTCAAGCAACTAACAAGAATCAACATAATCACTTAATTCTATCCAAATTGATTTATAGAGAATATTGACGTGACTTTTTCCTGGCAATTAGTTGGTACTCGGATTTGGAGAAAGTAGGGCAAAGCAAAGGATAGAGATGTGCAGAAAGCCCTTCTTTTGATTTAAACCCGACAGTTAATAGATACAGCAAGCTTGCAATTAACTATCCCTAGATTTAATTTCAGCTTTTCCAAAAATTCACACGAGTTTTGAACAAAGAACAGTCAGTTGAGTTTTAGTTTGTTGTCGTCTCTTACCTCTTGTTCGCCTTCTTCATCATCCCTCTCCTCATCCTCATCCTCGCCCTCATCATCATTGCCGTCACCATAGCTATAGCTATAGCCGTCACCTTCGCCTTCCTCATTGAAATCGTCATTCTCGACGTTATCATCTACGGAACCAGCCAGTGAAGGCCCTCGAGATGATTGAGAAAGCTCACGCATAATGTCGTCCTCATCATCCTCACCGTCATTGTCCTCGTCCTCATCATCCTTGCTATGGCTGTTGCCATCACTTTCGTATTGACCTTCCTCGTCGACATCATCATTCTCATCGTTACCATCCACGGAACCAACTAGAGAAGGCCCGCTAGACAAATGTGAAAGCCGATGCACATTGTTGTCCTCGTCATCCTCACCATCATCGTCCTCGTCCTCGTCGTCCTTGCTATGGCTGCTGATGTTGCCTTCCCATTGACCTTCCTCGACAACATTGTCGTTCTCATCATTACCGTCCACAGAACCAACTAGAGAAGGCCCGTCAGACGAATGCAAAAGCTCATGTACATTGTTGTCCTCGTCATCCTCACCGTTATCATTCTCGTCCTCGTTGTCCTTGCTATCACTATTGCCATCACCTTCACATTGACCTTCCTTGTCGACACCCTCGTTCTTATCATTATTGCCCATGGAACAAACCGGCGAAGGCCTGCCCGATGAATGCACATTCTCATCATCTTCGCTATCGTCATCCTCATTGTCCACATGCACATGGTTGTCGTCATCATCATCCTCCTTACTATCATCATCATCTATATGCACATGGTTGTCATCGTCATCATCCTCCTTGCCATCATCATCATCTATATTCACATGGTTGTCATCGTCGTCATCCTCCTTGCCACTGTCCTCGCTATTGTCATCCTCCCTGCCATCGACCTTGTCACCATCCTCATGCTTGTCACTATCATCTTGCTGAGAGAGGGAGGTTCAAAAGTATCATATCTAATGTGGATTAAACATCTTAAAGAAGATGATAGATTTCCCAAATATCATATGACTATAATCCTAAGTTTGAACACCCAAACGCAAGCGCCAAACAAGAATCAACATAAAGGGATTCCCTACAATTAATCCCCCTAAAAATGCTTTATAAAGCATCTATTGAACATATGTCTATTAGAATCAAGCAACATTCACATATTCACATATCTTCATTCCCTCAAAATGAAGAAAATAAGGAAGATCTGATTCTGGAGACAAACGAAGAAAAGAAGGAAATCTGATTCTGGAGACAAAAGTGAATATTTGCAAGGATCAAATACTGGTATGATAGTTGTCGAAAATGGGTCAAGTTGGTGTCATAGCTTGTTGTGTTAACCCTCAACAAAGATGGTGGCCGAGGATGTTGCTCGCTTGATTAATGGCTGGTAGGTTGTTTATGGCAATAAGGGTGCCAGCACCATTAGACACATACAAGGGTTGGCAAGCCCTCGTTTGCTAGCGACGAGGACCGACAGCCCTCACTGATACGCAACGAGGGTCGCAAGCCCTCGCCGATGCAACCCAACAGTCTTACCTTCTTTTTCAAAAAATATATATATATATATATTAGCTTTGTAATTCTTTTAATTCTTATCCTCTTTTCTTTTACCTTCTTTTTTTCCCCTAATTTTTATCTTCTTTTTTAAAAAAAAAATTATAGCCGATTTGCACTGAGGAAAGCTTAGTGAGACACCACACTACTGTGAACAGACCACACTTAAGCAAACTTAGAGGATGGATGAATATAACTCCACTAGAGAGAGCTCACTCTTTACTCTACAATTTTCGCCATGAATACAGTATAGCCATCAATATCAATTGATTGTAGTAATATGAGGAAATGCGGTTAAGCAAGTTGCTTATCACACTAGATTGAGAAGTTGTAATTGCCCTGTTTATGCTCATGTGAAAGATGGCACTCAAGCAAGGAGATACATATTCCTAAACTATGCATTGGCACCAGAGACACAAGATGTGGCACAAGTATGAGTTTTTAGCTAGAGTTATGATAAGCGAAGATGTTACCTTTGACGAGTTTGCTCTATCTCATAATAGGAGAGAGCAACCAATTGTAAATAAAGATCTAAGTGGTGTACACATAAATAAGTGGAGTTACAAAAAGAGAAAACGTTAGCAGATTGTCGATGAAGTGATAGATTTTGTAGATTTTTTTAATATACTAAAAAGAACATGTAAAACGTTAATCATGACAATTAGATTCTAAATAGGAATAGGAAAAATAGAATAAGAAAGAATGGAGCCATCACTTTGTAATTGAATGATGGAGGGAAAATCCTTATAAGGTAAATACGGTGGATTTAGTTATATTTGGGGTAAAAATAGCACCAACCTTGTTTTAGGTTCTCTGTGAGTTTTAGTTTAAGAAAAACAGTACCAGAGAATGCAATATTGAGTAAGGATTGGGTGGAATTGAAGGTTGGAATCAAGAGATTATTTTTATGTTAGAATCTCCTAGTTTGCAATGGATCTATCATTGCTATACTTCCCGTGGATCTAGATCACTCTTTGAACTAAGCTACGCAAATTGTGGTGTTAATCCATTTCTTATTTAATTTTCCAGTATCTTGTGATTTTGGTAAATTGCATGATCCTATTGCAAATATTGATTTTAACAAGTGGAAAAGGAAGACATGAAGTTTCATCCTCCATTTTTTAAGGTAAAAATAGGCTCAACGTCATTGAGTAATTGTGATAGCACAAAATGAACCAAAAGCACAACTAGGAAGAAGGAGAGTATGAATTCTCAAATGGTGAGCGATGTAAGATACCTGGCCTCATTTCCGAAGTTGACACACATATAGCAGATGAAAATTTCTAGTAAGATGGGGATTTTTTATGTGATTATCCCTGGTTGCACATTTTAGAATTATTTTTTGTCCCTCTTCACTAGAATAGAACAGAAATAGAAAGGGAATAAAGCAAAAGAAACGGTGATGATCCATAAATAGAAAGGAGGCACGCCTGTTCCAATAGAAGATCCCTTGTTTCTATTTTTGTTTCACAGTCGTAAAGAGTCGTTTCAAGTTTTAAGCCCAACGCTCGTGCTGGGGCATTCAGAATCTTCTCTCTGTAAGACTCCCAAGTGATGCTTGAATCATCTGGACCAATGTCCAATAACTCCCCACAATCCCTCATTTGAATCTAGCACTCCTTTGGTATTTTTGAGCTTGATACATCAATCATCCTTTCCATTGATATGCACCTATAAACTTTCAACTGCTCCAAATGCTCTAATTCGTCCACGCCCTCTGCAACTTGCAGGCTCTCACACTCTACAATACCTAACCGCGTCTAGTTCTTCAAATTTGACAAACCGCCTATCCTTTTTAATGAAGTGCACCCTTTGACAGAAAATACTCCCAATGATTTGAACATACAAGCAAATTGAATCTCCTCTAGCTTTGGGCACCTCAACAGCTGGAATACTTGAAGCATCTTTAGAAAGCTTGAGACAATGGACACTTTCCTCCCACCATTAGTCAACTTGGTAGCTTGTAGCTCATTACACCCTAGCTCCTCCGATGGATTAACAAACCTCTCTAAAGATCTGCAGTCCTCAATACATAATTCCTCCAGCGATATTAAGGCACCGAGAAATTGAACTTCGACTAGCTCAGTGCAAGAAGACACCTCAGCTTCTCTCAGTTTTCTTAAACCTGATGGAAAGGATAATCTTTTGACAAGTTCACACATTCTGATAGTCAACTTTTCCAATTGAGGAAGCCCATCTAGTTATACTTGTTTCACTTGAATGCGATCGAGCTCTAGAACTATCAAGCTTGACGGAAGTTGTTCGAGGGATTCAAAGTCTAATCCATACATGGTAAGTTTTTTTAGGAGAGAAAGGGAGCCCAACTCTGTAGGCTGCGTGCGGACATTTAAAAGGCACAAGTGCTGCTTCCTCAATTTGGATAACCTCCCTATCCACTGTAGGTCACAAGCTTTAATTATATTTGATGTGGCCTTAGATTCAGAACCATCAGATAGAAGTAGTTCAACTAGATTAGTAAGATTTGAGAGGTTAGGCACGGTCTGCAATGAACTAGATCTCAACCGTAGAGTGGTCAAACTTTTAGGGAGCTCCGGCAACTCTTGGAGCTTATGACAATGCTCTAAGTCCAGTGTTTGGAGGCGACAAAGCTCGCTCATTGTACTGGGCACTTTCACAATCGGTGTGGATGATACATTGAGAGATGACAAGCTTGATAGTCTTCTAATGGAATCCTGTAATACTGTAATAGGTGTGTGAGACACATCTAACTTCGTCAATGACTCTAGTTTCGAAATTGATTTGGGGAGGTCACTCAAGCTATCACAATTTCTAAGAGAGAGGTGCTGAAGATTTGGTAGCTCTCCAATTTGTTCAGGTAATTTTTCAAGATTCTGACATGACTCAATACTTAAATCAGTCAGCAACTGCAGTTTTCCGATAGAGCAGTCAATTGCCATCAAAGACGAACATTTAGAAATACTCAACTTCTCTAAAACTGAGTATTCAAAAAAGGTTGGTGTACTGTAAATCGACATATTATTCTCAAGAGTGAGAACCTTCAATTTCCTCCCATCCTACAAAAGCAAATGAAATATCAGCATGGACAATTGGATGTCTAAACAAGAAATACATGGGAATTTAGGCTCTCAACTTGGATCATTTGTCCTTTGATCCACTCACTAAATGAGAAAATTAGACTACAAATCCAATGAATTTTGTCCTTGAATAAGAAAATTAGATAGATAGGGAAACTGACATACCTTGATCAGGCCCCTGACATGATCATCCGTGGACTCATGGCCAACGAAATTCCCCACAACCACGTTTTCTAGATGCAAATTGGTTGCCTCAAAACGTGGATGACGTTCAAAACTTCTATCAGGGTAAAACAAACTGATCCATTTCAATTCGGAAAGACAGCCTGCAAAGTCGCCTTGGCAAGTTATGTTATGCAACCACAGCAGCCGAAGATGTGGGAAACGTTTAATTTCCTCCGCAGTGATAGTTAAGTTATCATTAGTCCTTGACCAATTTGTCAAATCCAGTGCATGAACGGTACTCTTGATCTGCCAATGAAATTGAGGAGCAGGAGTAGGAATTTGTCAATATTATACGTTTTTATTCCATTGAAGAGAAGAAAAAATGGAACATAAGAGTAGCTCTCATTTTAGAAAGACGAATCCTCAATTATGAACACGGTATTAAATTTGGTCAAGACATTACCTCTATTGATCTTAATTCATGAATGATGTTGTCTGGAGCCCACAACCTGGAACGCTCTTGATTAGCAATTGTCCTTCCAAGATCTCTAAATTGATCATGCATCCAAAACTCATTTTCGTTTAAAACCTTTATAGTGCATTTGTTAATAAGGACATCAATAGCATACTCTGGGCTAAACCCACAGTCTTTCCACACAAAGAACGGATTAGTTTTATCTTTATCAATGAAAAAGCATGCAATATCGAGGAATATCTGCTGCTGATCCATTTCTAAGGCATCATAAGTAATCCTTAGCTATCCCAAGACATTGCTAGTAGGTGTTTTTCTTAGCTTCTCTAGCATCTCTTGCCATATTTTTTCCTCTTTCTGAAGAAAAAGCAATGAACCTATTGCTCGAAGAGCTGAAGGTAGTCCATCCGTAGTAGAGACAATGGCTTTTGAAGTGTCATATAGTTTGTCTGGAGGAAAGTCAGCATCAAATGCATGCCTACTAAAAAGTTGAAGTGCGTCTTTGTCGCTTAACACCTCCATTTCATAAGGCACAATTTCATACTTCAATCCCCTAATTTTTATAACACTTTTGTCCCTAGTGGTAATAAGTATCCTAGTACCATTGTACAGAGAATCCATTCCAATAAGGTATTCGATTTGGTTTCCCTCATCAACATCATCCAATACAACTAGTACCTTCTTGTTGCAAATTGTTTCTCTAATCGTATTGATTCCATAATCAATGTTATCAATGTTGCGAGCCACTCTAGAATTAGAGATATCATATAGCAATTGTTCTTGCAACTTGACTAAGCCCTTGGTTTTTGCTGTTTCCCTTACACCATCAAGAAAGCTACAGTTTTTCCCAAAGCGAGGACATAGTTGGTTATAGATGATCTTGGTAAGTGTTGATTTGCCGATGCCACTCATCCCATAAATTCCAATAACCCGCACACCACCGGATTGGATGTCCAATAAACCATTTATGGCTGCTATTCGATCCTCCATTCCAACTAAATCTCTAGTCACTTTTCTTTGTCTTGTCTTGAGCCTAACCACAACCTCCACAACAACAGCCTCGATAAGATCCCCATCGCTACAACAAAGTTGAACAGTTTCAATTGTGAAGAGGCAACAAATTCGTTTAATTGCATGTTGACCAACCATCTACTAAGTTAGGTTGGGAACATGAGGTTAAAACTATTCTAGAGGGAAAATTCTCGTTAAAAAGAACCAAAAAGGAGTATATAAATAGTGGTTCTTATTCAAATATCAAACAATTATTTGTTGAATCCCTTTCATAGATCAATTTCATAAACTAATCAGTTAAGTGATGAAGCCAGGAATCTCATGTTGACACTTTCTTATTGCATGTGAGAAATAACACAACGTAAGAGACCAATATAAAAGTAGTGCAAGCAAAAGGTACTTTTGCGTTTTACCGACATAATAATACTAAACTAAACAGCACTAAGTTTTGTAAGTTCATTTTATTTGAATGTTCATCGTGTTCAAAGACACTAAACTTTAACTCTACCTTATTATTTCACTTATACACACGCACGCATGTGTCACGGTCTGTGAATCCTCCCGTACTCGTGACACTTGTGAGTGGTGCTTGGGATTATCGAGTGAAGAGTGAGGAGGCAGAAGAGACGAACACAACCGGTACATGGGAGTGGCGTCAGGACGGTTGGTGCTAGGAGTTATAGGATAAAAGGATTATATCACTTAGAAGCTCTGAAGGCGAGGTTGGCCTCCTGTGACAAACTGGTCGGAAGCTGATGCCGCTCTCCCGACGAGGCCATGGCAGACTTAAACCAATTGTTATGCCTAAAGAAAGCCGCTGTCTCACTCGATGGACTAGACGCCCGAGCGAAGCTGGGCGTGGTGGGATCTCGTATAAAGAGGCATTCACCATATTGTTCGTGGAACAGCTATAGAAAGAAGGCTGGCCTAGCGAATTCCACTCGCTAGGCGCCGCACAAGTCGTTCCAAGGCCAAGAAATCTTTCAGCCCGTGACAAGTGGTATCAGAGTAGGAATCCCTCCAGTAAGTGAGCGAGTCGGAGAATCGGGCTCCACGCTCCAGTGCAGGTCAAACAGATAAGTCCTAGTTGCCGGGGCCAAAAGATGCCTAAACTTAGCAGGGCTCTCAGCTCCTAGGATAACAATGGGTACTGGGACGAGTCGGTTTTTCGCCAAGCGGATAGCGAGTCTGAGAAGAACTAAATTCTTACTTAATGGGGATAATGTTCTTGGATCAATTGGTGAATACGAAGAAGAGGTATACTGCCGCGTTTTCAACAAGGAAAGAACCTCCATTTGGTTTGCTGGGGTCAAGATGCTGGTTAGGCTAAAATAGTGTTGCCAAAAGATGCAGTTGGTGAAAAATGCCACACTTGCCAAAGAAAGCGCAGGTGACCAAGAAGGGCCGAGTGGCTGAGATCAAAAGAGACTACCGATGGAGCAAAGCCTGTTTTGTTGGGCGAGCGTAACCATTCGATGTGAAATCCCAAAAGTGGTACATCAATGATTAAGGGACGCAAGGAAGCGACAGAACAGATCGCAACGAGAGCGTTGCAAACTGTTGGAGAAATCTTTCTAGAATATTTTGAAGCTGACAAACGTTTCTTTCAGTCTAAAGTCTGCATGTTCGGAGACCGTCAGTTTAAAGTCTGAAGACTTTGTTCTCTAGAGACTCAAGACCCAAGACTTAAGTCTCAAGACTCAAGACTCAAGACTTAAGTCTCAAGACTCAAGACTTAAGTCTCAAGACTCAAGACTCAAGACTCAAGTCTCAAGACTCAAGACTCAAGTCTCAAGACTCAAGACTCAAGACTCAAGTCTCAAGACTTAAGTCTCAAGTCTCAAGTCTTAAGACTCAGGACTCAAGACTTTATTCTCACTGACAGTCTTTCTAATCCAGTATTGAAGGAAATCCAAAGCCGAGGTTTATGGTTGAGGATTCGGTCCTATCCTCTGGAATAGATTCTTTGGTTGGATAATCATTTCGGATTCTTATCTAAGATCAATTGAAGATCCGATGGTCGACGAAATAATTTTGGATTATTCTATTCTTGGAAACCGAGATCCTGATTGTATGGGCGAACAGGATTGATGGGCTATCATCAGATTCCTTAAATAGCTCGGATGATCTTCTTGATTGATTCCGTCCAACGGGTAGATTGGAGGAATTCCTTTGGTAAGTGCCAACGGCTATGATGGCATGAAGGAGTATAAAAGGAAGACGTTCAAGTTGTTTTAAGTGTGTGATCGATAGAAAAATTCCAGAGTCTGAAGATCCTTGATTGTTTTGTTGAGACTGAGCGAAATTGTATACAGAGAGTGTTTATACTTGGTGACGCCTTGAGTGAGTGTGGTGGATCATCTACACCTAGAAATCAAGGAAGATCAACACTGTAACAACTCTTTGATCATAGTGGAATCCAGCCAATCGGCTGTCAGTGCAGAAGAGTGGACGTAGGCTTGAATCAAGCCGAACCACTATAATCCGAGTGTTCAATTCTCTCTTTCCCTTACTTAGTCTTGCGATTGAATTTTTAACTGTTGCAAATACTCTAATTGATATCGTGCAAGCTTCGAAAAACTGTTGTATACCTATTCACCCCCCTCTAGGTACTCGTACTAGCTATCTCAATTGGTATCAAAGCTCGTGTTCTTACTTTGTTTGAAGTGTTTTACTTTAGAGTAAAAGATCCATGGCTAGTATGCTAGCACCAGGGCTGATGGAGGGGCAAAGCAATACCAGACCTCCCTACTTCGATGGAAAGGATTACAACATCTGGAAGAACAAGATGAAAGCTTTCCTACGATCAAAGGATCCTCTGGAATGGGACGTTGTGGAAAGAGGAATTAATCCTGCTGCTGCATCAATCTCTGAAAGAGGGAAAGAAACTGTTGAAACCAGCGGAATGTCTCAAGAAGAAATAAACAAGAAACAAGCACTCGATGCTAAAGCAATTTATTCTTTATATTGTGCCTTATCACCAACTGAATATAACAGAATATCTTCTTGCGTTACAGCAAAAGAAGTTTGGGACAGGTTACATATCACTTATGAAGGGACAGATCGAGTGAAGGAGACCAGAATTAACATTCTTCTTGGTCAATATGAATCCTTCAAAATGAAACCAAGAGAATCTATAACTGACATGTTTAGTCGTTTTACAGATATTGTCAATGGTCTTGAGAACCAAGGACAAAAAATTTCTGATCCCATGAAGGTGAACAAGCTTCTACGTGGACTCTCCAAGGATTGGAATCATATAAAGACTTCAATAAGAGAGACGCAAAGAATCATGCCATTATCTGTAGATGAACTGATTGGAACTCTTCAGTCTTACGAAGTGGAACGAATTAATGAAGACGAAGATCCAAGAGGTAAGAAATCTATTGCACTAAAATCAAATGATGATTCTGATGATGCAGATTCTGAAGATGATATGGATGATGAGGAGCTCGCCCTCATGATAAGAAGATTCAGAAAACTGAATAGAAAAGGCAGAAGGTTCATCCCAAAGAAACAAAGTTTTCAGAGACAGCAGACCAAGTCTGTTGATGATGAGGAACCAAACAAAGATGTAGTTTGCTTCGAATGTAAAAAGAAGGGACACATCAGACCTAACTGTCCTCTTCTGAAAAAGAAAAGAGGAAAAGCTGAGAAATCTCGAAAAGCTCTTAAAGCCGAAACCTGGAGCGATACAGAGTGTGAAGAGAGTGATGAGGAATATGCCAACCTGTGTCTAATGGCGCAATCAGACTCAGACTCTGGATCAGACTCAGACAGTGAATTTGAAGTAAGTGATTATAAAATCCCTGTCAAAGTCTCTAAATATATTGATGAGTTATGTTTTAGTCTTAAGACTTCTCTTAAAAAGATTTCCGAACTTAAAAAGGAAAACTTTGTTTTAAAACAAAAGGAAAACATTTTAGAAGAAAAGGTAAAAAATTTAGAATTGAATGTTTCTACTCTTAAAGAGAGTGAAGAAAATCTTTCAAAAGAAAATGCTTTCTTAAAAACTGATTTATCAAATATTTCAAAGAAATTTTCAATTGGGTCCGAAAAACTTGAAAAAGTCCTTTCAATCCAAAGACCTTACTTCAATAAGTCGGGTCTAGGTATGACAGCTGAAACAATCCCTTTGATTGATTTTTCGAAAGTAAAAGAAAGAATTAAGAAAAGACCATCAAAAGAGGCTTATAAAAATCATTTCAAAAGAGTTTTTGTAAAGCCTGTAGGTCGAAATGCTTTAAGGTGTTCTAAGTGTAACAGTCAGGATCATTTTGAAAAAGAATGTCCTATGGTTTGGAAGCCTGTTAAGAGAGTATGGCCTATTAATGCTCATCCTACTAACACCAAAGGACCCAAGAAAATTTGGGTACCAAAGAAAGCTTGAGACTCTCTTTTGAATGCAGGTCTCTGTCAAAAAGAAGGTAAAGTGGTATCTTGACAGCGGATGCTCAAGACACATGACAGGAGACTCAAATAGTTTCATAAAGCTTATTAAAGTAAATGGTGGGAAAGTTTCATTCGGAGGAAATAGCAAAGGAAGTATTGTGGGATTCGGAACTGTGAAAATTGGAAATCTCACAATAAGCAATGTTTCTCTAGTGGAAGGACTCAACTACAATCTACTCAGCATTAGCCAATTGTGTGATACTGGTTACAAGATCTTCTTTCAAGAAGGCATATGTTCTGGAATTAGCAAAGATTCGACTCAGTCTTTTATGGGTCGAAGGCATGGAAACATCTACCTTCTTGATGTAAAGCCAAATGAAGAACAATGCTTAATCTCAATTCAAGATGAAGCAGCTCTATGGCACAGAAAACTTGGCCATATCAACAAGAAGCAATTAGCCAAAATCTCTTCAAAGCAGCTTGTTCGAGGTCTACCTAAATTGCCATATCAAAAGTCTGACCTATGCACTCCATGCATTCTGGGAAAGCAGGTAAGAAATTCATTTAAGCAAATAAATCATGTATCTACTAATCATGTACTGCAATTGCTTCATATGGATCTCTTCGGACCAACAAGAACCCAGAGCATTGGAGGTAAGAAATATTGTCTAGTAATTGTAGATGATTACTCTCGTTTTACCTGGGTATATTTTCTTGCAAATAAATCAGAAACCTTTTCGTATTTTGAAAAGTTTGCTAAAAAGATTCAAAATGAAAAAGGATGTGCTATTTCGAGTATAAGAACAGATCATGGAAGTGAATTTGAAAATCAAGATTTTACGAGATTCTGTGATAAATCTGGTGTTAATCACATGTTTTCTTCTCCGTATACTCCAGAGCAAAATGGAGTTGTGGAAAGAAAGAATAGATCTCTTCAAGAAATGGCTAGAACACTTTTAATTGAAAGTAAAATTTCTTCACGATTTTGGGCTGAAGCTGTTTCAACTGCTTGTTATATTATAAATAGAGTCTTTCTAAGACCTATTCTTGATAAAACCCCCTATGAATTGTTTAAAGGTAAGAAGCCTATTGTTTCATACTTTCATGTGTTCGGTTGCAAATGCTTTATTTTGAAAAATGCAAATGATCGAGTTGGTAAGTTTGAAGAAAGATCAGATGAAGGCATCTTCCTTGGATATTCTTCATCAAGCAAAGCCTACAGAGTCTTCAATAAAAAAAGCCAGTCTGTGGAAGAATCAATGAATATCAAATTCCAAGACTCAGTGCAAGATGAATCCAGCCAGACTCAGTACGAAGAGACTGAATCCGCTCTAGATCTTCAAATGTCTACATCTCAAGAAGCATCTCAGATTCTGGAAGTCCATCATCAAGATGCTCATGGAGAATCAAATAAAGAAAGAGATCATCAACCTGGTAACTAGAAGCACAAATCCAGTCATCCCAAAGATCTTATTATTGGTGAACTTAATGAAGGAATCCGCACCAGATCAAAAAGGCATGAAGAATCTAGTGTTGTGGCTCTCATCTCTGAAATTGAACCAAAAAGCATAGAAGAAGCTTTATCTGATGAAAGCTGGATCGAAGCTATGCAAGAAGAGCTCAGACAGTTCAACATCAATGATGTCTGGGAATTGACATCTAAACCAAAAGGTAAATCCGTCATTGGAACCAAATGGGTATTCAGGAACAAGATGAACGAGAAAGGAAAAGTCGTACGAAACAAAGCAAGACTCGTGGCCAAAGGATATATGCAAGAAGAAGGAATAGACTATGACGAGACTTACGCACCAGTTGCAAGGTTAGAAGCTATTCGTCTATTACTTGCGTTTGCTTGTTACAAAAATTTCAGGTTATTCCAAATGGACGTCAAAAGTGCTTTCCTAAATGGATTTATCCATGAGGAAGTTTATGTGGAACAACCGCCTGGATTTGAAGACCCGAAGAAGCCAAACTCAGTCTTCAGACTGAAAAAGGCTCTGTATGGTCTAAAGCAAGCACCTCGAGCTTGGTACGACAGACTAAGTAAGTTTTTATTACAGAATGGTTTTGTCAAAGGTAAAGTAGATACTACTTTGTTTATCAAAAAGGAAAACAAAAACTTTTTACTTGTTCAAATATATGTTGATGACATTATTTTTGGATCCTCTAATGAAAGTCTTTGCAAGAAATTTTCTAAGTCTATGCAGGATGAATTTGAAATGAGTATGATGGGAGAGTTAACATTCTTTCTTGGACTACAAGTAAAACAAATGAAGGAAGGAACTTTCATCCATCAAGAAAAATATGCGAATGATCTTGTCAAAAGGTTTGGATTGGAAAAGTGCAAAAAGACCGACATACCAATGTCATGTTCTCAGAAGATAGACAAGGATGAAGAAGGGAAGAAAGTAGATCAAAAGCTGTACAGGAGCATGATCGGTTCACTTCTTTATCTTACTGCTTCTAGACCTGATATTTTGTTTAGTGTTTGTATCTGTGCTAGGTTTCAATCAGATCCTAGAGAATCACATCTCATTGCAGTGAAATGTATTATCAAATACGTTGCTTCATCTTCAAGCATCGGTCTTTGGTATCCAAAGAGGGGAGACTTTAATCTTCTAGGATACTCAGATGCAGATCTGGCCGGTTGCAGAGTCGATAGAAAGAGCACTTCTGGAACTTGTCAATTGCTTGGAAACAGGACAGTGTCTTGGTTTTCAAGGAAGCAAAGCACTGTAGCTCTCTCAACTACAGAAGCAGAGTATGTAGCTCTTGGAAGCTGCTGTTCGCAAATTCTATGGATAAAACAACAGCTACAAGACTTTGGCATTGAAGACTCATGCACAGAAATCAGATGTGACAATACCAGCGCTATCAATCTCACCAAAAATCCAATCCTTCATTCAAGAGCAAAGCATATTGAGATTCGTCATCACTTTATTAGAGATCATATTCAAAATGGAGAAATCTCGATTCAATTTATTGATTCAAAAAGTCAACTAGCGGACATATTCACAAAGCCTTTGGAGAAGAATCAGTTCGACTTTATCCGCTCGAGACTCAACATTTTGAAGCTTGAAGAAGTTAAAGTCTAGAGACTCACCAACTTTAAGACTCTGATCTCTGAGACTTTAAATCCTGAGACTCAATCATTCATGGCTAAAGACTGTAAGTTGTTATTTTATCTAAAAGGTACGAATTCTTGTTTATTTTATCTAAAAGGTACGTTCTATTATTCAGATATAATTCGTGTGAAAACTTGTCTTTTTTAAAGAAAGTTAATTTTAGCAGTTATTGATTTATGCCGTTTAAACTTCCCTTTTCAAATCCGAGGTATATATATACGGTTATTCTTCCCCCAATTTTCAAAACCCTAAAAAGCACTCTCCTCTCGATACTGTTTCTACTCTTTGTTCATTGTCGAGAAAGTGGTCATCTTTTCTTGGGAAAAGCAAGTGTAGGAATCCTCAAAGAGACAAAGAAAGATGTCGTCTTCAAGGAAATCATCAAGAATCGCAAACAGGGGACCACAAAGAATGGAGAAGGGACCGACTCACTTCGATCTCACAGAGGAAGAAGACTTTCCAAGTCAGCGACAAAGTCCGATTCGCTCTCCTCCACGTCATTCAGCATCTCCTACCCCTCAAAGTGCAAGTCAAAATCTGGAAGAAGAGATAATCGAAGAAGCTGACCCAGTAAGAGTCCAAAGACCTTCTGTTATCTATAAGCTTTATCGTGCATTGAAAAGCACCGGTGCTTCATTAAATTATATAGATGACTTTCTAAAGGACAAAAATTATGGAAATGAGTATCTTTTTCTGCGGAAAATGGAAGAGTTGGGAATTGCTCCTAAAGGAAGAGCAGAGCAGGTTCTTGCGAACATTCCAAGTGATCCTCGTATGCCAGGACAAAATCCGATTGATGGGAACGATGATGACAAAATGTTCCTTGAATTTAAACCCAGAATGGGTGTGGCAGCAAAGGTGAAAGGAAATCAGATGGATTTGTTTAAATCCAAGGATCAGGAAAAAGTGTATTCCAGGCTGTTGAAAAGAGGGATAATCAATCCTAGAAGTGTCGATTTTGACTTCCTGGATTCCATCAACTTGAACTTAAGAGAGAAGTTGAATTTGCTTCAACTTGAGACTTTCTGCTCTGACTCCACAGAAGGGTATGATCAACTGACTGCTTATTTCTATTCAAATCTTAGCTTTTTAGATGCGAATAGAATTTCATTCAGTGTTCGAGATCAAGTCTATGTGGTAGATGTGAGTATGTTGGTAGACATAATTGGAGTTGAACGGGGACGCTATCTCCCAATCAAAGTCTCACCTGCTCGAGCCACTCTGGATCTTGTCAAAGATAGGGATGTGGATAAGAAAATTATCTATTCCAGGATGAATGCCATCAACATTGTGCTTCACAAGATTGTAATCAATTGCCTCAGATCAAAGTCTACGTCAAAGACTTCTGTGTCTCTTTCTGAAGCAAAGTTGATGTATGCAATCAACTCAGGAAGGAAGTTTTCTCTCCCGCACACTATTCTTTTCCATATGTACAGAGCAGTGTCAAAAGACAAAGGACAATTGCCTTATCCTGGTCTGGTGACCAAGATCTTCAGACATCTGAATATTGAACTGCCACATACTTTTTGTGTTCGATCGTGTGATAAGATGGTGGTAGGGTTGAAAATGTTAATGAAGATGCGTCTGCAAGAACTCTTTAAGACAATGGAGAAATTCAAAGTGAAATCTCCAGTCCAGTCTGTCTCAAAAAGGAAAGGAAAGGAGGCCATTGGTGCTTCATTGAAAAAGAGGAAAAGAACTCCTATCCTGGAGGAAGAAGATGAGGATGAAGATGATGAAGATCCCACTATACCAGCACTGACAAGAAAAAGACGTTCTGTGCCTTATCCGACAGAACTTCAGCAGAGCAGAGAAGAAGAAGCACAGAGAGAGAAGGTGAAAGAAGTTGAGGAAGAAAGAGAAGAAGAAAAAGAACAGTCTGCTGATAAATCTGGAGAGAAGGGAAATCAAGAGCATGATCTTCATTCTTCCCCTTTCGATGTCTTAGAGACAGGGGGAGTTAGCGAGCAAGAGAGGTCTACACCTCATGCTGCTGAAGACCTAAGACAATCTCCAGAAGACCCAGAAGAAGTTCAGGTCTCTCAAGTGCCTGAAGAAGGTGATACATCGATTCCAAATCTGCCAGACCAACCAAAAGAACCATCGTCTGCATGCACTCCATCTGAGAAAGTTAATGCCAGTACACAGACGGATGATTATGCAGATTTTCGTAGTATCATGAATATTCTTCTGGAAATGCGTAACCAGATATATGTTCTGGACTGTGAAATCCAAGCTTTGAAGCATGCTGGACAAGCATCTTCAGTCTCTCTGGAAGATAAATTCAAAGACCTCGCTATGCAACTTCAAGCAAATGCCAAGAGAGAAGAGGTAGCTCATCTGCGAGAAGACCTGAAGAAGCTCGAAGGAGTAGTCCAGTCCATTGGGGATTTCCAGATCGTGCGCATTCCCAAGCAGACATGACAATTTTCTCACCCTTTTCAATGATGACAAAAAGGGGGAGAACAAATTTGAACTTTCATTTCATCAATCATTTTTTAACTTTGACCTTTGTGGTTATGTTTAGTTTTGAGTATGACTTGAGATTTTGAACTTGGGTGTGAATTTGACTGAATTGACTGTGGATTATGAACTTGACTGGTTGCATTTATTCAAGTGTTGTTATATGGTGTTTCTCATGAAAGACTAACCAATTTTCTGTGGATGCAGAGTCTGGTTGTTTTATTAATCTTTATGAGTTAGCCATATTGCTTGAGAAATGTTTTGCAGGTCAAAGTTGTTCAAATCTTCAAGAAAGTTTTGTCACCATCAAAAAGGGGGAGATTGTTGGAGAAATCTTTCCAGAATATTTTGAAGCTGATAAAACGTTTCTTTCAGTCTAAAGTCTACATGTTCGGAGACCGTCAGTTTAAAGTCTGAAGACTTTGTTCTCTAGAGACTCAAGACCCAAGACTTAAGTCTCAAGACTCAAGACTCAAGACTCAAGTCTCAAGACTCAAGACTCAAGACTCAAGTCTCAAGACTCAAGACTCAAGTCTCAAGACTCAAGACTCAAGTCTCAAGTCTTAAGACTCAGGACTCAAGACTTTATTCTCACTGACAGTCTTTCTAATCCAGTATTGAAGGAAATCCAAAGCCGAGGTTTATGGTTGAGGATTCGGTCCTATCCTCTGGAATAGATTCTTTGGTTGGATAATCATTTCGGATTCTTATCTAAGATCAATTGAAGATCCGATGGTCGACGAAATAATTTTGGATTATTCTATTCTTGGAAACCGAGATCCTGATTGTATGGGCGAACAGGATTGATGGGCTATCATCAGATTCCTTAAATAGCTCGGATGATCTTCTTGATTGATTCCGTCCAACGGGTAGATTGGAGGAATTCCTTTGGTAAGTGCCAACGGCTATGATGGCATGAAGGAGTATAAAAGGAAGACGTTCAAGTTGTTTTAAGTGTGTGATCGATAGAAAAATTCCAGAGTCTGAAGATCCTTGATTGTTTTGTTGAGACTGAGCGAAATTGTATACAGAGAGTGTTTATACTTGGTGACGCCTTGAGTGAGTGTGGTGGATCATCTACACCTAGAAATCAAGGAAGATCAACACTGTAACAACTCTTTGATCATAGTGGAATCCAGCCAATCGGCTGTCAGTGCAGAAGAGTGGACGTAGGCTTGAATCAAGCCGAACCACTATAATCCGAGTGTTCAATTCTCTCTTTCCCTTACTTAGTCTTGCGATTGAATTTTTAACTGTTGCAAATACTCTAATTGATATCGTGCAAGCTTCGAAAAACTGTTGTATACCTATTCACCCCCCTCTAGGTACTCGTACTAGCTATCTCACAAACTGAGTGGGGGAGAATATCATGGTTCGTGAATCCTCCTGTACTCGTGACACTTGTGAGTGGCACTTGGGGTTATCGAGTGAAGAGTGAGGAGGCAGAAGGGACAAACACAACTGGTTCGTGGGAGTGGCGTCAAGACGATTAGTGCTAGGAGTTCTAGGATAGAATAATTATATCACTTAGGAGCTCTAAAGGTAGGGTTGACCTCCCGTGCACAAACTGGTCGGGAGCTGATGCCGCTCTCTTGATGAGGCCATGGCAAACCGAAATTAGTTGTTGTGCCTAAAGAAAACTGATGTCTTACTCAATGGACTAAACGCCCGAACGAAGCTGGGCGTGGTTGGATCTCGTACGAAGAAGCATTCACCGTATTGTTCGTGGAACAGCTATAGAAGGAAGGCTAGCCTGGCGAATTCCGCTCGCTAGGCGTTGCACGGGTCATTCCAAGGCCAAGGAATCTCTCGGCCCGTGACACCTGCATGCACGTGGCACGCTCTCGTGTGAGGTTTACCCAGCAGTTTACTTTTCATGATCACTCTACCTAGTAGCCATACGCGTTACCACATGTCTATATATATATATAAAGACACACACACATTTGTCGTCGTCATCATGAGACAACTAGTTTTGGGGTGTTGAGAGGCAACTAGAATTATCCAACGAAAAATGGCACGAAACAAACGGGACTGGACCAAGACCAATTACGTTACCCTAAAAACTTCAAGAACATGATGAATTTACAAACCTTAACATCCATTACCAGTTTAAGTTGAAGAAACAGAGAAAGAGAAATGTTTGATTATTAAAGGAATTAATGTACTCGAAGCCTTAATATTTGTCACGAAAGTATAATTGAGTGTTAAAACTTTCAAAATATGCAATCAATTATTAAAATGTCAAATTGATACAATCAAATTGTTCCTTTAGCTCTATCCATGTTAATGGATGGAAACTAATGACCTGTCATTAGAAAATAGGCTGAGAAACTAACAAATAAATGAATAAATGAAGGGGCACGAAGAACGGTGGAAAGAAATCTCGCTTGCTCCCATCCCCAGTAACTTTTTTCTCCAATCTGATCATTTGTTGATTCTTCTTTAAAACTTTCCATGGTTTCTTTAAATTGAGTTCTTGAGACAGGAGTTTGAAATACTACATGGAAACTCTACTGGCCATGGCTGTCAGCTCGAAGGAGCTCCAACCACCATGGCCGAACGACCAAACTCAATGAAGCTCGAGCGACCGTAGCCCCGAGCTTGACGAAATTCCAGCCGTCACGGCAACACTCGATGAAGTTCAAGCGGTCAATGGAGTTCTCAATGGTGGCTAAGGTCGAACAACCTCAAATTGAAGGTCGTATGACCTCAGATATGAGGTTTCACGCTGAGTTTGTGCCCCAAACTCAAGCCCGGGTCTTTCCGTGCGTGGTGACGTGCTGCATGATTTTAATGGTGGCGAACCATAATAGTGGCGGTGGAAACCTGATCTGGTGACGGTGGTGGACGAGTTTGGAAAAGTTGGTCGAGTTCTCGAGGTGCTAGGCAGTGGTGGGGGATGAGTTTGGTGGTGGTTAAGTGTTAAGTTGGTTGTGGAGGCTGAATTTGATGGTGGTGGAGGTGGTGTCTGATTCCATGGTGGTTGTCTTCAAGGGCGAGGGTAGCTGGCAAGGCAGTAGGTGGTGGTGAGTCTAGCAGCAGGTGTTTGAGGCAACGGCTGCCGGCGACCATGGACAGCTTCAGTGACCAGCTGCACTACTGTTTGATCAACAAGCGTTGATACCGGCGGTCTGACTGATGAAAATCGTGTAAACGGAGCAGCTTAATGAGGTGAGCTTTTCCTTTTCATAAACAATTGCTGCCGTCAGAACAAACCTTATTTCAGAATCTAAGGCTGAGGGTTTGTGCGAACAATCCAAGTTTTTCTCAACGATCATCTTCTTGAACGAAAGGAGTATTACTATTATAAGATTCCGAGAGAGAAATTCCGATGGCTCGCATTTTCTATTGCTTTAAAAACAAAATAGCTTTTCTATCTTTTTATCCTTATCCTTCCTCATTTCTACTATTAAAATATTAATACCGTTTTTGATTTTTAATATTTCAAGTTTTTTTCCAATATGATGCTTGGTAAGCGCCACATCGGTGCCACATGTAATAAGAAAATAATAGGAAAATTGTAATACATTCACGGACCAAATTGGTATAGAAAAGATGGAGCAAAGCCAATTTATTATGGAATGGAAATTAGGTCAAAAGAAAAATTGTAATAATCCTATTAGGTCTGAATAAATTTGATATCTCGTGATTTAAAAAAGAAGAAGAAGAAGAAAACAAGAATTTGAGAATTTCCTTTTAAATTTGAAAAAATTGGAGTTGGAATATAACTAATGAATCTTTATAAGATCTATTGCTCAATTGCAAAAGATAATTTTGACATTCACGGTTAGATAGTTACCCCGAATATTTTTTCAGCTCCCACCCCTTGGTGTCATCAACTTCATTGAGAGCCTGGCGCCACAACTCTACATCCTCAGAGCTAAACTTCTTCTTTTGATTCTCCATCCTTTGCTCCAAATTCAATATGGCATCACGGTATAATGGGGATTTCAATTTCACATCAGCAGGTTTCACATCATAAAAGATGGGCAATATCACCTTCTCATTCCCCTCTTCTTTAGATTTAGAGGTGTTCTCCACCATCTTTGCAAGCTCGCGGAGGCACCAATGACTTGAAGCATAGTTTTGAGAGAAGATGGGTATGTAAAGCTTAGAGTGATCAATCGCTAGCAGAAGGTTGCCACTAATTCTTTCTCCTGGTCGAAGCTCTTCATCATCCATGAAAACTCAAATTCCAGCATCTACCAAGGCATGGTAGAGGCTATTGGTGATTCCCCGACGTGTATCGAGCCCTCTAAAACTCAGAAACACCTTATACTCACCTCCTAATAGGTTGTTGGTACTCATTCTTGTCTCTGAGTTTGCCATACGAGCTCACTTCACACTTGGCGGGTCAAATCACCTCTCTCTCTTTCTCTCTCTCTCAAATAGGCAGGATTGAGATACTTTTGCATCTAGCCCGTTGTACTGGGTATAAGTAATTTCACACGAACCAAGGAAACTGTTGACATACTTTTATGCACTTTATGGCTTGATTTTGAAAAGTAACAACATTTATTTACACGTAGAAGAATGGCAATTATTTTAAATATCCACCAATTCCTATTCCTGTGACTATTAACTCCTTTAAAGTTACTGACTATTAACTCCTTTAAAGTTACTGACTATTATTCGATATTACCTAACTTAGTTTGACTGATATACCAGCATTTGTCACAATAAATACCAATTAATTTTAGTCACTAAGCAACCTTTTATCTTGTTTGGTTTTGAAAAATATCAACATTTATTAATACTTTTAAGGTTTCTAACCACTTCAATAATAAACCATCGTTTAATCTTCCGGCTTATTAGAAAATATTTATTTGCTCATGGACAGGACATGCCATGGCGATGCAATCGTACCGGCTGTAGGCAATTTCGCACAAAGCCGAAGATGTTGTGCAGATCTCGATGCAAGTCGTGATTTCAATAGTGAAGTCACAACGAAGACCTTCTAAGACTTATTAGAGGACCATTGGATATAAAATTAATTTTAAAAAGACTCAAGATATGAGCCAACTACCAATCGATTTGGAAAAAATTTAAATTGATTTGGAACACATTTGGTAACTATTATATTGCCAGAAACAGTTTTTTGCTCAGAAATAATTTTTTATTTATTCTGTTCTTAGGAATAATTTTTGAATTTTTGAAAAAGTTTGGTAACTATTCAAAATTTATATTCTTGAGATAGAAATGCATTTGGTAGGATTCTTAAATTTTTTTTTTGTTTTTTTTTAATTTTGTATTACTTTTATCATTTTTTTTCTTTTTTTTTCTTTTTTCTTTTTCATTTTCTTCTCTTCTTCCTCCTTTTTTGTGGCCAGTCATTGGCCAAAGCAGTGGCCAGTGACCTGTTAGGCGAGGTCGTGCGAGCTCGCCTAGCCACCATGAGGCTTGGCCTCACCAAATTGGGTGGGGCCAAGCTTTGCCCAACTCGGCGAGCCTCGTTGAGCCACCACCAGGTAACGCCAACCTAGAGGTGACTTAGCAAGGTCGAGTCTCGCCCAACCACGATGAGGCATGGCGTCGCGGGGGGCTGGCGACACTCCAGCAAGGTTGCAAGCCATGACCAAGGCCCACAATTGGCCAAATGGAAGAAAAGGAAAGAGAAGAAAAGAGAAGTGAAAAAAAAAAATTAGACTTTATTTTAGGAATTATTCTTGGGAACAAAAAATAACTTTTTTTCTACTTTTTGATTCTGTTCCAAATCTATTCCCATGAACAAAAAATGAACAAAAACTATATAAATTTTTGTTCTATGGAATAAAAAATTTACCAAACGGATTTCTATTCTTTTTTTGTTCTCGGTGATAAAAAAAAAAATAGAATCAGTTGTTTCTGGGAGTGTCACCGAACATGCCCTTAGCTGACCAAAAATATTCTAAGAGTTTCGGTGTATTCAGATCTAATCTAGAGTCTATAAGATTGGTTCAGACATTAACAATAGTTGGTAATACATAATTTCCGACCTAGAGAGGAGTGGCCTTATTAAAAAGAAATTTGAAAAAATGCTTCCAAATAATGAACAGGAAATGTTTTGACCACGCCAAGGATCATTAGTAGACAAATCTTTTTAATAAGCGTTCTATGGACACTTATTGGCTATATCTAATGAAATAAAATTTACATTCTCAATGTGCTGATTGCGTATAAAATGCGGAAGGCAAAGCTTTCGAAATAACAAAATTTTCTTTATGTGAAAATTTTTAATTAATCGGTACCCTGGAGCACTAATTAAACATAATGCTTATTAAAAAATACTACACTTCACATATTTGAATTTGAATCCATTTGCCATAAAAGACGCGTGTGCGCAACTTCGCAGTAAGTGCAGCGTCCAATTTACAATCACGTTCAATTTATAATCAATAAATTTGATGGACTTAAAATGATAACGTGGAGGACATTATCATTACAAGACCAGATGGAATTTCTTCTTTTTTCGTGCCTCTCATGTAGCTAAGTCTCCATGGAAAATTCAGAGTCAATAAAGCTGATGGATTGAAAAATAATAAAGAGGACATTATCATTCGAGGTCACACGGAGTTTCTTCTTCTTCACGCCGATAGCATCTGTTCAGAATCCACTTTTGAACTTCTGAATACATAAATAAAAAAAATCCAATAACAAAATATTAGTAAAGAATCACCTCTCGTGATTCCACGTGGGACTATAGATAATTAGAAAAATCTCCTTCACTTTACAAAAATTGGATTTGCTTCATTCTCTGCAGAAAATGCTCCACCTAAGCTCTCCCTTAGCACATATTTATTATTCACCATGAATTATTTGTTTTGATATCTTCGCCTTAATGAATTGCCTTATATTATCATTAATTATATTTAACTACTCACATTTTCTCATAGAATATGCCTTCGTATTAAAAAGCAAAAAATTGCGCAAAACTTTTACAACCATTATTTCCTTATTGATAATTATTTAAGTCATGACGAAAATTTTTTAAGATTTAGTATAGGAACATTGAAATTCTATTAATTTTACAAAGACTCATGGTATAAGTCAACTACCAATTGATTCGGGAAATCAAAACCGGTTGAGCTGACCAATAGATTCAAAAAGTTTTGGAATATTCTAATATAATCTGGAGACTACAAGATCGGTTCAGACATCAACATCAATGGTAATTATAATCATCCCACTTTGAGAGAAGTGGCATTATGAGAAAATTTGTGAAAGATTTGCGTCCATATCATGGACAGGACATGCTATGGCAGCAATTAAAAAGTATTTTGTTAATAAGTGCCCTCACAACACTACTTAGCCACTCATAATAAAATAATATTTTTCATTTTCAATATACTGATGGTGCAAAATATGAGAAAAATAGTATTTTGAAAATGAAAAAATTTCTTTGCGTGTGGATGTTTAATTTAATTAATGCCTCTAGAACACTGGTTAACAAAATTCTAATAAAAAGACATTACATTATGTACGACTTCGACTCTATTTGCTGTCGAAAAAGCATATAGGCAACTTCCCAGCAGGTGGTGCTTCCATTAGTCAACAAAGTTGACGGATTTTATAATGATAAGGTGGACAAAGAAGTCCTAACCAAAAACGCGTATAGGCAATTTCTCAACAAGTGCCCCTAGTCAATAAAGGCAATGGGCCACCTTTCCAATATGGAAAGGGGAGGTGAGGGATTCAAATCCCCACCCTCTCAGAAAGGTTGGAGTGAGGATAAATTAATTTCAAGTGTGGGTTTCGACTACCACGCCCTGTAAAGAGGTAGGGCAAAAGTCTTAGAGTGAATAGAGTAGGATTGACCAAAAAATAAAAAATAAAGGTGATGACAATAAGTGGAGACCAAAAAAGACGGGGAGATATAGAGGTGTACCTTTGTTTTCTATTTTTTTCTTTTTCTGACCATAAGAGGTGTACCTCTTCGCACGCCAAATTTCTTTGGAGGCTCTTCTTCGTGCTTGTCAAATGACTCTGGCTATGTAAAAAGCTCTGTTCTGAATTTATATTTGAATTTTTGGATTAAAAAAATGATTCTGAAATAATTATATCATTTTCAATATTTTGTTGCTATATCTACGTTTCGACATATTTAACATCCCACTTTGATATTGTAAAATTCCAATATATTTGTATGAGTACATAATAATAAAATATGATTGAAGTATAGCGACCCTTTATTGAAGTATAGCGACCCACATGACAAACGGGACTCTAAGCTAGAAAATTTCCATCATATTGCATTTATAGAATTTGCAGCATTCAAAAAATGCATCACCTAAGTACTGCCTCAGAATATATTTATCAATTCACCATCGAGTATTTGTTTTGATCCCTTCAACTTAATAACTTGCCTTTTATTAGAATTGATTATATTTAACTACTCAATTTTTCTTATAAAATGTGTCTTTATATTAAAAAAAAATGATTATGCAAATTGTTGTAAATGAATCGGCGTCGCAGCGGAAGCGGATCGGAAATTTTGCAATTATGTCGGGAGTTATAGAAATCAATTGAAATAAAATGAGGAACAATAAAAGGACAGAACATCAGAAATTTACGTGGTTCGGTCCGAATGTCGGAACCTACGTCCACAGGGAGAGCCAACAAATCAATCCACTATAAATCGGAGAATTATAGGATTACAATCACATATGCACTTAAGTGTTTTCCAATCCTACTTTATACCCGATACCCATGATGTTTAATAAAACAACTCACTGGACTCAACTCAGCACAAAACCTCTCTTTGCTCTGTCGTCTCTCACACTCTCTCGAGCTTTTTCTTCTTGCTCTTTGCCGAGCGCTTTTCTTTCGCTCTACTTGCATCTTCGGACGTCTTCTCCTCATATAGAGAGAAGGGCAGAAAACAATACAAAACAAATGAAAATAAATGGCCTCATTAAATGCAGCGTAGGCGCCCACAAGACAAGCCGCAATCGGCACCGAACGCCCACCATATTTGAAGGCATGCATGCGGATCGTGCATGTGCATGGGCAAGCATTTAATGAGAGGGAAGAGAGTCAACAAACGTGCGCCTATGATCCTTGAAGATAACCGTGAGCTGAGGTGGGCGGCCGTCTTCGAATTTCTTGTTCATGGAGAGAAGCAAGCGTATGACCATCATGCACTGACACACACGTAGAATAGCTTCTGCCTTCTCTCTTTCTTTATTCTGCCATCCCTCTTTCTTTATCAATAAAAAAAACAAGAGAAACCCACAAAAGAGAAACCGTGAAAGAGGGAATTCGGCGCCTACAAGTGTTGACCAATTTTCTACGTGCATGGCCATATGCATGCATTTCTTCATGCACTTGCAGCAGGTGGTGGGTCCTTTATTTAATGTAGAAAATTGGTGATCCCTTCCTTTCCGGCAGAAGACAATTCTTCTCTGACTTTACTTGCATGCTTGAAGAATAAAACCCCATGCAGCTTTTGGCTTCTTCCTTCGCATACGCACGAAGAGATGGGATTAATGCCGGAACAAGAAAATTCAAAAACATCACAAAATCTCTCCTGAACTTTGTTTAGTCGGCCAAACTTATGCGTATTAAAGAACGGGCTCAAACTTGAGACACAATATAACACAAATCTTTTACCACACTTATTTCTTTATTATAACTATTAGGAGGTGAGCACGGTGTGGTTGGTACAATTTGGATGTCAAATCAAACCAAACTGCATAAATATGATTGAAGAAAAGTGAAACCAAACTAAATTATATTATAGTCCAGAACCAATCAAACCAAATTATTTTTTTGTGGATTAATTTGGTTTAATCATTCTTTCTTCTTTCATTCTTTCCTCTTCATCTTTTGCAAATTCATGAAAAAAAAACCACGACCTGCAGTTACAACCATTCATGAATTTACACACCACGAAAATCAATAGTATGCTCCATATATAGATGGCAAAAATAATTAACAAAATTAATAATTTATACAAAATGATTTTTCGGTTTGATTTGGTTTTGAAAAATTAAAACTAAAACAAAATGCAAAAAACATTACGGTTTCATTTGTGAATCGTTTTTTTTTTCCAAAAAGGTACTTTTAAATTGAACTGAACCGTAAAGAAACTGTTCAATTTGATTTGTTTTAACTTGAATCATTTTTTACTCACCCCTTACTTTTCATGTCGCACAACACATTGGTTCATGTACAATACCTATTTATAGTTGTAGCATATATACTGTACTCCTACGCTAGATATTTTCAATGCAATTTGTGCAACAAAAAAATTTGCCACTCGTGTCATTTTAAAAATCGTAAATTTGTAAGTTCCATATGTAGTATGTTTAGATCTAATGAAGTTGGTCTTATAGTGTTGGATAAGGAAGCTTAGCTCCGACACCAAACATTGACTTTCATGACGCTACTCGTATATCACTTGTTGCCTATTTTGGCGTGAATGTAGTGGCAGCAACCCAAGAGAATCGTACTATGCAAAGCTTATGAAGACACTATTACACTATGTTAACTCTCTCGCCTTTTAGAGTACCTATATTACTTTCATTATACAAAAACTAATTGGAACAAAATGCTCTTATAATACACTCTCTATTGACCTCTGTATCTCTCCCATGAAGCTAAGACTTTGAGAGCCTGCGAATGTTCCGCCACACCTACCCAAATCGACTTTTCAATTAGACAACAAATGTTCAACTCAAATGAAGTCTTAGCGTTTAAGCATGGTCTTGCATAAGATTAGACTGTCTTAACCACCCTTTTTAGTGTGCCTTTAACCTCTATACACTTCTTACTCTGTTCCTCAAGCCTGCGAGCCAGCCCTACTAATTCTTCAGGACTTGTTCTAAGTTTATCACTCGTAGAAAAATAATAACAATAATAATTGAACGTTTGTAAGACGGTGGGTTATGGTCATTGAAAGTGTGACATCCCAAATTTTCGATACTGTTTTCTACTGAATAAATCGAACATTTCATTGGCGCGCCTATAAGGCTATTCTCAGAGCTAATCACTCTCGAGATAACTAGATTATCTGAGGAAACTATTAAGGACTTTTAAGGAAATAGACTTGAGAATTCGATTAGGAATCGGCTTCTCGACTGTGCTTATCTTTAGAGGCAATTACGACACAGTTAAAAATCAATTTGAGATCGGAGATAGGTCTATCCGACTGAGATGTGTGGCCGATCGTGGGTGACTCCACTAAATTGGAAAATTCTAGTCGACCGGCACTAGTTTGATTTCTTTGTCGGTTTGGTATCCTGTGCCTGTAATTGAATCCTCGAGATTTTCATAACAATCGAGAGTCACTAATGTGTCGAGTAGGTTCATTGTGGCTCGAAAAAAATCGACCATGGGTCATTTGCACTAAAAATGTCTGAAAGTTACCCGGTAGTCTAGGTCACGCTAAAGACGGGCCAAATGGAAATTAACTGTGAATTCGAGTCTGATTTCAGAAATTGAAAGTCTTGTCATGTCACGATTTATTTTAGGAACGTCAACTCATCTTCCAAATATTTTTTAGAGATTTCGAGATTTTTACGGAAAATTGGTTCGGGTGTTGCAGAAAATTGGACAGGCCAAATTAAAGGAAATTTGGACTTTCAAGCCGAGCCTTCGAGTGTTGGGGACTCACAGAAAATTATCGGGATTTTTCTTCATCAAAATCGGACATCAATTTGGGAAATTGAGTGAAGAAAGTGAAATTAAATTGGTGAAATTCGAAATTAGGAATGGGGTTGAAAATTTGGACTTCAATTTGGATATTATTATGAGATTTAAATTGTGGAAAGAATTAGGGGGACAATGCATTTAATTAAGAAGATGAAGCTTGGACTCTTAGGGCATTTCAATCATTTCTTTGACCGTTTGGCTTCACCCACGACTTCCTCCGCACGTCTCATTCCTCCTTCATTTCTGTGCGAAGCCTCTCTCTCTCCATCTGCCTTTCGCTTCACCGAAAACCCACGCCCACGTAATTCTTCATGGTTGTCCCCGTCTCCCTCATTTCCTTCGTCTGCTGCCATCAACGTCCACCGAAGAGCACCCCAGCGCCTGCACCATCCTTGGTCGGCCACCCAATTCCCTACAAGTTGCTGCCGTGTCTTCTTTCACTCGGTCTCAATTCCACGAAGCCTTGCTGACCGAAGCATCGCCAGCAGCTCACGCCAGCACAAGGTCAATAGAAGCAGCGAGCTTCTCTCCGTCCACGCGGCAGTCCACCACCACCGAAGCCACGATCCCTCCACCGAATGTTCTTCAGCCCAGCAAGTTGTTTTCTTCAACGTTCGTGCAGCCCACATCCCACGAAGCAGCAGCCCACCAACCGAGCAAGCTGCATGCCACACGTCCACGCAAATCAAGCAGCGACTGAAGCTGCTTCTCGTCCCCACGCGTGAGTCAGCAAACCGGTGTCTCCTTCACCGAAGTTGACTGCATCTCGTCCGCAACGCCAGCCGCGTGAAGCATTTCCACTCGCCGAAGCTGCTGCCCGATTTCTTCATTCCAGCGTCCTGGGCCCATCTCCATTGAGTCAAGCTTCAGCCCATGTGATTTCCAGCCCACAGTTGGTTAGGATCAGCTCAGCCCATATGAGTTTCAGTCAGGCCCAGCAGCTCCTTTGGGCTTTCTTGGTTAGCCCGTGAATGCAGCAACCCATCTTCACGTGTCAGGCCCATTTGAAGCCCAAGAATTCAAGCCTAGTTTTGAAGCCCAAGAAGTTTCAGCAGCTCAGCCCACGAAGCTAGTCGGCCCAAGTTTGGCCCAAGCCCAGCTTTTTATGTGGGCCTGCAAGGCCTTTGGGCCCGGTATGTGTGCTCGTTGACGTCACTAAAAACCCGAGATTCGGCCGCCGTCATGTCGTCATCACCGTGACCTGGTCTCCACCTTTAATCAAGTGAGTTTTACTCACTTATGCTTTCTTAATTTGCTAATTATACTTAAGGGTTGATTAGATTTAATTAAGTGCAAATATGTGTTTAGATTATAGTAGATTAATGATTATTAATTAATTATGATGCATGTTAGGCTTTTGACTAGTGTAATTAGCTAGAGTATAGCTTATAGCATTTATTGAATGCATCTCGGGGTTTTTCCCGACCCTTATCGGGCTTCAGTTAGGCATTACCAGCCTAAATTGGATTTTTAGTATTTATTTATTAATTTTTGAAATTATTTAATTATTTATTTATTTTCCTGAATTTTATGCTGATTGTCGTGGCACAGTCCGTTTATTTAATTGAGCTTTATTTTGTGCTAAATTAAATTATTTGTGAAAGTAAGAATTATTCTTTAATTGGATAATCGTTGGTTATTAATTGAAAAATAACTGGGCATCGGTTGTTAATGTCAAAAATATTTGAGTGGACTATAGAAAATGTGGGAGCTATGGAAAGAAAAAATATTATATTTTGGCTAAAGCCAGCTGTGTACCCACACACAATAAATTTTTATTGGGTATTGTTAATACAAGGGAAATAGGCGAATTATTATTTTGATTGAGGATTCTAAGTGTGAAGCACACAGTCCTTGGCCGAGAGTAATTAATCGTGTAAAGGTTATTAGTCGCATTGAGAAGACTATTAAAAGATGAAATGATGTATGATGGGTGTGTGACAGTGTGGAATAGGGCATGGAAACCACCGGATTTGGAATCGGTTGTGCTTGCTGAGCTGTAATTTAGCATTATCATTAAAGTATGGTTATGTCCATTGGACTGTAGGTTACCACCTAATCTAAGTTGTGCACAATGAGCCATAATTCAGCATTACCACTGAATTTAGAATTAGTTGTGCCTGCTGAGCTGTAATTCAACATTAATCGCCGAAGAATTAGTAAGTCATGCCAGTTGAGCCATAATTCAGCATTACCGCCAAAGTTTAGTAGGCCATGCTCACTGAGCCGTAATTCAGCGTTGGAGTTGAGTATTTGAAATGACTGTATAGGCCGTGTTCGCTAAGCCATAATTCAGCAGTGAATTTGAGTAAATGAGATGAGTTGATCAAGAAAGGGGTTGAGATGACATGTAATCGACTAGATCAATTAATCGATTATTCGATCTTTCAATATGAGTGTGGATTTAATGTGATTCAATGATTGAATGATATGGTGTTATGAATTAATTAAGTGATGTGATATAAGGCATCCGTAAATAACGTTGATTTGTAAGGTGAAACCGAGGCCAAGGTAAATTCTCTGACTCGTGCGTGTATAGGCAGCCCGGTTAGCGTATTAGTTTACTAATCGAGTCTTAGGGGTAGAACTTGCTAAGACGTGATCTCAATGGTTATTATATAACCATTTCAGGACCCTGATGAGTAGTATGAGGAGGAGAACCCTAATGTCAAACCCAAGGAGAAGGAAGATTTTGAAGAAGAGGATGATCCTGAGGAGGATCCTGATTATGACCCGGATGGGGACTGAGATCCTATCTTGTTTGCAAACCCTAGGCTGAGAACTAATGTGTGATAGTTCAGCCTTTAGCGAATAGTGTTGTTTTATATACTATGTGGTTTGTCTTGTATAAAAGTGTGGTTATGATTTTCAGATGTGAAAAATATGGCCTTACTTTGCTATTCCAATGTTTTATTGTTTGAGGATTATTATATGCTTCCACATGTGTATTAAAACAAGAAGGGTCGGCGATGCGTTCTGAGACATCGCTATTAATCAACCAAGAGAGGGATGGGCACGCGATTGAGGATCGAGGCGTGACAGAAAGAATTCCATGTCTACTTAATCACCCACCTTATTTAACTTAGTTAACACATGCAACTAAAACTTATAACAAAAAACATATACAGCTAGCATAACACATTGTAGGGTATATCAGAACGATGCTTTTTTTTTATTAACTTTTTTAGCAATTAATCTTTGACTTTTTTATATTTAACAACAAAATTTATAAATCCATCCATGTGGACAAATAGGTCATTTGAAATCATCTTATGTTTTTTAAAATTAAATTTAAAATAGTTTTGTTTGTGCTTCGTTGTCATTATATAACTTTTACTTTCAATAAAAGGTTAATTGCTACATATTATTTTCATCTATGAACCAATTCAACTTTGAATCCTATAGTAATAATTATGACATCTTCGAGCTAGCTATTAAATGAACCAAGTGAACAATTCTAGAGAAACTTGAAAGAATCACCCATCAATTATTTTAAAAGTTTCCGCTAGCTAGATGTTAGATGAATAAGGCCGGATTTGCTTTACCTTTGAAATGCACATTCACTCACTTTACTCAATTCAAGAGCTAACAAGTTTTAAGTTCTTTGCTCAACCATGATTAATGAGGGCGCGTTTGTTTATGTTTTTGTTCAAAAAGTGTTCCAGGGAACAGAAATAGAAAAAATGAACAACTTTTGACTAGAAAAACGCGTTTGGTAAACTTGTTCCGGGAATAAAAAATAAATAAAAACATGTTTGGTAAATTTATATTCTTTTTTTGTTTCTTTTAATTTTTTAATATTTTTATTTTATTTTTCCTTTTTTCCTTTTTTCCTTTCTTTTTTCTTTTTTCTTTTTTCTTTTTTCTTTTTTCTTTTTTCTTTTTTCTTTTTGCCGGCAGCCTCGCCCAGCCATGACGAGGCTCGCCGGGCCCCGGCGAGGCCGAGCCTCGCCATGGTTGGAGCTCGTCCAGCCAAGCCTTGCCAGGGGCTGGCGACGCTCCAGCAAGGTCCCCGACCCTCAACGGCGTCACCGGCCCTCGACGGTCAGTCGCCGACCATGGCCAAGGCCAGCGACCGGCCAAAGAAAAAAGAAGAAGAAAAGAAAGGAGAGAGAAAAAATGTTCTTCAAAAGTGTTTCTAGAACAAAAAAATAACTTTTTTTTGTTTCTCATTTTCGTTCCAATTTTGTTCTAAGAACAAAATAACAGATTTTGAACAAAAACGTATTTATGTTCTTTTTTTGTTCCCGGGAACAAAAAAACAGAAAATCTGTTCATGAACAGATAAAAAGAACACAAACATGCACGCCCTTAGAGATGGCAACATGCCCCAAATCAAATGTACTTCTTATATTCCATCACCTAAAGCAATCGAACCTTGTATAGCTCACTAGTAGAGCGTCCTTGATCAAACGCTTTAAAGAAATAAGTGAACCACAAAGAAAATGATAAAAGGGTTAGCTAGGATTAATAAACAATGTGAAGTGGCCATATTATTCAAAGTAATTTACAAACATGCCCTCACTAATCATACGAGGAAGGTCACTTCTTCACTTTCCCTGCAAGCATAAACGCTTTGTAGACCACATTCCTCGCAAGCTTCGTGCCGCCCCAAGCCCTCTCAAACTCCCTAACAACCCCCTCACTCAACAATTCCACTCCCTGTTCTTTTGCCGTCGCCACCGCGGACCACGACCTCAAGATCCCCAGGATTCCCTTGAAAGAAACCTCCGTTGGTATGTCGAGTGCCACTGGGTTCCCCTCGGATCCCAAATCGACACTTTCGAAAGGGAACGGGAGTGTCTTGTATTGGTCGGACACGTACCTGATGTTAGAATTCCAGTACGGAAGCGTCGCGTCGAAAAAAATTTTAAGTATCGGATCAAAGGTAGGGCTAACTTGGATGGCTTGATAGCCCCAAACTGCAATCACACCCTCTAGCTTGCGGAGGACAGGATTCACGAGAGAGTAGAATTTGGGGAGTTCAAACCAACGGATGGCTTGAGCCACGGTGATTAGGTCGACAGAGTTCTCACCACCAACAATGGCTAACAATTCATCATCAGAGATGGATGGCGGAGTGTGCAAGTACCGAACGCGGGGATGTGGGATGGCATAATTTAGCTGCGACTCGCTCACGTCCATGGCAATCACTTGCTGATAATGCTTTGCAACCTACATTTGGTGAGGGAAATGAAGCAAAGGAAACAAATGGCTAAGGAACAAGACGAATAAATATGTTATCTTAGAACAGAACGGTATAATCGTCTGCGTATAGTAATTAATTGTTTACTATTGGCCGTGTAGCTAGCGGTTCATAAAAACAAAGGTGGAAATGAAAAGATTTCATCTAGCTTAACAATAAACAAAAAAGTTTTAGTTTAATTAAGAAGAGAACAGTCATGTACAGAAGCGTAAGCATATTCGAATTCGCGTGAGAAGAAAGGGAGACAGAGAAAACCCCAAGAGCAGCTTGACCATTGCCGGTGCCAACGTCCCAAGCCAAGGCTTGGCCGGGGGTGAGAGCGGCCAGTTTCTGGTAGCACTCCCTCGGATACGTGGGCCTCGCATCTGCGTATATCTCCGCTTGCTTATCGAACAGCCCCGCCATCACACACACCTCTCTCTCTCTCTCTCTCTCTCTCTCTCTCTCTCTCTCTCTCTCTCTCTATTCTTCAACCGGAATTCATACATATCATGCGAAACTTCTCGAATAGGAATCAAGTCAGCATATGAAGGCTATGACAATTACTTGGGAAATTTAGGGGGGCTGGAGTCGACTGGGCTTAGAGTTTCAGGGTATGTACCGTGGAGCAAGCAAAATCGAACTTGACATGTGAAATCCGAGGAGAAGCGTAACACATGATTCTGCAAATTGTAGGGATTTCAATATTTCCTTTTAGTAAGGGTCTGTGATTGAAGAATGTATAAAATTGGGTTCACTTATGAAATAGATTTCTTTTTTCCTACTTTTTACAGACTTTGTTCGAATGGTACCTCCCCTTGGTAAAGCTTGCCGGCTATAAGGTACGAGTTCTTTCGTTTTCTTATCTTCTTGGCCAGTAAGCTGTATGGTACTTGTTCAAATAATAATAGTTGTTCAAATAATAATAGTTGACTGCATGAAAACTAATTATTTGGGGAGGATACGAATTCTCTTATTCAATAATTAAATTCAAATTCCCTCATCAATTGAGATTAGTGGGTGAAAATGGATCATGACATGTCTTGACCTTAAAGATGGTACATTTGGTCAATTTATCTTGTTTAAATAGAGATGATCGATTTTTTTAAAAGAAAATAAGAATGAAGAGTATCGTAACATATTTACCGGAAAGCCCATGTTTTATTTGTAGCTCGGCACAATCCGGTGGGGTAGGCCAACCACTTTAAAGCAATTCCCCGCAAATCTCAAAAGTCATATTCCCACCCTTTTGATGGGATTGGAAGGCTAAATTTAGTCTAATGTACAAAAATTAATTTACAATATCATATGACCATAGTTCTCAAAAATTAAAAGATGGGTCGTTCATCCTGTTTCCAAGCTTTCTTATGATTTCACTTCAGAAATGTCTATTGACAAATATCTATCTGTACACATGAGTTTTAATAGCTTTTGGAAAAAACACATATAGCTACAGTAGCTAGACATGTGCCAACACGAGACATGTGTTCTATTTATATATGTTGATCTATTACATATTGAAGTTACTGGGCACACCTAAGTCATGTGAGCCATTAACTTTAATAGCCTTACAAGGGACCCATATTATAAAAGAGATCCCGTAAATAAGGTGAATGTAAAAGTTACTCAATTACATATCAACTATCAAGAAAACATTTTAAAGAAAATCCAATGACAAGTTCGACCTCAAAGTTTTCAATGAGAGAATTCCCTATAAACCTGTGCCTACATCTCTACTATTAATATAACAAATCCAACAGTTATTAAACCTCATCGAAGTAATCCATCAAAAATCTTGCCGAAATTTAGATAGATTATGATAATCCATGAAATATCCAACAGAGTCTTTAGCTTGGATTGAGCCCGACGCTACTAGTCAAAGCCTAGTTGAAATTAAAACTGTCAAGTATTGATCGACACACCCAGTCTTGCCCCGTGCCGCAAACTACCGTGCTATCCGAATACTTGAGGATCTTCGTTCCTGCTCAGCACACCAGCGCCGGCTGTGATCCTCGGCTACATCATCTCTGAAAACCTCTTCTATCGAGCTGACCGTCGATCGCTGCCGCCATCAATCGGCTCCAGGGGCATGCAAGACGTGCTCTGCTTTACTCTGCTGTGCGGCCGGGAGTTTCGTAGCGACGGATTCGCGCTTGGAATTTATTCGTTCACTTTGATTCGGACAGGCAGTGATAACCTAAGTCTCTAAACTTGAGTTGGTGACGGATTATAGCTTCGTCGTTGTCCATTGACATGGTAATTTCATTCACTTCTTTTCTGCTTCTGTTTTGGAGAGTTGTTGTGCCGACTTGTCTTCATGATGCTTATGTGAAAATTACTGAAAAAAACTGAGTTGTTGCTTGGTGATTCGTGATGTCATTGTTGTTCTAATGCTGATTTTAGAACGAGAAATAACTTCGACTTCATAACTAGACTCGATCTTTGCAGTCCCTACAATCTGTTTGATGAAATGCATCTGAAACATTCTTGTGAAATAGGCTTTGATATCAGTCAACCAGAGCGTATATTGATGTTAATGTTGTAGCCATTAGGCGAAATTTTTCTTTCAATATGATCATGGTTATGGAACATGAATCCCAGTTCCTTCGTTTCCGTGTTTTTCTGCGTTTTGTGATATACTCCGGTGGTTGTTGATGGTGCTCGCCGATGATAAATGACTGGAGGTGGATAATGCAAGTTCGGATGTCTGGCGATGCTTGTCATCAAGTCCCTAGCAACCATTAGTATCCCTTAGTTCTGCCATGTGTGTACACGCGTGAGATTGTGGCCGATGATCGACAGGGCCTCTAGTGACTACCAAAGGTTGCCGGCAGTAGGTAGTCGACAATGGCGGACCGGAGATGGATGGACATGACTAACGGCGGTGGATAAATGGTTCTCGGCTTAAAGATCGAAGGTGTTGACCATCGGTTGAACCTCGAATGTTCCGTAGTCAATGTTCATTTTTGAGGCGTTCCTTTTCAGTCTGCAATAAGAATAACAAGGAAATAAAAGGAGAAAAATGAGAAAATGGGTTTTACAATGGGAGATATATACTGAGTGCAAAAACTTTAGGGCTTAATTCATCTATAGAGGTTGTTGCTGTTAGAAGGAAAATTGGGCTTACTGCAATCAGTTTCCACAAAATGGGCTTCGATGAGTTTTCTATTCGAAGTGGGGTTGTTTTAAACGAGCTCACTAGTGTCCTTGGCCCAATCCTGTGAGTCCAGGTTTAGTCCAGGTTCTGATTGGGCCCAAGGGCCCAGCCTGAGTCCCTGCTTTTCAGAATATAAAAAATTAAAAGTAATACAATACTAAATAAAAAATTAAAAATTAGAGAATATTCGAAAAATAAAAAATTTGAAAATGGTATGAAACAAAGACCTTGATCAGGTTGCTTAAATTTTGGCACAAGACTTAGCTTAGTTTCATTTAATTAGTGTGTGAATAAATATAGTTTAGGGATTTTAGTGATTACTTTTGATTTTGTAATAGGATTAAATAGATTTATCTTTTAAACAAGGAATTAGACTCATTTTGAATTTACCTTGTGAGATTGCTGTCTAGGGGCGTAATAACAGGGCATTTATATTCTTTGCTTAACACTTTATTTAGCTTACTTCCTTATACTTAACTTTTATTGTATTGATTATGATTGTTTACTTACCCTTGATTGCACACTTATGCATGGATATTATTCAATGGCATAGGGTAATGATTCGATTATAAGTCACATGGATCTATTAGGTAAAAAATCAATTAAGTTAAAGTAACGAAAGGGCACTAATTAGGCAATTAGTATAATCATGTCCCGACCTTAGAAATCTAATTATGTAGAAAGTGAAATATTCTCCCTTACCTCCTAGTCAAGTGAGAACCCAAGTCATTTGGAGATGCCAACTTGACATGACCTCCAAACCCGCTTCCTGACACCACATCGGGAGGGCCATAATAGTTGAGAGAATTACAAAAAAAGTCCTAAACCTATTACAATTGTGTCAATTCAATCATAAACATTTTTTTTTTGCCAATTTAGTTCTAAACTTTTTACAATTGTATCGGTTTAGTCCATCTGGCCAAAATTGGCTGACTCGCGCTAACGTGGACACCAACCATCCGGCGAAAGTTGACATGGCATTTTTTAATTTTTTTTTCGAATTTTTAAATATTTTTTAAATTTTTTAAATATTTTTTTCTTTTTTTCTTTTTTCACCTTCTCCTTCCTCTGGTGGCGGCTAAAGGTGAGGTCCAGCAAGGCCAGCCTCACCGTCTCTGGGCGAGGGCCGAGCTCACTGGCATTAGTGAGGTCGGCCCTCGCCATGGCTAGGCAAGGCCGAGCCTCACCAAATCCAAGGTGGGTCGACCTCGCCAGTGGCCAACGAGGCTCCTTGCCCAGGGACGGCGAGGTTCAACCTCACCATGGTTGGGCGAGGCTAAGCCTCACTAGATTTGGTGACAGCGGACTCGCCGGCCATTGGCAAGGTCAACCCTCACCATGGCTAGCGAGGCTCCTCACCAGATCTGGCGACGGCGACCTCGCCGTCACTGGGCGAGGCTCGCCTTCACCAGTGGCCAATGGGGACAAGCCTTGCTACTGGCCGGTGAGGTCAGCCTCGCCGACCAGAGGAAGGAGAACGTGGAAAAAAAAAAAGAATTCAAAATTCAAAAATATTTAAAAATTTGAAAAAATATATATTAAAAAGTTGCTATGCTAGCTTTCGTTGGACGACCAGCGTCCACGTCAGTATCGACCGGTCAATTTTGGCCAAATGGATTAAAATGACACAATTATAAAAATTTTAGGACTAAATTAGCTAAAAAAAATTATAACTAAATTAACACAATTGCAACAGGTCTATGACTTTTTTTGTAACTCTCCCCACAATAGTTAAAAAGTGCCATCTTTGATTGGTCCTTTGAGAGTTTGACCCAAAAAAAAAGAAAAAATTGGTCCTTTGAGGCCATTGCATCAACTAGGAGAGCTTCGCATATGAGATTGAATACCTTAATTCCTTTCCCAATGAGATGTTCCTGCTTTTTTTAAAATACTTTCAATACGAATAACAATAGTAGTAGTGAAATGTTATGGACAAGAAGCCCTGATTAATCAGGCCTGCCTTCACGAATAAATTGGAGTCGGTCCATAATGTGATCAGCAATGAAAAAGCCTTGGGGCAAGAATTCTGGGAATCACCAGTTTGCCTGAAAGGCTAAGGACGAAGGATTTGGTCTGGGAGAAAAATATTCGTCTCGTTTTTTGTGGTTATTCAGTGTCATGGAGTGGTAAACCAATGAGTCTTGAACAGTGTCAAAAGAGACAGATTCAGGAAGCATGTTTCTATGGGGCAACTCTCAACATAATGAGATGCATACACTGAATCGGAACTGATAAACCAATAAAATCCAAGCAAATTCGTGTGCCATAAATAGAGCACTCGCACACCATTGTCAACTACTAGTCTCAGTCATCTCTCCACATGCTTCGAACGAAAAAAGAAGGAAGCACATCATTCTGTTCCATCTCTTACCTCCTCTTCGGCTTCTTCATCATCGATCTCGTCCTCTTTCTTGTCGTTGTCGTCAATTCGCATTTGGCTCTCGCTTTCCTCCTTCTCTTCATTGTTGTCCACAGAATGAACTTGTGGATGCCGCCGAGACGACTACAGAACTTCCTGCGCATTGTCATCCTAGTTGCCATCATTGTCCTTGCCATTGTATTCGCCCCCACCGTCGTATTCATTGTCGTTGTAGTCATCACCATCCTCTTGCTGAGGAGAGGAGGTTTAAAAAATCATTTTTAAGATGGATTAAACATCTCAAGAAGAAAAAGTGAAAGTCCCCAAATATCATATTACTTTACATTAATCTCTAGTTTGAACAATCAATCGCAAGCAACTAGCAAGAATCAACATAATCCTTTAATTACTTTACTTTTTTGACGTGACTTTTTTTTTTTTTTTATTCTCTCAATCAGTAGGTACTCAGAATTGAAGAAAGTAGGGCAAAGCAGGGGACGATGATGTGCAGAAAGCCCTTCTTTAAATTGTAAACCGACAGTTTCAATATCAATTTGCAGCAAGCTCACGAGCTAGAGCAATATCTCTTTCTAGATTTATTTTCAGCATTTCCAAAGATTAGCACGAATATTGAACAAAGAATAGATTTCAGCTAAGTTTTAGGTTGTTGTGGCCTCTTACCTCCTCTTTGACTTCTTCATCGTCCCTCTCTTCCTCTTCCTCATCCTCATCCTGTCCTCGTCGCTATCGCCTTCCTCATTGACATCATTGTTCTCATCGTCATCGCCCATGGAATAAACTGGCGGAGTCCCGTGAGATGACTGCAAAACCTCATGCAAATTGTTGTCCTCATCATCCTCGTCCTCATCATCGTTGCTATTGCTGTAACTGCCAGCATCACCTTCACCTTCCTCGTCGACATCATCGTTCTCATCATTATCGTCCTCAGACCAAACTGGCAAAGACCCGCGAGAAGAATGCACATTGTCGTTGTTGTCATCATCCCTGCCGTCGTCCTCATTGTCCTCATCATGGTCATTCCCCGTACCCTCCTGCTTGTCATTGTCATCACCATCATCTTGCTGAGGAGAGGGAGGTTTGAAAGTATCATTTATAAGTTGGATTAAACATCTTAAAGAAGGAAACAGATTCTCCAAATATCATATGACAATAATCCTTAGTTTGAACACCCAAACGCAAGCGCATAGTGAGAATCAACGTAAGAGGTTTTCCTCACCCTTAATCACCCTAAGAATGCTTTCTAAAGCATCCACCCAACATAAATCTATTAGAATCAAGAAGTATTCACAAATTCGTGTATCTTTATTCGCTCAAAATTGGAACGGAGCAACCGTTAGGCTTTGATTCACCTCTTCATGACTTTCCCGAGACTTGACATAAGTTAAGAAAATAAGGAAATCTGATCGGGCAATTTGGGAGAAGCAGAGGAGGTGTTGCATATAGAGATGCAAAGAGAGAGGAGAATTGGAATGTTGAGAATGACTCAGAGGAGTTACGTGATACAAGTTCGAAGCACCACAACATGTAGCCGGTAAGATTTGTAAATACCCCTCTTGTCACACTTTCAGGACATCATTTACGTTGTCACTGTGCATTGGGATAGAGATGGAGCATATATGTCGTATTTCACAAGCTAGTACTGTTGATTCTTAGAGGTGTATGCCATGTGTAGGTGTGGTACCAGATTTGATCTTTAACATGATGTTGGTAATTTATATGATCAGCTTGTTATACATGGAATGGGTCCACCAGTAATTGGGATGATAGGGAAAGCAGTTCATGTAGCGTGGTAATAATTTGGTAAGTAGACCCAGGTCAAGCAGACAATCTAGAGAGTGGTGGATCCGAAAGCTGTCATGTTGTTACTCTTGTGGTTTGTGACACGACTTGGAAGGTTTTGTTATGAGACACAGTAATTTCATCAATGACTGAGGCCAAAATTAGTGACAGTGAAAGAAGCGGAAGAGGTCCTGTGGCTGAAACTAAACGATATGACAATAACACGGCAACGGCGTGGCATGGGTGATGACATGGCATGTACAATGAATGATGTGGCATATGACATGACATGATGACATGGCAAAATGATGAAAATTAAGCGGCTCAAGCAAGGTGTTGGGAGAGCGCGGCAATGTAAAGCGACGAATCACCACCTTAACTTGGCTGCAAACCTGAGATTTGCCGAGAATGTCAGCTTGGATTCAAGTGAAGGGATGCAAATAGGCATCTACATGTGTATGGGCGTTCAGAGGGTCAATCCCCGACGCTTGCAGAGGCATCGGTGAACCAAGCCATACTATTGCCAAGAGCTTGGACCAGCTAGCATGGCTCAACCAAGCATCCAGTTAAGCTGAGGACATGCATAGGATGCGTTTTAACCATATTTCAATCTTTTGGTATTATTCATTGTATCTTCTTGAAATTGTTAAGGTTTGAGTTTTAGTTTGAGAAAAGCAGCATTAGAGGTTGAGCGAAACAGTAGATGAGGATTGGATGGAATCGGAGTTTGGAATGAGGAGCTTATTTTTTTTTTTATGTTAGAATCTCCTAATTTGTAGCGGTATCGTTACTGCTAGATCACTCTATGAACTAGGCTAGGTAAATTGGGGTGTGCTGAATCTATTTCTTAATTAATTTCCTGGTATTTCGTGACTTTGTTAGATTGCATGATTTTATTGCACCATATTGAGTTTATCAAGTGAAAAAGAAGTCATGAAGTTTCATCATCAATTTTTGGGGGTAAAAATAGGTTCCATGTCATTTGAGTAATTGTGATAAGCACAAAATGAACTAAAAGCACAAATGGGAAGGAGAGTACTTCATCGGTCAGATGGTGAGTGATGTAAGAACCTTGACCTCGCTTTTGAAGTTAACACGAGTATAGCAAATTAAATTCCTATTAAAATGGAAATTTTTGATGAGAAATTTTCCATGGTTGTACATTTTAGATTCATTTTATTGTCTCTCTTCACTAGAATAAAGCAGAAATAAAAAGTGAATAAAGCAGAAGAAACGGTTATGATCCACGAATAAAAAGAAGGTGTTACCTGTTCCAATAGAGGATCCCCTGTTTCGGAAAAATTTGTTTCGACAACAGAGTCTGACGCTTGGGTTAGTGCGTTCAAAATCATCTCTCTGTAACACTCCCAAGTGATGCATGAGCCAGTGTCGAGTAACCGCCCACAAACCCATATAGTTATCACGCACTCCTTTGGTATTTTTGAGCTTGATGCCTCAATAATCCTTTCCAATGATCTGCACCCATAGATGTCCAGCTTCTCCAAACGCTCTAACTTGTCAGCGCCCTCAACAACTTGCAGGTTCTCGCACCATGAAATTATTAATTTGTTCAAATTCTTCAAATTTGACAAACCGTCTAACCTTTTCAACGAAATGCACTTTATAACATGAAATTCTTCCAATGCTTCCAACGTTGAAACAAATTGAATCTCTTGTGGCCCTAGCCAATCCGACAGATTAAGTTTTCGAAGCATCTTTAGGGAGCTCGAGACAAGGGACACTCTCCTCCAACCATCAGTCAACTCGGGAGCTTGTAGCTCATTGCATCCCAGCTCCTCCTCCGACAGACAAACCAAACTCTCGAAAGATTCACAGCTCTCAATGTGTCAGCTCTCCATCGATTTGAAGACACCGTGAAATTGAACTTCAACTAGCTTGCTGCACCAATGCACACGAACATATCTGAGTTTATTCAAACTTGATGTAATGGATATTCTTGTAACGGGGTTGCAACGTTCGAAAGCCAACTGTTCCAAATTAGGAAGCCCATCGAGTTCTACTTGTTTCACTTGAGTGCGGTCGAGCCATAGACCTCTCAAGTTTGACGGAAGTTGTTTCAGCGTTTGCAAGTCTACTCCACTAAGCCGAAGTTCTGCCAGCAAAGAAAGGGAACCCCACTCTATAGATGTTGTGCATACATTTAAAAGGTTCAAATTCATCTTTCTCAGTTTGGATAGTCTCCCAATACTTGCCAAGTCGCAAGGTTGAATTATATTTGATTGATCACCCTGACGAGAGCCATCCGATAGGGGCAGTTCAACTAGATTAATAAGGTTTGAGACATCGGGAACACTTTGCAACGATCTAGAGCAAAGCCTTAGAGTGGTCAAACTTTTAGGGAGCTCCGGCAACTCTTGAATCTTATTGCAATTATATAGTTCTATCTCCATCAATGACTCCAATTTCAGAATTGAGTTAGGGAGTTCCCTCAAGCTCCAACAATTCCTAAGAGAGAGGTGCTGAAGATTCTTTAGTTCCCCAACTTGTTTAGGCAATTTTTCAAGTCCCTCACAATGCGCAAAATCTAAGTAAGTCAACCACCTCAGTTTCCCAATAGAGCAGCTAATTTTCATCAAATGAGAGCTACTCGATAAATCCTCGTCTTCTTCTGATAAGAATAGTATCCCATGTGTCGAACGACAAAACGAAATGAAGAGAACCTTCAACTTCGTTGCCTCCTGCAGAAGACCATGAAACATCGGCACAGAGAATTAGATGTTTGTACAAGACATTAATATGGATTTAGGCTCCCAAATTGTATCCTTTGTCATTTGATCCTCTCACTAAATGAGAAAATTAGACTATACATTCATTAAATTTAGTCCTTTATTGAATGAGAAAATTAGACTGAGGGGGATTCTAACTACCTTTTTTTTTTTTGGTCATAAGATTCTAACATACCGTGATTAGGCTTGTGACCGCATCTTCTGTCCACTCATAGCCCCAAGCATGGAACACAACCACGTTTTCTAGATGCAAATTGGTTGGCATAAATGGATAATCTTCGTCGACGGCTCTAACGCAATCGCCCAAACAAAACCATTTCAACTTGGAAAGACAGCCAGTGAAGTCGCCTTGCAAGATTGCGGTATCCAACCAAAGAAATTGTAGATTTGAGAATCGTTTAATTTCCTCCGCAGTGACAGTTATAGAATCGTCAAACCTGTGCGATCGAAAACAGAGTGCTTGAACGCTTCGCTTTTCCTGCCAATGACATTGAGGAGCAGGAGCAGGAATTTGTTAATATCCCACAATTTTATTTCATCGAGAGAAGAAAAAATAGAATAGAAGAGTAGCTCCCAATTCAAAAACGTGAATCCTCAATTGAGAACAAGGCAAGCAATTTTCTATTCAAATATGGTCATACTTTACCTTTGTCGAACGTAATTCGCGAATTATGTCAGTTTTATCCCACAACCTGGTATGCCCTTCCTTAGCAATTGCTCTTCCAAGATCTCTAAACTGATCATGCATCCAAAATTCATTGGCGTCCAAAACGTTTATCATGCACCTCTTAGTAAGTACATCAATAGCATGCTCTGAGCTAAACCCACAATCATCCCACATAAAGATTGGTTCAGTCTTCTCCACACGGATGAAAAAGCATGCAATATCGAGAAATATCTGTTTTTGATTTGTTTCTAAGGCATCATAGCTAATCATTAATTGTTCCAAGACATCCTTATTAAGGGTTTTCTTTAGCTTCTGCAGCATCTCTTCCCATATTTTTATCTTTTTCTGACCAAAAAGCAATGCACCTATTGCTTGAAGAGCTAAAGGTAGTCCACCTGCAGTAGACACAATGCCTTTTGAAAGAGTGTAGTAATTAGCTAGAGGAGAGTCGCTATTGAAGGCATGCCTACTAAAAAGTTGAAGTGCGTGTTCATCACTCAACCGCTCCAATTCATAATGCTCGAATCTATACTTAAGTCCCCTAATATTCAGAACCCCACTATCCCTAGTGGTAACGAGTATCCTAGTACCAGGATACAAAGAAGTCCTTCTGATTAGTTTTCGAATTTGGTTGCTGTCATCGACATCATCCAAAACAACTAGTACCTTCTTGTTGCAAATCACTTTGATCCCATCATCACTATTGTTAATGTCACGAGCCCCTCTAGAATATGAGATATCGGACAATAATTGTTTTTGTAGCTTGACTAAGCCCTTGGTTTTTGCCGTTTCCCTTATATCACCAAGAAAGCTACAGCTTTTCCCAAAGTGAGGACACGGTTGTAGATTTTTTGGGCAAGTGTGGTTTTACCCATGCCACCCATCCCATAAATTCCAATAAGCCGCACACCACCGGCGTCGATGTCTAATAAATTGTTTATTGCCGATATTCAATTCTCCATTCCAACTAAATCTTCGGTCAACAATAAATCAAAATGTTTGAGTTTAAATTAAGAAGAGAAGATTCATACGGAAGCGTAAGCACATTCGAGTTCGCACAAGAAGAGAGGAAGAGAGAAAAAAAACCCCAAGAGCAGCTTGACCATTGCCGATGCCAACGTCCCAAGCCAAGGCTTGGCAGGGGGAGAGAGCGGCCAGCTTCCGGTACCGTTCCCTTGGATATGTCGGCCTCGCATCCGTGTATATCTCCGCTTGCTTATCGAACAGCCTCCATCGCTCACACACAGGCTCTCTCTCTCTTCTTCAACTTGAACTCATATATTATATTATATTATATTATATTATATTATATATCATGTGAAACTTATCAGCTAGGAATCGAGTCAGCGTACGAAAGCCAAAATTTACAGGGACCGTACTCGATTGAACTTTCTATTTCAGGTTTTGTACAGCGGAGCAGGCAAAATTGAACTTGACACGGCGAGGAATCCACATCCACGAACTCTCTCTTCGCTGTGCCTAATTTTATAATTAGTCAACGGGGCTTTGGATATGTGAAATCGAAGGAGAAGTGGAACACGCGATTCTGCAAATTGTAGGGATTTTAATATTTCTGCTTAGTTAGGGTCTGTGATTGAAGAATATATAAAATTTGGTTCACTTATGAAATAGATTTCTTTTTCCTATTTTGTATGGACTTTGTTCGAATGGTACCTTCCCCTGTTTAAGCTTGCCGGCTATAAGGTACAAGTTATTTCGTTTTCTAATCTTCTTGGCCGGTAAACTGTATGGTACTTGTTCAAATAATAATAGTTGACCGCATGGAAACGAATTATTTGGGGAGGATATGAATGATCTTATTCAATTATTAAATTCAAGTTCCCTCATCAACCGAGATTATAGGGTGAAAATGATATTAACATGTCTTGACCTTAAAGATGGTACATTTGGTCAATTTATCTTGTTTAAATAGAGATAATTGATTTAAAAAAAATGGGAATGAAGAGGATTATAACATATTTTATGGAAAACCCCATGTTTTATTTGTAACTTGACACAATCCCGTGGGCTAGGTCAACTGCTTTAAAGCAATTCGTCGTAAATCTCAAAAGTCATTTTCCCACCCTTCTGATGGGACTGAAAGGCTAAATTTAGTTTGATGTACAAAAATCAAATTCTAATATCATATGATCACGGTTCTCGAAAATTAAGAAAAGCTTTCTTATGATTTCACTTAAAAAATGTATATTGACACATATTTATCTGTACACATAAGTTTTAATAGCTTCCGAAAAAAAACACATATAGCTATGGTAGCTAGACATGAGCCAACACGAGACAGGTGTCTACTTATATAGGTTGATCTATTGCATTTTGAAGTTATCAGGCGCACCCAAATCGTGTGAGCTATTGACTTTAGTAGCCTTATAAAGGACCCAAATTATAAGATCGGTCACATAAATGAAGTGAATGTAAAAGTTACTCAATTACATATCAACTATCAAGAAAACATTTTAAAGAAAATCCAATGACAAGTTCGATCTCAAAGTCTTCAATGAGAGATTTCCCTATAAACCCATGCCTACATCTCTACTATTAATATAACAAATCCAGCGGTTATTAAACCTCATCAAAGGAATCCATCAAAAACGTTGCCTAAATTTAGATAGACTATGATAATCCATGAAATATCCAACGGCGTCTCTAGCTGGCATTGAGCCCGACGCTACTAGTCAAAGCCTAGTTGAAATTTAAACTGCCAAGTATTAATCGACACACAGCGATGCCATTTTCCACCAGTCCTGCCCCATGCCACGAGCTACGCTGCTATCCGAATACTTGAGGATCTCCGTTCCTGCTCGGCACACCACCGCCGGCTGTGCTGGCTGTGATCCTCAGCGACATCATCTCTGGAGACCTCTTCTATCGAGCTGACTGTCGATCGCTGCCGCTATCAATCGGCTCCAGAGGCGTGCGGGACGTGCTCTGCTTTACTCTGCTATGCAGCCGGGAGTTTCTCAACGATGGATTCGCACTTGGAATCCATTAGTTCACTTTGATCCCGACAGGCAGTGATAACCTAAGTCTCTAAACTCAAGTTGGTGACGGATTATAGCTTCGTCGTCGTCCATTGACATGGTAATTTCATTCTCTTCTTTTCTGCTTCTATTTTGGAGAGTTGTTGTGCCAAGCTATGTTCATGATACTCATGGGAAAATCACCGAAAAAACTGAGTTGTTACTTGATGATTCGCGATGTCATTGTTGTTCTAATGCTGATTTTAGAACGCGAAACAGCTTCAATTTCATACTAGTCTCGATCTTTGCAATGCCTACAATCTGTTTGACGAAATGCATTTAAAACATTCTTGTGAAATAGGTTTTGATATCTGTCAACCAGAGCGTAAATTGATGTTTTATATATGTTGATGTTAATTTTGTAGCCATTAGGTGTAATTTTTCTTTCAATATGATCATGTTTACGGAACATGAATCCCAGTTCCTTTGTTTCCGTGTTTTTCTGCATTATGTGATATACTCCGGTGGTTGTTGATGGTGCTCGTGGATGAGAATTGACTGGAGGTGGATAATGCAACTCTAGATGTCTGGTGATGCTTGTCATCAAGTGCCTAGGAACATTAGTATCCCTTATTTCTACCTTGTGAGAACACGCATGAGATTGTGGCCGATGATCGATGGTGGCGCTCTAGTGACTGCCGAAGGTTGCTGGCGGTAGTCGACAATGGCGGACCAGTGATGGATGGACATGACTAACGGCGGTGGACAAATGGTTCTCGGCTTAAAGATCGAAAGTGTGACCATCGGTTAAACCTCGAATGTTTTGGAGTCAAATGTTTATTTTTATTTTTTTTGATCGGCAAACATCAGCACTTGATTTACTATTTCATATGAGGGAATATAACACCAAGAACATCAGTGCATAAAAGATCAAATAAAGCAGGAGGGGTTGGATATCCAGTTAGGGGGTAAAGTATTGTTTTGACAGGCCTTAGCTGTCCAATCCGCGAGGCGATTTGAGCTTCGGCTGCAGTGGGCCAGGGAGAGGCCCGGAAGACGGGTGAGTTTAGCTTCGGCCCGGATCACGATCGATTGCACTTCCCAACTGAGTTCAGTAGAAGACTTTAACGCGTGCACAAGAGAGAGACAGTCAGAGTGTACTTGTGGAGAGAGAAAGCTTCGGTTCTCGATGAAAGCTAGGGTTTTGTCCATGGCTATCGCCTCCGCCTAAGAAGCCGAAGCAAAGTCGACTGGCTTCGCGAAACCGTCCACCAAGAAGCCTCGGTGATCTCGACAGACGCAAGCGATGGCGGCTCTGTGTCGAGGAGGGTCTCTCACATCGGTGGATATTAAGTCCTCTGCTGGGTCGGGAGCAAAAGATGCATCTATATTGATTCGTAGCGTACCTGGAGGGGGTGGAAGCCAGGTTCCATATGAGTTTTCTATCTCCTTCTTGCTTTTAGATTTACCGTTTATGGCTCTGTAGCTCTCTGTTAACGCCTCTGCTCTAGCAATTGTTGATTGCGGCCTTGGGGTTTGATGATTGAAAATAAACTAATTCCGCTCTTTCCAAATGCTCCATAACACCACCGCTATGTGATCAAATTTGTCGTAGGTGACTGGATTTTGTTGGATGCTGCAGATCTAGTCTTCGAACCGGGTCAGGCCGAATCTAGAGATCTGTAAATGCAAGGGAGCCGAGTTCCAGACCTTCGCAGTCCATGGGCAGAGGAGGAGCGTATGTTCGAGGGTTTCTGCTTCCTGCTTACAGAGGGGGCATAGAGGGGAAGGTACTATCTTTCGGTGGTGTAAATTCTCCATTGTAGCTAGGGCGTTATTGCATGCGTTCTAGAGGAAAAGTTTAATTTTGGGCGGGGTTGTGGACTGCCAAATATATTTCCAGAGGTTAGGGTTAACTTGGTAAGACGAGGTTGCTTGTATTTCCTGTGATCTGATTGAGACTTCCCTGAATATAAAATAGCCACTCTTTACTGAATAGTCACCTGATTTTGTATGCATCCATACCAGTTTATCTTCTTCATCAGGTAAGCCAATGGATGTGGCTAAAATTCCTTAACCCTTCTTTCATCAAACATAGAATGTAGGAGAATTTCATTCCATGTTCCTGTACCTTGGTTTATGAGATCTGCAACTTTGGCTGGCTCTTGATTTGTTGCTGGTCCTCCTATGGGGCCACTTTGTAGCCATCGATCTGTTCTAATTGCTGTGTTCTTTCCATTGCCAATCTTGTACATGACCTGAGGAGCTATGGAGTCCCTGGCCTTAATGATACTCTGCCAACCCCACGAGGGACGAGAACCTCTGCCAGCATTCCAGATGTCACAGTGTGAGTAGTATAGCCCTTTCAGAACTTTTGTTAACAGAGAGTATGGATTTTGAATGATACGCCACATCTGCTTAGCGAGCATTGTTGTGTTGAAGATTTGTAGATCTTTGAAACCCAAACCCCCTTCACTCTTCCTGGTTTTCAACAAATCCCACTTCTTCCAATGAATTCCAGCCTTTTTCTCATTACTTTTCCACCAAAAGGATGCTACCTTCCTCTCAATTGCTTTGCAAATCGATATAGGTATTTTGAATATTGACATAGCATATTGAGGGATGGCTTGTATTACTGCTTTCAGGAGAATTTCCTTTCTTGCTTTGATAACAATTTTTCCTTCCAGCTATCCAGTTTGGAATTGACCCGAGCTAAGATCCATACGAACATGTCTTTCTTGGAAAGCCCCCAGTCTGAAGGTATGCCTAAATATTTCCCTATCTTTGTGATTTCTGGAACTCTGAGAGCTGTTGCCATGTTTCTCTTTAGAGCTATAGGACATCCTTTACTAAAATAAATGCCTGATTTGTTGAGATTGATTGCCTGACCTGAAGCAAAGCAGTATTGATTTAAGATATCAGCCAAGTTTTGACATTCTACAAGTGTGCCATGCAGGAAGAAGATCGAATCATCTGCAAAAAGTAGATGGGACAGAGTAGGGCAGTGGTTGTTCAATTTGATTCATGTAAGTGAACCCTCCTGAACAGCTTTCTTCATTAGGATAGATAGCACATTGGCCATAATGATAAAGAGATAAGGTGAGAGTGGGTCACCTTGGCGTAAGCCACGGGTGGGTTTAAAGAAAGGTAAGGGCTCCCCATTAAAATTTATGCTGAATGTTATTGTGGTCACACACTGCATGATCCACTGTACCCATAGGTCACAAAATCTCAATTTTGTTAGACAGGCTTTAAGAAAATCCCATTTAATGCGGTCATACGCCTTCTGCATGTCCAATTTTAAAACAGCTTGAAACTTCTTTTTCCTGTTGCTGGTTCGTAATCTGTGTAGCACCTCCTGAACTATCAATATATTATCCTGAATTTGCCTGCCTCCCACAAAAGCACTTTGTTCCTCTGCGATGATGTGTGGTAAAATTGGTTTGAGCCTGTTTGTCAGTACTTTGGAGGTTATTTTGTAAAGAAAATTACAGAGGCTGATGGGGCGATATTGCTCCAGTTTTTCAGGGTGTGGGATTTTGGGTATTAATGTGATGAGTGTTCGGTTGAGTGCAGGATCTAGATGGCCAGAGGTGAAGAAGAGCTGCATTGCTTGATGGATATCCTTGGAGATTTCTGACCAGTGCTCTCTATAGAAGATGCCATGAAACCCATCAGGACCAGGTGCCTTGAAAGCTCCTAGCTGCTGCATAGCTCTAGTAATTTGCTCCCTTGTAATTGGAGCAATCAAGGTATGATTCATTTGGTCATCCACTAAGGTAGGGATGAGTTGTAAGATGGGTTGCCATTTGCGGGAGCTCACTTATGTGTATAAATTTTTGTAATAGTGTTATGTCATTCCTTTTAGCTGTTGTTCCCCTCGTACCCAAGCATCACTTTCATTTTTCAACATTGAAATCTGGTTTCGACATCTTCTCTGAATTGTCGTCACGTGAAAAAATCGAGTGTTTTTATCACCCCACTTTATCCAGCTTATCATCGACTGCATGCCCCAATACATCTCCTCTTGCCGCCATAGTTGATCAATTTCTTGAGTTAACTTTTTCACTTGAGTTGCTTCTTCATTGATTTGTGTGTTATTCATCAGGTTCTGGAGTTCACCTTTCAGCCAGGTGATCCTCTTCTTAGCATGGCCAAATTTGCTTTTGCTCCACTGTATCAACTGCTGCTGTACTTATTGCAATTTCTCCATTACATTAAGATCATGTAAAGCAGGTTCATTCCAGGTATCTCTGACTATGGTTTTACATTCTGCATCGTCAGTCCAGTATGCTTCATACTTAAACTGCTGTCATTTTCTACGCTTTGGTTGAGCCAGGGATATCAGGAGACGAGTATGATTCGAGACTATCGCCGGGAGTGCAATACATTCAGCTTCTGGGTAAGTAATTCTCCACTGAAGCGAACAGAAGGCTCTGTCTAGTCTGTTTGTCACTAGATTCTCTCCCTCACGTTTATTTGACCAGGTGAAAGAACACCCCTTACATTCTAGGTCCATCAAGGAACACTGATTGACAAAGTCTCTGAAAGCTGTTAACCTGTAAGTTTCTACTCTGTATTTACCCACTTTCTCCCAGTGATATAGGATGTTGTTAAAATCACCCAAGCAAAGCCAGGGTACTCGATAGTGCACACTAACTGAATAAATCTGCTCCCATAGCCGTATTCTCTCTCTGAAAACATTTGGAGCATGGAGAAAATAATATTCATTCTCTGATTGCTGTCTTTCAGGTGACATTGGGTGAAGATTGCTGCAGCTGAGGAGGAGTTGATGGATAAATGCAGTCGATCATCCCAGAATAAAGCTAAGCCCCCTGCTGTACCTTCTGGATTGACTATGTAACCGTTCTGAAACTTTAATCTCCTTTTTAATTTGAGCACTTTCTGTTCTAGGTTTTTTGTTTCCATAATGAAAACAAGGTTGGGCCTTTCTTGAGTCACAGTGACTCGCAAAGCCTGGATTGTCAGGGGATTGCCCAGCCCCTGACAATTCCAGCTTAAAAGTTTCATGGGTAATTTGGTGGCTTATTAGGGCTAGCCACCAAAGCCCATTAATCTGACTTTTCTGCCACCCTAATAGGTGTTTCCACTAGCTGAGTACTTTCCTATGAGTGTTGAGATGATGTTTGTGCTCCATATGGACAGAATCTTTTGACTTTTTTTGAATTAGTCGACTTCACACATTTCCCCTTTGGCTTTGCAGGAGGGGTCACATCCAGCCCTACTTCAGCTTCCTTCATCTGTTCCTCGTGTAGTATCAATATTAATTCCTCATCAATGCAGCAGTTACCCCTCTTCTGGGGGCTTTTCTCTTCAACCAGGATAAGTTCCCAAGATGAGGAGGGTTGGTAAGTTTCCTTGCCCCCTGGCTGGGTATTGCAAACCTGTGTATGCTGAGATAATGATAAACTGTTCCGTTCTGTTGCAGGTGCAGGAGATAGGGGGTTTCAGGCACTACATCCACTTCTTTAGAAGGGAGCTCCTGCTTCCCATAAAATATTTTGCCGTAGGGGCTTAGTTCCCTCACCTCAGCTCACAGCCAGTCGCCACATCGGGCTGGTAAGTTCTGTTCCAACCCTGATTCCTTGTAGGGTATTTTAGCACACTCCATTGCATAATGGCCAATTCTGCCATAGGAATAACAATAGTAGGGCAGTCGTTCATATTTAAATTCAACCCAGAGCCTTTTGCTATCTAGATTCACTACCACACCTGTCTTCAAAGGGTTTGCTAATGGCAGTGTCACTCTGGCTTTACCTACCCTATAAGTGCTATTTCCCTTTTCCTCCAGTTTCACTTCGACAACTACTCCAAGTTTGGAAGCAATTTCCTCGATTACATCATAGGTAACTCTCCCATAAGGTAAGCCAATAAACTTTACCCAGAAATCACAATGATTAAAATCATAACAGAACTCAAGTGTGTCAGGTTCGCACTGCCTAAGTACAAGAAGATGGCTGGAGAAGGACCAAGGCCCAGATTGGAGCACTCTCTATTTCTCGGCTTCCGACTGGAAGGAGAAGGAGAAAAAACCAGGTTCCAGCGTCGCACAGGTAAAGTTCTCCGTCCTCCAAGCTTTTCTCATAAGGCTTATAAAAGCATTGAAGTTCAAAGCAGGGTTTGTGTAAAATTGGCCAAATAGGGTTTTGCGACACTCAAGTAATTTTTCAGGAGAGATTGCACTTGGGATATCGACGATGTCGACTGCATTCCAGAGGTTGCCCATACTTTTGCAGAGAGCCGCAAGTCTCCTGTCTTCGTTGCTCTGATCAGCCATATTTTGTTTGTAGGGGAATGGGAACTTGGACGATTCGTGGATTTAAGGGTTGAAGGGAGCTAAGATGAGTGAAGATCGAGGGGTACCTTGAGGGGAAGGAAATCGGTGAAAGAAAAGCGAAGGGGCAGAAATTAGGGTTTCCGAGCACTCAAATGGAGATTTTCAAGTTTTGACATCGCGACGAAGGAAAAGCAACAAGGAGAAGAGACGAAGAAACGAAGCAAGCAGAAAGCTCCAAGATCGGAGAGGAGAACAGCAACAGGACCTACCCAGCTGGTAGAGGGGGACTACACAAGCGGTAGAGGGGAGACTCCATGAAAGGGAGAGATAGTTGAGTTGCTACTACAAGAGCAGCGTGGTCTTGAAGTGTCAAATGTTCATTTTTGAGGTGTTCTTTTTTAGTCTGCAACGAGAATAACAAAGGGAAGTAAGGAGAAAAATGAGGAAATGGGTTTTCCAATGGGATATACTCGTTGCTGTTAGAATGGAAAATGGGCTTACTTAATCAGTTTCAACAAAATGGGCTTTGATAGGTTTTCTATTCGAAGTGGGTTTGTTTTGAATAAGCCCACTAGTATCCGTGGCCCAAGCATGTGTGTCCAGGTTTAGTCCATGATCGGATTGGGCCCGAGGGCCCAGCCTAAGTCCCTACTTTTCAGAATATCAAAATTTAAGAGTAATAAAATACTAAATAAAAAAATTAGAGAATATTCGAAAAATAAAAAATTTGAAAAAGGTACGAAACAAAGACCTTGATCAGGTTGCTTAAGTTGTAGCACAAGACTTAGCTTAGTTTCATTTAATTAGTGTGTATATAATTCAGGAATTTTAATGATTACTTTTGATCTAGTAATAGGTTTAAATAGATTTATCTTTTAGACAAGGAATTAGACTCATTTTGAATTTATCTCATGGGATTGCTATCTAGGGGCTTAATAACGAGGGCATGTGTATTCTTTGCTCAACGCTTTATCGGGCTTACTTCCTTATATTTTACTTTTACCGTAAAATATGATTGTTTGCTTACCCTTGATTGCATGATTATACATGGACATCATTCAATGGTATAGGGCAATGATATATTATAAATATAGTATATTAGGTAAACGAATCAATTAAGTTAGTGTACCGAAATGGCACTAATTAGGCAATTAGTATAATTATGTCTCATGTCCCAATCTTAGATATTTAATTGTGTAGGAAGTGAAATATTCTCCCTTGTCTCACTTGACTCCTAGTCTACCCTAGCAAGTTAGTGGCGGCTCATTGGATTAATCGAATTTAAAATGTAAACACCAATGTTATGCGAAGTAGGGGTTTCTGAGAACCTAAGTCATTTGGGGATACTAACTCAACATGACCTCTAAATCCGCTCCCCAACACCACATCAGGAGGGTCACAATTGGTAAAAAAATGCCTACTTTAATTGGTCCTTTGTGAGGCCATCACATCAACCTCAAGAGTTTTGTATATGAGAACGAAGACATGAATTCCGTTCCTAATGAGATGTTCCTGCTTTTGTTTAAATACTTCGAAGACGAGCAAGGATGGTGGAAATGAAATTACATTTCCTGAAATCCCTAATTAATCGGGCCTGCCTCCACAAACAATTCTGGGAAGAATTCTGGGAATCACCCGTTTACCTGAAAGGCCTAGGTCATAGGATTTGGTTTGGGAAAAGAACATTCGTCTTGTTTTTATGACTATTCAAGGTTGAGTGATAGACCAATGAGTCTTGAACAATATCAGCTGAGACATATTCATGAAGCATGTTCCTACGGGTGAGATGCATACACTGAATCAGAAGAGATTAACCAATAAAATCCGAACGAATTCACGTGCCATAAATAGGGCACTTACACACCATTGTCATTTTATGGAGAGAAAAGAAAGAGTGAATAACATCTAAACAATCAAAAAGGAAAAGAACAAAAGCTATTGAGAAATGAAAGAGACGAGAAACTGAGGTGGTTTCGCGGATCAACTCTCGAGACCGAACGGATATGGGCACTAATACACTTTCAACTACAAGTCATAGTCTTCACGCCCCATGTTTCGATAAGAAAAAAGAAGCCAAGCACATCATTCTATTCCATCTCTTACCTCCTTTTCCGCTTCTTCATCATCGATCTCGTCCTCTTTCTCGTCGTTGCCATCGATTTGGCTTCGCCTCTAGCCTTCTTCCTCCTCTTCATCGTTGTCCACATAATGAACTTGTGGATGCCCGCAAGATGACCGCAAAACCTCCTGCGCATTGTCGTCCTAGTCGACGTCATCGTCCTCGCCGTTGTAGTCACCTCTGTCGTCACATTCATTGTCATTGTAGTCATCACCGTCATCTTGCTGAGAAGAGAGAGGTTTGAAAATATCATATTTACGGTGGATTAAACATCTTAAGAAGAAAAGGTCAAAATCCCCAAATATCATATGACATTAATCCCTAGTTTGAACACCCAAACGCAAACAACCAGCAAGAATCAACATAATCCCTTAGTTGCGTCCAAATTGACAACTAAAATATTTTTTATGTGGCTTTTTTTTTCTTTATTTTCTCTCAATCAATAGGTATTTAAATTTAAAGAAAGCAGGGCAAAGTAGAGGACAATGATGTGTAGAAAGCCCTTCTTTAGATTGTAAACCAACAGTTTCAACATCAGTTTCTTCAATCACAGTTTTTATTTGCAGCAAGCTCGCAATCTAGAGCAATACCTCTTGCTAGATTTATTTTCAGCATTTCAGAAAATTAACACGAGTTCTGAATAGAGAATAGATTTCAGCTGAGTTTTAGGCTGTCGTGGCCTCTTACCTCCTCTTAATCTTCTTCATCATCCCTCTTCTTCCTCTTCCTCTTTCTCGTCCTTATCCTAGCCTCGTCGACATCGCTGCCACCGTCACTGCCGCTGTCCCCATCATCGTCGCTATCCTTGTTGACATCATTGTTCTCATCGCTATCGCTCACAGAATAAACTGATGGAGTCCCATGAGATGACTGCAAAACCTCATATGAATTATTGTCCTCATCATCCTTGCCGTCATCGTCATCATCATCGTCCTGGTCCTCAGAACAAACCGGCGAAGACCCATGAGACAAATGCACATTGCCGATCTCATCATCATCACCGTCATCATTCTCATGGTCCTCATGCACATTGTCGTTAGTCATCATCATCCTCGCCATCGTCTTCCTCATCATCGTCTTCATCCTCATCCTCGTCATCGTCATCCTCCCTACCATCATCCTTGTTGTCATCATCATCCTCGTCACCATCATCTTGCTGAGAAGAGGGATGTTTGAAAATATCATATTTAAGGTGGATTAAACATCTCAAAAAAGAAAACAAATTCCCCAAATATCAAATGACAAAAATCCTTAGTTTGAACACCCAAACGCAAGCACCTAACGAGAATCAACGTAAAGGGTTTTCCTCACCCTTAATCAACCTAAGAATGCTTTCCAAAGCATCAATCGAACATAAATCTATTAGAATCAAGCAGCATTCACAAATTCGCATATCTTCATTTCCTCAATATTGGAACGGAGCAACTGTTAGGCTTTGATTTACTTCTCCACAACTCTCGCAAGACTTGACATATAAGTTAAGAAAATAAGGATGCGAAGAGATAGGAAAATTGAAATGTTGAGAATGACTCGGCGGAGTTACGTGAGAGAATTTCGAAGCACCACAACATGTAACTGTGCATCACACGTTTAAGACATCATTTACATTGTCACGGTGCATTAGGATGGAGGTGGAGCATATATATCGTATTTCACAAGCTAGTACTGTTGATTGTTAGAGCTATATGCCATATGTACGTGTACTACTAGATTTAATCTTTCACATGCTGTTGGTAATTTATATGGTCAATTTGTGTACACATGGAAGGGGTCCTTCGGTATTCGTTAGGATAGTAGGGAAAGCAGTTCACGTAGCCTGATAGTAATTTGGTAAGTAGACCCAAGTCAAGTAGGCAACCTAGAGAGTGATGGATCTGTAAGCTGTCATGTTGTTGCTCTTGTAGTCGTGATACGAGTTGGAAGGTTTTGTTACGAGACACGGTAATTTCATCAATGACTGAAGCCAAAAATAGGGATGGCGAAAGAAGGGGAGAGGTAGTGTGGCCGAAACTAAATGACATGGCGATGGCATCGCATAGGTGATGACATGGCATGTACGATGAGCATATAACATGACATAATGACGTGGCAAGATGATGCAACTTAAGCTGTCCAGAGAAGGCGTTGGAAGAGTTTAGCAATGTAAAGTGAAAAATCACGACCGTGACTAGGCTGCAAACTTGAGCCAATGTCGAGGTTTGTCGAAAATGTCAGCTTGGATTCAAGTGAAGGGATGCAAATAGGCATCTACATGTGTATAGGCGTTCAAAGGGTCCATCCCCAACGCTTGCAGAGGCACTGGTGAGTCAAGCCACACTGGGTCAAGCCTAATTGCCAGGAGCCTGAACCAGCTAGCAAGGCTCAACCAAGCACGCAATGGAGCTGAGGACATGCATAGGATGCGTTTTACCCCTATTTTCAAATCTTTTTGGTAATATTACATCTTGTATCTTCTTGAAATTGGTATTATTACTTATTGTATTTTTAGTTTGAGAAAAGCAGCATTGGAGGTTGAGCGAAACACTGGATCATGATTGGGTGGAATCAGAGCTTGGAATCGACAGATTATTTTTTATGTTAGAATCTCCTAGTTTGTAGCGATATCATTGCTACTGTTCCTATGGATTTAGATCACTCTTTGAACTGGGCTATGTAAATTGGGGTGTATTTAATATATTTCTTAATTAATTTTCTGATATCTCATGATTTTGTTAGATTGCATGATCCTATTGCATCATATTGATTTTATCAGGTGGAAAAGAAGTCATGAAGTTTCATCATCAATTTTTCAGCTTAAAAATAGGTTCCATGTCATTTGAGTAATTGTGATGAGCACGGAATGAACTAAAAGCACAAATAGGAAGGAGAGTATTTTATCGGTCAGACAGTGAATGATGTAAGAACCCTAACCTCGCTTTCAAAGTTGACATGAGTATAGCAAATAAAATTCCTAGTAAAATGGAAATTTTTAATGAGAAATTTTCCATGGTTGCACATTTTAGAATCATGTTACTGTCTCTCTTCACTAGAATAGAGCAGAAATAAAAAGTGAATAAAGCAGAAGAAACAATGATGATCCATGAATAAAAAGAAGGTGTACTTGTTCCAATAGAGGATCCCCTATTTCAGGGAAAGTTGTTTCAATAGCAGAGTAGGACGTTTGTGTTTGTGCATTCAAAATCATCTCTCTGTAACACTCCCAAGTGATGCTTGAATCATGGCGGCCAGAGCTGAGTAGCTGCCTGCAATGAGATATATATATCCGACGCTCCTTTGGTATTTTTGAGCTTGATGACTCGAAAATCCTTTCCATTGAATCGCAGTAAATAATGGTCAACTTCTCCAAACGCTCTAAATTGTCAATGCCCTTGACAACCTGCAGCTTCTCGCACTGCACAATTTCTAAATTGTTCAAATTCTTCAAGTTTGACAAACCACCTAACCTTTTTAATATAATGCAATCGCCAACAGAAAATTCTTTCAATGCTTCCAACGTTGAAACAAATTGAATCTCTTGTGGCTTATCGCACCAATCCAGGTAGAGATTTCGAAGCATCTTTAGGGAGCTTGAGACAAGGTACACCATCCTCCAACCACCAGTCAACTCGGGAGCTTGTAGCTCATTGCATCCTAGCTCCTCCTCCAACAGACAAACCAACCTCTCTGAAGATTGAGTCACCGTAATAAGTAACCTCTCCATCGATTTTAAGACACCATGAAATTGAAGTTCAACTAGCTTGGGGCAATAGCCCACACAAACATATCTGAGTTTATTTGAACTTGATGTAATGGATATTCTTGCAACGCATTCGCAAGATTGGATACCCAACTCTTCCAAATTAGGAAGCCCATCGAGTTCCACTTGTTTCACTTGAAGCGATGTGAGCCGTAGAACTCTCAAGCTTGACGGAAGTTGTTTCAGCGTCTGCAAGTCAAGTTTATCGAGATGAAGTTCTTCCAGCAAGGAAAGGGAACCCCACTCTATGGATGTCGTGCGGCCATTTAAAAGGCACAATTCCAACTTTCTCAGTTTTAATAGCTTCCCAATACATGTCAAGTCGCGAGGTTGAGTTATATTTAAATGACAACCATATTTATCCGATAGGAGCAGTTCAACTAGATTAGTAAGGTTTGAGATGTTGGGGACACTCTGCAGTGATGCAAATGTAAGCCTCAGAGTAGTCAAACTTTTTGGGAGCTCCAGCAACTCTTGAATATTATTGCAAAGATCTAGGTCCAGTGTATGGAGTTGACTAAGCTTGCCCATTGTCCCTGGTAATCTTGTAATGCCCGACCGTGATACATCCAACTTCGTCAATGACTCTAATTTTGAAACTAAGTCAGGGAGTTCCCTCAAGCTCAAACAATATCTAAGAGAGAGGTGCTGAAGATTCTTTAGTTTGCCAATTTGTTCAGGCAATTTTTCAAGTGCCTCACAACCCTAAAAGTCTAAGTAAGTCAGCCACCTCAGTTTCCCAATCGAGCAACTAATTTTCTTCAAAGAAAAGCATCCAAGAAAACTCAACTTCTCTAAAACTAAGTGTTTGGAAAAGATTTGTGTCCCATGAGTCAAACGACATGACTCAATGATGAGAACCTTCAACTTCGTTGCCTTCTACAGAAGACGATGAAACATTAAGATAGAGAATTAGATGTCTATACAAGAAATAAATATGGATTTATGCTCCTGACTTGTATCGTTTGTTATTTGATCCTCACTGAATGAGAAAATTATACTGTAAATTCATTAAATTTTGTACTTTATTGAATAAGAAAATTAGACTGAGGGGGATTCTACCATACCTTGATTAGGCTCTTGGTCACATCTTCTGTCGACTCATAGCCATAAGTATGCAACACAACTACGTTTTCTAGATGCAAATTGGTTGGCATAAACGCTTGATCATCGTTGTGTCTAATGTAATGGCACAAATAAAACCATTTCAGCTTGGAAAGACAGCCGGCGAAGTCGCCTTGCAAGGTTATGTCTTCCACCCAAAGAAACTGTAGATGCGGGAAATGCTTAATTTCCTTCGCAGTGACAGTTATACAAGGGTAACCCCATCGCTGTCGAAAACAGAGTGCTTGAACACTTCGTTTTTCCTGCCAATGACACTGAGGAGCAGGAGTAGCAATTTGTCAATATCCCACAATTTTATTTCATCGAGAGGAGAAAAAATGAAATAGAAGAGTAGCTCCCAATTCAAAATCGTGAATCCTCAATTAAGAACAGGGTAAGCAATTTTCTATTCAAATATGGTCATACTTTACCTCTGTCAAACATAATTCATGAATGATGTCGGCTGTATCCCACAACCTAGTACCCTCTTCCTTAGCAATTGCTCATCCAAGATCTCTAAATTGATCATGCATCCAAAATCTATTGTCGTCTAAAACCTTTATCATGCACCTCTTGAAAAGTACATCAATGGCTTCAGCTGGGCTAAACTCACATTCTTCCCACCCGTAGATTAGATTAGTCTTATTCTCACCAATGAAAAAGCATGCAACATCAAGAAATATATGTTGTTGATTTGGCTCTAAGGAATTATAGCTAATCCTTAGCATTTCCAAGACATCCTTATAAGGTATTCTCCGTAGCTTCCCTAGCCTCTCTTGCCATATTTTTTTATTGTCCTGTTTAAAAAGTGATGAACCAATTGCTTTAAGAGCTAAAGGTAAGCCACCCATAGTAGATACAATGTATTGTGAAAGACTGTAGTAATCCTGTGGATGAGAGTCTTTATTAAAGGCATGCCTACTAAAAAGTTTGAGTGCATCTTCTTTGCTCAACCCCACCATTTCATAATACTTGAAATTAAATTCCCTGATATTCAGAACACTTTTGTCCCTAGTGGTAATGAGTATCCTAGTACCAGGATACATAGAATTCACTCCAATTAGTTCCTGGATTTGGCTGGTCTTATCTACATCATCCAATACAATGAGAACCTTCTTGCTGCGAATTATTTCTCCAATCCTATTGTTCCCGGGTTCTCTCTAAGCAACATCACGAAACCCTCCAGAATTAGAGATATCGGACAAGAGTTGTTGTCGCAGCTTGACTAAGCCATGGTTCTTTGCCATTTCGCTTATGTTAGCAAGAAAGCTGCAGTTTTTCCCAAAATGAGGACATAGTCGGTTGAAGGTATTTTTGGCAAGTGTTGGTTTACCGATGCCGCCCATCCCATAAATTCCAACAAGCTGCACATCACCGAAGTCGATGTCTAATAAATTGTTTATGGCTGCTATTTGAGCATCCATTTCAACTAAATCTTCAGGCACTTTCCGTTGTCTTGTCCGGAGCCTATTCACAACCTCTTCAACAACCGACTTGCTTAGATTCCCATCGCTGCCACAAAGTTGAACATTTTCAATTGAGAAAAAGTAACAAATTCATTTCCTTGCATGTTGACGGACGATCTACTAAGTAATTGGGTGGGAATGTGAGGTCAAAAACTTTTTTGGAGGGAATCAACTTATTATGTAATCACCAGCTAATTTCTATCTGATTATCTTAAATAATGTTAATCCGAGCACCGCCTAGTGAATTCTTGCCGTGTAGTAAACATCGATCATATGAATGAATAACATAATAAGAATAGGGGTATGTAAATAAGTGCTTCTTATTTAAATATCTAACAAATCTTCGTCGGATCTCTTTTGTAGATCAATTTCTTTGACTAATCAAAAGGTAGATTTTAATCAGTCAAGTGATGGAGCCAGGAATCTAATCTTGACTCTTTATCATTGCATGAACGCCGCATAAGCAACCAATGTAAAAAACAGTGTAAGAAGAAGTGTTCTTGTTGTTTACCGAAATAAAAAAATCAAAACAGCATTAAGTTTTATAAGTTCATTTTTCTGAATGTTCATCGAGTTCAAAGACACTCAAAATTTATTCACTACCTTATTATTTCAGTTAAAACAAGAATTTAAGTGTCATGTAACAAACGGGACAGGACCAAGTTGGATTAAAGATCGACATAAGCTTCACCCTCAAAACTTAAGGAGCTTGATGAATTGTATACTTGAACATCCACTTCAAATTTAAGTTGAAGGAATAGAGGAACAAAATTTTTTATCTTTAAATCAAGTAGAAGAACCAAAATTTCTACAAAAAGAAAAAACAAAGTAAAAGAATCAAAATATAAATGCGTGATGGATTACGGCAATATTAGATTTACTTATTTCTTTTGACATGAAAAGACTTCATAAATGCAACTGCATACAGTTCCATGATTAAAATCTCTAGCATAGAGTATAAATATTAACACATACATGGACCAACTTAGTATAAAAAAGATGAAGCCAAGCCAAATTTTTATACACTTCAAATGAGGTCAAAAACGAAATTTTAATCATCCTATTAGGTCAGAAATTTTTTGGATATCCCGTGATTTAAAAAAGTTCGAAGAAGAATTCGAGACTTCCTATTTAGATTTAGAGATATTGGAGTTGGCAGATAATTAATGAACTTTTATTAGATCTAATGCTTGGTTGTAAAAAAATTCTTTCACGTTTATGGTTAAATGATTACACTTCATATTTCTCCAGCTCCCATCCCTGGATGGCATCGACTTCCTCTATTCTGAACTTCTTCTTCTGATCCTGCTCCAACTCTAATATGGCCTTACTGTACAAATCTGTTTTCAATTTCACATCATCAGGTTTCACGTTATAAAAGATGGGCAATATCACCCTCTTATTCCCATCTTCTTCAGGTTTAGAGATGTTCTTCACCATCTTCACAAGCTCACGGAGGCACCAGTGATGTGAAGCGTAGTTTGGGGAGAAGATGGTTATGTAGAGTTTGGAGTCATCGATCGCTTGCAGAAGATTGCTACTAAATGTTTCACCTCGTGGAAGCTCTTTGTTATCGATGAAAACATGAATCCCAGCATCTTTCAAGGCGTAGTAGAGGCTGTTGGTGAATCCACGACAAGTATCGGGCCCACAAAAATTGAGGAACACCTCGTACTCACCTCCTGAGTTTGCCATAGGAGTTCACTTCGCACTTAGCTGGGTGACCTCTCTCTTCTAGAACTTTTCTTTCAACAGAAAGAGGAATTGCAAGGAGGATCGAAGAGACATGGTGAGAGTAGATCACAACAACCTCACCAACATGAACTTGAAATTCAACAGAGTCAACACCTTCAATTCCGGCAGATTCACCAACACTAGCAACAGAAATCAAGCAATAACGAGAGAAGGGCCGTTACACTGAGATGAGGGCGAGAGAGGGCGGCTAGGCCACGAGGGAGGGCCGGATGCGAGGCCGTGACTGCGAGGGAGGTCCGGAGGCGAGGCTGCTACTGTGATGCTGCGATGGATTGTCGGAGGCGAGAGCTGAGATGAGAGGCGATCGAGAGCGAGATGAGGGGAGAGAGTCGAGAGGGAGGCCAGGATTTATTTCTTTTGTCTCTCCCCCTCCTCTCGGGTGAATTACCCTTCTTGGAGGAGTAGAAAAATTACAAATAAAAATAAAAACAATAGGGTTACCGGTCCGGTTCTGGTAAATTGAAACTTTCAAATTTTGGGAACCAGAAATTGGAACTTTTATTGGGAGTTGTCCAAAATCGACAAATTCGATTATTCCCTATTTCATATGAAAAAATTTCTTTATTTGTGATGTTTAATTTAATTAATGCCTCTAGAACACTGGTTAACAAAATTCTAATAAAACCACATTACATTTCACGTCCACGACCGTGACTCTATTTGCCATCTAAAACGTGCATAGGTAACTTCCCAGCGGGTGCCCCTTCCATTAGTCAATAAAGTCGACGGATTTTATAATAATAAGGTGGACAAAAAAGACCTAGAGTTATACCTTCTTACACGCCCAATCAAAAACGCGAGTAGGCAACTTTCCAGCAAGTGCAACTACCATTAGTCAATTAAGTCGAAGACAATAAGTGGAGACCAAAGAAGACGGCGAGATTAGAGGTGTAACCTTTTCTTTGTTTTCTTTTTTACCATAAGAGGTGTACCATTTCGCACGCCCAATTTTTTTGGAGTTTCTCCTTCGTGCTCGTCACGTGACTCTGGCTATGTAACAACCTCTGTTCTCAATTCACATTTGAACTTTTGGATTTAAAAAAAATGATTTAATCATTTTCAATATTCCACAGCTATATCTACGTTTGGACATATTTAACATCCAAATTTGATATTGTAAAATTACAATATATCATAATATGATTGAATAATAGCCTCCCAGATAACACATGGGACTCTAAGCTTGAAAAATTCCTTTATATTGCATTTACAGAATTTGCAGCATTCACAAAAATGCATGACCTAAGTATTGCCTCAGCATATATTTATCAATTCACCATCGAGTATTTGTTTTGATCCTTTCGCCTTAATAAATTGCCTTTTATTAGAATTGATTACATTTAACTACTCAAATTTTCTTATAAAATGGGTCTTTGTATTAAAAAAAATGATTCTGTAAATATTTTACCACACTTATTTCTTTATTATAACTATTAGAAGGTGAACAGGGTCGTTGGTACAATTTGGACGTCAAACCAAACCAAACTGCATAAATATGATTGAAGAAAAGTGAAACCAAACTAAATAATATTATAGTCGAGAACCAATCAAACAAATTATCTTTTGTGCACTAATTCGGTTTAAGCATTCTTTCTTCTTTCATTTTTTTCCTCTTCATCTTTTGCCAATTCATGGAAAAAAAAAATACAAAATCTGTAGTTACTACCATTCATGAATTCACGCACCACGAAAATCAATAGGCTGGTCCATATATAGATGGCAAAAATAATTAACAAAATTAATAATTTATACAAAATGATTTTTCGGTTTGATTTGGCTTCGAAAAATTAAAAACCAAACCAAAACACAAAAAAACATTATGGTTTCATTTATGAACTGTTTTTTTTTTTTCCAAAAAGGCACTTTTAAATTGAACCGAACCACAAAAAAAACTATTCAATTCGATTTGCTCTAACTTGAACCATTTTTTACTCACCCCTTACTTTTAATTTCACGCAACACGTTGGTTCATGTACAATACCTATTTATAGTTGTGGCATATATACTGTTCTCCTACGATAGATATTTTTAGTGCAATTTCTGCAATAAAAAAATTTGCCACACGTGTCATTTTAAAAATCTCAAATTTATAAGTTCCATATGTAGTATGTTTAGATCTAATGAAGTTAGTCTTATAGTGTTGGATAAGGAAGCTTAGCCCCGACACCAAACATTGCTTTTAATGAAGCTACTCGTATATCACTTGTTGCCTATTTTGGCGTGAATGCAGTGGCAGCAACCCAAGAGAATCGTAATATGCAAAGGTTAAGAAGACACTATTACATTATGTTAACTCTCTCGCCTTTTAAAGTACCTATATTTTTTTCATTATATAAAAACTAATTGGAACAAAATGCTCTTATAATACACTCTCTATTGACCGCTGTATCTCTCCCATGAAGCTAAGACTTTGAGAGCCCGCGAATGTTCCGCCACACCTACCCAAATTGACTTTTCAAATGGACAACAAATGTTCAACTCAAATGAAGTCTTAGCGTTTATGGATGGTCTCGCATAAGATTAGACTGTCTTAACCACCCTTTTTAGTGTGGCTTTAACCTCTATACACTTTACTCTGTTCCTCAAGCCTGCGAGCCAGCCCTACTAATTCTTCAGGACTTGCTCTAAGTTAATCACTCGTAAAAAATAATAACAATAATAATCGAAAGTTTGTAAGATGGTGCGTTATGGTCATTGAAAGAATTCCATGTCTACTTAATCACCCACCTTATTTGACTTAGTCAACACATGCCACTAAAACTTATAACAAAAAACATATACAGCTAGCATAACACATTGTAGGGAATATTTGAATGGTGCTTTTTTTTTTTATAACTTTTTAGCGATAAACCTATTTAATAACAAAATTTATAAATCCATCAATGTGGATAGATGGGTCATTCGAAATCGTCTGATTTTTTTTTAAATTAAATTCAAAATGATTTTGTTTGTGCTTCGATTTCATTATATAAATTTTACTTTTAATAAAAGGTTAATTGCCACGGATTATTTTCATCTATCAACCATTTCAACTTTGAATTCCTATAGTAATAATTATGACATCTTCTAGCTAGCTATTAGATGAATCAATTGAACATTTCTAGAGAAACTTTATAGAATCACTCATCAATTATTTTAAAAGTTTCCGCTAGCTAGCCGTTAGATGAATAAGGCTGGATTCGCTTTACCTTTGAAATGCACATTCACTCGCTTGACTCAATTCAAAGCTGTCATGTTTTAAGTTCTTTGCTTAACCATAATTAATTAGAGACGGCAACATGCCCCAAATCAAATGTACCTCTTATATTCCATCACCTAAAGTAAATTGAGCCTTATATAGCTCACTCGTAGTGTCAACCTTGATCAAACACTTCAAAGAGATGAGTGAACCACATGGAAAATGATATAAGGATTAGCTAGGATTAATAAACAATGTGAAGTGGCCTCATTATTCAAAGTAATTTACAAACATGCCCTCACTAATCATACAAGGAAGGTCACTTCTTCACTTTCCCTGCAAGCATAAAGGCTTTATAGACCACGTTACTCACGAGCTTCGTGCCGGCCCAAGCCCTCTCAAACTCCCTAACAACCCCCTCACTCAACAACTCCACTCCCTGTTCTTTGCCGTCGCCACTGCGGACCACGACCTCAAGATCCCCAAGGATTCCCTTGAAAGAAACCTTCGTTGGTATGTCGAGTGCCACTGGGTACCCCTCGGATCCCAAACCGACACTTTCGAAAGGGAACGGCAATGTCTTGTATTGGTCGAACACGTACCTGACGTTAGGATTCCAGTAAGGAAGCGTCGCGTCGAATAACTTTTTAAGTACCGGACTGAAGGTAGGGCTAAGTTGGATGGCTTGATAGTCCCAAACTGCAATCACACCCTCTGGCTTGTGGAGGACACGATTCACGAGAGAGTAGAATTTGGGGTGTTCAAACCAATATATGGCTTGAGCCATGGTGATTAGGTCGACAGAGTTCTCTCCACCAACCATGGCTAACAATTCATCATCAGAGATGGATGGCAAAGTGTGCATGTACCGAACGTGGGGATGTGGGATGACGTAATTTAGCTGCGACTCGCTTACGTCTGTGGCAATCACTTGCTGATAGTGTTCCGCGACCTACATTTGGCAAGGGAAATGAAGCAAAGGAAACAAATGGCTAAGGAACAACACAGAACAAATATGTTTTCTTAGAACAGAACGGTATAATCGTCCGCATACAGTAATTGATTGTTTACTATTGGCCGTGTAGCTAACGGTTCATAAAAACAAAGGTGGAAATGAAAAGATTTCATCTAGCTTAACAAAAAAAAAAAGTTTTAGTTTAAATTAAGAAGAGAACAGTCTGTACAGAAGTGTAAGCATATTCGAATTCGCGTGAGAAGAAAGGGAGACAGAGAAAACCCCAAGAGCAGCTTGACCATTGCCGGTGCCAATGTCCAAAGCCAAGGCTTGGCGGGTGTTGACGCTTAAATTTCGTTTTTTAATTAATTAGGTTTTTTTTTTATTATTTATCTTGCCTTTTTCGGATAATAAAAAAAACAAAGCAAAACAAAAATAAAACAAAAAAGCAGCCCATTTTTCTCTCCCTCTCTTCCCCCTCCGCATGGGCCCCTACGACCCATTTTCCTCCTCCTCTAGCCCGGCCCTCTTCAGTCATCTTCCTCCTCCATCCACCTCTGCAGCACATGCGCAGAGGGCACAACGCCGGATGAACGGACGAACGGCGACACGCGTGGGGGGCAGCTGGCGAACAGGTGGCGGATGGGACGCCGGTTCGATCGGCGGAGGCCTTTCAGCGAGTGAGGATCGACGGTCGAAGCTCTGTCGACCGATCGCCCCCTCACCTATAAATAGGCCCTCCACCTTCGTCGGAAAACACACACAGAAGAGAGAGAGGAAGCCAGCGAACTCCGAGAGCTTCCCCTTGAGAGACTTCAGGGGGGAAATCAAAGAGCGAGCAAAGGGGGCGAAAGATCGGGTCGCAAGCTAAACGACCTCCCACCGAGAGACATCGGGGGAGGCTGGCGGCAAGCGAACCCAAATCTGCAAGCAAGCAAGCCCGAGGGGGAGAGATCCGAGTGGGTGGAGGCGGAGCGAGAGGGAAACCGGAGTAAAAGGAGCAGATCTAAGTGTGAGGGAGTTGAGCGAGGTCAGAGAGAGGAGAGAGATCGAAGCTACGCGCATTCAAGCTTCCCCCGAGAGACTTCAGGGGAGGCTCGACGCTCGCAAGCCCAGATCAAAGGGAGAGAGAAGAGTTCGAGCACCCTCCGCCGTCGTCGCCGTCGTTGTTGTTCGCCATGCAAGCTGCTGTTTGCGGACAGGTAATGTACCGCTGCCATCGCTGTTGCCATCGCAACCCCCCCGTCGTCCAATCCTCGCTACTGCTGTCGCCACCGTCGCCGCTATTGCCACCGCAACGCCTCAACCCTCCCCTCCTCGACGCTACGAATCGGGAACCCTAGAGTTCCTGATTTTTCGGGTCACAGTCTTGGGTCGTCGGGTCGAACCCAGGCCGCAGCCAGGTAGGGTTCCACAATCCGGGTCAGAGAGCGGGTCAGGCATGGGTTTGAACTGGGTAGGGTTTCCGCCTGAGACGGGCCTATGCGCGTGGGCCGGGTAGCCTTCGGATTGAGGTTTTTATAAAAATGGGCCTATTTTGGTTTTGGGCCTAGAGTTTTTTTTTTTAAAAAAAAAGAAAAGTCCTGGGCCGGGCCCACATTGCGGGCCCGTCCAAGTCTTGAGTCATCGACCTGGGTCAGTCCCAACCCAGGAATCCGACCCGGGTCAGTTTTTTATATTATTTTAATATAAAATATAAAATATATAAAAAAAAATTATTATTTTCCAGAAAATCAAAATAATCAAAAATATCTCATATTTTCCCAAAAAAGCCAAAAAAAAAGTCATAAAAAGCCAAAAAAAAAGACTTATATTTTCCAAAAAAAAAAAAATCCAAAAATCCCTTTTATTTTCCAAAAGATAAAAAAAGGTCCCAAAAAATATTTTTCTCCACAGATGCATGGAAAATCCCTCAAATATCCAAAAAGCCTCAGGGTTTAAACAAGATTAAGTACCGAAAGGGCATTAGTGATTAACTAGTGTAATCAAGTCCCCGATCCTAATTTCTTTGGTTACACAGAAGCGAATATTTCTCCCGATATTTCGCTCAGGTTTCTAATCGACCCACCCCAAACCGATTAGTGACGACTCCTTTTAAAATTAACTTACATGTTAAAAAACTTGAACTATTAAAGTCGTGAATTAATGGACTTGGGAGAGTCCGGGCTAAAAGACATAGCCGAATCATTAGCCTCCTTTAGTGTGGCACCCCTCGACGGCCCCCGATCCGTTAGGGTCGCCACAATTCACTTACCTTTCACTTGCCCTAATAACATGTCACTCTGATACCATTTCAATTGCAGCGCGTCCATATAACCTGGGGGTTTACATCTTTTAGATCGATCCCTTGCGCAATTCATATAACGGAAGCATATCCAACAACTCCCTTCCCTATATTCAGAAAACGATGCACACCAACTAAACATTTATAAGTAAAAGCCGAACATTTTTATTTACTTAAACCAGATGGACATCATTCATCGGTACATCAAAATGCCATGGTTTTTCTATACTTGGCTATACTTCAAAAGATGATCGACATCTCCTCCAACAGTCGTATACTTAAAGTCCATCGATCAGTGTCGGCCTCCAAAAGTTCCTTCCTTTGCTATCCTCCTCCTCACGGTTATATCCAACCACTTGATCTATCTATTGGTGGCAGTGGCAACAAAGGAATCTTATCTAATCTAAAATGTTAATCCCCAAAAGGGGTGAGTACAACCACTTAGCAGTAAAGATCCACCAAACTACTCATTGCGTCACACAGAACAATCAAGGCATCATAACAAAGCATGTATCATTCATGCATTCAAACATAATTTACCTTGCAGCCATGCATATGTCATCATACCATATGTACATATACCATCATGCACTCATCATCGAGCATTCATGCATATATCACAATGCCATATGTGTATATACCACCATGCACTCATCATCAAGCATTCATGCATATATCATCATGCCATATGTGCATATACCACCATGCAATCATGCATCTCTCACCATGCCATCGTGCATACACCACCATGATTCATATCATCCATGCTATCAAGCATACATCACCATGAGATCCATTCATGCCTTCATGATCGCATTTTCAATATCAAATAGCATTAATTTACTTTCATAAGCAGATCAAGCATCATGCCATATGCATACACCCATGCACATGATTCATTTTCAATTCTTATCTTTCATAAGGATCTCATCAATTTTTTCTTTCCAGGGACCAATGTTTACATCCCACAATTTATCGCTCACATCCAACCAGGCATTGCGAGGAACCTCCGGGCATGTATTCACAATACAACCGAGCATCCGGCACCCCCACATTCTCGGCATCTCGTATCCTAACTGACATCATGAGGTATCCCCCTGGCACACACCTCCGGGGCTTCCGGGATTACGTACCGACATACCACCAGGCATTCCCCCTGGAATTACGTACCGTATACCACCGGGCATCTCGAAACTCCCGAGGACCCTCCGGAATTATGCCACTAGGTCACCGGGCATCCGGCACCCCCACATTCCAGGCATCCCGACACTCCCGGGGCATCGTCGGCTCACACCTACGACGGTCTTGTTACCATCTCAATTCACATTTATACATGTATCTCAATTGCAACATGGCATTTGATGCAATAATGCCAATGATTGGAATCAGCCTTTTTAAAATCATATAATATGCATTGGGAAAAATATTATTTGATGCAATGGTTTTGAGAAACTTCATTGAATTCATGAAAATCCATAAATCTTTTGATGTCATATGATATGCATGAATGTCACCACATTATTGCATGAATGATAATCCAAGATAGCACAATTTATATAGCAAATCAATAACCTGTAAATAGAACAGTTTTTCAGCTTAAACAGCATGCGTGCTGTTTATGAAAAATTCTGGAAAATTAGTAAAAAATGGAAATTAATTCTGAAAATTTAACACATTGTAGATAATATCTAAGAAAACACATTTCGTGAAGAACACCATATCAAATAAGGCTTCACATAAAACGTACAGGTCCATGCATCACCGAAAAAGGATTTTAACATCATCCATGCACAGTTTTGAAAAAAAATTTGATTAAACCCTTAAATAAACTCAGAAAATTCTGAAATTTTGACACACTGTATTTAAGACCTAGAGGTACAAGTTTCATGAAGTAAGAGTAGTCCAATTCGTTCTGGATTAAAAGATAAAATCAATTTAATTTTCCTATTCTCAGTATCGTTTTCCAGATCTACCCGTGTTGAAGAAAAATAGTTTCCTTGGTCATTACTGGCCCATTTACTCTGAAATTTAAATATGCTGTTTCTCAGAATATTCCCTACAACTTTTATTAAGGAAAAATGATCAAATTTTAACTGTACGATTTTATAAAAATCTCGAAATCATACTAGGTCGAAGCAGCATTTTTCCCAGATCCAGTTTCTTCAAAAGACAACGATTTCACCGACCTATTTTTGTTCATTTCCTCTAAATTTTTTATATGCTCTACCTCAAGAATTATACTACAAATTTTGTTAAGAGATCAAAGTGATATTTTCACAAGAAGGTTACTTTACAGACCACGAAACCACTGAAGGTCATCACGACGAATTCCAGATCTAGTCTCTCCAAAGAAAAATCATTTCACTAACCATTTCTTGTTCGTTTTTCCTTAACTTTTAGTATGTTGTTCATCAAGGTGTTCTCTACAACTTTCATGAAGAAATCAAAGCAAGATTCCGACTAAAAAGTCACATACAACACACAAACTCAAAGATGGTCAAACTGGTCTTTCCAGAAACAGCATGCATGACCAACGAATCTCTCTCCATAGCTCCGAAATTTCATCCCATCTACCACAACCAAGACTTACCATCTACTACACATACACACAGAAATGCAAAGAGTAGGTTTTAGGACTTCACTTGCCTCAAATCAAAGGAAAACACAGCAAGAACGACGGCGGGACTAGGCGGGCTCGACGGCGTCTCCTCTTCCTCTCTTCCTCTCTTTCTCTCTTCCTCTCTTTATCTCGTTTGGTTTCCTCTCAAACTCTCTCTCGGTCTCTCCTGCCTTCGTATGAAACCCCCCTCCCCCCTTTTATTTGTTTTTTGATTAATCAATAAGTTTAAAATGGACAGATGGCTAAAGAGAAAGGACAGGTGGGATTATGGTGGAAGACAAGTGTTTGCTTTGCATGCTCCTCATTTTGCATGGGGGACACTTGTTCCCAAGAAGGAGACAAGTTTCTCCCTTGCCGAAGACACTTGGAGGAGGCCATTCGGCTTCTCCCCCCCCCCCCCCCCACCCTTCCATGCGCGGGCCGGGCCTCTTGGCCCACTTTAGGCCCAACGCACTTGGGCCTAAGGTCCAAACTTAAATGGCCCATATTTATTTTTGATAATCCATCTTAATCCCACTTATACAAGGTACCAAATTACAAATTTAAATGGCCATAATACTTTGTAACATAGTTCAATAAAATCCAACTTATAAAATCATGGCCAAAAACATAATTTCCTCATCAAATAAAATCCTTGGTCTCACATGGACATAGGACGCATTTCCAACAAAAATAATTATCCATTTATATAAATACCAGATCATTCTTATTCACTTGGCCATAAATCTTGAAATCATAAATCAATAAACTCCTACATATAAAACACATGGCCATGAATTATTTTTGGGATGCCACATTTAGGCGCTCGCCCCGATTAGGCGCCGGAGAAAAAAAAGAGGTTGCGACAGCTTGGCGACTCCGTTGGGGACATTTGAGGACTTAGGCCGTTTTATCTTGTTTAAGCACTTTACTTACTTGTTTTTTTTTTCTTTATGCAGGTTAGTAGCTTAAATGTACATTTTAATTTTGGTTAAAATAGATTATTTTGTGATTATAAACTATTGTGCATGCTTTACTGTTTTAGCACTACACATGGCACACACAACCCGGCTACCGGACCTAGGCCGCCATAGGATATTTAGGATGGTGTCAAGAAAGATACGGCTTCAAACGCGAGATTGCGTTGTAAAGGTTGCCTTTCTTTTCCCCGAATTTCTTTAGCCGAGGTTAAGAGGGTATTCTGCTAACGCAAGACTACGACGGGCGGATATCCTTTTAATTTCAACAAGCCTTCTCAATTAGAAATCGAGCCACACATCCCATATGCATGTCTTTGTGCTTGCCATTTTCTTTAAAAGCAAAGTGATTTCTTTACTTTTACTCAGTTTTTTATTGGCCCATGGCAATTTAGGGTAAGCTTTTCGAGTCCCAGTTTATATGCGATGGGAGAAGATGATATCCAGTTTATTCCCACTCCCAAAGCAGAGCTCTTCAGATGGTGGGGTCAATTGAACCAGTATGCCCAAGAGCGCGTGAAAGCCAAAGTCGATCATCTCCTATTGTTGATTCAAATCACTGTCCATCCTGAAGTCATACAAGCCATGGCGCATTTCTGGTGCCCGAAGACAACTACTTTTATGTTTGGTAGGTTTGAGCTAACCCCAACTCTGGAAGAATACAGCATCATCACTGGAATGCCTCTCGAGAATAAGCTTGTCAGGCCATCAACATGTATCATCTTGTTGCGTGGGTTAGCGCAACTTTTAAGAATTGAAGTTCATGTTATAAGGCAAATTCTTGAAAACATCCATACTACCTGCCCACTAGAATTTATGAATGCTTGTTTTCAAAATCAGCCTATGATCCAAAAAAGTAAAAATTTTCTCCTGGCCTTTTTCAGGTTCATCATTTTCCCCTATCAAAGAAATGTCATATCCTAAGATGGCATGGATAGTTGATCAGATCTTGACGGGGCAAAATTATGTCAACATGATTTTAACTGAAACATTCTTGTCCTTTAATCATTTTAAAGAAAACACAGAAAAAATCATGTGGGTCTCTCCGGAAATTTTACAAGTCTGGTTCTTTTCTCACCTAAGCAAATTCCGAAGCTTTATGCGATCGTCTGAAACGAATGATTTCGAAAATCCGTTACAAAAATTTATGGCTTTAGGACCATACATTCCCAATCAAAGTTGTTTAAATTGGATAAACTTCCTAAGAGACCCAGCTCCTAAGGCATTCCAATGGTGTGCTAGTTGATTCCATGAAAAAAGAGCTCGCTTCGTTTACAAACGCTGCCGCCCAATTCCGTTGCTTGGCCTCACCGGCGCCGTTCCCTATTATCCATATCGGGTGGCACACCAATATGGAGCCCTTCAGGAGATCCCATCGTCTTTCAAGAGGAGGATCCCTCCAGTCCTTTTCAACACGAGCTGTGACTACGCAGTCGAAATTTCTATCGTTGAGGAAACTTGGGACAAGTGCCATCACAAAATGATCGTGGTACCTGAAGGGCTTGAGGGAGAAGAAAAAGCCCACAATGCCTCCACGTCCTACATCCACAACCATCGTATCCTGACAAGATGGAAGCCATCGGTCCCTCACTCAATCAACGAGAGCAGCCAGCACGAGCAAGCAGAGCTTATGCAAAGGATATGGGAATAGACTAGATACATATCTCAGAGCCAGTCCAAGGAAGCAGGCATCCTCGCAAGAGCAAGGCTCCCCGTCGCATATAAAATAGCAATCATGTGCCCCTTAGTGTTAATATTGTGAAAGTTTTGTCCCATTGTTTAGGGACTTTTGTTTAATATCTAGTATTTCATTCTGTCATTTCAATTTCAAGTTTTAGATGTCAGAAGTTGGCGGTCTATAAATCCTCTTTTGATAAGTAAAAACAGTTAGACAATTGCCATTGGTCAATCTTTGTCTACTTTCATGCTCATTCATGATTTTTGCGATACCAGGTAATTATGAATCGTCAACTATCAGCCACCCGCAAATGGCCCCACATAATAGGGCCTAATCAGAATGATATACAAAGTCGCATCACCAACATTGAAGATGGCGTAAGATAGATGTCCATTGTCCTTCGACAATTCTCAAAGCAAAGGGAATCCACTCAAGTCAAACCCAACTCCGTAGCTATTTTAAGCACCGTCATGACACCCGCGAATTTGCCAGAGAATAACCAACACCAAAGACAGTTTGAAAAGATCATGAAAAAGTTAAGCCAGTTGCAGGGGCAAAATCCCATGGACCTGTCCAATTACGCTGGCATTGAGATCCCTAAAGAGCTCAAAACACCTTAATACGAAAGGTATGCTGATACCTCTCGCCCAGAGACCTACTTGCAGGCCTACCTGATCCAAAGGATGATTCAATCGTACCAATCAAACTTGATCGGCCCCACCTTGCGATGGTACATTGTCAGGAAGATTAATCCCCTTAAGACCTGGAGCGAACTAATTCATGTTTTTCACCAAGAATATAATATTGACATCAGCCCTCACATCGCCTTGCCCTACTAAGAACCGATGGTCGCGGAGCACGAGGAGCCGTTAGTCGCTAAGATAGGAGAATAAGATGTCAATGAAGTCTCGCATGATAAATGGGCGACTGAGCAACGTCCTATTGCTAAAAAGTTTCCCACTGGGAAAGGCAAGGAGCCTGTGTACGAGGTCAAAGACGCAGAGCCTGTTCAAGACCGGGGCATGACAGGATAGCTCTCCAAGCTTACTGCAAGAGCTAGAATCCAAAGAATACTGACCCCTATCAACCTAGAGAGTGAAGCAGAGTGAAGCTCCACTATCTCTCACTCCCCTTGACAGAATCAAACTGGCGAAACAAAGAGCCTTACTCAAAAGGTCTGGACCAGGAGCCAAGAAAAGAAAGCCTAAACAAATCAATTCAACATCTACCGCTGAGTATAGGCGAAATTTGATAGCTGATGATCCGCACCCAACCATGATCGAGAAAGCTAGGCCAGACAGTTTATCTAAAACTGAGCATGACAAACGCCTCAAAAAGCTTAAGGAGAAGCTGAAACAACTGCAAGGCCTCCAAGATCCTACTTTGACGAACCTCTCCATTTATTCCAATGTCAAAATGCCAGAAAAATTCAAAATGTCTGAGTTTGAGAAGTACGATGGCACGACTTGCCCTAGGGCTCATTTGCAAATGTACTTGGTTCGAATGATCCAATATGTTAATAATGCACCATTAATGATCCAATTGTTCCAATCAAGTCTAACAGGCCCTGCCCTGAGGTGGTACATTACAAAGAACATGAATCTCCTCGAAGCATAGAGCGAAGTGATTGAGGCATTCCTCAAGTAGTATAAGTTCATAATGGACATTACCCCTTCTCGCGAGGATCTTGAGCGTACCGAAAAGAAAAAGCACGAATCGTTCAAAGAATATACTATTCAATGGAGGAATCTGGCTGCCCAAATCAATCATGAACCAACCGATTTCGAGCTAAGAAAGATGTTTATCAAAACCCTCCCTTATGAGTACCGCAATCGAATGGTAACCACGATCGCCGAATCATTTAATCAACTCATTCCAGTAGGGGAGCAAATCGAGATAGGGTTGAGGGATGGTTGGTTCACTGAACCTACATCCACGGGCAAGTTTAGCATGAAGAAAGATAAAGAACCCCTGGTAGATGTTGATGCGACCTACAATCATTCTCCAACAATTCAGACAAGTGCAAGACAACAACAGACCACCAGCCGTCAGCCATCCCAGCGTTACAACAACAAGAGACAATTTACTCCTCTTCCTGGATCTCTGTCACAGGTATTGGTAGTCCTCCAGAAAAAGAACCTGCTTTCGATTGAGCCAAAATGACCCAACGCTGAAAGTTTTTCCAACTATGACTCATCAAAGATATGCGACTATCACATGGAAGAAGTGGGGCATTCGACTGATGAGTGCTTCGCCCTCAAGAGTCGAATCCAGAACCTGTTAGACAATAAAGCTTTCTCATTCCAGAGCAACTCACTCCCTGATCACACCGATAAAGTAAACGCGGCATTCAGTTTTGAAGACAGTCAAAGCAGAAATGTTGAAGCACATACCACTAACATTTATCAAGAGCTAATGGAGGCCAGGTATTATTCAGGCAATGAAGTGCCACCCTTAGCAACAGAGAAAGAAAGGCCAGATGACATGACCACTATGTTGGGAGACCTTTTCATGGACACCATCAACGAGGGACCGTCAGGGGAAATGGGTGCAAGCCCACTCAAGTAGAACCCTTTTTAATTTCCTTGCGCACTCCCCTACGTGGGAACTTGTACATCTTCCCTAAGCCTGGTTTTATTTTCAACATCAGTTCCGCTTGAGGAACTGACTTTTGAAAACACTTTTCCAAAATGTAAATCCACCTATTAAATAAAGTTGAAAATATTTTGAGAGCATGAGGCGGTATTCCAAACCAGCCCGGTGATGCTATCCAATCATGAAAAAAAAATATCATCCAAGGAGAATACTGAGGGCTGGGCTTCCTCATGCTTTTTCTCCCCTAAAGACATATTTTGAAAACATGAAATATTTCATTACCAAAAAAGCTTTCGTCAAAAAAGATGTTAAATTTAATCATGTTTGTCTTTCTGACTCACTCACTTCGTGTCTTAGAATATCATCCCCTTTGACTTAGTGTGACCAGGAGGCATTTAAAGCTGGCACATCGTGTGAGCTCGCCAAATTCAAAAACACCCTTCCAAGAAAGCAGGGGCAAACAGAAAGGATCATCACGTTTCAAAAGGGTAAGTCCTATTCCCTGAACATAATGTCAAAAATGACATCCTCTCTCTTCTATCTACAGGAGACGAAGGATGGGACGTAATAGGCACAGGCATACTATTGAACTTGAAGCATACATAACATGATAGCTCAAGGCAAGATGTCGCAAGTTCATTGATGGGACTTCCAGCTTCAACGAGCCAAGAAGCACAAAGAAGAAATTTCTTATCTTCCTTTAAATTGACTACTGTCAACAGGGAGAAAATCCAGACAGTTGAAACGATCTCTAGCCCTTATTCAGACGATGACTTAGGGCTTAGAAACCCCACTTCGTGCTCCAGACGCATACTCTCTCAAGAAGTAATTGCCATCAGAGAATTAGAGATTTTGATTGTCCATCTCAAATTCCATAGAAGCTTGAGGTACATGACTTTGCCCAATGGCCATATAGTCAAGGACGGAAGAAAAATTCCACAAAAGGAAGGCCTTGAAGATAAATCAACAACCATCAATCATGCATACATGGCCACGAATGAGAAATGCCAATCAAAAGAGATGTAGAAGTGAGTTAAGATGAAGAGGCTGTCATTAACATTCAAATATCCCTAGGAGTCAGCAAATATAAACTCTGGGGAAGAGTAATTTGGTATCGTTTCCAATACTCTCAGTATTTGAACCCACTTTTGACATATTTTCCTTATTGACAAGAAGCATTGGGATTCAAGAACCAAGCTTAATGCTTAATTTGGGCAAATCAAAAGACCCATATCAATTTACCTAACTTGGTATGAAAGGATGTGTCGTCCAGAAGCCGGTTCGGTTAAATGAAAAAGAGCGCCTTACGGACACCACCGACGCTTTAGCCTAGTGGTGACCTAACGGAATGAAAAGTGCAGGACTTCATATCCTCCTGATGCCTCAAGTCTATCCAATCAATTGAAAACCAATAGAGGGTAATGTTGTATCGTTCCTAATTATTCAACTCCTGAGAGAATTCGTGACTGACACGTTCTTTCCTATCTTTTGTAGGATCACCTGATTGTCAAAAACAAGGATAACAAATCAATGAGAGGCATGACAAACTCTCCTAAAGTGAAATGGCATCTTGAGTAATTGCCAAAGCAAATGACAAAAAATCTTCAGGCCTCAGCTCACATTTGATTTTGGCCAAACTAATTGATCTACTTGTATATCTTCTCTTCTGCAGGGGCAAAAGCATAGATGCCCGATCAGATTCCCAATCCTTAGCTGATCATTCATGTGTCATATCCCTAATCAATAGGGACAACCATCGATACCCCTTTGTGAATAACCCTTTTGATATTCAAGATTAAACATATTTGGAAACACCATTCTGCTGACCCTTAAAGCTGCCAACAATGTCTTTTTGAGCAAAAACCATTCATTTGTTTTGAGAGTACAAACTCTCTCATGTTTAAAATATTGCATGCCTTTTCTAAATGGTTTTTTGCATGATGATTTTGTCTATCTAGATAACTGATTCCGCTGAGGATTATTAGAATAGACAACTAAGTGAAGAATACATTATTAGAATAGACAACTAAGTGAAGAATACAAGATTGATTGAGCATGATGGGTAAGGCGCCTCAGAATGATGAAAGGCAAGCCATATCCTACACACATCCCCCCATCTATACATTTGTGAGATGGGTGCAGAAGATTCCATGGCTCCAGGGTAAAGAGTTTTCTCGCGAATGGTACGATAACCAAAATAGTGAGAGGCATTCCATCGCTCACTCCATTGAGCCCCATACACTGGTGAAATTTTTGTCCTACCCCCGTCAAGAACCACCTCACACTGGGGCAGATTCAAGGCGAAGCAGCATCATAAGGTGAGAAGAGAGATAGAAATTTTGTTGCTCGCACTTGCATCAATCTTCGGGTGTCTTTATCGCATATGAACACTCGCATTAATTTAAGTGTCCTAGAATGACGAAGAGCAATTCTTTCTCTACGCACTTGTATTCATTGTGCAACCCAATTGAGTCTGTAGTTTCACCCTCACCTGGAGGCAAAACAGAGGTTACTATCATTTAAGCAGCATAGCCTAGAGCACTAGCTGAAAATGAAGACTCAAGAATCTAACAACAGTGTCGTGCCTGAACCTGCCTAGGTCAGTTCCTCTAACGACAAGAATGAAAAAAAAGGGGCATAAAAAAGCAGTGTACTTGGCAAAAGCAAGGTCAATGCCCATAAACGAAGAACTGGAATTGGGGCATGAAAAAGCAATGTGCCTGGTAAAAGCACGGCCAATGCCCCCCCGGCCAAAAATACAGCCAAGAAAAAAGTTGTTGTTGTGGTCCATAGAACCTTCATCTGACAAGAAAGAACAGTGACAAATGCCAAGACAGTCACCAACTCTCACCCTCTTACACATGAGTCAAGTTTACATTGCGTCCCATTGTAAAAGTCTCTTTAGACTGGGGCACTTCAATTAACGTAGGATTTCATATGTGCATAAGCATTGCTCGAAGAAGTACGAGCAAGATTACTCTATCTCTTTTCGCAGGGTTCTTGACTTGTAAACCCGGAGATAATCGTACAGCATTTCATTCATTAGCTTCGACCTTGATGGTCCCCTTTGATGAGCCGCTGACCAAGACTTCATCACATTTCGACAAAGACCTCTCACATTGGTAAAGTCATACCGTTTGCGAGAATACTCGAACCCTTGTTGACATGATGACGGTGAGATAGTATGGTCCTTATAAATCCTGCATCAATGGTCAGGATAGCCTTTTCCGTGAGAGTGAGCGGAAAGTCCTTTCAGACTGAAAGTCCCTCATCGGGCATACTCAAGACATCTATATTCTAAATGAGGGATGTCTTTCAAAATCTTCCTTAGTGGAATTCAAATGATGCAAAACTGACAAAATTGTGCATACATCACATTTAAATTCAAGAATTTACAGCATATACAATTATGTGTGCATATTGTATAAATAGCAGACATACTCTCAGAAATCAGAGATACTGCCAGGTAAGCATATCCCTATCCCCATTTGTCTTAAAGTACCTACCACTGTCCAAGTACTCTCTTATTGACACTCAACCTATTTGAGTCGTCCTTTGAGTTTGGGTGCTTACTGCTGTCTATGTATCCCCATTGTCTTTGAGTACCGGCCACCATTCAGATACTCCCTTTTCCTGACACTCGACCTATTCAAGTTGTCCCCAGAGTATTGATACTTGTGACAACAAGTATCCATTTATCGTTGAATATCTACTGCTATCTAGGTATCCCCATATCATCAACTACCCACCGTCATCTAGGTACTCCCTTTTCATGACACTCAACTTGCCCGAGTTGTCCCCAAATAATAGTAGCTGTTCAAGCATTCCACTACTTTATGTGCCTGCGCCTACCCAGGTATGCTTTCTTACACTTGGACCAGCCGAGTGGTCCCAGGTCGTATCATTAAATACTTGTGTTCATCCAAGTATTCCGGTACTTTGTACACCTGCGGCTACCCAAGTGTTCCACCCCTTTTAAGTGCCTACAGCAATCCAGGTAAGCCTCATACCACATTCAAGTTTATAATACCAGGAGGTGAGAGACCTTCACGAATATGCGAGGCACGCCCTTGATATTCCCATTACCAGGAGGTGAGAGACCTTCACGAATATACGAGGCACGCCCTCGATATTCACATTACCAGGAGGTGAGAGACCTTCACGAATATGTGGGGCACGCCCTCGATATTCCCATTACCAGGAGGTGAGAGACCTTCACAAATATCTCAGGTACGCCCTCGATATTCCCAATTACTAGGAGATGAGAGACCTTCATGAATATCCAAGATACGTCCTCGATATTCCCATTACCAAGAGGTGAGAGACCTTCACGAATATCTTAGGTACGCCCTCAATATTCCCATTACTAGGAGGTGAGAGATCTTCACAAATATCTTAGGTACGCCCTCGATATTTCCAATTATCAGGAGGTGAAAGACCTTCATGAATATCCAAGGTACGTCTTCGATATTCCCATTACCAGGAGGTGAGAGACCTTCACGAATATCTCAGGTACGCCCTCGATATTCCCAATTACCAAGAGGTGAGAGACCTTCATGAATATCCAGGGTACGTCCTCGATATTCCCCAATTGCTAGGAGATAGGAGACCTCCATGAATATCCCAGGTACGTCCTCGATATTCCCATTACCATAAAGTGAGAAACCTTTACGAATATCCCAGGTACGTCCTCGATATTCTATCTACCATGAGACTTTAAAAAATGACCAAGTATTCTCCAGAGTTTGGTACTTATGATTATCCAGGTACCCCTTCGATACCTGCAAATGTCCAAGTATCCTCCAAAAATTTGTACTTGTGATCATCCAAGTACCCTTTCAATACCTACGAACGTCCAGGTATCCTCCAAGAGTTTGTACTTGTGATCATCCAAGTACTCTTTCGACACCTGCAAGCAATCAGGTACTCCTTCAACGCATGCAAACATCCAGGCACCATCCAAGAGTTTGTATTTGTGACCATCTAAGTACTCTTTCGATACCTGCAAGTAATCAAGTATTTTCCAGTATCTAGTACTTGTGATCATACAGGTACCCCTTCGATACTTGTGAACGTCTAGGTATCCTCAAAGAGTTTGTACTTGTGATCATCCAAGTACCCTTTCGACGCCTGCAAAAACCCAAATATCCTCCAGGTTAGTACTTGTGAATATCCAGGTACTCTTTCAAAATGCCTGTAAATGCCCAGGCACTCAACAAACAAATGCCGTGAGAAAGGTCAGCACATGCCCCGAGAAGGTCGGGAGCCATCCGATGTCCTTGACGAAGATTAGACACCAAAAAAACAAGATGCCCTGATAAAGGTTGGTGCATCTCCTGAGAAAGGTCGGGTATCAACTGGTGTCCTCGATTGTGGTCAGGCACCCCCAACAAATCGATGCCCTGAGAAAGGTCGGCGCATCTCCCGAGAAAGGTCAGGTACCAACCAGTGTCATTGATTGAGGTCAGGCACCCCTAACAAATCGATACCCTGAGAAAGGTCGGCGCATCTCCCGAGAAAGGTCGGGTACCAACTAGTGTCCTTGACAGAGATCAGACACCCCACAAATCGATGCTCTGAGAAAGGTCGACGCATCCCCCAAAAAAGGTCGGGTAAACAACTTATTGCTTTAACAGGCGATCGAATAATGGTTTGGGTTCTGCAAGAGCAATTTCCCATCAAGGCGACTGAAGAAAGGTTCGGGTCTTAGAGAAGCAGCTTCCTCACATTACCAGGTAAGAGCATGCCTTGATACTTGCCAAGCTCGAAATTCGCACCCTTATCTTGCTCGTGCCCAGTAAGTAACTACAAGTATCTTCTTATCTGTCTTATTATATGTAAAGTTATATTGCTCTTTTTCTGCATAAAATATGTTGACACCTCAATTTTAATTAGGTTAATTTTATTTTATTAAGTTTTTATTTTATTTTGTCATTTCAGATAAATAAGATAATTAAAAAACCAAAAACAAACAAAACAAAGCAAAAACAAAAAAATTGGCAGCCCCCCCCTCTTTTTCTCCCTTTCGCCGGCCCAAGCCCAGTTTTTCTTTTTTCTCTGGCCCGGCCCCTCTCTTCCTTCTTCCTCTTCCTTCTTCTTTCTTGCGCCTTCCTTCTCCACCTCTGTACTTCACGCGCATAGAAGATGACGACGCACGCGAAGGACGGCCTACGGCCGAGGGGAGTAGGCCGACGTCGGCCGAAGAAGATAAGATCTCAAGCGCCATCAATGCCGAGCACGTTTCGCTGGATGAGCTCGGATGGGACGCCGGTTCAGCCGAGGAGAACCGCTCGGCGCACGAAGGGGACCGACGGTTGAACCTCCGTCGACCGGATCCCCTCGCCTATAAAAGGGCACCACCTTCGTCGAAGAACGGCACGAGCGAGCTCTAAGATCTTCCCACTAAGAGACTTCGGGGGAAGAATTGAAGAGCGAGCAAGAGAGAACTCGGGTCGCGAGCTCGGCTGACCTCCCACTGAGAGACTTCGGGGGAGGCTGCCGGCAAGCGAGTCCGAGGAGGTCAGATCCGGCTGGTGGAGGCTCGGATCTGGCCTAAGTGAGAGGGAAACCGGAGTAAAGGGGGCAGATCTGAGCGTGAGGGGGTTGAACGAGGTCAGATCCGAAGGAGAGAGGGTCGAGATCTGGGCGCAGATCTGGAAATCCGCCGTGCTGAGTCGCCCCGAGCCAGGCCGTCACCGTTGCTATGACCGAGCACCAGTCCCAACGCCGTCAAACTGTACTGTCGTCCTCGCGCCTCGTTGCTGCTGCTGTCCCTCGCCCCGACGCCGTGCCGCGACTGACCCGCCAACGCCAGCCCAGATCTGGAAACTAAGGAGCTGCTGTCAACGCCCCGACGTCGCTGCTGCACCGGATCGTCACTGGTACTCTCGAAAATCCCCTCGACAGAGAAGTCCCGACACCTGCTACCCACATCACCGCCGTGCTGTGCCGACTAGAACCGAGAGGCAGACTCGCGCAACTCGCTGTGAACAGGTAACGACACTCGCCGACCAACGCAGGCTATCCGTCCTCGTCGCCTCGAGCCACCTGGGATCCAGTCCTCGGTCGCACTCTGTCCGTCGTTCCCCTCTGCATCTCCACCCATCACCATCGCCGTGCCACGACACCACATCCTCCTACCCTTGCTGTCCTCTGTATCGCCGCTTGTCACCGCCGTCTTCGCTGCCGTCTTCGCCGGACAACATAGGAATAGCGCAAAGCAAGCTGCGGCTGTAAACCGGGTCGAAGGCGGGTCGGTGACCGGGTAGGGATTTAGCCGAAAGCGGGTCGGGCGTGGGTCTCATTCGGGTAGGGTTCCAGCCAACTTGGGCCCTCGCGATTGGGCCGGGTCCCTTTTGGAAAATAGGGCTATTTGGGCCAGGCTTGTTTTTTTATTAAAAAAGAGAAAAAAGAAAATGGAAAAATCCTGGGCCGGGCCCGCATTGCGGGCCCATCTAGGTCTCGCGGGTTGCAAACCGGGTCGGTCCCAACCCGGGAGCCTGACCTGGTTCGTTTTTATATTTATTATAATAATAAATATAATATTTTAATTAAAAAAATCAAAAATATTTCATATTTTCCAAAAAATGCCAAAAATCCAAAAAAGGCCAAAAATTCATGAAAACGCCAAAAAAATTCAAAAAAAAAGCCAAAAAGACTTGTAATTTTCCAAAAAATACCAAAAAAGGTCCAAAAGAAATCCCGTTTATATCCAAAAAATTAGAAAAATACTCAAAAATGTTTTTCCTCTAAAAAATTAATGGAAAATCCCTCAAACATCCAAAAAATCTCAAGGTTTAAACAAGATTAGGTACCGAAAGGGCATTAGTGATTAACTAGTGTAATCAAGTCATCGATCCTAATTTCTCTGGTTACGCAGGAGTGAGTATTTCTCCCGATACTTCACTTGGGTTTCTAATCAACCCACCCCAAATTGATTAGTGGCGACTCCATTTTAAAAATCAACTTGCAGGTTAAAAACTTGGACCATTAAGTCATGAATTGGTGGACTTGGGAGAGTCCGGGCATAATTAAATTCAGCTGATCTATTAGCCTCCTTAGGCGCTCGTACCCGATTGCGGGCACCGAGGAAAAAAGAGGTCGTGACAGCTTGGTGACTCCGCTGGGGACATTTGAGGACTTAGGCCATTTTTGTCTTATTTAAATTCTTTACTGACTTAGGTTTTTTTTCTTTATGCAGGTCAAAAGCTTAGAAATTTATTTTAATTTTGCTTAAAATAGATTATCTTGTGATTATAAACTGTTGTGCATGCTTTACTGTTTTAAACACTACACATGGCACACACAGCCCGGCTGCCGGACCTGGGCCGCCATAGGATTTCTAGGATGGTGTTAAGAAAGATACGACCTCGAACGCGAGACTGCGATGTAGAGGTTGCCTTTCTTTTCCCCGAATTTCTTAGCCGAGGTTAAGGGGGTACGCTGCTAACGCGAGACTGCGACGGGCGGATACCTTTTTAATTTCATCAAGTCTTCTGAGTTAGAAATTGAGCCGCACGTCCCATGCGCATGTCCTTGTGCTTGCCATTTTATTTAAAAGCAAAGTGATTTCTTTACTTTTACTTAGTCTTTTTATTTGGCCCATGGCAATTTAGGATAAGCTTTTCAAGTCCCAGTTTATATGCGATGGGGAAAGACGATATCTAGTTCATTCCTGCTCCCAAGGCGGAGCTCTTTAGATGGTGGGGTCAATTAGATCAGTTTGCCCAAGAGCGCGTGAAGGCCAAAGTCGGTCATCTCCTATCGTTGATCCAAATCACTGTTCGTCCTGAAGTCATACAAGCCATGGCACATTTTTGGTGCCCGAAGACAATTACTTTTATATTCGGTAGGTTTGAGCTAACCCCAACCCTGGAAGAATACAACATCATCACTGGAATGCCTCTTGAGAAAAAGCTTGTCAGGCCATCGACAGGCGCCCTCCCATGGCGCGGGTTAGCGCGACTTTTAGGAACTGAAATCCATGTCATGAGACAAATTCTTGAAAACAACCATAATACATGCCCTCTAAAATTCGTGAATGCATGTTTTCAAAACCAGCCTATGACCCAAAAAAGTGAGATTTTCCTCCTGGCCTTTTTTGGGCTCATCGTTTTCCCCCATCAAAGAAATGCCATAAGTCCTAAGATGGCATGGACAGTTGATCAAATCTTGAGAGGAGGGAATTATGTCAACATGATATTAACTGAAACATTCTTGTCTTTTAATCGTTTTAAAGACAACACGGAGAAAATCATGCGAGCATCTCCTGAAATTTTACAAGTCTGGTTCTTTTCTCACCTAAGCAAATTTCGAGACTTCATGCGATCATCTGAAACGAATGCTTTCGAAAACCCATTACAAAAATTTATGGTTTTAGGACCATACATTCCTAATCAAAGCTGTTTAAATTGGGTAAACTTCCTAAGAGACCCAGCTCCTGAGGCATTCCGATAGTGTGCTGGTTGGTTCCATGAAAAGAGAGCTCGCTTCGCTTACAAGCACTGTCTCCCAATTTCGTTGCTCGGCCTCACCGGCGCCATTCTCTATCACCCTTATCGGGTGGCACGACAAAATGGAAGCCATCAGTCCCTCACTCAATCAGCGAGAGCAACTAGCACGAGCAAGCAGAGCTCATGGAGAGAGATTTGGGAATGGACTGGATGCACACCTCAGAGCCAGCCCAAGGAAGCAGGCATCCTCGCAAGAACAAGGCTCCCCGGCGCATATAAATTGGCAAACATGTGCCCCTTAGTGTTAATCTTGTGAAAGTTTTGTTCCATTGTTTAGGGACTTTTGTTTAATGTCTAGTATTTCATTCTGTTTTTTCAATTTCAAGTTCTAAGATGTCAGAAGTCTGCGGTCTATAAAATCCTCTTTTGATAAATAAAAAAAGTAGTTAGACCATTGCCATGGGTTAATCTTTGTTTACTTTCGTGCTCATTCATTGTTTTCACCACAAATAGGTAATTATGAATCGCCGGCCACCAATAGCTCGCGAATGGCCTCATGCACTAGGGCCCGATCAGAATGATGTACAAAATCGCCTCATTAACATTGAAGACGGCGTAGGACAGATGTCCATTGTCCTTCAACAACTCTCAAGACAAATGAAATCCACTCAAGCTGAGCCCAACTCTATAGTTACCTTAAACACTGTCATGACACACGCAAATTTGCCAGAAAATAGCCAGTACCATAGACAGTTTGAAAGGATCATGAAAAAGTTAAACCAACTGCAGGGGCGGAATCCCATGGACCTTTCCAATTATGCCGGCATTGAAATCCCTGAAGAGCTCAAAGCACTTGAATGCGAAATGTATGCTAATACCTCCCGCCCAGAGACCTACTTGCAGGCCTACCTGGTTCGAAGGATGATTCAATCGTGCCAATTGAGCTTGACTGGCCCTGCCTTGCGATGGTACATTGTCAGGAAGATTAGTCCCCTTAAAACCTGGAGGGAACTAATTCATGTTTTTCACCAAGAATATGATATTGACATCAGCCCTGACATAGCCTTGCCCTACGAAGAACTGATGATCGCGGAGCACGAGGAACCGTTAGTCGCTGAGATAGGAGAAGAACATGTCAATGAAGCCTTGCATGATAAATGGGTAGCTGAACAACACCCTGTTACTGGAAAATTTCCCACTAGGAAAGGCAAGGAGCCTTTGTACGAGATCAAAGACACAAAGCCTATTCAAGACCGGGGCACGACTGGACAACTCCCCAAGCTTACTCCAAGAGCTAGGGTCCAAAGAATACCAACCCCTATCAACCTGGAAAGTGAATCAGACGGTGAAACTCTAATGTCTCTCACTTCCCTTGACATAATCGAGCTGGCAAAACGAAGGGCCCTACTCAAAAGATCTGGACCAGGGGCCAAGAAAAGAAAGCCTAAGCAGATCAATTCAGCATCTGCCGACGAGCCACCGCACCAAAGCTTTGAGCATTCCCAAGAATACAACTTTGAAGGCTACCATCCCCTAGAGTACAACCCTGAAGACTTCCCGGCCCTAGAATACAATCCCAAGGACTTCCAGCGTTATTTTGACAATGAAACTGACGATTCATCGTATCACTGTTTCCTACTCTCATCCGGGGATGAAGTCCCGTCAGAAGAGGAAACATACATCTTTATCCACTACGATCCTAACGAAGTACTAAGCTCTCACCTGACCATGAGGATAGCTTAAATGCCTCATCCTCCTTCGGTAATTTTGACCCGAAAGAAAGCAATGGGGTAATCTCGATAGAGTCCAGCTTCCCTGAAGCAGAAAAATTCACCACTACAATGGACATGCAGTGGGAAAACCAGTGGCCTAACCAAGACATATCAGGTTCGTCTTGCCCTCGTAGGATCCTAACCCCCGTAGAAATGTAGATACCCAATCTCCGCAAATATAACGGCACGACTTGCCCCGTGGCACACTTGCAGTATCTTCAGGCGGAAATGAGTTGGTACTATGGCCCGATGTCGTTCACAACTCAGGCATTTCAAGAAACTCTTACGGGGTCTGCATTGCAATGGTTCATCACAGCAAATATTTATCTCCTAAAGGATTGGAATGAGCTGACTTCCACATTCTTGCATCAGTATCAAAACCAGATCGGAACTGAATTGCCTTGTGAGAGTTTGGCTCACTTCACAAGAAGACCAATGGAGGATTTCCGAGCATATGCAGGGAGGTGGAGAGCTTTCATGATGCAAACCCGCCCTCAACTGGCTGAAGAGGAGTTAATGAAGTAGTTCATAGAAGCTTTGTCCTGCAAGCATCGCTGTTGGCTGCATGGGTTACACTTCCATAGCTTCAACGAGGTAGTCATCGCATGTGAATACTTCGAGTCTACTGAAGGCGAGGAATTCAAAGACGCTTAGCTTCAAGACCAGCACTATCAAAGCGCTCCTTTACACAGGAGTTTTCATGGGCTTTACTTGTTTCATGTTTCTTATCTTGTCTAGTGTGCTACTGTTGTATTTTCCATTCCAATTACTCTATTGTACAGTTCTAGTATTTTGTTTTGAGAGCATGAGGCGGTACTTCAAACCTGCCCAATGATGCTATCCAACCATGAAAAGAAAATATCATCCAAGGAGAATACTGAGGGCTGGGCTTCCTCATGCTTTTTCTCCCCCGAATACATATTTTGAAAAAAAAAAAACACTTCATCACCAAAATCTTTCAAAAAAGATGATAAATTTAATCATGTTTGTCTTTCTGACTCACTCACTTCGTGTCTCAGAATATCATCCCCTTTGACTTAGTGTGACCAAGGGACATTTGAACCTGGCACATCATGTGAACTCGCCAAGTTCAAAAGCACTCTTCCAAGAAAGCAGGGGCAAACAGAAAAGATCCCGTTTCAAAAGGGTAAGTCCTATTCCATGAACATAATGTCGAAAATGACGTCCTCTCTCTTCTATCTACAGGAGACAAGGGATGGGACGTAATAGGCACAGGCATACTATTGAACTTGAAGCATGCATAATATGATAGCTCAAGGCAGGATGCTGTGGTTTCATCAATGAGATTTCTAGCTTTGACAAGCCAAGAAGCACAAGAAATGGATCTTTTCTCTTTCTTTGAATTGACTACTGTCAACAGGGAGAAAATCCAAACGGTTGAAACGATCTCTAACCCCTATTCAGACGATGGCTTAGGGCTTAAAAACCTCACTTCGTGCTCCTGATGCATGCTCACCCAAGAAGTAATTGCCATCAAAGAATTGGAGATTTTGATTGTCCATCTCAGATTCCATAGAAGCTTGAGGTACATGACTTTGCCCAATGGCCATATAGTCAAAGAAGGAAGAAAAATTCCAAAGAAGGAAGGCGTTGAAGAGAAATTGACAACCATCAATCATGCATACATGGCCATGAGTGAGGAAGGCCAATCGAAAGAAATATCAAACTGTGTCAAGACGAAAAAGCCATCATTGACATTCAAATATCCCTATGAGTCAGCAAATATAAACTTTGGGGAAGGGTAATTTGGTATCGTTTCCAATACTCCCAGTATCTGAACTCACTTTTGACATATTTTCTCCTATTGACAGAAAGCATAGGATTCAAGAAACAAGCTTAATGGTTAATTTGGGCAAATCAAGTGACCCATATCGATTTACCTAGCTCGGTATGAAAGGACGTGTCGTCCAGGAGCAGGTTCGGTTAAATGAAAAAAGAAGTGTCCTACGGACACCGTTGGTGCCTCTAGCCGAGTGGTATCCGGGAAGAAGCAAAATGGTCCGAAGTCGGGGGTTCGAATCCCCGACGCGGCAGTTAGCCGCTTGGTAAAAAAATAAAAAAAAAATTTTGCTTCTCTTGCGCCTGCAAATTACGAGAGAGCAGATGACCTAACGAAGCAAAAGACATAGGACTTCGTGTCCCACTTGCACTTCAGGTCCATCCAATCCAGTGAAGGGTAATGTTGTATCGCTTCCAAGTTATTCGACTCTTGAAAGAGTTTCTGACTAACATGATCCCTTTTATCTGTTGCAGGATCACTTGACCGTAAAAAATGCGGATAACAAATCAAGGAAAGACATGTCAAACTCTGATAAGCTCTCCTAAGTAAAATGGCATCCTGAGTAATCACCAAAGCAAATGACAGAAAATCTTCAGGCCTCAACTCGCCAGACTAATTGATCTACTTGTACATCTTCTCTTCTGCAGGGGCAAAAGCAGAGATGCCCAATCAGATTCCCAATCCTTGGCTGATCATTCATGTGTCATATCCCTAATCAATAGGGACAACCATCGACACCCATTTGTAAATAACCCTTTTGATGTTCAAAATCTAACATACTTGGAAACACCACTATGTTAGCCCCTAAAGTTGCCAATAGGGTCTTTTTTGAGTCAAAACCATTCACTTGTTTTGAAGAGTTCAAACTCCATCATATTCAAAATGTTGTATGTCACTTCTAGATGAATTCTGCATGATGATTTTGTCTGTCTAAGTCACTGATTCCACTGAGGATTATTAGAATAGACAGCTAAGTGAAGAATACAAGATTAATTGAGCATGCTGGATGAGGCGTGTCAGAATGATGATAGGCAAGCTATATCCTACACACAATCCCCCCCCCATCTATACACTTGTGAGATGAGTGCAGAAGATTCCATGGCTGCAGGGTAAAGAGTTCTCTCGCGAATAGTACGATAACCAAAGTAGTGAGAGGCATTCCATCGCTCACCCCATTGAGCCCCATACACTGATGAAATTTATGTCCTATCCCTGTCAAGAACCACCCCACACTGGGGCAGATCGGAGGTGAAGCAGCATCACAAGGTGAGAAGAGAGATAGAAATCTTCTTACCCGCACTTGCATCAATCTTTGGGTGTTTTTATTGCATATGAACACTCGCATTAATTTAAGTGCCCTAGAGTCATGAAGAGCAATTCTTTCTTTACGCACTTGTATCTATTGTATAACTCAATTGAGTCTGTAAATTCATCCTCACGTGGAGGCAAAGCAGAAGCTACTGCCATTTGAGCAGCATAATCAGAAGTGCCGGCAAAAGATGAAGACTCAATAGTCTAACAAAGGCGTTTGCTTGAATTTGTCAAGATCAGCTCTCAAGCAACAAGAATGAAAAAACATGGGCATAAAAAAGTAGTGTACCTAGTAAAAGCAAGGTCAATGCCCATAAATGAAGAACTGGAATAAAAATAGGGGCATGAAAAAGCAGTGTGCCCGGTAAAAGCAAGGCCAATGTCCCCCAATCAAAAATGCAACCAAGAAAATGTTGCTGTTGTGGTCCATAGAACCTCCATTTGATAGTGAGAAGAAAGACTGGTGACAAATGCCAAGGCAATCACCAGCTCTTACCTTTTTACACATGAATCAAGCCTACATTACATCCCATTGTAAAAGTCTCTTCAGACTAGGGGCACTTCAATTAACGTAGGATTTCATATGTCTATAAGTATCGCTTGAAGAAGTACGAGCAAGACTATTCTATCTCTTTTCGCAGGACTCTTGACTTGCAAACCTGGAGATGATCGTGCGGCACTTTGTTCATGAGCCTTGACCTCGACGGTCCCATTTGATGAGCCATTGACTAAGTCTTCATCACAATTTCAATAAAGACCTCTCACATTGGTAAAGTCGTACCACTTGCGAGAATACTCAGACCCCTGCTGACATGATGACAGTGAGAAGTGTGGTCCTTATAAATCCTGCATCAATGGTCAGGATAGCCTTTTCCATGAGAGAGAGTGGAAAGTCCTTTCAGACTGAAAGTCCCTCATCTGGCATGCTCAAGACATCTATATTCCGAATAAAGGTTGTCTTTCAAAATCTTCCCCAGTGGAACTCAGATGATGCAAAACTGACAAAATTGTCATGCATAAATCACATTTAAACTCATGAATTTACAGCATATACAATCATGTGTGCATATTGTGCAAATAGCAGACATACTCTCAGAGATCAGAGATATTGCCATGTAAGCATATCCATGTCCCCATTTGTCTTAAAGTACCTATCACTGTCCAGGTACTCTCTTCTTGACACTCGACCTATTCGAGTCGTCCCCTGAGTTTGGGTGTTTGCAACGGTCTAAGTATCCCCTTGTCTTTGAGTACTCACCACTTGCCGGGTACTCCCTCTTAACGACACTTGACCTGTCCGAGTTGTCCTCAGAGTATTGATACTTGCGACTGTCCAGGTATCCTTTTATTTTTAGGTACCTCCCACTATCTAGGTACCCTCCTATCGACACTCGACTTGTTCGAGTCATCTTTGGAATTTAAATGCTTGAGACAAACCAAGTATCCCATCATCCATGAGTGTTCATCACTGTCTAGGTACCCTCCTATCGACACTTGACCTATTTGAGTTGTCCCAGAGTATTAATACTTGTGACTAACCAAGTATCCCTTTATCATTGAATACCTACTGCTGTTTAGGTATCCCTATTGTCTTTGAGTATCAGCCACCGTTCGAATACTCCCTTTCCCTGACACTCAACCTGTTCGAGTTGTCCCTAGAGCATTGATACTTGTGACTGACCAAGTATCCATTTATCTTTGAATACCTAATGCTGTCTAGGTATCTCCATATCATCAAGTACCCACCGCCGTTCAGGTACTCCCTTTTCATGACACTCAACTCGCTTGAGTTGTCCCCAAATAATAGTAGCTGTTCAAGCATTCCACTGCTTTGTGTGCCTGTGCCTGCCCAAGTATGTTTTCTTACACTTGGATCAGCCTGAGTGGTCCCAGATCGTATCATCAAATACTTGTGTTCATCCAAGTATTCCGGTACTTTGTACACCTGCGGCTACCCAGGTGTTCCAACCTTTTTGAGTGCCTGCGACCATCCAGGTAAGCCCCGTGCTACATTCAAGTTTATATTACCAGGAGGTGAGAGACCTTCATGAATATCCAAGGTACGTCCTCGATATTCCAACTACCAGGAGGTGGGATACCTTCACGAATATGCGGGGCACGTCCTCGATATTCCCTTTACCAAGAGGTGAGAGACTTTCATGAATATCCAAGGAAGTGAGAGACCTTCACGAATATGCGGGGCACGCCCTCGATATTCCCAATTACCAAGAGGTGAGAGACCTTCATGAATATCCAAGGAGGTGGGATACCTTCACGAATATGCGGGGCACGCCCTCGATATTCCCTTTACCAGAAGGTGAGAGACCTTCATGAATATCCAAGGTACGTCCTCGATATTCCAACTACCAGGAGGTGAGAGACCTTCATGAATATGCAAGGCACGTCCTCAATATTCCCATTTACCAGGAGGTGAGAGACCTTCACGAATATGCGGGGCATGCCCTCGATATTCCCATTTACTAGGAGGTGAGAGACCTTCACGAATATCCCAGGTACGCCCTCGATATTCCCAATTACCAGGATGTGAGAGACCTTCATGAATATCCAAGGTACGTCCTCGATATTCCCAATTACTAGGAGGTGAGAGACCTTCATGAATATCTCAGGTACGCCCACGATATTCCCAATTACTAGGAGGTGAGAGACCTTCACTAATATCTTAGGTACGCCCTCGATATTCCCAATTACCAGGAGGTGAGAGACCTTCACGAATATCTCAGGTACGCCCTCAGTATTCCCATTTACCAGGAGGTGAGAGACCTTCATGAATATGCAAGGTATGCCCTCGGTATTCCCCATTACCAGGAGGTGAGAGACCTTCATGAATATGCGAGGTACGTCCTCAATATTCCCCATTACCAGGAGGTGAGATACCTTCATGAATATCCCAGGTACGCCCTCGATATTCCCAATTACCAGGAGGTGAGAGACCTTCATGAATATCCCAGGTACGCCCTCGATATTCCCATTACCAGGAGGTGAGAGACCTTCATGAATATGCGAGGTACGTCCTCGATATTCCCCATTACCAGGAGGTGAGAGACCTTCATGAATATGCGAGGTACGTCCTCGATATTCCCCATTACCAGGAGGTGAGATACCTTCATGAATATCCCAGGTACGCCCTCGATATTCCCAATTACCAGGAGGTGAGAGACCTTCATGAATATCCTAGGTACGCCCTCGATATTCCCATTTACCAGGAGGTAAGAGACCTTCACGAATATGCGAGGCACGCCCCCGATATTCCCATTACCAGGAGGTGAGAGACCTTCACGAATATGCGAGGCACGCCCTCGATATTCCCATTACCAGGAGGTGAGAGACCTTCATGAATATCCAAGGTACGTCCTCGATATTCCAATTACCAGGAGGTGAGAGACCTTCATGAATATCCCAAGTACGCCCTTGATATTTCTCAATTGCCAAGAGGTGGGCCACCTTCACAAATATCCAAGGTACATCCTTGATATTTCCAATTATCAAGTACCCCTTCGATGCTTGTGAATGTCCAAGTATCTCCCAAGAATTCATACTTGTGATCATCCAAGTACCCCTTCAATGCCTATGGTAAGCCAAATACCCATTTTGACGCCTGCAAAGGCCCAAATACCCTTGAGGTTAGTACTTGTGAATATTTAGGTACTCTTTGATATGCTTGTGAATGTCCAGGTATCTTCCAAAATCGATGCCCTGAGAAAGGTCGGTGCATCCTCCCGAAAAAGGTCGGGTTCCCACTGGTGTCTACGACAGAAGTCAGACACCCCATAAATCGATGCCCTGAGAAAGGTCAGCGCATCCTCCCGAGAAAGCTCGGGTTCCAGCTGGTGTCTTCGACGGAAGTCAAACACCCTACAAAATAGATGCCCCGAGAAAGGTCGGGTACCAACTGGTGTCCTCGATACAAATCAGGCACCCACAAATGAGATGCCCTGAGAAAGGTCAGTGCATCTCCCGTCAAGGCGACCGAAGAAAGGTTCGGGTCCTAGACAAACCACTGATTACTCCAATAGGCGACCGAAGAATGGTTCGGGTCCTGGAGGAGCAATTTCCCATCAAGGCGACCGAAGAAAGGTTCGGATCCTAGACAAATCATTGATTGTTTTAACAAGCAACCGAAGAATGGTTCAAGCCTTGGAAAAGCAACCTCCTCATATCACCAGGTAAGATGACGCCTTGATACTTGCCAAACTTGGGGTTCACACCCTATCTCATTCATTCCTAGTAAGTAACTACAGGTATCTTCTTATCTGTCTTAGTATATGTAAAGTTATATTGCTCTTTTTCCGCATAGAATAATAGGTCCCAAATAAAATATAATCTACTACGCATGCATGGATAAAATTGAGGTATCAGTCTGTCTTTGAATGCAACCTCTGCGAGCTCACCTTCAAAGAGGGGCAGCTGTTGACACCTCAATTTTAATTAGGTTAATTTTATTTTATTTTGTCATTTCGGATAAATAAGATAATTAAAAAACCAAAAACAAACAAAACAAAGTAAAAACAAAAAAATTGGCAGCCCCCCCTCTTTTTCTCCCTTTCGCCGGCCCAAGCCCAGTTTTTCTTTTTTCTTTGGCCCGGCCCCTCTCTTCCTTCTTCTTCCTTCTTCTTCTTCCTTGCGCCTTCCTTCTCCGCCTCTGTACTTCACGCGCACAGAAGACGACGACTCACGCGAAGGACGACCTACGGCCGAGGGGAGTAGGCCGACGTCGGCCGAAGAAGATAAGATCTCAAGCGCCATCAATGCCGAGCATGTTTCGCTGGATGAGCTCGGATGGGACGCCGGTTCAGCCGAGGAGAACCGCTCGGCGCGCGAAGGGGACCGGCGGTCGAAGCTCCGTCGACCGGATCCCCTCGCCTATAAAAGGGCACCACCTTCGTCGAAGAACGGCACGAGCGAGCTCTGAGATCTTCCCACTGAGAGACTTCGGGGGAAGAATCGAAGAGCGAGCAAGAGAGAACTCGGGTCGCGAGCTCGGCTGACCTCCCACTGAGAGACTTCGGGGGAGGCCGCCGGCGAGCGAGTCCAAGGAAAGGGAGCAGATCTGAGTGTGAGGGGGTTGAACGAGGTCAGATCCGAAGGAGAGAGGGTCGAGATCTGGGCACAGATCTGGAAATCCACCGTGCTGAGTCGCCCCGAGCTAGGCTGCCACCGTTGCTGTGACCGAGCACCAGTCCCGATGCCGTCAAACTGTACTATCGCCCTCGCGCCTCGCTGCTACTGCTGTCCCCCGCCCCAACGCCATGCCGCGACTGACCCGCCAACGCCAGCCTAGATCTGGAAACTAAGGAGCTGCTGTCAACGCCCCGACGTCGCCGTTGCACCGGATCGTCACCGATACTCTCGAAAATCCCCTCGATAGAGAAGTCCTGACACCTGCTACCCACATCACCGCCGTGCTGTGCCGACTGGAACCGAGAGGCAGACTCGCGCAACTCGCCGTGAATAGGTAACGACACTCGCCGACCGACGCTCGCCATCCGTCCTCGTCGCCTCGAGCCACCGCGGGATCCAGTCCTCGGTCGCACTCTGTTCGCCGTTCCCCTCTGCATCTCCACCCATCACTGCTGTCATGCCACGACACCACATCCTCCTACCGCTGCTGTCCTCTGTATCGCCGCTCGTCGCCGCCGTCTTCGCCGGACGACATAGGAATAGGGCAAAGCAAGCTGCGGCTGTAAACCGGGTCGAAGGCGGGTCGGTGACCGGGTAGGGTTTTGGCCGAAAGCAGGTCGGGCGTGGGTATCATTCAGGTAGGGTTCCAGCCAACCTGGGCCCTCGCGCTTGGGCCGGGTCCCTTTTGGAAAATAAGGCTATTTGGGCCAGGCTTTTTTTTTATTAAAAAAGAGAAAAAACAAAATAGAAAAATCCTGGGTCGGTCCCAACCCGGGAGCCCGACCCGGTTCGTTTTTATATTTATTATAATAATAAATATGATATTTTAATTAAAAAAATATTTCATATTTTCCAAAAAATGCCAAAAATCCAAAAAAAAAAAAAGCCAAAAATACCAAAAAAAAGGTCCAAAAAAATCCCTTTTATATCCAAAAAATTAGAAAAATACTCAAAAATGTTTTTCCTCTAAAAAATGCATGGAAAATCCCTCAAACATCCAAAAAACCTCAAGGTTTAAACAAGATTAGGTACCGAAAGGGCATTAGTGATTAACTAGTGTAATCAAGTCCCCGATCCTAATTGCTCTGGTTATGCAGGAGTGAGTATTTCTCCCGATACTTCACTTGGGTTTCTAATCAACCCACCCCAAATTGATTAGTGGCGACTCCATTTTAAAAATCAACTTGCAGGTTAAAAACTTGGACCATTAAGTCGTGAATTGGTGGACTTGGGAGAGTCCGGGCATAATTAAATTCAGCCGAGCCATTAGCCTCCTTAGGCGCTCGTACCCGATTGCGGGCGCCGAGGAAAAAAGAGGTCGCAACAAAATAATATGTCCCAAATAAAATATAATATGTTATGTGTGCATGGATAAACTTTAGGCATCAATTTGTCTTTGAATGCAACCTCTGCGAACTCACCTTCAAAGAGGGACAACTGTTGACGCATAAATTTTGTTTGTTAATTAATTAGGTTTTTTTATCATTATTTATCTTGCCTTTTTCGGATAATTTAAAAAAAAACAAAGCAAAACAAAATTAAAACAAAAAAGCAGCCCATTTTTCTCTCCCTCTCTTCCCCCTCCGTGTGGGCCCCTATGGCCCATTTTCCTCCTCCTCTAGCCCGGCCCTCTTCACTCATCTTCCTCCTCCGTCTACCTCTGCAACACACGCGCAGAGGGCGCAACGCAGGATGAATGGACGGACGGCAACGCGCATGGGGGGTAGCTGGCAAACAGGTGGCAAATGGGACGCCGGTTCAATCGGCGGAGGCCGTTCAGTGTGCGGGGAAGCTCCGTCGATCGGTTGCCCCCTAGCCTATAAATAGGCCCTCCACCTTCATCGGAAAACACACACATAAGAGAAAGAGGAAGCCAGCGAACTCCGAGAGCTTCCCCTTGAGAGACTTCAGGGGGGAAATGGAAGAGCAAGCAAAGGGGGCGAAAGATTGGGTCGCAAGCTAAACGACCTCCCACCAAGAGAACCCAGATCTGTGAGCAGGCGAGCCCGAGGAGGAGAGATTCGAGTGGGTGGAGACAGAGCGAGAGGGAAACCGGAGTAAAAGGAGCAGATCTGAGCGTGAGGGAGTTGAGTGAGGCTAGAGAGAGGAGAGAGATCGAAGCTGTGAGCATTCAAGCTTCCCCCGAGAGACTTCAAGGGAGGCTCGACGCTCGCAAGCCTGGATCGAAGGCAGAGGAGAGTTCGAGCACCCTCCGCCGTTGTCGCTGTCGTTGCCGTTCGCCGTGCAAGTTGCCGCTCGCGGACAGGTAATGTACTGCCGCCATCGCCGTCACCATCGCAACCCCCCCGTCGTCCAATCCTCATTGCTGCTGTCGCCGCCATCGCCACCGCAACGTCTCAACCCTCCTTTCCTCGGCGCTGCGAATCAGGAACCTTAGGGTTCCTGATTTTTCGAGGTTCGGTCCTGGGTCATCAGGTCGGACCCGGGCCACAGCCGGGTAGGGTTCCACGAGCCGAGTCACGGTTGTGAATCGGGTAAGAGAGCGGGTTGGGCATGGGTTTCAACCGAGTAGGGTTTCCGCCTGAAACAGGCCTATGCGCGTGGGCCAGGTAGCCTTCAGGCTGAGGTTTTTATAAAAATGGGCCTATTTTGGTCTTGGGTCGTCGACCTGGGTCGGTCCCAACCCGGGAATCTGACCCGGGTCATAAAAAATATAAAAAAATTATCATTTTCCAGAAAATCAAAAAAATCAAAAATATCTCATATTTTCCCAAAAAAAGCCAAAAAAAGACTTATATTTTTCAATGTTGACACCTAAATTTTAGCGACCCAATAATTTATTTTTTGCATAAAAAATAGGGATTAATTTTAACCCCTAAAAAAATGCATTAGAACAAATAAAACGAAAAAATGGAAAAAAAAAAAAAGAAGGGAAAATCGATTTTATTGATTATGCATGGAAGTTTGAAATTCTGATGAGTATTCAGATTTTGATAAATGCAGAAACAATTCAAAAATCAGGTGGATAAAGAGCAAGGATTTCGATAAAATGGAAAGAATAAAGTAAAATCGGCGAATTGCGAAATCACGTTCCGATTTGCAGGTTTGATTTACTGCAACAGAAGATGGAAATTCAAAAGTTGCCATGGAAAGCGACCGTCTGGAAATCACTATAAAAGAGAGACGTAATTTCGTGCAAAGGGGGGGATTTTCGAAAAAATTGAGAGCGAATCCGTTGAGCAGAAAAAAATTCGTGCATGAGAAGTTCTAAAAAAAAATACAAAAGAAAGGAAGGGAAAATTCTTTTCTTTTTTGGGTGAAAAGCTACATCTGCAGAAAGGGGATAGCAGCAGAGAGAGCTCGTGTGGGGGGACGTGCTGCAGCAGGAAAAAAAAAAAAAGATGAAGCACTGTTCATCTTCCCCGCGAGGATCCTTCCGGTGATCGCTGCTGCTGACCGCACCCCCACCGTCTCGCGCCTCACCGCGCCTCCGCCACCGCCGCACCATCAGCTTGCCCGACGTCCATACAACCCAGCGCCAACGCCCGCCTCTCCGCCCAGCGCCCGACGCCGCCTGCTGCATCACCGCCACTCGACCTCCCCTGCGACGCTAGCAACTGCTAGCCCCGCAACGCCTACAACCCGCGCCCAGCAACTCAGTGGTCCACCCCCACTCGACCGACGCCACTACACCAGCATTTCTGTCCGCTCATCGCTGCTGCTGCGCCTCTGAGTGCCCAACGCTAGTGCCTGACGCCTGCACCAGCAGCCCACACAGTCTTCGCCGCACCTCAATTCGTCGTCCTCCAATCCCCGCACCGGCCCGCGACTCGCCTGCCGCTTGAGATCCCGCCGCCGACGCCTGCGCCTCCCTGCCGCCGCACCTCAGCCCGTGCCGATCCGCTCACCGCTGCCAACGTCGCCGCCCAGCGACCCGCGATCCAGCTCCGCCTCCACCACTGCTCCGAGCTCGAACCCCTCACCATCGCCGTCCGCCAGCTCCCGCCGAAGTCCCGACACCGGCCACCGTGCGTCCGGTGCCCATCAACGCTGCAGCAAACCCCCTTTTTCTTTAGGTAGTTTAGCTTTTTCTTTTTATTTTTTTTATTTTATCTCATTTTAGTTTATCTATTTAAGTTATAATATTTTATGTCAATAAATTTTGTAGGCATTATCCACTAGGATTTTGTCCGGAATTATTGTAATTATTAATTTAATCCGAGAGACATTGGATTATTTTTTTAATTATATTAATTTTTTGGACTCTTTGGTAGAATTTTAATTGTTAAATTATTATAATTATTAATTTGATCCGTAAGGCTTCAGATCAGATTTTTAATTATTTTGAACGCTTTGTTGTGATAATTAGGGTTAGTATAATCGTTAATTTGACCTATGAGACAACAGATTATTTTTTCGATTATTTTCATCATTTATTTTGTTGATAGTTTAGATTTAATATTTATTTAATAATTACTTATCTTTAAAAAAAATAAAAAATCAGAAAATTAAAAAAAAAATCAAAATTCTGCATGAGCATATAGGTTTAGTAAATTAGAATTTTTTAGGATTACATTTTTAGGATTGCATTTTTAGAAATAAGTTAGGGTTGGACATAAATAATTTTTAAATAGGGTTTTAGATAATATTCGCACATTTTAAATCTCATTTTTTTCAAAAAAAATAGTTTTCTAAGATAGGATAGAGTTTAAGTCAAATTAATCCCTAAAATAAATTAGAAAATTATTTTATTTAAATAGTTTAATTAGGATTTTTATTAATTCCGAATTTCAATAAAAAAAATACAAAAATACTAGGTGCATGTTAACTAGTTTGCATAATAGGCCCATTTAATTGGAATTTGCATATTAATATAGATTAAGTCATTTAGTTAAAAAAAATGCATTTTTATAAAAGAATTCTAATTTTTAAGAAACCCCAAAAAAAAAAAATCCTTTGCTTTGTGTGATTTGTTTTGTGTGATGCAATTTATTTATTGAATGTTTAATAATTGTTGAGCACCCGTGTGGTCACCATATTTGCATGGTAGTAATTTAGGTTAAAATAAATTCAAGTTGCTTGCAAGAATATTTTTCTTTAAAAAATATATTAAAAAAAAGAAATGGTACCGAAAGGGCATTAGAAAATTCTAGTGTAACCAAGTGCCCGTACCCTTAGTCTCTAGTTTGTAGGAGTAAAGTAAATCTCTCGTTATTTTACTTAGGTGTCTAATCGACCTACCATAAACCAATTAGTGGTGACTTCTAGTTAATAACCGCTTACATGTTTAAAAATTTAGACTTAAGTCGCGATTTAGTATGGTCTTGGGAGAGCCTGAGCTAAGTTTAAAAACTTAGTAGTCCATTAACCTAGTTTTAGGTAGTGCACCCGAAAATTTAGGTCGCGACATCCAAAAAATAGCAAAAAAATCCAAAAATCCCTTTTATTTTCCAAAAAGATAGAAAAAGTTCCCAAAAAATGTTTTTCTCCACAAATGCATGGAAAATCCCTCAAATATCCAAAAAGCCTTAGGGTTTAAACAAGATTATGTACCAAAAGGGCATTAGTGATTAATTAGTGTAATCAAGTCCCCGATCCTAATTTCTCTGGTTACGCAGGAGCGAGTATTTCTCTCGATATTTCGCTTGAGTTTCTAATCGACCCACCCCAAACCGATTAGTGGCGACTCCTTTTAAAATTAACTTACATGTTAAAAAATTTGGACTATTAAAGTCGTGAATTGGTGGACTTAGGAGAGGCCGAACTAATAGACATAGCCAAACCATTAGCCTCCTTTAGGCACCCGCCCCAATTGGGCGCCGGAGGAAAAAAAGAGGTCGCGACAGCGGGGGTTGAGAGCGGCCAGTTTCTGGTACCACTCCCTCGGATACGTCAGCCTCGCATCTGCGTATATCTCCGCTTGCTCTTAGAACAGCCCCGCCATCACCCTCACACAGGCTCTCTCTCTCTCTCTCTCTCTCTCTCTCTCTCTCTCTCTCTCTATCCTCTTCAACCGGAATTCATACATATCATGCGAAACTTCTCGAATAGGAATCAAGTCAGCATACGAAGGCCATGACAATTACTTGGGAAATTTAGGGGGACCGTACTCGACTTGGCTTAGAGTTTCAGGGTTTGTGCAGAGGAGCAAGCAAAATCGAACTTGACATGTGAATTCCGAGGAGAAGTCGAACACATGATTCTGCAAATTGTAGGGATTTCAATATTTCCGCTTAGTAAGGGTCTGTGATTGAAGAATATATAAAATTTGGTTCACTTATAAAATAGGTTTCTTTTTTCCTACTTTTTACAGACTTTGTTCGTATGGTACCTCCCCTTGGTAAAGCTCGCCGGCTATAAGGTACAAGTTCTTTTGTTTTCTTATCTTCTTGGCCAGTGAGCTATATGGTACTTGTTCAAATAATAATAATTGACTGCATGAAAACTAATTATTTGGGGAGGATACGAATTATCTTATTCAATAATTAAATTCAAATTCCCTCATCAATTGAGATTAGTGGGTGAAAATGGATCACAACATGTCTTGACCTTAGAGATGGTACATTTGGTCAATTTATCTTGTTTAAATAGAGATGATCGATTTTTTAAAATGAAAATAAGAATGAAGAATATCATAACATATTTGTCGGAAAACCCCATGTTTTATTTGTAACTCGGCGCAATCCAGTGGGGTAGGCCAACCAATCTTAAAAGTCATATTCCACCTCTTTTGATGGGATTGGAAGGCTAAATTTAGTTTGATGTACAAAAATTAATTTACAATATCATATGACCACAGTTCTCAAAAATTAAAAGATGGGCCGTTCATCCTGTTTCCAAGTTTTCTTATGATTTCACTTTAGAAATGTATATTGACAAATATCTTTTTGTACACGAGTTTTAATAGCTTTTGGAAAAAACACATATAGCTATGGTAGCTAGACATGTGACAACACGAGACATGTGTTCTATTTATATATGTTGATCTGTTACATATTGAAGTTATTGGGCACACCTGAGTCATGTGAGCCATTGACTTTAGTAGCCTTACAAGGGACCCAAATTATAAAATATGTCACATAAATGAGGTGAATGTAAAAGTTGCTCCATTACATATTAACTATCAAGAAAACATTTTTAAAAAAATCCAATGATAAGTTGGATCTCAATATTTTCAATGAGAGATTTCCCTATAAACCCGTGCCTACATCTTTATTATTAATATAACAAATCCAACGGTTATTAAACCTCATCAAAGTAATCCATCAAAAACCTTGCCTAAATTTAGATAGACTATGATAATCCATGAAATATCCAACGAAGTCTCTAGCTTGGATTGAGCCCGACGCTAATAGTCAAAGCCTAGCTGAAATTAAAACTGTCAAGTATTGATCAACACACGGACGCCGTTTTCCGCTGGTCCTGCCCCCATGCCGCGAACTACCCTGCTATCCAAATACTTGAGGATCTCTGTTCCTGCTCGGCACAACACCACCGGCTGTGCCGGCTGTGATCCTCGGCTACATTTGGAAACCTCTTCTATCGAGCTGACCGTCGATTGTTGCAGCCATCAATCGGCTTTGCAAGACGTGCTCAGCTTTACTCTGCTGAGCGGCTGGGAGTTTCGCAGCAACGGATTCGCACTTGGAATCCATTCGTTCACTTTGATCCTGACAGGCAGTGATAACCGAAGTCTCTGAACTTGAGTTGGTGACGGATTATAGCTTCGTCATCGTCCATTGACCTGATAATTTCATTCTCTTCTTTTCTGCTTCTGTTTTGGAGAGTTGTTGTGCCAAGCTATGTTCATGATACTCATGTGAAAATCACCGAAAAAACTGAGTCGTTACTTGATGATTCACGATGTCATTGGTGTTCTAATGCTGATTTTAGAGCGAGAAACAACTTCAATTTCGTAACTAGACCTGATCTTTGCAGTGCCTACAATCTGTTTGATGAGATGCAGTGGGAACATTCTTGTGAAATAGGCTTTGATATTACTCAACCAGCGTATATTGATGTTATATATATGTTGATGTTAGTGTTGTAGTCTCTAGGTGAATTTTTTCTTTTGGTATGATCATGGTTACTGAACATGAATCTCAGGGTCCATTCGTTTCGCGGAAAATAAGCCATTTCCGGAAAGTCATTTTCCAAGAAAATGACTATATTTTCCGGTGTTCGGCTAAAACCCGAACTTTGAGTGGAAAATATTTTCCACCGTTCATTAGCTAATTTAATTATTTGGGAAAAATTATTGAAGACTTGAATTTTAATATTTTTAATTGACCAAAAAGTTAATTTTATTTTTTTATATTTTTTTAAAATAAATTGAATTTTTAATTATTTGTATTTTTTAAAAATCAAAATTTTTATTTATTTTTTATTTTTTCTTTCTTTTTCTTTTTCATTTCCTTCCTCCTTCCTCCTCCTCCTTCCTCCTCCTTCCTCCGCCGTCGCACGCATGCCGCCACACGGCCTGGGGCGAAGCTCGAGCTGGCTCGCAGCCGGTCGCCGGCCGCCGTCGTGGCTGACGACTGGCCAAGGCTAAGGAAGAAAGATTTTTTTTTTTTTTTTGGGTCTAAAAGGAAGAAAGATGAAAATGAAAGAAAGAAAAGAAAAAAAGAAAAATAAAGCATAAAAATAAAACAAAAATATGTTGGTGAAAAGAAGCAAGGTGGAAAAAGTTATGGAAAATGTTTTCCACTTTTCAAAAGTGGAAAACATTTTCCTCATCTTTGAAGGTTATTTTTTCAATGATGGAAAACATTTTCCTTGAGTAGTTTATTTTTCGTGAAAAGAACATCGGAAAATCCGAAAAACGTTTCCTTGGAAATTATTTTTCACGAAACGAACGGACCTTCAATTCCTTCGTTTCGGCCTTTTTCTGCGTTATGTGATATACTTCGGTGGTTGTTGATGACGCTCGTCGATGAGAAATGACGGGAGGTGGATAATGCAAGTTCAGCTGTCTAGCGATGCTTGTCATCAAGTTCCTAGCAGCATTGGCATCCCTTTATTTCTGCCTGGTGTACGCACGTGTGAGATTTTGGCCGACGGTGGGCGCTAGTGACTGCGGGAGGTTGACAGCAGTAGTCGACAATGGCGGACCAGTGACGGATAGACATGACTAACGGCGGTGGATAAATGGTTTTCGGCTTAAAGATCGAAAGTGTTGATCATCGGTTGAACCTCGAATGTTCTGGAGTTAATGTTCATTTTTTAGGTGTTTCTTTTTAGTCTGCAATAAAAATAACAAAGGAAAGAAAAGGAAAAAAAATGAGGAAATGGGTTTTACAATGGGGAAATCTTACAAAAGTATATTTAAATTATTCCACAAGATTAACCGGTTGACATGAACTTGCAAAACAATTATATGGACAGAATTGCACCCTCATTAATTACAAATAACAGTACCGTTTTCTTAGCACAAGTTCCTTACAATGGGAGATATACTGAGTGTAAGCTTAGGGCTTATTAATTCTTACTGCAATCAGTTTCAACGAAATGGGCATCGATGGGTTTTCTATTCGAAGTGGGTTTGTTTCAAATAAGCCCACTCGTGACCGTGGCCCAAGCCTGTGTCCAGGTTTAGTCCATGTTCGGATTAGGCCCAAGGGCCCAGTCTGAGTCCCTCTCTTTTCAGAAAATAAAAATATTTGAAAGTAATATATACTAAATAAAATAAATAAATAAATTAGAGAATACTCGAAAATATAATATAAAAAAAATTGTTAATGGTACGAAACAAAGACCTTGATCAAGTTGTAGCACAAGACTTGGCCTAGTTTCATTTAATTAGTGTGTGTATGTGTATATAAATACTCATGTCCCGATTTTAGATATTTGTATGGGAAGTAAAATATTGTCCCTAGCAAGCTGGTGGCCACTCATTGGATTAATTGAATTTAAAATATAAATGCCAATGTCATGTGAAGTAAGACTGTGTTTGGCAGTCGGGATAAAATTCAGGATAAGATATGATTTATTCTATCATATGTTTAGTGCTTGCTCAAAACATGATAAAGTCGGATATAAGGGGGATATAGACAGGATAAAATTATTCCATGAGAGAGATGGGATAAATGTGGATATGATTTCTAATATTCATAATAGGAAAGTTATTTTTCTCGAATAACAAACTTATTAAATTAACAAAATAGAAATTATATTTCTATATAAATAATATTTGAATTCTAATTTAAGAAATTAAAAATAAAAATATATATTTTTAATTAATCTTATTTTAATTTATATATTCAACTTTAATTATATCTTATAATAAGCATTCAATCTATAATTTAAATATTTATATTTATTATATATTTTAGGTATTTTTGTATTTTAGGTATGTTAGTATAGTTTAATATTTGATAATTTTTTATTAAAGAATGATGAAAGGAGAAAAAAGAAATAAAAAAGAAAATAATATAAAAAAGAGGAAAAATAAAATAAAAATAAATTAAGAAATATTGTTACGAGAGATTTTCACCATCTTCGTTTATGAACATTTAGGTTCATTTATATAACTTTATAATGATATGCCGTTTATATTAAAAAAATGTACATGATATGATGTGAATATATCCGACTTTAACACTATGATTCACAAAACAATGGACGGGATATAAAAAAATCCCAAGATTTTATATCCTATTCTATCCAATCCTATCTCAATTAGAAATCCGAACGACCAAACGTAGTTTAAGGGTTTTGTGAAAACCCAAGTCATTTTGAGATGCCAACTCGACATAACCTCTAAATCCACTCCTCAACACCATATTAGGTAACAATAGGTAAAAGTTGCCATCTTTAATTGGTCTTTTGAGAGGCCATCACATCAACTTGGAGAGTTTTGTAAATGAGAATGAATACGTGAATTCCTTTCCAAATGAGATGTTCTTGCTTTCTTTAAATATTTAAAGACGAGTGAGAATGGTGGCAGTGAAATCACATTACGTGATGGACAAGAGGCCCTGATTAATCGGCTTCACGAACAAATTGGAGCCGGCCGATGATGTGATCAATAGTGAAAAAGCCTTCATGGGGGAAGAATTCTGGGAATCAACTATTTGCCTGAAAGGCCAAGGACGAAGGATTTGGTCTGGGAAAAGAACATTCGTCTTGTTTTTAATAATTATTCAGTGTCATGGAGTGGCAAACCAATGAGTCTTGAACGATATCAACAAAGACAGATTCATGAAGCATGTCCCTATGGAGCACCTCTCGACATAAAGAGATGCATACACTGAAAGTGAACAGATTAACCAGTGAAATCCGAACAAATTTGTGTGCCATAAATAGGGCACTTGCACAACATTGTTGTTTTATGAAGGGAAAAGATGGAACTGAATTAACATCCAAACAATAGAAAAGTAAAAGGACAAAAGTTGATAAGAATCGAAAGAGACAAGAAACTGAGGTGGTTTCACTAATCAGCTCTCTAGACCATGAGGATATGGATTAACACTCTTTCAACTACTAATCATAGTCATCTCTCCACGTGTCTCAAAGGAAAATAGAAGCCAAGGACTTCATTCTGTTCCATCTCTTACCTCCTCTTCGGCTTCTTCATCATCGCTCTCTTCCATGTCCTCGTCGTTGCCATCGCATTTGCCTTCTCCTTTCACCTTGCCATCGCATTTGCCTTCTCCTTTCACCTTCCACCTCCTCATCATCGTTGTCCACGGAAAAAAAAAAATCGCAGAGGCACGCAAGACAACTACTGATGCTCCTGCACATTGTCGTCCAAGTTGACGTCGTTGTCCTTGCCATTGTAGTCACCCTTGTCGTCGTCTTCATCACCATTGTCTTCCTTGTCATTGGCATAGTCGTTGCTGTTTTTGTCATCACCGTCATCGTACTGAGGAGAGAGAGGTTTGAAAATATCATGTTTAAGGTGGATCAAACTTCTAAAATAGAAAACATCAAAATCTTCAAATATCATATGACATTAATCCCTAGTTTAAACACCCAAACGCATTTAACTGGCAAGAATCAATATAATCCTTTGATTCTGTCCAAATTGACTAATGAAAATTGCTAATGTGACTTTTTATTACTTTATTTTTCTCTCAATAAGTAGGTACTCTGATTTGAAAAAAGCCCTTCTTTAGATTGAAACCGGATAGTTTCAATATCAATTTCTTTGATCAAAGTTTCTAGTTGCAACAAGCTCGCGACTTGCGTTTGAAAAAATCAACATGAATTTTGAACAGATGACAGATTTCAGCTGAGTTTTAGGTGTTGTGGTCTCTTACCTCCTCTTCGGCTTCTGCATCGTCCCTCTCTTCCTCTTCCTCATCCTCATCCTGTCCTCGTGGCTGTCGCTGTCGCCTTTGCCTTCCTCTTTGACTTCACTGTTCTCATCGTTCTCGCCCACGGAACAAACCGGCGGAGGCCCACGAGATGACTGAAAAACCTCATGCTCATTTTTATCCTCCTCCTCGTCCTCGCCGTCCTTGCATTGCTATTACTGTCGGCTTCACCTTCAAATTCCTTGTCAACATCATCGTTCTCATCATTATCGTCCATGGAAGAATCTGGCAAAGACCCGCAAGACGAATGCACATCATTGACCTCGTCATCCTCGCCGTCATCATCGTCATCCTCCCAGCGGTAGTCCTCATCGTCATCCTCCCAGCGGTAGTCCTCATCGTCACTATCATCTTGCTGAGGAGAGAGAGGTTCGAAAATATCATATCTAAGGTGGATTAAACATCTTAAAAAAGAAAACAGATTCTCCAAATATCATACAACAATAATCCTTAGTTTGAACACCCAAACGCAAGCGTCTAGTGAGAATCAACGTAAAGGGTTTTCCTACCCTTAATCACCCTAAGAATGCTTTCTAAAGCATCAATCAAACATAAATCTGAATCAATTAGCATTCACAAATTTGCATATCTTGATCGCCTCAAAATTGGAATGTAGCAACTGTTAGGCTTTGATTTACTTCTTCATGACTTGCCCAACTTGACAGAAGTTAAGAAACCAAGGAAACAAAAGTGGATTTTTGCAAGGTGTCAGGTTTGTGTTGTAGCTTGTTGTGTTAGCCCTCAACAAAGGAGGTGAGTGGGGATGATGCTCGCTTGATTGTTTGCCGGTAGATTGTCTGTGCCGCGTGGTGCCACCGCTGTTTGTTGCATATGAGGGCTGGCAAGCCCTCGCGAGCCAGCGACAACGGCCAATGGCCCTCACCAATACCCGACAAAGGTCGCGGGCCCTCACCAAGAAGCCCAACTACCTTCTTTTTCAATTTATTTTTTTAGTTTTTCTAATCTTTAATTCTTTTATCCTTTTTTTCTCCAATTTTTAGCTCTTTTTTTTTTACAAAAAAATTAAGCTGATTTGCATTGAGGAAGGCGTAGTGAGACACCACACTACTGCCAACACACCGTACTTCAGCAAACTCAATGGATGATGAACATAACTTCGTTGGAGAGAGCTCACTCTTTAATCTCCAATTTTGGCCATTTATACAACATGCTGTATAGCCATCAATATCGATAACATGCAGTAAGAGGAAATGGGGTCAAGCAAGTTGCTGATTAAACTAGATTGAGATGCGTAATTGCCCTACTTATACTAATGTGAAAGATGGCGCGCTAAATCCAAGGGCAAGGAGATACAAATACCTAAAATATGCACATGGGGTGGAAGGGACACAAGATATGGTGCAAATGAGTTTTTACCTTTGACGAGTTTACTCCAATCTATAATATGAGTGAATAACCAATTATAAAGAAAGATCAATACGATGTACATAAAAATTGATGGAGTTGCAAAAAGAGCACAAAGATGAGCACAGTGCAGATGAGGTAAAAGATTTTGTAGAGTGGCGGTATTCTATAGCAGCTTATAGATACTTTGTGGTGGGCACAGACTCAATGCTTTGCAGTGGCCAGTGAGGGTGGATGAGTTAGAGTGTTAATTGAATGTGAAGGTCTAGTTGACGAATTTGGGAGAAGTGGAGGAGGTGTCGCATATAGAGGCGTGAATAGATTGGAAATTGGAATGTAGAGAATGACTCAGAGGAGTTACGTTTGACAAGTTCAAAGCACCACAACATATAGCCGGTAAGATTTGTAAATACCCCTCTTGCTACACCTTTAAGACATCATCTACGTTGTCACTGTGTATCAGGATGAAGGTGGAGCAAATATATCGTATTTCACAAGCTAGTACTGTCAATTGTTAGAGGTGTATGCCATGTGCACGTGTAGTACTAGATTTGATCTTTCATATGTTATTGGTAATTTTTATGATCAGCCTGTTATACATGGAATGGGTCCTCCAGTAATTTGTTGAGATGATAGGGAAAGCTGTTCACGTAGTGTGGTAGTAATTTGGTAAGTAGACCAAAGTCAAATAGGTAACGCAGAGAATGGTGGATCCGAAAGCTGTCATATTTTTCCTCTCGTGGTTTGTGATACGAGTTGAAGGTTTTGTTATGAGACACGGTCATTTCATCAATAACTCAGACTAAAATTAGTGACAGCGAAATAAGGGGAAGAGGTACTGTGGCCGAAACTAAATGACATGACAATAACACAACGATGGCGTGGCATGGGTGATGACATGACATGTACGATAAATGATGTGGCATATGACATGATATGATGACATGGCAAGATGATGCAGTTTAAGCGGCCCAGGGAAGGCGTTGGGAGAGCGCAGCAATGTAAAGCGACGAATCATCACCTTAACTTGGCTGCAAACTTGAGCCAATGTGGAGATTTGCTGAGAATGTCAGCTTGGATTGGAGTGAAGGGATACAAATAGGCATCTACATGTGTAAGGGCGTTCAGAGGGTCAATACCCGACGCTTGCTGAGGCATTGGTGAGTCAAGCCATACTATTGCCAGGAGCCTAGGACATGCATAGGATGCGTTTTAACCCTTTTCAAATCTTTTTGGTATCAGTCATTGTGTCTATTTGAAATTGTTAAGGTTTGAGGACGAAAGCAACATTAGAGGTTGAGCGAAACACTGGATGAGGATTCAGTGGAATCGGAGCTTGGAATCAAGAGATTATTTTTTTACGTTAGAATCTCCTAATTTGTAGTGGTATCATTACTACTCTTACTGTGGATTTAGATTACTCTTTGAACCGGGCTAGGTAAATTAGGGTGTGTTGAATCTATTTCTTATTTAATTTTCTGGTATTTTGTGACTTTGTTAGATTGCATGATTCTATTGCACCATATTGATTTTATCAAGTGAAAAAGAAGTCATGAAGTTTCATCATCAATTTATGGGGGTAAAAATAGGTTCCATGTCATTTGAGTAATTGTGATAAGCACATAATAAACTAAAAGCACAAATGGGAAGGAGAGTACTTTATCGGCCAGATGGTGAGTGATGTAAGAACCCTAACCTCGTTTTTGAAGTTGACACGAGTATAGCAAATAAAATTCTTAGTAAAATGGAAATTTTTAATGAGGAATTTTCCATAGTTGCACATTTTAGAATCATTTTATTGTCTTTCTTCACTAGAATAAAGCAGAAATAAGAAGCGAATAAAGCAGAAGAAACAGTGACGATCCATGAATAAAAAGAAGGTGTACCTGTTCCGATAGAGCATCCCCTATTTCGGGAAAAGTTGTTTTTGATAGCACAGTCCGATGCTTGTGTTTGGGCATTCAGAATCATCTTTCTATAACTCTCCCAAGTGATGAATTTATCAGCTCGGCCAGAGTCGAGTAACTGATTACACTTCCATATACATATGGAGCACTCTTTTGGTATTTTTGAGCTTGATGCATCAATAATCCTTTCCATTGATTTGCACCTAGAAAATTCCAGCATCCTCAAACGCTTTAACTTGTAGGTGCCCTCGACAACCTGCAGTTTCGCGCATGATTCAAATGTTAAATACTTCAAATTCTTCAAGTTTGACAAGCTGCCTATCCTTTCTAACGAATTGCAATATTCAACACAAAAATCTTTCAGTGTTTCCAACTCTGAAACAAATTGAATCTCTTGTAGCTCTGGGCAATTGGACAGCTCGAGATATCGAAGCCTCTTTAGGGAGCTTGAGACAAGGGACACTCTCTTCCTCCCATTGGTCAACTCGGGAGCTTGTAGCTCATTGCAACCTAGGTCCTCCTCCGACAGACAAACCAACCTCTCGAAAGATTTACAATCCTTAATATGTAATTTCTCCATCAATTCTAAGACACCGCGAAATTGAACTTCGACTAGGTTGTGGCAACGAGCCACACAAACATCTCTGAGTTTATTCAAACCTGATGTAAGGGATATTCTTGCAATGGTTTTGCAATTTACGAAAGTCGACCGTTCCAAATTAGGAAGCTCATCGAGCTCTACTTGTTTCACTTGAGGGCATTCGAGCCATAGAACTCTCAAGTTTGACGGAAGTTGTTTCAGCGTTTGCAAGTCTACTCCACCAAGCCAAAATTCTTCCAGCGAAGAAAGGGAACCCCACTCTATAGATGTTGTGGATACACCTAAAAGGCCCAAGTACAAATTTCTCAGTTTGGATAACCTCCCAATACATGCCAAGTCACAAGGTTGAATTATATTTAAGTGATCACTCTGATCAAATCTCCCAATACAGTCGTAATGGTGAATCATATTTGATCGACCATGTTCACTCAAATTGCAGTTATTAGTTAGGAGCAGTTCAACCAAATTAGTAAGGTTTGAGATGTCAGGGACACTCTGCAATGATTCAGAGCGAAGCCTCAGAGTGGTCAAACTTTTGGGGAGCTCCGGCAACTCTTGAATGCGATGGCAACCATATAGGTCTAGCTCCATCAATGACTCTAAATTCATAATTGAGTTAGGGAGTTCCCTCAAGCTATGGCAACCCCGAAGAGAGAGGCACTGAAGATTCTTTAGTTTGCCAATTTGTTTAGGCAATTTTTCAAGTGAATGACAATCCTCAAAATCTAAGTGAGTCAACCCCCTCAGTTTCCCAATAGAGCAGCTAATTTCCTTCAAATAATAACATTCAAGAATACTCAACCTTTCTAAAGCCAAGTTTTTGGAAAAGGTCGGTGTCTCACATGTCAAACAACCATATGAAATGAAGAGAACCTTCAACTTCGTTGCCTCCTGTAGAAGACGATGAAACATCAACACAGAGAATTAGATGTTTGCACAAGACATTAATATGGATTTAGGCTCCCAACTTGTATCCTTTGTCATTTGATCCTCTCACTAAATGAGAAAATTAGACCGTTCATTCATTAAATTTTGTCCTTTATTGAATGAGAAAATTAGACTAAGGGCGATTCAAACATACATTTTTTTTTTTTTTTGGTCATAAGATTCTAACATACCTTGATTATGCTTGTGACCGCATCTTTTGTCCATCGATGGTGCCAAACTTTGAACACAACTACGTTTTCTAGATGCAAATCGGTTGGCATAGACGGATATTTATTGTAGATGGATCTACAGACATCGCCCAAATAAAACCATTTCAACTTGGAAAGACAACCAGTGAAGTCGCCTTGCATGGTTCCGGTAGGCAACCAAAGAAATTGTAGATTTGGGAATCGTTTAATTTGCTTCGCAGTGACCCTTAAAGAATTGTCAAACTCGTGCCGTTGAAAACAAAGTGCTTGAACGCTTCGATTTTCCTGCCAATGACATTGAGAAGCAAGAGCAGGAATTTGTTAATATCCCACAATTTTATTTCATTGAGAGAAGAAAAAAAAGAAATAGAAGAGTAGCTCCCCATCCAGAAACGTGAATCCTCAATTAAGAACAGGGTGAGCCATTTTCTATTCAAATTTGGTCTTACTTTACCTCTGTCAATCTTAATTCGGAAATGATGTCGTCTCTATCCCACAACCTGCTATGCTCTTCCCTAGCAATTACTCTTCCAAGATCTCTAAGCTGATCATGCATCCAAAATCTATTGCCGTCCGAAACCTTTATCATGCACCTCTTAGTAAGTACATCAATAGCACACTCTGGGCTAAACCCACAACTGTCCCACACAAAGACTGGTTTAGTCTTCTTTTGACCGATGAAAAAGCATGCAATATCGAGAAATATCTGTTTTTGATCCTTTTCTAAGGCATCATAGCTTAGCCTTAATTGTTCCAAGACATCCTTATTGAGTGTTTTCTTTAGCTTTCGCCACATCTCGTTCCATATTTTTTTATTTTCCTGACCATAAAGCAATGCACCTATTGCTTGAAGAGCTAAAGGTAGTCCACCCACAATGGACACAATGCCTTCCGAAAGAGTGTAGTAATCGGCTAGAGGAAAGTCGCTATTGAAGGCATGCCTACTAAAAAGTTGAAGTGCGTGTTCATCACTCAACTGCTCCAATTTATAATGCTCGAATCTATACTTAATTTCCCTAGTGTTCAGAACCTCACTATCCCTAGTGGTAACAAGTATCCTAGTACCGGGATAGAAAGAAGTCCTTCCGATTAGTTTTTCGATTTGCTTGCGATCATCAACATCATCCAAAACAACTAGTACCTTCTTGTTGCAAATTGTTTCTTCAATCGCTTTGATCCCATCATCACCGTTACGGATGTTGCGTGCCACTCTAGAATGAGAGAGATCAGACAATAATTGTTCTCGTAGCTTGACTAAGCCCTTGGTTTTTGCCGTTTCCCTTACGTCACCAAGAAAGCTACAGTTTTTCCCAAACTGAGGACACTGTTGGTTGTAGATTTCCTTGGCAAGTGTAGTTTTACCCATGCCACCCATCCCATAAATTCCAATAAGCCGCACACCACCAGCGTCGATGTCTAATAAATTGTATATTGCCAATATTCGATTCTCCATTCCAACTAGATCTTCAGTCACTTCTTTTTGTCTTGTCCGGAGCCTAATCACAACCTCATCAACAACCGACTTGCTTAGATGCCCATCCCTGCCACAAAGCTGAACAGCTTCAATTGTGAAAAGGTAACAAATTCGTTTCCTTGCATGTTGACCAACCATATACTAAGTCAACTAATTCCAATCTAATTATCTTAAACATTGTTCCCATGGAAACGTTAAAAATATGGACGAATAACATAATCATAATATATTATTGTTATGTTACGAGATCAAAAATTCTTGCGCAAAATCAATTCAGAAGAACAGAAAAGGAGTATATAAATAAGGGGTTCCTATTCAAACTTACAACAAGCCTTTTTCACTGCTCTTTTGTAGATCAATTTCATAAACTAATCAAAAAGGCAGATATTACTCAGTCAAGTGATGGAGCCGGGAATCTAATGTTGATACTTTATCATTGCACGAACTCCGCCAATGAAAAAAACAGTGTAAGAAAGTGTTTTGTTGTTTACCGAAATAAAAATACTAAACGGCATTAAGTTTTGTAAGTTCATTTTTTTGAATGCTCATCGTGTTCAAAGACACTAAAAATGTATTCGCTACGTTATTATTTTAACTGCTACGATGCGCTTCTGACAAAATTTCCTCTCTAAGCTCCACATCATCAGGTACAACCAATCGTCCTTGAAACCTCAATGTTCCATCTTCAGAAATCTGGAAGCCAGCCTTCCTTTCCTTTGCATCCTCATGCAGGACTTTCTGAACATCTGAATCCGTCTGCTGAAGCGTCCTGATTTTGACCTGCACTTCCGGTTCGATTCTAAGGGTGGCCACAAGGTTCGAAAGGTGGCCTACCTCGAACTTGAAATCTGAATCTCGTGCTCTCTCTATTAGGCCCCATTCCTTAAGCACCATCTGAGCAATTGAAGACTTCCTACTCAGTGCATCCGCAACCTTATTCGCCTTTCCTGGGTGGTACAAAATCTCGCAGTCATAGTCCTTTAAGAGTTCCATCCATCGACGCTGTCTCATATTCAACTCCTTCTGAGAGAATAGATACTTGAAACTCTGATGATTAGTGAAGATCTGGAATCTTTCTCCGCACAAGTAATGCCTCCAAATTTTCAAGTCAAAGATGATCGATGCAAGTTCCAAGTCATGCGTCGGATAATTCAACTCGTGAGGTCTCAATTGACGGGATGCATATGCAACGACCCTACCATACTGCATCAATACACAACCTAATCCCTTAAATGACGCATCACTATAGATCTCAAACCCTCCTGGGCCAGATGGAATAGTAAGCACAGGTGCGGTAGTTAGTTTATGCTTAAGCTCTTGGAAACTATTCTCGCACTTATCCGTCCACACAAATTTCTCTTCCTTCTTCAGAAGTCTCGTCATTGGCGATGCCAACCTTGAAAACCCTTCTACAAACCGTCTGTAATACCCTGCTAACCCCAGAAAACTTCTGATTTCCGTCACTGTCGTCGGTCTCGGCCAATTGATCACTGCCTCAATCTTTGCGGGGTCCACTGAGATTCCCTCTCCAGAGATAACATGTCCTAGGAAAGCCACACGAGTCAGCCAAAACTCGCACTTACTAAACTTGGCGTATAGCTCGTGATCTCTTAAGGTCTGAAGCACTACTCTTAAGTGTTTTTCATGATCCTCACTACTCCTTGAATACACCAAGATGTCGTCAATGAAGACAATTACGAACTGATCTAAATATTCTTTGAACACCTGATTCATTAGGTCCATGAAAGCAGCCGGGGCATTTGTCAATCCAAACGGCATCACAGTAAACTCATAATGGCCGTATCGAGTGCGGAACGCCGACTTTGGGATATCCTCCTTCTTTATTCTTAGCTGATGATACCCCGTCCTCAAGTCGATCTTAGAAAATATCGACGCTCCTTGAAGCTGATCAAACAAATCATCAATCCTTGGCAATAGATACTTATTCTTAATCGTCACCTGGTTGAGCTGTCGGTAGTCGATGCACAAGCGTAACGAACCATCCTTGTTCTTCACAAATAACACCGGCGCTCCCCAAGGTGATGCACTTGGACGTATAAATCCTTTATCCAACAACTCTTGCATTTGCACCTTTAGTTCCTTAAGTTCTGACAAGGCCATTCGGTAAGGAGCCTTAGAAATTGGCTCTGTCCCAGGGGCTAATTCGATCACAAACTCTATTTCCCTTTCTGGCGGTAAACCCGGTAATTCTTTCGGAAACACGTTTGGGAACTCTCGTACCACGGTGATATCTTTGATCCTTAACTCCTCTACTGTCGTGTCTACGACCGTTGCTAGGTAACCTTGGCAACCCTTGCCTAGCAAACGAGTTGCCTCGAGCGACGAGATTAAGGAAATTGAGGGTCCTCCTCGACTCCCAATGAATTCGAAACTCTCACCCTCTGATGGATTAAACTGAATCGCCTTGCGATAACAGTCCATCTTGGCTCGATGCTTGGTGAGCCAGTCCATGCCAATTATCACGTCAAAATCATACATGGCTAAGACTATCAGGTCTATCCTCCCCTCTCGCTCACCAATCACTAACTTGCAGTTAAGGCAACCTACCGTAGCTAGTACTTTATCCTTCAACGGAGTAGATATACTAATCACAGATTCCAACAATTCAGGAATTAATTCTACCAATTTAACAAATCTTTCAGCTATAAATGAATGCGAAGCTCCAGGATCAAACAAAGCGTAAGCAGGTTGGTCGTTCAGTAAGACCATACCTGTGACCACGTTAGGCGCATCCTCCGCCTGCCCTCTAGTAAGCGCATAAGCCCTTCCCTGAGCTGGAGGTCGGTTCGATCCACCCGGCGGCATGATCTGCGGTGCGAATCCTCTATTCTGGCCCAGCAGCGGCGGTGGTGGCAACTGAGGCTGCCTCTCAGATCTCCTGGGACACTCCCTAACACGGTGACCCTGCTGGCCACACTCAAAACAGGCACCCGTCCTAAGAGGGCACGGGGCCGAGCCATGTCGCCTCCCACACAAGCGACATGTTTCTTTGTAGCTCGACGACGGCTTCCCCACTCCACCCTTCCTGCTAGGTGGAACAGGGTACCTTCCTCCAGGCGTCGGCCTCTTCCCAAATCGACTATCGCTTCTGTTCGAATTAAACCGCGACCCGGATGCGGCAGCTCTCTCATTCTGATCCTTCTCAATTAGCTGGGCCCGCTTGTAGAGGTCTTTGTACTCCTTCAGATCTAGTGGCACCAACAAGCTCCTCACCTCCGGTCGGAACCCATCTCTAAACCGTCGAGCTCGATCTGATGGTCGCTGTACCAACTCAGGAGCGTATTGCGACAGTTCGGCGAACTTCGCCTCATACTGATCAACTGTCATTGTACCTTGCCGAAGGCGTTGGAACTCTGCCATCTTCAACTCCTTAGCACAATCCGAAAAGTACTTCTCATTGAAAACCTCAAGAAAGGCATTCCACCCTGGAACTACACCTTCAGGGAACACTATCCTTTTGTTAGTTTTCCACCATGTAGCTGCGGTCCCTCTCAACTGATAGGCTGCCAGGGCGACCTTCTCCGCTTCCGTGCACAGCAGCAACTCGAAGGCATTTTCTAACTCCAGGATCCATGAGGCTGCGGCTTCGGGGTCTCCTGTCCCCATGAACGTTGGCGGATTTAACCTCAGGAAATGCTGCACTAACTTCTGCCTAGGCCTCCCAGCGGTCTCATTCTCAAGCGGGATCTCCTCCAATTCCCCCTCTGGCTCGGCAGCCGGTGCGGCGGCAACAGCGGCGGCCGTAGCGGCAACAGCAGCATTGGCGGCATTAGCAGCGTTGGTGGCGGCGGCGATAGCGGCGGCTGAAGCGGCGGCCTGCTGGTCTAATCTGTTACCCATCATCTCAAGCATCTGCATAATCCCAGCAAACCTCGGATCCTCAGGGGCCACTGTATCCTCAGAAGGTGACGCTGCACCACTCGCACTGGCCTCAGCCTGCGCTCTTCCCACGGCATTTCGGGCACCGACTCTCATCGACGGCCCACCCCGAAACACGGGGCCTACTGCTCTCTTCCTAGCAGCTCTTGGCACTCGGTCACTCATGCTTCAGGCTCAATATAGATGCCTATTGGCGAATTCCAATACTATATTAGAATTTGAGTAACCGATCAATCAAGCTAACAAACAACTAACAACCACATGCATTAGAATATCGAAAGTCTTTCCTACTAACTATCCCGTGACTCATCGCACCTTATCACTCCATACTCAAACCATGCTCTGATACCACTTAAACGGGGTTGTCACGCCCCGATCCCCGAGACACGTGGAACAACCCGCCATGGTCTTGGAAACGCAACATTCCCAGGTAGTGTCGCCGACCCCAATATTTAATTATTAAAGCGCATGCGGAACGTTTTAAGAAACCCCTGACAGAAACTCGCGGGATAGGACAGCAGGAAGAATTAATTCAAAATCAAACGAGCATAATTCCATACATCATCAACAATCCCAGTCTTACATACATCAACAGGATCCGGAGGCTATATGCACCAAAAATGGGTTAGAGTTTATGTGCATCAAAAAGGGGTTAGCCTACATAGCAAGGATCAGTCCGCCAAAAAGAAAATCAACCACCCTAGAACTACAGGTCAGCCCCATTGGACGACCCTACGTCCTCAGGATCTGACACCCAAGATTGCGGGGGCGAGGCATTGATCACTCCACCGGTGGGAAGGTCCGCCACACCCTTGCCCAGGATGGCATCCAAGACCGCCAGCGGAATATCCATGCTATCTAGAGGGCCGATCCTAACACCATCTGCTCCGGTACGATACCAAGCTCTAAACATGTATGGAACTCTGTTATGCACGTTCACCTGGACCCAGATGAGGGTCCTAATCAACAGATAGACCCAAGGACTTCCGGGGTCAGGAGCACTCTCCGTCCACTGGTCGATCTCTGTCGGTAGGCCACTCATCTCCGGGGGTCTCGCCATCTATGGTCCTGTAATATTTTTCCCCAAACTGGGATGAGACTTTGTCTCAGCAAGTTCACCCCTCCTAAACCCCTATTAGAAAGTAAATACACCCCGAAGTAGCCCAACCACAACATCAAGAAGACTTACCTCGGCTTAGCCATCATCTGCAGGTTAGCACAAGTTATATAATTCAACCACGTACAACTATAATAACCAACCAATCATGGCACAATCACATCATCAAAACAATTCAACCACTTGGATCGTCTCAGCGATCAATCGACTCGGCCGATTACATGTCATTCAAGCAAATCACCATCGTTCTCAATCACGGCCCTACTCGGCGCAACCTTTATCAGGTGGCAATTCACGGCCCCGTTGGGCGCGACCTCTAATAGGTGGCATATAACGGCCCCATCGGGCGCGACCTCTAATAGGTGGCATATAACGGCCCCATCGGGCGCAACCTCTAATAGGTGGCATATAACGGCCCCATCGGGCGCGACCTCTAATAGGTGGCATATAACGGCCCCATCGGGCGCGACCTCTAATAGGTGGCATATAACGGCCAATCTCCCTTAAATTCCCACACTTAGGGTTTTCTAAAGAATCCTCATAAATCATAGTCACACTCAATTCGCCACAACCAATCATCAATTTCAATTTCTACATGCACAGCAGCGATCGGCACGACATTCTGAGCAACTAGGGTAAAAATAAATTTTTCGAGTTTTTTTTTTTTTATAAAACATTATTTTAATGAATTTCGGAATAAATATATTATTAAATAATCCATCAATTTCGAAGTATTTATTTAAATCATAAATAAACTCCTTTAAGTCACATCAAGGTTATTTAAAAATAAACATACCTAACCATTAAACCAAACACCATTTATCCTAATAAATCCTCTTGATATAATCCATACAAATTAAACCAACCTATCCACCTAATCACAATCAACCTAGGTTAAACCTACTTAGGGCATCATTAACTCGCTAATCGCGGATTAGTGAGGTAAACTCACCGGAATCGCTTTCCGGTGGGTCTCCGGCGAAGAGCACGACGACGCCGACGACAAACCTACACGGATCAAGACCAAACAAGCATCAAAAGGGGACCAAAATGAGCCCGGAAGATCCTAGATCTTGCTGGTTTTTCTTTCCAGCACTAACCGAGCTTGAGGGGATGGCGGAACGGCGAAGGAACGGTGGAGAAACGGTGGCGGCGTGCGACGGCGGCGAGACGGCAACGACGGGCGAGGCGGCGATGAACGGCGACCAGCAGCTCGGCGAGGGAACGGCGGCGACGAAGGCGCGACTTGCTCGCACCCGGGGCCTCACACGCGAGGCTTCGCACGCGGACGAGCAGCGACGGAGGCGGCGTGTGACGGCGACGACGGAGGCGAGCGGCGGCGTGCGGACGGCGAAGAAGCGGACGGCAGCTCGGGCGAGGGAGGATCCGGCGATGGCTTCTCCTTCGTTCTTCTCCCTTTCCCTCCCAATCTCTCTCCTCTCAAGGTTGAAGATGAAGTGGATGGGACACCCCCACTTTTGGTGGGCCAATCGGCTGGCGACACTTGTCAAGCTCTCCTTAATTTTGGCCTCCACCATGACATCACCTGCTGATGTCATTTTCCACTAACCCAATTCCTCACAACATCTTTCAATAGGTCCAATTCGTTTTCCGCCGGGGTCCAAGCTCTTGCACATTTAATTATTTCACTTTCTATAAAGTCCCTCCTAATTGAGTCCAAATTAAAGTCCATGAATTAATCCAAATTTTCCTAATAAGATTTGCAACACCCATTGACTTTCAAATTTCAAAATTCAATTCAATTTCACGGTTAATTTCACTCTAGTGCGATTTTAGCGCGCCTAGTCCACTGAGTAGCTTTTGGGGAAATTTTCTTGCATCTGACCCGAGGGTGATCAGTCCCCAAGTCTGACGCGGTAAAATTCCTTAATTACTTCACTCAATAAACTAGTTCTCTCATGAGTGGCCAACTCTGAGAGACGAACTATATGCACAGATGAATTTCCCGACTCAATCGACTAAAAAAAATAAACTTGAGAAAAATTGGGATGTCACAGCCCTCGCCGGCCTTCACCTCTGGCTGGTCGCCGGACCTCGGTGACCGGCTGAAGGAAAAAGACAAAAAGAAAAAAAAGAAAAAGAATAAAATAAATAAAAATAAATAAATAAATAAATTCAAAAATATTAAAATATTATTAAAATTTGTTTACGTCAGCGCCGATCAAGTCACGTCAACCAGTCGGCGTCCAGTCAGCAAAATCCGACTAAAATTAGTCGTAAATGACTGAATTGGCACAACGTAAAAATGTTTAGGACTGAATTGACACCAAAAAAGATTTAAGACTAAATCGGCACAAAAACAAAAGGTTTAGGACTTTTTTGGCACTTCTCCCATTATTTTAGTTAAAATAAGAATTGAAGTGTCATGTAACAAACGGGACGGGACCAAGATGGATTAAAGATCGACATAAACGATACCCTCAAAACTAGAGGAACATGATGAATTGGAAACTTGAACATCCATTACAAGTTTAAGTTGAAGGAAAATGACATAAATGTACTATCTTTATATCTCAAGATATAAAAAATTAAAAAATTAAAAAAAATTAAAAAAAAATTAAAAAAAAAAAACAGAATTTGAGACTTTTTATTTCAATTTTGGGAAATTGGAGTTGGAATATAATTAATGAATTTTAATTAGATCTACCTTTCAATTGTAAAAAATGACTTTCACATTCAAAGCTAAATGGTTACCCTCTATAATTCTTCAAGTCCAAGCCGCTGATGCCACCAACTGTTTTGAGCGCTCGCCGCCATGTATCTGCATCCTCAGAGTTGAAATTCTTTTTCTTCTCCTTCATCGTTTGCTCCACTTTCTGAATCTGATTTTCGTACAACGGGATTCTCAACTTCACATCATTAGGCTCTACATCATCAAAGATTGGGATTCTCAACTTCACATCATCAGGTTTCACATTATAAAAGATGGGCAATATCATCTTCTTATTATCGTCTTCCCCAGAATTAGAGATGTTCTCCACCATCTTCGCGAGCTCGCAAAGGCACCAGTAACTCGAAGCGTAGTTTGGGGAGAAGATGGGTATGTAGAGCCTGGAGTCATTGATCGCCCGCAACAGTTTGCCATCAATTCTTTCCCCCGGTCGAATCTCTTCGTAATCGAAGAAAACATGAATCCCGGCTTCTAACAAGTCGCGGTAGAGGACGTCGGCGAATCCACGACGAGTGTCAGGTCCTCTAAAACTTAGAAATACCTGGTATTCCCCTCCTAATGGATTGCTGGTGCTGGTTCCCGTCTCCGATGTCGCCATAGGAGCTCACTTCGCGCCCAACGGAGCCACCCCTCACTCTCTATCTCTCTCTAAAAGGCACTCTTGAGATACTTTTTCATCTAGCACATCGTACCGGCTGTAGGCAATTTCGCAAAAAGCCGAAGATGTTTCGCAGATCTCGATGCAAATCCGTGACTTTAATATTTGAAGTCACGACAAAGACTTTGTAAGCCTCATTAGAGGACCGTTGAATATAAAATTAATTTTACAAAGACTCGAGATATGAGCCAATTACCAATCGATTCGGAAATTTAAAATTGACTTAAGGTGCGTTTGCTAACGTTTCTATTTAAAAATTGTTTCAAGAAATAGAAATAGAAAAAAGTATTTTTGTTCTGGGAAACAATTTTTGAACAAAAAAACGCATTTGGTAAACTTGTTTCGGGAATAAAAAATAAACGGAAACGCGTTTGGTAAATTTGTATAATTTTTTTATTTCTTTTATTTTTTAATATTTTTATTTTATTTTTTCTATTTTTTTTCTTTTTTTCTTTTTTCTTCTTTTGGCCGGTCGCCGGCCTCTGCCATGGCCAGCGACCGGCCGACGAGGGCTGGCGGCCTCGCCCAGCCACGGCGAGGCTCGCCGGGCCACCGCCAGGCGACGCCGACCTGGCGGTGGCTCAGCGAGGCCGAGCCTCGCCGGCCGTTGGGCAAGCTCGGCCTCGCCGGATCTAGGCGAGATCGAGCTCGCCCAGCCCGGCACGAGGCCGACCCTCGCCCAGCTATAGCGAGGCTCGGCCGATCGCCGGCCATGGCCGAGGCCGGCGACCGACGAAAGAAAAAAGAAGAAAAAAATAAAAAAAGTGTTTCTAAAGTTTGTTTCAGAAACAAGAAACAACTTTTTGCTGTTTCTTATTTATGTTCCTTTTTTGTTTCTGGGAACAAAAAACAAAAAAGGAACAGAAACGCACCCAATCGCATTTTTGTTCCTTTTTTGTTCCCAGGAACAAAAAAACAGAAAAAGTGTTCAAAAACAGAAAAAAGAAATGCAAACAAACAGGCCCTTAGTTGACCAAAAGATTCTAAGAGTTTTGGTGTACTCGGATCTAATCTGAAGTCCATAGGATCGGTTCAAACATTAACAGCAATTGATAATACATAATTTCCAACCTAAAGAGAAGTGGCTTTATTAAAAATAATTGAAAAATATGCTTCCAAATAATGAACGGTAAATGTTATGGCCACGCCGAAGATCATTAGTAGACAAATCTTTTTAGTAAGCATTTTATTGATACTTGTTAGTTATATTTAATGAAACAAATATTTACATTCTCAATACACTGATTGTGTATAAGATAAGGAAGGTAGCGCTTTCAAAATAACAAAATTTTCTTTATGCGTAAATATTTAATTTAATCGGTACCCACAGAGCACTAGTTAAACATAATGCTTATTTTTTTATTTTTTTAACAGAAAACATAATGCTTATTTAAAAATACTGCATTTCGCATATTTAAATTAGACCCATTTCATTTGCCATAAAAGACGCTTATGGGCAACTTCCCAGCAGGTGCAGCGTCCACTTCACAGTCACAATCAATTTCCAGTCAATAAAGTTGATGGACGTTATTATTACAAGATCACATGGAGATCCTTCTTTTTCGTGCTTTTCACATGGCTCTGTCTACGTAGAAAATTCATTGTAGATAAAGTTATAGATTTAAAAATAGAATTAATATCCTAAAAAATCTTAAATTAATATACATATAATAAATATATCTTAAATTAATTTTTTTAATCACAAAAAATTTCAAATTGATGCACATTTGATAAATTTATCCCAAACCCGATACATTTGTGACAATTTATCATCTATTAGTTTCTATTATTTTTTTTTTGTAACACAGTACTCTAGATAAGAATCTTTAACGACACCTCTAGAATTCGAATAGCCTAAGCTAGTTGCGCCGTTGAAGACAATGGTGTTTCTATTGAATTTTACTGTAATATTACCGATTTAAATTACACATGATAGTTAACTAGTGTATCGATTTGAGATTTTACTCACTGTTTATCACGATTGTATCATTTTTATGGTTTTTTATGGTATTAATCCAATTTAATTTAAGATACTATCAATTTGGAGTTTTTGGCGATTTAAGAAATTAGTTTGAAGTAAATTTATTATAATTATACCTATTTAGGATTTTTTTTACAATCATTTGAAGTAAATTTATTATAAGTATATCGATTTAAGATTTTTCATGGTGAAAATTTTAATTTGAAATAAATTTATTGTAAATGTATCAATTTGATTTTTTCAGAATATTAAACCTAAAATATAAATTGGAGGGACATTATCATTACAAGATCACATGGAGTTTCTTCTTCTTCGTGCTTTTTACATGGCCAGGCGATGTACACTAGGAGGTACTATGGCGACAAATCAAGGATTATTATTATTAGAAAATTATTGTTAACGAGTGCTCTCTAGATATTTTTTGTCGTTCCACATCAAATAAGAAGTGACTTTATTGATTATGTATAATATAAGAAAAAAAACATTTTAAAAATGGCAAATTTTATGTGGGCATTCGTGGGTAAAATCGTTATTAGAAAAATATTATACTTCTTTTTTGTCAATAGAAAAATATTATACTTTAAATATTTGAATTTGACCCCATTTGCAATGAAAAGATAAAATGCGTATGGGCGACTTCGAAGCAGGCGCAACTTCAATTTATAGTCATCAACGTTGATGCCTTTAGAAATAACAAGGTGGGGACCAGTTAGAAAAATGGACACAATGACACATACAGCTGTACCTTTCTTTTTCTTTTTCTTTTTCTTTTTCTCTTTTTGCTCAAAACAGTCGTACCTTTTCTCTTCTTCTTTTTTCCTTTGTTTCTTTTCTTGAACAATTCTACCTTTTTCTGCTTGTCACATGGGTCTGGTAATGTGGACAGCGTCAGCTCTTAATTCACTTTTGTCCTTTTGGATTCTCAAACATTTAATCTTTATGATTGTTCTCTAGCAATACCTACAGTTGGACATAATTAAAATCCCAGTCTAACATTGTAAATTCACAATATCTACATGAATACATAATGATAACAAAATGTTCATAACAAATCACCTCTCAAGATAACACTCGGATCTCTAGATTACTAGAAAAATCTCCTTTCACATTGCAAGGATTGGATTTGCTGCATTGTCGACAAAGATGCTCTAACTAAGCATTGTTTAAGCATATATTTACTGCTCACTAAGGAGTATTTTTCATGACCTTTTGACTAACTCGAAATGAAGGGACAGATATTAAATATATAGCTCACTAGTAGAGCATTGGCTTTATTCAACACTCCAAAGAAATGAGTACGCAACTTATAAAATGATAAGAGGAGTAGCTAAAATTAATAAACAATATGAAATGGCCTTCGTATTCGAAGCAATTTACAAACATGCCCTTCCCAATCATACAAAGAAAGAGGGCCACTTCTTCACTTTCCCTGCAAGCACAAAGGCTTTATAAACCACATTCCTCACCAGCTTCGTACCACCTAAGCCATCCGAAACTCCCTACCAATCTCTTCACTCAACGACTCCACTTTCAACCAGTAAAACAAAAAACAACTCCCCTTGCCGATCTTTCACCCTCGTCACCGCGGACCGCGGCCTCAAAGATCACTTGGATCCCTCAAAAGAAACCTCCTTTTGTTCATATTAATAAAATTGATCGATGTGTTAACGATGCCTTACAAAAATAAAAAGAAATCAACAGGTGTGATCTATAATAGACTGCTTGAACTCAAAAATGAAGGCTTCTTTGTGAAGACTTTATTAATCGCTAACAGGCGCGTGAAAAAGAAAGAAGACAAAAGGAAAGATTAGGGGTGCCTAGAAAATTTTCTTCTCCATTGAGCGCTATGTTTGTCTTAGAACAAATGGTCATAGGGTGCAACACTTTTTCAATACTAAAAATTTAGCTATAAATAGAGCACTTGTGAATCATTGTAGGCAAGCCAAAAAAGAAAGAAGCAAAGTTAGCTTCAGAAATAGAGAGTTGCAGTACGAGCATTTGCATTTCAATAAGAAAGCCCTCCCTCTAATCTTTGTTCATGCCCTTGTTCCAAATTTCCAGGGTTATTCTTCTTTTGGTTCCATTATTTGGTATCAAAGTTAGAAATGACATTTGCCAATTATGTTCGATTACAACTTACAAGGTAAACGAAATAAATTTCAACAACTGGTCCATTTAGATGAATGTTCTTTTCAAATTGCAAGATTTATGGAATCTAGTGGAAAATGGTTATATCGAAGTGACCAATGCCGAAGCATTCAATGCTTTAAACAAGAAGGAGAATGATTTATAAGTGGAGTTAGGAAGGAAAGATTAGTATGCATTATATGCAATCTTTCAAGCCATAGAGGAAATGATATATGAAAAAACATGGAGTGTGGGATATTTTGCGAAACTCCTACGAAGGCAATAATTGTGTCCAACAGGTGCAACTTTAAACACTTTAAGGTAATTTCAAATCATTACGCATGAATGGCTCTAAATCAATCTTGGTATATTTTGATTGCATGCAAACCATCATTAAACAATTAGCGGTTAATTATAAACCCCTCCTAGATGTATGAGTCTTAGCAAAAATCTTTTGAGGCCTTTGATCGAAAGATTTGGCGACATGATTGCAGGGTTAGAGGGAGGGCAAAATTTGTCAACCCTAATGTGGGAGCGCGTTCATTGTATTCGCATGAGCAAAAAATGAATCAAAAGCCTGTTGATTCAAATCCCAAGCAAGTATTGCAAAGTCGGATTGCTTCATCAACTTGAGGAGGCTATCAAGGTGATTGAGGTTGTGAAGGAGGTTGAGATAGAGGTGAAAATTCAAATTCCACTAGAAAATATAAAACACGAGACAAATCAATAATCAAATGTTTTAGGTAATTTAGTCCTAAATTGTTTTGTATTGGAATCAATTAAGTCTATCTGATTAACTTGATCATAAATTGTTAACATGTACTTCAACCATTCTACGATGCCACCACCTGGATGTTTTTAAAAAGTATTTTGATAATTTTTTGAATTCTTGTTTAATTTTTTTGGTTTTTGGTTTTTTCTTTTCTTTCCTGTTATTTATTTTATTTTTGCTGAGGGCCTGCAAGGGCCGCTGGCCGACCCTCGCCGCCACTGGGCAAGGGCATCACAGCCCTCGCCAGCTCTTGCAAGGGCTACAACTCCCTCGTCGTGGAGACGAGAGCGTGGCGGCCCTCGCCCAATGCTCTTGTCGTGGCCAGAGAGAGGGATGGAAGACAAGCAACAAAGAGTTGCCGGCCAGCGAAGGAACTGAGGAGCCGCCTCGACGACGCGTATGGAGGGGTTGCGGTGCCTCAAGGCCCTCCGCACCGGCGGTCCAAGAGCCGAGTCCGCCGTGCAGATCAAGATCGAGGATCTGATCTACGACCTGGTCGAAGAGGACAAGTAGGACAAGCTCGTGGCCAAGCGACGCGAAGAAGACCGGGGCTTCATTGTCGATCTATGACGACGGCCCCCTTCGCTACGTTGACGATGGCGAGGAAGGGGACTGGACCATAGACGGACCTAATTGCTCCTCTGTTGAAGAATCAGAAGGTCAGAACTCCAAATGCTTATGGGTCCACTTCTATTTTATTTTCACAGCAGTCCTGCGGATTTTGTTGAATCCGTTGGTTCGAAACGGTCTTGCTGGAGAGAACGCTAAGAACAAGAAGACAAAAGAAGGATTCGCTGGTGAAGAAACCTGTACCATCTTCGCTATCTGCTGCAGCAGCATTGCTGGGACAGCAGAGGTGGGCTTCAACAACATAAAAAGAACTCAAAAGAAATAAAAACCAAAATACAAAATCCAAAAATATTGTTAAATATATCTACGTTAAATCCAATTATGTCATTTAGGATTGTTAGTGTCAATGTTAATGATTTTTTTTGTCAAAATTGGTAAGATGAATTCAATTGGTACCGATGTATAAAGATTAAAACTAAATTGGTTAAATTAAAATGTTTAAAACATAAAAATGAGTTTTAATAGCTTTAGGAAAACAACATATAATTGTGGCAACTAGACATGTGACAACACGAGACATCTCATCTGCTTATTAAAAGTTGTTGGGCGCACCTAATTCATGTAAACCATCAACTTTACTAAACTAATGTATAATGTCATCCCAGAATTATTAATTTGTCCAATGTGATTTCTAATTTTGATAATATTCAATATGATTCTTCAACTTTTTAACATTTTCATATAATGAAGGGACCACATTCAACATTTATTAATAATTCATGAACTGCATCAAACAACTAGATGTAGTCTTTGAACTTTTAAATGTTTTCATATAATCTAGGGATCACATCGAACATTTACCGATACTTCAGGGATTACATCAAATAAATTAAAATTTTAGGGAGATTATTGCACATTAGTTCAAAGTTGAAGGATATCATTTGCACAAATTCAAAGTTCAAAGACTACATTGTACGGTGGACCAAAACTTAGGAGCTATTTGTGTTATTATTCTGAGAAAAAAATGAGAAGTTTCAGGGTTCCACTTGGTCCAACTTGGTCTAGGTCAAAGTTCAACCCTTACATCCAAGCCTATCGTCGGGCCCAAAATGATTAGGCTGGGTTTATATTCTAAGTAAATCTTGTCCCGCCCGAACCGTTCACAATCTTAGCCGTTGGCCTGTGTTCTCTTGGCACATGGTAACCCATGATTGGCTCGTGTTCCCTAGGCCCTGTTGATGATTACTCGCGGTCTATATAGATTTATCTTATGCGACATAGGTCTGAGTAACTTTCACTTTACATTTGGTTTGCAAATATGATATTAAAAAAAAGAAAAAACTTGGTTTTCGAAGACAATCAAAGTCCTTCGTGCTGACAGCATATATTACATATAACCCGGCCCATCCCAAGGATCAGAATTTAAACTCACCCTGAGTGTCTCTTGTCCTACAGGCCTTGTTGTAAGAGGTTCAAACAATTCAGCCCAAAGATTTAGCCCATGGAAAGTAAAAAACAAGCCATGTTTACTGAGAAAAGCCCAAACCTTTACAAGCTCGGCCCACTTCAAGACTAAGCAAGCCCAGCCTTGATAACTTTCTTTCTTTTTTCCGCCTTCCATCCTGCAGCGGAGAAAACAATGGCACATTACGGATTCCGCGATCTCACGCTCCGCCGCGAGAGGGCGGCGCGTTGGCAGAAATGGACGTCGTGCGCCACTGCTGCTCCTCCTTCCTCCTTCCCTCAGCCTCCGCATCCGCTGACAACGACGCCCGGCCTCCTTCGGCGCATGCGCTCGTCATGCTCAACCAGCGGCTCCCTCCGATATACTCCTGTGCTCAGCACGCACTGTTACGTATGTGTGCTGATGGGGGTGCGATTTGCGTGTACAACGAAATCCCTGACCTGAAACAGGGAGAAAAAAGCCATTGATGGAGCTCCACTGAGCTCAAATTTTGTCATTTCAAGCTCTACTTGACTGGATTATGGCAACGAAACCGAAGCCGAGTCTTCTCGGATTCTCCGATATTCTATTTTCGATTTTTGATACATTCACCGCACTGATTTCTCATTTCTTCTGTATTTCCAGCAGTTTCGTCCTCGCTTCTGAAGCTCCTTTTCGTTAACGACGATCAACATGATCATAGAGCAGCACCTGGCAAGCTCCCTCTCGGATAAATCCATGTCTTCCTCTTTAACGCGTGAAAGACCTCTCTTGGATTCCACTTATCAATTCACTTTTTCCGATATTCTCAGGCTAAGGACAACCGCAGTTTCCATTGCAGGTTCCTGATTTCACTGCTACTCCCTGGACACTCTGTTCGCCCCTGCTCGCAGTCACCGCAACTGAAGACCTCATAAAGTGATCATTTCTACTTGTTTCGTTGATTCCCGTCCTAGAAGCCATACCTGTGTTTGCCTTATTCATATCCGATTAGTAATCATCCCAGGTCATAATCCTTTGCTAGATCGAACTAAATTTGCTCTGTTTTAAATGATTGCAAATGAAAACATAGCCGAGAAGTTTGGTTACGGTTTAAGTGAAAAATCATCCGTGATAAAGGTTCTATTAATGATTTAAATATGTTGATGATTTTGTGATAGTCTAGATGTGAATCGTAGCTTCATTACTGCATATGGATTTCATGGCAGCGAATTGTATGCACCCTATAAAGACGAGTGAAAACGGTGGCAGCGCTAAAAAAATCCTTCAAGGGGGAAAATGAAATCCATATTTTTTATAACTGGAAGTGTCGTGAAATGGTAAACCAATGAGTTTTGAATGATATCAGCAAAGACAGATTCGTGAAGCATGTTTCCACAAATGAAATCTCGTTGACGTATGCATACACCGAATTGGAACAGAATAAACTAAGATCCAAACAAATTCGTCAAATAAACAGGGCACTTGCATACCATTGTCTGGTTGTGGATGGAAAAGATGAGCGAATTAACATTCGATCTATTGAAAATGGAAAGAATAAAACCTGGTAAGAACCAAAACAGGCGAAAAAACTGAGGTACTTTCGCTCCTCGGACTTTGAGACCCGAAGGATGTGGCCATTCGACACTCTTCCAACTAATAGTCATAGTCATTTCGCCACCTCTGTTGAAGGAGAAAAGAAGCCAAGTCTGACATGCTTGACAGAGATAGAATATCTGCATATCAGCTGAGAACAATGTCTGAACTTGTATAACTCGGCAACTAACAAGATCATTTGAACTGCCCTTTATGTTCAATTCTATTCTAATGGAGTCAAAAGAGGACACGGAAATTTACAGCTTACACTGTGCCGGCAAGCATTAAAGCCTTCTACACAATGCACCTGACCAAATCAGGACCACCCCATGCGTCCTCAAGCTCTCTCACTACGCCTTCGGATAATGGATCAACACCTCGTTCCTCAGCCGTAGTAACTGCGGACCATGACCTTAACACCCTCAGAAACCCTTCGAAAGAGAGATCCTTTGGTATATCCAATGGCAGTGGCTCACCTTCACATCCCAACTCCACACTCTCGAACGGGAAAGGAAGTTTCTGGTAACCATTGGATATGTGCTTTATGTTGGGGTCCCAAAAGGGCAGCGTAGTTTCATGGAAGCGTTTCATGACCGGATCAAATGTAGAGCTCACTTCAATGCTATTGTAGCACCATACTACGACCATACCTCTGGGCTTCCAGAGCAGATGGGTCAAGAGGGAGTAGAAATTGGGTAAGTCGAACCAGTGAACCGCTTGAGCCACCATAATTAAATCCACTGAATTTTCACCTCCAATTAAGGTCATGATTTCGTCGTTCGAGATGGGCATTGGGTTGTGGACGTAATGGACCTTTGGATGCTGCATCGCACATTTTAGCTGGGCTGCGCTCGCATTAGTGGCGATCACCCGATTGTAGTGCTGGGCTACCTATTTTACAAGCAAGTGCAGGGCATATGAACGGAGTTGTAAGTGACAAGAACAATATGAAAGTAATGAAATTCGATTGAACAATATTGAACGTTTGTGAGACGGTGCGTTATGGTCATTGAAAGAATTCCATGTCTACTTAATCACCCACCTTATTTGACTTAGTCAACACATGTGACTAAAACTTGTAACAAAAACATATACAGCTAGCGTAACACATTGTAGGGTATATCAGAACGATGCTTATTTTTTAGTAACTTTTTTAGCAATTAACCTTTGACTTTTTATATTTAACAACAAAATTTATAAATGCATCCATGTGGACAAATAGGTCATTTGGAATCATCTGATGTTTTTTAAAATTAAATTTAAAATAGTTTTGTCTGTGCTTCATTGTCATTATATAACTTGTACTTTCAATAAAAGGTTAATTGCTACCAAGTATTTTCATCTATGAACCAATTCAACTTTGAATTCCTATAGTAATAATTATGACATCTTCGAGCTAGCTATTAGATGAACCAATTGAACAATTCTAGAGAAACTTGGAAGAATCACCCATCAATTGTTTTAAAAGTTTCCGCTAGCTAGCTGTTAGATGAATAAGTCCGGATTCGCTTTACCTTTGAAATGCACATTCACTCACTTCACTCAATTCAAGAGCTGTCAAGTTTTAAGTTCTTCGCTCAACCATGATTAATTAGTGATGGCTACATGCCCCAAATCAAATGTACCTCTTTTATTCCAACACCTAAAGCAATCGAACCTTATATAGCTTACTGGTAGAGCGTCAGCCTTGATCAAACGCTTCAAAGAAATGAGTGAACCACATAGAAAATGATAAAAAGGATTAGCTAGGATTAATAAACAAGTGGCCTTATTATTCAAAGTAATTCACAAACATGCCCCCACTAATTATACGAGGAAGGTCACTTCTTCACTTTCCCTGCAAGCATAAAGGCTTTATAGACCACATTCCTCACGAGCTTCGTGCTGCCCCAAGCCCTCTCAAACTCCCTAACAACCCCCTCACTCAACAACTCCACTCCCTGTTCTTTTGCCATCGCCACCGCGGACCACAACCTCAAGATCCCCAGGATTCCCTCCAAGGAAACCTCTGTTGGTATGTCGAGTGCCACTGGATTTCCCTCGGATCCCAAATCGACACTTCAAAAAGGAACGACAATGTCTTGTATTGGTCGAACACGTACCTGATGTTAGGATTCCAGTATGGAAGCGTCGCATCGAAGAACTTTTTAAGTATCGGATCAAAGGTAGGGCTGACTTGGATGGCTTGATAGCCCCAAACTGCAATCACACCTTTTGGCTTGTGGAGGACACGATTCATGAGATAGTAGAATTTGGGGAGGTCAAACCAATGTATGGCTTGAGCCATGGTGATTAGGTCGACAGAGTTCTCACCACCAACCATGGCTAACAATTCATCGTCAGAGATGGATGGCAAAGTGTGCATGTACCGAACGTGGGGATGTGGGATGGCATAATTTAGCCGCGACTCGGTCACATCCGTGGCAATCACTTGCTGATAGTGTTCCGCAACCTACATTTGGCGAGGGAAATGAAGCAAAGGAAACAAATGCTTAAGGAACAAACACGAATAAATATGTTTTCTTAGAACAGAACGGTATAATCGTCTGCATACAGTAATTGATTGTTTACTATTGGCTGTGTAGCTAGCGGTTCATAAAAACAAAGGTGGAAATGAAAAGATTTCCTCTAGCTTAATAAATAAAAATTTTTAGTTTAAATTAAGAAGAGAACAGTCATGTACAGAAGCGTAAGCATATTAGAATTCACGTGAGAAGAAAGGGAGACGGAGAAAACCCTAGGAGCAGCTTGACCATTGCCGGTGCCAACGTCCCAAGCCAAGGCTTGGCGGGGGGTGAGAGCTGCCAGTTTCTGGTACCATTCCCTCGAATACATCGGCCTTGCATCTGCGTATATCTCCGCTTGCTTATCAAACAGCCCTGCCATCACCCTCACACAGGCTCTCTCTCTCTCTCTCTCTCTCTCTCTCTCTCTCTCTCTCTCTCTCTCTCTCTCCTCTTCAACCGGAATTCATACATATCATGCGAAACTTCTCGAATAGGAATCAAGTCAGCATACGAAGGCCATGACAATTACTTGGGAAATTTAGCTGGGCCGTAGTCGGCTGGGCTTAGAGTTTCAGGGTTTGTACAGTGGGGCAAGTAAAATCGAACTTGACATTAGGGGTAAGCATGGTCCGAGTTGGTCCGGGCCACCTCCTAACCCTAGGACCAACCCGTACAGTGTTGGTCCTCAATTTTTAGGACCGAGGACCGACCCTACTGAGCCTGGGACTAAGGACCGAACCGACTCAATGGGTTCGGTCTGGTTCCAGGGTCAACCCAAGATCGATCGATAATTTTTTTTATCTTATTTTTTATACTCCCTAAAAAAGCAAACCTACAAATTCAAATTACACATCCATCGACAATGCGGCATTGTGCAACTAAACTATAAATACCAATACATATTTAGCAATAAGATGATACAATAATAGAAATTTCATACCTACTAACTGCTCATCGAGATATAGGACAAGATGGAAAGTTCTTGTAACCATCTATCTTTAATATTCATAACACCATATACAAAAGCGTTTTTCTACATTTGATCGTGTAGAATCCACTCAACCAAAAAATGAGCTTTACATTACTTGACTAGCGAATCACTGTAACAACTGCAGTACTACTCTACTCTTCAAAAACTTCTACCATTTGACACAAATTGAAAAGCAAAGTGCAGCTAAAACTCATTAGTAAAATACAATTAAACCATAAAAAGTTCAAAATACTTAATATAAACCATGAATATATAACTTCACATCTTGTTAATTCACTTGAACTTCTAAACACCTAAAAACAAAACAAACAACACTTAATTAATACTCAACAAAAGTTTTAAATTGAAATTACTATTAGTGCTATTGATAAAACATCTCAATATAATATAATATAATATAACAGACATTTTACTTATGTTTGAATATGTAAAATAATTATAAATAATATAATATAATATAATATAATATAATATAATATAATATAATATAATATACAGGGTTGGTCCAGGGTTGGACCGACCAAAAACTCTTAGGACCGAGGACCAACCCGCATAGTGTTGATCTTGGAATTTCAGGACCAAGGACCGACCCAGTTCTCTTGGGAACCGGACCAGGACCGGCAGGGTTGGGCCGGTCCAGGGTTTGTCCAGGGTCGATCCTAGACTGCTGCTCACCCCTACTTGACATGTGAAATCCGAGGAGAAGTGGTACACATGACTCTACAAATTGTAGGGATTTCAATATTTCCGCTTATTAAGGGTCTGTGATTGAAGAATATATAAAATTTGGTCCACTTATGAAATAGATTTTTTTTTCCTACTTTTTACAAACTTTGATCGAAATGGTACCTCCCCTTAGTAAAGCTTGCCGGCTATAAGGTACGAGTTATTTCGTTTTCTTATCTTCTTGGCCAATAAGCTATATGGGACTTGTTCAAATAATAATAGTTGACTGCATGAAAACTAATTATTTGGGGAGGATACAAATTCTCTTATTCAATAATTAATTTCAAATTCCTCATCAACCGAGATTAGTGGGTGAAAATGGATCGTGACATGTTTTGACGTTAAAAGATGGTACATTTGGGCAATTTATCTTGTTTAAATAGAGAGGATTGATTTTTTAAAATGAAAATAAGAATGAAGAGTATCGTAATATATTTACCAGAAAACCCCCTGTTTTATTTGTAGCTATGCACAATCCGATGGGGGTAGGCCAACCACTTTAAAGCAATTCCCCGCAAATCTCAAAAGTCATTCCCACCCTTTTGATGGGATTGGAAGGCTAAATTTAGTCAGATGTGCAAAAATTAATTTACAATATCATATTACCACAGTTCTCAAAAATTGAAAGATGTGTTGTTCATCTTGTTTTCAAGCTTTCTTATGATTTCACTTATATTGACAAATATCTATCGATACACATGAGTTTTAATAGCTTTGGGAAAAAAAACACATATAGTTATGGTAGCTAGACATGTGCCAACACGAGACATGTGTTCTATTTATATATGTTGATCTGTTACATATTGAAGTTATTGGGCACACCTGAGTCATGTGAGCCATTGACTTTAGTAGCCTTACAAGGGACCCAAATTATAAAATAGGTCACGTAAATGAGGTGAATGTAAAAGTTGCTCCATTACACATCAACTATCAATAAAACATTAAAAAAAAAAAATCCAATGATAAGTTGGATCTCGAAGTTTTCAATGAGAGAATTCCCTATAAACCCGTGCCTACATCTCTACTAGTAATATAACAAATTCAATGGTTATTAAACCTCATCAAAGTAATCCATCAAAAACCTTTCCTAAATTTAGATAGACTATGATAATCCATGAAATATCCAACGGAGTCTCTAGCTTGGATTGAGCCCGACGCTAATAATCAAAGCCTAGTTGAAATTAAAACCATCAAGTATGGATCGACACACGGCGACGATGTTTTCCACCAATCCTGCCCCGTGCCGCGAGCTACCCTACTGTCCGAATACTTGAGGATCTCCGTTCCTGCTCGGCACACCACCGCCAGCTATGCCGGCTGTGATCCTTGGCTACATCATCTCTGAAAACCTCTTCTATCGAGCTGACCGTCGATCGCTGCCGCCATCAATCGGCTCCAGAGGTGTGCAAGACGTGCTCTGCTTTACTCTGCTCTGCGGCTGGGAGTTTCGCAGCGATGGATTTGCGCTTGGAAACCGTTCGTTCACTTTGATTCCGATAGGCAGTGATAACCGAAGTCTCTAAACTTGAGTTGGTGACGGATTATAGCTTCGTCGTCGTCCATTGACATGGTAATTTCATTCTCTTCTTAGTTTGGATAGCCTCCCAATCGATGGCAAATCACAAGGTTGAATTATATTTGAAATACCACCAAAATGAGAGAAATCCGATAGGAGCAGTTCAACTAGATTAGTAAGGTTTGAGGTGTTGGGGACAACCTGCAACGAAGAACATATAAGCCTCAGAGTGGTCAATGAACTAGGTCAGTGTATGGAGTTGACTAAGCTTGCTCATTGTCCTTGGTAATCTTGTAATGCCTGATCTCGATACATTCAGCTTCGTCAATGACTCTAATTTCGAAACTGAGTCAGGGAGTTCCCTCAGGCTCTTGCACTGCTCGAGAGAGAGGTGTTGAAGATTCTTTAGTTCGCCTATTTGTTCAGGCAATTTTTCAAGTGCCCAACAACCCTCGATCTTTAAGTAAGTTAGCTGCCTCAGTTTCCCAATAGAGCAACTGATTTTCTTCAAACAACAGTGGCGCATGATGAGAACCTCCAACTTCTTTGCCTCCTACAGAAGACAATGAAACATCAGGACAGAGAATTAGATGTTTGTACAAGAAATAAGTATGGATTTAGGATTCCAACTTGTATCGTTTGTCATGTGATCCTCTCACTAAATGAGAAAATTAGATTGTAAATTCATTAAATTTTGTCCTTTATTGAATGAGAAAATTACACTAAGGAGGATTCTAACATACCTCCATTAGGCTCTTGACGACATCCTCTGTCCACTCATAGCCCCAAGTACACAACACAACCACGTTTTCTAGATGCAAGTTGGATGGCATAGACGGTTGATTATAGACAACGGCTCCAATGCCTCTCCTCAAACAAAGATATTTCAACTTGGAAAGACAGCCAGCGAAGTCGCCTTGCAAGTTTACGTCATCCAACCAAAGAAACCGTAGATGTGGGAACCGTTCAATTTCCTTCACAGTGACAGTTATAAGAGGGACATTCCATGTCGGTCGAAAACAAAGTGCTTGCACGCTTTTCTTCATCTGCCAATGACATTAAGGAGCAGGAGCAGGAATTTGTCAATATCCACAATTTTATTTCATCGAGAGAAGAAAAAATGAAATAGAAGAGTCGCTCCCAATTCAGAATTTGAATCCTCAGTTAAGAACGGGGTAAGCAATTTTCTATTCAAATATGATCATAATTTACCTCTGTCGAATATAATTCGTGAATGATGTCGGCTGTATCCCACAACCTAGTACCCTCTTCCTTAGCAATTGCTCTTCCAAGATCTCTAAATTGATCATGCATCCAAAATCTATTGTCATCTAAAATCTTTATCATGCACCTCTTGATAAGTACATCAATGGCTTCCTCTGGGCTAAACTCACAATCTTCCCGCCCGTAGATTAGAGTAGTCGTATTCTCACCGATGAAAAAGCATGCAACATCGAGAAATATATGTTGTTGATTTGGCTCTAAGGCATTATAGCTAATCCTTAGCATTTCCAAGACATCCTTATAAGGTATTCTCCGTAGCTTCCCTAGCCTCTCTTGCCATATTTTTTTATTGTCCTGTTTAAGAAGTGATGAACCAATTGCTTTAAGAGCTAAAGGTAAGCCACCTGTAGTAGACACAATGTATTGTGAAAGACTGTAGTAATCCTGTGGAGGAGAGTCTTTATTAAAGGCATGTCTACTAAAAAGTTCGAGTGCATCTTCTTTGCTCAACCCCACCATTTCATAATACTTGAAATTAAGTTCCCTGATATTCAGAACACTTTTGTCCCTAGTGGTAACAAGTATCCTAGTACCAGGATAAAAAGAATTCACTCCGATTAGTTCCTGCATTTGGCTGCCCTTATCTACATCATCCAATACAATGAGAACCTTCTTGCTGCGAATTATTTCTCCAATCCTATTGATCCCGGGTTCTCTATAAGCAACGTCACAAAACCCTCCAGAATTAGAGATATCGGACAAGAGTTGTTGTCGCAGCTTGACCAAGCCATGGTTTTTTGCGGTTTCACTTATGTTAGCAAGAAAGCTGCAGTTTTTTTTCCAAAATGAGGACATAGTCGGTTGAAGGTAATTTCAGCAAGTGTTGTTTTACCGATGCCACCCATCCCATAAATTCCAACAAGCTGCACATCACAGGAGTCGATGTCTAATAAAATGTTTATGGCTGCTATTTGATCATCCATTCCGACTAAATCTTCAGGCACTTTTCTTTGTCTTGTCCGGAGCCTATTCACAACCTCTTCAACAACCGACTTGCTTAGATCCCCATCGCTGCCATAAAGTTGAACATTTTCAATTGAGAAAAAGTAACATATTCATTTCCTTGCATGTTGATGAACGATCTACTAAGTAATCGGGTGGAAATGTGAGGTCAAAAACTTTTTTAGGAGGGAATCAACTTATTATGTAATCACCAGCTAATTTCTATCTGATTATCTTAAATAATGTTAATCCCAACACCGCCTAGTGAATTCTTCCCGCGTAGTAAACATTGATCATATGAATGAATAACATAATAAGAATAGGGGTACGTAAATAAGTGCTTCTTATTTAAATATCTAACAAATCTTCGTCGGATCTCTTTTGTAGATCAATTTCATAGACTAATCGAAAGGTAGATTCTAATCAGTCAAGTGATGGAGCCAGGAATCTAGTCTTGACTCTTGATCATTGCATGAACGTCGCATAAGCAACCAATGAAAAAAACAGTGTAAGAAGAAGTGTTCTTGTTGTTTACCGAAATAAAAATTCAAAACAGCATTAAGTTTTATAAGTTCGATTTTCTGAATGTTCATCGTGTTCAAAGACACTCAAAATTTATTCGCTACCTTATTATTTCGGTTAAAACAAGAATTTAAGTGTCATGTAACAAACGGGACGGGACCAAGTTGTATAAAAGATCGACATAAACTTCACCCTCAAAACTTGAGGAGCTTGATGAATAGTATACTTGAACATCCACTTCAAATTTAAGTTGAAGGAATAGAGGAACAAAATGTCTGATCTTTAAATCAAGTAGAAGAACCAAAATTTCTACAAAAAGAAAAAAGAAAATAGAAGAATCAAAATGTAAATGCGTGATGAATTATGGCAATATTAGATTTACTTATTTCTTTTGACATGGAAAGAACTTCATAAATGCAACTGAATACAGTTCCATGATTAAAATCTCTAGCATACAGTATAAATCTTAGCACATATAGGGATCAAGTTAGTATAAAAAAGATGAAGCCAAGCCAAATTTTTATTCACTTGAAATGAGGTCAAAAACGAAATTTTAATTATCCTATTAGGTCAGAAATTTTTTGGATATCCCGTAATTTAAAAAAGTTCAAAGAAGAATTTGAGACTTCCTATTTAAATCTAGAGAAATTGAAGTTGGCAAATAATTAATTAACTTTTATTAGATCTATTGCTTGGTTTGTAAATTTTTTTTTTCACGTTTATGGTTAAATGATTACCCTTCATATTTCTCCAGCTCCCATCCCCGGATGGTATCGACTTCCTTGAGAGCCTGTCTCCACGTCTCTAATTCCTCTGTTCTGTACTTCTTCTTCTGGTCCTCCATCTTTTGCTCCAACTCTAATATGGCCTTACTGTACAAATCCGTTTTCAATTTCACGTCATCAGGTTTCACGTTATAAAAGATGGGCAATATCACCTTCTTATTCCCATCTTCTTCAGGTTTAGAGATATTCTCCACCATCTTCGCAAGCTCACGGAGGCACCAGTGATGTGAAGCGTAGTTTGGGGAGAAGATGGTTATGTAGAGTTTGGAGACGTTGATCGCTTGCAGAAGATTGCTACTAAATGTTTCGCCTTGTGGAAGCTCTTTGTCATCAATGAAAACCCGAATCCCAGCATCTTTCAAGGCGTGGTAGAGGCTGTTGGTGAATCCACGACGAGTATCGGGCCCACAAAAATTGATGAACACCTCATACTCACCTCCCGAGTTTGCCATAGGAGTTCACTGCCCACTTGGCAGGGTGATCTCTCTCTTCTAGAACTTTTCTTTATCAGAAAGAGGAATTGCAAGGAGGATCAAAGAGACATGGTGAGATTAGATCACAACAACCTCAATGCCGGCAGATTCACCAACACTAGCAACAGAAATCAAGCAATAACGAGAGAAGGGCCATTACACTGAGATGAGGGCGAGAGAGGGCGGCTAGGCCACGAGGGAGGGCCGGAGGCGAGGCTGCTACTGTGATGCTGCGATGCTGCGATGGATTGTCGGAGGCGAGAGCTCAGATGAGAGGGGGAGAGAGTCGAGAGGTAGGCTGGTGTTTATTTCTTCTGTCTCTCCCCCTCCTCTCGGGTGAATTACCCTTCTTGGAGGAGTAGAAAAATTACAAATAAAAATAAAAGCAATAGGGTTACCGGTCCGGTTCTGGTAAATTGGAGCTTTCAAATTTTGGGAACCAGAAATTGGAACTGTTATTGGGAGTTGTCCAAAATCGACAAATTCGATTATTCCCAATTTCATATGAAAAAATTTCTTTATTTGTGATGTTTAATTTAATTAATGCCTCTAGAACAATGGTTAACAAAATTCTAATAAAACCACATTACATTTCACGTCCACGACCTTGACTCTATTTGCCATCTAAAACGTGCATACGTAACTTCCCAGCGGGTGCCCCTTCCATTAGCCAATAAAGTCGACCGATTTTATAATAATAAGGTGGACAAAAAAGACCTAGAGTTATACCTTCTTACACGCCCAATCAAAAACGCGAATAGGCAACTTTCCAGCAAGTCCAACTACCATTAGTCAATTAAGTCGAAGACAATAAGTGGAGACCAAAGAAGACGGCGAGATTAGAGGTGTAACCTTGTCTTCTTCTTTTTTTACCATAAGAGGTGTACCATTTCGCACGCCCAATTTCTTTGGAGTTTCTCCTTCGTGCTCGTTACATGACTCTAGCTATGTAACAACCTCTGTTCTCAATTCACATTTGAACTTTTGGATTAAAAAAAAATGATTTAATCATTTTCAATATTCCACAGCTATATCTACGTTTAGACATATTTAACATCCCAATTTGATATTGTAAAATTACAATATATCATAATATGATTGAATAATAGCCTCCCAAATGACACATGGGACTCTAAACTTGAAAATTTCCTTTATATTGCATTTATAGAATTTGCAGCATTCAATGTCCATGGACTAGAGCTATCCGGTCAAATCCGAAGATCGATTTATTGTCTTCATTTATCATAGCTTCCAATATCAACTCGTGGTTAATAGAAAAGGTGATTTTACCTGATCACTCACCTGGTTTAGAGGTTGTTGCAAATTTACTTTGGCAGATCTGGTGGAATAGAAATAATTTTGTCTTTCGAAACCAGAATCCGAACCCTTCCCTTGTTGTCGATACGGCCTTGGCACAAACTAGATCTTACAAGCTCTTTGTTGCTGCACCCCAACCACGATCTGGACTGGATCTTCTCAATCTGGATCAGCTTTGGCAACCTCCGGGAAAGGGTGCCCTGAAATGCAATATTGATGGCAGTTATCAGCTGGGTAAATCTGAAGGCTCCATGGCCTGTATTTGCAGAGACGATCAAGGTCGTCTTACTAATGTTTTTTTACGAAGTTTTCCAGCAAACTCACCCTTTGAATCAGAACTCCAGGTGCTCAATCTCACCCTCCAACATCTTCACCATCGAGGCCTTCAAGACGTTCGACTAGAACTCGATTCCAACTGCCTTCAGCTTGTCGAGATTGCGCACGGTACAAGATCGCCACCATGGGAGCTTCGACCTGTGATAGACGAGACCTTCTTTTGGCTATCCACCTTCTTTCACCTCCGTCTGCATCACTGTCGACGCTCATCTAACCTAGTGGCTAACTGGGCTGCGAAAGCCCAATTATCTAACTCGGCCCTCAACTGGAACTTTTCTCCTCTGTTTGTACTGATGGATTTAGTGTATGCGGATGCTTTATCTACAAGGTGTAAGGTCCCATTATGATCAATATATATGTTGGTTTCTGTCCAAAAAAAAAAAAAGTATTGCCTCAGCATATATTTATCATTTCACCATCGAGTATTTGTTTTGATCCTTTCGCCTTAATAACTTGCCTTTTATTAGAATTTATTACATTTAACTACTCAAATTTTCTTATAAAATGGGTCTTTGTATTAAAAACAAAATGATTATGCAAATATTTTACCACACTTATTTCTTTATTATAACTATTAGAAGGTGAACACAGTGTCGTTGGTACAATTTGGACGTCAAACCAAACCAAATTACATAAATATGATTGAAGAAAAGTGAAACCAAACTAAATAATATTATAGTCGAGAATCAATCAAACAAATTATCTTTTGTGGACTAATTCGGTTTAATCAATCTTTCTTCTTTCATTTTTTTCCTCTTCATCTTTTGCCAATTCATGGGAAAAAAAATACAAAATCTGCAGTTACCACCATTCATGAATTCACGCACCACGAAAATCAATAGGCTGCTCCATATATAGATGGCAAAAATAATTAACAAAATTAATAATTTACACAAAATGATTTTGTTGTTTGATTTGGTTTCCAAAAATTAAAACTAAAACAAAACACAAAAAAATATCTGCTGCTTCATATGATTATCAATCCCATAAAAAGTTATTCTATGTATCAATCCTTACATCTCCTACTACTGGTGCATTATGGTAACCGTTTTTTTTTCCCAAAAAAGTACTTTTTAATTGATCCGAGCCACAAAAAAACCGTTCAATTTGATTTGCTTTAACTTGAACCATTTTTCGCTCACCCCATGCTTTTCATTTCGCGCAACACATTGGTTCATGTGCAATACCTATTTATAGTTGCAACATATATACTTTACTCCTATAATAGATATTTTTAATGCAATTTGTGCAATAAAAAAATTCGCCAATCGTGTCATTTTAAAAAACCTAAATTTATAAGTTCCATATGTAGTATGTTTAGAGCTAATGAAGCTGGTCTTATAGTGTTGGATAAGGAAGCTTAGCTCCGACACCAAACATTGACTTTCATGAAGCTACTCGTATATCACTTGTTGCCTATTTTGGCGTGAATGTAGTGGCAGCAACCCAAAGAGAATCGTACTATGCAAAGCTCATGAAGACACTATTACACTATGTTAACTCTCTCGCCTTTTAAAGTACCTATATTATTTTCATCATACAAAAACTAATTGGAACAAAATGCTCTTATAATACACTCTCTATTGACCGCTGTATCTCTCCCATGAAGCTAAGACTTTGAGAGCCTGCGAATGTTCCGCCACACCTACCCAAATTGACTTTTCAATTGGACAACAAATGTTCAACTCAAATGAAGTCTTAGCGTTTATGCATGGTCTCGCATAAGATTAGACTGTCTTAACCACCCTTTTTAGTGTGCCTTTAACCTCTCTACACTTTACTCTGTTCCTCGAGCCTGCGAGCCAGCCCTACTAATTCTTCAGGACTTGCTCTAAGTTTATCACTCGTAAAAAATAATAACAATAATAATCGAACATTTGTAAGACGGTGCGTTATGGTCATTGAAAGAATTCCATGTCTACTTAACCACCCACCTTATTTGACTTAGTCAACACATGCCACTAAAACTTATAACAAAAAACATATACAGCTAGCATAACACATTGTAGGGTATATCATAACGATGCCCTTTTTTTAATAACTTTTTTAGCAATTAACCTTTGACATTTTATATTTAACAACAAAATTTATAAATCCATCCATGTGGACAAATAGGTAATTTGAAATCATATGATGTTTTTTTAAAATTAAATTTAAAATAGTTTTGTTGTGCTTCGTTGTCATTAAATAACTTTTACTTTCAATAAAAGATTAATTGGTATGGATTATTTTCATCTATGAACCAATTCAACTTTGAATTCCTATAGTAATAATATGACATCTTCTAGCTGGCTATTAGATGAATCAATTGAACATTTCTAGAGAAACTTGGAAGAATCACCCATCAATAGTTTTAAAAGTTTCCGCTAGCTGGATGTTAGATGAATAAGGCAGGATTCGCTTTACCTTTGAAATGCACATTCACTCAATTCAAGAGTTGTCAAGTTTTAAGTTCTTCCTCAACCATGATTAATTAGAGATGGCAACATGCTCCAAATCAAATGTACCTCTTATATTCCATCACCCAAAGCAATCGAACCTTATATAGCTCACTGGTATAGCATCAGCCTCGATCAAACGCTTCAAAGAAATGAGTGAACCACATAGAAAGTGATAAAAGGATTAGCTAGGATTAATAAACAATGTGAAGGGGCCTTATTATTCAAAGTAATTTACAAACATGCCCTCACTAATCATACGAGGAAGGTCACTTCTTCACTTTCCCTGCAAGCATGAAGGCTTTATAGACCACATTCCTCACGAGCTTCGTGCCGCCCCAAGCCCTCTCAAACTCCCTAACAACCCCCTCACTCAACAACTCCACTCCCTGTTCTTTTGCGGTCGCCACCGCTGACCACTACCTCAAGATCCCCAGGATTCCCTCGAAAGAAACCTCCGTTGGTATGTCGAGTGCCAGTGGGTTCCCCTCGGATCCCAAACCGACACTTTCGAAAGGAAACTGCAATGTCTTGTATTGATCGAACACGTACCTGACGTTAGGATTCTAGTACGGAAGCGTCGCGTTGAAGAACTTTTAAGTATCGGATCGAAGGTAGGGCTAACTTGGATGGCTTGACAGCCCCAAGTGCAATCACACCCTCTGGCTTGCGAAGGACATGATTCACGAGAAAGTAGAATTTGGGGAGTTCAAACCAATGTATGGCTTGAGCCACAGTGATTAGGTTGATAGAGTTCTCACCACCAACCATGGCTAACAATTCATCATCAGAGATGGATGATGAAGTGTGCATGTTCCGAACGTGGGGATGAGGGATGGCATAATTTAGCTGTGACCTGCTCCCGTCCATGGCAGTCACTTGCTAATAATGCTCCGCAACCTACATTTGGGGAGGGAAATGAAGCAAAGGAAACAAACGGCTAAGGAACAAGACGAATAAATATGTTATCTTAGAACATAACGGTATAATCGTTTGCATACAATAATTGATTGTTTACTATTGGTCGTGTAGCTAGCGGTTCATAAAAACAAAGGTGGAAATGAAAAGATTTCATCTAGCTTAACAATAAATAAAAAAGTTTTAGTTTAAATTAAGAAGAGAACAGTCATGTATAGAAGCGTAAGCATATTCGAATTCGCGTGAGAAGAAAGGGAGACGGAGAAAGCCCCAAGAGCAGCTTGACCATTGCCGGTGCCAACGTCCCAAGCCAAGGCTTGGCAAGGGGTGAGAGCGGCCAATTTCTGGTACCACTCCATCGGATAGGTCAGCCTCGCAGCTGCGTATATCTCCGCTTGCTTATCGAACAGCCCCGCCATTCACACGGGCTCTCTCTCTCTCTCTCCCCTCTTCAACTCTCTCTCTCTCTCTCCCTCCTCTTCAACTGGAATTCATACATATCATGCGAAACTTCTCGAATAGGAATCAAGTCAGCATACGAAGGCCATGACGATTACTTGGGAAATTTAGTGGGGGCGTAGTCGACTGGGCTTGGAGTTTCAGGGTTTGTACAGTGGAGCAAGCAAAATCGAACTTGACATGTGAAATACGAGAAGTGGAACACATGATTCTGCAAATTGTAGAGATTTCAATATTTCCACTTAGTAAGGGCGCGCACGATAAAATTTCTACTTCTCTATTTCTCTGTTTCTCTGTTCTCCGGAACAGGTTTGGAATAAAAATCCGTATGGTAATACAATTTGATTTTTCTATTTTTGGAACAGATTTCTATTCCAAAAATAGATTTGAAGAATAAATCAGAAGCTAAAATTTTTAATTTCTCAATTTCTTAAATAAAAATTAAGAAATCAATTTCTTGCCAGAAATCAATTTCTGTTCCAGAAATTTTGTCATGCGCATCTTAAGAGTTTGTGATGAAAGAATATATAAAATTTGGTTCACTTATGAAATAGATTTCCTTTTTCCTACTTTTTACAAACTTTGTTCGAATGGTACAAGTTCTTTCCTTTTCTTATCTTCTTGGCCAGTAAGCTATATGGTACTTGTTCAAATAATAATAGTTGACTGCATGAAAACTAATTATTTGGGGAGGATACAAATTCTCTTATTCAATAATTAATTTCAAATTCCCTCATCAATCGAGATTAGTGGGTGAAAATGAATCGTGACATGTCTTGACCTTAAAGATGGTACATTTGGTCAATTTATCTTGTTTAAATAGAGATGATCGATTTTTTTAATATGAAAATAAGAATGAAGAGTATCGTAACATATTTACCGGAAAACCCCATGTTTTATTTGTAGCTCGGTGCAATCCAGTGGGGTAGGCCAACCACTTTAAAGCAATTCCCCACAATCTCAAAAGTCATGTTCCCACCCTTTTGATGGGATTGGAAAGCTAAATTTAGTATGATGTACAAAAATTAATTTACATTATCATATGACCACAGTTCTCAAAAATTAAAAGATGGGTCGTTTATCTTGTTTCCAAGCTTTCTTATGATTTCACTTAAGAAATGTATATTGACAAATATCTATCTGTAAACATGAGTTTTAATAGCTTTTGGAAAAAACACATATAGCTACGGTAGTTAGACATGTGCCAACACGAGACATGTGTTCTATTTATATACGTTGATCCGTTACATATTGAAGTTATTGGGCACACCTGAGTCATGTGAGCCATTGACTTTAGTAGCCTTACAAGGGACCCAAATTATAAAATAGGTCACATAAATGAGGTGAATGTAAAAGTTGCTCCATTACATATCAACTACCAAGAAATTATTTTTAAAAAAAATCAATGATAAGTTGGATCTCGAAATTTTCAATGAGAGAATTCCCTATAAACCCGTGCCTACATCTCTACTATTAATACAACAAATCCAACGGTTATTAAACCTCATCAAAGTAATCCATCAAAAACCTTGCCTAAATTTAGAGAGACTATGATAATCCATGAAATATCCAACGGAGTCTCTAGCTTGGAGTGAGCCCGAAGCTAATAGTCAAAGCCTAGTTGAAATTAAAACTGTCAAGCATTGATCGACACACGGCGACGCCGTTTTCCACCAGTCCTGCCCTGTCCCGCAAACTACCCTGCTATCCGAATACTTGAGGATCTCCGTTCCTGCTCGGCACACCACCGCCGGCTGTGATCCTCGGCTACATCATCTCTGAAAACCTCTTCTATCGAGCTGACCATCGATCGCTGTCGCCATCAATCGGTTCCAGAGGCGTGCAAGACATGCTCTGCTTTACTCTTCTGTGCGGCTGGGAGTTTCGTAGCGACGGATTCGCACTTGGAATCCATTCGTTCACTTTGATCCCGACAGGCAGTGATAACCTAAGTCTAAACTTGAGTTGGTGACGGATTATAGCTTCGTCGTTGTCCATTGACCTGGTAATTTCATTCTCTTCTTTTCTGCTTTTGTTTTGGAGAGTTGTTGCACCGAGCCATGTTCATGATACTCATAGGAAAATCACTGAAAAAACTGAGTTGTGACTTGGTGATTTGCAATGTCATTGTTGTTCTAATGCTGATTTTAGAAAGAGAAATAACTTCAACTACATAACTAGACTCGATCTTTGCAGTGCCTACAATCTGTTCGATGAAATGCATTTGAAACATTCTTGCGAAAATACGCTTTGGTATCAGTCAACGATAACGTATATTGATGTTTTATATATGCTGACGTTAATTTTGTAGCAATTAGGTGAAATATTTTTATCAATATGATCATGGTTACGGAACACGAATTTCAGTTCCTTCTTCTACTGCATTTTTCTGCGTGAGGTGATATATTCCGGTGGTTGTTGATGGTGCCGCCGATGAGAAATGACTGGAGGTGATAATGCAATTTCGGATGTCTGGCGATGCTTGTCATCAAGTCCCTAGCAACATTAGTATCCCTTATTTTCTGCCTTGTGTGTACGCGCGTGAGAGATTGTGGCCGATGATTGACGGTGGTCGCTCTAGCGACTGCGGGAGGTTGACGGCGGTAGTTGACAATGGCGGACCAGTGACGGATGGACATGACTAACGGCGGTGGATAAATGGTTTTCGGCTTAAAGATCGAAAGTCTTGACCATCGGTAAACCTCGAATGTTCTGGAGTTAATGTTCATTTTAGGTGTTCCTTTTCAGTCTGCAATAAGAGTAACAAAGGAAAGAGATGGAGAAAAATGAGGAAATGGGTTTTCCCATGGGAGATACTCGTTGCTGTTAGAAGGGAAAATGGGCTTACTGCAATCAGTTTCAACAAAATGGGCTTCGATGAGTTTCCTATTCAAAGTGGGTTTGTTTTAAATAAGCCCACTCGTGTCCGCGGCCCAAGCCTGTGTGTCCAGGTTTAGTCCATGTTCGGATTGGGCCCAAGGGCCCAGCCTGAATCCCTGCTTTTCAGAATATAAAAATTGAAAAGTAATAAAATACTAAATAAAAAAATTAGATATTATTGGAAAAACAAAAATTTTGAAAACAATACAAAACAAAGGCCTTGATCAGGTTTTCTTACCTTTACCAAAAAAAAAAAGAAAAAGCCTTGATCAGGTTGCTTAAGTTTTAGCACAAGACTTAGCTTAGTTTCATTCAATTAGTGTGCGTATATAGTTTAGGAATTTTAGTGATTACCTTTGATCTAGTAATAGGTTTAAATAGATTTATCTTTTAGACAATGAATTAGACTCATTTTGAATTTACCTCATGGGATTGCTATCTAGGGGCTTAATAACAAGGGCATGTGTATTCTTTGCTTAATACTTATTGGGCTTACTTCCTTAGACTTTACTTTTATTGTAAAATATGATTGTTTACTTACCCTTGATTGCGTGCTTATACATGGACATCATTCAATGGTACAGGGCAATGATATATTAAAAATATAGTATATTAGGTAACAAATCAATTAAGTCAGTGTACCAAAAGGACACTAATTAGGCAATTAGTATAATCATGTCCTAATCTTAGATATTGATTGTATAGAAAGTAAAATATTCTCCCTTGTCTCACTTAAGTTAGTGTACCAAAAGGAAGAATATTTTACTTTCTATACAATATCAACAAAGAGAGATTCATGATGTTTCTACAGGGGGCATCTCGACATAATGAGATGCATACACCAAATCACAACTAATTAACAAGTAAAATCCAAACAAATTCGTGTGGCATAAATGGGGCACTTGCTCACTATTATCGTTTTATGGAGAGAAAAGAAATCAGTGAATAACATCTGAACAATCGAAAAGGTAAATAACAAAAACCGATAACAACTGAAAGAGACGAGTAACTAAAGTGGTTTCGCCGATCAGCTCTGGAGACAATAAGGATATGGGCATTAACACTCTTTCAACTACTAGTCATCGTCGTCTCTCCACGTGTCTTGAAGGGAAAAGGAACCCAATGATATCATTTTGTTCCATCTCTTACCTTCTCTTCGGCTTCTTCATCATCGCTCTCTTCCTCCTCCTCGTCGTTGCCATCGCATTCGCCTTCGCCTTTCACCTTCCACCTCATCATCGCTGTCCACAGAAAAAAACTCGCAGAGGCCCGCAAGACAACCGCAAATGCTCCTCCAAACTGTCATCCAAGGCGACGTCGTTGTCCTTGTCATTGGCATAGTCGTTGCTGTTGTTGTCATCACCGTCACTGTACTGAGGAGAGAGAGGTTTGACAATATCATGTTTAAGGTGGATTAAACTTGTAAAGAAGAAAACGTCAAAATCTTCAAATGGCATGTGACATTAATCCCTAGTTTGAACACCCAAATGCATTTAACCGGCAAGAATCAATATAATCCTTTAATTTCATCCAAATTGACTAATAGAAATTGCTTATGTGACTTTTTATTACTCCGATTTGAAGAAAGCCCTTCTTTGGATTGAAAAACGACATTTTCAATATCAATTTCTTCGATCAAAGTTTTTAGTTGCAGCAAGCTCACGACCTGCAGTTAAAACAATCAGCACGAAGTTTGAACAGAGGACAGATTTCAGCTGAGTTTTAGGTGTTGTGGTCTCTTACTTCCTCTTCGGCTTCTGCATCGTCCCTCTCTTACTCTTCCTCGTCCTCATCCTATCCGCGTCACTGTCACTGTCGCCTTTGCCTTCCTCGTTGACTTCGTTGTTCTCATCATTATCGCCCACGGAACAACCCGGCGGAAGCCCACGAGATGAATGCAAAACTTCATGCTCATTTTTGTCCTCGTCATTGTCATCGTCCTCGTCCTCATCGTCCTTGCTATTGCTATTACTGTTGGCTTCACCTTCGAATTCCTTGTCAACATCATCGTCCTCATCGCTGTTGTCCATGGAAGAATCCGGCGAAGGCTGGTGAGACGAATGCACATCGTCAACCTCATCATCCTCGCTGTCATCATTCTCATGGTCCTCATGCTCATCGTCCTCATCGTCCTCATCGTCCTCATCACTGCGGTCATCCTCATCGTACTCGTCGTCATCATCCTCCCGGCAGTAGTCCTCATTGTCATCCTCGTCATCACCATCATCTTGCTGAGGAGAGAGAGGTTTGAAAATATCGTAGCTAAGATGGATTAAACATCTTAAAGAAGAAAACAGATTCCCCAAAAATCATATGACAATAATCCTTAGTTGAACACCCAAATGCAAGAGCCTAGTGAGAATCAACTCAAAGGGTTTTCCTCACACTTAATCACCCTAAGACTGCTTTCTAAATTATCAATCGAACACAAATCTATTAGAATCAAGCAGCATTCACAATTCGACCAAAAAAAAAAACAGCATTCACAAATTCACATATCTTCATTCCCTCAAAATTGGAACGGAGCAACCGTTAGGCTCTAATTTACTTCTTCATTACTTTCCAAAGGCTTAACATAAGTTATGAAAATAAGGAAATCTAATAGGGAAATTTGGAAGAAGCAAAGGAGGTGTCGCATATAAAGATACAAAGAGATAGGAAAATCAGACTATTGAGAATGACTCAGAGGAGTAACGTGAGACAAGTTCGAAGCACCACAACATGTAGGTGGTAAAATTTGTAAATACCCTTCTTGCCACATGTTTAAGACATCATTTCCGTCGTCACTATACATCGGGATGGAGGTGGAGCATATATATATCAGATTTCACAAGCTAGTATAGTTGATTGTTAGAGGTATATGCCATGTGTAGGTGTAGTACTAGAGTTGATCTTTCACATGCTGTTGGTAACTTATATGATCAACCTATTACACATGGAATGGGTCCTGCAGTAGGCCGTTGGGATGATAAGGAAAGCAATTCATGTAGTGTGGTGGTAATTTGGTATGTAGACCCAAGTCAAGCAGGCAACCTAGAGCGTGGTGGATTCGTAGGCTGTCATGTTGTTACTCTTGTGGTTTGTGATATGAGTTGGAAGGTTTTGTTATGAGACACAGTAATTTCATCGATGACTAAGGCCAAAAATAGTGATGGAGAAAGAAGGGGAAGAGGTAGTGTGGCCAACACTAAATGACATGGCATATGACATGACAATGACATGGCGATGGCATGGCATAGGTGATAACATAGCATGTACGATGAATGATATGACATATGACATGAGACGATGACATGGCCAGATGATACAACTTAAGCAGCCCAGGGAAGGCGTTGGGAGATCATAGCAATGGAAGTTGACGAATCACGACTGTGACTAGGGTGCAAACTTGAACCAATGTGGAGGTTTGTCGAGAAGTCAGCTTGGATTCAAGTGAAGGGATGCAAATAGGCATCTACATGTGTATGAGCGTTCAGTAGGTCAATCCCCGACGCTTGCAGAGGCACCGATGAGTCAAGCCATACTGGGTCGAGTTTAATTGCCATGAGCCAGGACCTACTACCATGGCTCAACCAAGCACCTAGTGGAGCTGAGGACATGCAAAGGATGCATTTTAACCCTATTTTCTAATCTTTTTGGTATTATTACATGTTGTATCTCCCTCCCTTTCCTGCTAGGATTGGAAATCCTGTATTTTACATATCCATACGATTGAGTCCTTTTCTTGGAATTGTTAAGGTTCTCTCTCAGTTTTAGTTTGAGAAAGCAACATTACAAGTTAAGCGAAACACTAGATGAGGATGGGGTGGAATTGGAGCTTGAAATCAAGAGATTATTTTATTTTATTTTATTGTGAGAAGCATAGACTGAACTAAAAGCACAAACAAGAAGGATAGTATAAGATTCTTGATAAGATGGTGAGTGATGTAAGAACCCCGACCTCACTTTCAATGATGACGCAATTATAACAAATAAAATTCCTAGTAAGATGGGAATTTCTAATGAGATTTTCCTTGGTTGCACATTTTAGAATCATTTTATTGTCTCTTTTTACTAGAATAAAGCAGAAATAAAAAGCGAATAATGCAGAAGAAACAGTGATGATCCATGAATAAAAAGGTGTACCTGTTCCAATAGAGGATCCCCTGTTTCAGGAAAAGTTGTTTCGATAGCAGAGTCCGACGCTTGTGTTTGTGCATTCAGAATCATCTTTCTGTAACACTCCCAAGTGATGCTTGAAACATAAGTGTCAAGTAACTGCCCACAATTCAATATCGTTATCCGGCAATCCTCTGGTATTTTTGAGATTGATGCATCAATAATCCTTTCCATTGATCTACAGTAAGAAATGTTCAAATTCTGCAAACGCTCTAACTTGTCAATGTCCTCGACAACCTGTAGTTTCTCGCACGATTCAATTTGTAAATTGTTCAAATTCGGCAAGTTTGACAAACCGCCTAACCTTTTTAACAAAATGCAACGGCGAACGAAAAGTACTATCAATGCTTCCAACGTTGGAACGAATTGAATCTCTTGTAGCCCAGGGCAGCTCTGTAGGTCCAGTTTTTGAAGCATCTTTAGAGAGCTTGAGACAAGGGACACTCTCCTCAGACCATCAGTCAACTCGGGAGCTTGTAGCGGAAGACAAACCAACCTCTCGAAAGATTCACATTCGCAAAAAGATATGATCCTGATCGATTTTAAGATGCCGCGAAATTGGACTTCAACTAGCTTGTTGCAAGAACCCACTTCAATATATCCGAGTTTATTCAAACTTGATGTAATGGATATACTTGCGACGGGTTCGCAACTTTTGATAGTCAACTCTTCCAAATTCGGAAGCCCGTCGAGTCCTATTTGTTTCACTTGAGTCCTCGTGAGCCGTAGAACTCTCAAGCTTGATGGAAGTTTCAACGTTTGCAAGTCTAGTCCATCGAGACAAAGTTGTTCTAGCAGAGAAAAGGAACCCCACTCTACAGATGTTGCAGAGACATTTAAAAGGCACAACGTTAGCTCTCTCAGATTGGGTAGCCTCCCACTCCAATGCAAGTCGCAAGGTCGAATTATATTTGAATGATTGCTCAGATAATGGTTATCTGATAGAACCAGTTCAACTAGATTTGTAAGGTTTGACACATCTGGGACAGTCCGCAATGAGCGGGATGAAAGCCTTAGAGTGGTTAAACTTCTGGGGAGCTCCGGTAACTCTTGAATCTTATTGCAATGACTTAGACCCAATTTACGGAGTTTAGTAAGCTTGCTCATTGGCCTAGGTAATCTTGTAATGCGCAATTCAAATGCAACCAGCTTTGTCAACGACTCTAATTTCAAAACTGAGTCGGGGAGTTCCCTCAATTTCTTACATTTTATGAAAGAGAGGTGCTGAAGATTCTTTAGTTCGCCAATTTGTTCGGGCAATTCTCTAAGTGCATCACAATTCTCAAATTCTAAGTAAGTCAACTGCCTCAGTTTTCCGATAGAGCGATCAATCTTCAAAGAAGGGCATAGAAAAATACGCAACTTCTCTAAAACTAGGTCTTCGGAAAAGGTTATTAACCCATTTATTGAATAACTTACATCGATGATGAGAACCTTCAACTTCGTTGCCTCCTACAGAAGACAATGAAAGATCAGGACAGAGAATTAGATGTTTATACAAGAAATAAATATGGATTTGGGCTCCCAACTTGTATCGTTTGTCATTTGATCCTCTCACTAAATGAGTAAATTAGACAATAAATTCATCAAATTTTTTTCCTTTAATGAATGAGAAAATTAGACGAGGGGGATTCTAACATACCTTGAGTAGGCTCTTGACCGCACCTTCTGTCCACTCATAGTACCGAGTATGCAACACAACCTTGTTTTGTAGATGCAAATTGGGCATAAACGGTATATGAACGCCGCGGAGAAACATGTTTCCAGACAAATAAAACCACCTCAACTCGGGAAGACAGCCATCTAAGTTGCCTTTCAAGCATACGTTAGTCAACCAAAGAAACCGTAGACGCGGGAACCGTTTAATTTCCTCCGCCTTGACATCTATAGAACGGCCTTCTTGTTGCCGTCGAAAATAGAGTGCTTGAACGCTATGCTTCTCCTGCCAATGACATTGAGGAGCAGGAGCAAGAATTTAATATCCCACAATTTTATTTCATCGAGAGAAGAGAAAATGAAATAGAAGAGTAGCTCTCAATTCAGAAACATGGATCCTCAATTGAGAACATGCTAAGCAATTTTCTATACAAATATGGTCATACCTACCTCTGTCGAACGTAATTTGCAAATGATGTCGGTTGTATCCCACAACCTGGTATGCCCTTCCTTAGCAATTGCTCTTCCAAGATCTCTAAAATGATCATGCATCCAAAATTTATTGTTGTCTAAAACCTTGATCATGCACCTTTGAATAAGTACATCAATAGCAATCGTAGGGGCAAAGCCACAATCACCCCACATGAAGACTGGCTCAGTCTTTTCTTCATTGATGAAAAAGCATGCAATATCAAGAAATATGTCTTGTTGATGGGGTTTCAAGTCATCATAGGTAATCCTTAGCTTTCCCATGACATCATCATGAGGTTTATTGTGTAGCTGCTGTAGTATCTCTTTCCATGCTTTTTTGTCTTTCTTATGAAAAAGCAATGAACCTATTGCTTGAAGAGCTAAAGGTAGGCCACTTGCAGTACGGATAATGTCTTTTGAAAGAGCGTTGTAATCGTCCGGAGGAGAGTTGTCATCAAAGGCACGCTTACTAAAAAGTTGAAGTGCGTGTTCATCCCTCAACCCCTCCAATTCATAAGGCGTGAATTGATAATTAACTCTTCTGATATTCAGAACCCCACTATCCCTAGTAGTAACAAGTATCGTAGTACCACGATACAAAGAATTCCTTCCGATTAGTTTTTGGATTTGGTTACTATCATTGACATCATCCAAAACAACTAGTACCTCCTTGTTGCAAATTGTTCCTTCAATTGCTTTGATCCCTTCATCAACGTTAACAATGTTGTGAGTCACTCTAGAGTCAGAGATATCAAGCAATAATTGTTTTTGTAGCTCGACTAAGCCCTTGGTTTTTGCCATTTCCCTTACATCATCAAGAAAGCTACAATATTTCCCATAGCGAGGACACAATTGGTTGTAGATTATTCGGGCAAGTGTTGTTTTACCCACACCGCCCATCCCGTAAATTCCAATAAGCCGCACACCACTGGAGTTGATATCTAATAATTTGTTTATGCCTGCTATTCGGTCCTCCATTCCAACTAAATCTTCGGTCACTTCTCTCTGTCTCGTTTGGAGCCTATTCACAACCTCTTTAACAACAGACTCGCTTAGAGCGCTATCGCTGCCACAAAGTCAAACAATTTGGACTGAGAAAAAGTAACAAATTCGTTTCCTTGCATGTTGACCAACCATATACTAAGTCGACTAATTTTAATCAAATTATCGTAAACATTGTTCCCATGGAAACGTTAAAAATATGGACGGATAATATAATCATAATATATTATTGTTATGTTACGAGATCGACAATTCTTGCACAAAAACAAAATACAGAAGAACAGAAAGGGAGTATATAAATAAGTGGTTCCTATTCAAACTTACAACGAGCCTTTTTCACTTCTCTTTTTTAGATCGATTTCATAAACTAATCAAAAAGGCAGATATTGCTCAGTTAAGAAATTACTCAGTTAAATGATGGCGCCAGGAATCTAATGTTGATACTTTATCATTGTTTCTAAGAAAGAACCACCCCGTAGAAACCAATATAAGAAAAAATTGTAAGAAAAAAGTGTTTTTTTATTTTTTACCGAAATAAAAATACTAAACCGCATTTAATTTTGCGAGATCATTTTTTTTTAATGTTCATCGGGTTCAAGGACATTAAGAATTTATCACCACATTAAAACAATAAAAATTAATTTCCATAAAATGTCTCGAAATACGTGTACGTGTTCCCCACGATCCCTTAAGAATTTTACTTTGATTTACTTTTGATGGTCGCTCTACCTAGTAATCATATGGGTTACCACACACACACACATATATATATCTTAATGATTATGAGGCGATTTTTTTTTTTTTTTTTGATATGGGTCAGCTGCAACAACAATTTATCCAATAAAAAAGGGCACAAATCGAATCGGGACTAGAATAAGATGGACTAAAGACTCGACAAAAATTCAACATGACCCCCAAAATTTCAGGAAGGTCATAAATCACTAACATGAATTTCCATTACAAGTTTAAGTTGAAGGAATCGAGGAAGAAATGTTTGATCTTTAAATTAAGTAGAAGAATCAAAATATAAATGCGTGATGAGTTACAGCAATATGAGATTTACTTATTTCTTTGGACGTGAAAAAGAACTTTGCAATTGCATTCATTCAGTTCCATGATAAAGTTCTCTATCATACATTAGAAATCTTAATACATATACAGATTGGGTTGGAATAAAAAGGATGAAGCAAAGCCAATCTTTAATGAAAATTAGGTAAAAAACAAAGTCATAATAATTCTACTAGGTCAGAAAAAATTTGGATATCTCATAATGTAAAAAAATTAAAAAAAAAAGAATGAGAATTTTTATTTCAATTTTGGGAAACTGGAGGTGGAATATGATTAATGATTTTTTGTTAGATCTACCTTTCAATAGTGAAAAATGACTTTTGCATTCACAAATAAGTAGTTACCTTTTATAATTCTTCAAGTCCAACCCGCTGATGGCACCAACTGTTTTGAGCGCTTGCCGCCATGTATTCGCATACTCAGAGCTGAAATTCTTTTTCTTATCCTTCCTCGTTTGCTCCAATTTCTGAATGTCATTTTCGTACAATGGGGTTCGCAGCTTTACATCATCAGGTTTCACATTATAAAAGACGGGCAATATCACCTTCTTATTTTCATCTTTCCCAGAATCATACTTCTCCACCATCATCACAAGCTCGCGTAGGCACCAGTAACTCGAAGCGTATTTTGGGGAGAAGATGGGTATGTAGAGCCTAGAGTCATTGATCGCTCGCAAAAGTTCGCCATCAATTCTTTCACCTGGTCGAATCTCTTCGTGATCGATGAAAACATGAATCCTGGCTTCAGACAAGTCGCGGTAGAGGACGTCAGCGAATCCATAACGAGTGTCGGGTCCTCTAAAACTTAGGAATACCTGGTATTCCTCTCCTAATGGATTGCTGGTGCTGGTTCCCGTCTCTGATATCGCCATAGGAGCTCACTCCGCGCCCAGCGGAGCCACCCCTCACTCACTCTCTCTCTCTCTCTCTCTCTCTAAAAGGCACTCTTGAGATGCTTTTTCATCTAGCACATTGTACCGGCTGTAGGCAATTTCGCAAAATGCCGAAGATGTTTTGCAGATCTCGATGCAAGTCCGTGAGTTTAATATTTTAAGTCACGACGAAGACTTTCTAAGACTTATTAGAGGACCGTTGACTATAAAATTAATTTTATAAAGACTCGAGTTATAAGCCAATTACCAATCGATTTGGAAAATTAAAATTGACTTAGTTGACCAAAAGATTCTAAGAGTTTTGGTGTACTCAGATCTAATCTGGAGTCCATAAGATCGGTTCAAACATTAACATCAATTGATAATACATAAATTTCCAACCTAAAGAGAAGTGGCCTTACTTAAAAAGAATTGAAAAATTTGCTTCCAAATAATGAACAGGCAATATTGTAACCGCACGAAGAAGGATCATAGTAGATAGATCTTTTTAATAAGCGTTCTCTGGACACTCATTAGCTATAGTTAATAAAATAAATATTTACATCCTCAATGCACTATATGTGTATAAAATGAGGAAGGCCGTGCTTTCTAAATAATAAAATTTTCTGTGTAAATGTTTAATTTAATCGGTACTCTCGGAGCATTAGTTAAACATCGTGCTTATTAAAAAATACTGCATTTCATATATTCGAATTTGACTGCATTTTCCATAAAAGACGCATGTGGGCAACTTCGCAGCAGCTTCCAATTTATTTTATAGTTAATAAAGTTGATGGACTTAAAACGATAAGGTGGAGGACCTTAACATGACAGGATCACATGGGGTTCCTTCTTTTTTCTTGCTTTTTCACATGGCTCTCTCTCCCTAGAAAATTCAGAGTCAATAAAGTTGATGGATTTCATGTCATCCTTCTTTTTCCGGGCTTTTCACATGGCTCTATCTCTGTAGAAAATTCAGAGTCAATAAAGTTGATGAATTTAAAACTAATAAAGTGGCTGACATTATCATTACAAGATCACATGGAGTTTTCTTCTGCTTCGTGCTTTTCACATGGCTCAGGCGATGTAGACAACACCTGTTCTGAATTCACTTTTGAACTTCTGGACAAACATTAAAAAAAAATAAAAATCCTCTAACATATGCTTCCATGTCATGAACAGGAGGTGACAGTAAGAGGTTGTTGTTAACGGATGGTCTCTAGGCATTTATTAGCCATTCCACGTCTACCAATTGCGTTCAATTACGTCTCTAGGCATTTATTAGCCATTCCACGTCTACCAATTGCGTTCAATTATAACTTATTAAGGTAAACGAAAAAAATTTCAATAACTAGTATGTTTTTCAAATTGCAAGATTTATGAAATTTGATAAAAAAAATGATTATACTGAAGTGACTGTTAAAGTAATATCTCGAGTTTAAATTCAGATATAGTTTATCAAATTGAATTTGTGGAGAAAGATTTGTCTCGTGGAGAAAGATTTGTCTCGTCGGATTAGAATCCGGACGAAGAAGCTCTTTTTTCGTTGGATTTGTTTTTGGCCGTGCAAAAGAAAGCAAGGGAAGACATGGGCACTAAAAAACAAAATAAGGGTTTCATTTATTCTACGAATATTTATTTATTTATTTATGGGGTAAAAAATTCTATCGCTAAGAGGAAAGAAAGAGGTGTACGTCGCCATTCTTGAGTAGTGTTCGGTCAATAAAGGTTCGACCGCGTGAGGGACCCACGGAAAGAAAAGAAGTTGTCCTCTCGCTGTCTCCTGCAGAAGCCGTACAAAAAGGAAGATAATACGAAGAAGGGAAAAATTCAAGAACACGCAACGTTCTTGGATTTTCAGTGGTGCGAGAAAAGCTTTTGCTTGGGGGTGAACACTGTGATTTCTGTGCTGTTAACTTGCGTCCAATTAAGTTATTTATTTATGAGCACCTTGATTATATGTTAAAAAAGTTCAAATATATAAATAATTATAATTTTAATTCTTTTATTATTAAATGACTATTCCCATAAATATAGATATCAATACTCAAATTAAATCACATAAATATCTCATATCTTATTATTTTTTTTGGTAAAGGTAAGAAATATATATATTAAGCAGAAACTAACAAGAAAACAGGGGGGAAACCAGGCACCAACAGAGCAGACACTCAAGGCGACCAAAGTCGAAAGAGAGTGTAGGGGTGCCTTGGATCCAAAGAGCAGCAAGGAAAACCAAACAAGGACACCTAAACAACAAAGACTAAACTAGACCGAAAGACCCTCCATCAATTAAAGATAGACGGACTCAAGTTCCAGCTCTGTTGCAGCCTTCTGTTCGTCGGGGTATCCAAGACATGCTTGAACGTCATCGCTTTGTCTTTAATTGCCTTCTCATATCTTATTATTTCTAGTTTATTTTTTCGATATTTTTGCATTGACTTAACTTATAAGATCTTATTGTTTCCGTGTTAATATTACAACAATGGCTAATGCTGAAGCATTCAATGCTTTAAGAAAGAAGGAGGATGATTTATTGGAGGAGTCTAGGAGGAAAGACTAGTATGCATTATATGTGATCTTTCAAGCCGTAAAGGAAATGATATTTGAGGAGATTGCAAAAGTAGCGTGAGATATTTTGCGAAACTCCTATAGAGACGATGATTGTATCAAATAGGTGCAACTTAAACACTTTAAGGTGATTTCAAGCCCTTACACATGAATGACTTTGAATCAATCTCGACATATTTGGATTGTGTCCAAACCATCATCAAACAATTAAGGGTTAACGATGAAGACTTCCAAGATGTGCGAGTCTTAGAAAAAAATTCTTGAGGTCTTCGACCGAAAGATTTTGTTACACGATTCCAAGGATCGAGGATTGATGGGTTGATTGTACATACATGAGCAAACAATGAATCAAAAGCCAGTTAATTCAAATCCCAAGCAAGTATTGTAAAGTCAAATCGCTTTATCAATTTAAGGAAGCTATCAAGGTGAGGACGTGGAGGAGGCCGAGGTAGAGGTGGAAATTCAAATTCCACCGGAATTTATAAAATATGTGACAAATCAATAATCAATTTTTTTATATATAATTTAGTCTTAAACCTTTATGTATTAATATCAATTAAGTCTATCTAATCAATTTTGACCAAAAATTGTCAATATTGACTTTAATCATTCTACGTGACATAGCAGCGCTAGCGTGAATATTTGTAAATAATATTTTAATAATTTTCTAAATTTTTATGTAATTATTTGGTTCTTTCTTTTCTTTTATGTTATTAATTTATTTTATTTTTAGCTGAGGGCCGCAACTCCTTCGCTGTGGCGACGAGAGCATGGCGGCCCTCGCCCAATGCCCTCGTTGGGGCTGGTGAAAGCCTGGCCACAGAGAGAGAGAGTGAGAGAGAGTTGGAAGCCAAGCAACAAAGAGTCGCCGGCCAGCGAAGGAAATAGGAGCCACCTCGACGACGTGTCTGGAGGGGTTGCGGTGCCTCAAGACCCTCCGTGCTGGCGGCCCAAGAGCCGAGTCCGCCGTGCAGATCAAGACCGAGGATCCAATCTACGACCTGGTCGAAGAGGTCGAGTACGAGGGGCTCGTGGCCAAGCGTCGCGAACAAGAGGACTGGACCAGAGCCGGAACTAATTGCTCCCCTGATGTAGTATCGAAAGGTCAGAACTCCAAATGCTTATGGGTCCACTTCTATTTATCTTTAGTTTTACAGCAGTCTTGTGGAGCTTGTTGAATTCGTAGGTTCAAAACGGTCTTGCAGGAGAGAATGTTAAGAAAAAGAAGACGGTGAAGAAAATTCCCCCATCTTTGCTACATGATGCAGCAGTATTAATGGAAAAGCAAAGGTAGTCTTCAAAAAAAAAAAAAAAGGACAGAAAAGAAAAAAAAACAAAATATAAAATTCAAAAAATATTATAAAAAATATCAACGTCAGCGTTGGTCGTAGATATTTGTGTCCATATCAGCGATTTCCAGTTAAAATTGATTAAATGAACTCAATTGGTATAAATGCATTTTATACTTTAAAACTGAATTGGTATCAATATAATAAGTATATAACTTTTTTGATATTATTTTCGACTAAATGGCTAGATTTAATCTAATGTACGAAAACTAATACACAATATTATATAATCACAGATCTCGAAAATAATAAGATGAGTTGTTCATCCTTTTACAAGCTTCTCACAAACGTGGTTAATGAATGTATATTGGCATATATCTATCCTTAGAAATGAGTTTTAATAGCTTTGGGAAAACACACATATAGTTGTGGTAGCTAGACATGTGGCGCCATGAGACATCTTATCTACTTATATGCATTGATCTATTACATTTAAAAATTATTGGGGGTGCACCCAATTCATGTGAACCATTGACTTCAGTAGACCTCCAAGGGACTCAAATAACGAGATAGCTTATGTAAATTAGGTGAATGCAAAAATTGCTCAATTCCATTTGTGTCAATATTTGGAACTTATCAACTACCAAAAAAAAAAAAAAACACATTTGAGACTTATCTTTACATTTTAAAGGAATATCCAATGGTAAGTGCAATCTTGTACTTTTAATGAAAAAATTCCCTATAATTCCACGCCTACATTTTTTTACTTTTAATATAACAAATCCAACGGTTATTCAACCTCGTCGAATTAATCCGTGAGAAACCACGCCTAAATCTAAATAAACAATAATAATGTATATGATTATAGATAAACAAAAGAGTTATTTAAGATAATTGATATTCGTCAAGTAATCAATCACTATTTCTAAATTCCCAATTTAAAGTCAACATAATCATCAAGCATTCTATAAATCACTCATCTTTCCAATCTTATAACAAATTGTGTTTATAATCTCTAAATAATCATATGTTTAAACATTATCTTTTTTTTAGGTTTGTCCACCAAACCAAGGACTATACATTAAATGAAGACAAGTAATGACATAATGCTAATTAAAAAACACTGCATTTCACATATTTGAATTTGACTCCATTTGTCATAAAAGACTCGTGTGAGCAACTTCGCAGCAGGTGCAGCATCCTATTTACAGTCACGTCCAATTTACAGTCAACAAATTTGATGGACGGTGGAGGACATTATCAGTACAAGATCACATGGAGTTCCTTCTTTTTTCGTGCTTTTCACATGGCTGTGTCTATGTAGAAATTTCAGAGTCAATAAAGTTATGGAATAAATTGGAGGACATTTTCATCACAAGAGCACATGGAGTTTCGTCTTCTTCGCGCTTTTCACATGGCTCTGGCGATGTAGACAACACCAGTTCCGAAACTTCGACAAATAAAAAAAAGATCCTCTAAAATTTGCTTCAGAGTCATGAACAGGAGGTGCTACGACGACCAATCAACGATTATTATTAGATAATTTTTATTATCAAGTGCTTTCTAGACACTTATTAATGATTCCACACCAAATGAAAAGTGACTTTATTGATTATGTATAATATAAGAAAAACAGTATATTGAAAATGACAATTTTTTTATGTGTGGATGTTTTATATTCCCTGGTAAGATCCTTATTAGAAAAAATTATACTTTAAATATTTGCATTTGACCTCATTTGCGATAAATAGAAAAACGCATATAGGCAACTTCGCAGGTGCAGCTTTCAATTTATAGTCATTAAAGTTGATGCCTTCAAAAATATTAAGGTGAGGACTAGTTAGAAAGATGGCCCGTGTTCCTGAGCCATATTGACAATTACTCACGGTTTACATAAATTTATCTTATGTAACATAGGTTTGAGTAACTTTCACTTTACATTTGGTTTGCAAAATGATATTAAAAAAAAAACTCGGTTCTCGAAGACAGTCAAAGCCTTTCGCACTGATAGCATATATACATATAACCCGGCCCATGCCAAGGATCAGAATTTAAGCTCACCTTGAGAGTGTCTTGTCTTACAAGCCTTGTTATAAAAGTTCAAACAATTCAGCCCAAAGCATTAGCCCATGGAAAGTAAAAAACAAGCCCACGTTTACTGAGAAAAGCCCAAAATTTTACAAGCTCAGCTCGCTTCAAGACTCAACAAGCCCGGCCTCGATAACTTCTTTCTTTCTTTCACTTTCGATCCTCCGCCTTTGCATCCGCCGACAGCGTCGCCTGGCCTCCTTCGGTGCACGCGCTCGTCATGCTCAACCAGCGGCTCCCCCCGATCGGCACGCACGGTTACGTATGTGTGCTGACGGGGGCGCGATTTGCGTGTACGACGAAATGCCTGACTTGAGACAGGGAGAAAACAGCCATAGATGGAGCTCCATTGAGCTCAAATTTGTCATTTCAAGCTCTACCTTACTGGACTATGGCAACGAAACTGAAGCCAAGTTTTCTTGGTTATCGGATTTCTATTTTCGATTTTCGATTCAATCGTCGCACTGATTTCTCGTTTCTTTTGTATTTGCAGCAGTTTTATCCTCACTTCTGAAGCTCCTCTTCATTAACGGCGACATGGCTATGGAGCAGCACCTCGGAAGCTCCCTCTCGGATAAATCCACATCTTCCTCTTTAACGCGCGAAAGACCTCTCTTGGATTCCACTGATCAATTCACTTTTTCCGATATTCTCAGGCTACGGACAACCGCAGTTTCCGTTGCAGATTCCTAATTTCACTGCTACTCCTTGGACACTCTGTTCGCCCCTGCTCGCAGTCGCCACAACCAAAGACCTCGTAAAGTGATCATTTCTACTTGCTTCGTTGATTCCCGTCCTAGAAGCCGTACCGGTGTTTGCCTTATTCATATCCGATCAGTAATCATCCCAGGTCATAATCCTTTGCTAGATCGAACTAAATTTGCTCTGTTTTAAATGATTGCGAATGAAAAGATAGCCAAGAAGTTTGGTCATGGTTTAAGTGAAAAATCATCCGCGATAAAGGTTCTATTAATGATTTAAATATGTTGATGAAATTGTGGCATCCCAAAATTCAATGACAAGCCATAAGGTGTGTTAAAGTCTCTAATTAGGTGATAAAAATTTCCATGGCTTATGCTTTAGCCATAAGTCTTTTAATTAGATGATTTGTGCATATAATTGTGAAAATTTAAATTTGATAGATTAATAATCTATGCTTGGCCATATACTTTATAAACTAAATTTCAAAAAACAAGATGCCCCAAGACTTTGGCCAAGATGAAAATTGAAATTTAAAAATATTTATAAAAGAATTTCAAAAAAAAAAGAGAGGAAAAAGTCAATTTTTGGGGTGGGCCTTAGGCCCATTGGCCTAAGCTTTTAATGGGCCAAGTTAGCCAGCCCAATGGAGGTCCAAGAGGAAGTGTTGACCGGCCCAAGCCCAAGCCCAAATTCAAAAGTCCATAAGACAAGTGGCACAAGACTCTCATGTATTGGCTTAGGGAAGAAGGCCATGCATTGGCCATGATTAAGGCAAGTAATGATTATCAATGATGAGAGTTTGGGGGTATAAGAGGGAAGAGAGAGAGAAGGTGGCCGGATTTCCCATTCGGCCGAGAGAGAGAGAGAGAGAGAGAGAGAGAGAGAGAGAGAGAGAGAGAGAGAGGAAGTAGCCGAGAGAGAGAGGAGGAGGAACCGCCGTCCGTCCGCCGTGTGCCTCCGTGTTCGCCGCCTTACGCCGTCAACTGACCGGTCTAGAGGCAAGTGGGAGTCCTCTAGCTTCTCTTGCATGTGTGTATGATGCTTGCATGTTAATTCTTGGGTGTTAGGTGAGAAAAACCGAAGCATGGTCGATTTATGTGTGAATGGTGTGGCTGTTCTTGCTCGTACCCTGTGAGTCAGAATGTTGTTTGAGCTTGCATGCGTGTTTATAGTCCGATTTTGGCTTCGATTTCTTCATGAAAGTTGTAGCTAATATCTTGTACTACAATATACTAAAATTTCGTGTAAAATGATGGATATTTGAGGGGTTAAAGTCTCATCCTACGGAGACCCCAGATCTGGAAAGATTTTACTGACCTTTGGTTGGATTTGTGGTTGCATGTCGGTTTGTGTTGAGAATATCACTTCGATTCCTTCATGAAAGTTGTAGGGGACATCTTAAAATATAACATACTCAAATTTGAAGTGAAATGAACAATAATAGCCTAATAAATCAACTAGATCTTGAAGACGGTGATTCTGGTGATGTATTCCGAGACACCCGAGACTTCATGGACATAGATGATGACTATACTCTGGTTATTTGACTTAGATCTCTTCATGAAAATTGTAGAGGAAGAAAGAGAATAGGTAGGTTAAAACTCGGAGAAGTATACACTGGACGATGCGGTAATGGATCCAGAAGCTTCGTGAGATTGTATTAAATAATCTAAAAAGAATCTTGCTTGGAGTTCTTCATGAAAGTTGTACGAAAATGTCTTGGTTATAACTCAGTAAAATTTCATAATTTTTGGAGGCCATATGGATATTTTAATTGAATTTCTTCGAAAACCGTGCGTTCTGGTTTTATGCGAGAATCATAGGATGTTTTCTGAAAATGGTGAGATTGTGTAAAATTCAATTTGGCCATGAATTTTGCATGAAATTGTCATCCTATTGGTTTGTTTTATGATTGCTTGAATTTTTATAATTTTTGGGAATTTATAGATATTGAATTTAATATTTATTTAAAATAAAATAAAATAAAATAAAATAAAATAAAATAAAATGGATTATTTTATTGGCCATAAATTCCATAAATGATTACACCATGTAGCATGTATAATAAGATATTGGTGTATGTATGACATTGAATTGTGATACATGTGTGAATCCTATGCCAAGTATGACTTGTTTGATGTCACACCATATGCCATGTTAAATTGAGATCAAAATAATGGTAAATGTGGATAATGATAAGTGAGGAGGTGGTTGTGGTGGAGGATAATGCGCGTAATGTATAGAGATGCATTGCCGGATGGCCCTGGGAGATTCAGGATGCCCGGAATGTGGGGGTGCCGGAAGCCCTGTCGGAGGTTTCTGCCTGAAGGGAATGCCTCGCGATGCCAGGATTTGGGGTGCGGGATGCCCGGCTAGGGAGTGTAAATGCCAGAAGCCCCGTCGGAGGTTTCTGCCCGAAGGGAATGTCTCGTAATGCTAGTTGGGATGCGAGATGCCTGGAATGTGGGAAGCCGGATGCCTAGTGGCCTGGGATGGCTGAATGCCGGAAGCCTCGGAGGTCTTTGCCCGAGGGGATGATAAAATTGATGATTTGAGAAATGGGTGATGTGGTGATCAAATGGGAGGTTAAAAGTGGAAATTAAACTATGGCATGATGATATGCATGATGATATGCATAATGAAGATGATGATGATGATATAAGATATGGCATGATGATGATAATAATAATGATGATATGTGTAATGTGATGATGTCATGATGATGATGACATATATGATATGATGATGCCATGATGATGATGACATGTGTGATGTCATGATGTCATGATGATGATGACATGTATGATACAGTGATGCCATGATGATGATGACATATATGATACGATGATGATACACATGTATGTGTTATAAATTGATATGATGATGCATGATAGTATGCGCATGGCTTCAAGGTAAGTAACGTCTGCAATGCATGTATGATTTGCATGATGCACTGAGTTGTTATTGGATTCCTTATTTGCTGAGTGGTTGTACTCACCCCTTTGGGGACCAGCATTTCAAATTAGCAGTATGCCGCTTCCTGCCGTCACGCGGGGTGCATTTTATGGGTTACCGTCCGACGTCGAGGTAGAGTATGAGGAGTTCAGCTGTCCTTTTGTACCTAGACTCACCTACATTCGTGTGCACTATTTTGTCACTTACGACATAGGCCTGACTAGGGGCACAGTCGTCTAGGAGTTTGTCTCCGTCCATGTTCGCCGCGATCGGGTGATGAGAGGGATGCTGCCACTGCCACCGCCACAGCCTGATGTACCGGACTGGGTGTGAGGCCTGTGCGCGACGAGTAGGGGCTGTGTTTTTGGGGGAGTGGGTTAGAACTAACCCCCAAAAAACACAGCCCCTACTCGTCGCGCACCGGCCTCACACCCAGTCCGGTGCATCAGGCGGTGGCGGTGGCAGCATCCCTCTCATCACCCTATTGCGACGAACGTGGACGGAGACAAACTCCTGGACAACTGTGTCCCCAGTCAAGCCTATGTCATAAGTGACAAAATAGTGCACACGAATGTAGGTGAGTCTAGGTACAGAAGGACAGCTGAACTCCTCACACTCTACCTCGACGTCGGACGGTAACCCGTAAAATGCACCCCGTGCGACGGCAGGAAGCGGCATACTGCTAATTTGAAATGTTGGTCCCCAAAGGGGTGAGTACAACCGACTCAGCAAATAAGGAATCCAATAACAACTCAATGCATCATGCAAATTATACATGCATTGCAGGTGTTACTTACCTTGAAACCATGCGCATACTATCATGTATCATCATATCAATTTATAACACATACATATGTATCATCATCGTATCATACATATCATCATCATCATGACATCATGACATCATGACATCACACATATCATCATCATCATGGCATCATTATATCATATATGTCATCATCATCATGACATCATCACATTACACATGTCATCATGCCATATCATATATCATCATTATTATTATCATCATCATGCATATCATCATGCCATATCATATATCATCATCATCATCATCATCATCATCATCATCATCGTCATGCATATCATCATGCCATATCATATATCATCATCATCATCATCGTCATGCATATCATCATGCCATATCATATATCATCATCATCATCATCATCATCATCGTCATGCATATCATCATGCATATCATCATGCCATATCTTATATCATCATCATCATCTTCGTTATGCATATCATCATGCCATAATTTAATTTCCACTTTTAACCTCCCATTTGATCACCACATCACCTATTTCTCAAATCATCAATTTTATCATCCCCTTCGGCAAAGACCTCAAAGGCTTTCGACATTCAGCCATCCTAGGCCATCGAGTATCCGGCTCCCCACATGTCGGGCATCTCGCATCCCAACTAGCATCATGAGGCATTCCCTTCGGACAGAAACCTCCGACAGGGCTTCCGACATTCACACTCCTTGGCCGGGCATCCCGCACCCCAAATCCTGGCATCACGAGGCATTCCCTTCGGGCAGAAACCTCCGACAGGGCTTCCGACACCCCCACATTCTAGGCATCCTGAATCTCCCAAGGCCATCCGACAATGCATCTTTATACATTACGGGCATTATCCTCCACCACAACCACCTCCTCACTTATCATTAACCACATTTACCATTATTTTGATCTCAATTTAACATGGCATATGACGTGACATCAAACAAGTCATACTTGGCATAGGATTCACACATGCATCACAATTCAATGTCATACATACACCAATATCTTATTATACATGCTACATGGTGTAATCATTTATGGAATTTATGGCCAATAAAATAATCCATTTGATTTGATTTGATTTGATTTTATTATTATATTTTTTAAAAAAATATATTAAACTCAATATCTATAAATTCCCAAAAAATGTAAAAATTCAAGCAATCAATAAACAAACCAATAGGATGAAAATTTCATGCAAAATTCATGGCCAAATTGAATTTTACACAATCTCACCATTTTCAGAAAACATCCTATGATTCTCGGATGAAACCAGAACGCACGATTTTCGAAGAAATTCAATTAAAATATCCATATGGCATCCAAAAATTATGAAATTTTACTGAGTTATAGCCAAGACATTTTCGTACAACTTTCATGAAGAACTACAAGCCAGATTATTTTTATATTATTTAATACAGTCTCATGAAGCTTCTAGATCCATTACCGCATCGTCCAGTGCATACTTCTCCGAAATATTGAGTTTTAACCTACCTATTATCTTTCGTTTTCTATGAAATTTGGATATGTTATACATAAAGATGTCCTATACAAGTTTCATGAAGAGATCTAAGTCAAATAACCAGATTATAGTCATCATCTATGTCCATGAAGTCTCGGGTGTCTCGGAATACATCACCAGAATCACCGTCTTTAAGATATTGTTGATTTACTAGGCTATTATTGTTCATTTCACTTCAAATTTTAGTATGTTATATTTTAAGATGTTCCCTACAACTTTCATGAAGTAATCGAAGTGATATTCTCAACACAAACCAACATGCAACCACAAATCCAACCAAAGGTCAGTAAAATCTTTCCAGATCTGGGGTCTCCGTAGGATGAGACTTTAACCCCTCAAATATCCATCATTTTACACGAAATTTTAGTATGTTGTAGTAAAAGATATTATCTACAACTTTCATGAAGAAATCGAAGCCAAAATCGGACTATAAACACACATACAAGCTCAAACAACATTCTGACTCACAGGGTACGAGCAAGAACAGCCACACCATTCACACATAAATCGACCATGCTTCGGTTTTTCTCACCTAACACCCAAGAATTTAACATGCAAGCATCATACACACATGCAAGAGAAGCTAGAGGACTCCCACTTGCCTCTAGACCGGTTGGTCGACGGCGTAAGGCGGCGAACACAGCGGCACACGGCGGACGGACGGCAGTTTCTCCTCCTCTCTCTCTTGGCCACTTCCTCTCTCTCTCTCACCCTCTCTCTCGGCCGAATGGGAAATCTGGCCACCCTCTCTCTCTCTTCCCTCTTATACCCCCAAACTCTCATCATTGATAATCATTACTTGCCTTAACCATGGCCAATGCATGGCCTTCTTCCCTAAGCCAATACATGAGAGTCTTGTGCCACTTGTCTTATGGACTTTTGAATTTGGGCTTGGGCTTGGGCCGGTCGACACTTCCTCTTGGGCCTCCATTGGGCCGGCTAACTTGGCCCATTAAACGCTTAGGCCAATGGGCCTAAGGCCCATCCCAAAAATTGACTTTTTCCTCTTTTTTTTTTTGAAATTCTTTTATAAATATTTTTAAATTTCAATTTTCATCTTGGCCAAAATCTTGGGGCATCTTGTTTATTGAAATTTAGTTTATAAAGCACATGGCCAAGCATAGATTATTAATCTATCAAATTTAAATTTTCACAATCATATGCACAAATCATCTAATTAAAAGACTAATGGCTAAAGCATAAGCCATGGAAATTTTTATCACATAATTAGAGACTTTAACACACTTTATGGCTTGTCATTGAATTTTGGGATGCCACAATTTATTTTGTGGTAGTCTAGATGCGAATCGTAGCTTCATTACTGCATATGGATAACGGATCAACACCTCGTTCCTTAGCTGTAGTAACTGCGGACCATGACCTTAATACCCTCAGAAACCCTTTGAAAGAGAGATCCTTTGGTATATCCAGTGGCAGCGGCTCACCTTCACACCCCAACCCCACACTCTCGAACGGGAAATGAAGTTTCTCGTAACCATCGGATACGTGCTTTATGTTGGGGTCCCAAAAGAGCAGCGTAGTTTCATGGAAGCGTTTCATGCCCGGATCAAATGTAGAGCTCACTTCAATGCCATTGTAGCACCATACTGCCACCAAACCTCCCGGCTTCTGAAGCAAACGGGTCAAGAGGGAGTAGAAATTGGGTAGGTCGAACCAGTGCACCGCTTGAGCCACCGTAATTAAATCCACTGATATTTCACCTCAAATTAAGGTCATGATTCGTCGTTGGAGATGGGTATTGGGGTGTGGACGTAATGGACCCTCGGATGCTGCATCGCACATTTTAGCTGGGCTACGCTCGCATCAGTGGCGATCACCCGGTCGTAGTTCTGGGCTACCTATTTTACAAGCAAGTGCAGGGCATATGAACGGAGTTGTAAGTGACGAACAATCTGGAAGTAATGAAATTCGATTGAATAAATCAAAGAGGAAAGGGAAGCCCATTTTAAAAAGACAAGAAAGGGAGAAGAAGCCTGGAAGACACTGAGATGGTTTGAACTTCAGTTTTAAAGTTCACATTCAAAACAACACAAAGGATTTGAGATCAATTACGTGGAGCTGGACGATGGCCACCTTCAGTTGGTGATTAGGAAGCAGTACACAGCCTATCCAAGCCCCAAGCAAAATCAAATCGAATAAATCAACTTCTTATCAATCAGCGCAGAGTTAAAAGCAGTATCTGAGGATTCAGGTAAAATTCACCCAAGATGAGCTAATCTTCACTCATTCTCTACACCCTATGTCTAGTCAATTACTTCCAAAAGCAAAAACAAAGGAAAAATATTCATACATGGTGAATGCTCGAATGAATGATTCTCCTCAAAATTCCTCTTCAACGAGACATGCATTTGATATGTATTTAATCATATATAGTGTCGAATTTCGCATGATTTGCGATCATATCTGGTCTAGCCCATTTTTCTTTTTGCAAAATCCAGAAAATCTGCTCACACCGTCACGGCTCCCGATCAATGTTGGGTTCCATCGTATCAAGACAAACAGTAAACTTGCTACTAATCTTGCACACAGAAAAGAGAGAGAGAGAGAGAGAGAGAGAGAGAGAGAGAGGACTCACGCTGAGGGCGGCTTGGCCATTGCCGGCGCCGACGTCCCGGGCGAGGGAGTGACGAGGAGTACCAGTGTGCCGAGAATGTTGGACGAGCGTCCACGTACATCTCCGCTTGCTTGTCGAAAAGACCCACCATCTCCTCTCTCCCCTCCCGATCTGCCTCTGCTCGCGTCGCCCTTGCCTTGGGTCTTGGTTTCTGCTCTGTTCATCGCACTCCCTAATATTCAACTCTAGACTTGCCCAGTATTTGAAAAAGAAAAGTTGGGAAATATTAACAAATGATGCGATTTTCTAATCATCATTTCCTCTATATTTTAATTGCACTTTTTAATCAAAGGAATATAGTGTATATCCATTTATTACGCTTTTAGTTTATTGGGGAATATTACCAAAAAAAAATCCTAAACATATTATATGAACACCAATTCAGTCTTAAACTATAAATCTTTTGACAATTTACTAATATAACTATTCCGATCAATTTTGACCAAAAATTGATTACAGATACCATCTTGTACTAACATGAATAATTTTATAATTATTTTTAATTTTTCATACTTTTTTCCATTGTGGTAGGTGAGGACAGGGCTTGAAGCCTTCACCAAACCTTAGTAGTTGCCTTCCCTACAATTGGCAAGGGCTGCGACCCTTGCCGGTAGCTGATCATACCAAGTAGAACGATGTCTGTTTTACTAATTTTCGGCTAAAATTAGTCAAAAAGTCTATATTGACAAATTGTTGAAATATTTATAATTAAATTGGTCAAATCAAAAGGTTTAAAACTAGATTGACATTTATATAATATATTTAAATTTATATTTATATTTCCAAAAAAAAAAAAAACTAAATTGAAACTTCGATCTCAAACTTTTATGAAAGAATTCCCTAAACACTCGTGCCTACATTTCTGCTGTTAATATAGCAAATTCACCGGCTAACTATTGATAACTTCCCAATTTGAGTTCAATATAATCAGCGAGCATTCTATATAGAGCACTCATCTTTCCATTATAATAGCAATTTATGTTTGTATTCTCAAAACTATCATATCTTTGCGCATGATTTTTCTTCCAAATCGCAGGTTTGTCCATCAAGCCAAGGACTGTACATTTTGACAATAAATGAACACAATAAAAGACATAAAGTTAACGTAAAGATCTTTGATATATATTGGCTGCAAATTGAATACTGCCGCCTATAAGATGACAACAAATCGTTATGTGGATCTCATCTTCGTTTATTATGAAAGTTATTGATATAGGAAATGAAAACTCTAGACGGATTAAGCGATAGCTTACACGTCGACCCAGCAACTCATTTGATCTCATTGTTTTTCTTCGGCTTTTGGATGTACAGGGCGAACGCGACAGGATCAAACGCCACAAAAGACAGAATTACATGGTAGAAGGTGCGACTTTGGGCTAAACAAATGCAAACAGACGAAGTGCAAGACTTGTCGGGACATCTTCCTCATTCGAGATCAATCTTGACAATAATTCCGAGATTTGTTTGGCTCATTGGACTTGAGGAGTCCTAGCTAGCCAAAGTGCATCTGGTTTAATCTAGTTCATCGTTATCAATTTTAATAGTCAATTTAATATAGAGGTTACTCTTAACTTTGCACGATTTTGACAACAAACTAATGCAGATTTTGGTGTGCGCGTAAGATATTTGGTCAGATTCATTTTGCATGGTCTTTGCTCTCAGTGTTATTCTATTCTTGTTCAGTTGAGTAAATCCATTTCCATATGATAATGTGTGTACGCGCGAAATGTGTTGACGTTAATCTCAAGAAATGTCATTCCACGAGGTTTTAGTTTTGTCACTAAAATTTTTATGGGGCCGTTTTGTTGGCTAATCTAGCAAACTCCATGGCAATCTAGTGCAAAACTTTTTTTGAAGAGACATATCAGAAGGAATTTTTTTTTCCAAGGTCTGAAAACGTAAATGCCATTCCCTTAGAAGTATTCAGTGAATACAAGTTTAAAACTTCAGAGCAAATCAAGTTCCAAGGGGCTTGAGGTAGATAAATAGTCCAATTACTAGGACTTTTCTTTCATTAGGCTTTGGCGACCTAGACAGCTATTTTGTTGGACTCCCTGCTGCAATAGGCTAACTTAAGGCCTGAAAAACTCAACATCATATAATATTCTCCCCCAATTAGTGCATCCATTGTACTTCCTAGTTCAGTTGATTTGTGCTTGATAAGGCCCTTATTAGATCTGCATTGTCAGACTCAAGACTTAAACGAAGCTTCAGTTCATGCGGAAAGCGAGAGGAAGATTTGGATTTCCACCATAACTATGCACTCCACCTGCGCGGCCGAGCTAGCATGTGCTAATCTGGCAAATCTGTCTACCAATCAACCCATGGAGTCTCGACAAATGCAGGCGATGGCTCCTTCCAACGATTCGGCAACAAAGGAACCGTCATGTTGATCTTCAGAGTGCGTGGATCGGAGATACTTGAGAATGTGGGAAATTAAAGCACAAAGAAAATAGCAGACGTTTCATGACATTTCTATGGGAAAAAGAAGGGCCCAATTGCAATCCAAACCCACAAGAGAGAATTATCTGGTTCAGGTTTTGCCTCTGCGATGCTTGTTGTTCGCTGCTATGTGTGCACACGACATCACTGGATGCGTTGGCGATAGTTCGAGCCCATTGATAAATTCACGTGGCCTTGTATGCACTGCTCGTGAATTAAAAACCCTCATAAGATTTAATCATAACCTTGGACGTGTGTCATGCATGTGAACGTGGCACAATATCCCGGCCATCTTGGGATTTGATTGATTGCCGTCGCAATTGGGGTCCTGTTCTTGATTTGCAACTGCGAGAGATTGGTCGTGCAAACATCAAGATTCTCGCATTAAAATTCATGAACTGATGGAAGTCCTAAAATTGGAGTTTGAGTTGTCACAAACTGCACATTGGAGTTGATAGCGGCTGATCTCGTACCTACCCGCTCATCACAGCTTCTTTTGTGTAATTCAAGCACTATCGAGCATGGGAAGTGTAACTACCCCACTCCATCTCAGCCGAGATAAATCTTCAAGGAGTATCCGGTTTATGAAATTTGTGGCTCGTATGTATCACTTCAGAAACGCTCACGAGTCATGCTTGCGCCGCATATTCCACATACGTATTCGAGCGTACACAATAAAATATTGTTTCGATCACAATAAATTATTGAGCCAACCAGAAAATTATTAGTCCTGTAGTTTGTTTCGATCACAATAAAATATTGGGTACACAATAAAGGGACTAAGAAAGTTAAATATTAAAGAGCTCGAACAAAATATATATCACTTGGGACAACTATAAAATTATTAGTCCTTTTCGATTACTTTCTTCATAACTTGTTTCGATCACAATAAAATATTGAGTACACAATAAAAGGACTAAGAAAGTCAAATATTGAAGGGCACATGCGAAATGCACATTCTGGTTCCAACGTTGAAGAGCATGCGCTGAAATACATATCACTTGGGACAACTATAAACTTATTATTCTTTTTCCATCACTTTTAACTTGTTTCGATCACAATAAAATATTGGATACACAATAAAAAGAATAAGAAAGTCAAATAATAAAAAGACTAAGAAAGTCAAATAATAAAAAGACTAAGAAAGTCAAATATTGAAGAGAACACGCAAAATGCACATTCATCGAACGTTGAAAAGCGCACGCGAAATACATATATCACTTGGGACAACAACACCGTTTTTTTTTTTTTTGGTCGGAAACTACCATATATTAAGCTCGCAGCATAGAATTTACATTATGTTCAGAAAACACAATATCTTGCAAAAAGGGGTAGCTGAGAAACCCAATTCGGTGGGAGTAAAGAGGCCTGATGGGCCTTTGCAACACGGTCCGCTAGAACATTTCCTTCTCTATGACAGTGAAGCAGTCGAAGGTTAGGGCACCAAAGCTGCAATCTTAGGGTTTCGTCGAGGATAGATTGAACTTCCCACGGGCGTCTTGCAGGATCACGAACAGCTTCCACCATTACCAAGCAGTCCGATTCCACGATGATCTAATCTGTCTCGAGTCCTCTCTGGAGAAGAAATTGCAGAGTGAGGTTGAAGGCGATCGCCTCGGCTTGTAGGGCAGAGGAGGCACAAACAAAAGAGGCAAAACTGTCGATCAAATGGCCTGTTGAGTCCCTGCACACCCCAGCCACCGAGGCTGCGTTGCACGATGAAAGGTAAGATGCATCAATGTTAATTTTTATGACTCCAGGGTTTGGTGGGTGCCATTTGTGGTTCAAGATACACTGGTTTGGAACAGGACACGGCTTTGAGGAAGCGAAAATACGTCTGGAATAGGCCTCCGCGATCGCCAACTGCACAACTCGTTCAGCATCCGACTGTTTTTGGCGAAATAGGAAATCATTACGGGCTTTCCAGATGTGCCAAAGGACAGTCACAACCGTGTCCAGATCGGGTAAGTCATTCTTACTGTCAATAAACTGTAGTAACCAGCTTTCAATGCGATGCACAATAGCTGTAGAACTTTTAATAGCTAAATCTGCATGCATCCAAACATCATAGGTCCATGGACATAATAAGAAAAGATGTTCAGGGGTTTCAGGTACCTGATGATCACACATACAGCAAGTTGGCTCTGTCAAGATGTGTCGCTTATATAGATTCTCTCTAGTCGCTAGTGCATTACTGCAAATAGACCAGAGAAATGACCTTAATTTAGGCATAGTACGGATTTTCCAGATAACATTCCATAATCTACAGGGTGGCTGAAAAGATGATGAGGCCTGATTAGTAATATTGTTGTTTCGCTGGGCTCTGAGCTGATTATAGCAATTCATTACTGTGACTCCATATCAGTTTATCCTGAGTGCAGTTAGGGCGAATAGGAATTGATAAGATCTCCTCGACTCTTTGATTATCAAAATGCTGAGTTAAAAGTGAAGTATCCCATGAGTTTGAATTAGATAATATAAAACCTGCAACCAAGACTGGTTCATCCCTAGGAGCAGGACCTCCAATGACACCGCTAGGTAACCAGTGATCCTCACGAACTTTAATTTGAGTGCTGTTACCAACAGACCATAAAAATTTATCTGCAATAGATTCCCGACCTAATAAGATGCTCTGCCAACCCCAAGAGGGTCTAGCACCTTTAGTAGCATGCCAAAAATCCTTAGATGGAAAATATAAACCTTTGAGAAGCCTGCTATACAATGAATTAGGATTTTGGGCTAGACGCCAAGCTTGTTTACCCAGGAGAGCTCTATTAAAAACCATAAGGTTGCGAAATCCTAACACCCCTTAATCTTTCCTCCTCTTAATGCAATCCCAATTCTTCCAATGTATGCCTTTCTTGCTGTAATTTGACTGTCACTAGAATTTAGCTAGTTTTTGTTCTACTGCTTTACAAATAGCTACAGGGATTTTGAAAATCGACATGGCGTAGTGGGGGTATAGCTTGCACAACAGATTTTATAAGGACCTCCTTGCCTCCTTTTGAAATGAGTTTTTCCTTCTAGCCTTCGAGTTTTGAATGCACTCGACCCATAAGATAAGAAAACATTTCATGTTTAGATTTGCCCCAATCTAAAGGAATTTCTAGATATCTGCCTGTTTGATGTAATATAGGAACTCTAAGGGCTCTAGCTAGACTTTCTTTCAAGGCAATAGGACAGTCTGAGCTACAAAATAACCCTAATTTATTTCGATTAATTGCCTGTCCTGTAGCTAGGTAGTATTCATTAAGAACAGCAGCTAAGTTCTGACATTCCATAAGTTTCGTATCAAGGAAAAAAATGGCATCATCAACGAAAAATAAGTGAGAGAGAGTGGGACAGCATCGATTAAGTTTAATACCTTTAAGATTGCCATTGTCCACTACATTCTTGATAAGAGTTGTTAAAGCATTAGCCACCAGGATGAACAGGTACGGTGATAACGGGTCGCCTTGTCTGAGGCCTCTGGTAGGATGGAAGAACGGTAGAAATTCTCCATTTAATTTGACACTATAAGACACCGTAGAGATACATTGGAATATCCAGTGAACCCATTTAGCATGAAAACCAAGCTTTAGGAGATAATCTCGGAGAAAATCCCATTCAACCCTGTCATAAGCCTTCTGCATGTCTAGTTTCAGCACTGCATGAAAGTTCTTTGTACGTTTTCGGATTCTAATCTAATGTAAGACTTCATGAACCACAATGATATTATCCTGGATTTGGCGACCACCAACAAAAACGGTTTGTTCTGGTGCTATCAACTGTGGTAGCCAGGGTTTAAGACGGTTTGCAAGAATCTTGGAAATAATCTTATAAATAAAATTGCAGAGGCTAATAGGACGAAATTGATCTAATTGTTCTGGGTGAGGGATCTTAGGAATTAGGGAAATAGCGGTGCAGTTATACTCCGGTAATAAAATCCCTGTATGAAAGAATTGTTGCACAGCTAATATTATGTCTTCTTGCAGGATATCCCAATGGGCTCGATAAAACTGGCCATTCAAGCCATCTGGACCGGGAGCTTTTGTTTCTCCTAATTGGAATACTGCAGTATGGACCTCCTCACAGGTAATTGTAGCTGTTAGATGTTCATTCATCTCCTCTGTCACAATCTGATTGCAAAGATTTAATGTTGGGCCATAGTCTCTATCTCCTGTAGATGAATATAACTGCTGAAAATAATTGAAAGTCATCTCTTTAAGAGCAGTAGGGTCGCGAATCCAGCTTTGCTGATCATCCTGAAGCATTCTAATCTTGTTTTGTTGTTGTCGTTGAACCGTAGTGGCATGAAAGAATTTGATGTTCCTGTCCCCCCATTTAAGCCAATTAACCCGGGATCGCGTTGCCCAAAATTTTTCTTCCTGTTGCCATAAGTTATGAATTTTTGCTTTCAGGTCTGATATCACATCGGTATTTGAGTGAAGATGTGGCTGATTGGTGAGAGACTGAAGCTGATTCTTGAGGTGAGAAAGTTGAGTTTGTGCATTCCTAAATTTGGAGCGACTCCATTTGGATAATGCAATAGAAACAGAGAGTAGTTTTTGAGGAAGTGTCACCTCTCCAAGCTGAGAAGAGGTCCAGGATGTAGCAATAATGGAACGGCACTCGATATCCTGGAGCCAAAAAGCTTCAAAATAGAAGGATTTTCGCCGTTCACAGTTAGAAAGTGCTTCAGTAGACAAGAGAAGAGGGCTGTGATCAGAGCCGAGGGCTGGAAGGGCGAGTACTTCGGCAAGAGGGTAAGCCAATCTCCAATCCTTTGTGCAAAGCATTCTGTCTAATCTTTCCTTTACCATATCATCACCCTATCTGTTATTAGACCATGTAAAGGCACATCCTTTGCTGCCGAGGTCCATAAGATAACAGTCATTAATAAGATCACGAAAAGAAATCATTCTGTAAGTCTCGACAGGACACTTCCCTACTTTCTCCCATGGATATAATACTTCATTGTAATCCCCTGTACATAACCAAGGAAGTGAGTTAAAATTACTGATGCGTCTTAGAACTTTCCATAGGTGTTGTCAAAGAGGATAGCGAGCAGGAGCATGTAAGCAAGTAAGATGCATGGTAATGCCAGAATCCAGGTTAGTGCAAATGGAGTCTAGCATATCAGATGACTGGTAAGTAACTTTCAAAGAAATCTTGTCAGTCCAAAAAAGGGCTAAACCTCCTGTCAATCTTGCTGGATCTTGTATATAACCTGTTGAGAAATTAAGTTTTCGTTGAATAGACAAAAGCTGCTGAGTCTGGTTTTTTGTTTCCATCAAAAAAACAATATCGAGCTTCTCCTGGGTCGCTAAGACCCTAAGCGCTTGAACTGTCGGGGGATTGCCCAACCCCTGACAGTTCCAACTTATAAGTCTCATTGTTCACCTGGTGGCTTTTTAGGGCCAGCCACCAGGGCCCAACATGCAGACGTGTCTGCCTCAGTGATAGGAGTGTCTTGTAAAGCAGATTCATCAAACTGCTCATATAAGTGACGTCGAACTTCATGATGCAGAGCTCATTTTACCTTCTTAAGAGGTCCGGATCGGGCATTAAGATGTGAGTGTTTAAGCTTCTTTTTCAACTGAGAAGAACTAGCAACAGGGGGGTTTGCCAATATGAGTTGCTGATCCAGAGTATTAAGATCCTGAGTAGTTTGGTTTGTTGTTGTGATAATAGGATCTCTAGCTGATGTTTCCATAGTGTGTTTACCCTTATTTTTTTTGTACTAAAATGTTAGGTACAACATGAACAGATTTTTGCACTGAAGTAGCAGGTACGGCATGAACCGAGTTCGGCACGGAGATAATTGCAGAAGAATTTTGAGGGGTCTCAGGGATAATCTCTGTATCATAAAAGGTACGCCAGAAAGGGCTGTATTCTCGTGCCTCTACTTTCAACGAAGATCCATATAGAAAACTGATTTCATCTAACTTATTTTCATCACAGGGAAAGGTTTTACAGGCCGTGGCATAGTGCTCCAGTATACCACAGGAATAACAGTAATAAGATAAATGTTCATATCTAAAGTCCAACTAGAAATTTTTGCCTTCAACCTTAAGGAGAAGCCTTGTTTTAAGCGGTCGTTGAAGGTCCAATTCCACCCTTGCCCTCATTGCTCTAAGCGGTAGTCCATCTTTATTTGTTATGTTTACTTCAGTGACCTTTCTAATATGACCAGCTGCCCGACGAATTACATTCTCTGTGCAGCGCTCCAAAGGCAAGCCAACTATGTGGACCCAGAACACACAAGTACTAAAGTCATAACAAGATAGCGGCGTGTTAGCTATCCAAGGTTTCAAGATAGGAAGATGATTACCAAACAACCATGGTCCGTTGTCTATAACTCTCTGTTTGACATCATAAGATTTAAACTTGATAATAAACAGTCCAGAGTCGCCTTGTGAGAATTCCACTAACTCAGTGCGCCAAGCCTTTTTCATAGTAGTTTGAAAAGCCTGAAAATTAACTGTGGGGTTGTTGAAGCTTACCCACCAGAGTTAGCTGACATTCCTCAATTTTGTCACTAGGTACCTCCTCATTGTTGGAGAAATCCTCTTGAAGTATTTTGAAGTTGACAAAACGTTTCTATCAGTCTAGTCTAAAGGCTTGCAGACTCTGTTATTTAAAGTCTGAAGACCTTCGGCAGCCAGACTCAAGACTCGAAGTCTATCCTCATTGACAATCTCTAATCCGTTGAAGAAAGGTTATCCAGAACTGGATGTTTCGTTAAGGATTTAACCTTATCATCTGGAGAAGATCTCGTGGCTGGAAAAGACGTAACAAAATCCTTTGATTGATCAAGATTGATTCAATGATTGAAGATTCGATGATTGTCTAAATATTATTGGAAGGTTCTACTTATGGAAACCGAGATCCTGATTGTGACAGCCTGATTTTTCAATTTTAATTTCAATGAATTTAGACGGGCATTTCGTTGGCACGCATATAGCTCCTTTCCTTGAGTTGGCCACTCATGTGAAATCTAGCCTATCTGGTGAGGCCGTTATGAAATTCTAATGCATAAGACTCGAGAATTTGATTAATAAGCGACCTTTCGACCGAGATAATCTGCAAGGGTCATTACGGCACAAATAAAAATCGATTAGAGATCGGAAATAGGTTGGCTCGGCAGAGGCATGTGATTAAGTGTGGGTGATTCCACCGGATCGCACAACCTTGGCCGATCAACACTAAACCGACTTTTCTAACGATTGGGTACCCTGTGCTCGTATTTGAAACCTTGAGATTTCCCCCGACAACCGAAAGTTGTGGCTTGAAATGATCAACCGCAAGTCGAATGCACAAAAATTTGTAAACGTTGCTCGGTAGATTAGAATGCGCTAGTATGGTGCCAAAGGGAAATTAACCGTGAAATTGTGATTGAATTATGAAATTGGAAGGCATGGTACGTCACAAAGCTTATTAGGATCATTGGATTAATTTATGGACTTTAATTGGAAATCAATTGGAAGAGAATTGATGGAAATTGAAGTGCAAGGATTTGGACCCCGGCGGAAAATGAAATTGGACCTATTGAACCAAAGTTGTGGGAGGTTGGAGGTGAGTGGAAGATGACATAGGGTGATGTCATGGTAGTTGAGCCAAGAGGAGGAGATTTGGACAAGTGGAGGGTGGAGATTGCCTCTTGGAAAGGCACCCATCAACATCATCTTCTACCTTTGAACTTGGTGGAGAGAGAGAGAGAAGGAGGGAGAAAAACCAGCGAGCAGCCAAGCTTCGTCCGCCCCGTCGCTCGCCCGATCGTCGCCGTTCGTCGCCACCGGAGCCGCCGTCGCCGCTCGTCCGTGCGTGGCCGCTCGCCGTCCCGTGCGCCGAGCCGCCGTGCCTCCGTCTCCGCCGCGAAGCCTCGACGTCGCAGCTCCAAGCCGCGAGTCCCGCACCGTCATCGCCCCAAACCAGTCGCCGCTCCTCCGCCCAAGCCACCGCCGGTTCTTGCTCGAGCTACCGCCGGCCCTTCTCCGCCATTTCCTCCGCCGCTCGCCGCCGTTCCGCCGCCCGTCGAGCTTGGTTAGTTGCTGGTTTTTCCAGCAAGAACCAGCTCCTTTCTTGCTCGTTTTGGCCCTCTATTAGTCCTCATTTAGTGTTGATCCGTGTAGGTTTGTCGACGGCGTCGTCGTGCTCTTCGCCGGAGACCCGTCGGAAAGCGATTCCGGTGAGTTTAACTCACTAAACTCCGATTAGCGGGTTAATTATGTCTTAAGTGGGTTTAGTTTTGGTTGATAGAGATTAGGTGCTTAGATTATTTTATTTAATTACGGATTAGATTAGGTGGTTTAATTAAAGTAAAGCATGTTTAGTTTAAGGGTTAAGTAGGTTTATTTTTAAAATAAACCTTGATGGGACTTAAAGGAATTTATTTATGATTTAAATAAATGTTTCGAAATTTCTGGATTATTTAATAATAAATCATTTTCCGAAAATCATTAAAATATTATTTTATTAAAAAAAAACTCGAAAATTTATTTTTGATTCTAATTGCTCAGAATTTCGTGCCGATCGTCGCCGTATAGTTAGAATTTGAAATTGATGATTGGTTAATGCAAATTGAGTGCCAATTGAGGAAAAATATGAATTTTAGCTAGAAAATCTCACGTGTCGAACTCGATATCGAAATTGGATTGTTTTAAAGATTAATGCTGTGATTTGAATTATGTAAATTATGTGTGACGTACCGTGAGTTGATTATGAATCGTTGCCTGATAATTATGGGAATTGAATTGACCTATTAAGTGGGAATTGCCTCTATATGGGATGCCCACGTGGTGGATGCGGGTCGCAGTTGATTCTGGGCCCATGCTCCTTCGGGAACGCCGTCGACGTACTGACGAAGCCGCGCTCCAAGGTGGGGAGGCGATGCCTGGCTATAAGTCAGTAGATAGCCGAACTGCGAGTAGGCTATGCCCTTGTGTGGCCCCAATGAGTGATGATTTGAAATGCTTGCCCTGATGGCAAAATTAAAATAAAATTTATTGCATTCCGATGGTTCACGTGCGTATTATGGCTTGTACTTGAGTGCTATGAATTGTGCTAATCTGCAGGAGTGCGAGAAGGCGAGGTAAGTTTTCTGTATTGTGTGGCTAGACCACTATGGGGCGTATTTTCTTTCTAATAGGGGTTTAGGAGGGGTGAACTTGCTGAGACAAAGTCTCATCCCAGTTTGGGGAAAAATATTACAGGACCGTAGATGGCGAGACCCCCGGAGGTGAGCGGCCTACCGACGGTGATTGACCAGACGACTGAGAGTGCCCCTGATCTTGGAAGTCCCTGGGTTTACCAGTTGGTTAGGACCCTCATTTGGGTCGAGGTGAGCGTGGATAGTAGAGTGCCTTATACGTTTAGGGCTTGGTTTCGTACCGGAGCAGATGGTGTTAGGATTGGCCCTCTGGACAGCATGGACATTCCATTGGCGGTGATGACCGCCATTTTGGGAGAGGATGTGGTAGATCAGCCCGATGGTCGAGTGATCAACGCTACGCCCCCGCAATCCTGGGTGACTGATCCGGAGGATGTGGGATCAACGAACGGGGATTCCCAGTAGTCCTAGGACTGTGTCTTTTCTTTTTGGCGGACTGTTCCATGTTGTGTAGGCTAATCCTCTTTTGATGCACATAAGCTCTAACCCCCTTTTTGGTGCATAGCCTTAGATCCGGTTGATGTATATTAAGCCCTGGATTGATGGTAATGTATGAAGTTATGTTGTTTGATATTTGAATTGATGTTCCTGCTGTCTTATCCCGTATGTTTTTGGTAAGGGGTTTCTTATACGTTCCGCTTGCGCATTAATAAATTCATCTGGGGTCGGCGACACTACCTGGGAAGGTCGCATTTGCATGACCATGGTGGGATGTGGGCGCGCTCGAGGTTCGGGGCGTCACACTGATTGTATGGGCGAAGAGGATTGATGGGCTATCAACACGTTCCTTTAATAGCTCGAACAATCTTCCTAATCGATTCCGTCCAACGGGTAGATTGGAGGAATTCCTTTGGTAAGTGCCAACGGGTATGATGGCATAAAGGAGTATATAAGGAAGACGGTCTTAGTTGTTCGAGGAGTGCGCGATAGAAGAATTCCAAAGTCTGAAGCTCCTTTTTGTTTAGACAATTCATTTGAGCGAATACTTGTACACAAAAGAGAGTCTATATTTGTGAGAAACCTTGAGGAGGTGTGGTAGAACATCTACACTGTGGAATCAAGGCAAAGCTGTGCTGTAACTTCTCTTTTGATCATAGTGAAATCCAGCCGGTGGGCTGTCAGTGCGGAAGAGTGGACGTAGGCTTGGAATAAGCCGAACCACTATAAATCCCGTGTTCAATTTTCTCTTCCTTGCTCTTTTTACCTTGATCGTATTTCATTTTGTTAATCAAGAGAGAATTTCCTTTCTATCATATGCTAAGAATCGCTTCCGTATCTCGATAAATTGTTTGCGCACCTATTCACCCCCCTCTAGGTGTTTATACTAGCTATCTCAATTGGTATCAGAGCTCGTGTACTCACTTTGTTTGAAGTGTTTTACTTCAAAGTTAAAGATCCATAGCTAGTATGCTAGCACCAGGGCTGATGGAAGGGCAAAGCAATACCAGACCACCCTACTTTGATGGAAAAGATTACAACATCTGGAAAAACAAGATGAAAGTTTTTCTTCGATCAAAGGATCCTCTGGAATGGGACGTTGTAGAAAAAGGAATTACTCCTACCACTGCATCAGTCTCTGAAAGAGGGAAAGAAATTGATGAGACCAGCGGAATGACTCAGGAAGAGATAGTCAAGAGACAAGCACTTGATGCAAAAGCAATTTACTCCTTATATTGTGCTTTGTCACCAACTAAATATAATGGAATATCTTCTTGTGTTACAGCAAAAGAAGTTTGGGACAGATTGCATATCACCTATGAAGGAACAGACCGAGTGAAGGAAACAAGAATCAATATTCTTCTCGGTCAATACGAAGCCTTCAGAATGAAACCAGGAGAATCTATAACTGACATGTTTAGTCGTTTTACAGATATTGTGAATGGTCTTGAAAATCAAGGTCAACCAATTTCTGATCCCATGAAGGTAAACAAGCTACTGCGTGGACTCTCCAAGGATTGGAATCACATAAAGACTTCGATAAGAGAGACGCAAAGAATTATGCCACTATCTGTCGACGAGCTGATTGGAACTCTTCAGTCTTATGAAGTGGAACGGATCAATGAAGATGAAGATCCAAAAGGTAAGAAATCCATTGCATTAAAATCAAATGATGATTCTAATGATACAGATTCTGAAGATGATATGGACGATGAGGAGCTTGCTCTCATGATAAGAAGATTCAGAAAACTGAATAGAAAAGGAAGAAGGTTCAACTCAAAGAAACAAAGCTTTCAAAGACAGCAGAACAAGTCTGTTGATGATGAGGAACCAAATAAAGATGTAGTCTGCTTTGAATGTAAGAAAAAAGGACACATTAGACCCAACTGTCCTCTTCTGAAGAAGAAAAGAGGAAAAGCTGAAAAATTTCGAAAAGCTCTCAAAGCCGAAACCTGGAGTGATACAGAGTGTGAAGAAAGTGATAATGAATATGCCAATCTATGTCTGATGGCACAATCAGACTCAGACTCTGGATCAGACTCTGGATCAAACTCAGACAGTGAATTTGAGGCAAGTAATTTTAAAATTCCTATCAAAGTTTCTAAATACATTGATGAACTGTGTTTTAGTCTTAAGACTTCTCTCAAAAGAATTTCCGAACTGAAAAATGAAAACTCAGCTCTAAAACAAAAGGAAAATGTTTTAGTAGAAAGAGTTAAAAGTCTAGACTTGACTGTTTCCACTCTTAAAGAAAATGAAGATAATATTTTAAAAGAAAATGTTTTTTTAAAAACTGACCTATCAAATATTTCAAAGAAATTTTCAATAGGGTCTGAGAAACTTGAAAAAATTCTTTCAACTCAAAGACCTTACTTCAATAAGTCTGGTCTAGGTATGTCAGCAGAAACAATTCCCTTGATTGATTTTCCTAAAGTAAAAGAAAGAATTAAGAAAAGACCCTCGAAAGAGGCTTACAAAAATCATTTCAAGAAAGTTTTTGTAAAACCTGTAGGAAGAAATGCTCTCGGATGTTCAAAGTGCAACAGTGTGGATCACTTTGAAAAAGAGTGTCCTATGGTATGGAAACCTGTTAAGAAAGTATGGGCTAATACTGTTTATCTTACTAACACCAAAGGACCCAAGAAAATTTGGGTACCAAAGAAAGCTTGAGACTTTATTTTAAATGCAGGTCTCCGTCAAGAAACAGGTAAAGTGGTATCTTGACAGCGGATGCTCAAGACACATGACATGAGACTCAAATTGTTTTATAAAGCTTGCTCAAGTAAATGGTGGAAAAGTTTCATTTGGAGGAAACAGCAAAGGAAGTATTGTGGGATTTGGAACCGTGAAAATTGGAACTCTCACAATAAGTAATGTTTCCTTAGTGGAAGGACTCAATTACAATCTTCTCAGCATTAGTCAATTGTGTGATACTGGTTTCAAGATCTTCTTTCAAGAAGGAACATGTTCTGGAATCAGGAAAGACTCTAGTCTTTCATGGGTCGAAGACATGGAAATATCTATCTTCTGGATGTGAAACCAAATGAATCATAATGTCTTATCTCAATTCAAGATGAAGCAAGCTTATGGCACAAAAAGCTTGGTCATGTCAACATGAAGCAATTAGCCAAAATCTCATCAAAGCAGCTAGTTCGAGGTCTACCCAAATTGCCATACCAAAAGACTGATCCATGCACTCCATGTATTCTGGGAAAGCAGGTAAGAAATTCATTTAAGCCAATAAATCATGTCTTTACTAATCATATACTACAGTTGCTGCATATGGATCTCTTCGGACCAACCAGAACACAGAGTATTGGGGGTAAGAAATATTGCCTAGTAATTATTGATGATTACTCCCGTTTTACTTGGGTATATTTCCTTGCAAGTAAGTCCGAAACCTTTTCGTATTTTGAAAAATTTGCTAAAAAGGTTCAAAATGAAAAATGATGTGTTATCTCTAGTATAAGAACAGATCACGGAGGTGAATTTGAAAATCAAGATTTTAAAAAATTCTGTGATGAATCTGGCTTTAAGCATGTGTTCTCCTCTCCATATACTCCTCAGCAAAATGGAGTTGTGGAAAGAAAGAATAGATCTCTTCAAGAAATGGCTAGAACTCTTTTAATTGAAAGTAAGATTTCTTCACGATTTTGGGCTGAAGCTGTTTCAACAGCATGCTATATCATCAATAGTCTTCTTAAGACATATTCTACAGAAAACTCCTTATTAGTTATTCAAAGATAAGAAGCCTATTGTTTCATACTTTCATGTATTCAGTTGCACATGTTTTATATTGAAAAATGCAAAAGATCGAGTTGGTAAGTTTGAAGAAAGATAAGATGAATGTATCTTCCTTGGATATTCTACATCAAGCAAAGCCTACAGAGTCTATAACAAGAAGAGCCAGTCTGTGGAGGAGTTGATGAATGTCAAATTTCAAGACTCAACGCAAGATGAATCAAGTCAGACTCATCAAGAAGAGTCTAAACCTGCTCCAGACTCTCCAAAGTCTACAACTCAAGAAGCATCTCAGACTCTGGAAAACCAGCATCAGGTTGTTCAGAAGATCTAAATAAAGAGAGAGATCATCAACCAGATACATCAACAAGTAACTGGAAGCATAAGTCCAGTCATCCCAAAGATCTTATAATCGGCGAAATTAATGAAGGAATTCGCACCAGATCCAAAAGGCGAGAAGAGTCTAGTGCTGTGGCTCTCGTTTATGAAATTGAACCAAAGAGCATAGAAGAAGCTTTATCTGATGAAAGCTGGATTGAAGCTATGCAAGAAGAGCTCAGACAGTTCAACATTAATGATGTCTGGGAATTGACATCCAAACCAAAAGGTAAAATTGTTATTGGAGCTAAATGGGTGTTCAGAAACAAGATGAATGAGAAAGGAAAAGTCGTACGAAACAAAGCAAGACTCGTGGCCAAGGGATATACGCAAGAAGAAGGAATAGACTATGATGAGACTTACGCTCCAGTGGCAAGGTTAGAAGCTATTCGACTATTACTTGCGTTTGCTTGTTATAAGAATTTCAGGTTATTCCAAATGGACGTCAAAAGCGCCTTCCTAAATGGATTTATCCATGAGGAAGTTTATGTGGAACAACCACCAGGGTTTGAAGACCCAAAGAAGCCAGACTCAGTCTTCAGACTGAAAAAGGCTTTGTATGGTTTAAAGCAAGCACCTCGGGCTTGGTACGACAGATTAAGTAAGTTCTTAATACAAAATGGTTTTGTCAAAGGTAAAGTAGATACGACTTTATTTATCAAAAAGGAAAACAAAAGTTTCTTACTTGTTCAAATATATGTGGATGATATTATTTTTGGATCCTCTAATGAAAGTCTGTGCAAGAAAGTTTCTAAGTCTATGCAGGATGAGTTTGAAATGAGTATGATGGGAGAGTTAACATTCTTTCTTGGTCTTCAAGTAAAACAATTGAAGGAAGGAACTTTTATTTATCAAGAAAAATATGTTAATGATCTTGTCAAAAGGTTTGGACTGGAAAGGTGCAAAAAGACCGACATACCAATGTCAAATTCTTTAAAGATAGACAAAGATGAAGAAGGGAAGAAAGTTGATCAAAATCTGTACAAGAGCACTATTGGATCACTTCTTTATCTTACTGCTTCTAGACCTGACATTTTGTTGAGTGTTTGCATTTATGCTAGGTTTCAGTTAGATCTTAGAGAATCTCATCTCAGTGCTGTGAAACGCATCATTAAATACGTTGCTTCATCATCAAGCATCGGTCTTTGGTATCCTAAGAAGGGAGACTTTAATCTTTTGGGGTATTCAGACGCAGATTTGGCCGGTTACAGAGTTGATAGAAAGAGCACTTCGGGAACTTGCCAGTTGCTTGGAAACAGGACAGTGTCTTGTTTTTCAAGGAAACAAAGCACTGTGTCTCTTTCAACAACAGAAACAGAGTATGTAGCTCTTGGAAGCTGCTGTTCGCAAATTCTATGGATAAAACAACAGCTAAGAGACTTTGAAATTAAAGACTCATGCACGGAGATTAATTGCGACAACACCAGCGCTATCAACCTCACCAAAAATCCAATTCTCCATTCAAGAGCAAAGCATATAGAGATTCGCCATCACTTTATTAGAGACCATGTTCAAAATGGAGATATTTCAATTCATTTTGTTGACTCAAAGAATCAACTAGCGGAGAAAAATCAATTTGAATCTATCCGTTCCAGACTCAACATTTTGAGGTATGAGGATATCAAAGTCTAAAGACTTTCAGACTCAGACTTACAAGACTTTATCTGAAAGACAGTCTTGGCACGACCGTCAGACTGTAAGTCTTTCTCTCTCTAAACTTATTTTAAAAATGTACGATCGTCAGACTGTGTTTTAATTGTTGCTATATTTAATCGACGTAAATATTGCATCGTTTCATTTTCAAAAAGGAAGTTATTTTTGAAATAGCTATTTTTGCGGAAGAAGACAGTTATTTTGAAAATGCATTTTTTTATTTCCTTTGTGACGGTTCATTTATTTCTCTTTTTAACCAATCGTGCACTGTCGATTCCTCTTCACTTCACTCTTGAAAACCCTAGAAAGCATCGATCCTCCATTCCCATTTGTCTTCTTTGTTTAATCTTCAAAAAGTTGTCATCTTTCCTGGGAAAGTCAAGCAAGGAATCTTCCAAAAACTGAGAAAGATGTCATCTTCAAGAAAGTCTTCGAGAATCGCAAGCAGGGGACCACGACGAATGAGTGAGGGGCCTACGCACTTCGATCTTACTGAGGAAGAAGTGAATCCAGAACAGCAAGCGAGCCCACAATATTCTCAGTAGCGTCATTCTCCACCATCTAGTCCTCAAGGCGTTGATCATCAACAACAAGAAGAAATCATCGAGAATGCAGACCCTGTAAGAGTTCAAAAGCCCGCTTTTATTTACAAGCTATATCGTGCCTTAAAAGGAACTCGTACTCCTTTGAACTATGTTGATGACTTTCTTAAAGACAAAGGATATAGGAACGAATATATTTTTCTGCGGAAAATGGAAAGTTTGGGAATTGCTCGTAAAGGGGTGGCTGAGGAAACCCTTGCGAATATCCTAAGTGATCCTTGTGACTGGGGGCCGAATCCTGTAGATGGAAATGATAATGACAATTTGTACAGCCTATTTCAACCGAAAATGGGTATTGCGGTTGAAATTCAAGGAAAAAGGGGAGATTTGTTCAGATCAAAGGAACAAAAGGATCTGTACTCGAAATTGTTGAAGCGTGGGGTAATAAACCCTAAGAGTGTGGATTTTGATTTTCTGGATGCTGTGAATGTGAACTTGAGGGAAAAGTTCAATTATCTTCAACTTGAAAAGTTCTATTGTGACAATACAGAGGCTTATGCTGAATTAACTGCATATTTCTATTCAAATCTTAGCTTTTTGGATGCGAATAGATTCTCCTTCAGCGTTAAAGACCAAGATTATGTTGTGGATATGAATATGCTGGCAGATGTGTTAGGAGTTGAAAGAGGAAAATATCAACCGATCAAAGTTTCCATTGCTTGAGCCACACTTGAACTGGTGAAGGACAGGAGAACAGATGGGAAGATCACCTACTTAAGGATGAGTGCATTCAACATCTTGCTTCACAAAATTGTGATTAATTGCCTCCGACCGAAATCAACCTCCAAGACTGATGTTTCAAGTTCAGAGGTAAAGCTGATGTATTCCATTCTCTTTGGAAAAAGGTTTTCTCTCCTTCACACTGTTATGTTTCACATGTATAGAGCAATGATGAAGGACAGAGGTCAACTCCCTTACCCAAGCCTTGTTACGAAGTTATTCAGACATCTGAATATTCAGCCTCTACAAATCTTTTATGTTCGACCATGCGATCATATGGTGGTAGGACTGAAAATGGTGACCAAAATGCGTCTGAAGGAATTGAGCAAGGAATTGGAGAAATTCAAGGAGAAGACTCCTGCCAAATCTCATCAAATCTCTTCTGCAGCTAAGAGAAAAGGGAAGGAGCCCATGGTTGCTCCATCCAAGAAAAGAAGAGCTCTCCTCGTTGAGGATGAAGATGATGAGGAAGACATCACCATCTCTGCATTGGCTTTGAAGAATTTGAGTCGTCCTGTTCCATAGAAAGAATCGGAACAAATGACGAAAGAAGCAGAGGAGAAGGAAGAAGAAGAAAGAGAAGCTGAAAAAGAAGCAGAGGAGGAAAGACCTGAAGAAGAAAGAAGAGAAGAAGGAGAACCTGAGGAAATCTCTTCTCCACCTGTAGGCATGGAAACAGGGGGAGATCAGGAGAAAGGAATGAAGTCTTCATATCCTGATGCAAGTGAAGGAGTCAGTCGATCGCCTGCAGACCTAGAGGATGTTTATGCATCTCAATTTCCAGAAGAAGGTCACGAAGCTTCATCGCCAAACCTGCGAGATTATGCTGATCTACCATCGTCTGCATTTACTCCATCAGATTGAGCCGAAGCAAGTACTCAGACTGATAATGGAGCAGATTTTCGCAGAATCATGAATATTCTCTTGGAAATGCGAGGTCAAATTTATGCCTTGGGATGCGAAGTTCAAAGCTTGAAGAATGAAAGTCAAGCTTCTTCCTGTTCATTGAATGATAAGATGCAAGCCCTCTCTGTTCAGAATCAGGCCAATGCCAAGAGTGAGGAGATTGCATAGCTGAAGGAAGACTTTAAAAGGGTGGAAGGCATCGTTCAGTCTATGGAAGATTTCCAGCTTGTCCGCGTTCCCAAGCAATCTTGACTTCATCTCATTCTTTTTAATGATGACAAAAATGGGGAGAGATGCAAGATTTGATCAAACTTTCAATCATTAAACTTTTAACTGTTTGTTGGATTGTTTGTTGTTTTGTTGTTTAAACTCTGTTTGACTTGACTTTGTTTTGTGTCTGGATGAGAACTGAACTAGACTTGGACTTGACTGCTTCTATTAACGAGTATTGATATCTTATGGATGGCTTTATTATATACTAGACTAACCTATTTTCTGTGGTTGCAGATTCTAGTGTTATTCTTGTAGCCATTTATCTCTATAAGATATGCATATGTGTTTGAGAAATGTTTTGAAGGTCAAAGTTATCCAAATCTGCAGGAAAGTTTTGTCACCATCAAAAAGGGAGAGATTGTTGGAGAAATCCTCTTGAAGTATTTTGAAGTTGACAAAATGTTTCTATCAGTCTAGTCTGAAGGCTTACAGACTCTGTTATTTAAAGTCTGAAGACCTCCGGCAGCCAGACTCAAGACTCAAAGTCTATCCTCATTGACAGTCTCTAATCCGTTGAAGAAAGGTTATCCAGAACTGGATGTTTCGTTAAGGATTTAACCTTATCATCTGGAGAAGATCTCGTGGCTGGAAAAGACGTAACAGAATCCTTTGATTGATCAAGATTGATTCAATGATTGAAGATTCGATGATTGTCTAAATATTATTGGAAGGTTCTACTTATGGAAACCGAGATCCTGATTGTATGGGCGAACAGGATTGATGAGCTATCAACACGTTCCTTTAATAGCTCGAACAATCTTCCTAATTGATTTCGTCCAACGGGTAGATTGGAGGAATTCCTTTGGTAAGTGCCAACGGGTATGATGGCATAAAGGAGTATATAAGGAAGACGGTCTTAGTTGTTCGAGGAGTGCGCGATAGAAGAATTCCAAAGTCTGAAGCTCCTTTTTATTTAGACAATTCATTTGAGCGAATACTTGTATACAAAAGAGAGTCTATATTTGTGAGAAACCTTGAGGAGGTGTGGTAGAACATCTACACTGTGGAATCAAGGCAAAGCTGTGCTGTAACTTCTCTTTTGATCATAGTGAAATCCAGCCGGTGGGCTGTCAGTGCGGAAGAGTGGACGTAGGCTTGGAATAAGCCGAACCACTATAAATCCCGTGTTCAATTTTCTCTTCCTTGCTCTTTTTACCTTGATCGTATTTCATTTTGTTAATCAAGAGAGAATTTCCTTTCTATCATATGCTAAGAATCGCTTCCGTATCTCGATAAATTGTTTGCGCACCTATTCACCCCCTCTAGGTGTTTATACTAGCTATCTCACTCATCCCATATCTCAATTGGCTGTTCGAACCATAATCGACTCATTCGACTGCATAAAGCTGCCAGACGAGCATCATCTGCGGCAGTGAGGTGGTCCATTTCAAGAAGACGAAAAACTAACAGTAAGAAGAAGGCTCAGCAGAAGACCCAGTAATAGAGGATACCGAACACCCGAACCAAGAAGAAAGTATTAGCCAGAGAAAGCGACACAATTGAAATCAAGTGAATTCAGCTTAGTTGTGAGGCCGATGATGACATGCAAAAGGAAAAGGATGTGGGTAAGGGCCGATGAAACCGAGAATGAAAGGATGGAGTGGGTCAGAAGGAAATGGGAGATTAATAGCTGGGAGTAGCACCTCCGAAACACTCATGAAGAGAAAACCGGGTAGAAGGTGTTGAAGAAGAAGGAACTACCATTTCGGTAGAAGCACTCTACAGAGCGTAGAGAGAGAGCTACCATTTTCGGTAGAAGGTGTGTAGAGAGAGAGCTACCATTTTAATGGAAGGTCGGGGACAACAACACCGTTGTTTGTTACAATTTTGAATGAAATCTCCTCTTTCTAATCATACATAGAATGAAAGAAAGCTTTACCGACCCAAAAAAAAAAAAAAATATATATATATATATATATATATATATATATATATATATATCATATATAGCCTTGTTCTTGGAACCCTTTCTTTTGTGTTACTTTAGACTGCTACTTAAGATTGCATCAAAGGAGGACGCAAAAGAGAAGTGCACAGTAAACAATGTTTCTAACCTTTTGTCACGATGGGTCCTTTGATCTCCCTTCTCCTTTTGCGTACGTTCTTGCTTAATTCATTGATTATTGATGAATTCTCTTTTTGCCTAAAAGCCGTCCTGGATGGATTTGCGTTCATTCTTTTAGTAAGCAAGCGTTTTCAATTGCGGTCTTCAATTGGTCCTTCAAAAGGCCATCACATTGACTTGGACAAATTGTATATGAGATTACATTAATTCATTTCCTAATGGGGATAACGGCACAAATAGTTCCTGAAATTTGGCTCAATAAATAATGTGGTCCCTAAATTATATGGAAATATTCAATATTGTCATTTCATTATTTTAAGTTCAAAGATGATATTGAATATTTTCATATAATTTGGAGACTAACTTGAATATGTATCAAAAGTTCAAAGATCATATCGAATAAATTAAAAATTTAGTAAAGACATTATATATTGGACTAAAGTTTATGGATCACATTGAACAAATTAAAAGTTCATAGACCACATCACATATTGATCAAAGTTCATGGACCATTTGTGCTATTTTCCCTTCTTAATCCAAAAGAGACGGACTTGTTATTGTTTATATACCTTAAAGACAAGTAAGAATGTCGACAATGAAATTACATTATGGGATGGACAAGAAACCCGACTAATTGGGCCTGCCTTCACAGACAAAGTGGAGTCGGCCCATAATGTGATCAACAATGAAAAAGCAAGAAGAAGAGTTGTGGGAATCTCCTATGTGCCTGGAAGGCAAAGGACGAAGGATTTGGTCTAGAAAAGGAACATTAGTACCGTTTTTTTATGGTTTTTGAGTGTCATAGAGTGTTTAGCCGATGAGTCTTGAACAATATCAGCAAAGACAGATTCATGAAGCATGTTTCTACAGGGGGACATTTCGACATAATTAGATGCATATACAGAGAATTAGAACTGATTAACAAGATCCAAACTAATTCATGATATAAATAGGGGCACTTGCACACCATAGTCGTTTTATGGTGGGAAAAGAAAGGAGGGAATTAACATCTGAACTATTGAAAAGGAAACCTAATAAGAACCAAAAAAGACGAGAAACCAGGGTCACTTCGCCAATCAGCTCTTGAGACCGGAAGGATTGGGCATCGACAATCTTTCAGCTACTAGCCATAATCATCTCGCCGCATGTTTTGAAGGAAAAAAAGAAGCCGAGTACACCATTCCGTTCCATCACTCACCTCCTCTTCGGCCTCTTCATCAATGCCCTCTTTCTTGTCCTCGTTGTTGCCATCGCATTCGCCTTCACCTTTGCCTTCCACCTTCCTTCTTATTGTCATTGTCCACAAAATGAACTCGCGGAGGCCCGCGAGATGACCATAGAACCTCCTGCGCATTGCTGTCCTAGTAGCCGTCATCATCCTCGCTGTTGTATTCACCCTCGTCACCATCTTTACCGCCATTGTCTTCCTTGTCGTCATCGTATTCGTTGTTGTTGTAGTCATCACCGTCATCTTGCTGAGGCTTGAAATTATCATGTTCAAGGTGGATTAAACATCTTAAGAAGAAAATGTCAAAATCCCCAAATATCATATTACTTTACATTAATTCCTAATTTGAACACCCAAACGCAAGCAACTAGCAAGAATCAACATAATCTCTTAATTCCATCCAAATTGATTGATAGAAAATATTGAGGTGACTTTTTCCTGGTAATTAGTTGGTACTCGGATTTGGAGAAAGTGGGGCAAAGCAAGGGATAGAGATGCGCAGAAAGCCCTTCTTTTGATTAAAACCCGACAGTTCATATCAATTTCTTCAATTATGGTTAATAGATGCAGCAAGCTTGCGATTAACTATCCCTAGATTTAATTTCAGCTTTTCAAAAAATTCACATGAGTTTTGAACAGAGAACATTCGGTTGAGTTTTAGGTTGTTGTCGTCTCTTACCTCGTGTTTGCCTTCTTCATCATCTCTCTCCTCCTCGTCCTCATCCTTGCCCTCATCGTCATTGCCGTCGCCATAGCTGTAGCCGTAGCCGTCGCCTTCGCCTTCCTCATTGAAATCGTCATTCTCAACATTATCATCCACAGAACCAACCAGCCAAGGCCCTCGAGATGACTGGGAAAGCTCACACACATTGTTGTCCTCGTCATCCTCACTGTCACCGTCATCGTCCTCATCATTACCGTCCATGGAACAAACCGGCGAAGGCTTGCCCAATGAATGCATATTCTCATCATCTTCGCTATCGTCATCTTCATAGTCCACATGAACATGGTCATCGTCATCATCATCCTCCTTACCATCATCATCATCATCATCATCTATATGCACATGGTTGTCATCGTCGTCATCCTCCTTGCCACTGTCCTCGCTATTGCCATCTTCCCTGCCGTCGACCTTGTCACCGTCCTCATGCTCGTCACCACCATCTTGCTGAGAGAGGGAGGTTCAAAAGTATCATATCTAATGTGGATTAAGCATCTTAAAGAAGATGATAGATTTCCCAAATATCATATGACTATAATCCTAAGTTTGAACACCCAAACGCAAACACCAAGCAAGAATCAACATAAAGGGTTTTCCCTACACTTAATCCCCCTAAAAATGCTTTCTAAAGCATCGATTGAACAAATGTCTATAAGAATCAAGCAGCATTCACATATTCACATATCTCCATTCCCTCAAAACGAAGAAAAGAAGGAAAATCTGATTCTAGAGACAAATGAAGAAAAGAAAGAAATCTGATTCTGGAGACAAAAGTGAATATTTGCAAGGATCAAATACTGGTATGATAATTGTGGAAAATGGGTCAGGTTGGTGTCATAGCTTGTTGTGTCGACTCTTAACAAAGATGGTGGCCGGGGGTGGTGCTCGCTTGATTAATGGCTGGTAGGTTGTTTGTGGCAATGAGGGTGCCAGCACCTTTTGACACATACAAGGGTTGGCAAGCCCTCGTTTGCAAGCGACGAGGGCCGACAGCCCTCACTGATACGCAACAAGGGTCCTAGGCCCTCGCCGATGCAGCCTGACGGTCTTATCTTCTTTTTCAAAAAAAAAAAAATTATTTTAGCTTTGTAATTCTTTTAATTCTTATCCTCTTTTCTTTTACCTTCTTTTTTCCCCTAATTTTTATCTTCTTTTAAAAAAAAAAAAAATCTAGCCGATTTGCACTGAGAAGAGCTTAGTGAGACACCACACTACTGTGAACACACCACACTTAAGCAAACTCAAAGGATGGATGAATATAACTTCATTGGAGATAGTTTACAATTTTGGCCATGAATACAGTATAGCCATCAATATCAATTGATTGTAGTAATATGAGGAAATGCGGTTGAGCAAGTTGCTTATCACATTGGAGTGAGAAGTTGTAATTGCCTTATTTATGCTCATGTGAAAGATGGCACTCGGGCAAGGAGATACATATTCCTAAACTATGCACTAGCACCACAAACACAAGATATGGCGCAAGTATGAGTTTTTATCTAGAGTTATGATCAGCAAAGATGTTACCTTTGACGAGTTTGCTCTATCTTATATTAGGAGAGAGTAACCAATTGTAAAGAAAGATCTAAGTGGTGTACATATTAATAAGTGGAGTTACAAAAAGAGCACAAACATTAGCAGATTGCCGAAGAAGTGACAGATTTTGTAGATTTTCTTAATATACTAAAAAATAAAACATGTAAAATGCTTAATTGTGATATTTAGATTCTAAATAGGAATAGAAAAAAAATAGAGAAAGAAAGAATGGGGCCATCACTTTGTAATTGAATGCTTGAGGGCAAGTCCTTTTAATGTAAATAGGGTGGATTTAGTTATATTTTGGGGGGGGGGGTAAAAAGAGCACCAACCTTGTTTTAGGTTCTCTGTGAGTTTTAGTTTAAAAAAAAAAAAACAGTATGAGAGAATGAAACACTGAATAAGAATTGGGTGAAATCAAAAGTTGGAATCGAGAGATTATTTTTATGTTAGAATCTCCTAATTTGCGGTGGATCTATCATTGTTACACTTCCTGTGGATCTAGATCACTTTTTGAGTTGACCTACGCAAATTGTGGTGTATTGAATCTATTTCTTATTTAATCTTCCGGTATCTTGTGATTTTGGTAAATTGCATGATCCTATTACACAGATTGATTTTAGCAAGTGAAAAAAGAAGACATGAAGTTTCATCCTCCATTTTTTAGGGTAAAAATAGGCTCCACATCATTTGAGTAATTGTGATACCACAAAATGAACTAAGAGCACAAATAGGAAGAAGGAGAGTATGAATTCTCAGTCAAATGGTGAGTGATGTAAGATTCATAGCCTCACTTCCGAAGTTGACACACATCTAGCAGATGAAAATTTCTAGTAATATGGGGATTTTTTTTATGTGATTATCCCTAGTTGCACATTTTGGAATCACTTTCTCTCTCTCTTCACTAGAATAGAGCAGAAATAGAAAGCGAATAAAGCAAAAGAAACAGTGATGATCCATAAATAGAAAAAAGGCGCACCTGTTCCAATAGAAGATCCCTTGTTGCTATTTCCGTTTCACAATCGTAAAAAGTAGTATCTAATTCAGAGTCCGACGCTTGTGTTGGGGCATTAAGAACCTTCTCTCTGTAAGACTCCCAAGTGGTGCTTGAATCATCTAGACTAGTGTCAAGTAACTCCCCACAATCCCTCATCTGAATCCGACACTCCTTTGGTATTTTTGAGCTTGATACATCAATAATCCTTTCCATTGATCTACACCTATGAACTTTCAGCTGCTCCAAACACTCTAATTCGTCCATGCCCTCTATAGCTTGCAGACTCTCACACTCTACAATGCCTAATCGCGTCAAGTTCTTCAAGTTTGACAAACCGCCTATCCTTTTTAATGAAGTGCACCCTTCGACAAAAAATACTCCCAATGGTTTGAACGTAGAAGCAAATTGAATCTCCTCTAGCTCTGGGCACCTCAAGAGCTGGAATACTTGAAGCATCTTTAGAAAGCTTGAGACAATGGACACTCTCCTCCCACCATTAGTCAACTTGGTAGCTTGTAGCTCATTAAACCCCGGCTCCTCCGATGGATTAAGAAGCCTCTCTAAAGATTTGCAATCCTCAATACATAATTCCTCCAAAGATATTAAGGCATCGAGAAAATGAACTTCAACTAGCCCAGTGCAAGAAGACACCTCGGCTTCTCTCAGTTTTCTTAAACCTGATGGAAAGGATAATCTTTTGACGAGTTCACACCTTCTGATAGTCAACTTTTCCAACTGAGGAAGCCCGTCGAGTTGTACTTGCTTCACTTGAGTGCGATTGAGCTCTAGAACTGTCAAGTTTGACGGAAGTTGTTCGAGGGATTCAAAATCTAATCCGTACATAGTAAGTTCCTTTAGTAGAGAAAGGGGGCCCAAATCTGTAGGTGGTGCATGGACATTTAAAAGGCACAAGTGCTGCTTCCTCAATTTGGATAACCTCCCTATCCACTGCAAGTCACTAGTTTTTATATTTGATGTGGCCTTAGATTCAGAACCATCAGATAGGAGTAGTTCAACTATATTAGTAAGGTTTGAGAGGTTAGGGACAGTCTGCAATGAACTAGATCTCCACCGTAGAGTGGTCAAACTTCTAGGGAGCTCTGGTAACTCTTGGAGCTTATGACAATGCTCTAAGTCCAGTGTTTGGAGGCAACAAAGCTGGCTCATTGTATTGGGCACTTTCACAATCGGTGTGGATGATACATTGAGAGATGACAAGCTTGATAGTCTTCCAATGGTATCTTGTAATACTGTAATAGGCGTGTGAGATACATCCAACTTCATCAATGACTCTAATTTCGAAACTGATTTGGGGAGTTCATTCAAGCTATCACAATTCTTAAGAGAGAGGTGCTGAAGATTCGGTAGCTCTCCAATTTGTTCAGGCAATTTTCCAAGACTCTGACATGACTCAATACTCAAATCAGTCAACCACCGCAAATTTCCAATAGAGCAGTCAATTTCCATCAAAGATGAACATTTAGAAATACTCAACTTCTCTAAAACTAAGTATTGAGAAAAGGTTGGTGTCCTGTAAATCGACATATTATTCTCAAGAGTGAGAACCTTCAATTTCCTCCCATCCTACAAAAGCCAATGAAACATCAGCATGGACACTTGGATGTCGATACAAGGGAGACATAGGAATTTAGGCTACTAACTTGGACCATTTGTCCTTTGATCCTCTCATGAAATGAGAAAATTAGACTATAAATACATTGAATTTTGTCCTTTATTGAATAAGAAATTAGGCTGAGAGGGAAACTGACATACCTTAATCAGGCCCCTGACATGATCATCCGTGAACCCATGGCCAACGAAATTCCCCACAACCACATTTTCTAGATGCAAATTGGTTGCCTCAAAACGTGGATGACGTTCGGAACTTTTATCAGGGTAAAACATACTGATCCATTTCAATTCGGAAAGACAGCCCGCAAAGTCGCCTTGGCAGGTTATGTTATGCAGCCACAGCAGCCGAAGATGTGGGAAACGTTTAATTTCCTCCGCAGTGACGGTTAAGTTATTATCAGTCCTTGACCAATTTGTCAAATCCAGTGCTTGAACGCTACTCTTGATCTGCCAATGACATTGAGGAGCAGGAGCAAGAATTTGTCAATATCATTCGCTTTTATTCCGTTGAAGAGAAGAAAAAAAATGGAACATAAGAGGAGCTCTCAATTTAGAAAGATGAATCCTTAATTATGAACACGGTAAGTAATTTTCTATTCGAATTAAATTTGGTCACCACATTACCTCTGTTGATCTTAATTCGCGAATGACATCGTCTGGAGCCCACAACCTGGAACGCTCTTGATTAGCAATTGCCCTTCCAAGATCTCTAAATTGATCATGCATCCAAAACTTATTTTCATCTAAAACCTTTATAGTGCATCGGTTAATAAGGACATCAATAGCATACTCTGGGCTAAACCCACAATCTTTCCATGCAAAGACTGGATTAGTCTTATCTTTATCAATGAAAAAGCATGCAATATCGAGAACTATCTGCTGCTGATCCATTTCTAAGGCATCATAGGTAATCCGTAGCTTTCCCAAGACATCGCTACTTGGTGTTTTTCTTAGCTTCTCTAGCATCTCTTGCCATATTTTTTCCTCTTTCTGAAGAAAAAGCAATGAACCTATTGCCCGAAGAGCTGAAGGGAGTCCACCTGTAGTAGAGATGATGTCTTTTGAAGTGTCATATAGTTTGTCTGGAGGAAAGTCAACATCGAAGGCATGCCTGCTAAAAAGTTTAAGTGCATCTTTGTCACTTAACACCTCCATTTCATAATGCACAACTTCATACTTCAGTCCTCTAATTTTTGTAACACTTTTGTCCCTAGTGGTAACAAGTATCCTAGTACCATTGTACAGAGAATCAGTTCCAATAAGGTATTCGATTTGGTTTCCCTCATCAACATCATCCAATACAACTAGTACCTTCTTGTTGCAAATTGTTTCTCTAATTGTATTGATTCCATAGTCAATGTTATCAATATTGCGAGCCACTCTAGAATTAGAGATATCAGATAACAATTGTTCTTGCAGCTTGACTAGGCCTTTGATTTTTGCCGTTTCCCTTACACCATCAAGAAAGCTACAGTTTTTCCCAAAGCGAGGACATAGTTGGTTATAGATGATCTTGGCAAGTGTTGATTTACCGATACTGCCCATCCCATAAATTCCAATAACCCGCACACCACCGGATTGGATGTCCAATAGACCATTTATGGTGGCTATTCGATCCTCCATTCCAACTAAATCTCTAGTCACTTTTCTTTGTCTTGTCTTGAGCCTAACCACAACCTCGAAAACAACAGCCTCGATAAGATCCCCATCGCTGCGACAAAGTTGAACAATTTCAATTGTGAAGTGGTAACAAATTTGTTTAATTGCACGTTGACCAACCATCTACTAAGTTAACCGGTTGGGAACACGAGGTTAAAAATTTATGAAGGGAAAACTCTTATTAAAAAGAATAGAAAAGGAGTATATAAAGAAGTGGTTCTTATTCAAATATCAAACAATTATTTGTTGTATCCCTTTCATAGATCAATTTCATAAACTAATCAAAAGGTACATACTGATTAGTTAAGTGATGAAGCCAGGAATCTAAAGTTGACAGTTTCTTATTGCATGTGAGAAATAACACAACGTAAGAGACCAATATAAAAATAATGCAAGAAAAGGTACTTTTGTGTTTTACCGACATAATAATTCTAAACTAAACAGCACGAAGTTTTCTAAGTTCATTTTATTTGAATTTCATCGTGTTCGAAGACACTAAACTTTGACTCTACCTTATTATTTCACTTATAAACACGCATGCACCGCATGCACGTGGCAGGCTTTTGGGTGAGGTTTACCCAGCAGTTTACTTTTCATGGTCACTCTACCTAGTAGTCATACGCGTTATCACATGTCTATAGACATTTGTCTTCATCATCATGAGACAACTAGTTTTAGGGTGTCGAGAGGCAACTAGAATTATCCAACGAAAAATGGCACGAAACAAACGGGACTTGACCAAGACTAATTACGTTACCCTAAAAACTTCAGGAACATGATGAATTTACAAACCTTAACATCCATTACCAGTTTAAGTTGAAGGAATAGAGAAAGAGAAATGTTTGATTATTAAAGGAATTAATGTATTAGAAGTCTTAAAATTTGTCGTCAAAATGTAATTGAGTGTTAAAACGTTCAAAATTTGCAATTAACTACTAAAATTTGTCGAATCGATACAATCAAATTGTTTCTTTAGCTCTACCCACGTTAATTGACGGAAAAAATTGACCTGTCATTAGAAAATAGGCTGAGAAACTAACAAATAAAAGAATAAATGAAGAGGCACGAAGAACAGTGGAAAGAAATCTCGCTTGCTCCCATCCCCAGTAACTTTTTCTCCAATCTGATCAATTGTTGACTCTTCATTAAAACTTTCCATGGTTTCTTAAAATTGAGTTCTTGAGACAGGAGTTCGAAATACTACATGGAAACTCTACTGGCCATGGCTGTGAGCTCGAAGGAGCTCCAACCACCATGGCCGAATGACCGAACTCAATGAAGCTCGAGCTACTGTAGCCCCAAGCTTGACGAAATTCCAGCCGTCATGGCCAAACTCGATGAAGCTCGAGTGGCCAATGGAGTTCTCAATGGTGGCTAAGGTCGAACAACCTCAAATTAGAGGTCGTATGACCTCAGATATGAGGTTTCACGCTGGGTTTGTGGCCCAAAATTAAACCCGGGTCTTTCCTTGCGCGGTGATGTGTTGCACGATTTTAATGGCGGCGAACCATAATGGTGGAGGCGGCAACCTGATCTGGCGACGGTAGTGGACGAGTTTGGCAAAGTTGGTCGAGTTCTTAAGATCCTAGGCGGTGGTGGGGGATGAGTTTGGTGGTGGTTAAGTGCGAAGTTGGTTGTGGAGGCTGAATTTGATTGTGGTGGAGGTGGTGTCTGATTCCATGTGGTTGTCTTCAAGCGCAAGGGTAGCCGGCAAGGTAGTAGGTGGTGGTGAGTCTAGCGGCAGGTGTTTGAGGCAACGGCTGCCGGCGACCATGGACAGCTTCAGTGACCAGCTGCACTACTGTTTGATCAACAAGGGCTGCTACCGGCGGTCTGACTGATGAAAATGGTGTAAGCGGAGCAGCTTAATAAGGTGAGCTTTTCCTTTTTATAAACAATTGCTGCTGTCAGAACAAATCTTATTTCAGAATCTAAGGCTTCGACTTTGTGCGAACAATCCAAGTTTTTCTCAACGATCATGTTCTTGAACGAATGGAGTCTTACTATTATAAGATTCCGAGAGAGAAATTCCGATGGCTCGCATTTTCTTTTGCTTCGGAAAAAAAAAAAATAGCTTTTCTATCTTTTTATCCTTATCCTTCCTCATTTCTACTATTAAAATGTTAAAATTATTTTTCTTTTTAATTTTTCAATTTTTTTTCAATATGATGCTCGGTAAGTCCCACATCGTTGCCACATGTAATAGGAAAATAATAGAAAATTTGTAATGCATTCATGGATCAAATTAGTATGAAAAAGATGAAGCAAAGCCAATTTCTTATACAATAGAAATAAGGTCAAAAGAAAATTTGTAATAATCCTATTAGGTCCGAATAAATTTGGATATCTCGTGATTAAAAAAAAATAACAAGAATTTGAGAATTTCCTTTTAAATTTAGAAAAATTGGAGTTGGAATATAATTAATGAATCTTTATAAGATCTATTGCTCGATTGTAAAAGATAATTTTGAGGTTCATGGTTAGATAGTTACCCCTGATATTTCTTCAGCTCCCACCCCTTGGTGTCATCAACTTCATTGAGAGCCTGGCGCCATGACTCTATATCCTCAGAGATGAACTTCTTCTTCTGATCCTCCATCCTTTGCTCCAAATTCAGTATGGCATCACGGTACAACGGGGTTTTCAGTTTCACATCAGCAGGTTTCACGTCATAAAAGATGGGCAATATCACCTTCTCATTCCCCTCTTCTTTAGATTTAGAGGTGTTCTCCACCATCTTTGCAAGCTCACGGAGACACCAATGACTCGAAGCATAGTTTTGGGAGAAGATGGGTACATAAAGCTTAGAGTTGTTGATCGCTAGCAAAAGGTTGCCTCTAATCCTTTCTCCTGGTCGAAGCTCTTCATCGTCCATGAAAACGTGAATCCCAGCATCTACCAAGGCATGGTAGAGGATATTGGTGATTCCCCGACGAGTGTCGGGCCCTCTGAAACTCAGAAACACCTGATACTCACCTCCTAATGGGTTGCTGGTGCTAGTTCTTGTCTCTGAGTTTGCCATGCGAGCTCCTTTCACACTTCACAGGTCACCTCTCTCTCTCTCTCTCTCTCTCTCTCTCTCTCTCTCTTAAATAGGCAAGATTGAGATACTTTTTCATCTAGCACGTTGTACTGGGTATAATTAATTTTGCACGAACCGAGGAAATTGTTGACACACTTTTTATGCATGTTTTTTGCTTGAGTTTGAAAAGTACGAACACTTATTTACACTTAGAAGATTTGGCAATTAGTTTAATAATCTACCAATTCCTATTCCTTTGACTTACCAACTCCTTTAAAGTTACTAACTATTATTCGATATCACCAAACTTAGTTTGATTGATATACCGGCATTTGTCAATTGCTAGGCAACTTTCTATCTTGTTTGGTTTTGAAAAATATTAACATTTCTTAATGCTTTCAAGATTTCTAACTACTTTAATAATAAACCTGTGACATCTTGAATTTCAGATTCTGTTTTTGATTGAATGAATCGGGCCTTTCATCGACGCGACTATAGTGTTTTTCTCTAATATGGCCACCAATAAATAACTAGCCTATCAGGTGAAGCCGTTAAAGAATATAAATGCAATAGACTTGAGGATTCAACCAGGAATCGACTGCTCGACCGTGCTAGTCTACAAGAATCATTATGGCATAATTAAAAATTGATCAGAGACCGGAGATAGGTTGATTCAACCAAGATGTGTGATCAAAGTGTGGGTAATTCCACCTGATTGCAAAATTCTCGTTGACCAACATTAGACCGATTTTCTGTCATTTTGGGTACCCTGTGTCCGTATTTGAAACATCGAGATTTTCACGATCACCGAGAGTCGCCAATGTGTCGAAGAGGTATGTGTGGTTCGAAGAAAATCGACCACGGGTCAATTGCACCAAAAATTTCTAAAAGCTACCCAATAGGCTAGGTCACGCTAAAATTGCGTCAGATTGAAATTAACTGCGAATTTGAATTCGATTTCAGAAATTGAAAGTTTTGTCGTGTCACGAGTCATTTTAAGAATGTTGACTCATCTTTTGAGGAATTTTCGGCGAGTTCGGGATTTTTACGGAAAATCGATTCGGATGATTCGGAAAACAAACGGAAATTTGAATTGATCAATCTGAGGAGATTTTTGGCCTCCTGTGTGAGCTACTTGGTAAAAGGAAATTGTGTGGGCTTTTTCTTCAACAAAATTAGACGTCAATCGGAGAGGTTTGTTAAGAAATTGAATTTCGGGAAAAAGGAAATGGAATTCGAAATTACGGGAAATGGCCATTTTTTGCTACCCAAGACTTGTTAATTGGGAGAATTATGGTGCAAGAAAGCAAGTGAGGACCAAGCATTTTATATGGAAATTTGTGGAACCAAGAATGGATAAACATATGACATTTTATTAAACTTATTCTTTTTGTTTCTCTTCCTTCGATCCCTCTCTCTTCCCCGCACGTTTCTCTTCAACTTGTGCACGTCTCTCCCTCTCACTTCTCTTGAAGACCTGTGCGTAGAGCGCCCCCCCCCCCCCCCCCCCTTCTCTTCCCCGCACGTTTCTCATCAACTTGTGCACGTCTCTCCCTCTCAATTCTCTTGAAGACCTGTGCGTAGAGCCCCCCCCCCCCCCCCTCTCTTCCCCGCACGTTTCTCTTCAACTTGTGCACGTCTCTCCCTCTCAATTCTCTTGAAGACCTGTGCGTAGAGCCCCCCCCCCCCCCCCCCCTTCTCTTCCCCGCACGTTTCTCTTCAACTTGTGCACGTCTCTCCCTCTCAATTCTCTTGAAGACCGGTGCGTAGAGGCCCCCCCCCCCCCCCACACCAGCCGACATAGCTTTCTCTCTCTCCCCCTCTTTCTTTCTTTTTCTTTCTTTTTTTTTTTTCGCATGTTCTTTTTCCTCTCAGCCGACCAACCCTGCTATCTCACCCCTTCATTCTCCTTCTATTTCTCTCTCTCTGGCCCCACCAGCTTCGTCGACCCCTTTCCCCTCTGGCCGCTTGTGCTTTTCCTTTCAATTTCCATTTCCCTCACATGTTCTCTGCCCCACAGACGCCCCCACCTTCGACCATTTCTTCCTCTTCCAGCCCCACCGACACACACCACTTCACGCGCAGCTCCTTACCGAGTCAACAGCAGCGTCCATCAAAGCCCAAGTTGACTCCAGCAGCGTCCATCGTCGACCAAATTTGCTGTAATCGGACGTTATAAATAGAATTCAATGGATTGATCGAGATATGATCTTGATGACATGGAATTGACTGAGTCGATTGATCGATGATTCGATCTGATTGGATGAATTGAGGTGTTGAAATGATTCGTTGAATTTATGAATTATTCTGACTTGCAGGAAGGACTGGAGGTCAAGGTAAGCCATCTAACTCGTGTTTGTGTTTAGGCAACCCTTATAGCGTATTTTCTTCCTAGTCGGGTCTTAGGGGGGTAAACTTACTGAGACGTCATCTCACTTCGTAGTGGGCTTATCTTTTTAGGTTCTTAGATGGTGGTTCCCCCCAGGCGACATGGTCGTCCCATGAGGGTTATCGAGCAAGTCTCTAGTTTCCCCGATCTCAGAGGTTTTTGGGTTTATGAGCTAGTTGTAACCACTGTTTGAGTCGAAGACGTTCTACATCAGGAGATACCTAATTGATTTAGAGCATGATTCCGCACCACTCCCTATGGTGTTAGGCTAGGTCCCCTTAGGGCTTTTGATATCCCTGTTGTGGTGATTGATGCTGATCTGGATGAGGATCTAGCTAACTCTCCCGATGGCGTAGTGGAGAACCCGCCGTCTCGCCCAACTTTTGTGGACATTGAAGAATCGGCAAATGAGTTGAACTAATTGGTCATAGGACAGCTTGTTTTGGAGAGTCGACTTTTCTGTAGACCTTGTAAATATCGGTTAGTAATGTATATGAATTAGTATGATATATATAAATGTGTTGTTTGGTTTTGAAAAATTGTGGCCTTGCTTTTATATTTCATCTTGTTGTTGTCTAGGGATTTATTTCATTTGCTTCATCATGTGCATTAAAAAGAAATGGGTCGGCAACACGTCCTGGGACGTCGCTATTTAATCGACCAATTGAGGGATGGGCACTCGCTCGGAGGATCGGGGTGTGACAAAACCATTGTTTATTCTTCCAGCTTATTAGAAGATATACATTTGCTCATGGACAGGACATGCCATGGCAATGCCAAGGTTTATTACTTGAAGCAGATTGTTAAGCCAGGGCACTTGTTAGCCACACCCAATAAATAAGTTTCTTTCTTCAATATAATAATTGTGCATAACGTGAGAAAAATAGTTCTTGGATACTGATAAAATTTCTCTATAAATTTAACCATTGTCCTCAAAACCCTTGCTAATAAAATCCTTACTAGAAGTCTATGACACTCCACATATTTGAATTTGACCCATTTGCTATTAAATAAAGATGTATAGGCCACTTCACAACAGGTGCAGCTTCCAAGTTACAGTGAATAAAGTTGATGGCTATAAAAATAAGGTGGACATTATGACTACAAGAACACCTAGTGGTGGAGCTTTCCGCACGCCCAATTTCTTTCGAATTTCTTCTTCATGCTTTTCACGTGGTGCTGGCTGTGCAGACAATGTTGCTTCTCAATTCACTTTTGAACTTTTGGATTAGAAAAATATGAACTCCCGCAATTAAATCATTTACGATTATTCTATAGCTATTCTATAGTTGGGCTTATTTAAAATCCCAATCCAATAATCTAGATTTACAATATATGTAGATAAATACATAATAACAAGATATATCCGAAGAATCATTTTTCATGATGACCCATGAAGTTCTAGATAAATAAACAATCTCCTTCATGTTGCACAGATTGGATTTGCTGCATTGTTCACAAAAAATACTCCACCTAAGTGCGCCCTAAACAAATCAGACTGCATAAATACGGTTGGAAGAAAAGTGAAACCAAACTAAACCAGATCATAGTCAGGAACCAATCAAACCAGACCATTTTTATGGTTGGGTTGGGTTTGATTTTTTTTTTTCTCTTTATCTTTTGTAATTTCATAAATAAATAAAAAATCTACACTCATGACGGTTCATAAATTTTCACAGAATGCAAATCAAACCTACTTCTAAATGCTATTTCATATATGATTAGTAAAAATAAACAAAAAAATTTAATAATTTAGTTCTGCAATTTGATTTAGTTTCGGAAAAAGTTGAAGCCAAACCAAACCACAAAAAAGAATTTAGTTCGATTTGTGAATTTTTTTTTTCAAAAGAGTGCTTTTAAACCGAACCAAATCGACAAAAAAAGGGTTTGGTCAATTTGGTTGAACGGTTTGAACTTTTCTTGCTCAGTCCTTATAATCATTCATCTTAGGATAAATAGCTTTTTCTATTATTTATTATTGAACAATGCGGAGGTTCATGTCTAGTTTGTAATTATAAGACCGCACTCCTACAATAGAGTTTTTTTTTTCCCTTTAGCAAGCGTTTTTTTGGTTATTGACATCAAAAACAAAATGGCATACATGGGAAAAGCGGTCCAGCCTAAGGACCTTAAAGAAAGGCCCCATAAAGTCTCCCCATGGCATACATAGGAAAAGCCAGAATAAAATTGGATTGGTACGTAATACCATTCCTAGACCTCCTAGTCCTGATCCAAGAAAAACTATAAGTCCCTCAAAAGTAAATACATTCAGAACATATAAAATGCAATTTATCATGCGTGGAACAAGCTGTTATTGCAAAACTATGTTAATACAACCAACTTTCATTAAGAATTTCATCTTTGAACAAAAAACAACCAAGGTGAAGTACCACATAGAAATTGTACCTATTCGCATTGGTTTTAGGGAAAATTAGGCTCAAATTGATGACTTGCACTACATCAAGATGACACTCTACCGTAGTTAAGTTATGATGTCCTAAGAACCTATATCGGATGGATAGACTTGTGCAACCGTGGCATATATGCTACTTGAACATAAACTTAATTTCATATCCTTCTAAAGAGAATTGATGATTAGTTCCATAATATAAGGAATTTTTATAATACACGTCCAACTAAAAACTGTTATATATAATGATATTTGTGTGATAAAATATTTTCCCTTCTATCATTTGGAAACTTTTGCATTTATAACATCTATATATAATATGCTTATATTTATTGGAGTTGGACTTATAGTGTTGGATATGGAAGCTTGGCTCTGATAACACAAATTGGCTTTCATAACGCTACACCACTAGTTGATTTTTTGCTAGATTAAATAACTAATATTTGTTTTCGACTCCAATGGCCTGCCAGATTAAATAATTAACATTGAGTCAGTGAAATGGGGATAAGATAATATAAAAAGGTCTGAAACTTTGGATTGGACTCGAAAGAGGGGGAACACACAAAGTTTCCCAGAGCCATGTTCATTGAAACTAAAAGCCAAAAGGACTCTTCTAAAGGCAAAATTATTGAAACATGTTTTAATGGGATGTGTCGGCTTCAACTGGATGACTCCAAGATAGCTGAAGTCCAATATGATGTCTCTGGGCCATAAACCAATCAAAAACAAATGGAATGTCGCAATCATATAGAAAAGCTGCCAAGTAACAGAATCTATCTATATCTTTATAAAAGTATTGGCAGATTAAGTTTAAAGAATAGATAATTAGGGTTACGATACCTTAACAGAGAAAAAGTTGAAATAGATGATTTGGACTTTGAGGAAGGAGGACTCAGAAAACATCACAACGAAATTGTGATCTCATGTACATTTTAGCTGTGTTTGCTTAATTGTATAACAAGAAATTCGATATCGACAATAGGGAAAATTATGCAAAAAAATTTAAACATATTACATTCTTGTATTTAAATTTTGCAAATTGAATTATAAATATTTTCACATTTTGTCAATTAAATCTATCCAACCAATTTTAACATAGACATTGGATGTCAGATAAGATGGCTGATGCTAATGTGAACAAATATTTTTTATCCTTTTATTTTTCATTTTTTTCTACCAAGTCTAATAAGGGCCGTGACTCTCACTCGTGACTAGTGAAGGTTACCGGGCTTTGAAGAGAATAAAGGAAAAGGAAGAAAAAGAAAGGAAATACTTTTTTAAAAAAAAAATTTAGAAAATTATAAAATTTGTCAATATCAATGCCGGTTGTGTCATATCGAATAATTGGTGTCTACATCAATTATTTTCAACTAAAATTAATCAGATAGACTCAGCTGGTAAAATAAGAAAACATTTAGGATTTTGGCAATATCAAAAGTTAAAGACTCATTTAACAATTTTTACCAAAAAAAAAGACTCATTTAACAATAGGTTTTAGACTTTTTAGACAATTTTCCCATTAACAATAAGCTAGTAAGGAAACATTATTTAATTCTGAATATTTAAGAAAACTGAAAAAAAATATTTATATAATTTTAGGAACTAACGACTATCTCCAAATGAAATTAAGAAAAGAACTGAAATAATTGGTGTAATTTATATTATCAGGGTCCAAAAATCACCTTGAGTTTACCTTAGGTTTATCAAAAGGAGAATAAATTTACATGATTTAATGTGCTAGAGCCTGTTTTTTTTTTTTTTTTCTTGTTCTTCTTTTCTGTAGGAACTCCTATCAAAAACGGGGAAAAAACCTTTTCTTACCTGATGTTAAAATATCACCTTATGTTCTTCCTTAGACAAAAAGACAGCTTGTCCTAATGAACAATTCGTCCTTTGCTCGACGAAAATCCCTACGAGCCACTCATGATATAATTCATATCTATCCACGTCATCTTTAATCAAGATTCCAATGCAAGAACTAAAGCGCAACATCACGCCACCCTCTTTGGACCGCATTTCAAAGTACATTCGCACTGCATAAGCTAGAAATCATAATTACGAATTTTAATCTGCGCACATGTGTGAGTTTGGACAAAATAGCGAAACCGACACTTCACCCAAACAAAATTCTTTCAAGAATGAGCATGGCCAGATCTTGGGCTGTAGCGTTGAACACCTGAGGAAGATCCTAAGGATGAGCATGGCGAGCCTCCTCTTGAGCCGCCTTGTCATGTAGGACGTGACCAGCATCTCGGTTAGCCTGGGGAGATACGACAGAAGAAGTGTTAAAAAACGTTCTAAACATTTTATGTTTGTGCCAATTTAGTTTTAAATCTTTTTTTTTAATGACAATTTAGTCATTTTCGGCCAATTTTGGGCGGATTTTGCTAACTAGACGCCAGCTGGCTGATGTGGCTTGATCGATATTAATGTGGATAACTTTTAATAATATTTTAATTCTTTTAATTTTTTTTTTTTCTTTTTTCCTTCTCCTTCTTCCTCCAATCAATCGTCAAACCTCAGCAACCGGCCAGAGGCGACGGCTAGTGAGGTCGAGGTTGACCTCGCCGGCCACCTCACCAGTGCCCGCAACAACTGTCACCTATGGCCGGTTACCGAGGTCCGGCGACTAACTGGAGGAAGGAGGAGGAGAAGGAAAAAATAATAAAAAATTCAAATTCAAATTCAAAAAAATTAAAATATTATTAAAAGTTGTCAATGTTAGTGTCGATCAGGCCACGTTAGCCAACCGGTGTCCAATCAGAAAAATTGGCTGTAAAGGACTGAATTAGCACAACGTAAAAATGTTTATGACTAAATTGGCATAAAAAAAGCTTTAGAACTAAATTAGCATAAATGCAAAAGATTTAGGACTTTTTTAACACTTTCCTCGAGATACGACAATGACGTAAACTTTTGGAGGCCCTAATTATCATGTTTGCAGTAATTGCTGTTGATTCTTGGTTCTTGGGTTCTCGGATAGGCCATCAGGATGAATTTCTTCAAGGAATCAGGGATCAATGTGACTCCCACCGATGTAAAAGTGAATGAGTTTCGTTAAAAGTAACGTTAGAGTATATAACTTTTTCACATAATGTACTTATAATTGTTATGAATAGAAGTGCACAATCCAAACGGCATAAATTCGGTTTGAAGAAAAGTATGGCTAAGCTAAACCTAATTATAGTCAAGAACCCACAAAGCTAAACCATTTTTTGTAGTTTGATTCGATTCAATCAATTTTTCTTCTTTCACTATTTTCTCTCCATCTTTTGTAATTACATGAAAAAAAAAAAGGTCAAATTCTACACTCACAATAACACACCAATTCACACGATCAAAACTATTCCAATAGGCTGCTTCATGTGTAAGTGGTAAAAATAATTAACAAAATTAATAATTTATACCATATGGTTCGATGGTTTGATTTGGTTTCCATGCTTTCATATATTTTTTATCTATATTTTATTAATAGTTTTGATTCGAGCCCACGAATATTACTAGATATGTATTTTCTTTTTAATGTAATTGAGGGATGTAACAAAAAGGTGCGAATGCTAATTATAGTGGAATTCTCAGCTAGACGTAACCTTAATTTAAGGATGAATAAGAATAAACTTTGCATCTCAAATTCTCTTTCTTCCTTTTACTCTCTATTTTCTTTGTGATTATGCGGTGAATCCTAACAATTAGTAGCCATGCTATATACGGTCTTTGATGATTATGTTTAAACCCAAAAATATTGGAATCATATCTGGTGGTCTAATTGGCACTTGCCTAGTTTATTTTGCTAGATCAAATAACTAATATTGTATTTCTGACTCCATAGTCATGCTAGGTTAAACAATTAAAATTAAGTTAGTGAAAATCGGATACAATGAAATAAAAAGGTCTCGAACTTTAGATTGGACTTGGAAGAGGGAAGAGACACAAAGTTTCACAGGTATTAAAGGGATGTGTCGGCTTTATCCACATAACTCCATGATAGTCGATGTCCTTAAGTCAGTGAAAATTGGATACAATAAAATAAAAAGGTCTCAAACTTTAGATTGGGCTCGAAAGAGGGAAGAGACACAAAGTTTCACGGGTATTAAAGGGATGTATCTACTTTATCCGCATAACTCCAAGATAGTTGATGTCCTTAAGTCAGTGAAAATTGGATACAATGAAATAAAAAGGTCTCGAACTTTAGATTAGACTCAAAAGAGGGAGGAGACACAAAGTTTCACGGGTATTAAAGGGATGTGTCAACTTTATCCGCATAACTCCAAGATAGTCAATGTCCTTAAGTAAGTGAAAATTGGATATAATGAAATAAAAAGGTCTCGAACTTTAGATTAGACTTGAAAGAGGGAGGAGACACAAAGTTTCACGGGTATTAAAGGGATGTGTCAACTTTATTTGCATAACTCCTGAGATAGCTAGTATAAACACCTAGAGGGGGGGTGAAAAGGTGCACAAACAATTTATCGAAATACGGAAGCGATTCTTAGTAAACGATAGAAAGGAAATTCTCTCTTGATTAACAAAATGAAATACGATCGAGGTAAAGAGAGAGAGAGAGAGAGAGAGAGAGAGAGAGAGAGAGAAAATTGAACATAGGATTTATAGTGGTTCGGCTTATTCCAAGCCTACGTCCACTCTTCCGCACTGACAGCCCACCGGCTGGATTTCATTATGATCAAAAGAGAAGTTACAGCACAGCTTTGCCTTGATTCGACGGTGTAGATGTTCTACCACACCTCCTCAAGGTTTTTCACAGATATAGACTCTCTTTTGTATACAAGTATTCGCTCAAACGAATTGTCTAAACAACAAGGAGCTTCAGACTTTGGAATTCTTCTATCGCGCACACCTCGAACAACTAAGAACGTCTTCCTTATATACTCCTTTATGCCATCATACCCGTTGGCACTTACCAAAGGAATTCCTCCAATCTACCCGTTGGACGAAATCAATTAGGAAGATTGTTCGAGCTATTAAAGGAACGTGTTGATAGCCCATCAATCATGTTCGCCCATACAATCAGGATCTTGGTTTCCATAAGTAGAACCTTCCAATAATATTTAGACAATCATCGAATCTTCAATCATCGAATCAATCTTGATCAATCAAAGAATTCTGTTACGTCTTTTCCAGCCACGAGATCTTCTCCAGATGATAAGGTTAAATCCTTAACGAAACATACAGTTCTGGATAACCTTTCTTCAACGGATTAGAGACTGTCAATGAGGATAGACTTTGAGTCTTGAGTCTGGCTGTCCGGAAGTCTTCAGACTTTAAATAACAGAGTCTGCAAACCTTCAGACTAGACTGATAGAAACGTTTTGTCAACTTCAAAACACTTCAAGAAGATTTCTCCAACAATCTCCCCCTTTTTGATGGTGACAAAACTTTCCTGCAAATTTGGATAACTTTGACCTGCAAAACATTTCTCAAACACATATGCATATCTTATAGAGATAAATGGCTACAAGAATAACACTAGAATCTGCAACCACAGAAAATAGGTTAGTCTAGTATATAATAAAGCCATCCATAAGATATCAATACTTGTTAATAGAAGCAATCAAGTCCAAGTCTAGTTCAGTTCTCATCCAGACACAAAACAAAGTCAAAGACTGTCAAACAGAGTTTAAACAACAACACAATCCAACAAACAGTTAAAAGTTTAATGATTGAAAATTTGATCAAATCTTGCATCTCTCCCCCTTTTTGTCATCATTAAAAAGGATGAGATGAATTCAAGATTGCTTGGGAATGCGGACAAGCTGGAAATCTTCCATAGACTGAACGATGCCTTCTAGCCTTTTAAAGTCTTCCTTCAGCTGTGCAATCTCCTCACTCTTGGCATTGGCCTGATTCTGAACAGAGAGGGCTTGCATCTTATCATTCAATGAACAGGAAGAAGCTTGACTTTCATTCTTCAAGCTTTGAACTTCGCATCCCAAGGCATAAATTTGACCTCGCATTTCCAAGAGAATATCCATGATTCTGCAAAAATCTGCTCCATTATCAGTCTGAGTACTTGCTTCGGCTCGATCTGATGGAGTAAATGCAGACGATGGTAGATCAGCATAATCTCGTAGGATTGGCAATGAAGCTTCATGACCTTCCTCTGGAAATTGAAAATGCATAAACATCCTCTGGGTCTGCAGGCGAGCGACTGACTCCTTCACTTGCATCAGGATATGAAGACTTCACTTCTTTCTCCTGATCTCCCCCTGTTTCCATGCCTACAGGTGGAGAAGAGATTTCCTCAGGTTCTCCTTCTTCTCTTCTTTCTTCTTCAGGTCTTTCTTCCTCTGCTTCTTGTTCAGCTTCTCTTTCTTCTTCTTCCTTCTCCTCTACTTCTTTCATCATTTGTTCCGATTCTTTCTGTGGAACAGGACGACTTAAATTCTTCAAAGCCATTGCAGAGATGGTGATGTCTTCGTCATCATCTTCATCCTCAACGAGGAGAGCTCTTCTTCTCTTAGATGGAGCAGCCATGGGTTCCTTCCCTTTTCTTTTAGCAGCAGAAGAGAGTTGATGAGATTTGGCAGGAGTCTTCTCCTTGAATTTCTCCAATTCCTTGCTCAGTTCCTTCAGACGCATTTTGGTCACCATTTTCAGTCCTACCACCATATGATCGCATGGTCGAACAAAAAATATTTGTGGAGGCTAAATATTCAGATGTCTGAATAACTTCGTAACAAGGCTTGGGTAAGGGAGTTGACCTATGTCCTTCATCATTGCTCTATACATGTGAAACATAACAGTGTGAGGGAGAGAAAACATTTTTCCAAAGAGAATGGCATACATCAGCTTGGCCTCTGAACTTGAAACATCAGTCTTTGAGGTTGATTTCGGTCGAAGGCAATTAATCACAATCTTGTGAAGCAAGATGTTGAATGCACTCATCCTTAACTAGGTGATCTTCTCATCTGTTCTCCTGTCCTTCACCAGTTCAAGTGTGGCTTGAGCAATGGAAACTTTGATCGGTTGATATTTTCCTCTTTCAACTCCTAACACATCTGCCATCATATTCATATCCACAACATAATCTTGGTCTTTAATGCTGGAGGAGAATCTATTCGCATCTAAAAAGCTAAGATTTGAATAGAAATATGCAGTTAATTCAGCATAAGCCTCTGTATTGTCAAAACAGAACTTTTCAAGTTGAAGATGATTGAACTTTTCCCTCAAGTTCACATTCACAGCATCCAGAAAATCAAAATCCACACTCCTACGGTTTATTACCCCACGCTTCAGCAATTTCGAGTACAGATCCTTTTGTTCCTTTGATCTGAACAAATCTCCCATTTTTCCTTGAATTTCAGCCGCAATACCCATTTTCGGTTGAAATAGGCTGTACAAATTGTCATCATCATTCCCATCTACAGGATTCGGCCCCCAATCACGAGGATCACTTGGGATATTCGCAAGGGTTTCCTCAGCCACCCCTTTACGAGCAATTCCCAAACTTTCCATTTTTCGCAGAAAGATATATTCGTTCCTATATCCTTTGTCTTTAAGAAAGTCATCAACATAGTTCAAAGGAGTACGAGTTCCTTTTAAGGCACGATATAGCTTGTAAATAAAAGCGGGGTTTTGAACTCTTACGGGGTCTGCATCCTCGATGATTTCTTCCTGATGTTGATGAACAACGCCTTGAGGACTAGATGGTGGAGAATGACGCTGCTAAGAATGTTGTGGGCTCGCTTGCTATTCTGGATTCACTTCTTCCTCAGTAAGATCGAAGTGCGTAGGCCCCTCACTCATTCGCCGTGGTCCCCTGCTTGCGATTCTCGAAGACTTTCTTGAAGATGACATCTTTCTCAGTTTTTGGAAGATTCCTTACTTGAATTTCCCAGGAAAGATGACAACTTTTTGAAGATTAAACAAAGAAGACAAACGGGAATGGATGATCGATGCTTTCTAGGATTTTCAAGAGTGAAGAGAAGAGGAATCGACAGTGCACGATCGGTTAAAAAGAGAAATAAACGAACCGTCACAAAGGAAATAAAAAAATGCATTTTCAAAATAACTGTCTTCTTCCGCAAAAATAGCCATTTCAAAAATAACTTCCTTTTTGAAAACGAAACGATGCAATATTTACGTCGATTAAATATAGCAACAATTAAAACGCAGTCTGACGATCGTACCTTTTCAAGATAAGATTAGAGAGAGAAAGACTTACAGTCTGACGGTCGTGCCAAGACTGTCTTTCAGATAAAGTCTTGTAAGTCTGAGTCTTAAAGTCTTTAGACTTTGATATCCTCATACCTCAAAATGTTGAGTCTGAACGAATAGATTCAAATTGATTTTTCTCCAATGGCTTTGTGAATATATCCGCCAGTTGATTCTTTGAGTCAACAAATTGAATTGAAATATCTCCATTTTGAACATGGTCTCTAATAAAGTGATGTCGAATCTCTATATGCTTTGCTCTTGAATGGAGAATTGGATTTTTGGTGAGGTTGATAGCGCTGGTGTTGTCGCAATTAATCTCCGTGCATAAGTCTTCAATTTCAAAGTCTCTTAGCCGTTGTTTTATCCATAGAATTTGCGAACAGCAGCTTCCAAGAGCTACATACTCTGCTTCTGTTGTTGAAAGAGACACAGTGCTTTGTTTCCTTGAAAACCAAGACACTGTCCTGCTTCCAAGCAACTAGCAAGTTCCCGAAGTGCTCTTTCTATCAACTCTGCAACCGGCCTGATCTGCGTCTGAATATCCCAGAAGATTAAAGTCTCCCTTCTTAGGATACCAAAGACCGATGCTTGATGATGAAGCAACGTATTTAATGATGTGTTTCGCAGCACTGAGATGAGATTCTCTAGGATCTGACTGAAACCTAGCACAGATGCAAACACTCAACAAAATGTCAGGTCTAGAAGCAGTAAGATAAAGAAGTGATCCAATAATGCTCCTGTACAGCTTTTGATCAACTTTCTTCTCTTCTTCATCTTTGTCTATCTTTAAAAAACTTGACATTGGTATGTCGGTCATTTTGCACTTTTCCAGTCCAAACCTTTTGATAAGATCATTAACATATTTTTCTTGATAAATAAAAGTTCCTTCCTTCAATTGTTTTACTTGAAGACCAAGAAAGAATGTTAACTCTCCCATCATACTCATTTTAAACTCATCCTGCATAGACTTAGAAAATTTCTTGCACAGATTTTCATTAGAGGATCCAAAAATAATATCATCCACATATATTTGAACAAGTAAGAAACTTTTTTTTCCTTTTTGATAAATAAAGTCGTATCTACTTTACCTTTGACAAAACCATTTTGTATTAAGAACTTACTTAATCTGTCGTACCAAGCCCGAGGTGCTTGCTTTAAACCATACAAAGCCTTTTTCAGTCTGAAGACTGAGTCTGGCTTCTTTGGGTCTTCAAACCCTGGTAGTTGTTCCACATAAACTTCCTCATGGATAAATCCATTTAGGAATGCACTTTTGACGTCCATTTGGAATAACCTGAAATTCTTATAACAAGCAAACGCAAGTAATAGTCGAATAGCTTCTAACCTTACTACTGGAGCATAAGTCTCATCATAGTCTATTCATTCTTCTTGTGTATATCCCTTGGCCACGAGTCTTGCTTTGTTTCGTACGACTTTTCCTTTCTCATTCATCTTGTTTCTGAACACCCATTTAGCTCCAATAACAGTTTTACCTTTTGGTTTGGATGTCAATTCCCATACATCATTAATGTTGAACTATCTGAGCTCTTCTTGCATAGCTTCAATCCAGCTTTCATCAGATAAAGCTTCTTCTATGCTCTTTGGTTCAATTTCAGAAACGAGAGCCACAGCACTAGACTCTTCTCGCCTTTTTGATCTGGTGCGAATTCCTTCATTAATTTCGCCAATTATAAGATCTTTGGGATGACTGGACTTATGCTTCCAATTACTTGTTGATTTGTCTTGTTGATGATCTCTTTCTTTATTTGGATCTTCACTAACAACCTGATGCTGGCCTTCTAGAGTCTGAGATGCTTCTTGAGTTGTAAGCTTTGGAGAGTCTGGAGCAGGTTCAGACTCTTCTTGATGAGTCTGACTTGATTCATCTTGCGTTGAGTCTTGAAATTTGACATTCATTGACTCCTCCACAGACTGGCTCTTCTTGTTATAGACTCTGTAGGCTTTGCTTGATGTAGAATATCCAAGGAAGATACCTTCATCTGATCTTTCTTCAAACTTACCAACTCGATCTTTTGCATTTTTCAATATAAAACATTTGCAACCGAATACATGAAAGTATGAAACAATAGGCTTTTTATCTTTGAATAACTCATAAGGGGTTTTCTGTAGAATAGGTCTTAAGAAGACTCTATTGATGATATAGCATGCTGTTGAAACAGCTTCAGCCCAAAATCGTGAAGAAATCTTACTTTCAATTAAAAGAGTTCTAGCCATTTCTTGAAGAGATCTATTCTTTCTTTCCACAACTCCATTTTGCTGAGGAGTATGTGGAGAGGAGAACATATGCTTAAAGCCAGATTCATCACAAAATTTTGTAAAATCTTGATTTTCAAATTCACCTCTGTGATCTGTTCTTATACTAGAGATAACACATCCTTTTTCATTTTGAACCTTTTTAGCAAATTTTTCAAAATACGAAAAGGTTTCGGACTTACTTGCAAGGAAATATACCCAAGTAAAACGGGAGTAATCATCAACAATTACTAGGCAATATTTCTTACCCCCAATACTCTGTGTTCTGGTTGGTCCGAAGAGATCCATATGCAGCAACTGTAGTACATGATTAGTAGAGACATGATTTATTGGCTTAAATGAATTTCTTACCTACTTTCCCAGAATACATGGAGTGCATGGATCAGTCTTTTGGTATGGCAATTTGGGTAGACCTCGAACTAGTTGCTTTGATGAGATTTTGGCTAATTGCTTCATGTTGACATGACCAAGCTTTTTGTGCCATAAGCTTGCTTCGTCTTGAATTGAGATAAGACATTGCGATTCATTTGGTTTCACATCCAGAAGATAGATATTTCCATGTCTTCAACCCATGAAAGACTGAGTAAAGTCTTTACTGATTCCAGAACATGTTCCTTCTTGAAAGAAGATCTTGAAACTAGTATCACACAATTGACTAATGCTGAGAAGATTGTAATTGAGTCCTTCCACTAAGGAAACATTACTTATTGTGAGACTTCCAATTTTCACAGTTCCAAATCCCACAATACTTCCTTTGTTGTTTCCTCCGAATGAAACTTTTCCACCATTTACTTGAGCAAGCTTTATAAAACAATTTGAGTCTCCTGTCATGTGTCTTGAGCATCCGCTGTCAAGATACCACTTTACCTGTTTCTTGACGGAGACCTGCATTTAAAATAAAGTCTCAAGCTTTATTTGGTACCCAAATTTTCTTGGGTCCTTTGGTGTTAGTAAGATAAACAGTATTAGCCCATACTTTCTTAACAGGTTTCCATACCATAGGACACTCTTTTTCAAAGTGATCCGGACTGTTGCACTTTGAACATCTGAGAGCAATTCTACCTACAGGTTTTACAAAAACTTTCTTGAAATGATTTTTGTAAGCCTCTTTCGAGGGTCTTTTCTTAATTCTTTCTTTTATTTTAGGAAAATCAATCAAGGGAATTGTTTCTGCTGACATACCTAGACCAGACTTATTGAAGTAAGGTCTTTGAGCTGAAAGAATTTTTTCAAGTTTCTCAGACCCTATTGAAAATTTCTTTGAAATATTTGATAAGTCTGTTTTTAAAAGAGCATTTTCTTTTAAAAGATTATCTTCATTTTATTTAAGAGTGGAAACAGTCAAGTCTAGACTTTTAATTCTTTCTACTAAAACATTTTCCTTTTGTTTTAGAGCTGAGTTTTCCTTTTTCAGTTCGGAAATTCTTTTGAGAGAAGTCTTAAGACTAAAACACAGTTCATCAATGTATTTAGAAACTTTGACAGGAATTTTAAAATTACTTGCCTCAAATTCACTGTCTGAGTCTGATCCAGAGTCTGATCCAGAGTCTGAGTCTGATTGTGCCATCAGACATAGATTGGCATATTCATTATCACTTTCTTCACACTCTGTATCACTCCAGGTTTAGGCTTTGAGAGCTTTTCGAAATTTTTCGGCTTTTCCTCTCTTCTTCTTCAAAAGAGGACAGTTGGGTCTGATGTGTCCCTTTTTCTTGCATTCAAAGCAGACTACATCTTTATTTGGTTCCTCATCATCAACAGACTTGGTCTGCTGTCTTTGAAAGCTTTGTTTCTTTGAGTTGAACCTTCTTCCTTTTCTATTTAGTTTTCTGAATCTTCTTATCATGAGAGCAAGCTCCTCATCGTCCATGTCATCTTCAGAATCTGTATCATCAGAATCATCATTTGATTTTAATGCAATGGATTTCTTACCTTTTGGATCTTCATCTTTATTGATTCGTTCCACTTCATAAGACTGAAGAGTTCCAATCAGATCGTCGACAGATAGTGGCATAATTCTTTGCGTCTCTCTTATCGAAGTCTTTATGTGATTCCAATCCTTGGAGAGTCCACGCGGTAGCTTGGTTACCTTCATGGGATCAAAAATTTTTTGTCCTTGATTATCAAGACCATTGACAATATCTGTAAAACGGCTAAACATGTCAGTTATAGATTCTCCTGGTTTCATTTTGAAGGCTTCATATTGAATGAGAAGAATGTTAATTCTGGTTTCCTTCACTCGATCTGTTCCTTCATAGGTGATATGCAATCTGTCCCAGACTTCTTTTGCTGTGACACAAGAAGATATTCTATTATATTCAGTTGGTGACAAAGCATAATATAAAGAGTAAATTGCTTTTGCATCGAGTGCTTGTCTCTTGTTTATCTCTTCCTGAGTCATTCCGCTAGTCTCAACAGTTTCTTTCCCTCTTTCAGAGACTGATGCAGCTGTAGGAGTAATTCCTTTTTCTACAACGTCCCATTCCAGAGGATCCTTTGATCGTAGGAAAGCTTTCATCTTGTTTTTCCAGATGTTGTAATCCTTTCCATCAAAGTAGGGTGGTCTGGTATTGCTTTGCCCTTCCATCAGCCCTGGTGCTAGCATACTAGTCATGGATCTTTAACTCTTAAGTAAAACACTTCAAACAAAGTGCGTACACGAGCTCTGATACCAATTGAGATAGCTAGTATAAACACCTAGAGGGGGGTGAATAGGTGCACAAACAATTTATCGAAATATGGAAGCGATTCTTAGCAAACGATAGAAAGGAAATTCTCTCTTGATTAACAAAATGAAATACGATCGAGGTAGAGAGAGAGAGAGAGAGAAAATTGAACACAGGATTTATAGTGGTTCGGCTTATTCCAAGCCTACGTCCACTCTTCCGCACTGACAGCCCACCGGCTGGATTTCACTATGATCAAAAGAGAAGTTACAGCACAGCTTTGCCTTGATTCCACAGTGTAGATGTTCTACCACACCTCCTCAAGGTTTTTCACAGATATAAACTCTCTTTTGTATACAAGTATTCGCTCAAACGAATTGTCTAAACAAAAAGGAGCTTCAGACTTTGGAATTCTTCTATCGCGCACACCTCGAACAACTAAGAACGTCTTCCTTATATACTCCTTTATGCCATCATACCCGTTGGCACTTACCAAAGGAATTCCTCCAATCTACCCGTTGGACGGAATCAATTAGGAAGATTGTTCGAGCTATTAAAGGAACGTGTTGATAGCCTATCAATCATGTTCGCCCATACAATCAGGATCTTGGTTTCCATAAGTAGAACCTTCCAATAATATTTAGACAATCATCGAATCTTCAATCATCGAATCAATCTTGATCAATCAAAGAATTCTGTTACGTCTTTTCCAGCTACGAGATCTTCTCCAGATGATAAGGTTAAATCCTTAACGAAACATACAGTTCTGGATAACCTTTCTTCAACGGATTAGAGACTGTCAATGAGGATAGACTTTGAGTCTTGAGTCTGGCTGTCCGGAAGTCTTCAGACTTTAAATAACAGAGTCTGCAAACCTTCAGACTAGACTGATAGAAACGTTTTGTCAACTTCAAAACACTTCAAGAAGATTTCTCCAACAACTCCAAGATAGTCAATGTCCTTAAGTTAGTGAAAATTGGATATAATGAAATAAAAAGGTCTCGAACTTTAGATTAGACTCGAAAGAGGGAGGAGACACAAAGTTTCACGGGTATTAAAGGGATGTGTCGACTTTATCCGCATAACTCCAAGATAGTCAATGTCCTTAAGTTAGTGAAAATTGGATACAACGAAATAAAAAGGTCTCGAACTTTAGATTAGACTCAAAAGAGGGAGGAGACACAAAGTTTCACAGGTATTAAAGGGATGTGTCGACTTTATCCGCATAACTCCAAGATAGTCAATGTCCTTAAGTTAGTGAAAATTGGATACAATGAAATAAAAAGGTCTCGAACTTTAGATTGGACTCAAAAGAGGGAAGAGACACAAAGTTTCACGGGTATTAAAGGGATGTGTCGGCTTTATCCGCATAACTCCAAGATAGTTGATGTCCAACATGATGTCCTCTGGGACCAAAAAGCAAAGAAAATCAAAACTGTTGTACTTATTTAAAACATCCATGATGGGGTGCGATAACAACGCACCGTTTCGTCTTGATATGCTACAATGGAAAGATACCCTTTTGAAAGAGTATGAGAGAGTTGTACTTTCATAAATTCCTCTCCTTTTTTCTTGTCTCCTTCCATCAAAAGAAAAAGGAGGCATTTCATTTCTCCTTTACAATAACAATTGGCATTTACACTATGAAAATCGGATGCTTTCCTCGTAATTGCATTCAAACCAACGTGGAGTATTTTTGTTCATGATTCATCCGCAATTCAACAATCATTCCAGGACAAATTGTTCATTGCATATCTAAAAGAGGTTAGTCGTCATCCAACCCAACCCAACCATTGACCGGTCAACCGATTGACCAAGCCAGTGGTCAAACCGGTCGGACCGATCACTAGTTGGATCGGTCGGATTAGCCAGAGCTTTCTAGGCTTGCTGGTGCATACGCCACATGCGTTACACACTCAGGCAACGCATGTGGGCGCATGTGATGTCGGATGGGAGCGTGGTCAGCAACGTTTGGTTCGTCTAGTTGTTCTCTACACTGTGTACATTTATTTTATATTTTTGAGTTTTATAAATGTATAAAAATTTGTAGGGAACCCTAAGTACGTGTATTTTTGGGATTTAAATATGTTGTTTATTCATTTTTAGCTTGTATTTTTTATGTTTTTAGAAATACAGTAGCTTGCCTAGATAAAAATGAGATAATATATGATGTGTAGAGCTTGGTTCGATGGTAGCATGTATATAATTTAATATACGTGTAATGTTTTACTTCCAAGAAAATTCGAACAATGATAGGAAATCCTTATTTTTTCCGTTACATGTTGAATTGCATTTTGATTATAGTTGTAACATGATTATTTTTTGTACGTTGGTTCACATCATGCTATGATTTTGTGTTAATGGAAAAATGTAGAAATGACATGAAGTCATATGATTATTTTTTCTAGCGGGAGTTCGTAGGTTGGTAGAATTCGAAAGAGTTCTCACCTAGAACTTACAATTTGCGCGAATTAAACTAATTAATGATAATAAAATAATCGTACACAGGAGTTGACTGGGAACATAATGAACTTTCGTTTCTGTATCTTTTGTTGAATTATCATTAATTTAGTTTATCTTTGCTGCAAATTAAATATGTGCGTTACTCTAAAAAGTGTGCTTATATTGATTCTGCGTTTATTATGTCAATGTCTTATAACGATTGATTATAACTTCGGCATCCAAGACCATTGTGGCTAACCTCAATAAGGGTGAAAAGTTTAACAGTGACAATTATGATATTTCGCACCAAAAGGTTCAGTACATCCTTGAGGAGCAAGAAATTTTGGAAACCCTCAACCACACCATGGATGAATTTGAGCATGGAACTTCAGCTTAACACAGGAGAGATCTAGAAGCTTATCAATCTTCGAAAAAGAAAAATAGCATTACTCGCATCACGTTGCTAAGTTGTATGCAAGATTATCTCATGTGTGAGTTTGAAAGTTATGATAAAGCTCAAGCAATGTGGGTTGCTTTGAAAGATAAGTTTGGGAGTACATCTGCTATTAAATTGAGGAGACTCACTATCAAGTTTGACATATATCGAAAGCGTCCAAATGTAACGATGAGGCAGCATCTTCGGGAGATGTCAAACATGATTCGTGAGCTGAAGTCAGCAAGTCACTCCCTTATGGATGAACAACAAGTTCAGGTTGTTATAACGTCTCTTCCTAACAATTAGGCGCATATGAAGATCAACATAACACATAATAAGAATATTGTTGCTTTTGATTATATAACGTGTCATTTGGAATTAGAGGATGAGCACCTAGAGGCTGTGAGATCCTTTACCATGCTTATGTTACCGAATCGAGTTCGCGCAAAGTGTTGGGCTTTAAGCGGAAAAGGAATCATCAATTTAACAATAAAGGAAACAAATACTAATCAGGCACCTAAGAGGATTAAGACTTTCTGACACAAGAAATATGGTAGGAAGAAGGACAAGGCCAAGATGAAGTGCTATAATTATGGCAATATGGGTTACTTTACTCGTGAATGTACTAAGCTAAAAGAGGTACTCTATTACTCCATTACTTTAAGTAATGTTTTTATTTCTAGCATTGTAATGCTTGCTGAATCTTTTCCATTGTGGACTGTAGACTTAGGAGCAACAGACCACGTAACTAGAGACCGAGAAATATTTGTAGAATATCGTCGGATACAGCCGAAAGAAGATGGATATATGTTGGGAATAACTCAAGAATTGAAATGAAGGGTATCAGCACATGTAAATTAATTTTACGTAATGGTCGAAACCTATTCATACATGATGTCCTATATAATCCAAATATCGACGAAACTTGGTCTCCGTAATTGTTCTTCTTAGCTTATGTTATGTATTGAATTTTCATAGTGATTGTGTTGACATTTAGTTTAGAAAAATTTATTATGGTTCAGGTCATGTATTGAATGATTTTATGGTGTTATACCTTGACTATGATTAGTACAATGTTAATATTGATGATTGTTTTTCTTTAATTGCATTTTCTAGTAATGTTGAGATTGATGCAAGTACTTGGCATGCTAGATTAAATCACATCTGATTATAAAAAATGTAAAGATTAGCTAGAGAATGCATTTTGGGTTGCTCACTAATGTTAATCTACCCGTATATGAACATTCTCTAGCAGTAAAAGTAACTAGAAAACCATTCGGTAAATGGACTAAAACTGAATTTTCATTCCAACTGATATGAAATAGCTGAGAGAAGAAATAGAACTATATTGAACTAATTAGGTCTATGATGGCGCAAGCAAATTTACCTATCTCCAATTAGGGAGATGCGTTATGAATTGATAGGAAAACAGACTTAAGTAGTCCACATCCATGGGGATGTGCAGCTTATGTTCATGATTATTCCCACAAATATGGGAAACTAGGTCATAGAAGGAAGAAATGTATCTTTATAAGATATTCTGAACATTTCAAAGAGTATGTGTTCATAGGTGAACAAGTTGATGGAAATATGACTGAAATGGAGTCACGAGATGTCACATTCTTGGAGAACGATTTTCCTAGTAGATGTGAAATTAATAAGGACTTCCAATTATATGAGATGGAAGATCCTAACAACACACTACTAATATTATAGATAGAAATGAAGATTTACCTCAACATACAAAACCTAATGGGAGTGTTGCATCACATGGTGAATCGAATTCAAGTGAAATTAAGTTGCACAAAAATAATCGTAAAAATATTCCTCATTGTTGTTTTGAGATTGAAGGGGAAGCATTTATAATTGTTCGGAAAGACGATGCCAAGCTAAAGATTGTTCAAAAGACTCTCTCATCTTCTGATAAGGAAGAATTGAGAAAAAAAAATTGAAAGATAAGATGGAGTCAACAAGCGCAAATCACGTCTGTGACTTGGTTGATCTACCACCTAATCGCAAGGCTATTGGAAACAAATTAGTCTTTAAGATTGAGCGAAAGGTAGATGGATCTATTGCAAGGTATAAGACTCGTCTTGTGACGAAAGGTTATACTCAATAAAATGGTATAGATTATGAGAAAACTTTTTTTACTAGTTGTAAGGTTTGCCTCAATACGCCTTATCCTAGCTATCGTTGCACATTTAGACCTTGAATTACATCAAATGGATGTAAAGATGGCATTTCTCAATGGAGAACTAGATGAAGAAATCTATATGAAGCAGTCAATAGGTTTCATAGCTAAAGATCAAGAGCATAAAGTTTGTAAGTTTCATCGCTCGATATATGGCCTTAAGCAATCATCTAAACAGTAGTATCATCGTTTTCATTGAGCCATAACTTTTGGTTTCACGATGATTGAAGAAAATCATTGTGTATATGTCAAGCAATCAAAAGATAAATCTATGGTTTTATCTCTTTATGTTGACGATATTCTATTGGCTAAAAATGACAAGGTTTTGGTTATTACTATCAAAAAATGGTTGTCCTCCAATTTTGAAATGAATGACATGAGAGAAGCTGCTTATATATTAGGAGTTAAAATAGAAAGAGATCGATCAAGGAAACTCCTTACTTTATCACAAGTGTCTTATAAAATGAAGATTCTTGAATGTTTCAATATGCAGCACTGTAATCTCATTGATACCCCTGTTATGCAAGGTGAAGGCCTAAATACTAAGATGTATCCTAAGACTCTAGAAGAAATTCAAGTAATGGAAATCGTTTCTTATGCTAGTACGATTGGAAGTTTGATGTATACTATGATGTGTACTCGACCCAACATATGTTATGCCGTAGGATTGGTGAACCGATATCAATCAAATCCAGGTCAAACACACTGGAAAGTAGTAAAAAAAATATTGAGATACTTAAAATGCACCATGGACTATCGACTTTTTACCAAAGAAATGATTTACGCATGTTAAGCTACTCAAATGCTAATTGGGGTGGAGACCTAGATAAGCGTAAATCTACTTCTAGATATGCATTCTTGTTCAATAAATGTGCAATTTCTTGGAATAACAAGAAAGAGACATGCACGATTTTATCTACAATAGATGCAGAATTTATTGCATGCTCTACTATGGCTAAAACATTTCTTGAAAATTTAGCCACTGTCACTGAGGTTCCAAGACCGGTGATAGTTTATTACGATAGTCAAGCAATCATTGCCTATGTGAAGGATTCCAAGTATCATGGAAGGATGAAGCACCTTAACATAAAAAATAACTTCATAAGGAATATAATACCGCAGAAATAAGTAATCCTACAATACATTTCAAACGATAAAATGGTTGTCGATCCATTTACGAAGGTTATTCCTAGAGACATATTCTTGGCCCACAAGATATCACTAGGATTGCGTAGAATGTGGTATGTGTTATTGTAAAGGATCATTGGTTTATGTATATGTGGACATATGTATTATACTTATTTGTTTATAAGTGACTTGATGTTTTATCAATAAGTATTAATCTATTATGAGACTAGCACATACACACATATATTATTGAAAAGTATGTCAACAGGCAATGATTGACTCATGCACATGAGCAATCATCTCAAGTATTATAGTTAGCACGTTGAGATTAGATGTTATGTACAAATAAATGCTGAAGAGCAAGTTTAGTACATAAAATATTATGTTGCCTTGATTGGAGTCAAGATGAGGTCTGTGATTTGTTTATAATAAGACCGAACGTGAAAGTCTCACAATCATGTATGCTTGAAAGATGCCAGATGCGAGTACTTAATTGGACGCTGTAGAAAGCTAATATAGCCCTCGAGTTAAACCTGAGTACATGAGAAGTACGTGATTATGTTTAGGCTAAGATTTTTTTTTTTTTTGGTAACCCAAGGAATCTTGTAAGCCAACAGCCGACAAGCAAATCCTGAGGGAGCGACTACAGGACTCACCACTACAGTACTTTAGGTAAGAATCCCTAACATGCCTCTAGGATTCGAACTTCTTTCCTTCATGAGGAGGAGAGCGCCTAAGCCAGCTGTGCCGCTGAGGGCAATGGTATGTTTAGGCTAAGATTCATATAGTAGATATATCTAATAAATGACATACGCTCTTATAGAAAGAGAAATCCACTATAGCATGTAATTCATACTACATGTGCATTATACAACCAACAAGGGAATGTGAGTAAAATTATCCTTATTTACTCATTGTGTGAGCCCCTAATGTAATTTATAATTTTCCTCATTTTGTGTCATATGTTACTTTTAACTATGTTCTCGAAGTAAAATATAAATATTGTTATTTTAGCATGTTACCGACAGTCATGAATAGAGATAGTTTTATGGGATGTGTCTAAGAAAGCAGTTGTTTTAAAATGGAGAGAGACATGAGTGCAAAAGAAGATTATTGTTGTTTTACATCTATCACATGTATTTACTGGTCGACTAATTATATCGTCTTATTAGGTTGCGGACATTGTGTTTTTTTTTTTATATATATTTAGAATAGTCAACTATAGCTTTTACGAAATAGTTATACTTGAATTGATGTAACAAAATATGTTTTTGGCACTGTGAGATATCAATTGTTTATTTCTTTTTAGGGTTGTAGCCATTATGTCGTCCCTAACAGGTGCATAATTTGTGCTCCCAAGTGCATGTATACTCACTAGTCGTGCGGCTTACTTGCTAGTATAAATTATTTTGTAAAGTTGATGAATTTTGCATGCATTATATTCTTGATAGAGTGCTATCAAGCCAATCATGTCCAAGTGGGAGATGTTGTACTTATTTAGTACGTCCATAATGGGGTGCAATGAGAACACATCGTTTCTTCTTGATATTCTACGATGGAAAAACACCCTTGAAAGGGTATGAGGGAGTTGTATAAAAGTTTTCTAAAGATAACTGTTGGTATGGTTGGCAGAACGTACCTTTAGAAATTTCTCTCCTTTTTCTTGTCCCCTTCCATCAAAAGAAAAAGAAGGTGTTTCATTTCTCATTTACAAGAACAATTGGTATTTACGCCGTGAAAATCGGATGTTTTCCTCATGATTACACTTAGACTAATATGGAGTATTTTTGTTTGTGATTCGTCCGCAATTCAACAATCATTCAAGGACAAATTGTTCATTGTGCATCTGAAAGAGGTTAGTCGTTTTCCGCCGACTTTCTTCCAACAAAAACGAATATCACAATCACACGGAAACACTACCAATCAACAAAATATATCACAATCATCATTAAAGTTGGCAAATTATAATTAAAGAACAATTAATTAAAGTTATGATATCTATATCTGGACAAAACATAAAAAGATTATTAGGACTTCGAGGAAGAAGGACCAAGAAAACATCATAATGAAATTGGAAATTGCATTCTGATCTCATTTACATTTAAGTGTGCTTGCATAATTGCATAATAGGAAATTTGGTTAGACGATTAACAAGAAGCTGGTAAGGACACCTTTCTTAGTTCTAAATATTTTGGAAAATAGGAAAAAAAATTGTATAATGTTAGAAACCAACAACTCTTTTCTTTTTTTCCCCAAAAAAAAGTTGAGAAAAGAGAAAAAATAATTGATGTATTTTCATGTTAATGTTATCAAGGTCATAAAATCATGTCAAATTTAACGTAGGCTTATCAAAAGGAGAAAAAGTTTACATGATTTAACATGCTAGAGCCTGTTCTTCTTCTTTTTCTTCTTCTTCTATAGGAACTCCTATCCAAAAAAAAAAAAAAAAACTTTTTTCTTACCTGATTCAAATATCAGCTTATGTTCTTCCTTATCTAAAAAGATAGTTTGTCCTTTTGAACAAATCATCTATTATCCGACGAAAATCCCTACGATTCACTTTAATTAAGAGATGTGTTTTTTTATAGAGTATGCAAATTTGTAGTAATAAAATATAGTAGGAATTCAATCATTCCGAAATGGAGAAAAATCTCTTTCTACGGTGATGGATTGATTAGTAGCCATGCTAAGTATGGTCTTTGATGATTATTTTTAACCCCAAAATCATCAAAATCATAGTAGATGGTCTAATCATAACTTGCCACATTTGATTTATGCTAGATTAAATCATTTATTTTCAATCCCATGGCCTACAAAATTAAACAATTATTCGTTAGACAAGAAAGAAGAGATTCTTCGTAGGCAGTTGAATTGAATTTTGAAGTTTAAGCTGAGGGAAAATGGAATAAGGTAAATTAAAATAAAAAGGTCTGAACTTTGGATTGGACACAGAGTTTCACAGAGCCATGTTCATTCAAACCAATAGCCGAAAGGGCTTTTTTAAAGGCAAAATTATTAGAATACGTATCAACTAGACGTGTCGGCATCCATTGGATGATTCGAAGATAGTCAATATCCAATACAAAAAAAAAACAAAACAAAACAAAACAAAAAATGAAATGTCGCAATCACATGGAAGAGCTGCAAAGTAACATAAGCTATCTCTATCTTCATAAAAGTATCGGCTGATTAAGATAAAAAATTCACGATATCTATATCAGGAAAAAAATTAAAAGGTGATTAGGATTTCGATGAAGGAGGACATCAAGACGAATTTGGGAAAACTGAAAAGCAAATATATATATATAAGAACTAATGGCTTTATTTTTGGTAATTCTCCCCAAATCAACACCTTGTTCCTTAGCTGTAGTAACTGCAGACCATGACCTTGATATCCTCAAAAACCCTCTGAAAGAGAGTTCCTTCGGTATATCAAGTGGCAATGGCTCGCCTTCGCATCCCAACCCCACACTCTCAAATGGGAAAGGGAGTTTCTTTTAACAATCAATTAAGAACTTTATGTTGGGGTCCCAAAAGGGCAGTGTAGTTTCGTGGAAGTTTTTCACGACCGGATCATGTGTAGGGCTCACTTCAAGATCATAGTAGCACCACACTGCAATCACACCTCCCAGCTTCCGGGGCAGACGAATCACGAGGGAGTATAAATTGGGGAGGTCAAACCAGTGCACTGCTTGAGCCACCGTAATCAAATTTACTGAATTTTCGCCTCCAATTAAGCTCACGATTTCGTCCTCGGGGTGTGAATGCAACGGACCCTAAATGATGCATCACACATTTTAGCTAGGCCGCGCTTGCATCAGTGGCGATCACCTCGTCGTGGTGCTTGGCCTTGGGTCTTCCTCTGCTCTTGGGTCGTCTTTGCCTTGGGTCTTTAGTTTATGCTTTGATAACTGCACTCCCCATGATTAAACTCTAAACTTTCCCTAGATTTAGGAAAGGAAAAGTAAGGAACATTCAGACTGATAGTGCTATTTTCTGATCACCATTTCATCTATACTATTAATGTACTTTGCAATCATAAGTATATAGTTTATACCCATTTACGGTTTAAGTCTCTTTTGGGGGGAAATGTGGACTTGATTTTACTCCTTTCTAACAATAAAAAATGTTGACTCTTTGTAAAAAGCTCTTCTCATTGATATACTACTGTCTGTCTAGATTGAGTTTCGCCTTTTATTTTTTGTTTAATTTGAATCTTAGAGCTCGTATACTTTGACATTCTTTTTTGTTAAATTTGAAACATCTGAGACTTCCACAACACTCAATTTTGATATGTAGATCGTCAAATACTTTCACATGAAATTTTGAAAAATTCAGATAATATTTTTAATTTTGGTGGAAAACAATAAATACTATGTTTCTACTTAAGTGCAATTAAACAAGCCCAATCTGTAGTTTTTCATTGGATTCTACAGTCCCCGTATAGGAAAGTGCAGGATGTAACCACCAAGCTTAGCTGGTCCACATCGGCCAATAAACCAAAAAGAATACTCTAGTAATCTTATAAGGTAATTGGCCATTGGGGTGGCATTGAAACCTGTTAGGAGCTACATTTTGTTCAAGCCCTCTCACCCTATGATCATTTTCGTCCCTATTCTGATTGCATACAGGCCTAGTCTAGCCACAAACCATATATGTACTAGAAACGATCCTCCTCTAACAATATGTAATGACCCGGGCCAACCAGATACATGTAAGCCAAGTATAAAAAAAATACTCAGAGTAACTACACAAAGTATTGAGAATGAGTGTTAGCTTATAAATTACTCAATAGGACCTCTCCTGATTGATATAGGGTCTTGAGATATCCCATATAACTCATTAAACTTCGTCTAAGCCATTGTATTAAGAATGAATAAGTTTCAACCATCAGATGACCTCCACTAATTGACAAAGGACGTGAGATATCACTCATAATAGGTCAAACTCAATCTAAGCCTTTGGCTTCAGAGAGTGAATAATTTTCGATTGCCAAATTATTTTAGAAGGATAGAAAAAATTTATGAATACTTAATCAAAATTATTGACTATAAGATTGTCGGCGTTACCATTGATGAAGGAAAATTATGACATGTAAAGAGTCCTTAAATTTAGAAACTGCAAATGAAGATCATTGTCATAAGGGAAAATTCCAAATAAGAACCCGAAGTTGACCAAATTTCTCAAAGAATGATCCAAAATGAACTTTGTGTCAAATAAAGATCTAAAGTTGACACATTGTCTCAAATAAGGGCCCGGAATAGTTGAATCAATTCCCAATAAGAACATGAGCTTGCTAGTTAGCCAAATATTCGCCAGCTATCAAGCATGTGACATTTCCAAAGACTCGAGTTTGGGCAATTTTGTCCAAAAAAATTAGGGAAAATTAACAAATCCTAAAACAAAAAGGAAAAAGAAAACCCTAGGTTTTCTATAGTCTCCCTGTTCCTTATACCAATCCTCTACAAAGTCAAAAGACCGAAGTTCTCCCAATTTCTTGTACCCATTCTCCGCAAAGTCGAAAACCCAAATTCTCCGCCGGTCAAGCAAGGCGAGGAGCAACGAGAATCGAGTTGCGACGATGATTGGGTAGTGATTTGGTCGAGGAGCAGTGGGGGAGAAGAAAGAAGAAAACGTAAACATCTAAATGGATAACCTAAATTTAATTAATTTGGAATTTTCCCCTTTTTTTTCCAATCACAAATTTCTGACAAAATTACCCCTATTTTAATCGCTGAACTAAGGTCCTCAATAGAGATTAACTTGATCACTTTGGGTCTTTATTTGACACAAAATTCACTTCGAATCTTTATTTGAAACAATGGGTCCACTTCGGATCCTTATTTGACACAAAGTTCACTTTGGATCCTTATTTGAGAAAATAGATTCACTTCATGTCATTATTTGGAATTTTCTCTTGTCATAATTTACTCGGAATAGAGAAATAAAAATTACAAGAAGTTCATGTTGTTTGCTATATTTCATGAAAAGTTATAAACGTAAGAAAACTCAAACTCACGAGATTTTTAGGTAAAATTACTATATATTAAAGGGTGGTCATTAATATGTCATTTGCGAGGGCTTATAGGAAAGTTATCATTATTAAGGAAAATTATTGAGTATAGGTATCATCACAAACGCCAATTTATGGTATCTTACTATACTCTGGGTTAATTACTAAGTATTAACATTTTCGGGTTATGAACTCTAAAGACAAAGAACAAATCGAAAATATAAATTACCAATTGTAAGTCAAAACAAATTACAGTCACTGACATAAATAACAACCGATGAAATAAAGTTACAACATGTAGGTCAAGCCTAGCTTATTTTGACATCTGAATTTTAGTCGACAATTCAAAAATTCTTTTATTTTTTTTTAAAGGAGAGAAATAACAAAAAGAAGGGCTCCAATTCGGTCCATGCAAAAAGAACATGACATAAATAACCTTTTGGACTTGGTCCATTTCGCCTTACCCATCAGTTTAATTCAATTCATTTCGCAACGCTCAAGCGCCAAAACCCATTATTGAAGATTTCTAATTTGCTCAAAATCTCCACGCAAATACAACTATTAGAGCCCATCGCCATGATACCTTTAGCTCTCTCTGGAACCGCCGAGTTCCAAAAAGTTTCTTCACCACCACCAATCAACGCCAGAATCAACTGATCACCGTCTCCGACTACCAGCTTTCATCGAAGCATCCCATAACTGAACACCGCGAGATCGCCATAACAGGATGGGGGAAAACAGAGCATTAGTTTTTAGAGTTACAGAGGGTTCATTGAAAGATCTTTCTCATCGATTGCTCTCATTCGCATGTTTTCTTCGTCGATTCAATCGCCGTAGCTGCCGTCGATCGACGTCCTCCGCCGTCTCCAAGCTTCGCTGGCCGCGCCTCTGTTCTCTCCTGCATTTCTGATCGGAGTGTCCAGCGTGCTTCGCACTCACTCGATACTTCTGCGCGGGCGTTGAACTTCATAGCCGAGCGCATCGAAAACCTTTATCCTTTGGTATGGTCATCGTCAGAAATTCCAGCTTCCCTAAGATACGACGAATCCAGTTTCCGTTCGAACTTCTCCGCTGGTTCTAACTTCGTTCATGAATGATCTCGCAAGACTCTTATTGTTCGTCTCGAGCTCGTGTTCCAGTATCCATACCTCCATTAAAGCAGGTAAACTCATTCCCCTCTTTCTTGCTCCGTTACGGTGAGTTGTGTAAAAGAGCCACGTTCATGTAGTTCGGGTGTAATTCACTTAAGATCTGAGCTGTAACTGGATGACTTGTGATGGCTTTTGGCTTTTTGATTTTTAACACTGATTTTTGGGATTTTAGATGAAAACATGGCTTTTGTTCCGTTCCATAGCTTGAGTCAATCGTTTTGTTGCACGTATAATGTTTGACAAAACGCCTCAAAGGCATGACCGAGAAATAGATCATGACAATGTCAGATCTGAAAACGTGTCGATATGAATCGTTTCTCCGAAGTTGATTTACTAAGTGTATAGATCTAGTACCACCCATTGTGCCATTTTTACTTTTTTATGTTGTTTATTGTGTTCTCCGTATTGGATGATCTTCTCATGATGAACAATGGCGAGGAAAATGAGTGAAAGTCACCGGCATGCATATTACCAAATATCCAGTATTGTCTTGAAATTGCTCATATTAGCTTTGGTAGTTTTTGATATTCAGAGAATGTTTGCCAATATGAAAATTTTTGTCACCGAATGGCCGGTGACAATGGCTGAGCGTAATGGCTGATTGTGAAAATTTGGCGTTTCTTGATAGAGGTGGTTGATGGTGGAGTATAAATTGGTTTACAACTTATGATTTTGATATGTTGATCCATGGCTGTTACTTTTTAAGTTCTGGAAATCTTATGTATTAGTTAGGATTTTTTTTTTTTTATTAGTCTTACTCCAACTCTTAACTCACTCTCAAACTTTTTATACTGCTCTTTACAACACGTGAGAGTCGAAAACTATATCTGAAACTATTTGTCTCCGCCACAACCCCAAGAAGGTGGGCAAATGAACCCCCCACCTCCCACTTCTCATGAGGGAGGGATGGACACTAAGGCAATCCCAATGGTTTTATTAGTTGGGAGTTTTTTCTCAAATCGCAAAAAGAGCTGCATAGAGCTAAAAGAGCTCTGATTCGTGAAAGGGTACAAAGAGAAAGCGAAAATAAAAAATAAAAATAAAAAATGAAAGTGCTGATAAAAATAAATAAAATGAGCTCAATATTAGTTATAATAGAAAATGGTTTGGCTTGCGGTAGTTTCAGCTTAAGAAGGCTTATCATCCCTACCGCCATCATCATCCCTGCTGTCATCCTCATTGTCCTCGTCATCGTCATCGTCCCTACCGTCCTGCCTGTCATTGTCGTCATCCTTGTCACCATCATCTTGTTGAGGAGAGGGAGGTTTGAAAATATCATATCTAAGGGAGATTAAACGTCTTAAAGAAAAAAACAGATTCCCCAAGTATCATGCGACAATAATCCTTCGTTTGAACACCCAAACGCAAGTGCCCAGCCAGAATCAACGTAAGAGGTTTTCCCCACCCTTAATCACCATAAGAATGCTTTCTAAAGCATCGATCGAACATAAATCTATTAGAATCAAGCAGCATTCACAAATTTGCATATCTTCATTCCCTCAAAATTGGAACGGAGCAACCGTTAGGCTTTGATTTACTCCTTTGTGACTTTCCCAAGACTTGAAATAAGTTAAGAAAATAAGGAAATTTGATTGGGAAATTTGGGAGAAGCAGAGGAGGTGTTGCGTATAGAGATATACGAAGAGATAGGAAAATTAGAATGTTGAGAATGACTCAGAGGAGTTATGTGAGACAAGTCGGAAGCACCACAACATGTAGCTGGTAAGTTTTGGAAATACCCCTCATGCCACAAGTTTAGGACATCATTTACGATGTCACTGTGCATCATGATGGAGGTGGAGCAGATATATCGTATTTCAAAAGCTAGTACTGTTGATTGTTAGAGGTATATGCCTTGTGCACGTGTAGTACTAGATTTGATCTTTCACATGCTGTTGGTAATTTATACGGTCAATTTGTGTACACATGGAATGGGTTCTTCAGTATTCGATTGGATGATAGGGAAAGCAATTGACCTAGCGTGGTAGTAAGTGGGTAAGTAGACCCGAGTCAAGCAGGGTAGAGAGTGGTCGATCTGTAAGCTGTTATATTGTTACTCTTGTGGGTTGTGACATGAGTGGGAAGGTTTTGTCTCAAAACACAGTGATTTCATCAATGACTGAGGCCAAATATAGTGACAGCGAAAGAAGCGGAAGAGATAGTTTGTCTGACACTATATGACATGGCATATGTCATGATGATGACATGGCAATGTCGTGGCATAGGCGATGACATGGCATGTAGGATGAATAGCACAGGCAAAATGATGCAACTTAAGCGGCCTGGGGAAGGTGTTGGGAGAGCGCAGTAATGTAAAGCAATGAATGGTGACTTGGCCGCAAACTTGAGCCAATGTGGAGATTTGTCGAGAATGTCCGCTTGGATTCAAGTGAAGAGATGCAAATAGGCATCTACAAGTGTATGGGCGTTCAGAGGGTTAATCCCCGACAATTGCAGAGGCACCGGTGAGTCAAGCCATATTGGGTCGAGCCTAATTGCCAAGAGCCTGGACCAGCTATCATGACTCAACCAAGCACCTAGTGGAGCTGAGGACATGCATAGGATGCATTTTAACCCTATTTTCAAAACATCTTGGTATTATTACACATTGTATCTTCTTGAAATTGTTAAGGTTCTCTCTGTGAGTTTTAGTTTGAGAAAAGCAGCATTAGAGGTTGAGTGAAACACTGACGAGGATTGGGTGTATTCGGAGGTTGGAATCAAGAGATTATTTTTTATGTTAGAATCTCATAGTTTGTAGTGGTATCATTATCACTCTTTCCTTGAATTTAGATTGCTCTTTGAACTGAGCTACGCAAATTGAGGTGTGTTGAATCTATTTCTTATTTAATTTTCTGAGATCCCATGACTTTGTTGGATTGCACGATATATTGCACTATATTGAATTTATCAAGTGGAAAGAAGTCATGGAGTTTCATCATCAATTTTTGGGGGTAAAAATTGGTTGCATGTCATTTGAGTGATTGTGATAAGCACATAATGAATTAAAAGCACAAATAGGAAGGAGAGTATAGATTCTTGGTCAGATGGTGAGTGATGGAGAACATTGACCTCACTTTGGAAGTTGATGCAAGTATAGCGAATAAAATTCCTAGTAAGATGGGAATTTTTAATGAGAGATTTTCCATGGTTGAACATTTTAAAATCATTTTATTCTCTCTTCACTAGAATAAAGCAGAAGAAACAAGATGATCTGTGAATAAAAGAAAGGTTTACCTGTTCCAATAGATGATCCCTAATTTCGGAAAAAGTTGTTTCGATAGCAAAGTCCGACGCTTTTGTTTGTGCATTCAGAATCAACTCTCTGTAACACTCCCAAGTGATGATTGAATTATTGGGGCCAGTGTTGAGTAACCACTCACAATCCCTTATATCTATCCGGCACTCCTTTGGTATTTTTGAGATTGATGCATCAGTAATCCTTTCCATTGATCTGCACCCAGAAATAGTCAACTTCTCGCAAAATATTATTTCTAAACACTTCAAATTCTTCGTGTTTGACAAACCGCCTAACCTTTTTAACAAAATGCAAGCCACAATAGTAAATTCTTTCAAAGCTTCCAACGTTGAAACAAATTGAATCTCTTTTGGCTCTGGGCAAGTCGACAGATGAAATATTTGAAGCATCTTCAGGGAGCTTGAGACAAGGGACACTCTCCTCCCACCATAAGTCAAATTGGGAGCTTGTAGCCCTCATGCGTGGTTGGGATTTATGACATATGGATGTAAATAATGTCTTTCTCCAAAGCACTCTTGACGATGAAGTCTACATGATGCAACCTCTTGGCTACAAGGATCCTATCAAACCCAATCATGTCTATAAATTATGCGAAGTAATTTATGGGCTTAAACAAGCTCCCCGCGTATGGTACAATGAATTAAGTGCCTTCTCCTTGATCATTCTTTTGTCAACTTCAAAGCAGACAATTCCCTTTTTATCTACTCCAAAAATGGGACTCATATGTGTTTTCTGGTCTATGTTGAAGGTCTCATCATCACTGGAATTGACTCCAAAGTTGTGAACCAATTCATTGCCTCACTCTCTCACCAATTTTCTGTGAAAGATCTCGGGTCTCTACACTACTTTTTGGGAGTTGAAGTCATACTTACTCAACACGGTGTACTTTTATCCCAATACAAGTATATTCAGGACCTTCTTGAGCGCCATAAAATGATTGCTGCTAAAGAGGTTAGCACCCCCATGCAAGTACTACTTTGACTATTATTGATGGCACCGAACTCAGTAATCCAACTGATTTTTGAAGTTTAATTGGTAGCTTACAACACCTTATTATTACCCGACCGGACATTGCCTACACAGTCAATAAGTTATCGCAGTTCACACACAAACCCATCGACACTCATTGGACGGCAGCCAAGCGTCTACTTCGCTATCACAAGAGTACCATCTTTCATGGCTTACATTTGCGCCGTGATACCACACCAACACTTCATGCTTACTGTGACGCCGACTGGGCCGATAACTCAGATGACTGTACTTCTACTTCCGTAGTTCTTAGCTACATTGGCGCTAATCCCATTTCTTGGAGTTCTCGGAAGCAAAAATTTGTTGCGCACTCCTCCACTGAGTCCGAATATAGGGCCGTAGCCACAACGTCGGCCAAACTTCTTTGGGTCCAAAATCTCCTTCAAGAGACCGCAGTTCATTCGACACAACCCCTCGTCATCCATTGTGACAATATTGGCGTGATATATGTTTGTGCCAATCCGGTCTTCCATTCTAGCATGAAATATATTGCCATTGACTACCATTTTGTTGGAGAGCTCATCAAAAGAAACCGTCTTCAAGTCTCCCATAGCTCAATACATGATCAACTCGCAACTTTCTCACTAAACCATTATCAAAATAACGAGTTCATCAACTTTGACACAAGATTGGTGTTTTCGATGGAAACTCCATCTTGCGGGGCCGTATAAAAGAATGTAAACAAATCTGATTTTTGATATTATTTTTTGTTATTTTGTTACCTTTCTTGTTGCATATATTTTGGGATTCTTTGCTAAAATTAAGCAAAGAACATTATGTATCTTCTCCTATAAATTCATCTAAAATGTAAATAATGTATAATCAATAATATAGAGCATTTTGAGCAGCAATTATAGGGAAGAAGAGGACTGGACCAGAGTCGGAACTAATTGCTTCTCTGATGAAGTATCAGAAGGTCAGAACTCCAAATGCTTATCGGTCCACTTCCATTAATCTTTATTTTTAGAGCAGTCTTGTGGATTTTGTTGAATTTGTAGGTTCGAAACGGTCTTGAAGGAGAGAATGTTAATAAAAATAAGATAGGCAGTGAAGAAACCTACAAATCTTCGCTATATGATGCAGCGGCATTGATGGGAAAGCGGAGGTCGTCTTCAAAAAAATAAAAGGAACAGAAAAGAAAGAAAAAACCAAATTAGAAAATTCAAAAACTATTATTTAAAATATCAACGTGAGCATCGATTGTGCCACATAAAATGGCTAATGTCTACATCACTGATTTTCAGTTAAAATTAGTCAAATAAACTCAATTGGTATAAATACATTTAGGACTAAATTGGTTAAATTAAAGATTTATAACTAAATTTGGACTGCTGTAATATGTGTACAACATTTTTTGGTACTTTTCCCAATTGAATGGAAAAATTTAGTCTAATGCACGAAAACTAATACACAATATTATATGATCACTGTTCTCAAATATAATAAGATGGGTAGTTCATCCTTTTACAAACTTCTTAGAAACATGGTTAAAGAATGTATATCGGCACATTTCTATCCTTATAAATAAGTTGTAACAGTTTTGGATAAACACACATATAATTGTGGTAGATAGACATGTGGCAACATGAGACATGTCATCCACTTATATGTGTTGATCTATTACATTTAAAAGTTATTGGGTCCACCCTATTTATGTGAGACATCAAATTTAGTAGACCAATGTGTAATGTCATTTATTAATTTGTCCGATGCGGTCCCCAAATTTGATCTAATATTCAACATGGTTCTTGAACTTTTTAAGATTTTCTTATAATCTAGGGACCACATTAAACATTTATTAATAGTTTATGAACTGCATTAAACAATTGGATTCGGGACCACCTTGAACAAATTTAAAGTCTAATAATATCATTGCACATTGGACCAAAGTTGAAGCATGCCATTTGCACAAATTTAAAGTTCAAGAACGACATTATATATTGAACTAAAGTTCATGAACTATTTGTGTTATTATTTCGAGAAAAAAGAAATTGGAAGTTTTGGGGTACTACCTGGTCCAACTCGGTCTAGGTCAAAATCCTACCCTTACATTCAAGCCTATCTTCAGGCCCAAAATGATCAGGCTGGGCTCACATAGATTTATCTTACGCAACATATGTCTCAGTAACTTTCACTTCACATTTGGTTTGCAAATATGATTACCAGGGATCAGAATTTAAGGTCGAATGTGTCTTGTCTTACAGGCCTTGCTATAAAAGTTCAAACAATTCAGCCCAAAGCTTTAGCCCTGGACAGTAAAAAGACAAGACCATATTTACTGAGAAGAGCGGAAACCTTTAGAAGCTCAGCCCGCTTCAAGACTCAACAAGCCCGGCCTTGATAATTTGTTTCGTTCTTCCGCTTATGATCCTGCAGCGGAGAAAACAATGGGCACATTTACGGATCCCGCGACCTCACGCTCCGCTGCGATAGGGCGGCGCATCGGCAGAAATGGACGTCATGCGCAACTGCCTCTCCTCCTTCCTCCTTCCCTCAGCCTCCGCGTCCGCCGACAGCGACGGCCGACCTCCTTCGGCGCACGCGCTCGTCATGCTCAACCAGCGGCTCCCCCCGATTCACTCCTCCGCTGAGCACGCACAGTTACGTATGTGTGCTGATGGGGGTGCGATTTGCGCGTACGGCGAAATGCCTGACTTGAAACAGGGAGAAAACAGCCATAGATGGAGCTCCACTGAGCTCAAATTTTGTCATTACAAGCTTTACCTTACGGGATTATGGCAACGAAACTGAAGCCGAGTTTTCCGGATTCTCCGATTTTCTATTTTCGATTTTTGATTCAATCACCGCACTGATTTCTCGTTTCTTTTGTGTTTCCAGCAGTTTTATCCTCACTTCTGAAGCTCCTTTTCATTAACGACGAACGATCGACATGGTTATAAAGCAGCACCTCCGAAGCTCCCTCTCGGATAAATCCATGTCTTCCTCTTTAACACGCGAAAAACCTCCCTCGGAGTCCACTGATCAATTCACTTTTTCCAATATTCTCAGGCTATGGACAACCATCGTTTCCGTCGCGGGTTCCTGATTTCACTGCTGCTCCCTGGAGAATCTGTTCGCCCCTGCTCGCGGTCGCTGAAACTGAAGAGCTCGTAAAGTTATAATTTCTGCTTGTTTCGTCAATTCCCGTCCTTGAAGTCGTACCTGTGTTTGCCTTATTCATATTCGATCAGCAATCCTCCCGCGTGATAATCCTTTGCTAGATCCAGCTGAATTTGCTCTGTTTTAGATGGTTGCGAATGAAAACATAGCCGAGAAGTTTAGTAATGGTTTAAATAAAAAACCATCCGTCATGAAGATTCTATTAATGATTTAAATATGTTGATGGTTTTGTGATAGTCTAGATGTGAATCAGAGCTTCATTACTGCATCTGGACTTCATGGCAGGGAATTGTATGCACCCTATAAAGATGAGTGAAAATGGTGGCAGTGAAATTACAATTGGTGCTGGACAATCCCCGATTAATCGGCCCACAATGTGATCAGCGCTGAAAAAGCCTTCAAGGGGGAAAATAAAATTCATATTCTTTATAACTAGTAGTCTCGTGGAGTAGTAAACCAACGGGTCTTGAACAATATCAGCAAATGAACTCTCGTTGACGTAATTAGAAATGCATACACCAAATTGGAACGGAATAAACTGAGATCCAAACAAATTTGTCGAATAAACAGGGCACTTGCATACCCCTGCCTGGCTGTGGATGGAAAAGATGAGCGAATTAACATTTGATCTACTGAAAATGGAAAGAATAAAACCTGATAAGAACCAAAATGGACGAAAAAACTGGGGTTGTTTCGCTCCTGGACCTTGAAACCGGCAGGATGTGTGCGTTCGATACTCTTTGAACTAATAATCATAGTCATTTTGCCACCTCTATCGAAGGAGAAAAGAAGCCAAGTCTGACATGCTTGACAGAGATAGAGTATCTGCCTATCAGCTCAGCACAATGTCTGAGCTTGTAAAATTGGCAACTAGAAAGATCATTTGAACTGTCCTTCGTGTTCAGTTCTATCCTAATGGAGTCGAAAGAGGACACAGAAATTTACAGCTTATACTGTGCCGGCAAGCATGAAAGCCTTTTACACAATGCACTGGACCAAATCAGGACCACCCGTGCCTCCTTAAGCTCTCTCACCACGCCTTGGATAACTATCAACACCTTGTTCCTTAGCAATAGTAGCTGCGGACCATGACCTTGACATCCTAAAAAAACTCTCTGAAAGAGGCTCCTTCGGTATATCAAGTGGCAATGCTTGCCTTCGCATCCCAACTCCACACTCTCAAATGGGAAAGTGCTTTATGTTAGGGGTCCCGGAATAACAGTGTGGAGTCGTGGGAGCGTTTCATGACTGGATCATGTGTAAGGCTCACTTCAACATCACTGAAGCATCACACACGCCTCCCGGCTTTCAGAGCAGATGGGTCACGAGGGAGAGAAATTGGGGAGTCGAACGAGTGGACTGCTTGAGCCACTGTAATGAAATCCACTGAATTTTCTCCTCTGATTGAGGTCACGATTTCGTCCTTGGGGTGTGAATGACCCTTAAATGCTGCATCGCACATTTTAGCTGGGCCGTGCTTGCATTAGCGGCGATCACCCGGTCGTAGTGCTCAGCTACCAACTTTACAAGGAAATGCAGGGCATAGGAACAGAGCTGTACCTGACGAACAATCTGGTTGTTGATGACGGAAATTGAGATTGGTGAAAGATCTATCATCAAAAAGCAAAGAGAAGGGAAGAGAAGCACATTTGAAAAAGAAAACAAAAGGGAAAAGAACCTTGGAAGACACTAAGCACTAAGCAAAATATGCAATCGTTGGCTGTCAATGAATCTCATCGACCGGTGAAGGCCCTCATTGATCCACTTCAACTTATCGATTGCCTTATTCGCTGGTGACTTATGTTTTGATCAAGCTTTGTTCTCGTCGACTGAGCTTGCCACTCTTCAATTTCAAGAGTTGGTCATTCCTTGGTGTCAACCAACATAAAATTTTTACAATGATATTAAGGTAGAAATAAGTTGAATCTCCAGTAGCTGTAGGCACCCCGACAGCAGGTACTTGAAGCACCTTTAGGGAGTTCGAGACAAGGGAACTCTCCTCCCAAGCATAACTCAACTCGGGAGCTTGTAGCTCCGACAGACAAACCAACCTCTGGATATATTTGCAGCCAACAAGCATAAGCTCTCCATCGATTCTAAGACACTGGGTAATTAAACCTCAATTAACACCAAATTTCAAATGCGAAAACCCAAAAATTTAACAAATCAGAAGTCATACCCTAGTGTTGGACATGCATGTAATCGCCTCGCAGGGTTAGCTTCGATCCAAGTCGTCCGCACCACTGCCCTCCTTCCACACTCCACCGTCGACCTCCATTTCCAGTCGGGTGAAGCAAACAACCTTGGCTCTGCTGGTGCTGACTCGAAGAACCTAGCTTTCATTTGTCTTTTCAACTTTAGCCATTTCATTTTAATCCAGTTGCACGCGGGTGGCACGTGCAATTGGGTCAAATCCGAAAAATTCAAACGAAAATGCTGGCCATGTTACGGAAAATGGCACTCGACATGCACGGCTCGACAAAGATATGAGCTGCTCGTGAGCTGAGGGTAAATTGCTCGCCTTCTTCAGGGACTTGCTTGAAACAAAACCTTTTTGAGAACTTTTTCAGAGAGCGGTCTCTCTTCTGCTTTTGCGGACTCTATCCTTTTCTCTCTTTTTTTCATCTTTATAATTGATGTCCTGGCCGCCGAACATATACTTCTCCAACTGCCCATATATCTATTAAGGGAAGGTCTTTTAGTAATTGAAATGGAAATCAAATAAAGCCAAACATACGACGATGATCAATGAATTGAAAGAAGGCGTACCTGTCTAATTTTTGAACATCAGAAATTAGAACTCCGGGGTACTCGTCATGACAAAACCGTTCTCTATTTATCGATCTTAGACTTTCTTCAAACAGAATCTTCTCTCTGTAAGACCTCCAATCGCTTACATTACGTGAATGAGTGTTGGGAAAATTCCTACAATCCCTTACTATTATGCCGCAATGATTTGGTATTTTTGACCTTGATGTATCAAAAATCATTTTCATTGATCTGCATCGAGCAATATGCAACGAATGCAAAAATTCTAACTCGTTGATGCCCTCAACAGCCTCCAGGTACTTGCACACTTGAATATCTAAAGACTTCAAATTCTTCAAGTTTGACAAATTGCCTAACCTTTTTAACGAAATGCACTCACGAACAGAAAATTGTCTCAATGCTTCCAACACTGGGAAAAAATGAATCTCCCGTAGCTCTGGGCACCTGGACAGATAAAGTTTTTGAAGCATCTTTAGGGAGCTTGAGACAAGGGACACTCTCCTCCCATCAGTCAACTCGGGAGCTTGTTGCTCATTGCACCCTGGCTCCTCCGACAGACAAACTAACCTCTCCAAAGATTTGCAGTGATCAATAAATAAGCTCTCCATTGATTCTAAGACACCAAGAAATTGAATTTCAACTAGCTTGTTGCAAGAATCCACATTGGTTTCTCTCAGTTTTCCCAAACTTGATGTAATGGATATACTTGTGACGAGTTCACACCGTTCGATAGTCAACGTTTCCAACTGAGGAAGCCCATCAAATTCTGCTTTTTCCACCTGAATGTTAAAGAGCAGTAGAACTCTCAAGTTTGACGGAAGTTATTTCAGCCTTTGGAAGTCTAGTCCATAGAGAGTAAGTTCTTCCAGTGCAAAAAGGGAACCCCACTTTGTAGACGTTGCGTGGACATTTAAAAGGCACAACTCCAGCTTCCTCAGTTGGGATAGCCTCCCAAAACGCGGGAAGTCACGAGGTTGAGTTATGCGTGATTCTTCTTTAAGTTCTGAGGCATCGGATAAGAGCACTTCAACTAGATTATTAAGATTTGAGAGGTCAGGGATAGTTTGCAATGAATCAGATCTAAGCTTTAGACTGGTCAATCTTTCGGGGAGCTCTGGCAACTCTTGGATCTGTCGACAACCATCTAGGTCCAGTGTATGAAGTTGACTAAGCTTGCTCATTGTCCTAGGCAATTTCACTATTTTTGTGTGTGATACATCGAGAGATGACAAGCTTCGTAGTCTACTAATGGATCCCAATAATCTTGTAATGCTCGTGAATGATACATCCAGATTCTTCAATGACCCAATTTCGAAATAGAGTCAGGGAGTTCCCTCAACATGCTACATTCCCTAAGAGAGGGGTGCTCAAGATCCTTTAGTTGGCCAATTTGTTCAGGCAAATTTTCAAGTGCCTTACAAGACTTGACACTCAAATTAGTCAACCGCCTCAATTTCCCAATAGAGCCATCAATTGCCTTCAAACATCTGCATTCATAAATAGTCAACTTCTCTAAAACTAACTGTTCGGAGAAGGTTGGTGTCCTGTTCAACGAGTGAGCATTTTGGAGAGCTAAACTCTTTAATTTCCTTGCCCCCTACAAAAGCCAATAAAATATCATGATAGAGAATTTGATGTCTATACAAGAAATAAATTTGGATTTAGGCTTCCAACTTATTGTATGTCATTTGATCATCTTATTAAATGAGAAAATTGGACTGTAAATTCATTAAATTTTGTCCTTCATTGAATGAGAAAATTAGACCAAGGGGAATTACAAAACACCTGGATTAGGCTCCTGACGGCATTGTCTGTCCACTCATTGCCACCAATGTACATCACAACCACATTTTTTAGATGCAAGTTGGTTGCCATAAACTGCGGAGGACGTCTGCAGTATTCATAGTTGTAACGCAAATGGATCCATCTCAACTGGGAAAGACAACCTGCAAAGTTGCCTCGACAGGTTATGTTCCGCAACCTCAGCAGCTGGAGATTTGGGAACCGTTCAATTTGCTGAGCAGTGACAGTCATTCGACGTTGTTTTCGTGACCCTAAATGGAGTGCTTTAATGCTTTTGTTAATCTGCTAACGACATTGAGGAGCAAAAGCAGGAATTTGTCAATATCCACAAATTTATTTCGTCGAAGAGAAGAAAAAATGAGACAGAAGAATGGCTCCCTATTCAGAAACGTCATTCCTCAATTAAGAACAGGGTAAGCAATTTTCAATTCAAATTTAGCCTTACTTTAGCTCTTTGGACCCTAATTGGTGAACGATGTCCTCTTTAGCCCGCAGCCTACTTTGCTCTTGACTAGCGATTGTCCTTCCAAGATCTCTAAACTGATTATGCATCCAAAATGTATCATTATCTAAAACCTTTATCATGCACCTATTAATAAGGACATCAATAGCAATGTCTGGTTGAAACCCAAGATCTTCCCACATGTAGATTGGATCGCATTTATTAGAACCGATGAAAAAGCATGCAATATCAAGAAATATTTGCTGTTGACCCGGGCTCAAGGTATCATAGGAAAGTTGTAGCTTTTTTGTGACATCACCATGAGGCGTTTTCCACAGATCCTTCAGCAGCTTTTCCCATTTTTCTTTATCTTGCGGACCATAAAGCATTGAACCAATTGCTTGAAGAGCTAGAGGTAGTCCACCCACACGATGGACAATATTTGTTGGAAGAGTGCCGTCACCGGGCTTAGGAGAGTTTTTATTGAAGGCATGCTTACAGAAAAGTTGAAGTGCGTCTTTGTCGTTCAGCCCCTCCATTTCATAGGCTTTGATCTCAAATACTCTGTTGGTCAGAACCCCTCTGTCCTTAGTGGTAATAAGTATCCTAGTACCAGGAAACAAAGATGTTCCGATTAGGTCTTGGATTTGGTTGCTCTTATTCACGTCATCCAAAGCAATTAGTACCTTCTTTTTGCTAATTGTTTCTTTAGTCTTCTTTATGAAATGATCACTGTTGCCAATGTTGCAAACCACTTTAGTATTGTAGATGTCGGAAAAAAGTTGTTGTTGAAACTTGACTAAGCCATCGGCTTCTGCCGTTACCCCTATGGCATCAAGAAAGCTGCAATCTTTTCCAAATCGAGGAAGTAATTGGTTGTAGATGGTTTTGGCAATTGTTGTTTTACCAATACCACTTATCCCATAAATGCCAATAATCTTCACGTCATCGCAGTCAATGTCTAATAAATTGTTTATGCGTGCTATTTGATCATCCATTCCAACGAAATCTGCAGTCACATTTTTTCGTCTTGTCTCGAGCCTCTTCGTAACCGCTTCAACAACTGAGCCGCTTAGATGCCCATCGCTGTTACAAAGTTGAACAAGTCTCAATTGACAAAAGGTAATAAATTCATTTCCTCGCATGTTGACCAACCATCCACTAAGTAATAGGGTGGGAACGCGAGGTCAGTTTTTTTTTTTTTTTTTGGGGGGGGGGGGGGGTGTGGTGGTGGTGGTGTGGGCGCAGTTATCAACTTACTACAGCTAATACAAATAATAATGTTATTCCAAATACCGTCTAGTCAATTATTTCCATGTAAGAAACTTTTGAGCTTATGAATGAATAACACAATCAGAAAATACTATCGTCATGTCACGAGATCAACAAAAAGGAGTATGTAAATAAGTGCTTATTTAAATATCTAACAAGTCTTCATCGGAGCTCTTTTGAAGGTCAATTTCATAGACTAATCAAAAGGTAGATCCAAATCAGTAATGTGACAGAGCCAGGAATCTAATCTTGATACTCTATTATTATACTATAAGTGTCATAACTTTCATACGATACTCACTTAAATATCATAACTTTTTTTTTTATCAATTGAGTCCCATGACTTCTAATTTTTTTTTTTTTTACTTGAATGGCATAACTTTTTAAAAATGTTCGACCGAATGTCAAAAATCCAACATGGCATAACACTATATAAATGATTTTAAAATGTTATAGCACTCAAGTAATCGATTGAAAAAAGTTGTGGTACTCTCATACATGCCGTATGAAAGTTATGGCACTTACAGTGTTATTTTCCCTTATTATTGCATGTAAGAAAGAATGCCACATAAGCAACCAATGAGAAAACAATGTAAGAAGAAGTGTTTTTGTTGGTAAATTTTTGTTGTTTACCAAGATAAAAATACTAAATAGCATTAAGTTTTGTAAGTTCATCTTTTGAATGTTCGTCATGTTCAAAGACACTAAAAATTTATTCACTCCGACATTATTTTTGTCAATACAATAATTTAAGTGTCATGTAAGAAATGGGACTAGACCAAGATGTATCAAAGATCGACAAATACGTTACCCTCAAAACTTGAGGAGCATGATGAATTGCAAACTTGAACATCCATTGCAAGTTTTAGTTGAAGGAATAGTGGAACATAAATGTTTGATTTTAAATCAAGTAGAATAATTAAAATTTCTGCAAAAAAAAAAAAAGTAGAAGGATCAAAATATAATTTCATAATCAATTACGGCAAATATTAGATTTACTTATTTCATTTGACATGGAAACAACTTCACAAATGCAACTGCATACAGTTTCATAATTAAAATATCTAGCATACGGTATGAATGTTGACACATACATGGATCAAGTTAATATAAAAAAGATGAAGCCAAGCCAAATTTGTATACATTGGAAATGAGGTCATAAACAAAATTACAATTGCCCCATTAGGTTTAAAATTTTTTGGACATCACAAGATTTAAAAAAATTTCAAAGAAGAATATGAGACTTCTTATTTAAATTTAGAGAAATTGGAGTTGGCACATAACTAATGAACTTTTACAGCCTATTTAGTAACACTCCAAACAATGTTTGATTCTATTTTTTCATTCCCCAGAACAAAAAAAAAAAAAAAAAAAAGAACAGAAATCCTTTTGATAAATTTTTTTTATAGTAACAAAAATCCGTTTTTTTTTTCGGAAATAGATTTGGAATAGAATCAAAAGTAGAAAAATATTGCTTCTTATTTCCATGAACAATTCTAGAATCAAGCGCAACCTATTTTTCTTTTTTCTCTCTTTTTTTTTCCTCCTTCTCTCTCCTTTCTCCCAACTGGTCACAAACCACCGCCGTCGTCATCAACAGTGGTTAGCGACCAACTAGGCAAGGTCTGGTGAGCTCATCAAAGGCTCGCCTAGCCATCGCAAGCCTTAGCCTCGCAGATCTAGGCGAGGCTAAGCCTCATGGTGGTCAAGCGAGCCTTCGGCGAGCTCGCCATACCTTGCCCAATAGGTCACCGGCCGCCATCATCGACCTCGTGGTGGCCAGGCGAGCGTCCGGCGAGGTCGTTGGACCTTGCCTAGCTTGTGGCCAACGCCCAACTTGTGCCCAACCATGAGTGGCCAGTGATTGGCCACAAAAAAGAAGGAAGAAAAAGAAAAAGAGAAAAAAGAGAAAAATAAAAAATAATAATAATACAAGTATTAAAAAAATTAGAAGAAAGAAAAAAATTTAAGAATCCTATTAAACACATTTCTATTCCGAAAATAAAATTTTTGGGTAGTTACTAAGGTTTTTCAAATGCTCAGAAATTGTTTTCGGGAACTAAATTAAATAATCAATCCTGAGCGGAAATTGTTTCCAAGAACATAATTGTTTCCAAAAATTTTGGGTAGTTTCTATTGCCTTATTGTAAAATATAGTTTTCTCATTTATAGTTAGATGATTACCCATCATAATTGCTTTTGCTTCCATCCTTGGATGCTATCGACTTTTCGGAGAGCTCGTTTCCACTTCTCTACTTCCTCTGTGCTGAACTTCCTCCTATGATCCTCCATCTTTTGCTCCAACTTCGATATGGCCATATTATACTTATCCGTTTTCAGCTTCACATCATCAGGTTCCACGTCATAAAAGATGGGGAGTATCACCTTCTCATTCTCGTCTTCTTTGGGTTTTGAGGTGGTCCCCACCTTCTTATTCCCATCTTCTTTCAGTTCCATAGGTGTTATCCACCATCCTCACAAGCTCGCGGAGGCACCCAGTGTTTCGAAGCATAGTTTTTGGAGAAGATGGTTATGTAGAGCTTGCAATCGTCGATCACTTGCAGAAGTTCTGTATCAAATGTTTCACCTTGTGAAAGCCCTTTGACATCAATGAAAACGCTAATCTCAGCCTTTTTCAAGGCACAATAGAGGGTATCGGTAAATCCACGACGAGTGTCTTGCCCGCCAAAATTGAGGAACACCTCGTAACTTCCTGAGCTTGCCATAGGAGCTAATTTCGCACCTAGCAAGGACACCTAGCTCTCTCTCTTTCTCCCTTTTTCTCAGAGGCAATGAAGAAATACTTTTTCATCTAGCACATATATAGGCAATTTTGCACGAAGTCGACAATGCTCTACGGATTTTGATACAAGTTGGAAACTTTAAAATCATCACGATGAAGACTTTTCAAACTTTTGGAGGACGTTGAAATATTACTAATTTCACAAAGATTTGAGATATGATTTCGGGAAGTTAATAATTGACTTTGCTGACCAAAAGATTCTTAAGAGTTTTGGAATATTCTAATAATATGGAGACCATAAAATTGGTTCAGACCTTAAAAACAATGGATACATAGTTTCAACTTAGAGAGAAATGGCCCCATTAGAAAATTTTTGAAGCATATGCTTCCGCGTGCACAGGACATGGTATAATGACCAGTCAAGGATTATTATTAGAAGGTTCTTGCTACACAACTAATAAGAAGTGGCTTTCTTGATTGTGCATAATATGAGAATTTTTTTTTTAAATGACGAAAGTTTTATGTGCGGATGTTTAATTTAACGTGTAACTTAGGGCATTCATTTATAAAATTCTTATTAGAAAAATATTACACTTTAAATAATTGAATTTGACCCCATTTGCCATTTTTAAAAAAAAACGAGTATAGGCAACTTCGTAGCAGGTGCAGTTGCCAATTTGTAGTCAGTAAAGCTGACGACTTTAAAAATAATGAGGCTCTGACCCATTAGAAAAACGGATTACAACACATACGGCTATACCTTGTCAGACGCCCAACTTTTTTCGTCTTCGTGCTTGTCACATGGGTCTGCTCTGAATTCACTTTGGAACTTTTGGATAACAATTAATATGATTCTCAAACACTTGAATCCTTATGAACGTTCCATCGCTATATCTATCGTTGGACAAAATTAAATTCCCAGGGTAATATGGTAAATTCACGATATCTATATAAATACTTAATAATAACAATACATTCCTAACAAATCACCTCTTAGGATAACACATGGAACCTTAGATTAGAGGAAAATCTCCTTCATATTGTAAAGATTGTGTTCGCTGCATTGTCTAGAAAGATGCTCTACCTAAGAATTGTCTAAGCATATATTTATGACTCACCGTGGAGTATTTTTCATGATCTCTTCACCTTGACAACTTGCCTTTTGTTGTAATTCGTTACATTTAACTACTCAAATTATTTCTCATAAAATGCACCTTTAGCAGGGCCACCCCTCCCTCTCCCTCCCCAATCCCCCGGAGCTCTCTCTCTCTCTCTCTCTCTCTCTCTCTCTCTCTCTCTCTCTCTCTCTCTCTCTAAAAGACGCTGTTGAAATAGTTTTGCAGATCTTCGATACAAGTAGGTGACTTCAACATTGAAGTCACGACGAAGACTTTTTGAGACTTACTAGAGAACCGTTGAAATACTATTAATTTTACAAAGACAAGTATTAACTTTACAAAGACTCGAGATATATATGAGGCAACTACCAATCGATTAGAAATTAAAATTGACTTATTTTACCAAAAGATTCTAAGAGTTTTGGTGTATTCGGATCTAATATGGAGTCTATAAAATTGGTTCACACATAAGTAACAATTGGTAATACATAGTTTCCAACATAGAGAGGAGTGGCCTTACCAAAAAAATTTGGAAAAATTTGCTTCCAAATGATTCCATAACCACGCCAAGGATCATTAGTAGACAGATCTTTTTAATAAACATTCTGCGGACACTTGTTAGTTATATCTAACGAAATAAATATTATTAGAAAAAACAACGCATATTTGAATCTGACTCCATTTGCCATAAAAGACGTGTGTGGCAACTTCGCAGCAGGTGCAGTGTCCACTTTACGGTCAATAAAGTTGATGGACATAAAAATAATAGGGTGGGACGTTATTTTCATGACATGACAAGATCACACGGAGTTCCTTCTTTTTCGTGCTTTTCACATTGCTCTGTCTCCGTAGAAAATTCAAAGTCAATAAAGTTGATGGATTTAAAAATAATAAAGTGGAGGACATTATCATTACAAGATCGCATGGAGTTTCTTCTTCTTCGTGCTTTTCACATGCCTCTGGCAACGTAGACAACGTTTGTTCTGAACTTCTGGATAAATAAATAAATAAATAAAAACAATTGTCCTCTAACATTTGCTTCCAAGTCATGAACAAGACGGGCTACAGCGACCAATCAAGGATTATTACTTGTAAAAGGCTATTGTTAACTAATGGTCTCCAGATATTTATGACGCGTTTAGTAATCATTTTATTTTCGAGAATAAATTATAAATATTTGAAGGCGTTTAAAAACTGTTCAAAATTTATATTCCCAAAATAGAATTGCATTTGATACCGTCTTTAAAATTTCTAATCCAAACCACTTTCTTTCTATTTTTTAATTTTTTAATAATTTTTTCTTCTTTTTTTATTATTTTCTTTTATCTTCTTCCTCAGCTAGTCGCTGGCCTTGAAATGATTGGTGACCGGCTAGATGAGGGTTCATGAGGGTTGCTAGCCCTGGGAAGGCCGCTTCTTGTTAGTTGAGCCTTGCTGGCTCACCCAACCTAGCCAGGACTCGAAAGAGCCTCACTTGGCCAGGCAAGGCTCACCGATGGCTGGGTGAGCCTCCAACAAGCTTGTCGAAACTCACCCAATTGGTTGCCGGTGACATGCAGTGGTGGACAGCGACAATGGTGTTGGCTGATGGCAGTGGCAGCAGAAGAAGAGAAGAAATGGAAGAAAAACAAGAAGGAAAGAAGAAGATAAAAGAAAAGAAAAAATTTTAGTTAGCTTGATTTTGGAATTGTTCCCGAAAATAAATAATCAACTTTTTTTTACTTCTCGATTTACTCCAAATTTATTCTCATTTATTCCCATGAATAAATTTATTTCTAGAAATAAAAAATTTATTGAACGGATTTTTATTTTAAATCTATTCATGGGAATAAAAGAAGAGAATCAAATACTATTTGACCGGTTGCCATAACCATTCCACATCAAATAAGAAGTGACTTTATTTATTTATTTATTTATTGGTAAAAGGGTAATATAGTGACTTTATTGATTATGCATAATATAAAAAAAAAACAGTATTCATTTACCAAAAAAAAAACAGTAATCTGAAAATATACAAAAAAAAATTACGTGTGGATATTTTATTTAACTGGTAAAAATGGGCATTCGTCGGTAAAATCCTTATTATAAATGTTATACTGCAAATATTCGAATTTGACCCCACTTGCGATGAAAAGAAAAAACACGCACGGGCGACTTCGAAGCAGGTGCAACTTCTAATTTGTAGTCATTAAAGTTGATGCCTTTAAAAATAATAAGGTGGGGACCAGTTAGAAAAATGGACACTCAAACAGCTGTACCCGTTCTTTTGTCGGATAGTGATGTACCTTTTTCCTTTTCTCTTTTTTCTCAAAACAGTCATACCTTTTTCTTTTCTTTTCTTTTCTTTTCTTTTCTTTCCTTTTTGTTCCTTATTTTCCTCTTCTTAAACAGTTGTACCTTTTCGTGCTGGTCACATGGGTCTGGTAATGTGGCCAGCGTCTACTTTTAATTGCTTTTGTACATTTAATCTTTATGATTGTTTTCTAGCAATATTGACAGGGGGACATAATTAAAATTCCAATATAACATGATAAATTCACAATATCTATATAAATACATAATAATAATAAAATATTCATAATGCGCCTCTCAAGATAACACACGGAATTGTAGATTACTAAAAAAAATCTACGTCGTGAAGATTGGATTTGCTATGTTGTCAAAAAAGATGCTCTAACTAAGCATTGTTACTATTCACTGGGAGTATTTTTCATGATTTTTTTACTAACTCGAAAAAAAAGGGACCAATGTTAAATATATAGCTCATTAGTAGAGCGTTGACTTTATTGGAATGCTCCAAAGAAATGAGTAAGCAGCATATAAAATGATAAGAGTAGCTAAGATTAATAAACAATGTGAAATGGCCTTAATATTTATAACACTTTACAAATATGTCCTTCCCAATCATACAAAGAAGGTCGCTTCTTCACTTTCCCAGCAAGCACAAGGGCTTTATAAACCACATTTCTCACCAGTTTCGTACCACCCTAAGCCATCTCAAATTTCCTACAGGTCCCTCCACTTAAGAACTCCACTTTCAACCGAAAAAAGCAATAAACAACTCCACTTGCCGTCCTTTCACCATCGTCACCGCGGACCACGACCTTAAAGATCACTAGGATCCCTCGAAAGAAACCTCCTTTTGTTCATCTTAATAAAATTGATTGATTTGTTAACAATACCTTCATGAAAACAAAAAGAAATCAACAGCCATGATTTATGCTGGACTGCTTGAACTCAAAAATGAAAACTTCTTTGTGAAGACTTTATTTTTTATTTTTTTTTTATTTTTTTTGATGACTTAAGAAAGTCCGTACGGCCGGCAACCGGCAAATAAATCCTGAGGTGACGCCAATGAAACCACCACCTTGACGCCATAGGTAAGTCCACAAATGACGACCATGGGATTTGAACCTGTCCCCATTGTGAGGAGGACAAAGCCCGAACCAATGCCGCCGCCACATGGGGTGGTTTGTGAAGACTTTATTAATCGCTAGCAAGTGCATAAAAAAGAAAGAAGACAAAATGAAAGATTGGGGGCACCTGGAAAAATTTCTTATGCTATGTTTGTTTTAGAGCAAATAGTCATAGGGCGCAACACTTGTGAATCATTATAAGCAAGCCCCCCCCCCCCCCCCTCTCTAAAAAAAAAGCGAAGGTTAGCTTCTGAAATAGAGAATTATAGTATGAGCATTTGCATTTCTATCAAAAATCCCTCTAGTCTTTATTTGTGCTCTTGTTCCAAATTTGTGAGGTTATTCATTTTTTGGGTTCCAACATTTGGTATCAAAGTTAGAAAGAGGTATATGAATTACATTAAATTACAATTTACAAAGTTAAACAAAAAAAGTTTCAACAATCAATTTGATTATATGAATATTCTTTTCAAATTACATAATTCATAAAATTTGTTGAAAAGTTATTACACTAAAGTGACTGTTAAATTAATGTTTTAAATTCGAATATCGATTTGTTAAATTGAATTTATTAAGAAAAATTTGTCCAAATGAATTCGAATTCGGATGGAGGAGCTCATCTTTCTTGGACTTGTTTTTGGCCGTACAAAAGGAATTGGGGAAAGACATGGGCACTAAAAGACAAAATGAGGGATTCATTTATTCTATGAATATTTATTTATTTATCTGGTAAAGAAGTCTATCTCTGAGAGGAAAGAAAGAAGGGTACGTCGCCTTTCTCAAGTGCTCGTTCGGTAAAGGTTCGACCGCGTGAGGGACCTACGGAAAGAAAAGTTGTCCTCTCACTTCTCCTGCAGAAGCCGTATTAAAGAAAAAAATAATAACAGGAAGAAGGGAAAATATCCAAGAACGTGCAACGTTCTTGATTTTTCAGTGGTACCAGCAAAGCTTTTGCTTGGGGTGAACACTACAATTTTTGTTATGTGAACTTAGGTCCAATTTAGTTATTTATTTATAAATATTTTGAATTTAATATTTAAATTTAGATCTAAAAAACACTTGAATATATAAGCGGTTGTAATTCTAATTATTCGATTATAATGGGTTATTTGATACTAACTTTCCTTGTATATATAAGTGTCGATACTTGAACTGAATTACATAAATCTTTGATGTATTATTATTCCTCGTTTATTTATTTGATATTTTCACATTGATTTAATCTGCAAGATCATGTCGTTTCGCGTTAATATTACGACAGTGTCGTAGCTAATGTGAAAGCATTCAATGCTTTAAAAAAGGTAGAGAATGATTATTGCCAGTCCAGGAGGAAAAATTATTATGCATTATTTGCGATCTTTCAAGTCACAGAGGAAACGATATCTGAAAAAATATCGAGTGTGAAGCTTGCAAAAGTAGCGTGGGATATTTTCCAAAACTCCTACAGAGGTGACGGTTGTGTCAAACAAGTTCAACTTTAAACACTTTAAGGTGATTTTGAGTCTTTATGCATGAGTGACCCTAAATCAATCTCGATATATTTTGATCATGAGCAAACCATCATTAAACAAATGCGGTTAAAGAATGTATATTGGCACATATCTATCCCTAAAAATGAGTTTTAATAGCTTTGGGAAAACAAACATATAATTTTGGTAGCTAGGCATGTGGCGACATGAGACATCTTATCTACTTATATGCGTTGATCTATTACATTTAAAAGTTATAAGGTGCACCTGATTCATGTGAGCCATCAATTCAATAGACCTGCAAGGGGCCCAAATTATGAGATATCTTACGTAAATCAAGTGAGTGTAAAAATTGCATAATTCCATTCCTGTCAATATTTGGAAATTATCAACTACCAAAAAATTAAAACACATTTGAGACTTATCTTTACATTTTAAAGAAATATCCAATGGTAAGTTTAATCTTGTACTTTTAATGAAAAAATTCCCCATGATTCCGTGCCTACACCTTTTTACTTTTAATATAACAAATCCAACGATTATTCAACCTCAACAAACTAATCCACGAGAAACCATACCTACATCTAAATAAACAATAATAATGTATATGATTATAGATGAACAAAAGAGTAATTTACGATAATTAATATTCATCAAGTAATCAATCACTATTTCAAAATTCCTGATTTAAAGTCAACCTAATCATCAAGCATTCTATAAATCACTCGTCTTCCTAGTCTTATAACAAATTTTGTTTATAATCTCTAAATAATCATATGTTTAAACATTATCTTTTTTTAGGTTTGTCCACCAAACCAAGGACTATACATTAAATGACGACAAGTAATGACATAATGCTAATTAAAAAACACTGCATTTCACATATTTGAATTTGACTCCATTTGTCATAAAAGACGCGTGTGGGCAACTTCGCAGCAGGTGCAGCATCCAATTTACGGTAGTCAATAAAGTAGATGGACGGTGGAGGACATTATCAGTACAAGATCACATGGAGTTCCTTCTTTTTCGTGCTTTTCACATGGCTGTGTCTATGTAGAAAATTCAGAGTCAATAAAGTTACCGATTTAAAAATAAATTGGAGGGCATTTTCATTACCAGACCAGAAGGAGTTTCTTCTTCTTCGCGCTTTTCGCGTGGCTCTGGCGATGTAGACAACACCTGTCCTGAATTTACTTTTGAACTTCCGGACAAATAAAAAAAGATCCTCTTGCTTTCGAGTCGTGAACAGGACGTCCTAAGACGACCGAGAAAATATTAGATGGTTGGGGATCGCCACGACAATTCACGTGGTGCCACGTGTGAGGGGAGAGAACCAAAGGACCTACTCCTGTCCTATCTCTCTTACGCTCTCTTTCCTCTCTCTTCTGTCTTCCTCTCCTCACATGTGGCGCCCCGTTTAGGGGTGATCGATTCCCGGTTCAGTCCAGTTCCACCCAAGAACCGGGAACCGGATCGGAAGGACCGGTTCCCACTTTTCTGGACTGTGGATTGGACCGGCTATCTTGGAACCGAGAATCGGACCGGACCGGTTGGTCCGGTCCGGTCCGGTCGGGTTCCAATGAACCATCACTTGTTCTCATTTCATTTAACAAAAAAATAAATAGTAATTACTAGTAAAGTAACACGTGAGATTATGATTCGGTCAAGTTTTTTTATTTACTTTGTGAGCAACAAAGTGACGCCCTTAAAAATCACCTAATCAAGGTGGTTAAGGACAAAGCACTCGCATTCACGGAAGTTCTTCCTTCTCCGAGGAACAGAAGACTGCAAAGGGGGTGGGGATTCCACCCAATGATCTTTTCATCTATAGCTATTCCTCCTTAGGTTGCTGGTGGTTCGGTCTGATCTTGTTCTTGTAGTTACAGGTTCCTTCCTCATCCGTTCTCCGCTTTCAGCTTTGAGGGCTTGAGGATGGGGACGCTACAGGTTCCTGTCGTTACGGCTTGTTTGTTCGCTTCTTAGCTTTTGTGTTCTTACTGGCGCCCTCGGGCTTTTTATCGGATCCCCGTCACTCTTGCTCCTTTGTTAAGAGTGCTTGTTTGGATCCGATCTTTTGTACATTTGTCCTCCTCATTAATATTATTACATTTACAAAAAAAAAAAAAAAACAAAGTGACGCCCTATTAAATTAAAAACGTCAACTTTGTGGAAACAAAGAGAGCCAAGAGATTGAAATCTCCTAACGAATAATTAAATCTCAATAGAGAGCCAAGAGATTGAAATCCCCTAACGAATCGCACTCTTACCCATACCAAAATGCGCAGAGGAGACGAAATCCAAACACCCACCGCCCCCGTCCCCCCCCCTCCAAATGCGACATCAATACAACACAATAGCATGTCGGAAACAAACGAAGATGGGACTACAGAGTATAAATGATCAAACAACGAAGCCGGGCGGCAATGAAAACATAGCAAAAGAGCTGATCGAGGACGGGACTCGGGACTCACCTCAAAGAACGAGAGGGCCTTGGGAATCATCGGGGCAACGATGGGAGACGGGAGAGAGCGAAGAGATGATGACGCTGTGGGGAGGAACTAGGAAGGGTTTGGGAAAATGAAAGTTAAATCGAATTACCGCCGAGTTGGATCACAAAAATTGGGAAAATAGAAGTTGATGTCATGATTACTATATATTAAAGCAGAAACTAACCAAAAAAGAGAGAGGGCAACCCCATTCGTTTAGGTTTCAAGAGGGAAAGGCAAGTGAGGAGAATTGCAAAAATTTGGAAAATAAAAGCCGATGTGATGGTTACTGTTAAGTGTACTTCAGAAGCAAAAAAGGGAAGGGATTATTGGCTTTGAGTTATGAGAGAAGAAATGAATATGATGGTAATTGGTACTATAAATTATTTCATAAATTAAAATATATATATATATATATATATATATATAAATAGTCGGTCCGGTCTGGTTCGGTCTGGTTCCGACCCCAAAATCGGGAATCGGACCAACCGGTCACCGGTTCCAAAAATAGGAACCTAAGACCGGACCGAGACCCTCTAGGACCGCCCGAAACCGACCGGTCCGGTCCGGTCCGGTCCGGCCGGTTCCCGGTTCGGGCGGTTTTCGTTGCACACCCCTAGTCGCGTTAGTGGTCCAGGACCACACTGATGTGGCGGTCCCAAACCACCTAATATTTTTTCGATCGATGACAGACCGAAAATTATTATAAGAAAATTTTTGTTATAGAGTTCTTTTTAGGTACTTATTAATCATTTCACACCAAATAAGAAGCGGCTTTATTTTTATTTTTTTTGGTAAAAATAAGAAGCGGCTTTATTGATTATGTATAAAATAATGACAAAAATGTTATGTGTGGATGTTTTATTACGTTAGTCGGTAAAATCCTTATTAGAAAAAATTATACTTTAAATATTTGCATTTGACCCCATTTGCGATAAATAGAAAAACGCGCATGGGCAACTTCGCGGGCGCAACTTTCAATTTATAGTCATTAAAGTTGATGCCTTTAAAAATGATAAGGTGGGGGCCGGTTTGAAAAATGGACACAATAACACACGCGGCTGTACCCCTTCTTTTGTCGGGTGGAAATGTACCTTTCTTTTTCTTTTTATCTTTTTGCTCAAAACAGTCGTACCTTTTCTTTTCTTTTCTTTTCTTCAACAATTGTACCTTCTCGTGTTTGTCACATGGGTCTGGAAATGTGGACGGCATCTGCTCTAAATTCACTTCTGTACTTTTGGATTACAAATAATACGATTCTCAAACATTTAATCTTTATAATTGTTCTCTAGCAATATCGACTATTGGACAATATTAGAATCCCAATGTAACATTATAAATTCACAACATATCTATATAAATACATAATGATAATAAAATATTCCTAATGAATCACCTCTGAAAATAACACACGAAACTTTAGATAACCGAAAAAATCTCCTTCATAATGCAAAGATTGGATTTACTGCGTTGTCAACAAAGATGCTCTAACTAAGCATTGTTTAAGCAAATATTTACTACTCATTGGGAGTATTTTTCATGATCCTTTGACTAACCCGAAAAGATGGGACAGATATTAAATATATAGCTCACTAGTAGAGCGTTCGCTCCAAAGAAATGAGTAAACATCATATAAAATGAGAAGAGGAGTAACTTAAGATTAGTAAACAATGTGAAATGGCCTTAATATTTGAGGTAATTTACAAACATGCCCTTCCCAGTCATATGAAGAAGGTCACTTCTTCACTATCCCGGCGAGCACAAAGGCTTTATAAAACCATAATCCTCGCCAAGCTTCGTACCACCCTAAGCCATCTGAAAGTCTCTGACAGTCCTTTCACCCAACAACTCCACTTTCAACCGCAGAAACAAAAAAACAGCTCCACTTGTCGATCTTTCACCATCGTCACCGCGAACCACGACCTCAAAGATCACTAGGATCCCTAAAAAAAACTCCTTCTATTTGTATTAATAAAATTGACTGACGTGTTAACAATACCTTCATGAAAATAAAAAGAAATCAATGGACGTGATTTATAATAGACTGCTTGAACTCAAAAATGAAGACTTCTTTGTGAAGACTTCATTAATCGCCATCAGGCACGTGAAAAAGAAAGAAGCCAAAGTAAAGATTGGGGACACCTAGAAAAATTTCTTCTCCATTGAATGCTATATTTGTCTTAGGGCAAATAGTCATAGGGTACAACACTTTTTCAATACTAAATATTTAGCTATAAATAGATTACTTGTGAATCATCGTACGCCAGGCAAAAAAAATAAAAAGAAAAAGAAGGCAAAGTTTAGCTTCAGAAATAGAGAATTGCAGTATGGGCATTTGCATTTCAATAAGAAAGTCCTCCCTCTAGTCTTTATTTGTGCTCTTGCCCCAAATTTCCAGGATTATTCTTCTTTTGATTTCAACATTTGATATTAAAGTTAGAAATCACGTCTATCAATTGCGTTCAATTATAATTTACAAAACTAAGTGAAAGAAATTTCAATAATTGATCCGTTTAAATGAGTGCTCTTTTCAAATTATAAGATTTATGAAATTTGATGAAAAATAGTTATATTGTAGTGATTGTCAAAATAAATGTCTTGAATTTATATTTGGATATCGATTTGTTAAATTAAATTTATTGAGAAAGATTTTTTGAACGAAGAAGCTCTTTTTTGTTGGACTTGTTTTTGGCCGTAGAAAAGAAAGCAAGGGAAGATACGGGCAACAAAAGACAAAATAAGGGGCTCATTTTTATTCTATGAATATTTATTTATTTGTGGGGTAAAGAAGACTGTCACCAGGAGAGAAAGAAAGACGTCTGCGTCTCCTTTCTTTCTTGGGTAGTGATCTGTCCATAAAGGTTTCACCGCGTGAGGGACCCACGGAAAGAAAAGCAGTTGTCCTCTCGCTGTCTTCCGCAGAAGCGTTATGAAAAGAAAAATAAAACGGAGGAGGGAAAAATCAAGAACGCAGTGGTACGAGAAAAGCTTTTGCTTGAGGTGAACACGGTCATTTTTACGGAGAAGTGATAAAAAATATCTTAAATTTTTTGTATTTATGTCAATTTAATTTTAATTTTTTTGTGCCAATTACGTCTTAAACATTTTTACGTTATGCCAATTCAATCATTTATAGTCAATTTTGATCGGATCTTATTGATTGAACACCGGTCGGTTGACGCGGCCTGATCGACGTTGACGTAGATAATTTTTAATAATATTTTAATTTTTTGAATTCTTTTTTTTCTTTTTTTTTTCTTTCTCCTCATTCTTCCTCCAGATAGTCGCCGAGGTTTTGCGACCGGCCGAAGGAAGAAGGAGAAGGAAAAAATAAAAATTAAAAAAAAAGAAATTCTAATTTAAGAAATAAGAAATAAAAAATAGAAATCTATTTTTAATTAATATTATTTTAATTTATATATTCAACTAATTCTATCTTATAATAAACCTTCAATCCATAAATTAAATATTTATATTTATTATATATTTTAGGTATTTTTGTATTTTAGGTATGTTAGTACAGTTTACTATTTGATAAAATTTTATAAAGAATAATGAAAGGGGAAAAAAGAAATAATAAAGTAAATAATATAAATAAATAAAAATAAATAAAATAAAAATAAATTAAGGAATAGTGTTATGAGAAATTTTCACCATTTTTGTTTATAAACATTTAGATTCATTACCACTGCCTTCAGCGGCGTAGCTGGCTCGAGCTCTCTACCCCTCATGAGGGGAGAAGTTTGAATCTCAGAAACGTCATTAGAGATTCTTATCTGGAGTATAGTGGTGATGGGTCCTGCAATCGCTCCCCCAGGGTTTGCTTACCAGCTGTTGGCTTAGGTTCATTTATAATAACAGGTCATTTATATAAAATATATATATATATATATATATATATATATATACATACATGATATGATGAGAATACATCTAACTTTAATATTGTGATTCACTATATAATAGATAAGATATAAAAATATATATCAGAATTTCATATCATATCCTATCAAATCCTATTCCGATTAGAAATTTGGAGGACCAAACGTAGCCTAAGAGTTTTGGTGTGATCGAATCTAATCTAGAGTCCATAAAATCGTTTCAGACATTATAAATTTCAACCTTGAGAGAAGTGGCCTTACTAAAAAAAAAAAAATGAAAAATATGCTTCCAAATATGAACAGGAAATGTTATGGTCACGCCAAGGATCATTAGTAGACAAATCCCTTTATCAAGCGTTCTATGAATACTTGTTAGCTATATCTAATGAAATAAATATTTACATTATCAATGCACTTATTGTGTATAAAATGTGGAAGGTAGTGCTTTCAAAATAACAAATTTTTCTTTATGTGTAAATTTTTAATTTAATATGTATCCTAGGAGCACTAGTTAAACATAATGATTATTAAAAAAAAAAAACACACATTTGAATTTGACTCCATTTGCCATAAAAGACGCGTGTGGCAACTTCGCAGTAGGTGCAGCGTCCACTTTACGGTCGTTGACGGACATAAAAATAATAGGGTGGACGATATTATCATGACATGATAAGATCACACGGAGTTTCTTCTTTTTCGTGCTTTTCACATTGCTGTCTCCGTAGAAAATTCAGAGTCAATAAAATTGATGGATTTAAAAATAATAAAGTGGAGGACATTATCATTACAAGATCACATGGAGTTTCTTCTCTTCTTCGTGCTCTTTTCACATGCCTCTGGCAACGTAGACAACGTCTGTTCTGATTCCACTTTTGAACTTCTGGATAAAAAACAAAAAAAATTGTCCTCTAGCATTGGCTTCCAAGTCGTGAACAAGACGTGCTACAGCGACCAATCAAGGATTATTACTTGTAAAAGGCTATTGTTAAATAATGATCTCCACACATTTAAGTCACGTTTAGTAATTATTCTGTTTTCATAAATAATTTTTTATTCTATTTTCGAAAATAAATTCTAAGTATTTAAAAGTGTTTAGAAACTATCCAAAATTCATGTTTCCAAAATAAAATTAGATTTGACATCGTCCTAAAAATTTCTAGTCCAAACTACTTTATTCTGATTTTTGATAATTTTATTATTTTTTCTTCTTTTCTTTTATCTTCTTCCTTAGCTAGTCACTAACCTTGAAATGACTAGCGACTAGTTAGACGAGCATCGAGGGCCTCGCTAAAGGGTTGCCAACCTTGGCGAGGCTACTTCTTGTTGGCCGAGCCTCACCATCTCACCAACCTAGCCAAGACGTGGAAGAGCCTCACTCGGCCAGGCAAGGCTCATCGATGGTTGGGCAAGCCTCCAACGAGCTTGTTGGAACTCACCCAACTGGTCACCGACGACTTGCAGTGGTGGACAGTGGCGGCGATGGTGGCCGATGGTAGTGGCAGCGGAAGAGGAGAAGAAAAGGAAGAAAAATGAGAAGAAAAGAAGAAGATAAAAGAAAAGAAAAAATTTCAATTGGCTTGATTTTAGAATTATTTCTAGAAATAAACAATCAACTTTTTTTTTTACTTATTGATTCTACTCCAAATCTATTCCTAAGAATAAATTTATTTTCAGAAATAAAAATTTACTAAATTGATTTTTATTTCAAATCTATTCTCAGAAACAAAAGAAAAAAAAATCAAATACTATTTGACCGGTTGTCATAGCCATTCTACGTCAAATAAGAAGTGACTTTATTGATTATGCATAATATGAAAAAAAAAAGTATTTTGAGAATATACAAAAATTTTATGTGTGGATGTTTTAATGGGCATTCGTCGGTAAAATCCTTATTAGAAATGTTATACCGCAAATGTTCGAATTTGACCCCCCTTGCGATGAAAAGAAAAAACGCGCACGGGCGACTTCGAAGCAGGTGCACCTTCCAATTTGTAGTCATTAAAGTTGATGCCTTTAACAATAATAAGGTGGGGACCACTTAGAAAAATGGCACTCATACAGCTGTACCCCTTCTTTTGTCGGATAGTGATGTGCCTTTCTTTTTCTTTTTCTCTTTTTGCTCATACCTTTTTCTTTTCTTTTATTTTTTTAGCTTTTTTCCCTCTTCTTAAACAGTTGTACCTTTTCGTGCTGGTCACATGGGTCTGGCAATGTGGACAGCATCTACTTTTAATTGCTTTTGTACATTTAATCTTTGTGATTGTTCTCTAGCAATATCGACAGTGGGACATAATTAAAATTCCAGTATAACATGATAAATTCACAATATCTATATAAATACATAATAATAACAAAATATTCATAATGAATCACCTCTCAAAATAACACATGAAATTGTAGATTATTGAAAAAATCTCCGTCATATTGCCCTACATTGTCAACAAAGATGCTCTAACTAAGCATTGTTACTATTCGCTAGGGAGTATTTTTCATGATCTTTTGACTAACTCGAAAAAAAAAGTGGCAAATGTTAAATATATAGCTCATTAGTAGAGCGTTGGCTTTATTCCAATGCTCCAAAGAAATGAGTAAGCGGCATATAAAATGATAACAGTAGCTAAGATTAATAAACAATGTGAAATGGCCTTAATATTCGTAACAATTTACAAACATGTCCTTCCCAATCATACAGAGATGGTCGCTTCTTCACTTTCCCTGCAAGCACAAGGGCTTTATAAACCACATTTCTTACCAGTTTCGTACCACCCTAGGCCATCTCAAACTTCCTACAAGTCCCTCCACTTAAGAACTCCACTTTCAACCGAAAAAAGCAATAAACAACTCCACTTGCCGTCCTTTCACCATCGTCACCGCGGACCACGACCTTAAAGATCACTAGGATCCCTCGAAAGAAACCTCCTTTTGTTCATCTTAATAAAATTGATTGATTTGTTAACAATACCTTCATGAAAACAAAAAGAAATCAACAGCCATGATTTATGATAGACTGCTTGAACTAAAAAATGAAAACTTCTTTGTGAAGACTTTATTTTTTTATTTTTTTATTTTTTTTTGTGATTCAGAGAATCCCATACAGCCGGCAGCCGGTAAGTAAACTCTGGGGTGACGCCAAGGAAACCATCACTCTGACGTCACAAGTAAGTCCACAAATGACGACATTGGGATTCGAACTTGTCCCCGTCGTGAGGAGGACAAAGCCCGAACCAATGCCGCCGCCACATGGGGTGGTTTGTGAAGACTTTATTAATCGCTAGCAAGTGCATAAAAAAGAAAGAAGACAAAATGAAAGATTGGGGGCACTTGGAAAAATTTCTTATGCTATGTTTGTTTTAGAGCAAATAGTCATAGGGCGCAACACTTTTTCAATGCTAAATATTTAGTTATAAATAGATTACTTGTGAATCATTATAAGCAAGCCCCCCCCCCCCCCCTCTAAAAAAAAAAAAAGCGAAGGTTAGCTTCTGAAATAGAGAATTATAGTATGAGCATTTGCATTTCTATCAAAAATCCCTCTAGTCTTTATTTGTGCTCTTGTTCCAAATTTGTGAGGTTATTCATTTTTTGGGTTCCAACATTTGGTATCAAAGTTAGAAAGTGATATATGAATTACATTAAATCACAATTTACAAAGTTAAACAAAAAAAATTTCAACAATCAATTTGATTATATGAATATTCTTTTCAAATTACATGATTCATAAAATTTGTTGAAAAGTTATTACACTAAAGTGACTGTTAAATTAATGTTTTAAATTTGAATATCGATTTGTTAAATTGAATTTATTAAGAAAAATTTGTCCAAATGAATTGGAATTAGGACGGAGGAGCTCATCTTTCTTGGACTTGTTTTTGGCCGTACAAAAGGAAGTGGGAAAGACATGGGCACTAAAAGACAAAATGAGGGATTCATTTATTCTATGAATATTTATTTATTTATGGGGTAAAGGAGTCTATCTCTAAGAGGAAAGAAAGAAGTGTACGTCGCCTTTCTCGAGTGCTCGTTCAATAAAGGTTCGACCGCGTGAGGGACCTACGGAAAGAAAAGTTGTCCTCTCACCTCTCCTGCAGAAGCCGTATTAAAGAAAAAAATAATAACAGGAAGAAAGGAAAATATCCAAGAACGTGCAACGTTCTTGATTTTTCAGTGGTACCAGCAAAGCTTTTGCTTGGGGTGAACACTACAATTTTTGTTACGTGAACTTAGGTCCAATTTAGTTATTTATTTATAAATATTTTGAATTTAATATTTAAATTTAAATCTAAGAAGCACTTGAGTATATAAGCAGTTGTAATTCTAATTCTTTAATTATAATGAATTATTTGATACTGACTATATATATGTCGATACTCGAATTGAATTACATAAATTTTTGATGTATTATTATTTCTCATTTATTTATTTGATATTTTCACATTGATTTAATCTGTAAGATCATATCATTTTTGCGTTAATATTACGATAGTTTCGTAGCTAATGTGAAAGCATTCAATGCTTTAAAAAAGGTGGAGAATGATTATTGGCAAAGTCCAGGATGAAAAATTAGTATGCATTATCTGCGATCTTTCAAGCCACAGAGGAAACGATATCTGAAAAAATATCAAGTGTGAAGCCCGTAAAAGTAGCGTGGGATATTCCAAAACTCCTACAGAGGCAACGATTGTGTCAAACAAGTTCAACTTTAAACACTTTAAGGTGATTTTGAGTCTTTATGCATGAGTGACCCTGAATCAATCTCGGTATATTTCGATCATAAGCAAACCGTCATTAAACAATTAAGGGTTAACAATGAAGACCTCCAAGATGTACGAATCTCGGGGAAAAAAAATTTGAGGTCTTTGACTGAAAAATTTGGTTACATCACTGCAAGGATTGAGGAAGGGCCAAATGTGTCAACCCCTACATGGGAGCAATGGATGGGTTCATTGTACTCCCATGAGCAAAAAAATGAATCAAAAGCCCGTTGGTTCAAGTCCCAAGCAAGCATTGCAAAATCGGATCGCTTCATCAAGTTGAGGAGGCTATCGAGGAGATCAAGGTCGTGGAGGAGGCTGAGGTAGAGGAGGAAATTTAAACTCCACCGGAAAATATAAAAAAGGTGACAAATCAATAATTAAATGTTTTATGCGATTTAGTCCTAAATACATTCTACATTGATACCAATTAAGTCTATCCAATCAATTTTGATAAAAAATCGCTAATATGGACTTCGATCATTCTACGTGAATGACAGTGCCAGATATTTTAAAATAATTTTTTAATAATTTTCTGATTTTTTGTATAATTTTTTTTTCTTTTTATCTTATCTTTTATGTTAATTATTTATTTTATTTTTTGTTGAGAGCTGGCAAGGGCCACTAGCCAACCCTTGCCGGCATTGGGTGAGGGCATCACAGCTCTCGTTGGCTCTGGGCAAGGGCCGCAACGCCCTCACTATGGTCGACGAGAACATGGCGGCCCTCGCCCGATGCCTTCATTGTGGCTGGCAAAAGCCTGGCCATAGAGAGAGTTGGAAGACAAGCAACAAAGAGTCACCGGTCAGCGAAGGAAATTAGGAGCCACCTCAACAGCGTATCTAGGGAGGTTGCGGTGCCTCAAGACCCTTCGCGCCGGCAGCCCAAGAGCCGAGTCCGCCGTGCAGATCAAGATCGAGGATCCAATCTACGACTCGGTGAAAGAGGATGAGTACGACAGGCTCGTGGCCAAGCGTCGGGAAGAAGAGGACTGGACCGAAGCCGGAACTAATTGCTCCCTTGATGAAGTATCATAAGGTCATAACTCCGAATGCATAAGGGTTTACCTCTATTAATCTTCATTTTTACAGCAGTCTTGTGGATTTTGTTGAATTCGTAGGTTCGAAACGGTCTTTTAGGAGAGAACGTTAATAAAAAGAAGATAGGTAGCGAAGAAACCTGCACCATCTTCGCTATACGCTGCAGCGGCATTGATGGGAAGGTAGAGGTTGTCTTCAAAAAAATAACAAGAACAGAAAATAAAAAACCAAAATAGAAAGTTCAAAAAACATTATTAAAATTATCAACGTTAACATTGAACACATAAGATGGCCAATGTTTATGACAGCAATTTTGAGCTAAAATTCGCCAAATGAACTCAATTGATATAAATGCATTTAGGACTAAATCAGTTAAATGAAAACATTTAGAACTGAATTGATACTAATATAATATATGTATGGTTTGTTCATCATTTTATAAGCTTCTCACAAACGTGTTTAAAAAATGTACATTGGTACGTATCTATCCTTAGAAATGAGTTTTAATAGCTTTGGGAAAACACACATATAATTGTGGTAGCTAGGCATGCGGCGACATGATACATCTTATCTACTTATATGCGTTGATTTATTACATTTAAAAGTTATTAGGTGCACCCGATACATGTGAGCCATCAACTTCAATCTTATAACAAATTATGTTTATAATCTCTAAACAATCATATGTTTAAACATTATCTGTTTTGAGGTTTGTCCACCAAACCAAGGACTACACATTAAATGAAGACAACTAATTACATGATGCTAATTAAAAAATACTGCATTTCACATATTTGAATTTGACTCCATTTGCCATTAAAGACGCGTGTGGGCAACTTCGCGGCAGGTGCAGCGTCCAATTTACAGTCACGTCCAATTTTATAGTCAATAAAGTTGATGGACTTAAAATGGTAAGGTGGAGGACTTTCTCATTACAAGATCACATGGAGTTCCTTCTTTTTTTGTGCTTTTCACATGACTCTGTCTCCGTAGAAAATTCAAAGTCAATAAAGTTGATGAATTTAAAAATAATAAAGTAGAGGACATTATCATTACAAGATCACATGGAGCTTCTTCTTCTTTGTGCTTTTCACATGGCTCCGGCAATGTAGACGACACCTGTTCTGAATTTACTTTTGAACCTCTTGCTTCCGAGTCGTGAGTAGGAGGTGCTACGACGACCAATCAAGGATTATTATTAGAACATTTTTATTATCGAGTGCTTTCTAGGCACTTATTAACCATTTCACATAGAATAAGAAGTGACTTTATTGATTATGTATAAAATAAGAAAATACAGTATTTTGAAAATGTCAAAAATTTTATGTGTGTATGTTTTATAACATTCGTCTGTAAAATCCTCATTAGAAAAATCTATACTTTAAATATTTGCATTTGACCCCATTTGCGATTATTAGAAAAACACGCATAGGCAACTTCGCAGGTGCAACTTTCAATTTATAGTCATTAAAGTTGATGCCTTTAAAAATGACAAGGTGGGGGCCAGTTAGAAAAATAGACACAATCTTTTGTCGGCTGAAATGTACCTTCCTTTTTCTTTTTATCTTTTTGCTCAAAACAGTCGTACCTTTTTTTTCTTCTTTTCTTTGCTTTTTCTTTTTTTGAACAGATTTCTTTTCTTTGCTTAAACAATTGTACCTTCTCGTGCTTGTCATGGGTCTGGACATGTGGACGGCATCTGCTCTAAATTGACTTTTGTACTTTTGGATTACAAACAATACGATTCTCAAACATTTAATCTTTATTATTGTTCTCTAGCAATAGTTAGAGTTGGACATAATTAAAATCCCACGATTGGCCTGTCTTCCTGAGCCATATTGATGATTACTCGTGGTTTACATAAATTTATCTTATGCAACATAGGTCTGAGTAACTTTAACTTTACATTTGGTTTGCAAATATGATAATTAAAAAAAAAAAAAGCCTCGGTTCTCTAAGACAATCAAAGTCCTTCGCACTAATAGCATATATACATATAACCCGGCCCATGCCAAGGATCAGAATTTAAGCTCACCCTGAGTGTGTCTTGTCCTACAGGCCTTGTTATAAGAGGTTGAAACAATTCAGCCCAAAGCTTTAGCCCATGGAAAGTAAAAGACAAGCCCATGTCTACTGAGAAGAGCCCAAACCTTTACAAGCTCGGCCCGCTTCAAGACTCAACAAGCCCGGCCTTGATAACTTCTTTCTTTCTTTCTTTCTTTCGCTTTCGATCCTCCGCCTCCGCCTCCGCCAACAACGTCGCCCGGCCTCCTTCGGCGCACGCGCTTGTCATGCTCAACCAGCGGCTCCCCCCGATTCACTCCTCTGCTCAGCACGCACAGTTACGTGTGTGTGCTGACGGGGGCGCGATTTGCGTGTATGACAAAATGCCTGACTTGAAACAGGGAGAGAACAGCCATAGATGGAGCTCCGCTGAGCTCAAATTTTGTCATTACAAGCTCTACCTTACGGGATTATGGCAATGACATTGAAGCCGATTTTTCTCTGATTCTTGGATTTTCTATTTTCGATTTTCGATTCAATAAACACACTGATTTCTCGTTTCTTTTGTGTTTCCAGCAGTTTTATCCTCACTTCTGAAGCTCCTTTTCATTAACGATGATCGACATGGCTATAGAATAGCACCTCCGAAGCTCCCTCTCGGATAAATTCACATCCTCCTCTTTAACACGCGAAAAACCTCTCTTGGATTCCACCGATCCATTCACTTTCTCTGATATTCTCAGGCTACGGACAACCGCCGTTTCTGTCACAGATTCCTAATTTCACTGCTGCTCCCCGGAGACTCCGTTCACCCCTGCTCGCAGTCGCCGCAACCGAAGAGCTTGTAAAGTGATCATTTCTAATTGTTTCATTGATTCCCGTCCTTGAAGCCGTATCTGTGTTTGTCTTATTCATATCTGATTAGTAATCATCACAGGTCATAGTCCTTTGCTAGATCGAACTAAATTTGCTCTGTTTTAGATGATTGCGAATGAAAACATAACCAAGAAATTTGGTTACGGTATAAGTAAAAAAATCATCTGTGATAAAGGTTCTATTAATGATTTAAATATGTTGATGATTTTGTGATAGTCTAGATGTGAATCGTAGCTTCATTACTGCATATGGATAACGGATCAACACCTCGTTCCTTAGCCGTAGTAACTGCGGACCATGACCTTAACACCCTCAGAAACCCTTCGAAAGAGAGATCCTTTGGTATATCCAGTGGCAGCGGCTCACCTTCACACCCCAACCCCACACTCTCGAACGGGAAATGAAGTTTCTCGTAACCATCGGATACATGCTTTATGTTGGGGTCCCAAAAGAGCAGCGTAGTTTCATGGAAGCGTTTCATGCCCGGATCAAATGTAGAGCTCACTTCAATGCCATTGTAGCACCATATTGCGACCACACCTCCCGGCTTCCAGAGCAGACGGGTCAAGAGGGAGTAGAAATTGGGTAGGTCGAACCAGTGCACCGCTTGAGCCACCGTAATTAAACTCACTGAATTTTCACCTCCAGTTAAGGTCATGATTTCGGCGTTGGAGATAGGTATTGGGGTGTGGACATAATGGACCTTCGGATGCTGCATCGCACATTTTAGCTGGATTGCGCTCGCATCAGTGGCGATCACCCGGTCATAGTGCTTGGCTGCCTATTTTACAAGCAAGTGCAGGGCATATGAATGGAGTTGTAAGTGACGAACAATCTGGAAGTAATGAAATTCGATTGAATAAATTAAAGAGGAAAGAGAAGCCCATTTTAAAAAGACCAAAAAGGGAGAAGAAGCTCGGAAGCCACTGAGACGGGTTGAACTTCAGTTTTAAGGTTCACATTCAAAACAACACGAAGAATTTGAGATCAATTACGTGGAACTGGAGGATGACCACCTTCAGTTAGTGATTAGGAAGCAGTACGCAGCCTATCCAAGCCCCAAGCAAAATCAAATCGAATAAATCAACTTCTCAATGAGCAGAGTTAAAAGCAGTATATGAGGATTCAGGTAAAATTCACCCAAGATGAGCTAATCTTCACTCATTCTCTACACCCTATGTCTAGTCAATTACTTCCAAAAGCAACAACAAAGGAAAAATATTCATACATGGTGAGTGCTCGAATGAATGATTCTCCTCAAAATTCCTCTTCAGCAAGATTTGATATGTATTTAATCATAAAAAGTGTCGAATTTAGCATGATTTGCGATCATATCTGGTCTAGCCCTTTTTTTTTTTGGTAAAGTGGTCTAGCCCCTTTTTGTTTTTGCAAAATCCAGAAAATCTGCTCCCACCGTCATAGCTCCCTATCAATGTTGGGTTCCATCGTATCGAGACAAACAGTAAACTTGCTACTAATCTTGCACACAGAAAAGAGAGAGAGAGAGAGAGGACTCACGCTGAGGGCGGCTTGGCCATTGCCGGCACCGACGTCCCGGGCGAGGGAGTGACGGGGAGTACCAGTGTGCCGAGTATGTCGGACGAGCGTCCACGTACATCTCCGCTTGCTTGTCGAACAGACCCACCATCTCCTCTCTCCCCTCCTGGTTTGCCTCTGCTCGCGTCGCCCTTGCCTTGCGTCTTGGTTTCTGCTCTGTTCATTGCACTCCCTAATATTCAACTCTAGACTTGCCCAGTATTTGAAAAAGAAAAGTTGGGAAATATTAACAAATGATGCGATTTTCTAATCATCATTTCCTCTATATTTTAATTGCACTTTTTAATCAAAGGAATATAGTGTATATCCATTTATTAAGCTTTTAGTTTATTGGGGAATATTACAAAAAAAAAAATCCTAAACATATTATATGAACACCAATTTAGTCTTAAACTATCATTTTTTTGACAATTTACCAATATAAATGAACACAATAAAAGACATAAAGTTAACGTGAAGATCTTTGATATATATTGGCCGCAAATTGAATACTGCCGCCTATAAGATGACAACAAATCATTATGTGGATCTCATCTTCGTTTATTATGAAAGTTATTGATATAGGAAATGAAAACTCTAGAAGGATTAAGCGATAGCTTACACGTCGACCCAGCAACTCATTTGACCTCATTGTTTTTCTTCGGCTTTTGGATGTACAGGACGAACGTGACAGGATCAAACGCCACAAAAGACAGAATTACACGGTAGGAGGTGCGACTCTGGGCTAGACAAATGCAAACAGACGAAGTGCAAGACTTGTTGGGACATCTTCCTCATTCGAGATCAATCTTGACAATAATACCAAGATTTGTTTGGCTCATTGGACTTGAGGAGTCCTAGCTAGCCAAAGTGCATCTGGTTTAATCTAGTGCATCGTTATCAATTTTAATAGTCAATTTAATATAGAGATTACTCTTAACTTTGCACGATTTTGACAACAAACTAATGCAGATTTTGGTGTGCGTGTAAGATATTTGGTCAGATTCATTTTGCATGGTCTTTGCTCTCAGTGTTATTCTATTCTTGTTCAGTTGAGTAAATCCATTTCCATACGATAATGTGTGTACGCGCGAAATGTATTGACGTTAATCTCCAGAAATGTCATTCCACTAGGTTTCAGTTTCGTCACTAAAATTTTTATGGGACCGTTTTGTTGGTTAATCTAGCAAACTCCATGGCAATCTAGTGCAAAACTTTTTCTGACGAGACAATCAGAAGGAAATTTTTTTTTTCCAAGGTCTGAAAACGTAAATGCCATTCCCTTAGAAGTATTTCGTGAATACAAGTTTAAAACTTCAGAGCAAATCAAGTTCCAAGGAGCTTGAGGTAGATAAATAGTCCAATTACTAGGACCTTTCTTTCATTAGGCTTTGGCGACCTAGTCGACTATTTTGTTGGACTCCCTGCTGCAACAGGCTAACTTAAGGCCTGAAAAACTCAACATCATATAATATTCTCTCCCAATTAGTGCATCCATTGTACTTCCTAGTTCAGTTGATTTGTGCTTGATAAGGCTCTTATTAGATCTGCATTGTCTGACTCAAGACTTAAACGAAGCTTCAGTTCATGAGGAAAGGGAGAGGAAGATTAGGATTTCCACCATAACTATGCACTCCACCAGCGCGGCCGAGCTAGCATGTGCTAATATCGCCAATCCGTCTACCAATCAACCCATGGAGTCTCGACAAATGCAGGCGATGGCTCCTTCCAACGATTCGGCAACAAAGGAACCGTCATGTTGATCTTCAGAGTGCGTGGATCAGAGATACTTGAGAATGTGGGAAATTGAAGTACAAAGAAAATAGCAGACGTTTCATGACATTTCTTTGAGAAAAAGAAGGGCCCAATGAAATCCAAACCCACAAGAGAGAATTATCTGGTTCAGGTTTTGCCTCTGCGATGCTTGTTGTTCGCTGCTATGTGCGCAAACGACATCACTGGACGCGTTGGCGATAGTTCGAGCCCATCGAAAAATTCACGTGGCCTTGTATGCACTGCTCGTGAATCAAAAACCCTCATAAGATTTAATCATAACCTTGGACGTGTGTCATGCACGTAAACGTGGCACAATATGCCGGCCATCTTGGGATTTGATTGATTGCCGTCGCAATTGGGGTCCTGTTCTTGATTTGCAACTGCGAGAGATTGGTCGTGCAAACATCAAGATCCTCGCATTAAAATTCATGAACTGACGGAAGTCCTAAAATTGGATTTTGAGTTGTCATAAACAGCACATTGGAGTTGATAGCGGCTGATCTCGTACCTACCCGCTCATCACAGCTTCTTTTGTGTAATTCAAGCACTATCGAGCATAGGAAGTGTAACTACCCCACTCTATCTCACACGAGACAAATCTTCAAGGAGTATCCGGTTTATGAGATTCGTGGCTCGTATGTATCACTTCAGAAACGCTCACGAGTCATGCTTGCACCGCAAATTCCACATACGTATTCGAGCGTACACAATAAAATATTGGGACAACCAGAAAATTATTAGTCTTGTAATTTGTTTCGATCACAATAAATATTAGGTACAAAATAAAACAACTAAGAAAGTCAAATATTAAAGAGCACGCACAAAATATATATCACTTGGGACAACTATAAAATCATTAGTCATTTCGATTACTTTCTTCATAACTTGTTTAGATCACAATAAAATATTGAGTACACAATAAAAGGACTAAGAAAGTCAAATATTGAAAGGCACATGCGAAATGCACATTCTTATTCCAACGTTAAAGAGCATGCGCCCAAAAACATATCACTTGGAACAACTATAAACTTATAAGTCCTTTTCAATCACTTTTTTAATAACTTGTTTAGATCACAATAAAATATTACACAATAAAAGGACTAAGAAGGTCAAATATTGAAGAGCACACGCAAAGTGCACATTCATCCAACGTTGAAGAGCGCGTGCGAAATACATATCACTTGGGACAACAACGCCATTTTTCGTTACAACTTTGAACGAAATCTGTTTTTCTAATCTTATATAGAATGAAAGAAAGCTTTACCGACCAAAAAAAAAAAGAATCATATGCACCTTGTTCTCGGAACCCTTTCTTTTGGGTTACTTTAGACCGCCACTTAAGGTTGTATCAGAGGAAGGACGCAAAAGAGAAGTGCACAGTAAACAATGTTTCTAACTTTCTGTCACCATGGGCCCTTTGATCTACCTTCTCCTTTTGCGTACGTTTTTGCTTATTCATTGATTATTGATGAATTCTCTTTTTGCCTAAAAGCCGTCCTGCATGGATTTGCGTTCATTCTTTTAGTAAGGCAAGCGTTTTTCAATTGCTGTCTTCAATTGGTCCTTCAAAAGACCATCACATCGACTTGGACAAATTGTACATGAGATTGAATACATTAATTCCTTTCCTAATGAGGATAACGACACAAATAGTTCCTAAAATTTAGCTCAATAGATAATGTGGTCCTTGAAATAATATTGGAAATATTCAATACTGTCATTTCATTATTTTAAGTCTAGAAATAATATTGAACATTTTCATATAGTTCAGAGACTAATTTGAACATGTATAAAAAATTTAAAGGTCATATCGAACAAATTAAAAATTCAGGGAAGACATTATAAATTGTACTAAAGTTTATGGACCACATTGAACAAATTAAAAGTTCATAAATCACATTGCATATTGATCAAAGTTTATGGACCATTTGTATTATTTTCCCTTTTTAATCCCAATGAGATGGACCTGTTTTTGTTTATATACTATAAAGACAAGTAAGAATGTCGGCAATGAAATTATCTTATAGGATGGACAAGAAGCCTTGACTAATTGGGCCTGCCTTCACAGACAAAGTGGAGTCGGTCATAATGTGATCAACAATGAAAAAGCAAGAAGAAGAATTGTGGGAATTTCCTGTTTGCCCAAGAGGCAAAGGACGAAGGATTTGGTCTAGAAAAGGAACATTAGTACCGTTTTTATGGTTTTTGAGTGTCATAGAGTGTTTAACCGATGAGTCTCAAACAATATCAGCAAAGACATATTCATGAAGCATGTTTCTCCAGGGGGAAATTTCGACATAATTAGATGCATACATGGAGAATTAGAATTGATTAACAAGTAAGATTCAAACTAGTATGTGATATAAATAGGGGCACTTGCACACCATAGTCGTTTTATGGAGGGAAAAGAAAGGAGGGAATTAACATCTGAACTATCGAAAAGGAAAATAATAGAAACTGATAAGAACCGAAAGAGACGAGAAACTAAGGTCGCTTCGCCAATCAACTCTTGAGACTGGAAGGATTGGGCATCAACAATCTTTCGGCTGCTAGCCATAGTCATCTCGCCGCATGTTTTGAAGGAAAAAAAGAAGCCAAGTACACCATTTTGTTCCATCACTCACCTCCTCTTCGACCTCTTCATCAATGCCCTCTTTCTTGTCCTCATTGTTGCCATTGCATTCGCCTTTGCCTTTGCCTTTCGCCTTCCTCCTTATTGTCATTGTCCACAAAATGAACCCGCGAAGGCCCACGAGATAACCATAGAACCTCTTGCGCATTGTAGTCCTAGTAGCCGTCATCATCCTCGCCGTTGTAGTCACCCTCGTCACCAGCTTTATCGCTATTGTCTTTCGTGTCGTCATCGTATTCATTGTTGTTGTAGTCATCACCATCATCTTGCTAAGATTTGAAATTATCATGTTCAAGGTGGATTAAACATCTTAAGAAGAAAAGGTCAAAATTCCCAAATATCATATTACTTTACATTAATCCCTAGTTTGAACACCCAAACTCAAGCAACTAACAAGAATCAACATAATCTCTTAATTCTATCCAAATTGAATTATAGAAAATATTGACGTGACTTTTTCCTGGCAATTAGTTGGTACTCGGATTTGGAGAAAGTAGGGCAAAGAAAAGGATAGAGATGTGCAGAAAGCCCTTCTTTTGATTTAAACCCGACAGTTAATAGATGCAGCAAGCTTGCAATTAACTATCCCTAGATTTAATTTCAGCTTTTCAAAAAATTCACATGAGTTTTGAACAGAGAACAGTCAAATGAGTTTTAGGTTGTTGTCGTCTCTTACCTCTTGTTCGCCTTCTTCATCATCCCTCTCCTCATCCTCATCCTTGCCCTCATCGTCATTGCCGTCGCCATAGCTATAGTTGTAGCCGTCACCTTCGCCTTCCTCATTGAAATCGTCATTCTCGACATTATCATCTACGGAACCAACCAGTGAAGACCCTCGAGATGATTGAGAAAGCTCACGCATAATGTTGTCCTCGTCATCCTCACCGTCATTGTCCTCGTCCTCATCATCCTTGCTATGGCTGTTGCCGTCACTTTCGTATTGACCTTCCTCGTCGACATCATCATTCTCATCGTTACCATCCACGGAACCAACTAGAGAAGGCCCGCTAGACATATGCGAAAGCCGATGCACATTGTTGTCCTCGTCATCCTCACCATCATCGTCCTCATCCTCGTCGTCCTTGCTATGGCTGCTGATGTTGTCTTCCCACTGACCTTCCTCGACAACATTGTCGTTCTCATCGTTACCGTCCACAGAACCAACCAGAGAAGGCCCGTCAGACGAATGCAAAAGCTCATGTACATTGTTGTCCTCGTCATCCTCACCGTTATCATTCTCGTCCTCGTTGTCCTTGCTATCACTATTGCCATCACCTTCACATTGACCTTCCTTGTCAACACCCTCATTCTTATCATTATTGTCCATGGAACAAACCGGCGAAGGCCTGCCCAATGAATGCACATTCTCATCATCTTCGCTGTCATCATCTTCATTGTCCACATGCACATGGTTGTCGTCATCATCATCCTCCTTGCCATCATCGTCATCTATATGCACATGGTTGTCATCGTCGTCGTCATCCTTGCCATCATCATCATCTATATGCACATGGTTGTCATCGTCGTCATCCTCCTTGCCACTGTCCTCGCTATTGTCATCCTCCTTGTCATCAACCTTGTCACCGTCCTCATGCTTGTCACTATCATCTTGCTGAGAGAGGGAGGTTCAAAAGTATCATATCTAATGTGGATTAAACATCTTAAAGAAGATGATAGATTTCCCAAATATCATATGACTATAATCCTAAGTTTGAACACCCAAACGCAAGCACCAAGCAAGAATCAACATAAAGGGATTCCCTACAATTAATCCCCCTAAAAATGCTTTATAAAGCATCTATTGAACATATGTTTATTAGAATCAAACAACATTCACATATTCACATATCTTCATTCACTCAAAATGAAGAAAAGAAGGAAAATCTGATTCTGGAGACAAATGAAGAAAAGAAGGAAATCTGATTCTGGAGGCAAAAGTGAATATTTGCAAGGATCAAATACTGATATGATAGTTGTCGAAAATGGGTCAAGTTGGTGTCATAGCTTGTTGTGTTAACCCTCAACGAAGATGGTGGCCGAGGATGTTGCTCGCTTGATTAATGGCTGGTAGATTGTTTATGGCAATAAGGGTGCCAGCACCATTAGACACATACAAGGGTTGGCCAGCCCTCGTTTGCAAGCGACGAGGGCTGACAGCCCTCACTGATACACAACGAGGGTCGCAAGCCCTCGCCGATGCAGCCCAACAGTCTTACCTTCTTTTTTCAAAAAAAAAAAAGTATTTTAGCTTTGTAATTCTTTTAATCTCTTTTCTTTTACCTTCTTTTTGCCCCTAATTTTTATCTTCTTTTAAAAAAAAAAATTATAGCCGATTTGCACTGAGGAAAGCTTAATGAGACACCACACTTAAGCAAACTTAGAGGATGGATGAATATAACTTCACTAGAGGGAGCTCACTCTTTACTCTACAATTTTGGCCATGAGTACAGTATAGCCATCAATATCAATTGATTGTAGTAATATGAGGAAATGCGGTTAAGCTCACACTAGATTGAGAAGTTGTAATTGCCCTATTTATGCTCATGTGAAAGATGGCACTCAAGCAAGGAGATAAATATTCCTAAACTATGCATTGGCACCAGAGACACAAGATATGGCACAAGTATGAGTTTTTATCTAGAATTATGATAAGCGAAGATGTTACCTTTGACGAGTTTGCTCTATCTTATAATAGGAGAGAGCAACCAATTGTAAATAAAGATCTAAGTGGTGTACATATAAATAAGTGGAGTGGCAAAAAGAGTAAAAACATTAGCAGATTGTCGATGAAGTGGTAGATTTTGTAGATTTTTTTAATATACTAAAAAAAAACATGTAAAACATTAATCATGACAATTAGATTCTAAATAGGAATAGAAAAAATAGAATAAGAAAGAATGGAGCCATCACTTTGTAATTGAATGATTGAGGGAAAATCCTTATAAGCTAAATAAGGTGGATTTAGTTATATTCAGGGTAAAAATAGCACCAACCTTGTTTTAGGTTCTCTGAGTTTTAGTTTAAGAAAAACAGTACCAGAGAATGCAATATTGAGTAAGGATTGGGTGGAAACGAAGGTTGGAATCAAGAGATTATTTTTTATGTTAGAATCTCCTAGTTTGCAATGGATCTATCATTGTTATACTTCCCGTGGATCTAGATCACTCTTTGAACTAAGCTACGCAAATTGTGGTGTGTTAATCTATTTCTTATTTAATTTTCTGGTATCTTGTGATTTTGGTAAATTTCATGATCCTATTGCAAATATTGATTTTAACAAGTGGAAAAGGAAGACATGAAGTTTCATCATCCATTTTTTAAGGTAAAAATAGGCTCAACGTCATTGAGTAATTGTGATAGCACAAAATGAACCAAGCGCACAAATAGGAAGAAGGAGAGTATGAATTCTCAAATGGTGAGTGATGTAAGATACCTGGCCTCATTTCCGAAGTTCACACACATATAGCAGATGAAAATTTCTAGTTAGATGGGGATTTTTTATGTGATTATACCTGGTTGCACATTTTAGAATTATTTTTTGTCCCTCTTCACTAGAATAGAACAGAAATAGAAAGCGAATAAAGCAAAAGAAACAGTGATGATCCATAAATAGAAAGGAGGCGCACCTGTTCCAATAGAAGATCCCCTGTTTCTGTTTTTGTTTCACAGTCGTAAAGAGTTGTTTCAAATTTTGAGCCCAACACTCGTGCTGGGGCATTCAGAATCTTCTCTCTGTAAGACTCCCAAGTGATGCTCGAATCATCTGGACCAATGTCCAATAACTCCCCACAATCCCTCATTTGAATCTGGCACTCCTTTGGTATTTTTGAGCTTGATACATCAATCATCCTTTCCATTGATTTGCACCTATGAACTTTCAACTGCTCCAAATGCTCTAATTCGTCCACGCCATCTACAACTTGGAGGCTCTCACACTCTACAATACCTAACCGCGTCAAGTTCTTCAAATTTGACAAACGGCCTATCCTTTTTAATGAAGTGCACCCTTCGACAGAAAAGACTCCCAATGATTTGAACATACAAGCAAATTGAATCTCCTCTAGCTTTGGGCACCTCAACAGCTGGAATACTTGAAGCATCTTTAGAAAGCTTGAGACAATGGACACTTTCCTCCCACCATTAGTCAACTTGGTAGCCTGTAGCTCATTACACCCGGGCTCCTCCGATGGATTAACAAACCTCTCTAAAGATCTGCAGTCCTCAATACATAATTCCTCCAACGATATTAAGGCACCGAGAAATTGAACTTCGACTAGCTCAGTGCAAGAAGACACCTCAGCTTCTCTCAATTTTCTTAAACCTGATGGAAAGGATAATCTTTTGACAAGTTCACACATTCTGATAGTCAACTTTTCCAATTGAGGAAGCCCGTCTAGTTGTACTTGTTTCACTTGAATGCGATCGAGCTCTAGAACTATCAAGTTTGACGGAAGTTGTTCAAGGGATTCAAAGTCTAATCCATACATGGTAAGTTTTTTTAGGAGAGAAAGGGAGCCCAACTCTGTAGGCTGCGCGCGGACATTTAAAAGGCACAAGTGCTGCTTCCTCAATTTGGATAACCTCCCTATCCACTGTAGGTCACAAGCTTTAATTATATTTGATGTGGCCTTAGATTCAGAACCATCAGATAGAAGTAGTTCAACTAGATTAGTAAGATTTGAGAGGTTAGGCACGGTCTGCAATGAACTAGATCGCAACCGTAGAGTGGTCAAACTTTTAGGGAGCCTCGGCAACTCTTGGAGCTTATGACAATGCTCTAAGTCCAGTGTTTGGAGGCGACGAAGCTCGCTCATTGTACTGGGCACTTTCACAATCGGTGTGGATGATACATTGAGAGATGACAAGCTTGATAGTCTTCCAATGGAATCTTGTAATATTGTAATAGGTGTGTGAGACACATCCAACTTCATCAATGACTCTAGGTTCGAAATTGATTTGGGGAGTTCACTCAAGCTGTCACAATTCCTAAGAGAGAGGTGCTGAAGATTTGGTAGCTCTCCAATTTGTTCAGGTAATTTTTCAAGATTCTGACATGACTCAATACTCAAATCAGTCAACAACCGCAGTTTTCCGATAGAGCAGTCAATTTCCATCAAAGATGAACATTTAGAAATACTCAACTTCTCTAAAACTGAGTATTCAAAAAAGGTTGGTGTCCTGTAAATTGACATATTATTCTCAAGAGTGAGAACCTTCAATTTCCTCCCATCCTACAAAAGCAAATGAAACATCAGCATGGACAGTTGGATGTCTAAACAAGAAATATATGGGAATTTAGGCTCTCAACTTGGATCATTTGTCCTTTGATCCTCTCACTAAATGAGAAAATTAGACTACAAATCCAATGAATTCTGTCCTTAAATAAGAAAATTAGACTGATAGGGAAACTGACATACCTTGATCAGGCCCCTGACATGATCATCCGTGAACTCATGGCCAACGAAATTCCCCACAACCACGTTTTCTAGATGCAAATTGGTTGCCTCAAAACGTGGATGACGTTCAGAACTTCTATCAAGGTAAAACAAACTGATCCATTTCAATTCGGAAAGACAGCCCGCAAAGTCGCCTTGGCAGGTTATGTTATGCAACCACAGTAGCCGAAGATGTGGGAAACGTTTAATTTCCTCCGCAGTGATAGTTAAGTTATCATCAGTCCTTGACCAATTTGTCAAATCCAGTGCTTGAACACTACTCTTGATCTGCTAATGAAATTGAGGAGCAGAAGCAAGAATTTGTCAATATTATACTTTTTTATTCCATTGAAGAGAAGAAAAAATGGAACATAAGAGTAGCTCTCATTTTAGAAAGACGAATCCTCAATTATGAACACAGTATTAAATTTGGTCACCACATTACCTCTATTGATCTTAATTCATGAATGATGTCATCTGGAGCCCACAACCTGGAACGCTCTTGATTAGCAATTGTCCTTCCAAGATCTCTAAATTGATCATGCATCCAAAACTTATTTTCGTCTAAAACCTTTATAGTGCATTTGTTAATAAGGACATCAATAGCATACTCTGGGCTAAACTCACAGTCTTTCCACACAAAGAATGGATTAGTCTTATCTTTATCAATGAAAAAGCATGCAATATCGAGGAATATCTGCTGCTGATCCATTTCTAAGGCATCATAAGTAATCCTTAGCTTTCCCAAGACATCGCTAGTAGGTGTTTTTCTTAGCTTCTCTAGCATCTCTTGCCATATTTTTTCCTCTTTCTGAAGAAAAAGCAATGAACCTATTGCTCGAAGAGCTGAAGGTAGTCCATCCGTAGTAGAGACAATGTCTTTTGAAGTGTCATATAGTTTGTCTGGAGGAAAGTCAGCATCAAATGCATGCCTACTAAAAAGTTGAAGTGCGTCTTTGTCGCTTAACACCTCCATTTCATAAGGCACAATTTCATACTTCAATCCCCTAATTTTTATAACACTTTTGTCCCTAGTGGTAACAAGTATCCTAGTACCATTGTACAGAGAATCAATTCCAATAAGGTATTCGATTTGGTTTCCCTCATCAACATCATCCAATACAACTAGTACCTTCTTGTTGCAAATTGTTTCTCTAATCGTATTGATTCCATAATCAATGTTATCAATGTTGCGAGCCACTCTAGAATTAGAGATATCATATAGCAATTGTTCTTGCAACTTGACTAAGCCCTTGGTTTTTGCTGTTTCCCTTACACCATCAAGAAAGCTACAGTTTTTCCCAAAGCGAGGACATAGTTGGTTATAGATGATCTTGGCAAGTGTTGATTTACCGATGCCACTCATCCCATAAATTCCAATAACCCGCACACCACCGGATTGGATGTCCAATAAACCATTTATGGCTGCTATTCGATCCTCCATTCCAACTAAATCTCTAGTCACTTTTCTTTGTCTTGTCTTGAGCCTAACCACAACCTCCACAACAACAGCCTCGATAAGATCCCCATCGCTGCAACAAAGTTGTACAGTTTCAATTGTGAAGAGGCAACAAATTCGTTTAATCGCATGTTGACCAACCATCTACTAAGTTAGGTTGGGAACATGAAGTTAAAACTATTCTGGAGGGAAAACTCTCGTTAAAAAGAACCAAAAAGGAGTATATAAATAGCGGTTCTTATTCAAATATCAAATAATTATTTGTTGAATCCCTTTCATAGATCAATTTCATAAACTAATCAGTTAAGTGATGAAGCCAGGAATCTCATGTTGACACTTTCTTATTGCGTGTGAGAAATAACACAACGTAAGAGACCAATATAAAAGTAGTGCAAGCAAAAGGTACTTTTGCGTTTTACCGACATAATAATACTAAACTAAACAGCACTAAGTTTTGTAAGTTCATTTTATTTGAATGTTCATCGTGTTCGAAGACACTAAACTTTAACTCTACCTTATTATTTCACTTATACACACGCACGCATGCATGCACGTGGCACGCTCTTGTGTGAGGTTTACCCGGCAGTTTACTTTTCATGATCACTCTACCTAGTAGCCATACGCGTTACCACATATATATATATATATATATATATATATATATATATATATATATATATATATATATAAAGACACACACACACATTTGTCGTCGTCATCATGAGACAACTAGTTTTGGGGTGTTGAGAGGCAACTAGAATTATCCACCGAAAAATGGCACGAAACAAACGGGACTGGACCAAGACCAATTACGTTACCCTAAAAACTTCAAGAACATGATGAATTTACAAACCTTAACATCCATTACCAGTTTAAGTTGAAGAAACAGAGAAAGAAAAATGTTTGATTATTAAAGGAATTAATGTACCCGAAGCCTTAATATTTGTCACGAAAATATAATTGAGTGTTAAAATTTTCAAAATATGCAATCAATTACTAAAAAAAATTGATACAATCAAATTGTTCCTTTAGCTCTATCCACGTCAATGGATGGAAAATATTGACCTGTCATTAGAAAGTAGGCTGAGAAACTAACAAATAAAAGAATAAATGAAGGGGCACGAAGAACGGTGGAAAGAAATCTCGCTTGCTCCCATCCCCAGTAACTTTTTTCTCCAATCTGATCATTTGTTCATTCTTCTTTAAAACTTTCCATGGTTTCTTTAAATTGAGTTCTTGAGACAGGAGTTTGAAATACTACATGGAAACTCTACTGGCCATGGCTGTGAGCTCGAAGAAGCTCCAACCACCATGGCCGAATGACCAAACTCAATGAAGCTCGAGCGACCGTAGCCCCGAGCTTAACGAAATTCCAGCCGTCACGGCCAAACTCGATGAAGCTCAAGCGGTCAATGGAGTTCTCAATGGTGGCTAAGGTCGAACAACCTCAAATTGGAGGTCGCATGACCTCAGATATGAGGTTCACGCTGAGTTTGTGCCCCAAACTCAAGCCCGGGTCTTTCCGTGCGTGGTGATGTGCTGCATGATTTTAATGGTGGCGAACCATAATAGTGGCGGTGGCAACCTGATCTGGTGACGGTGGTGGACGAGTTTGGCAAAGTTGGTCGAGTTCTTGAGGTGCTAGGCAGTGGTGGGGGATGAGTTTGGTGGTGGTTAAGTGTGAAGTTGGTTGTGGAGGCTGAATTTGATTGTGGTGGAGGTGGTGTCTGATTCCATGGTGGTTGTCTTCAAGGGCGAGGGTAGCCGGCAAGGCAGTAGGTGGTGGTGAGTCTAGCGGCAGGTGTTTGAGGCAACGGCTGCCGGCGACCATGGACAGCTTCAGTGACCAGCTGCACTACTGTTTGATCAACAAGCGTTGATACCGGCGGTCTGACTGATGAAAATGGTGTAAGCGGAGCAGCTTAATAAGGTGAGCTTTTCCTTTTCATAAACAATTGCTGCTGTCAGAACAAACCTTATTTCAGAATCTAAGGCTGAGGGTTTGTGCGAACAATCCAAGTTTTTCTCAACGATCATCTTCTTGAACGAAAGGAGTATTACTATTATAAGATTCCGAGAGAGAAATTCCGATGGCTCGCATTTTCTTTTGCTTTAAAAACAAAATAGCTTTTCTATCTTTTTATCCTTATCCTTCCTCATTTCTACTATTAAAATATTAAAACCGTTTTTGATTTTTAATATTTCAAGTTTTTTCCAATATGATGCTTGGTAAGCGCCACATCGGTGCCACATGTAATAAGAAAATAATAGGAAAATTGTAATACATTCACGGACCAAATTGGTATAGAAAAGATGGAGCAAAGCCAATTTATTATGGAATGGAAATTAGGTCAAAAGAAAAATTGTAATAATCCTATTAGGTCTGAATAAATTTGATATCTCGTGATTTAAAAAAGAAGAAGAAGAAAACAAGAATTTGAGAATTTCCTTTTAAGTTTGAAAAAATTGGAGTTGGAATATAACTAATGAATCTTTATAAGATCTATTGCTCAATTGCAAAAGATAATTTTGACATTCACGGTTAGATAGTTACCCCGAATATTTTTTCAGCTCCCACCCCTTGGTGTCATCAACTTCATTGAGAGCCTGGCGCCACGACTCTACATCCTCAGAGCTAAACTTCTTCTTTTGATTCTCCATCCTTTGCTCCAAATTCAATATGGCATCACGGTATAATGGGGATTTCAATTTCACATCAGCAGGTTTCACATCATAAAAGATGGGCAATATCACCTTCTCATTCCCCTCTTCTTTAGATTTAGAGGTGTTCTCCACCATCTTTGCAAGCTCGCGGAGGCACCAATGACTCGAAGCATAGTTTTGAGAGAAGATGGGTATGTAAAGCTTAGAGTCATCGATCGCTAGCAGAAGGTTGCCACTAATTCTTTCTCCTGGTCGAAGCTCTTCATCATCCATGAAAACTCGAATTCCAGCATCTACCAAGGCATGGTAGAGGCTATTGGTGATTCCCCGACGAGTATCGAGCCCTCTAAAACTCAGAAACACCTGATACTCACCTCCTAATAGGTTGTTGGTACTCATTCTTGTCTCTGAGTTTGCCATACGAGCTCACTTCACACTTAGCGGGTCAGGTCACCTCTCTCTCTCTCTCTCTCTCTCTCTCTCTCTCTCTCTCTCTCAAATAGGCAGGATTGAGATACTTTTTCATCTAGCCCGTTGTACTAGGTATAAGTAATTTCACACGAACCGAGGAAACCGTTGACATACTTTTATGCACTTTTTTGCTTGATTTTGAAAAGTAACAACATTTGTTTACACGTAGAAGATTGGCAATTAGTTTAATAATCTACCAATTCCTATTCCTGTGACTATTAACTCCTTTAAAGTTACTAACTATTATTCGATATTACCTATCTTAGTTTGACTGATATACCAGCATTTGTCACAATAAATACCAATAAATTTTAGTCACTAAGCAACCTTTTATCTTGTTTGGTTTTGAAAAATATCAACATTTATTAATACTTTCAAGATTTCTAACTACTTCAATAATAAACCATCGTTTAATCTTCCGGCTTATTAGAAAATATTTATTTGCTCATGGACAGGACATGCCATGGCGATGCAATCGTACCAGCTGTAGGCAATTTCGCACAAAGCCGAAGATGTTGTGCAGATCTCGATGCAAGTCGTGATTTTAATACTGAAGTCACAACGAAGACCTTCTAAGACTTATTAGAGGACCCTTGAATATAAAATTAATTTTAAAAAGACTCAAGATATGAGCCAACTATCAATCGATTTGGAAAAAATTTAAATTGATTTAGAGCACATTTGATAACCGTTATATTGCCAGAAACAATTTTTGCTCAGAAATAATTTTTTTTTATTATGTTCTTGGGAATAATTTTTGAGTTTTTGAAAAAGTTTGGTAACTATTTAAAATTTATATTCCTAGGATAGAAATGCATTTGGTAAGATTCTTAAATTTTTTTGTTTCTTTTAAATTTTTTAAATACTTTTATCATATTTTTATATTTTTTCTTTTTTCTTTTTTCTTTTTCATTTTCTCTTCTTCTTCCTCCTTTTTCGTGGCCAGTCGTTGGCTAGAGCAGTGGCTAGCGACCTGTTAGGCGAGGTCTTGCGAGCTTGTCGAAGGCTCGCCTAGCCACCACGAGGCTTGGCCTCACCAGATTGGGTGAGGCCGAGCCTTGCCCAACCCAGCGAGCCTCATTGAGACACCACTAGGTAACGCCAACCTAGAGGTGGCCTAGCAAGGTTGAGTCTCGCCCAAACACAACGAGGCATGGCGTCACGGGGGGCTGGCGACACTCCGGCGAGGTTGCGAGCAATGACCAAGGCCCACAATCGGCCAAAAGGAAGAAGAAGAAAAGGAAAGAGAAGAAAAGAGAAGAGAAAATAAAAAAAAATTAGAATTTATTAGAAGAATTGTTGTCAGGAACAAGAAATAACTTTTTTCTACTTCTTGATTCTGTTTCAAATATATTCCCATGAACAAAAAATGAACAAAAACTATATATATTTTTGTTCTCTGGAACAAAAAATTTACCAAACGGATTTCTATTCTTTTTTTGTTCTCGGTGATAAAAAAAAAAATAGAATAAGTTGTTTCTGGGAGTATTACCGAACATGCCCTTAGTTGACCAAAAAGATTCTAAGAGTTTTGGTGTATTCGGATCTAATCTAGAGTCCATAAGATCGGTTCAGACATTAACAACAGTTGGTAATACATAATTTCCAACCTAGAGAGGAGTGGCCTTATTAAAAAGAAATTTGAAAAAATGCTTCCAAATAATGAACAGGAAATGTTTTGGCCACGCCAAGGATCATTAGTAGACATATCTTTTTAATAAGCGTTCTATGGACACTTGTTGGCTATATCTAATGAAAAAAAAATTATATTCTCAATGTGCTGATTGCGCATAAGGAAGGCAAAGCTTTCGAAATAACAAAATTTTCTTTATGTGTAAATATTTAATTTAATCGTTACCCTGGAGCACTAATTAAACATAATGCTTATTAAAAAATACTACACTTCACATATTTGAATTTGAATCCATTTGCCATAAAAGACGCGTGTGCGCAACTTCGCAGTAAGTGCAACGTCCAATTTACAATCACGTTCAATTTATAATCAATAAATTTGATGGACTTAAAATGATAACGTGGAGGACATTATCATTACAAGATCAGATGGAATTTCTTCTTTTTTCGTGCTTCTCATGTAGCTATGTCTCCATGGAAAATTCAGAGTCAATAAAGTGATGGATTGAAAAATAATAAATAGGACATTATCATTCGAGGTCACACGGAGTTTCTTATTCATGCTTTTCACATGGCTCTGGCTATGTAGATAGCATCCGTTCAGAATCCACTTCTGAACTTCTGAATAAATAAAAAAATCCAATAACAAAATATTAGTAAAGAATCACCTCTCGTGATTCCACGTGGGACTATAGATAATTAGAAAAATCTCCTTCACTTTACAAAAATTGGATTTGCTTCATTCTCTGCAGAAAATGCTCCACCTAAGCGCTCCCTTAGCATATATTTATTATTCACCATGGATTATTTGTTTTGATCTCTTCGCCTTAATGACTTGCCTTATATTATCATTAATTATATTTAACTACTCACATTTTCTCATAAAATATGCCTTCGTATTAAAAAGCAAAAAATTGCGCAAGACTTTTACAACCATTATTTCCTTATTGATAACTATTTAAGTCATGACGAAAAATTTTAAGATTTATTAGAGGAACATTGAAATTCTATTAAGTTTACAAATACTCATGGTATGATCCAACTACCAATTGATTCGGAAAATTAAAACCGACTGAGCTGACCAATAGATTCAAAAAGTTTTGGAATATTCAAATATAATCGGGAGACTACAAGATCGGTTCAAACATCAACAACAATGGTAATTATAATCATCCCACTTTGAGAGAAGTGGCATTATGAGAAAATTTGTGAAAGATTTGCGTCCATATCATGAACAGGACATGCTATGGCAGCAATTAAAAAGTATTTTGTTAATAAGTGCCCTCACAACACTAGTTAGCCCCTCATAATAAAATTATATTTTTCATTTTCAATACACTGATGGTGCAAAATATGAGAAAAATAGTATTTTGAAAATGAAAAAATTTCTTTGCGCGTGGATGTTTAATTTAATTAATGCCTCTAGAACACTGGTTAACAAAATTCTAGTAAAAAGACATTACATTATGTACGACTTCGGCTCTATTTGCTGTCTAAAAAGCATACAGGCAACTTCCCAGCAGGTGGCGCTTCCATTAGTCAACAAAGTTGACGGATTTTATAATGACAAGGTGGACAAAGAAGGCCTAACCAAAAACGCGTATAGGCAATTTCTCAGCAAGTGCAGCTAGTCAAGAAAGGCGATGGGCCACCCTTCCAATATGGAAAGAGGAGGTGAGGGATTCGAATTCCAATCTTCTCAGAGAGGTTGGGGTGGGGACAAATTAGTTTCAAGTGTGGGTTTCGACTTCCACGCCCTGCAAAAAGGTAGGGCAAAAGTCTGAGAGTAAATAGAGTAGGATTGACTAAAAAATAAAAAATAAAGGCGATGATAATAAGTGGAGACCAAAAAAGATGGAGAGATATAGAGGTGTACCTTTGTTTTCTATTTTTTTCTTTTTCTGACCATAAGAGTTGTACCTCTTCGCACGCCAAATTTCTTTGGAGGCTCTTCTTCGTGCTTGTCAAATGACTCTGGTTATGTAACAACCTCTGTTCTGAATTTACATTTGATTTTTTGGATTAAAAAAATGATTCTCAAATAATTATATCATTTTCAATATTCTGTTGCTATACCTACGTTTGGACATATTTAACATCCGAGTTTGATATTGTAAAATTACAAATATCTGTATGAGTACATAATAGTAAAATATGATTGAAGAATAGCGTCCCACATGACAAATGGGACTCTAAGCTAGAAAATTTCCTTCATATTGCATTTATAGAATTTGCAGCATTCAAAAAATGCATCACCTAAGTGCTGCCTCAGCATATATTTATCAATTCACCATCAAGTATTTGTTTTGATCCCTTCAACTTAATAACTTGCCTTTTATTAGAATTGATTACATTTAACTACTCAATTTTTCTTATAAAATGTGTCTTTATATTAAAAACAAAATGATTATGCAAATCTTTTACCACACTTCTTTCTTTATTATAACTATTAGGAGGTGAGCACAGTGTGGTTGGTACAATTTGGATGTCAAACCAAACCAAACTGCATAAATACGATCGAAGAAAAGTGAAACCAAACTAAATTATTATAGTCCACAACCAATCAAACCAAATTATTTTTTGAGGATGAATTCAGTTTAATCATTCTTTCTTCCTTCATTTTTTTCCTCTTCACCTTGTGCAAATTCATGAAAAAAAAAAAACAACCAAAAGCCGTAGTTACAACAATTCATGAATTCACATACCACGAAAATCAATAGGCTGTTCCATATATAGATGGCAAGAATAATTAACAAAATTATTAATTTATACAAAATGATTTTGTTTGATTTGGTTTCGAAAAGTTAAAACCAAAAAAAAAAAATGCAAAAAACATTCTGGTTTCATTTGTGAACTGTTTTTTCTTTTTTCTTTTTTTCCAAAAGGTACTTTTAAATTGAATCGAACTACAAAGAAATTGTTCAATTCGTGTTGCTTTAACTTGAACCATTTTTTACTCACCCCTTGCTTTTTAGTTCACGCAACACGTCGGTTCATGTATAATACCTATTTATAGTCGCGGCATATATACTGTACTCCTACGATAGATAAAAACACTGCATTTCACATATTTGAATTTGACTCCATTTGTCATAAACGACGCTTGTGGGCAACTTCGCAGCAGGTGCAGCATCCAATTAACAGTCACGTCCAATTTACGGTCAATAAAGTTGATGGACGGTGGAGGACATTATCGGTACAAGATCACATGGAGTTCCTTCTTTTTTCGTGCTTTTCACACGGCTGTGTCTACGTAGAAAATTCAGAGTCAATAAAGTTATGGATTTAAAAATAAATTGGAGGACATTTTCATTACAAGATCGCATGGAGCTTCTTCTTCTTCGGGCTTTTCACATGGCTCTGGCTATGTCGACAACACCTGTTGTGAATTTACTTTTGAACTTCCGGACAAATAAAACAAGATCCTCTTGCTTCCGAGTAGTGAACAGGAGGTGCTAGGACGACCAATCAAGGATTATCATTAGAAAATTTTTGTTATCAAGTGCTTTCTAGGTACTTATTAATCATTTCACACCAAATAAGAAGTGGCTTTCTTTTTATTTTTATTTTTTGATGACCGAGGAACCGTTGGAGATCACCATTCGGGGATCATACGGCCTGACAGTACTAGCTGCTATTTAGACATAAAACCTCGAGGGTTGGCCCTGTAATTCACCCCTGAAACCCTTACTTAAGTCATGGAATATAACGAGAGAATTTGAACTCTCGATCTCGACGATAAGGGAGAACACTTATACTATCCGCACTGCTCATGGGTGGGTAAAAAGTGGCTTTATTGATCATGTATAAAATAAGAAAAAGCAATATTTTGAAAATGACAAAAATTTTATGTGTGGATGTTTTATTACATTCGTCAAAATCCTTATTAGAAAAAAATATACTTTAAATATTTGCATTTGACCCCATTTGCGATAAATAGAAAAACGCGCATGGGCAACTTCGCGGTCGCAACTTTCAATTTATAGTCATTAAAGTCGATGCCTTTAAAAATGATAAGGCGGGGCCAGTTGGAAAAATGGACACAATAACACATGCAGTTGTACCCCCTTCTTTGTTAGGTAGAAATGTACCTTTCCTTTTCTTTTTATCTTTTTGCTCAAAACAGTCGTACGTTTTCTTTTCTTTTCTTCAACAATTGTGTACCTTCTCGTGCTCGTCACATGGGTCTGGAAATGTAGACGGTACCTGCTCTAAATTCACTTTTGTACTTTTTTTTTTTTAGACAAGAAATTCACTTTTGTACTTTAGGATTACAAATAATACGATTCTCAAACATTTGATCTTTATTATTGTTCTCTAGCAATATCTACAGTTGAACATAATTAAAATCCCATGATTGGCCCGTGTTCCTAAGCCATATTGATGATTACTCGCGGTTTACATAAATTTATCTTATGCAACATAGGTCTGAATAACTTTCACTTAACATTTGTTTTGCAAATATGATATTAAAAAAAAAAAAACTCGGTCCTCGAAGACAATCTCAGTTCTCGAAGACAATCAAAGTCCTTCGCATTGATAGCAGATATACATGTAACCCGGCCCATGCCAAGGATCAGAATTTAAGCTCACCTTGAGTGTGTCATGCCTTACAGGCCTTGTTATAAAAGTTCAAACAATTCAGCCCAAAGCTTTAGCCCATGGAAAGTAGAAAACAAGCCCGCGTTTACTGAGAAAAGCCCAAACCTTTACAAGCTCAACCCGCTTCAAGACTCAACAAGCCCGGCCTTGATAACTTCTTTCTTTCGCTTTCGATCCTCCGCTTCCGCCGACAACGTCGCCTGGCCTCCTTCGGCGCACGCGCTCGTCATGCTCAACCAGCGGCTCCTCCCGATTCACTCCTCTGCTCAGCACGCACAGTTACGTATGTGTGCTGACGGGGGCGCGATTTGGGTGTACGACGAAATGCCTGACTCGAAACAGGGAGAAAACAGCCATAGATGGAGCTCCATTGAGCTCAAATTTGTCATTCCAAGCTCTACCTTACTGGATTATGGCAACGAAACCGAAGCCAAGTTTTCTGGGTTATCGGATTTTCTATTTTCGATTTTTGATTCAGTCGTCGCACTGATTTCTCATATCTTTTGTATTTCCAGCAGTTTTATCCTCACTTCTGAAGCTCCTCTTCATTAACGGCGACATGGCCATAGAGCAGCACCTCGGAAACTCCCTCTCGGATAAATCCACATCTTCCTCTTTAACGCGCGAAAGACCTCTCTTGGATTCCATGATCAATTCACTTTTTCCAATATTCTCAAGATATGGACAACCGCAGTTTCCGTTGTAGGTTCCTGATTTCACTGCTGCTCCCTGGACACTCTGTTCGCCCCTACCGGCAGTCGCCGCAACCGAAGACCTCGTAAAGTGATCATTTCTACTTGTTTCGTTGATTCCCGTCCTAGAAGCCGTACCTGTGTTTGCCTTATTCATATCCTATTAGTAATCATCCCAGGTCATAATCCTTTGCTAGATCGAACTAAATTTGCTTTGTTTTAAATGATTACGAATGAAAACATAGCCAAGAAGTTTGGTCATGGTTTAAGTGAAAAATCATCCGCGATAAAGGTTCTATTAATGATTTAAATATGTTGATGATTTTGTGATAGGCTAGATGTGAATCGTAGCTTCATTACTGCATATGGATTCGGATCAACACCTCGTTCCTTAGCCGTAGTAACTGCGGACCATGACCTTAACACCCTCAGAAACCCTTTGAAAGAGAGATCCTTTGGTATATCCAGTGGCAACGGCTCACCTTCACACCCCAACCCCACACTCTCGAACGGGAAATGAAGTTTCTCGTAACCATCGGATACGTGCTTTATGTTGGCGTCCCAAAGAGCAGCGTAGTTTCATGGAAGCGTTTCATGCCCGGATCAAATGTAGAGCTCACTTCAATGCCATTGTAGCACCATACTGCCACCAAACCTCCCGGCTTCCGAAGCAAACTGGTCAAGAGGGAGTAGAAATTGGGTAGGTCGAACCAGTGCACCGCTTGAGCCACCGTAATTAAATCCACTGATATTTCACCTCAAATTAAGGTCATGATTTCGTCATTGGAGATAGGTATTGGGGTGTGGACGTAATGGACCCTCGGATGCTGCATCGCACATTTTAGCTAGGCTGCGCTCGCATCAGTGGCGATCACCCGGTCGTAGTGCTGGGCTACCTATTTTACAAGCAAGTGCAGGGCATATGAACGGAGTTGTAAGTGACAAGAACAATCTGGAAGTAATGAAATTCGATTGAATAAATCAAAGAGGAAAGAGAATGCCCATTTTTTTTTTTTGGGTCATCAAACATCAGCGCTTTGATTACTCATTCAGTCTTGGGATTAAAACACCCATTACATCAGTGCATAAAAGATCAAATAAAGCAGGGGGGATTTGATATCCAGTTCGGGGGTAAGGAGTTGTTCCGGCAAGCCTTGGCTATCCAATCCGCGGGCCGATTCTAGCTACGATGGCAGTGGGCCAGGGAAAGGCCCGAAAGTTGGGCGAGTTTGGCTTCGGCCCGGCTCACAATCGGTTACGGTTCCCAGTTGAGTTCAGTCGAAGACTTCAACGCGTGCACCAGAGTTAAACAGTCAGAATGTACTTGAGGAGAGAGAAAGTGTCGCTTGCGATGAACTTTAGGGCTTCGTCCATTGCAATCGCCTCCGCTTGAGGAGCCGAGGCCGCAGGAACCTGCTTCGCGAAGCCATCCACCACGATGCCGCGGTGATCTCGACAAACACAGGCGATGGTTGCTCTGTGTCAAGGAGGGTTGCTTCCATATCTTTCATCCGTGGATATTGTTTCGTTTGCCAAATCGGTTTCAAAGGAGGCGTCTTCTCTGTTGCGAGGGGGATTTGTTCCATCAGTGGGAGAGATGTCGATTGCCAGATCTGGATCAAAGGAGGCGTCTACGTTGATTCAGATCTTGCCTGGAGGAGGTGGATGCCAGATTTCAGATAAGTGTTCTGTTTCCTTCTCTCTTTTGGGTGGTCTGTTCATGGCCCTATAACTCGCTGAGATCGCCTCTGCTCTGGCGATTGTTGAGTGCGGCCTCGGGTTTTGATAGCTGAAAATGAATTGATTTCTCTCCTTCCAAACGCTCCAAAGCAACACCGCAATGTTGTTAAATTTGCCCGAAGTAATTGGGTTCTGTTTGATTCTGCAGATCCATTCTTCGAACCGGGTGAGGCCAAACCTGGAGATTCGAAGATTCAGAGGAGATGAATTCCATACCTTGGCAGTCCATGGACATAGAAGAAGTGTATGCTCGGGCGTTTCTGCTTCCTGCTTGCAGAGGGGGCATAGAGGAGAAGGTACAATCTTTCTGTGGTGCAAATTCTCCATTGTTGCGAGTGCGTTGTTGCATGCATTCCAGAGGAAAATTTTGATTTTGGGTGGGATTGTGGACTGCCAAATGTATTTCCAGAGTTTTGGGCTAGCTTTATAAGACGAATGTGCTTGTGTTTCTTGTGGTTTAAGCATGACATCCCTGAATATAAAATAACCACTCTTCACTTCGTAATCTCCCGATTTAGTGTGTATCCAGACCAGTTTATCTTCTTTGTCAGGTAAGCTGATGGGTGTAGCTAATATTTCTTGGACCCTTGATTCATCAAACATAGAATGTAGTAGAGTTTCATTCCATGCGCTTGTGTCTGGATTTATGAGGTCCGAAACTCGTGCTGGTTCATGATTTGTTGCTGGGCCTCCTATAGGGCCGCTTTTTAGCCATCTATCTGTTCTGATTGCTGTGTTTTTCCCATTGCCTATCCTCTGCATTACCTGAGGAGCAACCATATCCCTGGCCTTGATGATACTTTGCCAACTCCACGAGGGTCGAGAGCCTCTTCGAGCGTTCCAGATGTCACCCTGTGAGTAATACAATCCTTTCATTACTTTGGTCAGCAGAGAGTCTGGTTTTTTAAGGATACGCCACATCTGCTTTGCTAGCATTGCTGTGTTGAATGTTTGTAAGTCTTTGAAGCCCAATCCCCCCTCACTTTTCCTGGTTCTTAACAAGTCCCACTTCTTCCAGTGAATTCCATCTTTTTTGTCATTGCTTTTCCACCAAAATGATGCCACCTTTCTCTCAATTGCTTTACAAATTGATGTAGGTATTTTGAAAATTGACATGGCGTATTGAGGGATAGCTTGTATTACCGCTTTCAGGAGTATTTCTTTTCTTGCCTTTGATAGCAATTTTTCCTTCCAGCCATCGAGTTTGGAGTTTACCCGAGCTAAGATCCACGCGAAGATGTCTTTCTTGGATTGCCCCCAATCTGAAGGTATACCTAAATACTTCCCTGTCTTGGTAATTTCTGGTACTCGAAGAGTTGACGCCATGTTTCGCTTTAGAGCTGTAGGACAACCTTTACTGAAGTAGATTCCTGACTTATTGAGATTGATTGCCTGACCAGATGTAAAGCAGTATTGATTTAAGATATTTGCCAAGTGCTGACATTCTGCTATTGTACCATTCAGGAAGAAAATGGAGTCGTCAGCAAAGAGGAGGTGGGACAGAGTAGGGCAGTGGATATTCATTTTGATTCTTGTGAGCAAACCATCTTGAACTGCTTTCTTCATCAGGGTAGACAACACGTTGGCCATAATGATAAAGAGGTAAGGTGAGAGTGGATCCCCTTGGCGCAAGCCTCGGGTTGGTTTAAAGGAAGGTAAGGGTTCACCATTGTAGTTTATGCTGTAAGTAACTGTGGTCACGCATTGCATGATAATCTGTACCCATTGATCACAGAAGCCTAGCCTTGCTGAACAGGCTTTAAGAAAGTCCCACTCTATACGATCGTATGCCTTTTGCATGTCAAGTTTTAAAACTGCTTGGAACTTCTTTTTCCTGCTGCTGTTTCGTAATCTGTGTAGCACCTCCTGTACTATCAGTATGTTGTCTTGAATCTGCCTACCTCCCACAAAAACACTATGTTCCTCTGCAATGATATGTGGTAGAATTGGTTTGAGTCTGTTTGTGAGTACTTTGGAAATTATTTTATATAGAAAATTGCAGAGGCTGATAGGGCGGTATTACTCCAGTTTTTCAGGGTGTGGGATCTTGGGTATCAGTGTGATAAGTGTTCTATTTATTGCAGGGTCTAGATGACCAGTGGTGAAAAGGAGCTGTACTGTTTGGAAGATATCTTTGGAGATTACTAGCCAGTGCTCCTTATAAAATATGCCATGAAATCCATCAGGACCGGGTGCCTTGAAGGCCTCTAGCTGCTGCATAGCTTGAGTAACCTCCTCCTCTGTGACTGGAGCCATCAAGGTTTGATTGATTTGGTCATCCACTAAGGTAGGTATGAGTTCTAGTATAGGTTGGTAGTTGCGGAGACCCACTGTGGAATATAATTTTTTATAAAATTGATATGTCATCCTCTGTAGTTGGTTTTCCCCTCTAACCCAATCTCCGTTCTCAATTTTCAGCATTGTTATCTGGTTGCGACATCTCCTCTGAATTGTCGTCGCATGAAAGAACCGGGTATTTTTATCACCCCACTTTATCCAGCTTATCCGTGACCGCATTCCGCAGTACATCTCCTCTCGTCGCCATAGTTGGTCAATTTCTTTAGTGATCTTTTTTTCTTGGGCTGATTCTTCGTTGCTTTGTGTGCAGTTCATTAGGTTTTGGAGTTCTCCTTGTAGCCGGGTAATCCTCTTCCTGGCGTGGCCAAATTTGCTTCTGCTCCAATGAATCAGTTTCTATTGTACTTGCTGCAGTTTCTCCACCGGCGTGCGATCGGGGCCATTCCAGGTATCAATGACTATGTCTTTGCTTTCAACTTCATCATTCCAGTATGCTTCATATTTAAATTGCTTTCGTTTTCTTCTCTTCGGTTGAGCCAAGGATAGCAGGAAAGGAGTGTGATCCGAGCCTATCACAGGGAGTGCAAAACATTCAGCCTCAGGGTAAGTAATTCTCCACTGAAGCGAGCAAAGAACTCTATCAAGTCTCTTTTTCACCAGATTGTCTCCCTCACGTTTGTTTGACAAGGTGATGCTCCCTTGCATTCGAGGTCCATCAAGGAACACTGACTTACAAAATCTCTAAAAGTTGTTAGCCTGTAAGTTTCAGCTCTGTGCTTTCCCACTTTCTCCCAATGATTGAGTATTTCGTTGAAATTGCCCAAGCAAAGCCATGGTAGTCGATAGTTCACACTTGCTGAATGAATTTGTTCCCATAACTATATTCTTTCTCTGAATACATATGGAGCATGGAGAAAAATAATATTCATTCTCCGATTACTGTTTGTCATGTGACATTGGGTGAATATTGTTGAGGCTGAGGAGGATTTGATGGACACTTGCAGTTGATCATCCCAGAATAAAGCTAAGCCCCCTGTTGTACCTTCTGGATTAACTAGGTAACTATTCTTAAACTTGAGTCTCCTTTTGATTTTGAGCACTTTCTGTTCAGAGTTTTTTGTTTCCATAATGAAAACAAGATTGAGCCGTTCTTGAGTCACAGTGACTCACAAGGCCTGGATTGTTAGGGGATTGCCCAACCCCTGACAATTCCAGCTTAGTAGTTTCATGGGTAATTTGGTGGCTTATTAGGGCTAGCCACCAGAGCCCATTGATCTGATTCTCTTACCACCCTTATAAGTGTTTCCACTAGCTGATTACTGTCCTCTGAGTTTTGATGTGCTGTTTGTGCTCCATATGGACAGAATCTTTTTACTTTCTTTGAACCTGTCAACTTCACATATTTTTCTTTCGACCTTGCAGGAGAGATTGTCTCCAACCCTGCATCAGCTTCCTTCGTATGTTCCTCGTGGAGTATCAATATTGATTCTTCATCGATACAACTATTACCTCTTTTCTAGGGGCTTTTCTCTTCAATCAGAATTATATCCCGAGATGTGGAATGTTGGTAAATCTCCTTCCCCTTTTGCTAAGTGCTACAGACTTGTGTTTGCTGGGTTTCAGGAGGACTGTTCTGCTCTGTTTCAATTACAGGTGATAGTGGGGTTTCGGGTACTGCATCCACCTCTTCAGGAAGGAGTTCCTGCTTGCCATAGAATATTTTGCCGTAGGGGCTTAATTCCTTCACCTCGGCGCGCAGCCAATCACCGCATTGAGCTGGTAAGTTCTATTCCAACCCTGATTCTCTATACGGTATTTCGATGCACTCCGTGGCGTAATGGCCAATTCTTCCACAGGAGTAGCAGTAATAGGGCAGTCGTTCGTATTTAAATTCAACCCAAATCTTCCTGTTCTCTAGATTCACAAGCACACCAGTCTTCAGAGGGTTTGCTAAGGTTAATCTAACTCTGACTTTACCCACTTTGTAGGTACTATTTCCCTTTGCTTCAAGTTTCACTTCGACAACTGCACCAAGTTTGGAGGCTAGTTCCTCAATGACATCATAGGTAACTCTCCCATACGGTAATCCGATAAACTTAACCAAGAAATCACAATAGCTGTAGTCATAACAGAACTCAGGTGTATCAGGTTCGCACTACCTAAGTATGAGGAGATGACTAGAGAAGGACCAAGGTCCTGTGTGGAGTACTCGCTGTGCTTCAGTTTCCGATTGGAAGGAGAGTGAGAAAAAACCCGGTTCCAGCGTCGCACAGGTAAAGTTCTCAGTCTTCCAAGCTTTTCGCATGAGTGTTAGAAAGGCAGTGTAGTTTAATGCGGGGTTGGTGTAGAATCGGCCAAATAGGGTTTTGCGACACTCTAGTAATTTATCAGGAGAAATATTACCTGGTATATCGACAACGTCAACTGCATTCCATAGCTTGCCCATGCTTTTACAAAGAGCCGCAAGTCGCCTATCTTCTTTAGTTTGATCTGCCATGGTTTTTGTAGGGGTTTTGGTGGAATCGTGGGTGTATGGGTTGAAGGGAGCTCTGTTAAGTGAAGCTGGAGAAGAACCTGGAATCACTGGATCGTGAGTTTATGAGTTGGAAGAAGGTCAGATGAGTGAAAATGGGGGGTGCCTTGATGCAGAGGAAAGGGGCTCAAGTTAGGGTTTGCGATTGTTCGAATAGGGGTTTTCAAACCTCGACGCCAGAAGAAACCCTAAGGTTGAGAGGCGGAGCTTTGCTGCACGAAGAGGATGGGGATGGAACGGGAAGATACCCAGCTAGTAGAGGGGGACTACACAAGCGGTAGAGGGGAAACTCCATGGCAGAGGAGGAGCTGAGAATCTCTCTAGTTTTAAAGAGAAGCCCATTTTAAAAAGATAAAAAAGGGAGAAGAAGCCCGGAAGACACGGAGACGGGTTGAACTTCAGTTTTAAAGTTCACATTCAAAACAACACAAAGGATTTGAGATCAATTACGTGGAACTGGAGGATGACCACCTTCAGTTAGTGATGAGGAAGCAGTATGCAGCCTATCCAAGCCCCAAGCAAAATCAAATCGAATAAATCAACTTCTTATCAATGAGCAAAGTTAAAAGTAGTATATGAGGATTCAAATAAAATTCACCCAGGATGAGCTAATCTTCACTCATTCTCTACACCCTATGTCTAGTCGATTACTTCCAAAAGCAAAAACAAAGGAAAAATATTCATACATGGTGAGTGCTCGAATGAATGATTCTCCTCAAAATTCCTCTACAACGAGACATGCATTTGATATATATTTAATCATATATAGTGTCGAATTTCGCATGATTTGCGATCATATCTAGTCTAGCCCATTTTTCTTTTTGCAAAATCCAGAAAATCTGCTCACACCGTCACGGTTCCCGATCAATGTTGTGTTCCATCGTATCAAGAAAAACAGTAAACTTGCTACTAATCTTGCACGCAGAAAAGAGAGAGAGAGAGGACTCACGCTGAGGGCGGCTTGGCCATTGCCGGCGCCGACGTCCCGAGCGAGGGAGTGACGAGGAGTGCGAGAAGCGAGCATGGAGTACTAGTGTGCCGAGTATGTCGGACGAGCGTCCACGTACATCGACGCTTGCTTGTCGAACAGACCCCGCATCTCCTCTCTCCCCTCCCGATCTGCATCTGCTCGCATTGCCCTTGCCTTGGGTCTTGGTTTCTACTCTGTTCATTGCACTCCCTAATATTCAACTCTAGACTTGCCCGATATTTGAAAAAAACAAGTTGGGAAATATTAACAAATGATGCGATTTTCTAATCATCATTTCCTCTATATTTTAATTGCACTTTTTAATCGCACTTTTTAATCAAAGGAATATAGTGTATATCCATTTATTACGCTTTTAGTTTATTGGGGAATATTACCAAAAAAAATCCTAAACATATTATATGAACACCAATTCAGTCTTAAACTATAAATCTTCTGACAATTTACCAATATAATCATTCCGATCAATTTTGACCAAAAATTGACGAAAGATACCATCTTGTACTAACGTGAATAATTTTACAATTTTTTTTAAATCTTTCATACTTTTTTCCATTGTGGTAGGTGAGGACATGGCTTGAAGCCTTCACCAGACCTTAGAAGTTGCCTTCCCTGCCATTGGCAAGGGCTGCGACCCTTGCCAATAGCTGATCATACCAAGTAGAACAATATCTAGTTTACTAGTTTTCAGCTAAAATTAGCCAAAAAGTTTATATTGACAAATTGTTGAAATATTTATAATTAAATTAGTCAAATCAAAAGGTTCAAAACTAGATTGACATTTATATAATATATTTATGATTTATATTTGTATTTCCAAAAAAAAAAAACTAAATTGAAACTTCAATCTCAAACTTTTATGAAAGAATTCCCTAAACACTCGTGCCTACATTTCTGCTGTTAATATAGCAAATCCACCGGCTAACTATTGATAACTTCCCAATTTGAGTTCAATATAATCAGCGAGCATTCTATATGGAGCACTCATCTTTCCATTATAATGGCAATTGCACTCATCTTTCCATTATAATAGCAATTTATGTTTGTATTCTCAAAACGATCATATCTTTACACATGATTTTTCTTCCATATCGCAGGTTTGTCCATCAAGCCAAGGACTGTACATTTTGACAATAAATGAACACAATAAAAGACATAAAGTTAACGTAAAGATCTTTGATATATATTGGCCGCAAATTGAATACTGCCGCCTATAAGATGACAACAAATCATTATGTGGATCTCATCTTAGTTTATTATGAAAGTTATTGATATAGGAAATGAAAACTCTAGACGGATTAAGCGATAGCTTACACGTCGACCCAGCAACTCATTTGATCTCATTGTTTTTCTTCGGCTTTTGGATGTACAGGACGAACGCGACAGGATCAAACGCCACAAAAGACAGAATTACACGGTAGGAGGTGCGACTCTGGGCTAGACAAATGCAAACAGACGAAGTGCAAGACTTGTTGGGACATCTTCCTCGTTCGAGATCAATCTTGACAATAATTCCGAGATTTGTTTGGCTCATTGGACTTGAGGAGTCCTAGCTAGCCAAAGTGCATCTGGTTTAATCTAGTGCATCGTTATCAATTTTAATAGTCAATTTAATATAGAGGTTACTCTTAACTTTGCACGATTTTGACAACAAACTAATGCAGATTTTGGTGTGCGTGTAAGATATTTGGTCAGATTCATTTTGCATGGTCTTTGCTCTCAGTGTTATTCTATTCTTGTTCAGTTGAGTAAATCCATTTCCATATGATAATGTGTGTACGCGCGAAATGTGTTGACGTTAATTTCAAGGAATGTCATTCCACAATGTTTTAGTTTCGTCACTAAAATTTTTATGGGGCCGTTTTGTTGGCTAATCTAGCAAACTCCATGGCAATCTAGTGCAAAACTTTTTTTGAAGAGACAATCAGAAGGATTTTTTTTTCCAAGGTCTGAAAAAGTAAATGCCATTCCCTTAGAAGTATTTAGTGAATACAAGCTTAAAACTTCAGAGCAAATCAAGTTCCAAGGGGCTTGAGGTGGAAAAATAGTCCAATTATTAGGACTTTTCTTTCATTAGGCTTTGGCGACCTAGTCGGCTATTTTGTTGGACTCCTGCTGCAATAGGCTAACTTAAGGCCTGAAAAACTCAACATCATATAATATTCTCTCCCAATTAGTGCATCCTTTGTACTTCCTAGTTCAGTTGATTTGTGCTTGATAAAGGCTCTTATTAGATCTGCATTGTCTGACTCAAGACTTAAACGAAGCTTCAGTTCATGCGGAAAGGGAGAGGAAGATTAGGATTTCCACCATAACTATGCACTCCACCAGCGCGGCCAAGCTAGCATGTGCTAATCTCGCCAATCCGTCTACCAATCAACCCATGGAGTCTCGACAAATGCAGGCGATGGCTCCTTCCAACGATTCGGCAACAAAGGAACCGTCATGTTGATCTTCAGAGTGCGTGGATCAGAGATACTTGAGAATGTGGGAAATTAAAGCACAAAGAAAATATCAGACGTTTCATGACATTTCTATGGGAAAAAGAAGGGCCCAATGAATTCCAAACCCACAAGAGAGAATTATCTGGTTCAGGTTTTGCCTCTGCGATGCTTGTTGTTCGCTGCTATGTGCGCACACGACATCACTGGACGCGTTGGCGATAGTTCGAGCCCATCGAAAAATTCAAGTGGCCTTGTATGCACTGCTCGTGAATCAAAAACCCTCATAAGATTTAATCATAACCTTGGACGTGTGTCATGCACGTGAACGTGGCACAATATGCCGGCCATCTTGGGATTTGATTGATTGCCATCGCAATTGGGGTCCTGTTCTTAATTTGCAACTGCGAGAGATTGGTCGTGCAAACATCAAGATCCTCGCACTAAAATTCATGAACTGATGGAAGTCCTAAAATTGGATTTTGCGTTGTCATAAACAGCACATTGGAGTTGATAGCGGCTGATCTCGTACCTACCCGCTCATCACAGCTTCTTTTGTGTAATTCAAGCACTATCGAGCATGGGAAGTGTAACTACCCCACTCCATCTCACACGAGACAAATCTTCAAGGAGTATCCGGTTTATGAAATTCGTGGCTCGTATGCATCACTTCAGAAACGCTCATGAGTCATGCTTGCACCGCAAATTCCACATACGTATTCGAGCGTACACAATAAAATATTGTTTCGATCACAATAAAATATTGGGACAACCAGAAACTTATTAGTCTTGTAATTTGTTTCGATCACAATTAATATTAGGTACACAATAAAACAACTAAGAAAGTCAAATATTAAAGAGCACACACAAAATATATATCACTTGGGATAACTATAAAATCATTAGTCCTTTTCGATTACTTTCTTCATAACTTGTCTCGATCATAATAAAATATAAGGACTAAGAAAGTCAAATATTGAAGGGCACATGCGAAATGCACATTCTTATTCCAACGTTAAAGATCATGCGCCCAAAAACATATCACTTGGGACAACTATAAATTTATAAGTCCTTTTCAATCACTTTCTTAATAACTTGTTTAGATCACAATAAAATATTACACAATAAAAGGACTAAGAAAGTCAAATATTGAAGAGCACACGCAAAGTGCACGTTCATCCAACGTTGAAGAGCGCGTGCGAAATACATATCACTTGGGACAACAACACCATTTTTCGTTACAATTTTGAACGAAATCTGCTCTTTCTAATCTTATATAGAATGAAAGAAAGCTTTGCCGACCGAAAAAAAAAAAAAAAAAGAATCATATGCAGCCTTGTTCTCGGAACCCTTTCTTTTGGGTTACTTTAGACCGCCACGTAAGGTTGTATCAGAGGAAGGACGCAAAAGAGAAGTGCACAGTAAACAATGTTTCTAACTTTCTGTCACCATGGGCCCTTTGATCTACCTTCTCCTTTTGCGTACGTTTTTGCTTATTTCATTGATTATTGATGAGTTCTCTTTTTGCCTAAAAGCCGTCCTGCATGGATTTGCGTTCATTCTTTTAGTAAGGCAAGCGTTTTTCAATTGCTGTCTTCAATTGCTCCTTCAAAAGACCATCACATCGACTTGGACAAATTGTACAGGAGATTTTTTTTTTTGGTCGAAAAAGAAACTTGCATTAGTTGAACCGATAGTTACATCCTGTGACAAAAGCGTCAAGACCAAGAAGGTTTAACAAGGGGGTAGGAGGGAAAGCAGCCCAATTAGAAGGCAAGGAGCCATTGTTATGGGCCTTGGCAGCCCAGTCCGCAGCAGAGTTTGCTTGTCTTCTGCAAAACCTAATCGACAAACGGGGAAAACAGGAGAGCATAGCAGCAGCTTCGGCAATTAGGGGTCTGACCGTCCATGGCAAAGCTTGAGGATCTCTCGCTGCTGCAACCATCACAAGGCAGTCAGACTCGATTATAAGAGAAGCCGTGGTCTTATTGGCATTCTGCAAGTGATGTAGGGCGATACTCAGTGCCTGGACTTCCACCAGCAACGCCGAAGAAGCAGGTACTATTTTTGTGAAACCTTCAATCATATTTCCATTGTGATCGCAACAAATATATGCGACTGATCCGGTGGCGCTTCCTGGCTGAAATGCCCCATCTAGATTGATCTTCAGGACTCCTGGGTCAAGGGGCCTCCACGATGTGCCGGGATCGGGATCTCTTCAAGCTGAACCAACCACATGAACAGGAGCTGAGATTATGTTAGCCATTCGAACTTGGGCAACTGCGGCATCAACAACATAAAGAGGATCAAGAGTCTGCTGGCAGAAGATGAATCTATTACACGATTTCCAAATTTGCCATAAAAAGTGTGGCGAAAAACTCCTAACCAGGTAAGGCTTTCTCTTTATCAGAAAGATTAGTAATCCAATCCTCTATGCGGTGAATATCTATGGGTAAAATAGGAGCATTGATCTGGGGTGAGACCAAACTTGTGAGGTCCATGGACATAATAAAAATAAATGTTCCAAAGTTTCTGGTTGTTGAGTTGAACAAAGGGAACAGATAGGATCAGCACTAATTTTTCTGCGGAATAGGTTGTCCTTAGTGGGCAAGGCATTCTGGTATAAAGACCAAAGGAAATTTTTTATTTTGGGAGTGATATGGAGTTTCCAAATTTTAATCTCAACATCAAAGAGATGTTCTAGTAAAGGCCTATTCCATAGGTTAGTTTCTGGGTCAATCAGATCAGCGACTCTCTCAGGTTCATCTACAGCAGCTATTCCTCTTATTTTACCTATAGGAAGCCAACGGTCTTCTTGAATCTTGATACTAGTTCCATCTCCGACCGACCATTGAATCTTTGATAAAATAGAATCTCGTCCAACTAGTATGCTCTGCCAACCCCAGAACGATCGAGTACCCTTCGAGGCAGTTAAGAAAACCTGAGAATGGAAATACAGACCTTTAAAGAGTTTGGCCCATAAAGAAGTAGGTTGGTGTATCAATTGCTAGGCCTGTTTGCTCAACATAGCTTTATTAAAAGCGACTAGATCTCGAAACCGAGCCTCCCAATTCCTTCCTGATCTTCAGTATTTCCCAATTCTTCCAATGTATTCCTGACTTTCGGCTATCATTTGCCACCAAAAACGTGCAATCTTTTTTTCAATAGACTTACAAAGCGAAACAGGGATTTTGAAAATTGACATAGCGTACTGTGGGATTGCCCATACAACACTTTTTATAAGAATCTCCTTACCACCTTTAGAAATGAGACTTTCTTTCCATCCATCAAGTTTGGTGTTGACTTTCCCAATAATCCACGCAAACATTTCACGTTTGGATCTTCCCTAGTCTGACGGGATACCTAGGTATTTACCCGTTTTTGCCAACACCGGGATTCTAATTTCCTGTGCCAAGCTTGCCTTAAGGCTTTTAGGGCAATCTTTACTGAAGAAGATGCTCGACTTATTTCGATTGATTGCCTGTCCCGTAGCAAGACAATACTGATTTAGGATGTTGGCTAGTTCTTGGCATTCCTGTACTAACCCATCTAGGAAAAATATAGCATCATCGACAAAAAACAAATGAGTCAGAGTTGGACACCACCTGTTTAGCTAGATACCCTTAAGGTTTCCCATTTGGAGAGCTTGATGGATGAGAGTAGTCAGCACATTCGCCAACAAGATAAAAAGATAAGGGGATAGAGGATCTCCTTGTCAAATTCCGCACGTTGGGTGGAAGTAATTCAGCCGTTCCCCATTAAACTTGACACTTATGGAAACGGTAGTGATGCACTGCATGACCCACTATACCCAAGTGGAAAGAAATCCAATCCTGAATAGATAGTCTTTAAGAAAATCCCATTCAACACGATCATATGCCTTTTTCATGTCCATTTTGACAACAGCCTAAAACTTTCTCTTTCTAGTTCTCGTCTTTAGTTGATGTAGATACTCCTGCACAATTAAAATGTTGTCCTGTATTTAACGGCCGCTTACAAATGCACTTTGTTCCATAGAAATGAGATTAGGAAGAAAATGTTTCAATCTGTTGGCGAGCACCTTGGAGATTATTTTGTTGGCATAATTACAAAGACTAATGGGTCAGTACTGATCGAGGCATTCTAGGTTAGGAACTTTTGGTATGAGTGTGATATTGGTTCGGTTTAGTTTTGGGGGCATGCTACCAGATTGAAAAAATAGCTTCATCGATGAATAGACTTCGTCTTCTAATATATCCCAGTGATGTTGGAAAAAGAGACCATTAAAGCCATCAAGACCTGGGGCTTGAGTTTCCCCAGCCGGAACGCTGCTAGTTGCACTTCCTCTCGGGTTACCTCTGAAATTAGTTGATCATTCATCGCAGTGGTCACAACACAGTCACATTTATCCAAAATCGGTCCATAATTGCGATAGCCTTATGTTTTATAGAGCTTGGAAAAGAAATCCATCGTCATTTCCTTGAGAAGGCAATCATCTCTAACCCATCTTTGATTATCATCTAGTAGCATTCTGATTCTATTTCTATTTCTACGTTGAATGGTAGTGGCATGAAAAAACTTCAGGGGTGCATGACAAACCAGAATTTCTGTTCCAGAAACAATTTTTCTATTCCAGACCTGTTTCTGGAATAGAAATCCGTTTGATAAACTTATTCCGTTTTTCTATTTCTGAATAAATTTTTGTTCCAGAAATAGATTTGGAATAGAAATCAGAAGTAGAAATTTTCTACTTCTCTATTTCTAGAACATAAATCAGAAATAATTTCTCCATGAAATTTTCTACTGAGATGAATATGCTTAGAAAAAGTATTGCCAATAAGATGATAATGGATCATAATATCCTGGAGATTCCATGAAATCGTGTTTTCAACTTTTGTAATGTATTTCTATTATTTTGTATTTAGGGATTTCCAATCTTTGATTTTATAATGTGATACTGTATTTGATGATTCCTATCTCAATTCTTGTAATGTGATGTTCTACTTGAGGATTTCCCTTATTTGTAATGGTCTTTTATGACAAGCTCTATTACACTTAGTAAAATTCGCCGATTTTGTAAAATTTACCACAAATTGCCCAATACACTTCTTTGTGTTTCTTTCTAAAACGATTGCTCGATATCGTAAACCGTGGCGGCAATCGACATGACACACTAGCATGAAGGGGATTAGAATATGGTTGCCCACCTTCATTCTACTAGAGTTTTGGGAACCTTCTATCATGCTCAAGAGTAATGCATATTGATTTCTTTTTTCTATTTTATGGAGACTATTGATAAGTATATCGTTTGACCGTAATTGCCTATCTAGGTGGATGCTAAAGAATTTTATGTGAAAATTTAGAAAATTTGATATAACAACACTTACTTTGTATTTTTTTTTTCAAACAAGGGAGACTTTACTAAAAAAAAAAACTCTTATTTTGTATTTGAGTCAATGAGTTCATAAGCATATGAAATTTGTAAAAATGGACATCTCATTTGCTCCAAAAAAAGAAAATTTTGTTTTAAGAAATAGAAATTTTATACTGTTATCAAACGAATTTCTATTTTTGAAACAGAAATTTTGTATCGTTATCAAACAGATTTTTTTTGCTTAGAAACTCATTCAGAAATAGAAATAGAAAAATATATTTTTATTCTAGAACTTTTTTTGGAACAGAATGGTTGTCATGCGCGCCCTTAGTATTTTTATCACCCCACCGAAGCCAATTTATCCTAGAGCGCATAGCCTAGTACTATTCCTCCTACTGCCAAGTATTGTGTAGCTTCTCTTTCAACTTAGTGACTAGTTATTTATCACGGGATCTATGGGTCTGATTTGTTAACAACTGTAGCTGCTGATGTAAAATTGCTATCAGTTCATTAGCTTGAGAGAATGTGACTTTACTCCACTTCAAAAGAGCCCAACTAACCTATTTTAATTTGGATGGCAGGTTATTGCCCATGGCTGGAGCTGAAGACCAAGCCGTTTCGATGATATCCCAACAGGCCTGTTCCTGCAGCCAATAAGCTTCGAACTTGAAAGTCTTGCCTTTACTAGGCAGTCTTGCTTCAGTATTAAGCACCAAGGGACTGTGGTCCGAACCTACTGCTGGTAAAGCGAAGACTTCAGCCTCAGGAAAAAAGATTCTCCAGTTCCAGTTGCAAAGAACCCTGTCCAATCTTTCTTTAACCAGGTCATCCCCCTCTCGGTGATTCATCCAAGTAAACGCACAGCCGTTGCTTTCGATATCCATCAGTGCACAATCGTGTAGAACTTCTCTAAATGACTGCATTCGGGAAAAATCAAGGGATCTCTTACCTATCTTCTCCCAGGGATAGATTATTTCATTGAAGTCCCCTGCACAAACCTAAGGTAAAGAGTTGGCGGCCGCAATTCATCGAAGGGCTGTCCATAAGGGTTGGCGTGAGTGAAGAGTTGCTGATGCATGTACACAAGTCAACCGCATAGGTATTCCTCTCCCTATCTTTGTACATAGAGTATCGATAAAGTCTTGAGTAGTTAGTTCCACCCGTATAGATAAATGAGACTGCCAAAACATGGCCAAACCTCCAGCTATGCCTACTGGATTAATTACATGGGAGTTAGAAAACCGAAGTCTTCTCTGAATTCTTGAAAGAACTACCTCTCTATTCTTTGTTTCCATCAAAAAGATCACATCCGGCTTCTCTTTGGCCACTAGGGCCTTTGGGGCTTGAACCGTCAGGGGAGAGCCAAATCCCTGACAGTTCCAGCTTAGGATTTTCATTTTGTTACCGATGGCTTTTTCAGGTAAGCCACCTCAGCCTAATTCCTTACTTCATCGACCATGAGGACAGGAGTTTCCAGTAGTTGAGTTTCTTCAAAACACTCAGAACCATGAGAACACAAGTCATAAGGGTTGTACCTCTTGAGTTTTTTTGTTGTCCCTGTTTTAGTGATTATACGAGAGGGTTTCACTTTCTTGGTATTCATAGCTGCTACAACTCTATCTTGAGTTCCTTTTGGCATGACAGGTGCTAGAATCAATACTCCACCAGATATAGCCATCATTCGATTAGGGAAAGCGTTACAATTATGCTGAGGAATTAAAGCTGCGACTTCTTCAACAATAGGTAGGTTTTGTTTCAGTGGCATACTTGTGTCCATTGCTGTGACAGAAATATGTGTGTCCTTTTCAAGAGGGGCCTGTTGGATACCCTTCATTTTTTATGCGACAGGGATCAAATCGGTAGTCACAACTTTCCCTTTCTTTGGTCCATCCTGACAACCTGCCCTTTCTGTGACTACTTCAGGAGGAGACAGAGCAAGTACTTTGGAGGTCATGAAAGGAGGAGTTTCTGGAATAACTTCATCAGAGTCGTCAGAGGGAAGCTTTCCTTCATAGAACATCTGCCAGTACGGACTGTATTCCTTAACTTCAGCACGCAACCATTGACTGAAAGCCATCTTCTCCTTGCCTGCCATCTTAGCTTCAGTCAAAGGTATGTCCTGACAGTACATTGCGTGGTGCCCTATGTATCCGCATGAATAACAGAAGTGAGGAAGCCGTTCATAGTGGAAATCTAACCATAGTGCTTTTCCATCAATACGAACCAAGTGCCCTGGTTGCAAAGGATTGCTTAAGTTAATTTCAACCCTAACACGACCACTTTTAAAGTTGGTCCGTCCTTAGTATCAACCCTGACCTCCTGCATTCTCCCTATGCGTTTAACAGCCTTGCCTAACATTTTATCTGTGTACCACTCTAGTGGGAGGCCAAAAACTTGAACCCGGATTGCACATTTGGAAAAATCATAACAATGGAGGGGAGTATTTGGCTTCCAAGGCTGAAAAATCACCAAATGACTAGAGAACAGCCACGGACCGCCATCTTGTACCCTTTGTTTTTCACTTTCTAATTCAAATTTAGCCACATAGATGCTTGTTTCCTATTGGGTGATCTCCACTTGAGTTGTGCGCCAAACGCGCTTCATTGTATTTTGAAATGCTTGAAAGTTGATAGAGGTATTTGAGACAATCTTACCGATTAATATCCACTTGCATTCCTCAAGTTTTTCCAGGGATGGTGAGTCTTCCCATATCTCAATTTCCTGCTCGGACCATAATCGGCCCAATCTGTTGCAAAGAGCAGCAAGGCGTGATGTCTGTTCCTGATCGAGAAAGTCCATAATTGAAGTCCCAAGTCAGAATTCAGAGGATATGTGCAAGGATGTCGACATGCAAAGGTATACTTGAAGACTGGAAGGACATGGACAAGGATACAGTTTGGGAAATTGGGCAAACAGGCAAAGAGCGGAGCTTCAGGTGAGAAATAAAAAGACAACCGAGTTGATCATTGATAGAAATGGAAAGTACCGATGACCCAGAGACAATAGCGGATAAGACAAAGAGAGAGTCATCGCAGCAGAGAATTGGGTTTCACTGGGCGGATTTCACAAAAGAAAAGCCAAATTCCATTGACGAAAGAGTCATCGCAGAGAAAGAAAGGAAAACGGGATGGTTGAAAATGAGAAAAGGTTGTGATCGATAATTAGGATTTAATCAAACCAAATGAAAACTACCATTGTTGGTAGAGGGAAGCTCTGCATGTCAAGAGAGAGGGAAAATCCTCACTTTTTAGCCTAATTGTACATGAGATTGAATATGTTAATTCATTTCCTAATGAGGATAACGACACAAATAGTTCCTAAAATTTAGCTCAATAGATAATGTAGTCCTTGAATTATATGAAAATATTCAATACTGTCATTTCATTATTTTAAGTCCAGGAATAATATTGAATATTTTCATATAGTTCATAGATTAATTTGAACATGCATAAAAAATTTAAAGATCATATCGAACAAATTAAAAATTCAAGAAAGACATTATAAATTGTACTAAAGTTTATGGATCACATTGAACAAATTAAAAGTTCGTAAATCACATTGCATATTGATCAAAGTTTATAGACCATTTGTGTTATTTTCCCTTCTTAATCCCAATGAGATGGACCTGTTTTTGTTTATATACTATAAAGACAAGTAAGAATGTTGGCAATGAAATTATCTTATAGGATGGACAAGAAGCCTTGACTAATTGGGCCTGCCTTCACAGACAAAGTGGAGTCGGTCATAATGTGATCAACAATGAAAAAGCAAGAAGAAGAATTGTGGGAATTTCTTGTTTGCCCAAAAGGCAAAGGACGAAGGATTTGGTCTAGAAAAGGAACATTAGTACTGTTTTTATGGTTTTTGAGTGTCATAGAGTGTTTAACCGATGAGTCTCAAACAATATCAGCAAAGACATATTCATGAAGCATTTTTCTACAGGGGGAAATTTCGAGATAATTAGATGCATACATGGAGAATTAGAATTGATTAACAAGTAAGATCCAAACTAGTATGTGATATAAATAGGGGCACTTGCACACCATAGTCATTTTATGGAGGGAAAAGAAAAGAGGGAATTAACATCTGAACTATCGAAAAGGAAAATAATAGAAACTGATAAGAACCGAAAGAGATGAGAAACTAAGGTCGCTTCGCCAATAAGCTCTTGAGACCGGAAGGATAGGGCATCAACAATCTTTCGGCTGCTAGCCATAGTCATCTCGCCGCATGTTTTGAAGGAAAAAAAGAAGCCAAGTACACCATTTTGTTCCATCACTCACCTCCTCTTCGTCCTCTTCATCAATGCCCTCTTTCTTGTCCTCATTGTTGCCATTGCATTCGCCTTTGCCTTTGCCTTTGGCCTTCCTCCTTATTGTCATTGTCCTCAACATGAACCCGCGAAGGCCCACGAGATAACCACAGAACCTCTTGCGCATTGTCGTCCTAGTAGCCGTCATCATCCTCGCTGTTGTAGTCACCCTCGTCACCAGCTTTATCGCTATTGTCTTTCGTGTCTTCATCGTATTCATTGTTGTTGTAGTCATCACCGTCATCTTGCTAAGATTTGAAATTATCATGTTCAAGGTGGATTAAACATCTTAACAAGAAAAGGTCAGAATTCCCGAATATCATATTACTTTACATGAATCCCTAGTTTGAACACCCAAACTCAAGCAACTAACAAGAATCAACATAATCTCTTAATTCTATCCAAATTGATTTATAGAGAATATTGACGTGACTTTTTCCTGGCAATTAGTTGGTACTCGGATTTGGAGAAAGTAGGGCAAAGCAAAGGATAGAGATGTGCAGAAAGCCCTCCTTTTGATTTAAACCCGACAGTTAATAGATGCAGCAAGCTTGCAATTAACTATCCCTAGATTTAATTTCAGCTTTTCAAAAAATTCACACGAATTTTGAACAAAGAACAGTCAGTTGAGTTTTAGTTTGTTGTCGTCTCTTACCTCTTGTTCGCCTTCTTCATCATCCCTCTCCTCATCCTCATCCTTGCCCTCATCGTCATTGCCGTCACCATAGCTATAGCTATAGCCGTCACCTTCGCCTTCCTCATTGAAATCGTCATTCTCGACGTTATCATCTACGGAACCAACCGGTGAAGGCCCTCGAGATGATTGAGAAAGCTCACGCATAATGTTGTCCTCATCATCCTCACCGTCATTGTCCTCGTCCTCATCATCCTTGCTATGGCTGTTGCCATCACTTTCGTATTGACCTTCCTCGTCGACATCATCATTCTCATCGTTACCATCCACGGAACCAACTAGAGAAGGCCCGCTAGACAAATGTGAAAGCCGATGCACATTGTTGTCCTCGTCATCCTCACCATCATCGTCCTCGTCCTCGTCGTCCTTGCTATGGCTGCTGATGTTGCCTTCCCATTGACCTTCCTCGACAACATTGTCGTTCTCATCATTACCGTCCACAGAACCAACTAGAGAAGGCCCGTCAGACGAATGCAAAAGCTCATGTACATTGTTGTCCTCGTCATCCTCACCGTTATCATTCTCGTCCTCGTTGTCCTTGCTATCACTATTGCCATCACCTTCACATTGACCTTCCTTGTCGACACCCTCGTTCTTATCATTATTGCCCATGGAACAAACCGGCGAAGGCCTGCCCGATGAATGCACATTCTCATCATCTTCGCTATCGTTATCCTCATTGTCCACATGCACATGGTTGTCGTCATCATCATCCTCCTTGCCATCATCATCATCTATATGCACATGGTTGTCATCGTCATCATCCTCCTTGCCATCATCATCATCTATATTCACATGGTTGTCATCGTCGTCATCCTCCTTGCCACTGTCCTCGCTATTGTCATCCTCCCTGCCATCGACCTTGTCACCAACCTCATGCTTGTCACTATCATCTTGCTGAGAGAGGGAGGTTCAAAAGTATCATATCTAATGTGGATTAAACATCTTAAAGAAGATGATAGATTTCCCAAATATCATATGACTATAATCCTAAGTTTGAACACCCAAACGCAAGCGCCAAACAAGAATCAACATAAAGGGATTCCCTACAATTAATCCCCCTAAAAATGCTTTATAAAGCATCTATTGAACATATGTCTATTAGAATCAAGCAACATTCACATATTCACATATCTTCATTCCCTCAAAATGAAGAAAATAAGGAAGATCTGATTCTGGAGACAAATGAAGAAAAGAAGGAAATCTGATTCTGGAGACAAAAGTGAATATTTGCAAGGATCAAATACTGGTATGATAGTTGTCGAAAATGGATCAAGTTGGTGTCATAGCTTGTTGTGTTAACCCTCAACAAAGATGGTGGCCGAGGATGTTGCTCGCTTGATTAATGGCTGGTAGGTTGTTTATGGCAATAAGGGTGCCAGCACCATTAGACACATACAAGGGTTGGCAAGCCCTCGTTTGCTAGCGACGAGGACCGACAGCCCTCACTGATACGCAACGAGGGTCGCAAGCCCTCGCCGATGCAACCCAACAGTCTTACCTTCTTTTTCAAAATATATATATATATATATATATATATATATATATATATATTACCTTTGTAATTCTTTTAATTCTTATCCTCTTTTCTTTTACCTTCTTTTTTTCCCCTAATTTTTATCTTCTTTTTAAATAAAAAAAATTATAGCCGATTTGCACTGAGGAAAGCTTAGTGAGACACCACACTACTGTGAACACACCACACTTAAGCAAACTCAGAGGATGGATGAATATAACTCCACTAGAGAGAGCTCACTCTTTACTCTACAATTTTGGCCATGAATACAGTATAGCCATCAATATCAATTGATTGTAGTAATATGAGGAAATGCGGTTAAGCAAGTTGCTTATCACACTAGATTGAGAAGTTGTAATTGCCCTATTTATGCTCATGTGAAAGATGGCACTCAAGCAAGGAGATACATATTCCTAAACTATGCATTGGCACCAGAGACACAAGATATGGCACAAGTATGAGTTTTTAGCTAGAGTTATGATAAGCGAAGATGTTACCTTTGACGAGTTTGCTCTATCTTATAATAGGAGAGAGCAACCAATTGTAAATAAAGATCTAAGTGGTGTACACATAAATAAGTGGAGTTGCAAAAGGAGAAAATGTTAGCAGATTGTCGATGAAGTGATAGATTTTGTAGATCTTTTTAATATACTAAAAAGAACATGTAAAACGTTAATCATGACAATTAGATTCTAAATAGGAATAGGAAAAATAGAATAAGAAAGAATGGAGCCATCACTTTGTAATTGAATGATGGAGGGAAAATCCTTATAAGGTAAATAGGGTGGATTTAGTTATATTTGGGGTAAAAATAGCACCAACTTTGTTTTAGGTTCTCTGTGAGTTTTAGTTTAATAAAAACAGTACCAGAGAATGCAATATTGAGTAAGGATTGGGTGGAATCGAAGGTTGGAATCAAGAGATTATTTTTATGTTAGAATCTCCTAGTTTGCAATGGATCTATCATTGTTATACTTTCCGTGGATCTAGATCACTCTTTGAACTAAGCTACGCAAATTGTGGTGTTAATCTATTTCTTATTTAATTTTCCAGTATCTTGTGATTTTGGTAAATTGCATGATCCTATTGCAAATATTGATTTTAACAAGTGGAAAAGGAAGACATGAAGTTTCATCCTCCATTTTTTAAGGTAAAAATAGGCTCAACGTCATTGAGTAATTGTGATAGCACAAAATGAACCAAAAGCACAAATAGGAAGAAGGAGAGTATGAATTCTCAAATGGTGAGTGATGTAAGATACCTGGCCTCATTTCCGAAGTTGACACACATATAGCAGATGAAAATTTCTAGTAAGATGGGGATTTTTTATGTGATTATCCCTGGTTGCACATTTTAGAATTATTTTTTGTCCCTCTTCACTAGAATAGAACAGAAATAGAAAGGGAATAAAGCAAAAGAAACGGTGATGATCCATAAATAGAAAGGAGGCACACCTGTTCCAATAGAAGATCCCTTGTTTCTATTTTTGTTTCACAGTCGTAAAGAGTTGTTTCAAGTTTTAAGCCCAACGCTCGTGCTGGGGCATTCAGAATCTTCTCTCTGTAAGACTCCCAAGTGATGCTTGAATCATCTGGACCAATGTCCAATAACTCCCCACAATCCCTCATTTGAATCTGGCACTCCCTTGGTATTTTTGAGCTTGATACATCAATCATCCTTTCCATTGATCTGCACCTATAAACTTTCAACTGCTCCAAATGCTCTAATTCGTCCACGCCCTCTACAACTTGCAGGCTCTCACACTCTACAATACCTAACCGCGTCAAGTTCTTCAAATTTGACAAACCGCCTATCCTTTTTAATGAAGTGCACCCTTTGACAGAAAATACTCCCAATGATTTGAACATACAAGCAAATTGAATCTCCTCTAGCTTTGGGCACCTCAACAGCTGGAATACTTGAAGCATCTTTAGAAAGCTTGAGACAATGGACACTTTCCTCCCACCATTAGTCAACTTGGTAGCTTGTAGCTCATTACACCCTAGCTCCTCCGATGGATTAACAAACCTCTCTAAAGATCTGCAGTCCTCAATACATAATTCCTCCAGCGATATTAAGGCACCGAGAAATTGAACTTCGACTAGCTCAGTGCAAGAAGACACCTCAGCTTCTCTCAGTTTTCTTAAACCTGATGGAAAGGATAATCTTTTGACAAGTTCACACATTCTGATAGTCAACTTTTCCAATTGAGGAAGCCCATCTAGTTGTACTTGTTTCACTTGAATGCGATCAAGCTCTAGAACTATCAAGCTTGACGGAAGTTGTTCGAGGGATTCAAAGTCTAATCCATACATGGTAAGTTTTTTTAGGAGAGAAAGGGAGCCCAACTCTGTAGGCTGCGCGCGGACATTTAAAAGGCACAAGTGCTGCTTCCTCAATTTGGATAACCTCCCTATCCACTGTAGGTCACAAGCTTTAATTATATTTGATGTGGCCTTAGATTCAGAACCATCAAATAGAAGTAGTTCAACTAGATTAGTAAGATTTGAGAGGTTAGGCACGGTCTGCAATGAACTAGATCTCAACCGTAGAGTGGTCAAACTTTTAGGGAGCTCCGGCAACTCTTGGAGCTTATGACAATGCTCTAAGTCCAGTGTTTGGAGGCGACAAAGCTCGCTCATTGTACTGGGCACTTTCACAATCGGTGTGGATGATACATTGAGAGATGACAAGCTTGATAGTCTTCCAATGGAATCCTGTAATACTGTAATAGGTGTGTGAGACACATCTAACTTCATCAATGACTCTAGTTTCGAAATTGATTTGGGGAGGTCACTCAAGCTATCACAATTTCTAAGAGAGAGGTGCTGAAGATTTGGTAGCTCTCCAATTTGTTCAGGTAATTTTTCAAGATTCTGACATGACTCAATACTTAAATCAGTCAACAACTGCAGTTTTCCGATAGAGCAGTCAATTGCCATCAAAGACGAACATTTAGAAATACTCAACTTCTCTAAAACTGAGTATTCAAAAAAGGTTGGTGTACTGTAAATCGACATATTATTCTCAAGAGTGAGAACCTTCAATTTCCTCCCATCCTACAAAAGCAAATGAAATATCAGCATGGACAATTGGATGTCTAAACAAGAAATACATGGGAATTTAGGCTCTCAACTTGGATCATTTGTCCTTTGATCCACTCACTAAATGAGAAAATTAGACTACAAATCCAATGATTTTTGTCCTTGAATAAGAAAATTAGATAGATAGGGAAACTGACATACCTTGATCAGGCCCCTGACATGATCATCCGTGGACTCATGGCCAACGAAATTCCCCACAACCACGTTTTCTAGATGCAAATTGGTTGCCTCAAAACGTGGATGACGTTCAAAACTTCTATCAGGGTAAAACAAACTGATCCATTTCAATTCGGAAAGACAGCCTGCAAAGTCGCCTTGGCAAGTTATGTTATGCAACCACAGCAGCCGAAGATGTGGGAAACGTTTAATTTTCTCCGCAGTGATAGTTAAGTTATCATTAGTCCTTGACCAATTTGACAAATCCAGTGCTTGAACGCTACTCTTGATCTGCCAATGAAATTGAGGAGCAGGAGTAGGAATTTGTCAATATTATACGTTTTTATTCCATTGAAGAGAAGAAAAAATGGAACATAAGAGTAGCTCTCATTTTAGAAAGACGAATCCTCAATTATGAACACGGTATTAAATTTGGTCAAGACATTACCTCTACTGATCTTAATTCATGAATGATGTTGTCTGGAGCCCACAACCTGGAACGCTCTTGATTAGCAATTGTCCTTCCAAGATCTCTAAATTGATCATACATCCAAAACTTATTTTCGTTTAAAACCTTTATAGTGCATTTGTTAATAAGGACATCAATAGCATACTCTGGGCTAAACCCACAGTCTTTCCACACAAAGAACGGATTAGTTTTATCTTTATCAATGAAAAAGCATGCAATATCAAGGAATATCTGCTGCTGATCCATTTCTAAGGCATCATAAGTAATCCTTAGCTTTCCCAAGACATTGCTAGTAGGTGTTTTTCTTAGCTTCTCTAGCATCTCTTGCCATATTTTTTCCTCTTTCTGAAGAAAAAGCAATGAACCTATTGCTCGAAGAGCTGAAGGTAGTCCATCCGTAGTAGAGACAATGGCTTTTGAAGTGTCATATAGTTTGTCTGGAGGAAAGTCAGCATCAAATGCATGCCTACTAAAAAGTTGAAGTGCGTCTTTGTCGCTTAACACCTCCATTTCATAAGGCACAATTTCATACTTCAATCCCCTAATTTTTATAACACTTTTGTCCCTAGTGGTAATAAGTATCCTAGTACCATTGTACAGAGAATCCATTCCAATAAGGTATTCGATTTGGTTTCCCTCATCAACATCATCCAATACAACTAGTACCTTCTTGTTGCAAATTGTTTCTCTAATCGTATTGATTCCATAATCAATGTTATCAATGTTGCGAGCCACTCTAGAATTAGAGATATCATATAGCAATTGTTCTTGCAACTTGACTAAGCCCTTGGTTTTTGCTGTTTCCCTTACACCATCAAGAAAGCTACAGTTTTTCCCAAAGCGAGGACATAGTTGGTTATAGATGATCTTGGTAAGTGTTGATTTACCGATGCCACTCATCCCATAAATTCCAATAACCCGCACACCACCGGATTGGATGTCCAATAAACCATTTATGGCTGCTATTCGATCCTCCATTCCAACTAAATATCTAGTCACTTTTCTTTGTCTTGTCTTGAGCCTAACCACAACCTCCACAACAACAGCCTCGATAAGATCCCCATCGCTACAACAAAGTTGAACAGTTTCAATTGTGAAGAGGCAACAAATTCGTTTAATTGCATGTTGACCAACCATCTACTAAGTTAGGTTGGGAACATGAGGTTAAAACTATTCTAGAGGGAAAATTCTCGTTAAAAAGAACCAAAAAGGAGTATATAAATAGTGGTTCTTATTCAAATATCAAACAATTATTTGTTGAATCCCTTTCATAGATCAATTTCATAAACTAATCAGTTAAGTGATGAAGCCAGGAATCTCATGTTGACACTTTCTTATTGCATGTGAGAAATAACACAACGTAAGAGACCAATATAAAAGTAGTGCAAGCAAAAGGTACTTTTGCGTTTTACCGACATAATAATACTAAACTAAACAGCACTAAGTTTTGTAAGTTCATTTTATTTGAATGTTCATCGTGTTCAAAGACACTAAACTTTAACTCTACCTTATTATTTCACTTATACACACGCACGCATGTGTCACGGTCTGTGAATCCTCCTGTACTCGTGACGCTTGTGAGTGGTGCTTGGGATTATCGAGTGAAGAGTGAGGAGGCAGAAGGGACGAACACAACTGGTACATGGGAGTGGCGTCAGGACGGTTGGTGCTAGGAGTTATAGGATAAAAGGATTATATCACTTAGAAGCTCTTAAGGCGAGGTTGGCCTCATATGCACAAACTGGTCGGAAGCTAATGCCGCTCTCCTGACGAGGCCATGGCAGACTTAAACCAATCGTTATGCCTAAAGAAAGCCGCTGTCTCACTCGATGGACTAGACGCCCGAGCGAAGCTGGGCGTGGTGGGATCTCGTACGAAGAAGCATTCACCATATTGCTCGTGGAACAGCTATAGAAAGAAGGCTAGCCTAGCGAATTCCACTCGCTAGGCGCCGCACAAGTCGTTCCAAGGCCAAGGAATCTTTCAGCCCGTGACAAGTGGTATCAGAGTAGGAATCCCTCCAGTAAGTGAGCGAGTCGGAGAATCGGGCTCCACGCTCCAGTGCAGGTCAAACAGATAAGTCCTAGTGGGACCGGTCCTAGTGGGTGGAGAGGAATCTGCCGGGGCCAAAAGATGCCTAAACTTAGCGGGGCTCTCAGCTCCTAGGATAACAATGGGTACTGGGACGAGTCAGTTTTTCGCCAAGCGGATAGCAAGTTTGAGAAGAACTAAATTCTTACTGAATGGGGATAATGTTCCTGGATCAATTGGTGAATACGAAGAAGAGGTATACTGCCGCGTTTTCAACAAGGAAAGAACCTCCATTTGGTTTGCTGGGGTCAAGATGCTGGTTAGGCTAAAATAGTGCTACCAAAAGATGCAGTTGGCGAAAAATGCCACACTTGCCAAAGAAAGTGCAGGTGACCAAGAAGGGCCGAGTGGCTGAGATCAAAAGAGACTACCGATGGAGCAAAGCCTGTTTTGTTGGGCGAGCGTAACCATTCGATGTGAAATCCCAAAAGTGGTACATTAATGATTAAGGGACGCAAGGAAGTGACAGAACAGATCGCAACGAGAGCGTTGCAAACTGAGTGGGGGAGAATGTCACGGTCCGTGAATCCTCCTGTACTCGTGACACTTGTGAGTGGCACTTGGGGTTATCGAGTGAAGAGTGAGGAGGCAGAAGGGACAAACACAACTGGTTCGTGGGAGTGACGTCAAGACGATTGGTGCTAGGAGTTCTAGGATAGAATAATTATATCACTTAGGAGCTCTAAAGGCGGGGTTGACCTCCCATGTACAAATTGGTCGGGAGCTGATGCCGCTCTCTTGATGAGGCCATGGCAAACCGAAATTAGTTGTTGTGCCTAAAGAAAACTAATGTCTCACTCGATGGACTAAACGCCCGAACAAAGCTGGGCGTGGTTGGATCTCGTACGAAGAAGCATTCACCGTATTGTTCGTGGAACAGCTATAGAAGGAAGGCTAGCCTGGCGAATTCCGCTCACTAGGCATTGCACGGGTCATTCCAAGGCCAAGGAATCTCTCGGCCCGTGACACCTGCATGCACGTGGCACGCTCTCGTGTGAGGTTTACCCAGCTGTTTACTTTTCATGATCACTCTACCTAGTAGCCATACGCGTTACCACATGTCTATATATATATATAAAGAGACACACACATTTGTCGTCGTCATCATGAGACAACTAGTTTTGGGGTGTTGAGAGGCAACTAGAATTATCCAACGAAAAATGGCACGAAACAAACGGGACTGGACCAAGACCAATTACGTTACCCTAAAAACTTCAAGAACATGATGAATTTACAAACCTTAACATCCATTACCAGTTTAAGTTGAAGAAACAGAGAAAGAGAAATGTTTGATTATTAAAGGAATTAATGTACCCGAAGCCTTAATATTTGTCACGAAAGTATAATTGAGTGTTAAAACTTTCAAAATATGCAATCAATTATTAAAATGTCAAATTGATACAATCAAATTGTTCCTTTAGCTCTATCCATGTTAATGGATGGAAACTAATGACCTGTCATTAGAAAATAGGCTGAGAAACTAACAAATAAAAGAATAAATGAAGGGGCACGAAGAACGGTGGAAAGAAATCTCGCTTGCTCCCATCCCCAGTAACTTTTTTCTCCAATCTGATCATTTGTTGATTCTTCTTTAAAACTTTCCATGGTTTCTTTAAATTGAGTTCTTGAGACAGGAGTTTGAAATACTACATGGAAACTCTACTGGCCATGGCTGTGAGCTCGAAGGAGCTCCAACCACCATGGCCGAACGACCAAACTCAATGAAGCTCGAGCGACCGTAGCCCCGAGCTTGACGAAATTCCAGCCGTCACGGCAACACTCGATGAAGTTCAAGCGGTCAATGGAGTTCTCAATGGTGGTTAAGGTCGAACAACCTCAAATTGAAGGTCGTATGACCTCAGATATGAGGTTTCACGCTGAGTTTGTGCCCCAAACTCAAGCCCGGGTCTTTCCGTGCGTGGTGATGTGCTGCATGATTTTAATGGTGGCGAACCATAATAGTGGCGGTGGAAACCTGATCTGGTGACGGTGGTGGACGAGTTTGGAAAAGTTGGTCGAGTTCTTGAGGTGCTAGGCAGTGGTGGGGGATGAGTTTGGTGGTGGTTAAGTGTTAAGTTGGTTGTGGAGGCTGAATTTGATGGTGGTGGAGGTGGTGTCTGATTCCATGGTGGTTGTCTTCAAGGGCGAGGGTAGCTGGCAAGGCAGTAGGTGGTGGTGAGTCTAGCAGCAGGTGTTTGAGGCAACGGCTGCCGGCGACCATGGACAGCTTCAGTGACCAGCTGCACTACTGTTTGATCAACAAGCGTTGATACCGGCGGTCTGACTGATGAAAATCGTGTAAACGGAGCAGCTTAATAAGGTGAGCTTTTCCTTTTCATAAACAATTGCTGCTGTCAGAACAAACCTTATTTCAGAATCTAAGGCTGAGGGTTTGTGCGAACAATCCAAGTTTTTCTCAACGATCATCTTCTTGAACGAAAGGAGTATTACTATTATAAGATTCCGAGAGAGAAATTCCGATGGCTCGCATTTTCTTTTGCTTTAAAAACAAAATAGCTTTTCTATCTTTTTATCCTTATCCTTCCTCATTTCTACTATTAAAATATTAAAACCGTTTTTGATTTTTAATATTTCAAGTTTTTTCCAATATGATGCTTGGTAAGCGCCACATCGGTGCCACATGTAATAAGAAAATAATAGGAAAATTGTAATACATTCACGGACCAAATTGGTATAGAAAAGATGGAGCAAAGCCAATTTATTATGGAATGGAAATTAGGTCAAAAGAAAAATTGTAATAATCCTATTAGGTCTGAATAAATTTGATATCTCGTGATTTAAAAAAGAAGAAGAAGAAGAAAACAAGAATTTGAGAATTTCCTTTTAAATTTGAAAAAATTGGAGTTGGAATATAACTAATGAATCTTTATAAGATCTATTGCTCAATTGCAAAAGATAATTTAGACATTCACGGTTAGATAGTTACCCCGAATATTTTTTCAGCTCCCACCCCTTGGTGTCATCAACTTCATTGAGAGCCTGGCGCCACGACTCTACATCCTCAGAGCTAAACTTCTTCTTTTGATTCTCCATCCTTTGCTCCAAATTCAATATGGCATCACGGTATAATGGGGATTTTAATTTCACATCAGCAGGTTTCACATCATAAAAGATGGACAATATCACCTTCTCATTCCCCTCTTCTTTAGATTTAGAGGTGTTCTCCACCATCTTTGCAAGCTCGCGGAGGCACCAATGACTCGAAGCATAGTTTTGAGAGAAGATGGGTATGTAAAGCTTAGAGTCATCGATCGCTAGCAAAAGGTTGCCACTAATTCTTTCTCCTGGTCGAAGCTCTTCATCATCCATGAAAACTCGAATTCCGGCATCTACCAAGGCATGGTAGAGGCTATTGGTGATTCCCCGACGAGTATCGAGCCCTCTAAAACTCAGAAACACCTGATACTCACCTCCTAATAGGTTGTTGGTACTCATTCTTGTCTCTGAGTTTGCCATACGAGCTCACTTCACACTTAGCGGGTCAGGTCACCTCTCTCTCTTTCTCTCTCTCTCAAATAGGCAGGATTGAGATACTTTTGCATCTAGCCCGTTGTACTGGGTATAAGTAATTTCACACGAACCAAGGAAACTGTTGACATACTTTTATGCACTTTATGGCTTGATTTTGAAAAGTAACAACATTTATTTACACGAAGAAGAATGGCAATTAGTTTAAATATCCACCAATTCCTATTCCTATGACTATTAACTCCTTTAAAGTTACTGACTATTAACTCCTTTAAAGTTACTGACTATTATTCGATATTACCTAACTTAGTTTGACTGATATACCAGCATTTGTCACAATAAATACCAATTAATTTTAGTCACTAAGCAACCTTTTATCTTGTTTGGTTTTGAAAAATATCAACATTTATTAATACTTTCAAGATTTCTAACCACTTCAATAATAAACCATCGTTTAATCTTCCGGCTTATTAGAAAATATTTATTTGCTCATGGACAGGACATGCCATGGCGATGCAATCGTACCGGCTGTAGGCAATTTCGCACAAAGCCGAAGATGTTGTGCAGATCTCGATGCAAGTCGTGATTTCAATAGTGAAGTCACAACGAAGACCTTCTAAGACTTATTAGAGGACCATTGGATATAAAATTAATTTTAAAAAGACTCAAGATATGAGCCAACTACCAATCGATTTGGAAAAAATTTAAATTGATTTGGAACACATTTGGTAACTATTATATTGCCAGAAATAATTTTTTATTTATTCTGTTCTTAGGAATAATTTTTGAATTTTTGAAAAAGTTTGGTAACTATTCAAAATTTATATTCTTGAGATAGAAATGCATTTGGTAGGATTCTTAAATTTTTTTTGTTTTTTTAAATTTTTTATTACTTTTATCATTTTTTTCTTTTTTCTTTTTCATTTTCTTCTCTTCTTCCTCTTTTTTTGTGGCCAGTCGTTGGCCAAAGCAGTGGCCAGTGACCTGTTAGGCGAGGTCGTGCGAGCTCGCCTAGCCACCATGAGGCTTGGCCTCACCAAATTGGGTGGGGCCAAGCTTTGCCCAACTCGGCGAGCCTCGTTGAGCCACCACCAAGTAATGCCAACCTAGAGGTGACCTAGCAAGGTTGAGTCTCGCCCAACCACGATGAGGCATGGCGTTGCGGGGGGCCGGCGACACTCCAGCGAGGTTGCAAGCCATGACCAAGGCCCACAATTGGCCAAATGGAAGAAAAGGAAAGAGAAGAAAAGAGAAGTGAAAATAAAAAAAATTAGACTTTATTCTAGGAATTATTCTTGGGAACAAAAAATAACTTTTTTTCTACTTTTTGATTATGTTCCAAATCTATTCCCATGAACAAAAAATGAACAAAAACTATATAAATTTTTGTTCTATGGAATAAAAAATTTACCAAACGGATTTCTATTCTTTTTTTGTTCTCGGTGATAAAAAATAAATAGAATCAGTTGTTTCTGGGAGTGTTACCGAACATGCCCTTAGTTGACCAAAAATATTCTAAGAGTTTCGGTGTATTCAGATCTAATCTAGAGTCTATAAGATTGGTTCAGACATTAACAATAGTTGGTAATACATAATTTCTGACCTAGAGAGGAGTGGCCTTATTAAAAAGAAATTTGAAAAAATGCTTCCAAATAATGAACAGGAAATGTTTTGACCACGCCAAGGATCATTAGTAGACAAATCTTTTTAATAAGCGTTCTATGGACACTTATTGGCTATATCTAATGAAATAAAATTTACATTCTCAATGTGCTGATTGCGTATAAAATGCGGAAGGCAAAGCTTTCGAAATAACAAAATTTTCTTTATGTGAAAATTTTTAATTAATCGGTACCCTGGAGCACTAATTAAACATAATGCTTATTAAAAAATACTACACTTCACATATTTGAATTTGAATCCATTTGCCATAAAAGACGCGTGTGCGCAACTTCGCAGTAAGTGCAGCGTCCAATTTACAATCACGTTCAATTTATAATCAATAAATTTGATGGACTTAAAATGATAACGTGGAGGACATTATCATTACAAGACCAGATGGAATTTCTTCTTTTTTCGTGCCTCTCATGTAGCTAAGTCTCCATGGAAAATTCAGAGTCAATAAAGCTGATGGATTGAAAAATAATAAAGAGGACATTATCATTCGAGGTCACACGGAGTTTCTTCTTCTTCACGCCGATAGCATCTGTTCAGAATCCACTTTTGAACTTCTGAATAAATAAATAAAAAAAATCCAATAACAAAATATTAGTAAAGAATCACCTCTCGTGATTCCACGTGGGACTATAGATAATTAGAAAAATCTCCTTCACTTTACAAAAATTGGATTTGCTTCATTCTCTGCAGAAAATGCTCCACCTAAGCTCTCCCTTAGCACATATTTATTATTCACCATGAATTATTTGTTTTGATATCTTCGCCTTAATGACTTGCCTTATATTATCATTAATTATATTTAACTACTCACATTTTCTCATAGAATATGCCTTCGTATTAAAAAGCAAAAAATTGTGCAAAACTTTTATAACCATTATTTCCTTATTGATAATTATTTAAGTCATGACGAAAAATTTTTAAGATTTAGTATAGGAACATTGAAATTCTATTAATTTTACAAAGACTCATGGTATAAGCCAACTACCAATTGATTCGGGAAATCAAAACCGGTTGAGCTGACCAATAGATTCAAAAAGTTTTGGAATATTCTAATATAATCTGGAGACTACAAGATCGGTTCAGACATCAACATCAATGGTAATTATAATCATCCCACTTTGAGAGAAGTGGCATTATGAGAAAATTTGTGAAAGATTTGCGTCCATATCATGAACAGGACATGCTATGGCAGCAATTAAAAAGTATTTTGTTAATAAGTGCCCTCACAACACTACTTAGCCACTCATAATAAAATAATATTTTTCATTTTCAATATACTGATGGTGCAAAATATGAGAAAAATAGTATTTTGAAAATGAAAAAATTTCTTTGCGTGTGGATGTTTAATTTAATTAATGCCTCTAGAACACTGGTTAACAAAATTCTAATAAAAAGACATTACATTATGTATGACTTCGACTCTATTTGCTATTGAAAAAGCATATAGGCAACTTCCCAGCAGGTGGTGCTTCCATTAGTCAACAAAGTTGACGGATTTTATAATGATAAGGTGGACAAAGAAGTCCTAACCAAAAACGCGTATAGGCAATTTCTCAACAAGTGCCCCTAGTCAATAAAGGCAATGGGCCACCTTTCCAATATGGAAAGGGGAGGTGGGGGATTCAAATCCCCACCTTCTCAGGAAGGTTGGAGTGAGGATAAATTAGTTTCAAGTGTGAGTTTCGACTATCACGCCCTGTAAAGAGATAGAGCAAAAGTCTTAGAGTGAATAGAGTAGGATTGACCAAAAAATAAAAAATAAAGGCGATGACAATAAGTGGAGACCAAAAAAGACGGAGAGATATAGAGGTGTACCTTTGTTTTCTATTTTTTTCTTTTTCTGACCATAAGAGGTGTACCTCTTCGCACGCCAAATTTCTTTGGAGGCTCTTCTTCGTGCTTGTCAAATGACTCTGGCTATGTAACAAGCTCTGTTCTGGATTTACATTTGAATTTTTGGATTAAAAAAAATGATTCTGAAATAATTATATCATTTTCAATATTCTGTTGCTATATCTACGTTTCGACATATTTAACATCCCACTTTGATATTGTAAAATTCCAATATATTTGTATGAGTACATAATAATAAAATATGATTGAAGTACAGCGACCCACATGACAAATGGGACTCTAAGCTAGAAAATTTCCATCATATTGCATTTATAGAATTTGCAGCATTCAAAAAATGCATCACCTAAGTACTGCCTCAGAATATATTTATCAATTCACCATCGAGTATTTGTTTTGATCCCTTCAACTTAATAACTTGCCTTTTATTAGAATTGATTATATTTAACTACTCAATTTTTCTTATAAAATGTGTCTTTATATTAAAAGCAAAATGATTATGCAAATTGTTGTAAATGAATCGGCGTCGCAGTGGAAGCAGATCGGAAATTTTGCAATTATGTCGGGAGCTATAAAAATCAATCGAAATAAAACGAGGAACAATAAAAGGACAGGACACCTGATTCGGTCCGAATGTCGGAACCTACATCCATGGGGAGAGCCAACAAATCAATCCACTATAAATCGGAGAATTACAAGATTACAATCACATGCACTAAAGTGTTTCCCAGTCCTATTTTATACCCGATACCCACGGTATTTAATAAAACAACTCACTGGACTCAACTCAGCACAAAACCTCTCTTTGCTCTGTCGTCCCTCACATTCTCTCGAGCTTTTTCTTCTTGCTCTCTGCCGAGCGCTTTTCTTTCGCTCTACTTGCATCTTCGGACGTCTTCTCCTCATATAGAGAGAAGGGCAGAAAACAAGACAAAACAAATGAAAATAAATGGCCTCATTAAATGCAAGCTGAGGTGGGCGGCCGTCTTCGAATTTCTTGTTCATGGAGAGAAGCAAGCGTATGACCATCATGCACTGACACACGCGTAGAATGGCTTCTGCCTTCTCTTTTCTTTATTCTGCCATCCCTCTTTCTCTATCAATAAAAAAAACAAGAGAAACCCACAAAAGAGAAACCGTGAAAGAGGGAATTCGGCGCCTACAAGTGTTGACCAGTTTTCTACGTGCATGGCCATGTGCATGCATTTCTTCATGCACTTGCAGCAGGTGGTGGGTCCTTTATTTAATGTAGAAAATTGGTGATCCCTTTCTTTTCGGCAGAAGACAATTCTTCTCTGACTTTACTTGCATGCTTGAAGAATAGAACCCCATGCAGCTTTTGGCTTCTTCCTTCGCATACGCACGAAGAGATGGGATTAATGCCGGAACAAGAAAATTCGAAAACATCACAAAGTCTCTCCTGAACTTTGTTTAGTCGGCCAAACTTATGCGTATTAAAGAACGGGCTCAAACTTGAGACACAATATAACACAAATCTTTTACCACACTTATTTCTTTATTATAACTATTAGGAGGTGAGCACGGTGTGGTTGGTACAATTTGGATGTCAAACCAAACCAAACTGCATAAATATGATTAAAGAAAAGTGAAACCAAACTAAATTATATTATAGTCCAGAACCAATCAAACCAAATTATTTTTTTGTGGATTAATTTGGTTTAATCATTCTTTCTTCTTTCATTATTTCCTCTTCATCTTTTGCAAATTCATGAAAAAAAAACCACGACCCGCAGTTACAACCATTCATGAATTTACACACCACGAAAATCAATAGTATGCTCCATATATAGATGGCAAAAATAATTAACAAAATTAATAATTTATACAAAATGATTTTTCGGTTTGATTTGGTTTCAAAAAATTAAAACCAAAACAAAATGCAAAAAACATTACGGTTTCATTTGTGAATCGTTTTTTTTTTCCAAAAAGGTACTTTTAAATTGAACTGAACCGTAAAGAAACTGTTCAATTTGATTTGTTTTAACTTGAATCATTTTTTACTCACCCCTTACTTTTCATGTCGCACAACACATTGGTTCATGTACAATACCTATTTATAGTTGTAGCATATATACTGTACTCCTACGCTAGATATTTTTAATGCAATTTGTGCAATAAAAAAATTTGCCACTCGTGTCATTTTAAAAATCGTAAATTTGTAAGTTCCATATGTAGTATGTTTAGATCTAATGAAGTTGGTCTTATAGTGTTGGATAAGGAAGCTTAGCTCCGACACCAAACATTGACTTTCATGAAGCTACTCGTATATCACTTGTTGCCTATTTTGGCGTGAATGTAGTGGCAGCAACCCAAGAGAATCGTACTATGCAAAGCTTATGAAGACACTATTACACTATGTTAACTCTCTCGCCTTTTAAAGTACCTATATTACTTTCATTATACAAAAACTAATTGGAACAAAATGCTCTTATAATACACTCTCTATTGACCTCTGTATCTCTCCCATGAAGCTAAGACTTTGAGAGCCTGCGAATGTTCCGCCACACCTACCCAAATCGACTTTTCAATTAGACAACAAATGTTCAACTCAAATGAAGTCTTAGCGTTTAAGCATGGTCTTGCATAAGATTAGACTGTCTTAACCACCCTTTTTAGTGTGCCTTTAACCTCTATACACTTCTTACTCCGTTCCTCAAGCCTGCGAGCCAGCCCTACTAATTCTTCAGGACTTGTTCTAAGTTTATCACTCGTAGAAAAATAATAGCAATAATAATTGAACGTTTGTAAGACGGTGGGTTATGGTCATTGAAAGTGTGACATCCCAAATTTTCGATACTGTTTTCTACTGAATAAATCGAACATTTCATTGACGTGCCTATAGGGCTATTCTCAGAGCTAATCACTCTCGAGATAACTAGATTATCTGAGGAAACTATTAAGGACTTTTAAGGAAATAGACTTGAGAATTCGATTAAGAATCGGCTTCTCGACTGTGCTTATCTTTAGAGGCGATTACGACACAGTTAAAAATCGATTTGAGATCGGAGATAGGTCTATCCGACTGAGATGTGTGGCCGATCGTGGGTGACTCCACTAAATTGGAAAATTCTAGTCGACCGGCACTAGTTTGATTTCTTTGTCGGTTTGGTACCCTGTGCCTGTAATTGAATCCTCGAGATTTTCATAACAATCGAGAGTCACTAATGTGTCGAGTAGGTTCATTGTGGCTCAAAAAAAATCGACCATGGGTCATTTGCACTAAAAATGTCTGAAAGTTACCCGGTAGTCTAGGTCACGCTAAAGACGGGCCAAATGGAAATTAACTGTGAATTCGAGTCTGATTTCAGAAATTGAAAGTCTTGTCATGTCACAATTTATTTTAGGAACGTCAACTCATCTTCCAAATATTTTTTAGAGATTTCGAGATTTTTACGGAAAATTGGTTCGGGTGTTGCAGAAAATTGGACAGGCCAAATTAAAGGAAATTTGGACTTTCAAGCCGAGCCTTCGAGTGTTGGGGACTCACAGAAAATTATCGGGATTTTTCTTCATCAAAATCGGACATCAATTTGGGAAATTGAGTGAAGAAAGTGAAATTAAATTGGTGAAATTCAAAATTAGGAATGGGGTTGGAAATTTGGACTTCAATTTGGATATTATTATGAGATTTAAATTGTGGAAAGAATTAGGGGGACAATGCATTTAATTAAGAAGATGAAGCTTGGACTCTTGGGCATTTCAATCATTTCTTTGACCGTTTGGCTTCACCCACGACTTCCTCCGCACGTCTCATTCCTCCTTCATTTCTGTGCGAAGCCTCTCTCTCTCCATCTGCCTTTCGCTTCACCGAAAACCCACGCCCACGTAATTCTTCATGGTTGTCCCCGTCTCCCTCATTTCCTTCGTCTGCTGCCATCAACGTCCACCGAAGAGCACCCCAGCGCCTGCACTATCCTTGGTCGGCCACCCAATTCCCTACAAGTTGCTGCCGTGTCTTCTTTCACTCGGTCTCAATTCCACGAAGCCTTGCTGACCGAAGCATCGCCAGCAGCTCTCGCCAGCACAAGGTCAATAGAAGCAGCGAGCTTCTCTCCGTCCACGCGGCAGTCCACCACCACCGAAGCCACGATCCCTCCACCGAATGTTCTTCAGCCCAGCAAGTTGTTTTCTTCAACGTTCGTGCAGCCCACATCCCACGAAGCAGCAGCCCACCAACCGAGCAAGCTGCATGCCACACGTCCACGCAAATCAAGCAGCGACTGAAGCTGCTTCTCGTCCCCACGCGTGAGTCAGCAAACCGGTGTCTCCTTCACCGAAGTTGACTGCATCTCGTCCGCAACGCCAGCCGCGTGAAGCATTTCCACTCGCCGAAGCTGCTGCCCGATTTCTTCATTCCAGCGTCGTGGGCCCATCTCCATTGAGTCAAGCTTCAGCCCATGTGATTTCCAGCCCACAGTTGGTTAGGATCAGCTCAGCCCATATGAGTTTCAGTCAGGCCCAGCAGCTCCTTTGGGCTTTCTTGGTCAGCCTGTGAATGCAGCAACCCATCTTCACGTGTCAGGCCCATTTGAAGCCCAAGAAGTTTCAGCAGCTCGGCCCACGAAGCTAGTTGGCCCAAGTTTGGCCCAAGCCCAGCTTTTTCTGTGGGCCTGCAAGGCCTTTGGGCCCGGTCTATGTGCTCATTAACGTCACTGAAAACCCGAGATTCAGCCGCCTTCATGTCGTCATCACCGTGACCCGGTCTCCACCTTTAATCAAGTGAGTTTTACTCACTAATGCTTTCTTAATTTGCTAATTATACTTAAGGGTTGATTAGATTTAATTAAGTGCAAATAGGTGTTTAGATTATAGTAGATTAATGATTATTAATTAATTATGATGCATGTTAGGCTTTTGACTAGTGTAATTAGCTAGAGTATAGCTTATAGCATTTATTGAATGCATCTCGGGGTTTTTCCCAACCCTTATCGGGCTTCAGTTAGGCATTACCAGCCTAAATTGGATTTTTAGTATTTATTTATTAATTTTTGAAATTATTTAATTATTTATTTATTTTCCTGAATTTTATGCTTATTGTCGTGGCACAGTCCGTTTATTTAATTGAGCTTTATTTTGTGCTAAATTAAATTATTTGTGAAAGTAAGAATTATTCTTTAATTGGATAATCGTTGGTTATTAATTGAAAAATAACTGGGCATTGGTTGTTAATGTCAAAAATATTTGAGTGGACTATAGAAAATGTGGGAGCTATGGAAAGAAAAAATATTATATTTTGGCTAAAGCCAGCTGTGTACCCACAAACGATAATTTTTTATTGGGTATTGTTAATACAAGGGAAATAGGCGAATTATTATTTTGATTGAGGATTCTAAGTGTAAAGCACACAGTCCTTGGCCGAGAGTAATTAATCGTGTAAAGGTTATTAGTCGCATTGAGAAGACTATTGAAAGATGAAATGATGTATGATGGGTGTGTGACAGTGTGGAATAGGGCATGGAAACCACCGGATTTGGAATCGGTTGTGCTTGCTGAGCTGTAATTTAGCATTATCATTAAAGTATGGTTATGTCCATTGGACTGTAGGTTACCACCTAATCTAAGTTGTGCACGATGAGCCATAATTCAACATTACCACTGAATTTGGAATTAGTTGTGCCTGCTGAGCTGTAATTCAGCATTAATCGCCGAAGAATTAGTAAGTCATGCCAGTTAAGCCATAATTCAGCATTACCGCCAAAGTTTAGTAGGCCGTGCTCACTGAGCCGTAATTCAGCGTTGGAGTTGAGTATTTGAAATGACTGTATAGGCCGTGTTCGCTGAGCCATAATTCAGCAGTGACTTTGAGTAAATGAGATGAGTCGATCAAGAAAGGGGTCGAGATGACATGTAATCGACTAGGTCAATTAATCGATTATTCGATCTTTCAATATGAGTGTGGATTTAATGTGATTCAATGATTGAATGATATGATGTTATGAATTAATTAAGTGATGTGATATAAGGCATCTGTAAATAACGTTGATTTGTAAGGTGAAACCAAGGCCAAGGTAAATCCTCTGACTCATGCGTGTATAGGCAGCCCGGTTAGCGTATTAGTTTACTAATCGAGTCTTAGGGGGTAGAACTTGCTAAGACGTTATCTCAATGGTTATTATATTACCATTTCAGGACCCTGATGAGGAGTATGAGGAAGAGAACCCTAATGTCAAACCCAAGGAGAAGGAAGATTTTGAAGAAGAGGATGATCCTGAGGAGGATCCTGATTACGACCCGGATTGCAAACCCTAGGCTGAGAACTAATGTGTGATAGTTCAGCCTTTAGCGAATAGTGTTGTTTTATATACTATGTGGTTTATCTTGTATAAAAGTGTGGTTATGGTTTTCAGATGTGAAAAATATGGCCTTATTTTGCTATTCCAATGTTTTATTGTTTGAGGATTATTATATGCTTCCGCATGCATATTAAAACAAGAAGGGTCGGCGATGCGTCCTAGGACATCGCTATTAATCAACCAAGAGAGGGATGTGCACGCGATCGAGGATCGAGGCGTGACAGAAAGAATTCCACTACTTAATCACCCACCTTATTTAACTTAGTTAACACATGCAACTAAAACTTATAACAAAAAACATATACAGCTAGCATAACACATTGTAGGGTATATCAGAACGATGCTTTTTTTTTATTAAATTTTTTAGCAATTAATCTTTGACTTTTTTATATTTAACAACAAAATTTATAAATCCATCCATTTGAAATCATATGATGTTTTTTAAAATTAAATTTAAAATAGTTTTGTTTGTGCTTCGTTGTCATTATGTAACTTTTACTTTCAATAAAAGGTTAATTGCTACATATTATTTTCATCTATGAACCAATTCAACTTTGAATCCTATAGTAATAATTATGACATCTTCGAGCTAGCTATTAAATGAACCAAGTGAACAATTCTAGAGAAACTTGAAAGAATCACCCATCAATTATTTTAAAAGTTTCCGCTAGCTAGCTGTTAGATGAATAAGGCCGGATTTGCTTTACCTTTGAAATGCACGTTCACTCGCTTTACTCAATTCAAGAGCTAACAAGTTTTAAGTTCTTTGCTCAACCATGATTAATTAGGGCGCGTTTGTTTATGTTTTTGTTCAAAAAGTGTTCCAGGGAACAGAAATAGAAAAAAACTATTTCTGTTCTGGGGAACAACTTTTGACTAGAAAAATGCGTTTGGTAAACTTGTTCCGAGAATAAAAAATGAATAAAAACATGTTTGGTAAATTTATATTCTTTTTTGTTTCTTTTAATTTTTTTATATTTTTATTTTATTTTTCCTTTTTTCCTTTTTTCCTTTTTCTTTTTTCTTTTTTTCTTCTTTTAGCCGGTCGCCGGCCTCCGGCGATCGGCCGACGGGGGCCGACAACCTCGCCCAGCCACGACGAGGCTCGCCGGCCCCCGGCGAGGCCGAGCCTCGCCATGGTTGGAGCTCGCCCAGCCAAGCCTTGCCAGGGGCTGGCGACGCTCCGGCAAGGTCCCCGACCCTCAACGGCGTCACCAGCCCTTGACGGTCAGTCGCCGGCCATAGCCGAGGCCGGCGACTGGCCAAAGAAAAAAGAAGAAGAAAAGAAAGGAGAGAGAAAAATGTTCTTCAAAAGTGTTTCTAGAACAAAAAAAATAACTTTTTTTTGTTTCTCATTTCCGTTCCAATTTTGTTCTAAGAACAAAATAACAGATTTTGAACAAAAATGCATGTATGTTCTTTTTTTGTTCCCGGGAACAAAAAAACAGAAAATCTGTTCATGAACAGATAAAAAGAACACAAACATGCATGCCCTTAGAGATGGCAACATGCCCCAAATCAAATGTACTTCTTATATTCCATCACCTAAAGCAATCGAACCTTATATAGCTCACTAGTAGAGCGTCCTTGATCAAACGCTTTAAAGAAATAAGTGAACCACATAGAAAATGATAAAAGGGTTAGCTAGGATTAATAAACAATGTGAAGTGGCCATATTATTCAAAGTAATTTACAAACATGCCCTCACTAATCATACGAGGAAGGTCACTTCTTCACTTTCCCTGCAAGCATAAAGGCTTTGTAGACCACATTCCTCGCAAGCTTCGTGCCGCCCCAAGCCCTCTCAAACTCCCTAACAACCCCCTCACTCAACAATTCCACTCCCTGTTCTTTTGCCGTCGCCACCGCGGACCACGACCTCAAGATCCCCAGGATTCCCTTGAAAGAAACCTCCGTTGGTATGTCGAGTGCCGCTGGGTTCCCCTCGGATCCCAAATCGACACTTTCGAAAGGGAACGGCAGTGTCTTGTATTGGTCGGACACGTACCTGATGTTAGAATTCCAGTACGGAAGCGTCGCGTCGAAAAAAATTTTAAGTATCGAATCGAAGGTAGGGCTAACTTGGATGGCTTGATAGCCCCAAACTGCAATCACACCCTCTAGCTTGCGGAGGACAGGATTCACGAGAGAGTAGAATTTGGGGAGTTCAAACCAATGGATGGCTTGAGCCACGGTGATTAGGTCGACAGAGTTCTCACCACCAACAATGGCTAACAATTCATCATCAGAGATGGATGGCGGAGTGTGCAAGTACCGAACGCGGGGATGTGGGATGGCATAATTTAGCTGCGACTCGCTCACGTCCATGGCAATCACTTGCTGATAATGCTCTGCAACCTACATTTGGTGAGGGAAATGAAGCAAAGGAAACAAATGGCTAAGGAACAAGACGAATAAATATGTTATCTTAGAACAGAACGGTATAATCGTCTGCGTATAGTAATTGATTGTTTACTATTGGCCGTGTAGCTAGCGGTTCATAAAAACAAAGGTGGAAATGAAAAGATTTCATCTAGTTTCATCTAGCTTAACAATAAACAAAAAAGTTTTAGTTTAATTAAGAAGAGAACAGTCATGTACAGAAGCGTAAGCATATTCGAATTCGCGTGAGAAGAAAGGGAGACAGGGAAAACCCCAAGAGCAGCTTGACCATTGCCGGTGCCAACGTCCCAAGCCAAGGCTTGGCCGGGGGTGAGAGCGGCCAGTTTCTGGTAGCACTCCCACGGATACGTGGGCCTCGCATCTGCGTATATCTCCGCTTGCTTATCGAACAGCCCCGCCATCACACACACACCCTCTCTCTCTCTCTCTCTCTCTTCTTCAACCGGAATTCATACATATCATGCGAAACTTCTCGAATAGGAATCAAGTCAGCATATGAAGGCTATGACAATTACTTGGGAAATTTAGGGGGGCTGGAGTCTACTGGGCTTAGAGTTTCAGGGTATGTACCGTGGAGCAAGCAAAATCGAACTTGACATGTGAAATCCGAGGACAAGCGTAACACATGATTCTGCAAATTGTAGGGATTTCAATATTTCCTTTTAGTAAGGGTCTGTGATTGAAGAATGTATAAAATTTGGTTCACTTATGAAATAGATTTCTTTTTTCCTACTTTTTACAGACTTTGTTCGAATGGTACCTCCCCTTGGTAAAGCTTGCCGGCTATAAGGTACGAGTTCTTTCGTTTTCTTATCTTCTTGGCCAGTAAGCTGTATGGCACTTGTTCAAATAATAATAGTTGTTCAAATAATAATAGTTGACTGCATGAAAACTAATTATTTGGGGAGGATACGAATTCTCTTATTCAATAATTAAATTCAAATTCCCTCATCAATTGAGATTAGTGGGTGAAAATGGATCATGACATGTCTTGACCTTAAAGATGGTACATTTAGTCAATTTATCTTGTTTAAATAGAGATGATCGATTTTTTTAAAAGAAAATAAGAATGAAGAGTATCGTAACATATTTACCGGAAAGCCCATGTTTTATTTGTAGCTCGGCACAATCCGGTGGGGTAGGCCAACCACTTTAAAGCAATTCCCCGCAAATCTCAAAAGTCATATTCCCACCCTTTTGATGGGATTGGAAGGCTAAATTTAGTCTGATGTACAAAAATTAATTTACAATATCATATGACCACAATTCTCAAAAATTAAAGGATGGGTCTTTCATCCTGTTTCCAAGCTTTCTCATAATTTCACTTAAGAAATGTATATTGACAAATATCTATATGAACACATGAGTTTTAATAGCTTTTGAAAAAAACACATATAGCTATGATAGCTAGACATGTGCCGACACGAGACATGTGTTCTATTTATATATGTCGATCTGTTATATTTTGAAGTTACTGGGCACACCTAAGTCATGTGAGCCATTGACTTTAATAGCCTTACAAGGGACCCATATTATAAAAAAGATCATGTAAATAAGGTGAATGTAAAAGTTACTCAATTACATATCAACTATCAAGAAAACATTTTAAAGAAAATCCAATGACAAGTTCGATCTCAAAGTTTTCAATGAGAGAATTCCCTATAAACCTGTGCCTACATCGCTACTATTAATATAACAAATCCAACAGTTATTAAACCTCATCGAAGTAATCCATCAAAAATCTTGCCGAAATTTAGATAGATTATGATAATCCATGAAATATCCAACAGAGTCTTTAGCTTGGATTGAGCCGACGCTACTAGTCAAAGCCTAGTGGAAATTAAAACTGTCAAGTATTGATCGACACACCAGTCTTGCCCCGTGCCGCAAACTACCCTGCTATCCGAATACTTGAGGATCTTCGTTCCTGCTCAGCACACCACCGCCGGCTGTGATCCTCGGCTACATCATCTCTGAAAACCTCTTCTATCGAGCTGACCGTCGATCGCTGCTGCCATCAATCGGCTCCAGGGGCATGCAAGACGTGCTCTGCTTTACTCTGCTGTGCGGCCGGGAGTTTCGTAGCGACGGATTCGCGCTTGGAATTTATTCGTTCACTTTGATTCGGACAGGCAGTGATAACCTAAGTCTCTAAACTTGAGTTGGTGACGGATTATAGCTTCGTCGTTGTCCATTGACATGGTAATTTCATTCACTTCTTTTCTGCTTCTGTTTTGGAGAGTTGTTGTGCCGACTTGTCTTCATGATGCTTATGTGAAAATTACTGAAAAAAACTGAGTTGTTGCTTGGTGATTCGTGATGTCATTGTTGTTCTAATGCTGATTTTAGAACGAGAAATAACTTCGACTTCATAACTAGACTCGATCTTTGCAGTCCCTACAATATGTTTGATGAAATGCATCTGAAACATTCTTGTGAAATAGGCTTTGATATCAGTCAACCAGAGCGTATATTGATGTTAATGTTGTAGCCATTAGGCGAAAATTTTCTTTCAATATGATCATGGTTATGGAACATGAATCCCAGTTCCTTCGTTTCCGTGTTTTTCTGCGTTTTGTGATATACTCCGGTGGTTGTTGATGGTGCTCGCCGATGATAAATGACTGGAGGTGGATAACGCAAGTTCGGATGTCTGGCGATGCTTGTCATCAAGTCCCTAGCAACCATTAGTATCCCTTATTTCTGCCATGTGTGTACACGCGTGAGATTGTGGCCGATGATCGACAGGGCGCTCTAGTGACTACCAAAGGTTGCCGGCAGTAGGTAGTCGACAATGGCGGACCGGAGATGGATGGACATGACTAACGGCGGTGGATAAATGGTTCTCGGCTTAAAGATCGAAGGTGTTGACCATCGGTTAAGCCTCGAATGTTCCTTAGTCAATGTTCATTTTTGAGGCGTTCCTTTTCAGTCTGCAATAAGAATAACAAGGAAAGAAAAGGAGAAAAATGAGAAAATGGGTTTTACAATGGGAGATATACACTGAGTGCAAAAACTTTAGGGCTTAATTCATCTATAGACTTTAAGTAGGGTCGTTGCTGTTAGAAGGGAAAATGGGCTTACTGCAATCAGTTTCCACAAAATGGGCTTCGATGAGTTTTCTATTCGAAGTGGGGTTGTTTTAAACGAGCCCATTAGTGTCCTTGGCCCAATCCTGTGAGTCCAGGTTTAGTCCAGGTTCTGATTGGACCCAAGGGCCCAGCCTGAGTCCCTGCTTTTCAGAATATAAAAATTAAAAGTAATACAATACTAAATAAAAATAAATAAATAAATGAGAGAATATTCGAAAAATAAAAAATTTGAAAATGGTATGAAACAAAGACCTTGATCAGGTTGCTTAAATTTTGGCACAAGACTTAGCTTAGTTTCATTTAATTAGTGTGTGACTAAATATAGTTTAGGGATTTTAGTGATTACTTTTGATTTTGTAATAGGATTAAATAGATTTATCTTTTAAACAAGGAATTAGACTCATTTTGAATTTACCTTGTGAGATTGCTGTCTAGGAGCGTAATAACAGGGCATTTGTATTCTTTGCTTAACACTTTATTGAGCTTACTTCCTTATACTTAACTTTTATTGTATTGATTATGATTGTTTACTTACCCTTGATTGCACACTTATGCATGGATATTATTCAATGGCATAGGGTAATGATTCAATTATAAGTCACATGGATCTATTAGGTAAAAAATCAATTAAGTTAAAGTAACGAAAGGGCACTAATTAGGCAATTAGTATAATCATGTCCCGATCTTAGAAATCTAATTATGTAGAAAGTGAAATATTCTCCCTTACCTCCTAGTCAAGTGAGAACCCAAGTCATTTGGAGATGCCAACTTGACATGACCTCCAAACCCGCTTCCCAACACCACATCGGGAGAGCCATAATTGTGTCAATTCAATTATAAACTTTTTTTTTCGCCAATTTAGTCCTAAATCTTTTACAATTATGCCGGTTTAGTCCATCCGGCTAAAATTGGCCGACTCGTGCTGACGTGGACACTAGCCATCCGGCGAAAGTTGACATGGCGTTTAAAAAAAAAATTGAATTTTTTAATTCTTTTTTCTTTTTTTTTCTTTTTTCACCTTCTCCTTCCTCTGGCGCCAGCTAAAGGTGAGGGCCGGCAAGGCCAACCTCACCATCGCTAGGCGAGGGCAGAGCTCGCCGGCATTAGCAAGGTCGACCCTCGCCATGGCTGGGCAAGGCCGAGCCTCACCAAATCCATGGTGGGTCAACCTCGCCGATGGCCAGCGAGGCTCCTCGCCCAGGGATGGCGAGGCTCAACCTCACCATGGTTGGGCGAGGCTCGCCTTCACCAGTGGCCAATGGGGACAAGCCTTGCCATTGGCCGGTGAGGTCAGCCTCGCCGACCAGAGGAAGGAGAATGTGGAAAAAAAAAGAATTCAAAAATTCAAAAAATATTTAAAAATCTAAAAATATATATATATAAAAGTTGCTATGCCAGCTTTCGCTGGAAGACCGGTATCCACGTCAGTATCAACCGGTCAATCTTGGCCAAATGGATTAAAATGACACAATTGTAAAAATTTTATGACTAAATTAGCTAAAAAAAAATTTATAACTAAATTAACACAATTGCAACAGGTCTATGATTTTTTTTGTAATTCTCCCCACAATAGTTAAAAATTGCCATCTTTGATTGGTCCTTTGGGAGTTTGACCCAAAAAAAAGAAAAAATTAGTCCTTTGAGGCCATCACATCAACTAGGAGAGCTTCGCATATGAGATTGAATACCTTAATTCCTTTCCCAATGAGATGTTCCTGCTTTTTTTAAAACACTTTCAATACGAATAACAATAGTAGTAGTGAAATGTTATGGACGAGAAGCCCTGATTAATCAGGCCTGCCTTCACGAATAAATTGGAGTCGGTCCATAATGTGATCAGCAATGAAAAAGCCTTGGGGGAAGAATTCTGGGAATCACCAGTTTGCCTGAAAGGCTAAGGACGAAGGATTTGGTCTGGGAGAAAAATATTCGTCTCGTTTTTTGTGGTTATTCAGTGTCATGGAGTGGTAAACCAATGAGTCTTGAACAATGTCAAAAGAGACAGATTCAGGAAGCATGTTTCTATGGGGCAACTCTCAACATAATGAGATGCATACACTGAATCGGAACTGATAAACCAATAAAATCCAAGCAAATTCGTGTGCCATAAATAGAGCACTTGCACACCATTGTCAACTACTAGTCTCAGTCATCTCTCCACATGCTTCGAACGAAAAAAGAAGGAAGCACATCATTATGTTCCATCTCTTACCTCCTCTTCGGCTTCTTCATCATCGATCTCGTCCTCTTTCTTGTCGTTGTCGTCAATTCGCATTTGGCTCTCGCTTTCCTCCTTCTCTTCATTGTTGTCCACAGAATGAACTTGTGGATGCCGCCGAGACGACTACAGAACTTCCTGCGCATTGTCGTCCTAGTTGCCATCATTGTCCTTGCCATTGTATTCGCCCCCACCGTCGTATTCATTGTCGTTGTAGTCATCGCCATCCTCTTGCTGAGGAGAGGAGGTTTAAAAAATCATGTTTAAGATTGGATTAAACATCTCAAGAAGAAAAAGTGAAAGTCCCCAAATATCATATTACTTTACATTAATCTCTAGTTTGAACAATCAATCGCAAGCAACTAGCAAGAATCAACATAATCCTTTAATTACTTTACTTTTTTGACGTGTTTAATTACTTTACTTTTTTGACGTGACTTTTTTTTTTTTAATTCTCTCAATCGGTAGGTACTCAGAATTGAAGAAAGTAGGGCAAAGCAGGGGACGATGATGTGCAGAAAGCCCTTCTTTAAATTGTAAACCGACAGTTAATATCAATTTGCAGCAAGCTCACGAGCTAGAGCAATAATCTCTTTCTAGATTTATTTTCAGCATTTCCAAAGATTAGCACGAATATTGAACAAAGAATAGATTTCAGCTAAGTTTTAGGTTGTTGTGGCCTCTTACCTCCTCTTTGACTTCTTCATCGTCCCTCTCTTCCTCTTCCTCATCCTCATCCTGTCCTCGTCGCTATCGCCTTCCTCATTGACATCATTGTTCTCATCGTGGCGGAGTCCCGTGAGATGACTGCAAAACCTCATGCAAATTGTGGTCCTCAGCATCCTCGTCCTCATCATCGTTGCTATTGCTGTAACTGCCAGCATCACCTTCACCTTCCTCGTCGACATCATCATTCTCATCATTATCGTCCTCAGACCAAACTGGCAAAGACCCGCGAGAAGAATGCACATTGTCGTTGTTGTCATCATCCCTGCCGTCGTCCTCATTGTCCTCATCATGGTCATTCCCCGTACCCTCCTGCTTGTCATTGTCATCACCATCATCTTGCTGAGGAGGGGGAGGTTTGAAAGTATCATTTATAAGTTGGATTAAACATCTTAAAGAAGGAAACAGATTCTCCAAATATCATATGACAATAATCCTTAGTTTGAGCACCCAAACGCAAGCGCATAGTGAGAATCAACGTAAGAGGTTTTCCTCACCCTTCATCACCCTAAGAAATGCTTTCTAAAGCATCCACCCAACATAAATCTATTAGAATCAAGCAGTATTCACAAATTCGTGTATCTTTATTCGCTCAAAATTGGAACGGAGCAACCGTTAGGCTTTGATTTACCTCTTCATGACTTTCCCGAGACTTGACATAAGCTAAGAAAATAAGGAAATCCGATCGGACAATTTGGGAGAAGCAGAGGAGGTGTTGCATATAGAGATGTGAAGAGAGAGGAGAATTGGAATGTTGAGAATGACTCAGAGGAGTTACGTGATACAAGTTCAAAGCAACACAACATGTAGCCGGTAAGATTTGTAAATACCCCTCTTGTCACACTTTCAGGACATCATTTACGTTGTCACTGTGCATTGGGATAGACATGGAGCATATATGTCGTATTTCACAAGCTAGTACTGTTGATTCTTAGAGGTGTATGCCATGTGTAGGTGTGGTACCAGAATTGATCTTTAACATGATGTTGGTAATTTATATGATCAGCTTGTTATACATGGAATGGGTCCACCAGTAATTGGGATGATAGGGAAAGCAGTTCATGTAGCGTGGTAATAATTTGTTAAGTAGACCCAGGTCAAGCAGACAACCTAGAGAGTGGTGGATCCGAAAGCTGTCATGTTGTTACTCTTGTGGTTTGTGACACGACTTGGAAGGTTTTGTTACGAGACACAGTAATTTCATCAATGACTGAGGCCAAAATTAGTGACAGTGAAAGAAGCGGAAGAGGTCCTGTAGCTGAAACTAAACGATATGACAATAACACGGCAACGGCGTGGCATGGGTGATGACATGGCATGTACAATGAATAATGTGGCATATGACATGACATGATGACATGGCAACATGATGCAAATTAAGCGGCTCAAACAAGGTGTTGGGAGAGCGCGGCAATGTAAAGCGACGAATCACCACCTTAACTTGGCTGCAAACCTGAGATTTGCTGAGAATGTCAGCTTGGATTCAAGTGAAGGGATGCAAATAGGCATCTACATGTGTATGGGCGTTCAGACGGTCAATCCCCGACGCTTGCAGAGGCATCGGTGAACCAAGCCATACTATTGCCAGGAGCTTGGACCAGCTAGCATGGCAAAACCAAGCATCCAGTTAAGCTGAGGACATGCATAGGATGCGTTTTAACCATATTTCAATATTATGGTATTATTCATTGTATCTTCTTGAAATTGTTAAGGTTTGAGTTTTAGTTTGAGAAAAGCAGCATTAGAGGTTGAGCGAAACAGTAGATGAGGATTGGATGGAATCAGAGCTTGGAATGAGGAGCTTATTTTTTATGTTAGAATCCCCTAATTTGTAGCGGTATCGTTACTACTAGATCACTCTTTGAACTAGGCTAGGTAAATTGGGGTGTGTTGAATCTATTTCTTAATTAATTTTCTGGTATTTCGTGACTTTGTTAGATTGCATGATTTTATTGCACCATATTGAGTTTATCAAGTGAAAAAGAAGTCATGAAGCTTCATCATCAATTTTTGGGGGTAAAAATAGGTTCCATGTCATTTGAGTAATTGTGATAAGCACAGAATGAACTAAAAGCACAAATGGGAAGGAGAGTACTTCATCGGTCAGATGGTGAGTGATGTAAGAACCCTGACCTCGCTTTTGAAGTTAACACGAGTATAGCAAATTAAATTCCTATTAAAATGGAAATTTTTGAGGAGAAATTTTCCATGGTTGTACATTTTAGATTCATTTTATTCTCTCTTCACTAGAATAAAGCAGAAATAAAAAAGCGAATAAAGCAGAAGAAACGGTTATGATCCACGAATAAAAAGGTGTTACCTGTTCCAATAGAGGATCCCCTGTTTCGGAAAAATTTGTTTCGACAACAGAGTCTGACGCTTGGGTTTGTGCGTTCAAAATCATCTCTCTGTAACACTCCCAAGTGATGCATGAGCCAGTGTCGAGTAACCGCCCACAAACCCATATATATATCACGCACTCCTTTGGTGTTTTTGAGCTTGATGCCTCAATAATCCTTTCCATTGATCTGCACCCATAGATGTCCAGCTTCTCTAAACGCTCTAACTTGTCAGTGCCCTCAACAACCTGCAGGTTCTCGCACCATGAAATTATTAATTTGTTCAAATTCTTCAAGTTTGACAAACCGTCTAACCTTTTCAACGAAATGCACTTTATAACATGAAATTCTTCCAATGCTTCCAACGTTGAAACAAATTGAATCTCTTGTGGCCCTAGCCAATCCGACAGATTGAGTTTTCAAAGCATCTTTAGGGAGCTTGAGACAAGGGACACTCTCCTCCAACCATCAGTCAACTCGGGAGCTTGTAGCTCATTGCATCCCAGCTCCTCCTCCGACAGACAAACCAAACTCTCGAAAGATTCACAGCTCTCAATGCGTAAGCTCTCCATCGATTTGAAGACACCGTGAAATTGAACTTCAACTAGCTTGCTGCACCAATGCACACGAACATATTTGAGTTTATTCAAACTTGATGTAATGGATATTCTTGTAACCGGGTTGCAACGTTCAAAAGCCAACTGTTCCAAATTAGGAAGCCCATCGAGTTCTACTAGTTTCACTTGAGTGCGGTCGAGCCATAGACCTCTCAAGTTTGACGGAAGTTGTTTCAGCGTTTGCAAGTCTACTCCACTAAGCCGAAGTTCTGCCAGCAAAGAAAGGGAACCCCACTCTATAGATCTTGTGCATACATTTAAAAGGTTCAAATTCATCTTTCTCAGTTTGGATAGTCTCCCAATACATGCCAAGTCACAAGGTTGAATTATATTTGATTGCTCACCCTGACGAGAGCCATCCGATAAGAGCAGTTCAACTAAATTAGTAAGGTTTGAGACATCGGGAACACTTTGCAACGATCTAGAGCAAAGCCTTAGAGTGGTTAAACTTCTAGGGAGCTTCGGCAACTCTTGAATTTTATTGCAATTATATAATTCTAGCTCCATCGATGACTCTAATTTCAGAATTGAGTTAGGGAGTTCCCTCAAGCTCCAACAATTCCTAAGAGAGAGGTGCTGAAGATTCTTTAGTTCCCCAATTTGTTTGGGCAATTTTTGAAGTCTCTCACAATGCGCAAAATCTAAGTAAGTCAACCACCTCAGTTTCCCAATAGAGCAGCTAATTTTCATCAAATGAGAGCTACTCAATAAATCCTCGTCTTCTTCTGATAAGAATAGTATCCCATGTGTCGAACGACAAAATGAAAAGAAGAGAACCTTCAACTTCATTGCCTCCTGCAGAAGACCATGAAACATCGGCACAGAGAATTAGATGTTTGTACAAGACATTAATATGGATTTAAGCTCCCAACTTGTATCCTTTATCATTTGATCCTCTCACTAAATGAGAAAATTAGACTATACATTCATTAAATTTGGTCCTTTATTGAATGAGAAAATTAGACTGAGGGGGATTCTAACTACCTTTTTTTTTTTTTTGGTCATAAGATTCTTACATACCTTGATTAGGCTTGTGACCGCATCTTCTGTCCACTCATAGCCCCAAGCATGGAACACAACCACGTTTTCTAGATGCAAATTGGTTGGCATAAACGGATAATCTTCGTCGACGGCTGTAACGCAATCGCCCAAACAAAACCATTTCAACTTGGAAAGACAGCCAGTGAAGTCGCCTTGCAAGATTGCGGTATCCAACCAAAGAAACTATAGATTTGAGAATCGTTTAATTTCCTCTGACCTAATTCTAATGATGGCAATTTTTAATTAAATGAACATAGCAACAATCACTAAACAACGCGCATTTCATGAACCTTACGTACACATGATTTTTTTATTTTTTTAATAAACATGCAATCTATCATAATATGGAAGAATGCCCTAATTCTAATTTTTTTTTCTTATTCTTTTATGAAATTCGAATTAAAATTGCCAAATAATTAAACATGCAATTCAAATTTTTTAAAAAACTAACATCCTAAATGAATACATTTTTATATTTTATGTTTTTTCAAAATTTGAAATAAAATGCCTATTCTAAATATGCAAGATAACAAGAAATATTCTAGAACAAACATAATCCTAATTCAAATATTTTTTGAATTTTTTGTGCGAAAATAAAATTGATTCAACCAACACTATAGTAAATCAGACAAAATAAGATTGATATCAAAAAATTGACGAACCATATCTCGCGTATAAGATCGGATTGGCCAATTTTAAAATTAAATCACGTATCGAATTTGCGTGAGATTGGATTGTTGGTTTCACAAGAGATTGTAAGTCGAATTTCGGGCGCGAAAATTAGCCTGTCAATTTCTAATTTTAGGGGCTATTTCGTGTTGAAATCTCAATCATACATTTAGGGAACTATTCCACTAAAAAACAAGCTATAAAAGAAAAGAATAAAAACACAATAAATAAATAAAAAAAACTACCTAACATATTTTTCCTTTTTTTTTCCTTTCTTTTAATCTTCTTCCAAGCCTTGTGCTCGTGGCGGGTCACCAAGGGGACTGATCGTCGGTCCGGCGAGGGGAACTCTGGCGAGGGCGGACCGGCAGGAAAGGGGCGGCACCCGGGCAGCAGGGACAGCCGGCGGAATAGGGGCGTCGCGGTCGGAGGACTGCAGATCCGGCTCCGATGGTCGCTCGGGTGGAGGGCTGGCTGAAACGGATTACCGGCGAAGGCGGGGCGGCGTTGCTGCGTCTGGGCGGAAGGTTCAGCAGCAGAAGAGCTCCGTCGCTGGGCTGGCTGAAGCGACGCTCGCGAGCTCTGCAGGTGGAGGCACGGCTGCTGCAGGCGTCGGCAAAAAGAGATCGGAGGTGGAGGCACGGCGGAGCTGTCGGACGCTGGGTTGGGCAGATATCGTCAGAACAGGGGCGGCAGCGAGAGGCGGAACTTCGGACAGAGCAGGTGCGGCGAAGCAGCAGGCGGAGGCGTCAACACGGGTGCGGTGGCGCCGCTGGGTCGCGGCTGCGGCGGCGGTGGCGCTGGCTCGCCTGTGAGGCGGTAGCGCGAGCGGTGAGGCGAGCCGGCGGTGAGGGCAACAGGCGAAGACGCGAGGAAGACGAACAGTTTTTTTTTTTTGACTTTTTCCTTTTTCTCTTTTTTTTTTTTTTCTTTTTCCTTGCTGATAGACTTTTCTCAGTTTTTCCTTTCACCCTGCCGCACGTAACCCCTTCCCTTTTCTCTCTTTTTCCACTTTTAACTTTTCGTGTTCTCTTTTTTTCGAGGAAGAGAAGCCCCCCATCCAATCGACCTCCGTGCACACCTATTATAGGCAAAAACAAACGTAATCTTTTATGAATATTTCTTCTAAGGAATATTGCCTATAACCTTCCAATTATAAAAATATTTTTATTTTCCTCATCTCCTGAATATTCTCTACTAATTTTATCGTCTATTGCTAAAGATAAGATTGCAATGCCATTTCCAAAATCCACCGTAATATCATTTCAAATCTCCATTTATGTAATTTTTATCATTAAAAGAAAATAGGCTCAACCTAATTTGCTCACTTTGTGGAGCTTAATCTGACTTGCCAAGCTAGAGCTCATAAACATTAATTTAAACTCATCAACCACCAATCCAATAAATAAAATGCAAAACATGCAAACTAAAAATAAATACACATAAATTTATATGCTATGCAAATAATATTTTTTCAGGGGTTAAAAATTAATTCCTTATTTTTTAAATGCAATAAATAAATGTTTACAAAAAATTTAGATGTCAACAATGATTTTTCAGTTTGATTTGGTCTCAAAAAATCAAAACCAAAACAAAACGCAAAAAATTATGGTTTCATTTGTGAACCGTTTTTCTTTTTTTCCAAAAAGGTACTTTTAAATTGAACCGAACCGGAAAAAAAACTATTCAATTCGATTTGCTTTAACTTGAACCATTTTTTACTCACCCTTTACTTTTCATTTCGTGCAACACGTTGGTTCATGTACAATACCTATTTATAGTTGTGGCATATATACTGTACTCCTACAATATATATTTTTAATGCAATTTGTGCAATAAAAATTTTTGCCACTCATGTCGATTTTTTTAAAAATCCTAAATTTATAAGTTCCACATGTAGTATGTTTAGATCTAATGAAGTTGGTCTTATAGTGTTGGATAAGGAAGCTTAGCTCCGACACCAAACATTGACTTTCATGAAGCTACTCGTATATCACTTGTTGCCTATTTTGGCGTGAATGTAGTGGCAGCAACCCAAAGAGAATCGTACTATGCAAAGCTCATGAAGACACTATTACACTATGTTAACTCTCTCGCCTTTTAAAGTACCAATATTATTTTCATCATACAAAAACTAATTGGAACAAAATGCTCTTATAATACACTCTCTATTGACCGCTGTATCTCTCCCATGAAGCTAAGACTTTGAGAGCCTGCGAATGTTCCGCGACACCTACCCAAATTGACTTTTCAATTGGACAACAAATGTTCAACTCAAATGAAGTCTTAGCGTTTATGCATGGTCTCGCATAAGATTAGACTGTCTTAACCACCCTTTTTAGTGTGCCTTTAACCTCTATACACTTTACTCTGTTCCTCAAGCCTGCGAGTCAGCCCTACTAATTCTTCAGGACTTGCTCTAAGTTTATCACTCGTATAAAATAATAACAATAATAATCGAACGTTTGTAAGACGGTGCGTTATGGTCATTGAAAGAATTCCATATCTACTTAATCACCCACCTTATTTGACTTAGTCAACACATGCCACTAAAACTTATAACAAAAAACATATACAGTAATAATTAACCTTTGAGTTTTAATATTTAACAACAAAATTTATAAATCCATTCATGTGGACAAATAGGTCATTTGAAATCATTTGATGTTTTTGAAAAGTAAATTTAAAATAGTTTTGTTTGTGGTTCGTTGTCATTATATAACTTTTACTTTCAATTAAAGGTTAATTGCTACAGATTATTTTCATCTATGAACCAATTCAACTTTGAATTCCTATAGTAATAATTACAACATCTTCGAGCTAGCTATTAGATGAATCAATTGAACAATTCTAGAGAAACTTGGAAGAATCACCCATCAATTGTTTTAAAAGTTTCCGCTAGCCAGCCGTTAGATGAATAAGGCCGGATTCGCTTTACCTTTGAAATGCACATTCACTCGCTTCACTCAATTCAAGAGCTGTCAAGTTTTAAGTTCTTCGCTCAACCATGATTATTAGAGAGGGCAACATGCCCCAAATCAAATGTACCTCTTATATTCCATCACCTAAAACAAATCGAACCTTATATAGCTCACAGGTAGAGCGTCAGCCTTGATCAAATGCTTCAGAGAGATCAGTGAACCACATAGAAAATGATAAAAGGATTAGCTAGGATTAATAAACAATGTGAAATGGCCTTATTATTCAAAGTAATTTACAAACATGCCCTCACTAATCATACGAGGAAGGTCACTTCTTCACTTTCCCTGCAAGCATAAAGGCTTTATAGACCACATTCCTCACGAGCTTTGTACCGCCCCAAGCCCTCTCAAACTCCCTAACAACCCCCTCACTCAACAACTCCACTCCCTGTTCTTTTGCCATCGCCACCGCCGACCACGACCTCAAGATCCCCAGGATTCCCTCGAAAGAAACCTCCGTTGGTATGTCGAGTGCCACTGGGTTCCCCTCGGATCCCAAACCGACACTTTCGAAAGGGAACGGCAATGTCTTGTATTGGTCGAACACGTACCTGGCGTTTGGATTCCAGTACGGAAGCGTCGCGTCGAAGAACTTTTTAAGTATCGGATCGAAGGTAGGGCTAACTTGGATGGCTTGATAGCCCCAAACTGCAATCACACCCTCTGGCTTGCGGAGGACACGATTCACGAGAGAGTAGAATTTGGGGAGTTCAAACCAATGGATGGCTTGAGCCACGGTGATTAGATCGACAGAGTTCTCACCACCAACCATGGCTAACAATTCATCATCAGAGATGGATGGTGGAGTGTGCATGTACTGAACGCGGGGATGTGGGATGGCATAATTTAGCTGCGACTCACTCACGTCCGTGGCAATCACTTGCTGATAATGCTCCGCAACCTACATTTGGGGAGGGAAATGAAGCAAAGGAAACAAATGGCTAAGGAACAAGACGAATAAATATGTTATCTTAGAACAGAACGGTATAATCGTCTGCATACAGTAATTGATTGTTTACTATTGGCTGTGTAGCTAGCGGTTCATAAAAACAAAGGTGGAAATGAAAAGATTTCATCTTGCTTAACAATAAATAAAAAAGTTTTAGTTTAAATTAAGAAGAGAACAGTCATGTACAGAAGCGCAAGCATATTCGAATTCGCATGAGAAGAAAGGGAGACGGAAAAAACCCCAAGAGCTGCTTGACCATTGCCGGTGCCAACGTCCCAGGCCAAGGCTTGGCGTGGGGTGAGAGCGGCCAGCTTCTGGTACCACTCCCTCGGATACGTCGGCCTCGCATCCGCGTATATCTCCGCTTGCTTATCAAACAGCCCCGCCATCACCCTCACACAGGCACTCTCTCTCTCTCTCTCTCTCTCTCTCTCTCTCTCTCTCCTCTTCAATCGGAATTCATACATATCATGCGAAACTTCTCGAATAGGAATCAAGTCAGCATACGAACGCCATGACAATTACTTGGAAAATTTAAGGGGGCCGTAGTTGACTTGGCTTAGAGTTTCAGGGTTTGTACAGTGGAGCAAGAAAATCGAACTTGACGTGTGAAATCCGAGGAGAAGTGGAACAAATGATTCTGCAAATTGTAGGGATTTCAATATTTCCGCTTAGTAAGGGTCCGTGATTGAAGAATATGTAAAATTTGGTTCACTTATGAAATAGATTTCTTTTTTCCTACTTTTTATAGACTTTGTTCGAATGGTACCTCCCCTTGGTAAAGCTTGCCGGCTATAAGGTACGAGTTCTTTCGTTTTCTTATCTTCTTGGCCAGAAAGCTATATGATACTTGTTCAAATAATAATAGTTGACTGCATGAAAACTAATTATTTGGGGAGGATACGAATTCTCTTATTCAATAATTAAATTCAAATTCCCTCATCAATCGAGATTAGTGGGTGAAAATGGATCGTGACATGTCTTGACTTTAAAGATAGTACATTTGGTCAATTTATCTTGTTTAAATAGAGATGATCGATTTTTTAAAATGAAAATAAGAATGAAGAGTATCGTAACATATTTACCGGAAAACCCCATGTTTTATTTGTAGCTCGGCACAATCTGGTGGGGTAGACCAACCACTTTAAAGCAATTCCCCGCAAATCTCAAAAGTCATATTCCCACCCTTTTGATGGGATTGGAAGGCTAAATTTAGTCTGATGTACAAAAATTAATTTACAATATCATATGACCACAATTCTCAAAAATTAAAAGATGGGTCTTTCATCCTGTTTCCAAGCTTTCTCATAATTTCACTTAAGAAATGTATATTGACAAATATCTATATGTACACATGAGTTTTAATAGCTTTTGAAAAAAACACATATAGGGTAGCTAGACATGTGCCGACATGAGACATGTGTTCTATTTATATATGTCAATCTGTTACATATTGAAGTTATTGGGCACACCTGAGTCATGTGAGCCATTGACTTTAGTAGCCTTACAAGGGACCCATATTATAAAAGAGATCAGACATAAATGACGTGAATGTAAAAGTTGCTCCATTACATATCAACTATCAAGAAAACATTTAAAAAAAAAAAATCCAACGGAAAGTTGGATCTTGAAGTTTTCAATGAGAGATTTCCCTATAAACTCGTGCCTACATCTCTACTATTAATATAACAAATCCAACGGTTATTTAACCTCATCAAAGCAATTCATCAAAAACCTTTAGATAGACTATGATAATCCATGAAATATCCAACGGAGTCTCTAGCTTGGATTGAGCCCGACGCCAATAGTCAAAGCCTAGTTGAAATTAAAGCTGTCGAGCACTGATCGACACACGGCGACGCCGTTTTCCGCCAGTTTCGCCCCCGTGCCGCGAACCACCCTACTATCCGAATACTTGAGGATCTCCGTTCCTGCTCGGCACACCACCGCCGGCTGTGATCCTCGGCTACATCATCTTTGAAAACCTCTTTTATCGAGCTGACCGTCGATCGCTGACGCCATCAATCGGCTTCAAAGGCGTGCAAGACGTGCTCTGCTTTACTCTCCTGTGCGACCGGGAGTTTCGTAGCGACGGATTCGCACTTGGGATCCATTCGTTCACTTTGATTCCGACAGGCAGTGATAACCTAAGTCTCTAGACTTGAGTTGGTGACGGATTATAGCTTCGTCGTCCATTGACATGGTAATTTCATTCTCTTCTTTTCTGCTTCTGTTTCGGAGAGTTGTTGTGCCGAGCTATGTTCATGATACTCATGGGAAAATCACCGAAAAAACTGAGTTGTTACTGATGATTCGCGATGTCATTTTTGTTCTAATGCTGATTTTAGAGCGAGAAACAGCTTCAATTTCATACTAGACTCGATCTTTGCAATGCCTACAATGTGTTTGAGGAAATGCATTCGAAACATTCTTGTGAAATAGGCTTTGATATCTGTCGACCAGAGCGTATATTGATGATTTATATATGTTGATGTCAATTTTGTAGCCAGTAGGTGTAATTTTTCTTTCAATATGATCATGGTTACGGAACATGAATCCCAGTTCCTTCGTTTCCGTGTTTTTCTGCATTATGTGATATACTCCGGTGGTTGTTGATGGTGCTCGCCGATGAGAAATGACTGGAGGTGGATAATGCAAGTTCGGATGTCTGTCGATGCTTGTCATCAAGTCCCTAGCAACATTAGTATCCCTTATTTCTGCCATGTGTGTACACGCGTGAGATTGTGGCCAATGATTGACAGCGGTGCTGTAGTGACTGCCAAACGTTGCCGGCGGTAGTCAACAATGGCGGACCGGTGATGGATGGATATGACTAACGGCGGTGGATAAACGGTTCTCCGCTTAAAGATCGAATGTGTTGACCATCGGTTAAACCTCGAATGTTCCGTAGTCAATGTTCATTTTTGAGGCGTTCCTTTTTAGTCTGCAATAAGAACAACAAGGAAAGAAAAGGAGAAAAATGAGAAAATGGGTTTTACAATGGGAAATATACTGAATGCAAAAACTTTAGGGCTCAATTCATCTATAGGCTTAAAGTGGGGTCGTTGCCGTTAGAAGGGAAAATGGGCTTACTGCAATCAGTTTCCACAAAAAGGGCTTTAATGGGTTTTCTATTCGAAGTAGGTTTGTTTTGAATAAGCCCACTCGTGTCCGTGGCCCAAGCCTGTGTGTCCAGGTTTAGTCCATGTTCGGATTGGGCCCGAGGGCCCAGCCTGAGTCCCTGCTTTTTAGAATATCAAAATTTAAGAGTAACAAAATACTAAATAAAAAAAATTAGAGAATATTCGAAAAATAAAAATTTTGAAAATGGTACGAAACAAAGACCTTGATCCGGTTGCTTAAGTTGTAGCGCAAGACTTAGGTTAGTTTCATTTAATTAGTGTGTGTATATAATTCAGGAAATAATTCAGGAATTTTAATGATTACTTTTGATCTAGTAATAGGTTTAAATATATTTATCTCTTAGACAAGGAATTAGACTCCTTTTGAATTTACCTCGTGGGATTGCTATCTAGGGGCTTAATATCAAGGGCATGTGTATTCTTTGCTCAACGCTTTATCAGGCTTACTTCCTTATATTTTACTTTTACTGTAAAAAATATGATTGTTTGCTTACTCTTGATTGCGTGATTATACATGGACATCATTCAATGGTACAGGGCAATGATATATTATAAATATAGTATATTAGGTAAACAAATCAATAAGTTAGTGTACCGAAATGGCACTAATTAGGCAATTAATATAATCATGTCTCATGTCCCGATCTTAGGTATTTAATTGTGTAGGAAGTGATATATTCTCCCTTGTCTCACTTGACTCCTAGTCTACCCTAGCAAGTTAGTGGCGGCTCATTGGATTAATCGAATTAAAATGTAAACACCAGTGTTACGTGAAGTAAGGGTTTCTAAGAACCTAAGTCATTTGGAGATACTAAGTCGACATGACCTCTAAATCCGCTCCCCAACACCACATCAAGAGGGTCACAATTGGTAAAAATTGCCTACTTTAATTGGTCCTTTGAGAGGCCATCACATCAACTTCGAGAGTTTTGTATATGAGAACGAAGACATGAATTCCGTTCCTAATGAGATGTTCCTGATTTTGTTTAAATACTTCAAAGATGAGCAAGAATGGTGGAAATGAAATTACATTTCCTGAAATCCCTAATTAATCGGGACTGCCTCCACAAACAATTCTGGGAAGAATTCTGGGAATCACCCATTTACCTAAAAGGCCGAGGTCATAGGATTTGGTTTGGGAAAAGAACATTCGTCTTGTTTTTATGACTATTCAAGGTTGAGTGATAGACCAATGAGTCTTGAACAATATCAGCTGACATATTCATGACGCATGTTCCTACGGGTGAGATGCATACACTGAATCAGAAGAAATTAACCAATAAAATCCGAACAAATTCACGTGCCATAAATAGGGCACTTACACACCATTGTCATTTTATGGAGAGAAAAGAAAGAGTGAATAACATCTAAACAATCAAAAAGGAAAAGAACAAAAGCTATTGAGAAATGAAAGAGACGAGAAACTGAGGTGGTTTCGCGGATCAACTCTCGAGACCGAACGGATATGGGCACTAATACACTTTCAAGTACAAGTCATGGTCTTCACGCCCCATGTTTCGATAGGGAAAAAGAAGCCAAGCACATCATTCTATTCCATCTCTTACCTCCTATTCGGCTTCTTCATCATCAATTTCATCCTCTTTCTCGCGGTTGCCGTTGATTCGCCTTCGCCTCTAGCCTTCCTCCTTCTCTTCGTAGTTGTCCATGGAATGAACTTAAGGATGCCCGCAAGATGACTGCGCAGAAAGAGGTTTGAAAATATCATATTTAAGGTGGATTAAACATCTTAAGAAGAAAAGGTCAAAATCGTCAAATACCATGACATTAATCCCTAGTTTGAACACCCAAACGCAAGCAATCAACAACAATCAACATAATCCCTTAGTTGCGTCCAAATTGACAAATAAATATATTTTACGTGAATTTTTTTTTTTAATCTTTCTTTTCTCCTCAATCAATAGGTATTTAGATTTGAAGAAAGCAGGGCAAAGCAGAGGACCATGATGCGCAGCAAGCCCTTCTTTAGATTGTAAACCGACAGTTTCATCATCAATTTCTTCAATCACAGTTTTTATTTGCAGCTAGCTCGCGATCTAGAGCAATAACTCTTGCTAGATTTACTTTCAGCATTTCAGAAAATTAGCACGAATTCTGAATAGAGAATAGATTTCAGCTGAGTTTTAGGTTGTTGTGGCCTCTTACCTCCTCCTCAGCTTCTTCATCATCCCTCTCTTCCTCTTCCTCATTCTCGTCCTTTTCCTATCCTCGTCGCCATCATTGTTGCCGTCCCCGTCGTCGTCGCCGTCCTTGTCGACATCATTGTTCTCATCGCTATCGCTCACAAAATGAACTGGTGGAGTCCCGTGAGATGACTGCAAAACCTCATGCGAATTATTGCCCTCATCATCCTCGTCGTCATTGTCATCGTCATCATCCTGGTCCTCAGAACAAACCGGCGAACACCCGGCGAGACGAATGCACGTTGCCGACCTCATCATCCTCACCGTCATCGTTCTCATGGTCCTCACGCACTTTGTCGTTGTCATCGTCATCCTTGCCATCGTCTTCATGGTCCTCGTCACCATCCTCGTCATCGTCATCCTGCCTACCGTCATCTTGTTGTCATCGTTATCCTCCTCACCATCATCTGGCTGAGAAGAGGGAGGTTCGAAAATATCATATTTAAGGTGGATTAAACATCTCAAAGAAGAAAACAGATTCCCCAAATTTCAAACGACAATAATCCTTAGTTTGAACACCCAAATGCAAGCACCTACCGAGAATCAACGTAATGGGTTTTCCTCACCCTTAATCAACCTAAGAATGCTTTCTGAAGCATCAATCGAACATAAATCTATTAGAATCAAGCAGCATTCACAAATTCACAAATTCGCATATCTTCATTTCCTCAAAATTGGAACGGAGCAACTGCTAGGCTTTGATTTACTTCTTCACAACTTTCCCAAGACTTGACGTATAAGTTAAGAAAATAAGGAAATCTGGTTGGGGAATTTGGGAGAAGCAGAGGAGGTGTCACATATAGAGATGCGAAGAGACAGGAAAATTGGAATGTTGAGAATGACTCAGAGGAGTTACACGAGAGAAGTTCAAAGCACCACAATATGTAACTGTGCATCGCACGTTTAAGACTTCATTTACGTTGTCACCGTGCATCAGGATGGAGGTGGAGCATATATATCGTATTTCACAAGCTAGTACTGTTGATTGTTAGAGGCTTATGCCATATGTACGTGTAGTACTAGATTTGATCATTGACATGCTATTGGTAATTTATTTTGTCAATTTGTGTACACATGGAATGGGTCCTTTAGTCTTCGTTAGGATTAAAGGGAAAGCAGTTCATTAGCCTGGTAGTCAGTTGGTAAGTGGACCCAAGTCAAGTAGGCAACCTAGAGAGTGATGGATCTATAAGTTGTCATGTTGTTGCTCTTGTGGTTGTGATACGAGTTGGAAGCTTTTGTTACGAGACACGGTAATTTCATCAATGATTGAGGCCAAAAATAGGAATGGCGAAAGAAGGGGGAGAGGTAGTGTGGCCGAAACTAAATGACATGGCATATGACATCACGATGACATGGCGACGATGTGGCATAGGTGATGACATGGCATGTACGATGAATGATGTGGCATATAACATGACATGATGACGTGGCAAGATGATGCAACTTAAGCTGTCCGGGAAAGGCGTTGAAAGAGTGTAGCAATGTAAAGTGACAAATCACGACCATGACTAGGCTGCGTGAGCCGATGTCTGAGGTTTGTTGAAAATATTAGCTTGGATTCAAGTGAAGGGATGCAAATAGACATCTTGTGTATGGGCGTTCAGAGGGTCAATCCCCGACGCTTGCAGAGGCACTAGTGAGTCAAGCCACATTGGGTCAAGCCTAATTGCCAGGAGCCTAAACCAGCTAGCATGGCTCAACCAAGTGCGCAATGGAGCTGAGGACATGCATAGGATGCGTTTTGCCCCTATTTTCAAATTTTTTTGGTATCATTACACATTGTATCTTCTTGAAATTGGTATTCTTACATATTGTATTTTTAGTTTGAGAAAAGCAGCATTAGAGATTGAGCAAAACACTGGATCATGATTGGGTGGAATCAGAACTTGGAATCGAGAGATTATTTTTTATGTTAGAATCTCCTAGTTTGTAGCGGTATCATTGCTACTGTTCCTATGGATTTAGATCACTCTTTGAACTGGGCTCTGTAAATTGGGGCGTGTTGAATCTATTTCTTATTTAATTTTCTGATATCTCATGATTTTGTTAGATTGCATGATCCTATTGCATCATATTGATTTTATCAAGTGGAAAAGAAGTCATGAAGTTTTATCATCAATTTTTGGGCTTAAAAATAGGTTCCATGTCATTTGAGTAATTGTGATAAGCACAGAATGAACTAAAAGCATAAATAGGAAGGAGAGTATTCTATCGATCAAACGGTTAATGGTGTAAGAACCTTGACTTCGCTTTCAAAGTTGACACAAGTATAGCAAATAAAATTCCTAGTAAAATGGAAATTTTTAATGAGAAAATTTCCATGGTTGCACATTTTAGAATCATGTTATTGTCTAGAGCAGAAATAAAAAGCGAATAAAGCAGAAGAAATAATGATGATCCATGAATAAACAGAAGGTGTACCTGTTCCAATAGAGGATCCCCTATTTCGGGGAAAGTTGTTTCGATAGTAGAGTCCGCCGCTTGTGTTTGTGCATTCAGAATCATCTCTCTATAACGCTCCCAAGTGAAACTGATGCTTGAATATTCAGTGGGAGTGTCGAGTAACTGCCCACAATCATCTATCTCTATCCGGCACTCCTTTGGTATTTTTGAGCTTGATGACTCGAAAATCCTTTCCACTGATCTGCAGTCACCAATCTCCAATTCCTCCAAACGCTCTAACTTGTCGATGCCCTCAACAACCTGCAGCATCGGGCACGACCAAATGCTTAAACTGTTCAAATTCTTCAAGTTTGACAAACCGCCTAACCTTTTTAATGAATGGCAACCGGAAACAGAAAAAAAATTCAATGCTTCCAACGTTGAAACAAATTGAATCTCTTGTGGCCCTAGCCAATCCGACAGAATGAGTTTTCGAAGCATCTTTAGGGAGCTTGAGACAAGGGACACTCTCCTCCAACCATCAGTCAACTCGGGAGCTTGTAGCTCATTGCATCCTAGCTCCTCCTCCGATAGACAAACCAACCTCTCTAAAGATTCATTATCTGACATATATAAACTCTCCATCGATTTTAAGACACCGTGAAATTGAAGTTCGACTAGCTTGGGGCAATTGAACACCTCAACATCTCTGAGTTTATTCAAACTTGATGTAATGGATATCCTTGCAACGTTTTCACATCCTCCTCCAATTATTAACTTTTCCAAATTAGGAAGCCCATCGAGTTCCACTTGTTTCACTTGAGTCACTCCGAGTAGTAGAACTCTCAAGCTTGACGGAAGTTGTTTCAGCGTCTGCAAGTCTAGTCTATCGAGACGAAGTTCTTCCAGCAGGGAAAGGGAACCCCACTCTATGGATGTTGCGGGGACATTTAAAAGGCACAATTCCAACTTTCTCAGTTTGAATAGCCTCCCAATACATGACAAGTCACAAGGTTTAGTTATATTTGAATAACTATCCGATAGGAGCAGTTCGACTAGATTAGTAAGGTTTGAGACGTCGGGGATACTCTGCAACGATCTAGATACAAGCCTCAGAGTGGCCAAACCTTTTGGGAGCTCCGGCAACTCTTGAATCTTATTGCAGTCATCTAGGTCCAGTTTCGTAGATGGGTGAAATTTTAAATTATCTAGGTCCAGTTCCATCAATGAGGCTAATTTTGAAACTGAGTCAGGGAGTCCCCTCAAGCTCTGACAACACCTACAAGAGAGGTGCTGAAGATTCTTTAGTTTGCCAACTGAGTCAGGGAGTCCCCTCAAGCTTTGACAATTAAAAAAAGAGAGGTGCTGAAGATTCTTTAGTCCGCCAATTTGTTCAGGCAATTTTTCAAGTGCATTACAATGCTTAAATTTTAAGGAAGTCAGCCACCTCAGTTTCCCAATAGAGCTACTAATTTTCTTCAAAGAATAACAGTAAAGAAAACTCAACTCCTTTAAAACTAAGTGTTCGGAAAAGATTGGTGTCTCATGTGTCAAACGACATGAATTAATGCTGAGAACCTTCAACTTCGTTGCCTCCTACAAAAGACGATGAAACATTAAGACAGAGAATTAGATGTCTATACAAGAAATAAATATGGATTTAGGCTCCTGACTTGTATAGTTTTTCATTTGATCCTCTCACTAAATGAGAAAATTAGACTGTAAATTCATTCAATATTGAATAAGAAAATTAGACTAAGGGGGATTCTACCATACCTTGATTAGGCTCTTGTTCGCATCTTCTGTCCACTCATAGCCATAAGTATCCAACAGAACTACGTCTTCCAAATGCAAATTGGTTGGCATAAACGGTGGATCATCGATGCCATAAGTGAAATGGTACAATTGAAACCATTTCAACTTGGAAAGACAGCTCGCGAAGTCGCCTTGCAAGCGTACGCCATTCAACCAAAGAAACTGTAGATGCGGGAACCGCTTAATTTCCTTCGCAGTGACAGTTATACAAGGGCAACATTGCGAGCGAAAACAGAGTGCTTGAACGTTTTGCTTTTTCTGCCAATGACATTGAGGAGCAGGAGCAGGAATATGTCAATATCCCACAATTTTATATTATCGAGAGAAGAAAAAATGAAATAGAAGAATATCTCCCAACTCAGAAACGTGAATCCTCAATTAAGAACAGGGTAAGCAATTTTCTATTCAAATAGGGTCATACTTTACCTCTATCGAACTTAATTCGCGAATGATGTCGGCTGTATCCCACAACCTAGTACCCTCTTCTTTAGCAATTGCTCTTCCAAGATCTCTAAACTGATCATGCATCCAAAATTCAATATCATCTAAAACCTTTATCATACACCTCCTAGTAAGTACATCAATAGCATGCTCTGAGCTAAGCCCACGATTGTCCCACATAAAGATTTGTTCAGTCTTCTTCTGCCAACCGATGAAAAAGCATGCAATGTCGAGAAATATCTCTTTTTGATCTGTTTCTAAGGCATCGTAGCTAATCTTTAATTGTTGCAAGACATCCTTATTGAGTGTTTTCTTTAGCTTCTGCAGCATCTCTTCCCATATCTTTATCCTTTTCTGACCAAAAAGCGATGCACCTATTGCTTGAAGAGCTAAAGGTAGTCCACCTGCTATAGACACAATGCCTTTCGAAAGAGTGTAGTAATCAGCTAGAGGAGAGTCAAGAGTCGAAGGCATGCCTACTAAAAAGTTGAAGTGCGTGTTCATCACTCAACCGCTCCAATTCATAATGCTGGAATCCATACTTAAGTCCCCTAATATTCAGAACCCCACTATCCCTAGTGGTAACAAGTATCCTAGTACCATGATACAAAGAAGTCCTTCCGATTAGTTTTTGGATTTGGTTGCCATGATCGACATCATCCAAAACAACTAGTACCTTCTTGTTGCAAATTGTTTCTTCAATCGCTTTGATCCCATCATCACTGTTACGAATGTTGCGAGCCACTGTAGAATTAGAGATATCGGACAATAATTGTTCTTGCAGCTTGACTAAGCCCACAGTTTTTGCCGTTTCCCTTACATCACGAAGAAAACTACAGCTTTTCCCAAAGTGAGGACACAGTTGGTTGTAGATTATTTGGGCAAGCGTGGTTTTACCCATGCCACCCATCCCGTAAATTCCAATAAGCCGCACACCACCGGCGTCGATGTCTAATAAATTGTTTATTGCCGATATTCGATTCTCCATTCCAACTAAATCTTCGGTCACTTCTCTTTGTCTTGTCCGGAGCCTATTCACAACCTTATCAACAACCGACTTGCTTAGATGCCCATCCCTGCCACAAAGTTGAACAGCTTCAATTGTGAAAAGGTAACAAATTCGTTTCCTTGCATGTTGACCAACCATATACTAAGTCAACTAATTCCAATCTAATTATCTTAAACATTGTTCCCATGGAAACGTTAAAAATATGGACGAATAACATAATCATAATATATTATTGTTATGTTACGAGATAAAAAATTCTTGCGCAAAATCAATTCAGAAGACAGAAAAGGAGTATATAAATAAGTGTTTCCTATTCAAACTTACAACAAGCCTTTTTCACTTCTCTTTTGTAGATCAATTTCATAAACTAATCAAAAACGCAGATATTACTCAGTTAAGTGATGGAGCCAGGAATCTAATGTTGATACTTTATCATTGTATCAAAGAAAGAACCGCCCCGTAGAAACCAATATAAGAAAAAATTGTAAGAAAAAAGCGTTTTTATATTTTACCGAAATAATAATACTAAACCGCATTTAATTTTGCGAGATCATTCTCTTTTAATGTTCATCGGGTTCAAGGACATTAAGAATTTATCACCACATTATTATTTCACTTAAAACAATAAAAATTAATTTCCATCAAAATGTCATGAAATACGTGTGCGCGTTCCCATGATCGCTTAAGAATTTTACTTTGATTTACTTTTGATGGTCGCTCTACCTAGTAATCATATGGGTTATCACATGTCTATATATATATATATATATATATATATATATATAATAAAATTTATCTTTATGATTATGAGGCAATTTTTTTTTTTTTGAGATGGGTCAGCTGCAACAACAATTTATCCAATGAAAAAGGGCATAAATCGAATCGGGACTAGAATAAGATGGACTAAAGACTCGATAAAAATTCAACGTTAACCCCAAAACTTCAGGAAGATGATGAATCACTAACATGAATTTCCATTACAAGTTTAAGTTGAAGGAATCGAGGAAGAAATGTTTGATCTTTAAATCAAGTAGAAGAATCAAAATATAAATGCGTGATGAGTTACGGCAATATGAGATTGAAAAAGAACTTTACAAATACGAAATGATAAAGTTCTCTGGCATACATTAGAAATCTTAATACATGTACGGATCAAGTTGGCGTAGAAAAGATGAAACAAAGCCAATCTTTTATACAATGAAAATTAGGTCAAAAACAAAGTCATAATAATTCTGTTAGGTCAGAAAAAATTTGGATATACAGAATTTTTATTTCAATTTTGGGAAACTGGAGTTGGAATATGATTAATGAATTCTTATTAGATCTACCTTCCAATCGTAAAAAATGATTTTCCCATTCATAAATAAGTGGTTACCCTGTATAATTCTTCAAGTCCAACCCGCTGATGCCACCAACTGTTTTGAGCGCTCGCCGCCATGTATTCGCATCCTCGGAGCAGAAATTTTTTTTCTTATCCTTCATCATTTGCTCCAAATTCTGAATGTCATTTTCGTACGATGGGGTTCGCAACTTCACGTCATCTGGTTTCACATTATAAAAGATAGGCAATATCGCCTTCTTAGTCTCGTCTTCCCCAGAATTAGAGATGTTCTCCACCATCTTTGCAAGCTCGCAGAGGCACCAATAACTCGAAGCGTAGTTTGGGGAGAAGATGGGTATGTAGAGCCTGGAGTCATTGATCGCCTGCAAAAGTTCGCCATCAATTCTTTCCCCCGGTCGAATCTCTTCGTGATCGATGAAAACACGAATCCCGGCTTCTAACAAGTCGCGGTAGAGGACGTCGGCGAATCCACGACGAGTGTCGGGTCCTCTAAAACTTAGGAATACCTGGTATTCCCCTCCTAATGGATTGCTGGTGCTGGTTCCCGTCTCCGATGTCGCCATAGGAGCTCACTTCGCGTCCAACGGAGCCACCCCTCACTCTCTATCTCTCTCTAAAAGGCACTCTTGAGATACTTTTTCATCTAGCACATCGTACCGGCTGTAGGCAATTTCGCAAAAAGCCGAAGATGTTTCGCAGATCTCGATGCAAGACCGTGACTTTAATATTTGAAGTCACGACAAAGACTTTGTAAGCCTCATTAGAGGACCGTTGACTATAAAATTAATTTTACAAAGACTCGAGATTTGAGCTAGTTACCAATCGATTCGGAAATTTAAAATTGACTTAGTTGACCAAAAGATTCTAAGAGTTTTGGTGTACTCGGATCTAATCTGAAGTCCATAGGATCGGTTCAGACATTAACAGCAATTGATAATACGTAATTTCCAACCTAAAGAGAAGTGGTCTTATTAAAAAAAATCGAAAAATATGCTTCCAAATAATGAACAGTAAATGTTATGGCCACGGTGAAGATCATTAGTAGACAAATCTTTTTAATAAGCATTTTATTGATACTTGTTAGTTATATTTAATGAAACAAATATTTACATTCTCAATACACTGATTGTGTATAAGATAAGGAAGGTAGTGCTTTCAAAATAACAAAATTTTCTTTATGCGTAAGTATTTAATTTAATCGGTACCCACAGAGCACTAGTTAAACATAATGCTTATTTAAAAATACTGCATTTCGCATATTTAAATTAGACCCATTTCATTTGCCATAAAAGACGCTTATGGGCAACTTCCCAGCAGGTGCAGCGTCCACTTCACAGTCACAATCAATTTCCAGTCAATAAAGTTGATGGACGTTATTATTACAAGATCACATGGAGATCCTTCTTTTTCGTGCTTTTTACATGGCTATGTCTACGTAGAAAATTCATAGTCAATAAAGTTACAGATTTAAAAACAGAATTAATATCTTAAAAAATTTTAAATTAATATACATATAATAAATATATTTTAAATTAATTTTTTTAATCACAAAAAATTTCAAATTGATACACATTTGATAAATTTACCCCAAACCCGACACACTTGTGACAATTTATCATCTATTAGTTTCTATTAATTTTTTTTTGTAACACAGTACTCTGGATAAGAATCTCTAACGACATCTCTAGAATTCAAATTTCTCTCATTCGTGAGAGGGAGAAAGCCCGAGCTAGTTGCGCCGCTAAAGACGGTGGTGTTTCTATTAAATTTTACTATAATATTACCGAGTTAAATTACACATGATAGTTAACTAGTGTATCGATTTGAGATTTTACTCTCTGTTTATCACGATTGTACCATTTTTATGGTTTTTTGTGGTATTAATCTAATTTAATTTAAAATACTATCAGTTTGGAGTTTTTGGCAATTTAAAAAATTAGTTTGAAGTAAATTTATTATAATTATACCTATTTAGGATTTTTTTTATAATCATTTGAAGTAAATTTGTTATAAGTATACCGATTTAAGACTTTTCATGGTGAAAAATTTAATTCGAAACAAATTTATTAATTTGAATTTTTCAGAATATTAAACCTGAAATATAAATTGGAGGGACATTATCATTACAAGATCACATGGAGTTTCTTCTTCTTCGTGCTTTTCACATGGCCAGGCAATGTACACTAGGAGGTGCTATGGCGACAAATCAAGGATTATTATTATTAGAAAATTATTGTTAACGAGTGCTCTCTAGGTATTTTTTGTCATTCCACACCAAATAAGAAGTGACTTTATTGATTATGTATAATATGAGAAAAACAGCATTTTAAAAATGACAAATTTTATGTGGGCATTCGTGGGTACTAGGAGGTGCTATGGCGACAAATCAAGGATTATTATTATTATTAAAACATATAAACATGATAACTTATTGCAACCAAAATTGCAATTTGAGGTAGCAACCTCTTATGTGGCCAAGAGACCATTAAAATCCTTTTTATTACTCTTTTATTTATAGAAAAAATCTCGTTGATAGTTTCGACGTGGGACTAAGACTTCAAGAATTACCGTGAATCACACAAGTGAAGTTTTAATATTTTGCACGTGGAACACGTGTGATTAGTTTTGTTGAATTGCTCGAGAATCGAATTGAATTGATCAGTCAAGAGCGCGGTCACTCTTTAGTTCTTTAGTGCAAAAAAGTATAGTTGATTTTTTTGGACCGGACCTGACCGGACCGGAACCGATGGAACCGATGGTCCGGTCCAGTTCCCAGTCCTAGGACCAAACGGTCCGGTCCACGGTTCGCAATTTTGGGAACCGGTGCTCCCGGTCCGGTTCCCGGTTCCAAGGTGGAACCGGACCGAATCGGGAACCGATCACCCCTACAAAGAAAGAGGGTCACTTCTTCACTTTCCTTGCAAGCATAATGCTTATTTTTTTATTTTTTTAACAGAAAACATAATGCTTATTTAAAAATACTGCATTTCGCATATTTAAATTAGACCCATTTCATTTGGCATAAGAGACGCTTATGGGCAACTTCCCAGCAGGTGCAGCGTCCACTTCACAGTCACAATCAATTTCCAGTCAATAAAGTTGATGGACGTTATTATTACAAGATCACATGGAGATCCTCCTTTTTCGTGCTTTTCACATGGCTCTGTCTACGTAGAAAATTCATAGTCAATAAAGTTATAGATTTAAAAATAAAATTAATACCCTCAAAAATCTTAAATTAACATACATATAATAAATATATCTTAAATTAATTTTTTTAATCACAAAAATTTCAAATTGATACATATTTGATAAATTTACCCCAAGCCCGATACATTTATGACAATTTATCATCTATTAGTTTCTATTAATTTTTTTTATAACACAGTACTTCAAATAAGAATCCCTAACGACAAATCTAAAATTCGAATTTCTCCCATTCGTGAGAGGGAGAAAGCCCGAGCTAATTGCGCCGCTAAAGACGGTGATGTTTCTATTAAATTTTGCTATAATATTACCGAGTTAAATTACACATGATAGTTAACTAATGTATCGATTTGAGATTTTACTCTATGTTTATCACGGTTGTACCATTTTTATGATTTTTTGTGATATTAATTCAATCTAATTTAAAATACTATCAGTTTGGAGTTTTTGGCGATTTAAGAAATTAGTTTGAAGTAAATTTATTATAATTATACCTATTTAGGATTTTTTTACAATTATTTGAAGTAAATTTGTTATAAGTATACCGATTTAAGATTTTTCATGATGAAAAATTTTATTTGAAATAAATTTATTTTAAATTTATCAATTTGAATTTTTCAGAATATTAAACCTGAAATATAAATTGGAGGGACATTATCATTACAAGATCACATGGAGTTTCTTCTTCTTCGTGCTTTTCACATGGCGAGGCGATGTACACTAGGAGGTACTATGGCGACAAATCAAGGATTATTATTATTAGAAAATTATTGTTAACGAGTGCTCTCTAGGTATTTTTTGTCGTTCCACGCCAAATAAGAAGTGACTTTATTGATTATGTATAATATGAGAAAAACAGCATTTTAAAAATGACAAATTTTATGTGGGCATTCATGGGTAAAAACGTTATTAGAAAAATATTATACTTCTTTTTTGTCAATAGAAAAATATTATACTTTAAATATTTGAATTTGACCCCATTTGCAATGAAAAGAAAAAACGCGTATGGGCGACTTCGAAGCATGCGCAACTTCAATTTTATAGTCATCAACGTTGATGCCTTTAGAAATAACAAGGTGGGGGACCGTTTAGAAAAATGGACACAATAACACATACAGCTGTACCTTTCTTTTTCTTTTTCTCTTTTTGCTCAAAACAGTCGTACCTTTTCTCTTCTTCTTTTTTCCTTTGTTTCTTTTCTTGAACAATTCTACCTTTTCCTGCTTGTCACATGGGTCTGGTAATGTGGACAGCGTCAGCTCTTAATTCACTTTTGTCCTTTTGGATTCTCAAACATTTAATCTGTATGATTGTTCTCTAGCAATACCTACAGTTGGACATAATTAAAATCCCAGTCCAACATTGTAAATTCACAATATCTACATGAATACATAATGATAACAAAATGTTCCTAACAAATCACCTCTCAAGATAACACTCGGATCTCTAGATTACTAGAAAAATCTCCTTCACATTGCAAGGATTGGATTTGCTGCATTGTCGACAAAGATGCTCTAACTAAGCATTGTTTAAGCATATATTTACTGCTCACAAAGGAGTATTTTTCATGACCTTTTGACTAACTCGAAATGAAGGGACATATATTAAATATATATCTCACTAGTAGAGCATTGGCTTTATTCCAGCGCTCCAAAGAAATGAGTACGCAACTTATAAAATGATAAGAGGAGTAGCTAAGATTAATAAACAATGTGAAATGGCCTTAATATTCGAAGCAATTTACAAACATGCCCTTCCCAATCATACAAAGAAAGAAGGTCACTTCTTTACTTTCCCTGCAAGCACAAAGGCTTTATAAACCACATTCCTCACCAGCTTCATGCCACCCTAAGCCATCCGAAACTCCCTACCAGTCTCTTCACTCAACAACTCCACTTTCAACCAAAAAAACAAAAAACAACTCCCCTTGCCGATCTTTCACCCTCGTCACCGCTGACCGCGGCCTCAAAGATCACTTGGATCCCTCAAAACAAATCTCCTTTTGTTCATATTAATAAAATCGATCGATGTGGTAACAATACCTTATGAAAATAAAAAGAAATCAACAGGCGTGATCTATAATAGACTGCTTGAACTCAAAAATGATGACTTCTTTGTGAAGACTTTATTAATCGCTAGCAAGCGCATGAAAAAGAAAGAAGACAAAAGGAAAGATTGGGGGAGCCTAGAAAAATTTCTTCTCCATCGAACGCTATGTTTGTCTTAGAACAATTAGGTCATGTTTGGTTCGACTTTCCCAATGGGCTTTGAGCCCCAAAAGCTCATTGGGAAAAAAAAATGTGTTTAGCAAAGTTTTTAAGAGCTTATTTGCCCAAATATGAGCATTCTGAATGCTAAAAGCTGAATGCTAGGAAGGAGTTGCTCTGGGCATTGGGCATTTGGGAAATGCCACCACATACTGTTCATCTTCTCTTCCCCCCTTCGTCTTCTTCTTCTCGGCCATCTCCTTCCCCACCCATCGCGCTTCTCCGATAGTCGCCACCGCTGCCTGAGGGTCTCATGTCCCCGGTGACAATCGCTTGGGGGTGGCACGACCCGCAACCCAAGCGGCGTTGCCTGGGTCGTGCAGACCTCAAGCGGCGTGCCGACCTTAAGTGGCATCGCAAACCAAGCGACGCTGCCTGGGTCCGCGCGACCTCAGGCCTCCAGATCTGGACCTCACGACCTCAGGCTGCCGAATGGCTAGATTTGGCCTTTGCGCCTCTAGGCGGTGACAGCGTCACCTAAGGTCATGACCTTAGGCAGCCAAATCTAGCCATCTAGCACCGCCGGCTGCCGGATTTTATTTTCAAATTTAAAAATAAAAAATAAAAGCATAATGCTCTGAAAATGATGTGAGAAGAAATTTTCAGATTTAAACAAATTGCAACGCATTGGTTCATGTACAATACCTGTTTATAGTTGTAGCATATATAGTGTACTCCTACGATAGATATTTTCAATGCAATTTGTGAAATAAAAAAATTTGCCACTCGTGTCATTTTAAAAATCCTAAATTTATAAGTTCCATATGTAGTATGTTTAGATCTAATGAAGTTGGTCTTATAGTGTTGGATAAGGAAACTTAGCTCCGACACCAAACATTGACTTTCATGAAGCTACACGTATATCACTTGTTGCCTATTTTGGCGTGAATGTAGTGGCAGCAACCCAAGAGAATCGTAATATGCAAAGCTTATGAAGACACTATTACACTATGTCAACTCTCTCGCCTTTTAAAGTACCTATATTATTTTCATTATACAAAAACTAATTGGAACAAAAATGCTCTTGTAATACACTCTCTATTGACCTCTGTATCTCTCCCGTGAAGCTAAGACTTTGAGAGCCTGCGAATGTTCCGCCACACCTACCCAAATTGAGTTTTCAAATGGACAACAAATGGTCAACTCAGATGAAGTCTTAGCATTTATTCATGGTCTCGCGTAAGATTAGACTGTCTGAAGCACCCTTTTTAGTGTGCCTTTAACCTCTATACACTTTACTCTGTTCCTCAAGCCTGCGAGCCAGCCCTATTAATTCTTCAAGACTTGTCCTAAGTTTATCACTCGTAAAAAATAATAACAATAATAATTGAACGTTTGTAAGACGGTGCGTTATGGTCATTGAAAGAATTCTATGTCTACTTAATCACCCACCTTATTTGACTTAGTCGACACATGCAACTAAAACTTATAACAAAAAACATAAACAGCTAGCATAACACATTGTAGGGTATATCAGAACGATGCTTTTTTTTTTAATAACTTTTTTGGCAATTAACCTTTGACTTTTTATATTTAACAACCAAATTTATAAATCCATCCATATGGACAAATAGGTCATTTGAAATCATCTTATGTTTTTTAAAATTAAATTTAAAATAGTTTTATTTGTGCTTCGTTGTCATTATGTAACTTTTACTTTCAATAAAAGGTTAATTGCTACAGATTATTTTCATCTATAAACCAATTCAACTTTGAATTCCTATAGTAATAATTATGACATCTTCGAGCTAGCTATTTAATGAACCAATTGAACAATTCTAGAGAAACTTGAAAGAATCACCCATCAATTGTTTTAAAAGTTTCTGCTAGCTAGCTGTTAGATGAATAAAGCTAGATTCGCTTTACCTTTGAAATGCACGTTCACTCACTTCACTCAATTCAAGAGCTGTCAAGTTTTAAGTTATTTGCCCAACCATGATTAATTAGAGATGGCAACATGCCCCAAATCAAATGTACCTCTTATATTCCATCACCTAAAGCAATCGAACCTTATATAGCTCACTAGTAGAGTGTCAGCCTTGATCAAACGCTTTAAAGAAATAAGTGAACCACATAGAAAATGATAGAAGGGTTAGCTAGGATTAATAAACAATGTGAAGTGGCCTTATTATTCAAAGTAATTTACAAACATGCCCTCCCTAATCATACAAGGAAGGTCACTTCTTCACTTTCCCTGCAAGCATAAAGGCTTTACCACATTCCTCGCAAGCTTCGTGCCGCCCCAAGCCCTCTCAAACTCCCTAACAACCCCCTCACTCAACAACTCCACTCCCTGTTCTTTTGCCGTCGCCACCGCGGACCACGACCTCAAGATCCCCAGGATTCCCTCGAAAGAAACCTCCGTTGGTATGTCGAGTGCCACTGGGTTCCCCTCGGATCCCAAACCGACACTTTCGAAAGGGAACGGCAATGTCTTGCATTGGTCGAACACGTACCTGACGTTTGGATTCCAGTACGGAAGCGTCCCGTCGAGGAACTTTTTAAGTATCGAATCGAAGGTAGGGCTAACTTGGATGGCTTGATAGCCCCAAACTGCAATCACACCGTCTGGCTTGCGGAGGACACGATCCACGAGAGAGTAGAATTTGGGGAGGTCAAACCAATGTATGGCTTGAGCCACAGTGATTAGGTGGACAGAGTTCTCACCACCAACCATGGCTAACAATTCATCATCAGAGATGGATGGCGGAGTGTGCATGCACCAAACACGGGGATATGGGATGGCATAATTTAGCTGCGACTCGCTTACGTCTGTGGCAATCACTTGCTGATAGTGTTCCGCGACCTACATTTGGCGAGGGAAATGAAGCAAAGGAAACAAATGGCTAAGGAACAACACGAATAAATATGTTTTCTTAGAACAGAACGGTATAATCATCTGCATATAGTAATTGATTGTTTACTATTGGCTGTGCAGCTAGCGGTTCATAAAAACAAAGGTGGAAATGAAAAGATTTCATCTAGCTTAACAATAAATAAAAAAAGTTTTAGTTTAAATTAAGAGAGAACAGTCATGTACAGAAGCGTAAGCATATTCGAATTCACGTGAGGAGAGGGAGACAGAGAAAACCCCAAGAGCAGCTTTACCATTGCCGGTGCCAACGTCCCAGGCCAAGGCTTGGCAGGGGGTGAGAGCGGCCAGTTTCTGGTGCCACTCCCTCGGATACGTCGGCCTCGCATCTCCGTATATCTCCGCTTGCTTATCGAACAGCCCCGCCATCACCCGCACCACAGTCTCTCTCTCTCTCTCTCTCTCTCTCTTCCCTCCTCTTCAACCGGAATTCATACACATCATGCAAAACTTCTTGAATAGGAATCAAGTCAGCATACGAAGGCCATGACAATTACTTGGGAAATTTAGGGGGGCCGTAGTCGACTGGGCTTAGAGTTTCAAGTGGAGCAAGCAAAATCGAACTTGACATGTGAAATCTGAGGAGAAGTGGAACACATGATTCTGCAAATTGTAGGGTTTCAATATTTCTGCTTGGTAAGGGTCTGTGATTGAAGAATGTATAAAATTTGGTTCACTTATGAAATAGATTTCTTTTTTCCTACTTTTTACAGACTTTGTTCGAATGGTACCTTCCCTTGATAAAGCTTGCTGGCTATAAGGTACGAGTTCTTTCGTTTTCTTATCTTCTTGGCCAGTAAGGTACATGGTACTTGTTCAAATAATAATAGTTTGACTGCATGAAAATTAATTATTTAGGGAGGATACACGAATTCTCTTATTCAATAATTAAATTCAAATTCCCTCATCAATCGAGATTAGTGGGTGAAAATGGATCGTGACATTTTTTTACTTTAAAGATGGTACATTTGGGCAATTTATAAGAATGAAGAGTATCATAACATAACCACCGGCCGTGGTGGCTCTGCTGGATAAGGCCCTGCTGATCCTCAGCCCTGAAGTGAGGAGTTCGAAACCCAGTGGAAACGCTAGGTCTCTTAAGCGTAACACCGTGGTGGTGGGTACGGCGCGGTTGTCGGCTGCAAGCTGGTTCCTCCTGTCTCAAAAAAAAAAGAGTACCGTAACATATTTACTAGAAAACCCATGTTTATTTGTAGCTTGGCGCAATCCGGTGGGGTAGGCCAACCACTTTAAAGCAATTCCCCGCAAATCTCAAAAATCATATTCCCAACCTTTTGATGGGATTGGAAGGCTAAATTTAGTCTGATGTACAAAAATTAAAAGATGGGTCATTCATCCTGTTTCCAAGCTTTCTTATGATTTCACTTATATTGACAAATATCTATATGTACACATTAGTTTTAATAACTTTTGAAAAAAGCACATATAGTTATGGTAGCTAGACATGTGCCAACACGAGATATTTGTTCCATTTATATATGTTGATATGTTACATATTGAAGTTATTGGGCACACTTGCGTCATGTGGGCCATTGACTATAGTAGCCTTACAAGGGACCCAAATTATAAAATAGGTCACATAAATGAGGTGAATGTAAATGTTGCTCCATTACATATCAACTATCAAGAAAACAATTTCAAAAAAAATAAAATCCAATGATAAGTTGGACCTCGAAGTTTTCAATGAGAGATTTCCCTATAAACCTGTGCCTACATCTCTACTATTAATATAACAAATCCAACGGTTATTAAACATCATCAAAGTAATCCATCAAAAACCTTGTCTAAATTTAGATAGACTATGATAATCCATGAAATATCCAACAGAATCTCTACCTTGCATTGAGCCCAACGCTAATAGTCAAAGCCTACTTGAAATTAAAATTGTCAAGTATTGATCGACACACGGCGACACTGTTTTCCATGAGTCATGCCCCGTGCCGCAAACTACCCTGCTATCCGAATACTTGAGGATCTCCGTTCCTACTCGGCACACCACCACCGGTTGTGATCCTCGGCTACGTCATCTCTGAAAACCTCTTCTATCGAGCTAATCGTCAATCACTGCCGCCATCAATCGGCTCTACAAGACGAGCTCTGCTTTACTCTGCTGTGTGGCCGGGAGTTTCGCAGTGACGAATTTGCACTTGGAATCCATTCATTCACTTTGATCCCAATAGGCAGTGATAAACTAAGTCTCTAAACTTGAGTTGGTGACGAATTATAGCTTTGTCGTCATCCATTGACATGGTACTTTCATTCTCTTCTTTTCTGCTTCTGTTTTGGAGAGTTGTTGTGCAAAGCTATGTTCATGATACTCATGGCAAAATTGTGATATCCTGACTTTCAAGTTCTGTTTTCGATTGAATAAATTAAGCTTTTCATCGATGCGCCTTTAGTTCTTTTTTCCGAACTGATCACTCACGGGATAACTAACCTATCAGATGAAACCGTTAAGGAATCTAAACGCAATAATTTTGAGAATTCGACCAGGAATCGATTGCTCGACTGTGCTAATCTGTAAGGGTCATTACGACACTGTCAAAATCGATCAGAGACCAGAGATAGGTCGATTCGATAGAGGTATGTTATTAGTGTGTGGGTGATTTCATCTAATTGCAAAATCTCTGTCAAATGGCACTAAACTAATTTTTCTGTCATTTTCGTACCCTGTGTTCGTATTTGAAATCTCGAGATTTTCAGGACAACCGAGAGTTGCCAATGTGTCGAAAATGTACATTGTGGCTCAAAAATAATCGATCATAGGTCAATTGCACTAAAAATTCCTAAAAGCTACATAGTAGGTTAGGTCACATTAAAATCGCATCAGATTAAAATTAACCACGAAATTGAACCCAATTTCAGAAATTGAAAGTTCTGTCATGTCACAATTTATTTTAGAAACGTTGACTCATCTTCCGAAGAATTTTCAGCGAGTTCAGGATTTTTTTACGGAAAATCAATTCGGATGATTCGGAAAAGAACGGAAATTCAAATGGGCCAAATCAAATGGACTTTTGGCCTCCTTAGTGAGCTACTCGGTGAAGGAAAATTATAGAAATTGTGTGGGCATCAAATTGGACATCAAATTAGGGAATTTGGCATCAAAATTGATTAATTGTTGAATTATATTTCAAGAAAGTATTAAGGGGACCAAGCAATTAATTGAAGGGATAATGTTGTTGACTTCCCCCCCCCCCCCCCCCCCCCCCTTAGCAGCTTCCTCCTCACACCGAGGCCAGCTGTTTCCCCTTCTTCTTCGCAGAGACTCCATCTTCACCGAAATCAACTGCTCTTGCTTTCCTTTCATTTTTCTGTTCTACCGAAGCACCGCATCACCGCTCCATCTCGTCCCTGCAGTTGCCCCGAAGACCAACGGCCACACTCCACCGATTTTGCAGCATCACTACCCCGTCAACGCTGCAGCTCCACCACCACTTGTCTCCTTCGACCGAAGCAGCTCCACCAAACGTCCACTCTCTCTCTCTCTCTCTCTCTCTCTCTCTCACGCTGCCACGTCAAGCGTCAACCCTCGCCAGTGAAGCCCCCAACATTGACTCATCTTCAACACCAGCAGCACCGTCGAAGCTGTTTCTTCCCCAGCTGCCACACGCCAATTCATCCCCCTCCACTTCTCCTTGCTCGCTGCCACTCGTCCATCGCCCGCGTCTCCTTCCCATTCGGTCGATTCCAGCAGCGAAGCCTCGAAGTGGACTTCCCTTCCGCCAGTGAATTTCACGTGCCCGCAAACCCAGCCCACAGTTCAGCCAGAATCAAGCCCAGCAGTCCACAATTTTCCAGCCTGTTAGTTGAGTTCAGCCCAGCCCGTGAACTTCAGCCTGTCGAACCGAGGCCAGCAGCCCACTCGAAGTCAACCCAGCAGCCGCAGAACTTCCAGCAGCAATCGTGGGCTTGGTAGCCGTTTTCGGCCCAGTCCAAGTCTCCATTGGTGCCATTGAAAATTCGAGTTTCAGCCGCCGTCGCGCCGCTGTCATGGTGAACTGATTTTCGTGCTAAACCGGTGATTTTATGCACTAAACTCTACTTATGATACTAATGACATTTAATCAATGTTTAGTTTAAGTTAATTAGGGATTATGTGGTTAGTTAGATTAAATTAGTGATTTAATTATTCAAGTATGCATATTAAGTGGTTAGATTAGTTTAATTAAGGACTAGGTAAGATGTACTATTTATCTAGATAAGTTCGGGAATTTTCCCGGCCTGTTTAGGCAGTTAATTAAGCTTTTCTTGCCTAAGTTAGCATTTTTTATATTTAAATTGAATTATTTAATTAATTTTAATAATTATTTAATTATTAATTATTTTCCAAAAATTAGACCGGGATAGTCGATAACTGGAATTTCATTCTGATTGCAATGGTGTGTTCAGTTTATGCAATTGAGTATTAATTTGTGCAAACTAAGTACTGATTGGAATTTTGGTCATTTATTACAAAATTTGTGAATTTCGATATATATTCAGAAAATCTCAGGTGTCGGATTTTAACACAAAAAATGGTTTTATATACTATCTAAAACAGTGGGATTTTAAAAGGTATAATATCAATTTTTTTTTTAATTCGATCTGACCGTGTACCCACACATGACTATTTTCACCAAGTGTTTTTAATACGAGGAAAATGAGCCAAGTGCATTATTTTAATTGAGATATTTGAATGCAATGCACAGTGTCATTTGCTATAATTGAGTGATCGTGTATTAGTTAAAAGAACCCATCTCGAGCATTTACGTCAGACGTTACTAAATCCCTATATGGGTTACCCACTTAATGGGTATTGGGTCGTAGTAAATTCTGGACCTATGCTCCTTCGGGAAAGCTGTCTTTGAGAGACGTAACCATGCTCAATGGGGAAGAAATGATGCCTAGCAATGCCAGTAGACGGCCGAACTTGGGAGTAGGTCGTACCATTGAGGGGCGAAATTAACAATTGGAATGCATAATTAGTTGAGTTAGATGCGCCAGATTATGAGACAAAACTGTGTGACATTGTATGGGACATGTTTTAATGGTTTGACCTTATAATTTGGACCCCTATGATTGATTGAGTTGATGAGGTGTTTCAATTGTTGTATGCTGTGATTATATGCATTTGTGTATATGAACTATACTAACTTGCGGAGAAGATTTGAGACGAGGTAAGTCTCTATGGTTGTGTGGTTGTGTGGTTATGACGCCTCTAGGCACATTACCCTTCTAATCGAGGTTTAAAGTGTGAACTCGCTGAGATTTATATCTTACCCCGTCATTGGCTCAATTCTTTTTAGGACCGTAGGGTGGAGGACCTGGAACCGAGCTGAGGAGACTTGAGGTGTAAGTCAATTAGGACAGTTTCTGTTTTAGAGTCAATCTTTTGTAGGCTTGTGGTTGCTGACTTTTGTATATGACTCAGTGTGTATATAAAAGTATGTTTTGTTTGTGAATTTGTTTCTTGCTTTTCTATCACAAGCTGTTGATGTTAGGGGATTAGTAATTCGCTTCCGCATGTGCATTAAAATGAATGGGTTGGCGACTCATCCTGGGAAGTCGAATTTTTATTATCGACCACCGAGGGATAGGCACACACTCGATAATCGAGACATGACAAAAATCACCCAAAAAACTGAGTTGTTACTTGATGATTCGTGATGTTAGTGTTGTTCTAATGCTGATTTTAGAGCAAGAAACAACTTCAATTTCATAACAAGACTCGATCTTTGCGGTACCTACAATCTGTTTGATGAAATGCAATGGAAACATTCTTGTGGAATAGGCTTTGATCTCAGTCGACCAGAGCATATATTGATGTTTTATATATTTTGATGTTAATTTTGCAGCCACTAGGTGAAATTTTTCTTTCAATATGATCATGGTTATGGAACAAGAATCCCACTTCCTTCGTTTCCATGTTTTTCTGCGTTACGTGATGTACTCCAGTGGTTGTTGATGGTTCTCACCGATGAGAAATGACTAGAGGTGGATAATGCAAGTTCAAATGTCTGGCGATGCGTGTCATCAAGTTCCTAGCAGCATTAGTATCCCTTAATCCATCTGGAGTTAATGTTCATTTTTGAGGTGTTTCTTTTTAGTCTGCAATAATAATAACAAAGGAAAGAAAAAGAGAAAAAAAAATGAGGAAATGGGTTTTACAATGGGAGATTTTCTGAGTGTAAAAGCTTAGGGCTTAATTCATCTGTAGGCTGTAAAGTAGGGTCATTGTTGTTAGAATGGAAAATGGGCTTACTACAATCAGTTTCAACAAAATGGGCTTCGATGAGTTTCCTATTTGAAGTGGGTTTGTTTTAAATAAGCCCACTCGTGTCCGTGGCGCAGGCCTTGTGAGTCCACGTCTAGTCCATGTTAGGATTGGGCCCAAGGGCCCAGCCTGAGTCCCTTTTCTAAAATAAAAAAAAATTAAAGTAGTAAAATACTAAATAAAATAAATAAATAAAATTAGAGAATATTCGAAAAAAATTGAAAATGGTTCGAAACAAAGACCTCGGTTAGCTTGCTTAAGTTTTAGCACAAGACTTAGCTTAGTTTCATTTAATTAGTGTGTGTAGGGATTTTAGGGATTACTTTTGATTTTGTAATAGGTTTAAATAGATTTATCTTTTAGAAAGGAATTAGACTCATTTTGAATTTACCTCATGGAATTGCTCTCTACGGGCATAATAACAAGGGCATGTGTATTCTTTGCTTAACACTTTATCGTGCTTACTTCCTTATACTTAACTTTGATCATATTGATTATGATTATTTACTTACCCTTGATTGCGCGCTTATACATGGACATCATTGTATGGCATAGGGTAAACAAATCAATCAAGTTATTGTACCTTTAGGGTGCTAGTTAGGCAATTAGCATAATCATGTCCCTTATCTCACTTTACTCTTAATCGGGCCTAGCAAGCTAGTCGTGGCTCATTCTCATAGAAATCTTTTAGTATTAATTGAATTTAAAATGTAAACTCCAACGTCATGCGAAATAAAGATTTGTGAGAATCCTAGTCATATCGGAATACCAACTCAACACGGCCTCTAAATTTGCTCCCCGACACCACATCGGGAGGGGTCACAATAGGTAAAAATTGCCATCTTTAATTGGTCTTTTGAGAGGCCATCACATCAACTTGGAGAGTTTGTATATGACAATGAATACGTGAATTCCTTTCCTAAGGAGATGTTCCTACTTTTGTTTAAATACTTTAAAGACGAGTAAGAATGGTGGAAATGAAATCACATTTCGTGATGGACAAGAAGCCCTCATTAATTGTGTGACATCCAGATTTTTAGGCTCTGACTTCGATGGGATAAATTGGGCATTTCATCGACGCGACTACAGTGTTTTTCTCTAAGTTGGCCACTCACAAGATAACTAGACTAACTAGGTAGGCTATTAAGAACTTTAAGACAGATAGACTTGAAAATTCGACCAAGAACCGATTTCTCAACGGTGCTCATCTTTAGAGATCATTATGGCACAGTATAAAATCGAATTAAGATCAGAGATAGATCGGTTCAACTGAGATGAATGACCGATCGTGGATGACTCCACTAAATTGGAAAATTTTCATCGACCGGCAGTAATTTAATTTTACTATCGTTTTGGTACTTTGTGTCCGTATTTAAATCCTTGAGATTTTCATGACAATCGAGAGCCGCCAATGTGTCGAGTGGGTTTATTGTGGCTCGAAGAAAATCGACCACGGGTCATTTGTCCTAAAAAGTTCTGAAAACTACCTGGTAGCCTAGGTCACGCTAAAAGCGTATCGGAATGAAATTAACCGCCAATCTAAGTTCGATTTCAGAAATTGAAGAGTCTGTCATGTCACAGGTCATTTTAGGAGCGTCGGCTCAGTCTCAGAAGATTTTTCTGACAATTGAGACTTTTGGGAAAAAGTTGAGTTAGAGCCGTTTTTTATCAGAAATTGCAAAGGACCGTTTTTATTGTGAAATTGGGATGCAAGTTGGATTATATGACGAGAAAAGTCATGAAATGGACAAGGATACCTTGATGAATTTATTTGGGCTTCAATTGAAATTGTTGGTTTGAGAATTGAATAAATTTGAGTAAGATTGAAAAGGGAAAGATAGCAAATTCGTATGCCACTTATGCCCAACATTTTGGCCTACCTTAAAGCTTCTAGAAGGGGCATTTTTGGTAAAGAAAATTGAATGGAAGACAGTTGGATTGGTGGGGCCAAAGAGAGAGAGAGAGAGAGAGAGAGAGAGTGAGAGAGAGAGAGAGAGAGGAAGAGAAAACCGGTTTTTCCTCTCTCCTCCGTCGAGCATCTCCATCTTCTTCCCCTTTCATTGGGTTTCTTCTTCAGCAATAACAGAAGACCAGCGAAGCAGAAGCAGCTACCGTTGCCCCCTCTCGCCACCGTCGTCACCCACCAAAGCCGGAGCCGCCGCCGCTGCTCCACGGCCGACCGCGCCTCACCATGCGCCGTCCGCCTCTCCCCCTCCTACTGCCGCCAGTCTCTTCTTTTCCTTCTTCTTTAGTGGCTGCTCGAAGACCCAACAGATCTGAGGACGCCGGAGTAGCCAGTGATCGCACGCAATGCCATCGCCCTCCACCGTTTGCCGTCATGCTACCGTTTGTCTCCCTCTCGCCCGCTCGAACATCGTTCGCCTCATCCAATTGAGCTGTCCAGCTCCTACCGCCTCTGTTTAGTCCCATTTAGCCGCCTCCGGCCATCGCCCGACCTCCTCTAGCCACCGTCCGGCCTCACCGGAGTCCCCTCGCCCTCCGCCGGCCTTGTCCAGCTTAAATTAGCGCCGAAACCACCTCAACCAACCACGCACAGAGAGTTCGAAAATGGGTATGGCAACGGACGTTTGGCCCGTTTTGGTTGTCTTCCCGAGCTCGAATGCTCAGCCCGCTTTAAAGAAAGTCAATCCTCACGTCGAGCCCGTCGTTTTGAGTGATTTTTACTCACTAATGCCTTTTTAGTTTGCTAATTATATTTAAAAGTTATTAGTGTTAGTTAAGTATAATTAAGTGGTTAGATTAGAATTGATTAGTGATTATTAGTTAATTGCATTGCACATTAGTTGTTTGATTAGTGTACTTAGATAAAGAATTGCCTATAGTATTTATTGGATGCTTCTTGGGATTTTTCCCAACCCTTATTGGGTGTTAATTAGGCTATTCGGGCCTAACTGGAAATTTTAGGAATTAAATATTAATTTTCGAAATTAATTATTTAATTATTTATTTTTCCGGAAATTCAATTGGGATGGCCAGTGACCAGAATTTTATGCTGATGATCATGGCGCAGTTTGTTTATTTAATTGAGCTTTATGTTATGCTAAATTGAATTTATTGTATTTATTTATTTATTTTTCGAAATTAATTATTTAATTATTTATTTTCCGAAAATTCAACAAGGATGGCCAGTGACTGGAATTTTATGCTGATGATCGTGGCACAATCTGTTTATTTAATTGAGCTTTATATTGTGCTAAATTGAATTTATTGTATTTATTTATTTTTTTTGAAATTAATTATTTAATTATTTATTTTCCAGAAATTCAACCGGGATGGCCGATGACCGAAATTTCGTGCTGATTGTCGTGGTGCAATCCATTTATTTATTTGAGCTCCACTGTGCTTAATTGAATTGATTTTGCAATTTGATAAATTATTCCTTAATTGATTGGAATTGAGTGGAATTGAATGATTGATCGGTAGATGATCGAGTTTGGTTCTTTAACCTTTATAATGCTTTGATGAGTTGTAAAGCAGAAAGAATCATGAGAATTAACTAGGAACTCTATTGGCTAAGACCGATTAGGTATGAAATATAGACAGGCGTGGTTTGGTGATTAAGAATATCACTGTGCGAAAACGACGCCTTAAAGAACGCACGTAGACTGCCTATGACTTGCGACAGGCGTGGTTCGGTGATGAAGGACATCACTGTGTGAAAACGACGCCTTAAAGAACGCACGTATATGGTCTGTTAATTATGACGGGCGTGGTTTGGTGATGAGGAATATCACTATGCGAAAACGGCGCCTTAAAGAACGCACGTAGACCATCTGTTACTTATGTCACCTTGACGAAAACGACGCCCGAAAGTATTAATGGAGCTCTATGACTAAGTGTACTATTAGAGGTTATATGGGATGGAATGAATGACTTAGAAATGGTCCGACTGATGTTGTGACTCAATTGATTGAATGAAAATGACCGTGAGTGGTCTTGTTGGTGTGTAATCGACTAGGTCGATTTAATCGATGCTTCGATCTGTGATGTGATTGCTTGAATGCCTATTTGATCTGTCCTAATATGCAGGTGGAATATGAGGCCAAGGTAAGTCCTCTGACTCATGTTGTGCATAAGCAATTCCAAGGTGTATTAGTTTACTAATCGGGTCTTATGGGGTAGAACTTGCTAAGACGTTATCTAAGTAGTTATTGAATAACCATTTCAGGACCCAAATGAGGAGCCTAAGGAAGAGGAATCTGACAAGGAGATCCTTGATGAGGAACCCGAAGAGGAGTACGTGGAGGAGAACCCCGAGGATAACCTCGAGTACGACCCAGATGAGGACTAAGATCTCGTCCTATCTTGTCAGACCTTGTCTGCATGTGAATAGATGTTAGATCAGACTTACATATATATAGTATTGTAGAATACTATGAGATGCGTGTAAAAAGATGTGGTTGTGAATTTTTAGTATGAGAAATATATGACCTGCTTTTCTATCCCATTATTTTATTGTCTGGGGATTTATAACTACTTCCGCATGTGTTATTAGAAATGAAAGGATCGGCGATACATACTCCTAGGATATCGCATTTTAAAATTGATCAAAGATAAGGGATGTGTGCGTGCCTGAAGATCGGGGCGTGAAAAATTGGGCCTGCCTTCACTAATAAATTGGAGTCGGCCCATAATATGATCAACGATGAAAAAATCCTTCAAGGGGGAAGAATTCTGGGAATCACTTGTTTTCCTGAAAGACCAATGAGTCTTGGACAATATCAGCAAACAGAGAATCATAAAGCATGTTTCTACGGGGCACCTATCGACATAATGAGATGCATACACTGAATCGGAACTGATCAACAAGTAAAATCCAAACAAATTCGTGGGACATAAATAGAGCACTTGCACACCATTGTCGTTTTATGGAGGGAAAAGAAAGGAGTGAATAACATCTGAACAATCGAAAAGGAAAAGAACAAAAACTGATGAGAAATGAAAGAGACAAGAAACTGAGGTGGTTTCGCCGATCAACTCTCGAGACGGAAAAGAGTCATTGTCATCTCTCCACGTGTTTCGAAGGAAAAAATAAGCCAAGTGCATCATTTTGTTCCATCTCTTACCTCCTCTTCGGCTTCATCATCGATCTCATCCTCTTTCTTGTTGTTGCCATCGATTCGCCTTCTCCTCTCGCCTTCCTCCTTTTCATTGTTGTCCACGGAATGAACTTGTGGATGCCCGCGAGACGAATACAGAACCTCCTACGCATTGTCGTCCTAGTCGCCATCATCGTCCTCGCCGTTGTAGTCGTTCCCATCGTCATATTCATCGTTGTTGTAGCCATCACTGTCATCTTGCTAAGGAGATGGAGGTTTGAAAATATCATGTTTAAAGTGGATTAAACATCTTAAGAAGAAAAGGTCAAAATCCCCAAATGTCATGACATTAATCCCTAGTTTGAACACCCAAATGCAATCAATTAGCAAGAATCAACATAATCCCTTAATTGTGTCCAGATTGACCAATAAAAAAATTTTACGAGACCTTTTTTTTTATTACCTTTTCTTTTTCTCTTAGTCGATAATTACTCAGATTTAAAGAAAGGCAAAGCAAGGGACGACGATGTGCAGAAAGCCCTTCTTTAAATTGTAAACCGACAGTTTCAATATCAATTTCTTCAATCACAGTTTTTAGTTGCAGCAAGCTCTCAATCTAGGGCAATAACTCTTGCTAGATTTATTTTCAGCGTTTCAAAAATTAGCACGAATGTTGAATAGAGAACAGATTTCAGCTGAGTTTTAGGTTGTAGTGGCCCCTTACCTCCTCTTCGGCTTCTTCATCGTCCCTCTCTTCCTCTTCCTCGTCCTCGTCCTGTCCATGTCACCTTCCTCGTTGACATCGTTGTTCTTATCGTCATCGCCCACAAAATAAACTGGCACAATCCCATGAGATGACTGCAAAACCTCATGCAATTTGTTGTCCTCATTATCCTCGTTGTCATCGTCCTTGTCCTCATTCTCGTCCTCGTCCTCGTCCTCGTCATCCTTGCTATTGCTGTAACTGCCGGCTTCACCTTCACCTTCCTTGTTGACATTGTCATTCTCATTGTTATCATCCTCGGAACCAACCGGCGAAGACCTGCGAGAGGAATGCATATTGTCGACCTCATCATCCTCATCGTCACTGTTCTCATGGTCCTCATGCACATCGTCATCGTCGTCATCATCATCCCCGCCATCCTCATTGTCCTCGTCATCCTCATCCTCCCCACTGCTGTGCTCATGGTTGTCATCATCCTCACCACCATCATCTTGCTGAGGAGAGGCAGGTTCGAAAATATCATATCTAAGGTGGATTAAACATCTTAAAGAATAAAACATATTCCCCAAATACCATATGACAATAATCCTTAGTTGAACGCAAGAGCCTAGCGAGAATCAACTTAAAGGGTTTTCCTCACACTTAATCACCCTAAGACTGCTTTCTAAATTATCAATCGAATACAAATCTATTAGAATCAGGCAGCACTCACAATAGATTCTAACAGATTTTAATAGAATCAAGCAGCATTCACAATTCGACCAGAAAAAGGAAAAAAAAAAAAAAGCAGCATTCACAAATTCACATATATTTATTCCCTCAAAATTGGAACGGAGCAACCGTTAGGCTCTGATTTACTTCTTCATGACTTTCCCAAGACTCGACATAAGTTAAGAAAATAAGGAAATCTGATAGGGAAATTTGGGAGAAGCAAAGGAGGTTTCGCATATAGAAATACCAAGAAATAGGAAAATCGGAATGTTGAGAATGATGCAGAGGAGTAACTTGAGACAAGTTCGAAGCACCACAACATGTTGCTGGTAAGATTTGTAAATACCCCTCTTGCCACATGTTTAAGACATCATTTACATTGTCACTATACATTAGGATGGAGGTGGAGCATATATATCAGATTTCACAAGCCAGTATAGTTGATGGTTAGAGGTATATGCCATGTGTAGGTGTAGTACTAGAGTTGATCTTTCACATGCTGTTGGTAATTTATATGATGAGCCTGCTATACATAGAATGGGTCCTGCAGTAATCCGTTGGGATGATAGGGAAAACAGTTCACGTAGTGTGGTAGTAATTTGGTAAGTAGACCCAAGTCAAGCAGGCAACCTAGAGCATGGTGGATTCGTAAGCTGTCATGTTGTTACTCGTGGTTTGTGATACGACTTGAAAGGTTTTGTTACGAGACACGTAATTTCATTGATGACTAAGGCCAAAAATAGTGACAGAGAAAGAAGGGGAAGAGGTAGTGTGGCCGACACTAAATGACATGGTATATGACATGACAATGACATGGCGATGGCATGGCATAGGTGATGACATGGCATGCACAATGAATGATATGACATATGACATGACACGATGACGTGGCCAGATTACGCAACTTAAGCGGCCTAGGGATGGCGTTGGGAGATCACAATAATGAAAGTCGACGAATCACGACTGTGACTAGGCTGCAAACTTGAGCCAATGTAGAGGTTTGTCGAGGATGCCAGTTGGGATTTAAGTGAAGGGATGCAAACAGGTGTATGGGCGTTTTGTAGGTCAATCCCTGACGCCTGCAGAGGCACCGATGAGTCAAGCCATACTGGGTCGAGCCTAATTGCCAGGAGCTTGGACCAGTTAGCATGGCTCAACCAAGCACGCATTGGAGCTAAGGACATGCATAGGATGCATTTTAACCCTATTTTCAAATCTTTTTGGTATTACTACACACTATATTTTCTCGAAATTGTTAAGGTTCTCTCTGTGAGTTTTAGTTTGAGAAAAGCAACATTAGAGGTCGAGTGAAACACTGGATGAGGATTGAGTGGAATTGGAGCTTGAAATTGAGAGATTATTTTTTATGATAGAATCTCCTAGTTTGTAGAGGTATCATTGCTACTCTCCCCGTGGATTTAAATTACTCTTTGAATTGGCCTACATAAATCGGGGTGTGTTAAATCTATTTTTTATTTAATATAATGGTATCTCGTGACTTTGTTAGATTGCATGATCCTATTGCACCATATTGATTTTATCTAGTGAAAAAGAAGTTATGAAGTTTCATCATCAAAATTTTAGAGTAAAAATAGGTCCCATGTCATTTGAGTAATTGTTTAAGCATAGAATGAAATAAAAGCACAAATAGGAAGGAGAGAATTTTATCGGTCAGTCAGTGAGTGATGTAAGAATCCTAACCTCGTTTTCAAAGTTGACACGAGTATAGCAAATAAAATCCCTAGTAAAATGGAAATTTTTAATGAGAAATTTTCCATGGTTGCACATTTTAGAATCGTGTTGTTGTCTCTCTTCACTAGAATAAAGCAGAAACAAAAAGCAAAGAAAGCAGAAGAAACAATGATGATCCATGAATAAAAAGAAGGTGTACCCGTTCTAATAGAGGATCCCCTATTTCTGGGAAAGTTGTTTCGATAGCAGAGTACGAAACTTGTGTTCGTGCATTCAAAATCGTCTCGCTGTAATACTCCCAAGTGATGCTTGATTCACCGCGGCCAGAGCTGGGTAGCTGCCCGCAATCCAATATCTTTATCTGGCACTCCTTTGGTATTTTTGAGCTTGATGACTTGAAAATCCTTTCCACTGATCCGCAGAAAACAATGTCCAAATTCTCCAAACGCTCTAACTTGTCGATGCCCTCGACAACCTGCAGCTTCTTGCACCGCCAAATGTGTAATCTGTTCAAATTCTTCAAGTTTGACAAACCGCCTAACCTTTTTAATGAAATGCAACCGCCAACAGAAAATTCTTTCAATGCTTCCAACGTTGAAACAAATTGAATCTTCCGTGGCTTAGGGCAATGACCCAGGTCGAGATTTCGAAGCATCTTTAGGGAGCTTGAGATGGTGTACACTCTCCTCCGACCACCAGTCAACTTGGGAGCTTGTAGCTCATTGCATCCTAGCTCCTCCTCTGACAGACAAACCAACCTCTCTAAAGACTCATTCTGCCAAATTTCTAACCTCTCCATCGATTTTAAGACACCGTGAAATTGAAGTTCGACTAGCTCGGAGCAAAGGCACACACTAACATCTCTGAGATTATTCAAACTTGATGTAATGGATATTCTTGCAACGGGTTCGCAATTTCCGATCTCAAACTCTTCCAAATTAGGAAGCCCATTGAGTTCCACTCGTTTCACTTGAGTCGATGAGAGCTGTAGAACTCTCAAGCTTGACGGAAGTTGTTTCAGTGTCTGCAAGTCTAGACTATGGAGACCAAGTTCTTCCAGCAGAGAAAGGGAACCCCACTCTATGGATGTTGCGCGAACATTTGAAAGGTTCAATTCCAACTTTCTCAGTTTAAATAGCTTCCCAATACATAGCAAGTCGCAAGGTTGAGTTATACTTGAAGGATGACTATTACAATCTGATAGGACCAGTTCAACTAGATTAGTAAGGTTTGAGACATCAGGGATACTCTGCAACGATGTAGATTCAAACCTTAGAGTGGTCAAACTTTTTGGGAGCTCTGGCAACTCTCGAATCTTATGACACCAAAATAGGTCTAGCTTCGTCAATGACTCTAATTTCGAAACTGAGTCAGGGAGTTCCCTCAAGCTCTTACAAGATGCAAGAGAGAGGTGCTGAAGATTCTTTAGTTCGCCAATTTCTTGAGGCAATTTTTCAAGTGCCTCACAATTCCCAAAATCTAAGTAAGTCAACCACTTCAGTTTCCCAATAGAGCAACTAATTTTCTTCAAAGAAGACCAGTAAAGAAAACTCAACTCCTCTAAAACTAAGTTCTCAGAAAAGGTTGGTGTCCCATGTATCGAACGACATGACTCAATGGAGAGAACCTTCAACTTCGTTGCCTCCTACGGAAGAAGATGAAACATTAAGACAGAGAATTAGATGTCTATACAAGAAATAAATATGGACATAGGCTCCTGACTTGTATCATTTGTCATTTGATCCTCTCACTAAATGAGAAAATTAGACTGTAAATTCATTAAATTTTGTCCTTTATTGAATGAGAAAATTAGACTGGGGGATCCTAACATACTTTGATTAGGCTCTTGACCGCCTCTTCTGTCCACTCATAGCCATAAGTACGCAACACAACCACGTTTTCAAGATGCAAATTGGTTGGCATAAACGCTCGATCATCGCCGGCGGGACCGTCACGGCCCAAATAAAACCATTTCAACTTGGAAAGACAGCCAGCGAAGTCGCCTTGCATGCTTACGTCATCCATCCAAAGAAACTGCAGACGTGGGAAACGCTCAATTTCCTTCCAAGTGACGGTCAGACGAGGGCTGCCATCCCGTCGCCATCCAAAATGAAGTGCTTGAACGCTTTCCTTTTTCTGCCAATGACATTGAGGAGCAGGAGCAAGAATTTGTCAACATCCCATAATTGTATTTCATCGAGAGAAGAAAAAAATGGAATAGAAGAGTAGCTCTCAATTTAGAAAGTGAATCCTCAATTGAGAAAAAGTAAGCGATTTCATATTCAAATATGGTCATACTTTACCTCTGTTGAATGTAATTTGCAAATGTGGTCGTTTGTATCCCACAACCTAGTAGGCCCTTCCTCAGCAATTACTCTTCCAAGATCTTTAAATTGATCATGCATCCAAAATCTATTGTTGTCTAAAACCTTTATCATGCACCTTCTAGTAAGTACATCAATAGCATACTCAGGGTAAAACCCACAATCGTCCCACATGAAGACTGGCTTAGTCTTTTCTTCATTGATGAAAAAGCATGCAATATCGAGAAATATGTTTTGTTGAGCGCGTTCCAGGGCATCATAGGTAATCTTTAGCTTTCCCAAGACGTCATTATGAGGTTTACTGCGTAGCTCCTTGAGCCTTTCTTTCCATATTCCTTCCTTTTTCTGATTCAAAAGGGATGCACCTATTGCTTGAATAGCTAAAGGTAGTCCACCCGTAGTCCAGACAAGTTCCTCTGAAAGAGTGTAGTAATCAGCTAGAGGAGACTTGTCCTTGAAGGCATGCCTACTAAAAAGTTGAAGTGCGTCTTCATGGCTCAACCCCTCTATTTCATAGGGCTTAATTTCATACTTAAAATCCTTTGTTTCCAGACCGCTTTTGTACCTAGTGGTAACAAATATTATAGTACCACAACACAAAGAATTCACTCCGACTAGATTTTCTATTTGGTCGCCCTCATCCACATCATCCAATACAATTAGTACCTTCTTGCCACGTATTGTGTCTCCAATCCTATTGATCCCATGATCAATATTTCGAATATCACTAGCCACTCCAGAATTAGAGAGATCAACCAATAATCGTTTTTGCAGCTCCACCAAGCCCTTGTTTTTTACCGTTTCTCTTACGTCATCAAGAAAGCTGCAATTTTTCCCAAAATATGGACATAGTTGATTGTAGATAACCTTGACAAGTGTTGTTTTACCGATGCCGCCCATCCCATAAATTCCAATAAGCCGCACACCACCGGAGTCAATGTCTACTGTCGCGACCCAAATTTTTCAGGGGTGTGGACCACCTAAGGTTTGGCTAATGGATTGTTAAGCCTAGACTTAACTCGGGCTCTCCCAAGCCCATACCAATTCGCGACTTAGGTTTAAGTTCTTAACATGCAATTGATTTTCAATTAGGAGTCGCCACTAATCTATTTTTGGTGGGTCGATTAGAAACCCAAGTAAAATAATGGGAGATTTACTTTACTCCTACGAACCAGAGATTATGGGTACGGGGACTTGGTTACACTAGATTTCTCTAATGTCCTTTCGGTACCTTTATCTTTTATTTTGAAAAAATTGTTTGGCAAGCAACTTGAATTGATTTTAATTCCTTAACATGTGAGGTGACCATGCAGGTGCGCAAACCACCAATTTAACACTCAAGAAAGCAAATGAATAAATTGCAGGACTTACCTCATAGCAACGAAAGCATCTGCGTTGTTAGTTTAGAATTCACATCAACAATCCTAAAAATGATTTCTAATTAACACGCAATTTCTCTTTTTGTTTTCACTTATTTTATGATAATCATGCAATGCATGCTACTAATCTAAGATGATATGACATGGCAATATGACTTAGCTATATGACCTAAGCAATATGACATAACTAAGCATGTAGTCTATCCTAAGCATGAGATGATTTATTCTAAATAATTTTTTTGTATTTTCTATGAGATTCAAAATTAAAGAAATGCAACATTTAAATATGCAATCTAAATTAATCTAATGACTGACGATTTCTAATTAAATGGACCTAACAAAAATCACTAAATGACGCGCATTGTATGAACATAATTCTATATAACGTGCCCATGGTTTTTATTCTAAATAAGCATGCAATTTATTCTAATATGCAATGACGTGTAAAGAATGTCCTAATTCTACATGACATATGCATGGTGACCTTTTTTGTGTTTTTGTTTTATTAATTTCGAAACTAATAATTGTCAAATAATTAAACATGCAATCCGAGTTAAAAATCTAACAACCTAAATTGATTGATTTGATTTTTGATTTCTTTGCTTTTTTAAATTCTTATTCTAAATATGCAAACCCTAAACCTACACTTTTTTGGATTTTTTACGAAAAAAAAAATTAACTTAAATGGCATGACAGCAAATCAGAGCAAGATTGATATCCAAATTGACGAACCATATCTCGCGCATGAGATCGGGTTGGCCAATTTTAAAATAAAATCGCGAATCATATCTCGAGCGTGAGATCGGATTGGCGATTTTTCCGAGCGATTGCGAGTCGTATTTCGAGCGTGAAATCGGACTGTCAATCATATGCACGTTGCGAAATTAGGAAAATTTCCTAATTTAGAAGGCTACTCGAGATTTTACATATCTTAGCATATCGGAAATTTCCATCATGGGCATCAACGAATTTATCAAATAAGGAAATGGAATTTTCGAAAATCAAAATAGATAAGATTTTTACCTAATTCGAATATTGGCTTCCGAATTCCGATCCTCAAACGCTACTCACGACCTGCGACCAAGGTTGGCCAGCGGTGTACTCGCGGTCACGAGACCCGAAGTCTGTTCTCTATTCTTCCACTAAAAAATATCTCCACACGTCTAAATTCTTCATGAGCTCCTGGCCTAATATTAATCTTTTTCTTGCATGAAGCGAAACCATAAAAACTCACAAGCTGTAAGTACGAGACAAAACTCAACAGAAGACAAATTCACCGCTTGCACTTATTTGACCAAATTGTGATCCCTTTCCACCTGCGGCAACTTTATCCTCTTTTCGGAACACGTGAGACGCCACGGTTTTGTTGCTGAACATAGACAAAGACACCGGTAAACCTGCAAAAACAGAGAATAGTAATTCGCGGGGCTTGGCTCAGCAATTTGTGGTGCTGTTGGCGTGGTCGTTGGACTCAACAGCAAGGGCAATCGGAGTCACGGATGCTGCAGCGGCGTCACTCGGAGAGGGCTCGGAGCAGCGCGCAAGGGTTTGGGGGGAACTCGCGTGGTGAGGCAATATGGCGAAGGAGTGGACATCGAGAGAGAAAGTCTTCGTGTGTGTCTTTCGTGGACTTCAGGAGGCATGCGTCTTAGGAAGAATATCTATGCCCACGATTTTTCTCCTCTGTCTTCATGTGTGGATTTTATGAGTTGGGTGCTGCAGCGAAGGGAAGGAGGCATGCGTCCTCTCCCTTTTGTTGACTGTTGTCTCTGGAAAAAAAAAAAGAAAAAAACCTCCTCCTCGATTCCCTCATGAGCCGGCGTGCTCTCATGATGCGCCACCTGCCTTTTTGTTGCCTTCTTTCCTTTGGAGTTCTCTACTTCAGATCACGTGGCCATGCGTTTCCCTGACTTGGTATTCTTGACCTTGGCCGACAGGTTGTGATGATGGGACAAACGAGCAACGGGAAGCAGCAGCAAAGACACGTCACAGCCATCGGTGGCGCATGGCGAGGGGCTAGGAGACAATGCGAAGCTGCGACTGGCTTCGATCAAGAGAGCCTTGACCGTCTTTAAGGTTCACTCTTTCGTTGTGCGCTCCAAAATTCTGATTTGCGACTCTCACCGTGGAGAACGTGAGTTCTCCCTTTTTTCGTGGCCGTGTGTTTATATTGTGTGGCCCCCTCCTGAAACCCTACGCAAAAACCTTTTTATAGGCCGAAGATTAGGGTTTTATTTTCCTTTTCAAATAAGCATCCGCGAAGATTTCTTTTTTCGCACGCAATATCACTTTTCTTTTATTTTCCACATCTCCTGATTTTATTACCTAAAGATAAGATTGCAACCCGATTTTCTTAAATTCCAAAAATCCACCGTAATATTATATTTAAGTAATTCTCGTCATTAAAAGAAAACGGGCTCGGGCCAATTTACTTGCTTCGTGGGCTTAGTCCAACCTGCCAAATTAAAGCTTAGAACTACTAAATCAAACCCATTTGTCACCGACCCAATGTAAATGCAAATTAAGAAACAAATGCACCTAAAACTATATGCTATGCAATTAACTATTTTTTCCGGAATAAAATTAACCCCTAATTTTTTAATGCAATAAATGACTAAGCGGGTCGCCAAAATTTAGGTGTCAACATCTAATAAATTGTTAATGGTTGCTATTCGTTCCTCCATTCCGACTAAATGTTCAGTCACTTTTCTGTGTCTTGTCTCGAGCCTCTTCACAACCTCTTCAACAACCGACTTGCTTAGATCCCCATCGCTGCCAGAAAGTTGAACATTTTCAATGGAGAAAAAGTAACAAATTCATTTCCTTGCATATTGATGGACCATCTACTAAGTAATCGGGTGGGAACGCAAAACTTTTTTGGAGGGAATCAACTTTTTGTGTAATCGCCAGCTAATTTCAATCTGATTATCTTAAATAATGTTAATCCAAATACCGCCTAGTGCATTGTTCCCATGTAAGAAACTTTGAGCTTATGAATGAATAACATAATCAGAATATATTATTGTCATTACGTGATCAACAAAAAGGAGTATATAAACAAGGGCTTCTTATTTAAATATCTAAAAAATCTTGGCCAGATCTCTTTTGTGGATCAATTTCATAGACTAATCAGAAGGTAGATCCTAATCAGCCAAGTGATGGAGCCAGGAATCTAATCTTGATACTTTATCATTGCATGAACGCCGCGAAGCAACCAATGAAAAAAGCAGTGTAAGAAGAAGTGTTTTTGTTGTTTACCGAAATAAAAATACTAAACAGCATTAAGTTTTGTAAGTTCATTTTTCTGAGTGTTCATCGTGTTCAAAGACACTCAAAATTTATTCGCTACGTTATTATTTCAGTTAAAACAAGAAAATAAGTGTCATGTAACAAACGGGAAGGGACCAAGTTGGATTAAAGATCGACATAAACGTTACCATCAAAACTTGAGGAGCTTGATGAATTGTAAAGTTGACCATTTATTTCAAATTTAAGTTGAGGGAATAGAGGAAAAAAATGTTTGATCTTTAAATCAAGTAGAAGGACCAACATTTCTACAAAAAGAAAAAAAAAAGTAGAAGAATCAAAATATAAATGCGTGACGAATTACGGCAATATTAGATGTACTTATTTCTTTTGACATGGAAAGAACTTCATAATTGCAACTGCATACGGTTCTATAATTAAAATCTCTAGCATACAGTATAAAGATGAAGCCAAGCCAAATTTTTATACACTTGAAATGAGGTCAAAAACGAAATTTTAATTATCCAATTAGGTCAGAAAATCTTTGGACAATGGATATCCCGTAATTTAAAAAGTTCAAAGAAGAATTTGAGACTTCCTATTTAAATCTAGAGAAATTGGAGTTGAAAGATAATTAATGAACTTTTATTAGATCTATTGCTTGGTTGTAAAAAAAAAATGCTTTCACGTTCATGGTTAAATGATTACCCTTCATATTTCTCCAGCTCCAATCCCTGGATGGCATCGACTTCCTTGAGAGCCTGTCTCCACGTCTCTACTTCCTCTGTTCCGAACTTCTTCTGACCCTCCACCTTTTGCTCCAACTCTGATATGGCCTTACTGTACAAACCCGCTTCCCGTTTCACATCATCAGGTTTCACATTATAAAAGATGGGCAATATCACCTTCTTATTCCCATCTTTTTCAGGTTTAGAGATATTCTTCACCATCTTCGCAAGCTCACGGAGGCACCAGTGATGTGACGCGTAGTTTGGGGAGAAGATGGTTATGTAGAGTTTGGAGTCATCGATCGCTTGCAGAAGATTGTTACTAAATTTTTCACCTCGTGAAAGCTCTTTGTTATCGATGAAAACATGAATCCCAGCATCTTTCAAGGCGTAGTAGAGGCTGTTGGTGAATCCACGACGAGTATCGGGCCCACAAAAATTGAGGAACACCTCGTACTCACCTCCTGAGCTCGCCATAGGAGTTCACTTCGCACTTAGCTGGGTGATCTCTCTCTTCTAGAACTTTTCTTTTAACAGAAAGAGGAATTGCAAGAAGGATCAAAGAGACATGGTGAGATTAGATCACAACAACCTCACCAACATGAACTTGAAATTCAACAGAGTCAACACCATCAATTCCAGCAGATTCACCAACACTAGCAACAGAAATCAAGCAATAACGAGAGAAGGGCCATTACACTGAGATGAGGGCGAGAAAGGGAGGCTAGGCCACGAGGGAGGGCCGGATGGGAGGCAGTGACTGCGAGGGAGGTCCGGAGGCGAGGCTATTACTGTGATGCTGCGATGGATGGTCTGAGGCGAGAGCTCAGCTGAGAGGCAACCAAGAGTGAGATGAGGCGAGAGAGTCGAGAGGACTGTGCAAGGAGGCCAGGATTTATTTCTTTTATCTCTCTCAGTGAATTACTCTTTTGGAAGAGTAGAAAAAATACAAATAAAAATAAAATAATAGGGTTACCAGTCCGGTTCCAACCGGGGAGCAACTGAACCAATTTTTTCCAGTTTGAAATTTTGGGAATGATATTGAAACTTTCATCAGAAATTACCCAAAACCGGCAGGTTGAATTTGGTCCAATTTCCATGGGACCTACTAGCAGACATTGTTGAAAATTTGAAATACTTTTTCATCTAGCAAATCGTACCGGGTATAGGCAATTATCCGCGAAGTCGATGATGCTTTGCAGATCGTGATACAAGTTGATGACCTTAATATTAAAGTCACGAAGAAGACTTTACAAAGTTTTAGAGAACCGTTGAAATATTACTAATTTCATGAAGATTCGAGATATAATTTCAGAAAATTAAAAATTGACTTTGCTGACCAAAAGATCCTTAGTTTAGGAGGATTCGGATTTATCTTGGAGATCGTAAGATCAGTTAAGACATCAACAACAATGGTAATATAATTTCCAACTAAGAGAGAAATTGCCTTACTAGAAATTTTTGAAACACTTTGCTTTTGAATTGTGATCAAAATATGTTGTGAGTTTGTGACCACCAGTCAAGGATTATTATTAGAAAGACTTATAATATGAGAAATAGTATTTTAAAAATGACAAAAATATTATGTATGGATATTTAATTTATCCAGTAACACATCAATTAATTGTTACTACTCATTGGGGAGTATTTTTAATGATCTTTTGGCTAACTCGAAAAGAAGGGATAGATATTAAATATATAGCTCACTAGTAGAGCGCTGGCTTTATTCCAATGCTCCAGAGAATCGAGCAAGCAACTTATAAAATGATAAGAGGAGTAGCTAAGATTAATAAACATTGTGAAATGGCCTTAATATTTGAAGCAATTTACAAACACGCCCTTCCCAATCATACAAAGAAAGTCACTTCTTTACTTTCCCCACCAGCGCAAAGGCTTTATAAACCACATTTCCCACCAGCTTCGTACCACCCCAGGCCATCTGAAACTCCCTACCACTCCCTCCTTCACTCAACAACTCCACTTGCCCATCTTTCACCATCATCACCGCCGACCACGACCTCAAAGATCACTAGAATCCCTCAAAAGAAATGTCGTATTGTTTGTATTGATAAAATTAATTGACATGTTAACAATAACTTCATGAAAACAAAAAATCAACAGGCGTAATTTATGGTAGACTACTTGAACCCAAAAATGAAGACCTCTTTGTGAAGACCTTATTAATCGCTAGCAGATGCATGAAAAAGAAAGAAGACAAATTCACAAAAGGAAAGATTGAGGACACCTAGAAAAATTTCTTCTCCACTGAATGCTATGTTTGTCTCGGAGCAAATAGCCATAGGGTGCAAAACTTTTTCAATACTAAATATTTAGCTATAAATAGATTACTTGTCAATCATTGTAAGCAGGCCAAAAAAAAAAAAACCGCAATGGTTTAGAATTACAGTATGAGCATTTGCATTTCAAAAAGAAAGTCCTCCCTCTAGTCTTTGTTTGTGCTCTTGTTCCAAATTTCTGGGTTATTCTTCTCTTGGTTCCAATATTTGATATTAGAGTTAGAAATGACATTTACCAATTACATTCAATTATAACTTATTAAGCTAAATGAAAGAAATTTCAATAACTAATCTATTTAAATGAGTGTTCTTTTCAAATTCCAAGATATATAAAATTTGAATAAAATAATTATACTGAAGTGATTGTCAAATTAATGTCTTGCATTTGAATTCAGATATTGATTTGTTAAATTGAATTTATTAAGAAAGATTTGTCCAATTGGATTAGAATTCGGACGAAGGAGCTCTTCTTCGTTGGATTTGTTTTTGGCCGTACAAAAGAAAGTAAAGGAAGATACGGCCACTAAAAAACAAAATACAGGGCTCATTTATTCCGTGAATATTTATTTATTTATGGGGTAAAAAATTCTATCGCTGAGAGGAAAGAAAGAGGTGTACGTCGCCATTCTTTGAGTAGTGTTCGGTCAATGAAACCGCGTGAGGGACCCACGGAAAGAAAAGAAGTTGTCCTCTCGCTGTCTCCTGCAGAAGCCGTACAAAAAGGAAGATAATACGACAGAGGGAAAAACTCAAGAACACGCAACGTTCTTGATTTTTCAGTGGTGCGAGAAAAGCTTTTGCTTGGGGGTGAACACTATGATTTTTGTGCTGTGAACTCGCGTTCAATTAAAGTTATTTATTTACCAACACTTTAGTTATATATCAAAAAAAATTCGAATGAGTGAACGATTATAACTTAAATTCTCATATTATAATAAATTATTTAATATTGACTCTTCTTGTAAATGTTGATATCGATGTTCGAATTGAATCATATAAATATGTAGTGTCTTATTATTTCTCTTTTTTTTAAATATTTTTGTATTGACTTAATTTATAACATCTTGTCGTTTTTGTGTTAATATTACAATAGTGGCCAATGCTGAAGTATTCAAAGCTTTAAGAAAGGAGGAGGACAATTTATTGGAGGAGTCCAGGAGGAAAGACTAGTATGCATTATATGTGATCTTTCAAGCTATAAAGCAAACAATATTTGAAAGAATATCGAGCGTGGAGACCATAAAAGAAGTGTGGATATTTTGCAAAACTCCTATAGAGGCGATGTTTGCGTCAAATAGGTACAACTTAAACACTTTAAGGTGATTTCGAATCCTTACACATGAATGACTCTGAATCAATTTTTGTATATTTCAATCGTGTGCAAACCATCATCAAACAATTAAGGGTTAACAATGAAGACTTCCAAGATGTGCAAGTCTTAGAAAAAAATTCTTGAGGTCTTTGACCGAAATATTTGGTCACACGATTCAAGGGATCGAGGATTGATGGGTTGATTGTACATATGTGAGCAAACAATGAATCAAAAGCCTGTTAATTCAAATCCCAAGCAAGCACCATAAAGTCAGATCGCTTCATCAATTTAATGAATCTATCAAGGTGAGGACGTGGAGGAGGCCGAGGTAGAGGTGGAAATTCAAATTCCACCAGAATTTATAAAATATGTGACAAATCGATAATCAATTTTTTTTTTTGATAATTTAGTCTTAAACCTTTATGTATTAATATCAATTAAGTCTATCTAATTAATTTTGACCAAAAATTGTCAATATTAACTTTAATCATTCTACGTGACATAGCAGTGCTAGTGTGAATATTTTTAAATAATATTTTAATAATTTTCTAAATGTTTATATAATTGTTTGGTTCTTTCTTTTCTTTTATGTTATTAATTTCTTTTATTTTGGGAAAATTACACAAATAGTCCCTATATTTTCACTAAATGTCCAATTTCATCCCTGAACTTTTGATCGGCTCAATTTGGTCCCTGAACTATTGATAAAATGTCCGATCTAGTCCCTGAACTTTCGAATGGCTCAATTTGGTCCCTGAACTATTAATAAAATGTCCAATCTAGTCCTTGAACTTTCGATCGGCTCAAGTTGGTCCCTGAACTATGATGAAATGTCCGATCTAGTCCTTCGTTACTATTTTTCTTTTTTTTTCCCTTTTTTTCCCTTTTTTTTTTTCCTTTTCTTCCTTTTTTTTTTTTTTCACTTTCCCTCCACCGGAGCCGGCAGAGGGCCGGCGTCCGGTGAGGGCCCCTCGTCGGCATCCCTCGCAAGCGGGCGAGTCCCTCGCCGATCTTGCGAGGGAGCTCCCTCGCAGATCGGGCGAAGGGCCGTCCTCGCCGGCGTCTGCGAGGGAGAGCCCCTCGCCGGCGTCGGGCGAGGGCGAGGGGCTCTCCCTCGCAGATCTGGCGAGGGGCCGTCCTCGCCGGCGTCTGCGAGGGAGAGCCCTTCGCCGGCGTCGGGCGAGGGCGAGGGCGAGGGCGAGGGCTCCCTCGCCGACGTCCCTCGCAAGCGGGCGAGGGGCTCTCCCTCGCAGATCTGGCGAGGGGCCGTCCTCGCCGGCGTCTGCGAGGGAGAGCCCCTCGCTGGTGTCGGGCGAGGGCGAGGGCGAGGGCGAGGGGCTCCCTCACCGGCGTCCCTCGCAAGCGGGCGAGGGAGAGCCCCTCGCCGACGCTGGCGAGGGAGCCCCTCGCCCTCGCCCTCGCCCGACGCCAGCGAGGGGCTCTCCCTCGCAGAAGCCGGCGAGGACGGCCCCTCGCCAGATCTGCGAGGGAGAGCCCCTCGCCGGCGTCGGGCGAGGGGCTCCCTCGCAAGATCGGTGAGGGACTTGCCCGCTTGCGAGGGACGCCGGCGAGGGACCCTCGCCGATCTAGCGAGGGGCTCCCTCGCCGGATGCTGGCTCTCCGCCGGAGCCGGCGGAGGGAAAGCGAAAAAAATAAAAAGCAAAAAAAAGCAAAAAAAGGGAAAAAAAAAAAGGAGGAAAAAAGGAAAAAGAAAAAGAAAAATAGTAATGAAGGACTAGATCGAACATTTCATCATAGTTCAGGGACCAACTTGAGCCGATCGAAAGTTCAGAGACTAGATCGGACATTTTATTAATAGTTCAGGGACCAAATTAAGCCATTCAAAAGTTCAGGGACTAGATCGGACATTTTATCAATAGTTCAGGGACCAAATTGAACCAATTGAAAGTTCAGGGACGAAATTGGACATTGAGTGAAAATAAAGGAACTATTTGTGTAATTTTCCCTTTTATTTTTAGCTGAGGGCCAACAAGGGCTGCTGGTCAACTCTCGCTGGCACCGGGCGAGGGCATAGCCCTCGCCGGCTCTCGGCAAGGGCCGCAACTCCGTCGCTGTGGCGACAAGAGCATGGCGGCCCTCGCCCAATGCCCTCGTTGGGGCTAGTGAAAGCCTAGCCACACAGAGAGAGAGAGAGAGAGAGAGAGAGAGGGAGAGAGAGAGAGAGAGAGAGAGAGAGAATTGGAAGACAAGCAACAAAGAGGCGCCAGCCAGCCAAGGAAATAGGAGGTGAGAGAATTGGAAGACAAGCAACAAAGAGGCGCCAGCCAGCCAAGGAAATAGGAGCCACCTCGACCACGTGTCTGGAGGGGTTGCGGTGCCTCAAGACCCTCTGTGCTGGCGGCCCAAGAGCCGAGTCCGCCGTGCAGATCAAGATCGAGGATCCAATCTACGACCTGGTCGAAGAGGTCGAGTACGACGGGCTCGTGGCCAAGCGTCGCGAACAAGAGGACTGGACCAGAGCCGGAACTAATTGCTCCCCTGATGTATCGAAAGGTCAGAACTCCAAATGCTTATGGGTCCACTTCTATTTATCTTTAGTTTTACAGCAATCTTGTGGAGCTTGTTGAATTCGTAGGTTAAAAACGGTCTTGCAGGAGAGAATGTTAAGAAAAAGAAGACGGTGAAGAAAATTGCCCCATCTTTGCTACATGATGCAGCAGTATTCATGGAAAAGCAAAGGTTGTCTTCAAAAAAATAAAAAGAACAGAAAAAGAAAGAAAAAACAAAATTCAAAATTCAAAAAATATTATAAAAAATATCAACGTCAGCGTCGATCGTGTCACATAAGATAGCCGTGTCCATACCAGTAATTTCCAATTAAAATTAATCAAATAAACTTAATTGGTATAAATACATTTTATACTTCAAAACTGAATTGGTACCAATATAATAGATATATAAATTTTTTGATATTATTTCCGACTAAATGGCTAGATTTAATCTAATGTACGAAAACTAATACACAATATTATATAATCACATATCTCGAAAATAATAAGATGAGTTGTTCATCCTTTTACAAGCTTCTCACAAACGTGGTTAATGAATGTATATTGGCATATATCTATCCTTAGAAATGAGTTTTAATAGCTTTGGGAAAACACACATATAGTTATGGTAGCTAGACATGTGACAACATGAGACATCTTATCTACTTATATAGTTGATCTATTACATTTAAAAGTTATTGGGGGTGCACCCGATTCATGTGAACTATCGACTTCAGTAGACCTCCAAGGGACTCAAATAACGAGATAGCTTATGTAAATTAGGTGAATGCAAAAATTGCTCAATTCCATTCGTGTCAATATTTGGAACTTATCAACTACCAAAAAAAAAAAAAAAAACACACACACACACATTTGAGACTTATCTTTACATTTTAAAGGAATATCCAATGGTAAGTGCAATTTTGTACTTTTAATGAAAAAATTCCTTATGATTCCACGCCTACATTTTTTTTTTTTACTTTTAATATAACAAATCCAATAGTTATTCAACCTCGTCGAACTAATCCATGAGAAACCATGCCTAAATCTAAATAAACAATAATAATGTATATGATTATAGATGAACAAAAGAGTTATTTATGATAATTAATATTCGTCAAGTAATCAATCACTATCTCTAAATTCCCGATTTAAAGTCAACATAATCATCAAGCATTCTATAGATCACTCATCTTCTCGGTCTTATAACAAATTGTATTTATAATCTCTAAATAATCATATGTTTAAACATTATCTTTTTTTAGGTTTGTCCACCAAACCAACGACTATACATTAAATGAAGACAACTAATGAGCTAATGCTAATTAAAAAACACTGCATTCCACATATTTGAATTTGACTCCAATTGTCATAAAAGACTCGTGTGAGCAACTTCGCAGCAGGTGCAGCATCCTATTTACCGTCACGTCCAATTTAGAGTCAACAAATTTGATGGACGGTGGAGGACATTACCAGTACAAGATCACATGGAGTTCCTTCTTTTTTCGTGCTTTTCACATGGCTGTGTCTATGTAGAAATTTCAGAGTTAATAAAGTTATGGAATAAATTGGAGGACATTTTCATCACAAGAGCACATGGAGTTTCGTCTTCTTCGCGCTTTTCACATAGCTCTGGCGATGTAGACAACACCAGTTCCGAATCTACTTTTGAACTTCTGGACAAATTAAAAAAAGATCCTCTAAAATTTGCTTCGGAGTCATGAATAGGAGGAGGTGCTATGGCGACCAATCAACGATTATTATTAGAAAATTTTTGTTATCGAGTGATTTCTAGACACTTATTAATCATTCCACACCAAATGAAAAGTGACTTTATTGATTATGTATAATATAAGAAAAAAAGTATATTGAAATGACAAATTTTTTATGTGTGGATGTTTTATATTCCTTGGTAAGATCCTTATTAGAAAAAATTATACTTTAATTATTTGCATTTGACCCCATTTGCGATAAATAGAAAAACGCATATAGGCAACTTCGCAGGTGCAGCTTTCAATTTATAGTCATTAAAGTTGATGCCTTCAAAAATATTAAGGTGAGGACCAGTTAGAAAGATGGCCCGTGTTCCTGAGCCATATTGACAATTACTCACGGTTTACATAAATTTATCTTATGCAACATAGGTCTGAGTAACTTTCACTTTACATTTGGTTTGCAAAATGATATTAAAAAAAAAAAAAAACTCGGTTCTCGAAGACAGTCAAAGCCTTTCGCACTGATAGCATATATACATATAACCCGGCCCATGCCAAGGATCAGAATTTAAGCTCACCTTGAGAGTGTCTTGTCTTACAAGCCTTGTTATAAAAGTTCAAACAATTCAGCCCAAAGTATTAGCCCATGGAAAGTAAAAAACAAGCCCACGTTTACTGAGAAAAGCCCAAAATTTTACAAGCTCCGCTCGCTTTAAGACTCAACAAGCCCGGCCTAGATAACTTCTTTCTTTCTTTCGCTTTCGATCCTCCGCCTCCGAATCCGCCGACAGCGTCGCCTGGCCTCCTTCGGCGCACGCGCTCGTCATGCTCAACCAGCGGCTCCCCCGATTCACTCCTTTGCTCAGCACGCACGGTTACGTATGTGCGCTGACGGGGGCGCAATTTGCGTGTACGACGAAATGCCTGACTTGAGACAGGGAGAAAACAGCCATAGATGGAGCTACATTGAGCTCAAATTTGTCATTTCAAGCTCTACCTTACTGGACTATGGCAACGAAACTGAAGCCAAATTTTCTGGGTTATCGGATTTTCTATTTTCGATTTTCGATTCAATCGTCGCACTAATTTCTCGTTTCTTTTGTATTTCCAACAGTTTTATCCTCACTTCTGAAGCTCCTCTTCATTAACGGCGATATGGCTATGGAGCAGCACCTCGGAAGCTCCCTCTCGGATAAATCCACATCTTCCTCTTTAATGCGCGAAAGACCTCTCTTGGATTCCACTGATCAATTCACTTTTTCCGATATTCTCAGGCTACGGACAACCGCAGTTTCCATTGCAGATTCCTGATTTCACTGCTACTCCTTGGACACTCTATTCGCCCCTGCTCGTAGTCGCCACAACCGAAGACCTCGTAAAGTGATCATTTCTACTTGCTTCGTTGATTCCCGTCCTAGAAGCCGTACCTGTGTTTGCCTTATTCATATCCGATTAGTAATCATCCCAGGTCATAATCCTTTGCTAGATCGAACTAAATTTGCTCTGTTTTAAATGATGGCGAATGAAAACATAGCCAAGAAGTTTGGTCATGGTTTAAGTGAAAAATCATCCGCGATAAAGGTTCTATTAATGATTTAAATATGTTGATGATTTTGTGATAGTCTAGATGTGAATCGTAGCTTCATTACTGCATATGGATAACGGATCAACACCTCGTTCCTTAGCCGTAGTAACTGCGGACCATGACCTTAACACCCTCAGAAACCCTTCGAAAGAGAGATCCTTTGGTATATCCAGTGGCAGCGGCTCACCTTCACACCCCAACCCCACACTCTCGAACGGGAAATGAAGTTTCTCGTAACCATCGGATACGTGCTTTATGTTGGGGTCCCAAAAGAGCAGCGTAGTTTCATGGAAGCGTTTCATGCCCGGATCAAATGTAGAGCTCACTTCAATGCCATTGTAGCACCATATTGCCACCAAACCTCCCGGCTTCCGAAGCAAACGGGTCAAGAGGGAGTAGAAATTGGGAAGGTCGAACCAGTGCACCGCTTGAGCCACCGTAATTAAATCCACTGATATTTCACCTCAAATTAAGGTCATGATTTCGTCGTTGGAGATGGGTATTGGGGTGTGGACGTAATGGACCCTCGGATGCTGCATCGCACATTTTAGCTGGGCTACGCTCGCATCAGTGGTGATCACCCGGTCGTAGTTCTGGGTTACCTATTTTACAAGCAAGTGCAGGGCATATGAACGGAGTTGTAAGTGACGAACAATCTGGAAGTAATGAAATTCGATTGAATAAATCAAAGAGGAAAAGGAAGCCCATTTTAAAAAGACAAGCAAGGGAGAAGAAGCCTGGAAGACACTGAGATGGGTTGAACTTCAGTTTTAAAGTTCACATTCAAAACAACACAAAGGATTTGAGATCAATTACGTGGAGTTGGAGGATGGCCACCTTCAGTTGGTGATTAGGAAGCAGTACACAGCCTATCCAAGCCCCAAGCAAAATCAAATCGAATAAATCAACTTCTTATCAATCAGCAGAGTTAAAAGCAGTATCTGAGGATTCAGGTAAAATTCACCCAAGATGAGCTAATCTTCACTCATTCTCTACACCCTATGTCTAGTCAATTACTTCCAAAAGCAAAAACAAAGGAAAATATTCATACATGGTGAATGCTCGAATAAATGATTCTTCTCAAAATTCCTCTTCAACGAGACATGCATTTGATATGTATTTAATCATATATAGTGTCGAATTTTGCATGATTTGCGATCATATCTGGTCTAGCCCATTTTTCTTTTTGCAAAATCCAGAAAATCTGCTCACACCGTCACGGCTCCCGATCAATGTTGGGTTCCATCGTATCAAGACAAACAGTAAACTTGCTACTAATCTTGCACTCAGAAAAGAGAGAGAGAGAGAGAGGACTCACGCTGAGGGCGGCTTGGCCATTGCCGGCGCCAACGTCCCGGGCGAGGGAGTGACGAGGAGTACCAGTGTGCCGAGTATGTCGGACGAGCGTCCACGTACATCTCCGCTTGCTTGTCGAAAAGACACACCATCTCCTCTCTCCCCTCCCGATCTGCCTCTGCTCGCGTCGCCCTTGCCTTGGGTCTTGGTTTCTGCTCTGTTCATTGCACTCCCTAATATTCAACTCTAGACTTGCCCAGTATTTGAAAAAGAAAAGTTGGGAAATATTAACAAATGATGCGATTTTCTAATCTTCATTTCCTCTATATTTTAATTGCACTTTTTAATCAAAGGAATATAGTGTATATCCATTTATTACGCTTTTAGTTTATTGGGGAATATTATCAAAAAAAAAAATCCTAAACATATTATATGAACACCAATTCAGTCTTAAACTATAAATCTTTTGACAATTTACCGATATAATCCTTTCAACCAATGTTGACCAAAAATTGACGACAGACACTATTCGGTACTAATGTGAATAATTTTACAATTATTTTTAATTTTTCATATTTTTTTTCCATTGTGGTACGTGAGGACAAGGCTTGAAGCCTTCACCAGACCTTAGCAATTGCCTTCCCTACAATTGGCAAGGCTTGCGACCCTTGCCAGTAGCTAACTATACCAAGTAGAATGATGTCTGTTTTACTGGTTTCGGTTAAAATTAGCCAAAAAGTCTATATTGACAAATTGTTGAAATATTTATAATTAAATTGGTCAAATTGAAAAGTTCAAAACTATATTGACATTTATATAATAGACTTATGATTTATATTTGTATTTCCAAAAAAAAAAAAACTAAATGGAAACTTCGATCTTAAACTTTTATGAAAGAATTCCCTAAACACTCGTGCCTACATTTCTATTGTTAATATAGCAAATTCACCGGCTAACTATTGATAACTTCCCAATTTGAGTTCAATAAAGTGAGCATTCTATATAGAGCACTCATCTTTCCATTATTATAACAATTTATGTTTGTATTCTCAAAATGATCATATCTTTACATATGATTTTCTTCCATATCGTAGGTTTGTCCATCAAGCCAAGGACCGTACATTTTGACAATAAATGAACACAACAAAATACATAAAGTTAATATAAAGATCTTTGATATATATTGGCCGCAAATTGAATACTGCCGCCTATAAGATGACACCAAATCATTATGCGGATCTCATCTTCGTTTATTATGAAAGTTATTGACATAGGAAATGAAAACTCTAGACGGATTAAGCGATAGCTTCCACGTCGACCCAGCAACTCATTTGATCTCATTGTTTTTCTTCGGCTTTTGGATGTACACGACAAACGCGACAGGATCAAACGCCACAAAAGACAGACACGGTAGGTGCGACTCTGGGCCAGAGAAATGCAAACAGATGAAGTGCAAGACTTGTTGGGACATCTTCCTCATTCGAAATCAATCTTGACAATGAAAGGGCTAGAGAATACATCTAGAGGGGGGTGAATAGCTGTATGTAAGAATTTTCACAGGACTTAAAAAGATATTTTGATTTTAGAAAATGTTGGTCATAAGACAGATTCCAACTTTAAATAAATGAACAACTAGTAAGCATGAATAAGAAGTTCAGGGATAAGAGAAAATAAACACAGAGTTTATAGTGATTCGGCTTAATCCAAGTCTAAGTCCACTCTCCCGCATTGACAGCCCACCGGCTGGATTTCACTATGAATCAAAAGAGTCATTACAGTATCACGTCATTGATTTTACAGTGTAGAGACTTTGCTATACTTTCTCAAGGTCTCACAAATGTCTAAACTCTCTTTTCAGTACAAGTTTTTGCTCAACAATTGAATCAACAAAGAACAAGGAGCTTTAGACTTTGGAATTTTTCTATCACGCACACACTCGAATAACTAAAACTTCTTCCTTATATACTCCTCAATGCCTTCATGTCCATTGGCACCTTCCAAAAGAGTTTTTCCAATCTACCCGTTGAACAGAATCAATTAGGGAAATTTCAAGTTACTTAAGGAATGTGATAATAGCCCACCAATCATGATCGCCCATACAATCAGGATCTAGGTTTCCATAAATAGATCTTTCCAAGTATACTTCGCCAATCAACGAATCCAATTTACTCGTAAAAATCTTGAGATGCTATCTCCATCCATGAGAAACTTCTTTAGTAGCTCGAATCAAATCCTTGAATAAATACTCAATTTTGGATAAGTATTATTCGTCGGTCTAGAAACTGTTAATGAGGGCAGACTTTAAAACTTGAGTCCGACGGTCTTCAGACTTTGACGAAAGAGTCTGCAAGTCTTCAAACTAGACAGATGGAAACGTTTTGTCAACTTCAAAACAAATAAGGAGGTTTTCTCCAACAGACAATAATTCCGAGATTTGTTTGGCTCATTGGACTTGAGGAGCCCTAGCTAGCCAAAGTGCATTTGGTTTAAACTAGTGCAACGTTATCAATTTTAATAGTCAATTTAATATAGAGGTTACTCTTAACTTTGCACGATTTTAACAACAAACTAATGCAGATTATGGTGTGCGTGTAAGATATTTGGTCAGACTCATTTTGCATGGTCTTTGCGCTCAGTGTTATTCTATTCTTGTTCAGTTGAGTAAATCCATTTCCATATGATAATGTGTGTATGCGCAAAATGTGTTGACATTAATCTCAAGGAATGTCATTCCACGATGTTTTAGTTTCGTCACTAAAATTTTTATGGGGCTGTTTTATTGGCTAATCTAGCAAACTCCATGGCAATCTAGTGCAAAACTTTTTTTGAAGAGACAATCAGAATGATTTTTTTTTCCAAGGTCTGAAAACGTAAATGCCATTCCCTTAGTAGTATTTAGTGAATACAAGTTTAAAACTTCAGAGCAAATCAAGTTCCAAGGGGCTTGAGGTGGATAAATAGTCCAATTACTATGACTTTTCTTTCATTAGGCTTTGGCGACCTAATCGGCTATTTTGTTGGACTCCCTGCTGCAATAGGCTAACTTAAGGCCTGAAAAACTCAACATCATATAATACTCTCCCAATTAGTGCATCCATTGCACTTCCTAGTTCAGTTGATTTGTGCTTGATAAGGCTCTTATTAGATCTGCATTGTCGGACTCAAGACTTAAACGAAGCTTCAGTTCATGCGGAAAGGGAGAGGAAGATTAGGATTTCCACCGTAACTATGCACTCCACCTGCGCGACCGAGCTAGCATGTGCTAATCTCGCAAATCCGTCTACCAATCAACCCATGGGGTCTCGACAAATGCAGGCGATGGCTGCTTCCAACGATTCGGCAGCAAAGGAACCGTCATGTTGATCTTCAGAGTGTGTGGATCGGAGATACTTGAGAATGTGGGAAATTGAAGCACAAAGAAAATAGCAGACGTTTCATGACATTTCTATGGGAAAAAGAAGGGCCCAATTGCAATCCAAACCCACAAGAGAGAATTATCCAGTTCAGGTTTTGCCTCTGCGATGCTTGTTGTTCGCTGCTATGTGCGCACACGACATCACTGGACGCGTTGGCGATAGTTCGAGCCCATCGAAAAATTCATGTGGCCTTGTATGCACTGCTCGTGAATCAAAAACCCTCATAAGATTTAATCATAACCTTGGACGTGTGTCATGCACGTGAACGTGGCACAATATGCCGGCCATCTTGGGATTTGATCGATTGCCGTCGCAATTGGGGTCCTGTTCTTGATTTGCAAGTGCGAGAGATTTTTTTTTTTTTGAACGGAAACTACAATTAATTTATAGAAACGTTACAACCAGCGTCCATTACATCCGAAATAAGTAGATCTAATAAGATAAGAGGGGATAGGCGAGCCAAGACAAAGGTAAAGTCCAGCCCAACTGGGCCTTTGCAACCCAATCCGCGACCGAGTTGGCCGTACGAGGAACAAATCTAATCTGCAGTCGAGAGAAACAGGGGAGAAGAGCAGCTGCTTCGTCAAACATGGACCAAACCTCCCATGGAGTCTTCCGAGGATCTGCGACTGCTTCGACCATCGCAAGGCAGTCCGATTCCAAAATCAACGGATCGTTGGATTTGCCAAGTCGCCGAAGATGGTGCAGCGCCGAAAGGAGGCCAGAAACTTCAACCTGCAAAGCTGAGGCAGCAGTAACTCGAGAGGTATATCCATCCACCATTTCGCCCGTATGATTTCTGCAAATGTAAGCTATTGCTCCTCTGGTATCAGCAACCTGAAAAGCCCCATCAATATTGACTTTTAGTACACTTGGATCAGGGGGTCGTCACAGAGAAGATGGAGCAGAAAGGTTGATTCCAGGGTTTAAAGCGTTAGAGGAGGTAAGTTGGTTTATCCGTGCTGATTGGGACTGAGCTAATGCAGATTCGACCACAAAGGATGGATCGGGCTTCTGACGAGTAAAGATGAACCTGTTTCACGCCTTCCATGTTTGCCAGAGAAGTGCGGCGACAACATCCATACCAGGTAACAGCTGTTTATTTCGAAATCTAGCTGCAAGCCAATCTGTCATGTGTTTTGCATCTATTAGAAGAATACTGCTAGCGATCTTAGGGTGAGACCAAACTACTTTAGTCCAGGGGCATAGGAGAAATAGATGCTCGATCGATTCAAGAACTTCCTGAGAATATAATATACATGTGGGGTCTGAACTGATATGTCTGTTAAAAAGATTGGCTTTGGTTGGGACAGCATTATGACAAACAGACCAAATGAAGAGTCAGAGTTTAGGGACAGTTTTAAGATTCCATAAGCTCTTCCAAATAGGCTCAGATGGCTGAATGGGAGATGATAAACTATGATATGCACTCTTAACAGAATACTGACCCTGAGGAGTAGCTGTCCAAATTAATTTATCTTCAGTGCAAGTAGAACTAAGTGGAATATTAAGAACTTCTTTGGAAACCTGTTCTTCAAATAACTGATTAACGAGAGGACCATTCCACTGATTCAGACTCGCAACATCAAATCTGCCACTAGTCGTGGCTCATTACTAGTTGCAGGTCCACCGAGAATTCCCATAGGTAGCCATCGATCTTCACGAATACTAATCTTTGTGCCATCCCCCACAGACCATTGTAGCTTTGGTAAAATGGAATCCCTCCCTAATAATAAGCTCTACCATCCCCAGGAAGGGCGGTTACCTTTTGCTGCACTCCTAAAGTCTTGTGAGTGAAAATAGAGACCTTTGAAAAGCTTACTCCATAAGGATAAAGGAGATTTGATTAGTCACCAGGCCTGTTTACCAAGCATCGCTTTATTAAAAGTTATTAGGTCTCGGAATCCTAGACCACCCTGCTCCTATCTGATCTTTAGGGACTCCTAATTTCTCCAATGAATGCCCTTCTTTGTGCTGTCAGATTGCCACCAAAATCTCGCTATTTTTTGTTCAATGGATCGACACAGAGATATAGGAATCTTAAAAATGGACATAGCGTACTGAGGAATAGATTGGACGACACTCTTTATAAGGACTTCTTTTCCACCTTTTGATATCATTTTTTCCTTCCATCCATATAATTTGGAATTAACTCTTCCCAAAATCCATGAAAACATATCTCTCTTAGACCGACCCCAATCTGACGGAATGCCTAGGTATTTTCCAGTCTTATGAAGCATAGGGATTCTAAATCGGTGTGCTAGATTGTCCTGAAGTGTGGAAGGACAAGATTTACTGAAAAAGATGCCTGATTTATTTCGATTGACTTCCTGACCGGTAGCTAAACAATATTGGTTCAAAATGTTAGCTAGATTTTGACATTCCATATTTGTCCCGTTTAAGAAAAAGATAGCATCATCTGCGAAAAGTAAATGGGATAGAGTAGGACACCACATATTCAATTGGATTCCCTTGAGATTACCCATTTCAATGGCTTGAGATATTAAGGTTGACAACAGATTCGCCATTAATATGAACAGATAAGGGGAAAGTGGATCACCTTGTCGAATGCCTCGTGTAGGTTGAAAATAGTTAAGTTGATCTCCATTGAACTTGATAGATATAGAGATTTTCGTAATACACTGCATCACCCACTTCACCCAAACTAGATGGAAACCTAATCTGAGAAAATAATCGTTCAAGAAGTCCCATTCCACTCTGTCGTAAGCTTTTTTTATGTCAATTTTTAAAATTGCCTGAAAATGTTTCTTTCTATTCCAGGTCTTCAATTGGTGTAGCACCTCCTGAACAATCAAGATATTATCCTGGATTTAGCGGCCACTCACAAAGGCGCTTTGTTCAGTAGAAATCAGGTCAAGCAGGAGGGGTTTGAGTTTGTTAGCCAAGACTTTGGAGATGATTTTGTAAGCATAGTTACATAAACTTATGGGACGGAATTGGTCTAGGCTTTCCGGGTTAGGGACTTTGGGGATCAAAGAGATAGTGGTCCTGTTTAAATCGACTGGCATAACTCATGTTTTAAAGAACTCCTGAACAGAAAGAATAAGGTCATCCTTAAGTATATCCCAGTGAGTTTGGTAGAAGATACCATTTAATCCGTCAGGGCCTGGTGCTTGATTTTTACCTAACTGAAAAGTAGCTGTTCTGATCTCTGCTGATGTGATCTCTGCAACTAAGCTATCATTCATTCCAGGAGTAACGACACTTGAACATTGGTTCAGAATAGGGCCATAGTCTCGGTGTCCTGCTGACCTGTAGAGATTTGAATAGAAAGCCATAGTCATATCCTTGAGAACTGCTCATCTCTTACCCATTCTTGGTTGTGATCCAGTAACATGCTGATCTTGTTCCTTTATCGACGCTGCACAGTGGTTGCATGAAAAAACCTGGTATTTTTGTCACCCCACTTTAGCCATTTTATTCTAGAACGCATGGCCCAATACTGCTCCTCTTGCTGCCATTCCTCTTGTAATTTTTGCTTTAACATGTCTGCTAAGTTTCTGTCATGTGAGCTGCTATTCTGATTAGTCAAAATTTGCAATTGCTGTTGTAAGTCTGCAATTTGTGATTTGGCGTTTGAAAACATACTTCGACTCCATTTATTCAGAGCTAAGCTGACCAGGCATAGTTTGTATGGCAGATCGCGGCCAACTGTCACAGCAGAGGCCCAAGAAGTAGCTATCGTTCTACTGCAGTCTTGGTGTTCAATCCAGTAGGCCTCAAAGGGAAAGGCTTGCCTCTTCTGCTTTGTTTAACTTTAGTGCTCAACAGCAGGGGACTATGGTCAGAGCCCACATTAGGTAATGCCAAAACCTCAGCTTCAGGGAAAATTAATCTCCAATTCAGATCATAGAACACTCTATCTAACCTTTCTTTTACCAGTTCATTGCCTTGACGGTTGTTCATCCAGGTAAAAGCGCAACCTTTACTTTCAAGATCCATGAGTGCACGGTCATGTAATACTTCTCTGAATGAATGTATGCGGTGAGAGTCTGCAGCTCGTTTCCCTACTTTCTCCCATTGATTAATAATCTCATTGAAATCTCTAGCACAAACCCAAGGTAGAGAGTTGATGGACGCAATTTGGCGAAGTGCATTCCAGAACAATTTTCGAGATTGGAACGACACTGGTGCACGTAAGCAAGTGAGCTTCATCGTAATACCTTTCCTAGAATCTGTACATATAGTATCCAAAATGTGCTGATTAGAGTCTTCTACATATAGGGAAATATGAGACTGCCAGAACATAGCCAGTCCTCCAGCAAGTCCTATAGGATTAATGAAGTGAGAATTTGGGAATTTCAGACGACGCTGAAGACAAATAAGAATAGCCTCTGTGTTCTTCGTCTCCACCAAAAAAACTAGGTCAGGCTTCTCTTTGACCACAAGGGCCTTAAGGGCTTGAACTGTCAGAGGAGAGCCCAGTCCCTGACAGTTCCAACTGAGTATCTTCATTTTGCAGTCGGTGGCTTTTGAGGGAAAGCCACCTCAACCCACTTACCGGCATCTTCAGCTGAAATAACAGGAGTTTCTAGTAGTAAATTTTCATCAAGATCTGCAAGTAGAGGAATGCGCGAGTCATGGGAACTTTGTCTTTTAAATTTCTTTGAAATCCCTGCTTTGGTTGATAATCTAGTATACTTCTGTTTCTTTTTCGATGCATCCCCAACTATCAGGTTTTGAATGCCTTGCTGATGGACAGGTGAGGGAGGAAGTGCTACCTTTATGGAAGACATCGAGGAAGTGCTTACTGGAAGGATTGGAGGAAACAGAGTAGCCGTATAACATTGAAGTGACGTTCTATGATGGTGCTGATCATCGGTATCCCTATCCTTAATAGTTAGTGGAAGTTCAGTGACTCCTTTCATCTTTTGTGCTGCAGGTATAATAGCACTAGTCGAGGGAGACGCAGATTATTGACCTTCAAGATAGAGATGCAGGTTAGGCTGTTGATGTTCAGAGGAGTAAGAGTAGGACTTATCTGTTTGTAATTGATGTTTCACTAATATAACTTCTATAGGAGGTAACGCTGGGAGTTTATTGGTCCCTGTAGGAGGAGTTTTAGGAATCACTTCTTCAGTATCTTCAGAATCAGTATTCATCCCGTAAAAGGTAATCCAATAAGGACTGTGTTCCTTGACCTCTGCTCTTAACCATTGTCCAAATGCCATTTTCTCTTTGCCTGTCATTTTCGCTTCAGTAAATGGAATTTCTTGACAATAAGAAGCATGGTGTCCGAGTCAGCCACAGGAATAGCAAAAATGAGAGTCTCTCATAACAGAAGTCTAGCCAGAAAGTCTTACCAGCTATTCGAAGTAATTGACCTATTTTCAAAGGTTGAGCTAGATCAAGTTCTATTCGAACACGCGCAGCTCGGATAGGAGTGCCTTCCTTTTTATCAATTTGCACCTGAATCACTCTGCCAACACTCTTAACCGCTTTACAGAGCATTTGGTCTGAACACCACTCAAGGGGTAGTCCAAAAACTTGTACCTAGAATGCACAGGTAGTAAAATCATAGCAATGTAAAGGTGTATTTGATTTCCAAGGCTTAAGAATTACCAGATGACCAGCAAAATTCCATGGACCACTCTCTAGCACTCTCTGTTTTTCACTTGCTAATTTAAAGGTTGCGACAAAAAGACCAGCTTCACGTTGGGTAATTTCAACATTGTCTATCCTCCAAACTCGGCTTAGAGTACTTTGAAGAGCTTGAATATTGACAGAAGGATTTGAAAGAAGTGTACCTACTAACACATTTCTGCATTCGTGCAGCTGTTCCGTCGGAGGAGGTTCATCCCAGACGTCAATTTCATATTCGGACCACAGACGTCCCATTCTGCTACTGAGGGCAGCCAGACGCGATTCTACACTCAGATGATGGGAATCCATAACTTGATTGCGAAGGTAACGGCTGAATTAGGTCAGAAGGGGCTCGGACATGGTGAGGCGATGGCAGAAAAAACTGTATAAAGAGAAGAAAAAGTGAAAGGTTTGGGCAGAGAACATAGGATGAGTAGGGAATTGAGAATGCATGGACGTTCGCTTGTGTAAATGATGCTGAATTGGGGATTCAAACGAACAATGGTTGGAATCGGAACTTCAAAGGAGATGAAGAAGCTAAAGACTAAACGAAGAGAAGAGAGATGTAGAGCAAGCGGTCGCTAAGTTCAATCCATCGGTAATGGAGGAAATACCAGAAGGGTTAAGGATTAACAGTGAGGGTTTGAGATGAAAACTACCATCAATGGTAGAGATAAGCTCTGCATGTCGAGAGAGATTTGGTTCCATCCTATTAAGCGCGAGAGATTGGTCGTGCAAACATCAAGATCCTCGCATTAAAATTCATGAACTGATGAAAGTCCTAAAATTGGATTTTGAGTTGTCACAAACTGCACATTGGAGTTGATAGCGGCTGATCTCGTACCTACCCGCTCATCACAGCTTCTTTTGTGTAATTCAAGCACTATCGAGCATGGGAAGTGTAACTACCCCACTCCATCTCACACGAGACAAATCTTCAAGGAGTATCCGGTTTATGAAATTCGTGGCTCGTATGTATCACTTCAGAAACGCTCATGCTCATGAGTCATGCTTGCACCGCAAATTCCACATACGTATTCGACCGTACACAATAAAATATTGTTTCGATCACAATAAAATATTGGGACAACCAGAAAATTATTAGTCTTGTAATTTGTTTCGATCACAATAAATATTAGGTACACAATAAAACAACTAAGAAAGTCAAATATTAAAGAGCACACACAAAATATATATCACTTGGGACAACTATAAAATCATTAGTCCTTTTCGATGACTTTCTTCATAACTTGTTTCGATCATAATAAAATATTGAGTACACAATAAAAGGACTAAGAAAGTCAAATATTGAAGGGCACATGCGAAATGCACATTCTTATTCCAACGTTAAAGAGCATGCGCCCAAAAACATATCACTTGGGACAGCTATAAACTTATAAGTCCTTTTCAATCACTTTCTTAATAACTTGTTTAGATCACAATAAAATATTACACAATAAAAGGACTAAGAGAGTCAAATATTGAAGAGCACACGCAAAGTGCACATTCATCCAACATTGAAGAGCGCGTGCGAAATACATATCACTTGGGACAACAACACCATTTTTCGTTACAATTTTGAACGAAATCTGTTCTTTCTAATCTTATATAGAATGAAAGAAAGCTTTACCGACCAAAAAAAAAAAAAAAATCATATGCAGCCTTGTTCTCGGAACCCTTCTTTTTTGTTACTTTAGACCGCCACTTAAGGTTGTATCATAGGGAGGACGCAAAAGAGAAGTGCACAGTAAACAATGTTTCTAACTTTCTGTCACCATGGGCCCTTTGATCTACCTTCTCCTTTTGCGTACGTTTTTGCTTATTTCATTGATTATTGATGAATTCTCTTTTTGCCTAAAAGCCGTCCTACATGGATTTGCGTTCATTCTTTTAGTAAGGCAAGCATTTTTCAATTGCTGTCTTCAATTGGTCCTTCAAAAGACCATCACATCGACTTGGACAAATTGTACATGAAATTGAATACGTTAATTCCTTTCCTAATGAGAATAACGACACAAATAGTTCCTAAAATTTGGCTCAATAGATAATATGGTCCTTGAATTATATGGAAATATTCAATACTGTCATTCATTATTTTAAGTCCAGGAATAATATTGAATATTTTCATATAGTTTAGAGACTAATTCGAACATGTATAAAATTTTTAAAGATCATACCGAACAAATTAAAAATTCAGGGAAGACATTATAAATTGTATTAAAGTTTATGGACCACATTGAACAAATTAAAAGTTCATAAATCACATTGCATATTGATCAAAGTTTATGGACCATTTGTGTTATTTTCCCTTCTTAATCTCAATGAGATGGACCTGTTTTTGTTTATATACTATAAAGACAAGTAAGAATGTCGGCAATGAAATTATCTTATAGGATGGACAAGAAGCCTTGACTAATTGGGCCTGCCTTCACAGACAAAGTGGAGTCGGTCATAATGTGATCAACAATGAAAAAGCAAGAAGAAGAATTGTGGAAATTTCCTCTTTGCCCAAAAGGCAAAGGACGAAGGATTTGGTCTAGAAAAGGAACATTAGTACCGTTTTTATGGTTTTTGAGTGTCATAGAGTTTTTAACCGATGAGTCTCAAACAATATCAGCAAAGACATATTCATGAAGCATGCTTCTACAGGGGGAAATTTCAACATAATTAGATGCATATATCGAGAACTAGAATTGATTAACAAGTAAGATCCAAACTAGTTTGTGATATAAATAGGGGCACTTGCACACCATAGTCGTTTTATGGAGGGAAAAGAAAGGAGGGAATTGACATTTGAACTATCGAAAAGGAAAATAATAGAAATTGATAAGAACCGAAAGAGACGAGAAACTAAGGTTGCTTGGCCAATCAGCTCTTGAGACCGGAAGGATTGGGCATCAACAATCTTTCGGCTGCTAGCCATAGTCATCTCGCGCATGTTTTGAAGGAAAAAAAGAAGCCAAGTACGCCATTCTGTTCCATCACTCACCTCCTCTTCGGCCTCTTCATCGATGCCCTCTTTCTTGTTCTCGTTGTTGCCATTGCATTCGCCTTCGCCTTTGCCTTTCGCCTTCCTCCTTATTGTCATTGTCCACAGAATGAACCCGCGAAGGCCCACGAGATAACCACAGAACCTCTTGCGCATTGTCGTCCTAGTAGCCGTCATCATCCTCGCCGTTGTAGTCACCCTCGTCACCAGCTTTATCGCTATTGTCTTTCGTGTCGTCATCGTATTCATTGTTGTTGTAGTCATCACCGTCATCTTGCTAAGATTTGAAATTATCATGTTCAAGGTGGATTAAACATCTTAAGAAGAAAAGGTCAAAATCCCCAAATATCATATTACTTTACATTAATCCCTAGTTTGAACACCCAAACTCAAGAAACTAACAAGAATCAACATAATCTCTTAATTCTATCCAAATTGATTTATAGAAAATATTGACGTGACTTTTTCCTGGCAATTAGTTGGAACTCAGATTTGGAGAAAGTAGGGCAAAGCAAAGGATAGAGATGTGCAGAAAGGCCTTCTTTTGATTTAAACCCGACGGTTAATAGATGCAGCAAGCTTGCAATTAACTATCCCTATATTTAATTTCAGCTTTTCAAAAAATTCACATGAGTTTTGAACAGAGAACAATCAGTTGAGTTTTAGGTTGTTGTCGTCTCTTACCTCTTGTTCGCCTTCTTCATCATCCCTCTCCTCATCCTCATCCTTGCCCTCATCGTCATTGCCGTCGCCATAGCTATAACTGTAGCCGTCACCTTCGCCTTCCTCATTGAAATCGTCATTCTCGACATTATCATCCACGGAACCAACCGGTGAAGGCCCTCGAGATGATTGAGAAAGCTCACGCATAATGTTGTCCTCGTCATCCTCACCGTCATTGTCCTCGTCCTCATCATCCTTGCTATGGCTGTTGCCGTCACTTTCGTATTGACCTTCCTCGTCGACATCATCATTCTCATCGTTACCATCCACGGAACCAACTAGAGAAGGCCCGCTAGACAAATGCGAAAGCCGTCCTCGTCCTCCTCACCATCATCGTCCTCGTCCTCGTCGTCCTTGCTATGGCTGCTGATGTTGCCTTCCCATTGACCTTCCTCGATAACATTGTCGTTCTCATCGTTACCGTCCACAGAACCAACCAGAGAAGGCCCGTCAGACGAATGCAAAAGCTCATGTACGTTGTTGTCCTCGTCATCCTCACCGTTATCATTCTCGTCCTCGTTGTCCTTGCTATCACTATTGCCATCACCTTCACATTGACCTTCCTTGTCGACACCCTCGTTCTTATCATTATTGCTCATGGAACAAACCGGCGAAGGCCTGCCCGATGAATGCACATTCTCATCATCTTCGCTGTCGTCATCCTCATTGTCCACATGCACATGGTTGTCGTCATCATCATCCTCCTTACTATCATCCTCATCTATATGCACATGGTTGTCATCGTCGTCATCCTCCTTGCCATCATCATCATCTATATTCACATGGTTGTCATCGTCGTCATCCTCCTTGCCACTGTCCTCGCTATTGTCATCCTCCCTGCCGTCGACCTTGTCACCGTCCTCATGCTTGTCACTATCATCTTGCTGAGAGAGGAAGGTTCAAAAGTATCATATCTAATGTGGATTAAACATCTTAAAGAAGATGATAGATTTCCCAAATATCATATGACTATAATCCTAAGTTTGAACACCCAAACGCAAGCACCAAGCAAGAATCAACATAAAGGGATTCCCTACAATTAATCCCCCTAAAAATGCTTTATAAAGCATCTATTTAACATATGTCTATTAGAATCAAGCAACATTCACATATTCACATATCTTCATTCCCTCAAAATGAAGAAAAGAAGGAAGATCTGATTCTGGAGACAAATGAAGAAAAGAAGGAAATCTGATTCTGGAGACAAAAGTGAATATTTGCAAGGATCAAATACTGGTATGATAGTTGTCGAAAATGGGTCAAGTCGGTGTCATAGCTTGTTGTGTTAACCCTCAACAAAGATGGTGGCCGAGGATGTTGCTCGCTTGATTAAGGCTGGTAGGTTGTTTGTGGCAATAAGGGTGCCAGCACCATTAGACACATACAAGGGTTGGCAAGCCCTCGTTTGCAAGCGACGAGGACCGACAGCCCTCACTGATACGCAACGAGGGTCGCAAGCCCTCGCCGATGCAGCCCAACAGTCTTACCTTCTTTTTCATATATATATATATATATATATATTAGCTTTGTAATTCTTTTAATTCTTATCCTCTTTTCTTTTTTTTTTTGGTAAAGTTTATCCTCTTTTCTTTTACCTTCTTTTTTCCCCTAATTTTTATCTTCTTTTTAAATAAAAAAAAATTATAGCCGATTTGCACTGAGGAAAGCTTAGTGAGACACCACACTACTGTGAACACACCACACTTAAGCAAACTCAGAGGATGGATGAATATAACTTCACTAGAGAGAGCTCACTCTTTACTCTACAATTTTGGCCATGAATACAGTATAGCCATCAATATCAATTGATTGTAGTAATATGAGGAAATGCGGTTAAGCAAGTTGCTTATCACACTAGATTGAGAAGTTGTAATTGCCCTATTTATGCTCATGTGAAAGATGGCACTCAAGCAAGGAGATACATATTCCTAAACTATGCATTGGCACCAGAGACACAAGATATGGCACAAGTATGAGTTTTTAGCTAGAGTTATGATAAGCGAAGATGTTACCTTTGACGAGTTTGCTCTATCTTATAGGAGAGATCAACCAATTGTAAATAAAGATCTAAGTGGTGTACACATAAATAAGTGGAGTTGCAAAAAGAGTAAAAACGTTAGCAGATTGTCGATGAAGTGATAGATTTTGTGGATTTTTTTAATATACTAAAAAAAAACATGTAAAACGTTAATCATGACAATTAGATTCTAAATAGATATAGAAAAAATAGAATAAGAATGAATGGAGCCATCACTTTGTAATTGAATGATGGAGGGAAAATCCTTATAAGGTAAATAGGGTGGATTTAGTTATATTCGGGGTAAAAAGAGCACCAACCTTGTTTTAGGTTCTCTATGAGTTTTAGTTTAAGAAAAACAGTACCAGAGAATGCAATATTGAGTAAGGATTGGGTGGAATCCAAGGTTGGAATCAAGAGATAATTTTTATGTTAGAATCTCCTAGTTTGCAATGGATCTATCATTGTTATACTTCCTGTGGATCTAGATCACTCTTTGAACTAAGCTACGCAAATTGTGGTGTGTTAATCTATTTCTTATTTAATTTTCTGGTATCTTGTGATTTTGGTAAATTGCATGATCCTATTGCAAATATTGATTTTAACAAGTGGAAAAGGAAGACATGAAGTTTCATCCTCCATTTTTTAAGGTAAAAATAGGCTCAACGCCATTGAGTAATTGTGATAGCACAAAATGAACCAAAAGCACAAATAGGAAGAAGGAGAGTATGAATTCTCAAATGGTGAGTGATGTAAGATACCTGGCCTCATTTCCGAAGTTGGCACACATATAGCAGATGAAAATTTCTAGTAAGATGGGGATTTTTTATGTGATTATCCCTGGTTGCACATTTTAGAATTATTTTTTGTCCCTTTTCACTATAATAGAACAGAATTAGAAAGCGAATAAAGCAAAAGAAACAGTGATGATCCATAAATAGAAAGGAGGCGCACCTGTTCCAATAGAAGATCCCCTGTTTCTGTTTCTGTTTTTGTTTCACAGTCGTAAAGAGTTGTTTCAAATTTTGAGCCCAACACTCGTGCTGGGGCATTCAGAATCTTCTCTCTGTAAGACTCCCAAGTGATGCTCGAATCATCTGGACCAATGTCCAATAACTCCCCACAATCCCTCATTTGAATCTGGCACTCCTTTGGTATTTTTGAGCTTGATACATCAATCATCCTTTCCATTGATCTGCACCTATAAACTTTCAACTGCTCCAAATGCTCTAATTCGTCCACGCCATCTACAACTTGCAGGCTCTCACACTCTACAATACCTAACCGCGTCAAGTTCTTCAAATTTGACAAACCGCCTATCCTTTTTAATGAAGTGCACCCTTCGACAGAAAAGACTCCCAATGATTTGAACATACAAGCAAATTGAATCTCCTCTAGCTTTGGGCACCTCAACAGCTGGAATACTTGAAGCATCTTTAGAAAGCTTGAGACAATGGACACTTTCCTCCCACCATTAGTCAACTTGGTAGCCTGTAGCTCATTACACCCGGGCTCCTCCGATGGATTAACAAACCTCTCTAAAGATCTGCAGTCCTCAATACATAATTCCTCCAACGATATTAAGGCACCGAGAAATTGAACTTCGACTAGCTCAGTGCAAGAAGACACCTCAGCTTCTCTCAATTTTCTTAAACCTGATGGAAAGGATAATCTTTTGACAAGTTCACACATTCTGATAGTCAACTTTTCCAATTGAGGAAGCCCGTCTAGTTGTACTTGTTTCACTTGAATGCGATCGAGCTCTAGAACTATCAAGTTTGACGGAAGTTGTTCAAGGGATTCAAAGTCTAATCCATACATGGTAAGTTTTTTTAGGAGAGAAAGGGAGCCCAACTCTGTAGGCTGCGCGCGGACATTTAAAAGGCACAAGTGCTGCTTCCTCAATTTGGATAACCTCCCTATCCACTGTAGGTCACAAGCTTTAATTATATTTGATGTGGCCTTAGATTCAGAACCATCAGATAGAAGTAGTTCAACTAGATTAGTAAGATTTGAGAGGTTAGGCACGGTCTGCAATGAACTAGATCGCAACCGTAGAGTGGTCAAACTTTTAGGGAGCTCCGGCAACTCTTGGAGCTTATGACAATGCTCTAAGTCCAGTGTTTGGAGGCGACGAAGCTCGCTCATTGTACTGGGCACTTTCACAATCGGTGTGGATGATACATTGAGAGATGACAAGCTTGATAGTCTTCCAATGGAATCTTGTAATACTGTAATAGGTGTGTGAGACACATCCAACTTCATCAATGACTCTAGTTTCGAAATTGATTTGGGGAGTTCACTCAAGCTGTCACAATTCCTAAGAGAGAGGTGCTGAAGATTTGGTAGCTCTCCAATTTGTTCAGGTAATTTTTCAAGATTCTGACATGACTCAATACTCAAATCAGTCAACAACCGCAGTTTTCCGATAGAGCAGTCAATTTCCATCAAAGATGAACATTTAGAAATACTCAACTTCTCTAAAACTGAGTATTCGAAAAAGGTTGGTGTCCTGTAAATTGACATATTATTCTCAAGAGTGAGAACCTTCAATTTCCTCCCATCCTACAAAAGCAAATGAAACATCAGCATGGACAATTGGATGTCTAAACAAGAAATATATGGGAATTTAGGCTCTCAACTTGGATCATTTGTCCTTTGATCCTCTCACTAAATGAGAAAATTAGACTACAAATCCAATGAATTCTGTCCTTAAATAAGAAAATTAGACTGATAGGGAAACTGACATACCTTGATCAGGCCCCTGACATGATCATCCGTGAACTCATGGCCAACGAAATTCCCCACAACCACGTTTTCTAGATGCAAATTGGTTGCCTCAAAACGTGGATGACGTTCAGAACTTCTATCAAGGTAAAACAAACTGATCCATTTCAATTCGGAAAGACAGCCCGCAAAGTCGCCTTGGCAGGTTATGTTATGCAACCACAGTAGCCGAAGATGTGGGAAACGTTTAATTTCCTCCGCAGTGATAGTTAAGTTATCATCAGTCCTTGACCAATTTGTCAAATCCAGTGCTTGAACACTACTCTTGATCTGCTAATGAAATTGAGGAGCAGAAGCAAGAATTTGTCAATATTATACTTTTTTATTCCATTGAAGAGAAGAAAAAATGGAACATAAGAGTAGCTCTCATTTTAGAAAGACGAATCCTTAATTATGAACACAGTATTAAATTTGGTCACCACATTACCTCTATTGATCTTAATCCGTGAATGATGTCATCTGGAGCCCACAACCTGGAACGCTCTTGATTAGCAATTGTCCTTCCAAGATCTCTAAATTGATCATGCATCCAAAACTTATTTTCATCTAAAACCTTTATAGTGCATTTGTTAATAAGGACATCAATAGCATACTCTGGGCTAAACTCACAGTCTTTCCACACAAAGAATGGATTAGTCTTATCTTTATCAATGAAAAAGCATGCAATATCGAGGAATATCTGCTGCTGATCCATTTCTAAGGCATCATAAGTAATCCTTAGCTTTCCCAAGACATCGCTAGTAGGTGTTTTTCTTAGCTTCTCTAGGATCTCTTGCCATATTTTTTCCTCTTTCTGAAGAAAAAGCAATGAACCTATTGCTCGAAGAGCTGAAGGTAGTCCATCCGTAGTAGAGACAATGTCTTTTGAAGTGTCATATAGTTTGTCTGGAGGAAAGTCAGCATCAAATGCATGCCTACTAAAAAGTTGAAGTGCGTCTTTGTCACTTAACACCTCCATTTCATAAGGCACAATTTCATACTTCAATCCCCTAATTTTATAACACTTTTGTCCCTAGTGGTAACAAGTATCCTAGTACCATTGTACAGAGAATCAATTCCAATAAGGTATTCGATTTGGTTTCCCTCATCAACATCATCCAATACAACTAGTACCTTCTTGTTGCAAATTGTTTCTCTAATCGTATTGATTCCATAATCAATGTTATCAATGTTGCGAGCCACTCTAGAATTAGAGATATCATATAGCAATTGTTCTTGCAACTTGACTAAGCCCTTGGTTTTTGTTGTTTCCCTTACACCATCAAGAAAGCTACAGTTTTTCCCAAAGCGAGGACATAGTTGGTTATAGATGATCTTGGCAAGTGTTGATTTACCGATGCCACTCATCCCATAAATTCCAATAACCCGCACACCACCGGATTGGATGTCCAATAAACCATTTATGGCTGCTATTCGATCCTCCATTCCAACTAAATCTCTAGTCACTATTCTTTGTCTTGTCTTGAGCCTAACCACAACCTCCACAACAACAGCCTCGATAAGATCCCCATCGCTGCAACAAAGTTGTACAGTTTCAATTGTGAAGAGGCAACAAATTCGTTTAATTGCATGTTGACCAACCATCTACTAAGTTAGGTTGGGAACATGAAGTTAAAACTATTCTGGAGGGAAAACTCTCGTTAAAAAGAACCAAAAAGGAGTATATAAATAGCGGTTCTTATTCAAATATCAAATAATTATTTGTTGAATCCCTTTCATAGATCAATTTCATAAACTAATCAGTTAAGTGATGAAGCCAGGAATCTCATGTTGACACTTTCTTATTGCGTGTGAGAAATAACACAACGTAAGAGACCAATATAAAAGTAGTACAAGCAAAAGGTACTTTTGCGTTTTACCGACATAATAATACTAAACTAAACAGCACTAAGTTTTGTAAGTTCATTTTATTTGAATGTTCATCGTGTTCGAAGACACTAAACTTTAACTCTACCTTATTATTTCACTTATACACACGCACGCATGCATGCACGTGGCACGCTCTTGTGTGAGGTTTACCCGGCAGTTTACTTTTCATGATCACTCTACCTAGTAGCCATACGCGTTACCACATATATATATATAAAGACACACACACACACATTTGTCGTCGTCATCATGAGACAACTAGTTTTGGGGTGTTGAGAGGCAACTAGAATTATCCACCGAAAAATGGCACGAAACAAACGGGACTGGACCAAGACCAATTACGTTACCCTAAAAACTTCAAGAGCATGATGAATTTACAAACCTTAACATCCATTACCAGTTTAAGTTGAAGAAACAGAGAAAGAAAAATGTTTGATTATTAAAGGAATTAATGTACCCGAAGCCTTAATATTTGTCACGAAAATATAATTTGAGTGTTAAAATTTTCAAAATATGCAATCAATTACTAAAAAAAATTGATACAATCAAATTGTTCCTTTAGCTCTATCCACGTCAATGGATGGAAAATATTGACCTGTCATTAGAAAGTAGGCTGAGAAACTAACAAATAAAAGAATAAATGAAGGGGCACGAAGAACGGTGGAAAGAAATCTCGCTTGCTCCCATCCCCAGTAACTTTTTTCTCCAATCTGATCATTTGTTCATTCTTCTTTAAAACTTTCCATGGTTTCTTTAAATTGAGTTCTTGAGACAGGAGTTTGAAATACTACATGGAAACTCTACTGGCCATGGCTGTGAGCTCGAAGGAGCTCCAACCACCATGGCCGAATGACCAAACTCAATGAAGCTCGAGCGACCGTAGCCCCGAGCTTAACGAAATTCCAGCCGTCACGGCCAAACTCGATGAAGCTCAAGCGGTCAATGGAGTTCTCAATGGTGGCTAAGGTCGAACAACCTCAAATTGGAGGTCGCATGACCTCAGATATGAGGTTCACGCTGAGTTTGTGCCCCAAACTCAAGCCCGGGTCTTTCCGTGCGTGGTGATGTGCTGCATGATTTTAATGGTGGCGAACCATAATAGTGGCGGTGGCAACCTGATCTGGTGACGGTGGTGGACGAGTTTGGCAAAGTTGGTCGAGTTCTTGAGGTGCTAGGCAGTGGTGGGGGATGAGTTTGGTGGTGGTTAAGTGTGAAGTTGGTTGTGGAGGCTGAATTTGATTGTGGTGGAGGTGGTGTCTGATTCCATGGTGGTTGTCTTCAAGGGCGAGGGTAGCCGGCAAGGCAGTAGGTGGTGGTGAGTCTAGCGGCAGGTGTTTGAGGCAACGGCTGCCGGCGACCATGGACAGCTTCAGTGACCAGCTGCACTACTGTTTGATCAACAAGCGTTGATACCGGCGGTCTGACTGATGAAAATGGTGTGAGCGGAGCAGCTTAATAAGGTGAGCTTTTCCTTTTCATAAACAATTGCTGCTGTCAGAACAAACCTTATTTCAGAATCTAAGGCTGAGGGTTTGTGCGAACACTCCAAGTTTTTCTCAACGATCATCTTCTTGAACGAAAGGAGTATTACTATTATAAGATTCCGAGAGAGAAATTCCGATGATTTTCTTTTGCTTTAAAAACAAAATAGCTTTCCTATCTTTTTATCCTTATCCTTCCTCATTTCTACTATTAAAATATTAAAACCGTTTTTGATTTTTAATATTTCAAGTTTTTTCCAATATGATGCTTGGTAAGCGCCACATCGGTGCCACATGTAATAAGAAAATAATAGGAAAATTGTAATACATTCACGGACCAAATTGGTATAGAAAAGATGGAGCAAAGCCAATTTATTATGGAATGGAAATTAGGTCAAAAGAAAAATTGTAATAATCCTATTAGGTCTGAATAAATTTGATATCTCGTGATTTAAAAAAGAAGAAGAAGAAGAAAACAAGAATTTGAGAATTTCCTTTTAAATTTGAAAAAATTGGAGTTGGAATATAACTAATGAATCTTTATAAGATCTATTGCTCAATTGCAAAAGATAATTTTGACATTCACGGTTAGATAGTTACCCCAAATATTTTTTCAGCTCCCGCCCCTTGGTGTCATCAACTTCATTGAGAGCCTGGCGCCACGACTCTACATCCTCAGAGCTAAACTTCTTCTTTTGATTCTCCATCCTTTGCTCTAAATTCAATATGGCATCACGGTATAATGGGGATTTCAATTTTACATAAGCAGGTTTCACATCATAAAAGATGGGCAATATCACCTTCTCATTCCCCTCTTCTTTAGATTTAGAGGTGTTCTCCACCATCTTTGCAAGCTCGCGGAGGCACCAATGACTCGAAGCATAGTTTTGAGAGAAGATGGGTATGTAAAGCTTAGAGTCATCGATCGCTAGCAGAAGGTTGCCACTAATTCTTTCTCCTGGTCGAAGCTCTTCATCATCCATGAAAACTCGAATTCCAGCATCTACCAAGGCATGGTAGAGGCTATTGGTGATTCCCCGACGAGTATCGAGCCCTCTAAAACTCAGAAACACCTGATACTCACCTCCTAATAGGTTGTTGGTACTCATTCTTGTATCTGAGTTTGCCATACGAGCTCACTTCACACTTGGCGGGTTAGGTCACCTCTCTCTCTTTCTCTCTCTCTCTCAAATAGGCAGGATTGAGATACTTTTGCATCTAGCCCGTTGTACTGGGTATAAGTAATTTCACACGAACCAAGGAAACTGTTGACATACTTTTATGCACTTTATGGCTTGATTTTGAAAAGTAACAACATTTATTTACACGTAGAAGAATGGCAATTAGTTTAAATATCCACCAATTCCTATTCCTGTGACTATTAACTCCTTTAAAGTTACTGACTATTAACTCCTTTAAAGTTACTGACTATTATTCGATATTACCTAACTTAGTTTGACTGATATACCAGCATTTGTCACAATAAATACCAATTAATTTTAGTCACTAAGCAACCTTTTATCTTGTTTGGTTTTGAAAAATATCAACATTTATTAATACTTTCAAGATTTCTAACCACTTCAATAATAAACCATCGTTTAATCTTCCGGCTTATTAGAAAATATTTATTTGCTCATGGACAGGACATGCCATGGCGATGCAATCGTACCGGCTGTAGGCAATTTCGCACAAAGCCGAAGATGTTGTGCAGATCTCGATGCAAGTCGTGATTTCAATAGTGAAGTCACAACGAAGACCTTCTAAGACTTATTAGAGGACCATTGGATATAAAATTAATTTTAAAAAGACTCAAGATATGAGCCAACTACCAATCGATTTGGAAAAAATTTAAATTGATTTGGAACACATTTGGTAACTATTATATTGCCAGAAACAGTTTTTTGCTCAAAAATAATTTTTTATTTATTCTGGTCTTAGGAATAATTTTTGAATTTTTGAAAAAGTTTGGTAACTATTCAAAATTTATATTCTTGAGATAGAAATGCATTTGGTAGGATTCTTAAATTTTTTTTGTTTTTTTTAATTTTTTATTACTTTTATCATTTTTTTTCTTTTTCTTTTTTTTCTTTTTCATTTTCTCTTCTTCTTCCTCCTTTTTTGTGACCAGTCGTTGGCCAAAGCAGTGGCCAGTGACCTGTTAGGCGAGGTCGTGCGAGCTCGCCGAAGGCTCGCCTAGCCACCATGAGGCTTGGCCTTACCAAATTGGGTGGGGCCAAGCTTTGCCCAACTCGGCGAGCCTCGTTGGGCCACCACCAGGTAACGCCAACCTAGAGGTGACCTAGCAAGATCGAGTCTCGCCCAACCACGATGAGGCATGGCGTCGCGGGGGGCCGGCGACACTCCAGCGAGGTTGCAAGCCATGACCAAGGCCCACAATTGGCCAAATGGAAGAAAAGAGAAGTGAAAATAAAAAAAAATTAGACTTTATTCTAGGAATTATTCTCGGGAACAAAAAATAACTTTTTTTCTACTTTTTGATTCTGTTCCAAATCTATTCCCATGAACAAAAAATGAACAAAAACTATATTTATTTTTGTTCTATGGAATAAAAAATTTACCAAACGGATTTCTATTCTTTTTTTTTGTTCTCGGTGATAAAAAAAAAAATAGAATCAGTTGTTTCTGGGAGTGTTACCGAACATGCCCTTAGTTGACCAAAAATATTCTAAGAGTTTCGGTGTATTCAGATCTAATCTAGAGTCTATAAGATTGGTTCAGACATTAACAATAGTTGGTAATACATAATTTCCGACCTAGAGAGGAGTGGCCTTATTAAAAAGAAATTTGAAAAAATGCTTCCAAATAATGAACAGGAAATGTTTTGACCACGCCAAGGATCATTAGTAGACAAATCTTTTTAATAAGCGTTCTATGGACACTTATTGGCTATATCTAATGAAATAAAATTTACATTCTCAATGTGCTGATTGCGTATAAAATGCGGAAGGCAAAGCTTTCGAAATAACAAAATTTTCTTTATGTGAAAATTTTTAATTAATCGGTACCCTGGAGCACTAATTAAACATAATGCTTATTAAAAAATACTACACTTCACATATTTGAATTTGAATCCATTTGCCATAAAAGACGCGTGTGCGCAACTTCGCAGTAAGTGCAGCGTCCAATTTACAATCACGTTCAATTTATAATCAATAAATTTGATGGACTTAAAATGATAACGTGGAGGACATTATCATTACAAGACCAGATGGAATTTCTTCTTTTTTCGTGCCTCTCATGTAGCTAAGTCTCCATGGAAAATTCAGAGTCAATAAAGCTGATGGATTGAAAAATAATAAAGAGGACATTATCATTCGAGGTCACACGGAGTTTCTTCTTCTTCACGCCGATAGCATCTGTTCAGAATCCACTTTTGAACTTCTGAATAAATAAATAAAAAAAAATCCAATAACAAAATATTAGTAAAGAATCACCTCTCGTGATTCCACGTGGGACTATAGATAATTAGAAAAATCTCCTTCACTTTACAAAAATTGGATTTGCTTCATTCTCTGCAGAAAATGCTCCACCTAAGCTCTCCCTTAGCACATATTTATTATTCACCATGAATTATTTGTTTTGATATCTTCGCCTTAATGACTTGCCTTATATTATCATTAATTATATTTAACTACTCACATTTTCTCATAGAATATGCCTTCGTATTAAAAAGCAAAAAATTGCGCAAAACTTTTACGACCATTATTTCCTTATTGATAACTATTTAACTCATGACGAAAAAAATTTAAGATTTATTAGAGGAACATTGAAATTCTATTAATTTTACAAATACTCATGGTATGAGCCAACTACCAATTGATTTGGGAAATTAAAACCGACTGAGCTAACCAATAGATTCAAAAAGTTTTGGAATATTCGAATATAATTTGGAGACTACAAGATCAGTTCAGACATCAACAACAATGGTAGTTATAATTATCCCACTTTGAGAGTAGTGGCATTATGAGAAAATTTGTGAAAGATTTGCGTCCATATCATGAACAGGACATGCTATGGCAGCAATTAAAAAGTATTTTGTTAATGAGTGCCCTCACAACACTAGTTAGCCACTCATAATAAAATAATATTTTTCATTTTCAATACACTGATGGTGCAAAATATGAGTAGTATTTTGAAAATGAAGAAATTTATTTGCGTGTGGATGTTTAATTTAATTAATGCCCCTAGAACACTGGTTAACAAAATTCTAATAAAAAGGCATTACGTTATGTACGACTTCGACTCTATTTGCTGTCGAAAAAGCATACAGGCAACTTCCCAGCAGGTGGCGCTTCCATTAGTCAACAAAGTTGATAGATTTTATAATGATAAGATGGACAAAGAAGGCCTAACCAAAAACGCGTATAGGCAATTTCTCAGCAAGTGCAGCTAGTCAATAAAGGTGATGGGCTACCGTTCCAATATGGAAAGAGAAGGTGGGGAATTCGAATCTCCATCTTCTCAGGGAGGTTGGGGTGGGGATAAATTAATTTCAAGTGTGGATTTCGACTTCCACGCCCTGCAATGAGGTAGGACAAAAGTTTAAAAGTGAATAAAGTAGGATTGACCAAAAAATAAAAAATAAAGGCAATGACAATAAGTGGAGACCAAAAAAGACGGAGAGATGTAGAGGTGTACCTTTGTTTTCTAATTTTTTTTCTTTTTCTGACCATAAGAGGTGTACCTCTTCGCACGCCAAATTTCTTTTGGAGGCTCTTCTTCGTGCTTGTCAAATGACTCTGGCTATGTAACAATCTATGTTCTGAATTTACATTTGAATTTTTGGATTAAAAAATGATTCTCAAATGATTATATCATTTTCAATATTCTGTAGCTATATCTACGTTTGGACATATTTAACATCCCAATTTGATATTGTAAAATTACGATATATTTGTATGAGTACATAATAATAAAATATGATTTAAGAATAGCTTCCCACGTGACAAATGGGACTCTAAGCTAGAAAATTTCCTTCATATTGCTTTTATAGAATTTGCAACATTCAAAAAATGCATCACCTAAGTACTGCCTCAGCATATATTTATCAAATCACCATAGAGTATTTGTTTTGATCCCTTCAACTTAATAACTTGCCTTTTATTAGAATTGATTACATTTAACTACTCAATTTTTCTTATAAAATGTGTCTTTATATTAAAAACAAAATGATTATGCAAATCTTTTACCACATTTATTTCTTTATTATAACTATTAGGAGGTGAGCACGGTGTGGTTGGTACAATTTGGATGTCAAACCAAACCAAACTGCATAAATACGATCGAAGAAAAGTGAAACCAAACTAAATTATTATAGTCCAGAACCAATCAAACCAAATATTTTTTCAGGATTAATTCAGTTTAATCATTCTTTCTTCTTTCATTTTTTCCTCTTCATCTTGTGCAAATTCATGAAAAAAAAAAAAAACCAAAACCCGTAGTTACAACAATTCATGAATTCACACACCATGAAAATCAATAGGCTGCTCCATATATAAACCCGTAGTTACAACAATTCATGAATTCACACACCACAAAAATCAATAGGCTACTCCATATATAGATGGCAAGAATAATTAACAAAATTATTAATTTATACAAAATTATTTTGCGGTTTGATTTGGTTTCGAAAAATTAAAACCAAAACAAAATGCAAAAAACATTATGGTTTCATTTGTGAACCGTTTTTTTTTTTTTTTCCAAAAAGGTACTTTTAAATTGAATCGAACTACAAAGAAACTGTTCAATTCGTTTTGCTTTAACTTGAACCATTTTTTACACGCCCCTTACTTTTGTTTTCGCGCAACACGTTGGTTCATGTATAATACCTATTTATAGTTGTGGCATATATACTGTACTCCTACGATAGATATTTTTTAAGTAATTTGTGCAATAAAAAAATTTGCCACTCGTGTCATTTTAAAAATCCTAAATTTGTAAGTTCCATATGTAGTATGTTTAGATCTAATGAAGTTGGTCTTATAGTGTTGGATAAGGAAGCTTAGCTCCGACACCAAACATTGACTTTCATGAAGCTACTCGTATATCACTTGTTGCCGATTTTGGCGTGAATGTAGTGGCAGCAACCCAAGAGAATCGTACTATGCAAAGCTCATGAAGACACTATTACACTATGTTAACTCTCTCGCCTTTTAAAGTACCTATATTATTTTCATCATACAAAAACTAATTGGAACAAAATGCTCTTATAATACACTCTATTGACCGCTGTATCTCTCCCATGAAGCTAAGACTTTGAGAGCCTGCGAATGTTCCGCCACACCTACCCAAATCGACTTTTCAATTGGACGACAAATGTTCAACTCAAATGAAGTCTTAGCGTTTATGCATGGTCTCTCATAAGATTAGACTGTCTTAACCACCCTTTTTAGCGTGCCTTTAACCTCTATACACTTTACTCTGTTCCTCAAGCCTGCGAGTCAGCCCTACTAATTCTTCAGGACTTGCTCTAAGTTTATCACTCGTATAAAATAATAACAATAATAATCGAACGTTTGTAAGACGGTGTGTTATGGTCATTGAAAGAATTCCATGTCTACTTAATCACCCACCTTATTTGACTTAGTCAACACATGCCACTAAAACTTATAACAAAAAACATATACAGTAATAATTAACCTTTGAGTTTTTATATTTAACAACAAAATTTATAAATCCATTCATGTGGACAAATAGGTCATTTGAAATCATTTGATGTTTTTTAAAAGTAAATTTAAAATAGTTTTGTTTGTGGTTCGTTGTCATTATATAACTTTTACTTTCAATAAAAGGTTAATTGCTACAGATTATTTTCATCTATGAACCAATTCAACTTTGAATTCCTATAGTAATAATTACAACATCTTCAAGCTAGCTATTAGATGAATCAATTGAACAATTCTAGAGAAACTTGGAAGAATCACCCATCAATTGTTTTAAAAGTTTCCACTAGCCAGCCGTTAGATGAATAAGGCCGGATTCGCTTTACCTTTGAAATGGACATTCACTCGCTTCACTCAATTCAAGAGTTGTCAAGTTTTAAGTTCTTCGCTCAACCATGATTATTAGAGAGGGCAACATGCCCCAAATCAAATGTACCTCTTATATTCCATCACCTAAAACAAATCGAACCTTATATAGCTCACAGGTAGAGCGTCAACCTTGATCAAATGCTTCAGAGAGATCAGTGAACCACATAGAAAATGATAAAAGGATTAGCTAGGATTAATAAACAATGTGAAATGGCCTTATTATTCAAAGTAATTTACAAACATGCCCTCACTAATCATACGAGGAAGGTCACTTCTTCACTTTCCCTGCAAGCATAAAGGCTTTATAGACCACATTCCTCACGAGCTTTGTACCGCCCCAAGCCCTCTCAAACTCCCTAACAACCCCCTCACTCAACAACTCCACTCCCTGTTCTTTTGCCATCGCCACCGCGGACCACGACCTCAAGATCCCCAGGATTCCCTCGAAAGAAACCTCCGTTGGTATGTCGAGTGCCACTGGGTTCCCCTCGGATCCCAAACCGACACTTTCGAAAGGGAACGGCAATGTCTTGTATTGGTCGAACACGTACCTAACATTAGGATTCCAGTATGGAAGCGTCGCATCGAGGAACTTTTTAAGTATCGGATCGAAGGTAAGGCTAACTTGGATGGCTTGATAGCCCCAAACTGCAATCACACCCTCTGGCTTGCGGAGGACACGATTCACGAGAGAGTAGAATTTGGGGAGGTCAAACCAATGTATGGCTTGAGCCACGGTGATTAGGTCAACAGAGTTCTCACCACCAACCATGGCTAACAATTCATCATCAGAGATGGATGGCAGAGTGTGCATGTACCGAACGCGGGGATGTGGGATAGCATAATTTAGCTGTGACTCGCTCGCGTCCGTGGCAATCACTTGCTGATAATGCTCCGCAACCTACATTTGGTGAGGGAAATGAAGCAAAGGAAACAAATGGCTAAGTAACAACACGAATAAATATGTTTTCTTAGAACAGAACGGTATAATCGTTTGCATACAGTAATTGATTGTTTACTATTGGCTGTGTAGCTAGCGGTTCATAAAAACAAAGGTAGAAATGAAAAGATTTCATCTAGCTTAACAATAAATTTAAAAGTTTTAGTTTAAATTAAGAAGAGAACAGTCATGTACAGAAGCATAAGCATATTCGATTTCGCGTGAGAAGAAAGGGAGACAGAGAAAACCCCAAGAGCAGCTTGACCGTTGCCGGTGCCAACGTCCCAGGCCAAGGCTTGGCGGGGGGTGAGAGCGGCCAGTTTCTGGTACCACTCCCTCGGATACGTCGGCCTCGCATCTGCATATATCTCCGCTTGCTTATCGAACAGCCCCGCCATCACCCTCACACAGGCTCTCTCTCTCTCTCTCTCCTCTTCAACCGGAATTCATACATATCATGCGAAACTTCTCGAATAGGAATCAAGTCAGCATACGAAGGCCATGACAATTACTTGGAAAATTTAGGGCGGCCGTAGTTGACTTGGCTTAGAGTTTCAGGGTTTGTCCGGTGGAGCAAGAAAAATCGAACTTGACGTGTGAAATCCGAGGAGAAGTGGAACACATGATTCTGCAAATTGTAGGGATTTCAATATTTCCGCTCAGTAAGGGTCCGTGATTGAAGAATATATAAAATTTGGTTCACTTATGAAATAGATTTCTTTTTTCCTACCTTTTGCAGAAAATTTGTGAAAGATTTGTGCCCATATCATGAACAGGACATGCTATGGCAGCAATTAAAAAGTATTTTGTTAATAAGTGTCCTCACAATACTAGTTAGCCACTCATAATAAGAGAATAATTTTCATTTTCAATACACTGATGGTGCAAAATATGAGAAAAATAGTATTTTGAAAATGAAAAAATTTCTTTGGGTGTGGATGTTTAATTTAATTAATGCCTCGAGAATACTGGTTAACAAAAATTCTAATAAAAAGACATTACATTATGTACGACTTTGACTCTATTTGCTGTCGAAAAAGCATATAGGCAACTTCCCACTTCCCAGCAAGTGGCGCTTCCATTAGAAGAAAGCTGACGGATTTTATAATGATAAGGTGGACAAAGAAGACCTCACCAAAAACGCGTATAGGCAATTTCTCATCAAGTGCAGCTAGTCAATGAAGGCGATGACAATAAGTGGAGACCAAAAACGCGTATAGGCAATTTCTCATCAAGTGCGCTTCCATTAGTTTCGCAGCGACGGATTCGCACTTGGAATCCATTCGTTCACTTTGATCCCGACAGGCAGTGATAACCTAAGTCTCTGAAGTTGAGTTGGTGACGGATTATAGCTTCGTCGTCGTCCATTGACATGGTGCTTTCATTCTCTTCTTTTCTGCTTCTGTTTTGGAGAGTTGTTGTGCCGAGCTATGTTCATGATACTCACGCGAAAATCACCAAAAAAACTGAGTTTTTAATTGATGATTCGCGATGTCATTGTTGTTCTAACGCTGACTTTAGAACGAGAAACAGCTTCAATTTCATAATAGACTCGATCTTTGCAATGCCTACAATCTGTTTGACGAAATGCATTCGAAATATTCTTGTGAAATAGGTTTCGATAAAGGTCGACCAGAGCATATATTGGTGTTTTATATATGTTGATGTTAATTTTGTAGCCATTAGGTGTAATTTTTCTTTCAATATGATCATGGTTACGGAACATGAATCCCAGTTCCTTCGTTTCCGTGTTTTTCTGCATTATGTGATATACTCCGGTGGTTGTTGATGGTTCTCGCCGATGAGAAATGACTGGAGGTGGATAATGCAAGTTCGGATGTCTGGCGAGGCTTGTCATCAAGTCCCTAGCTACATTAGCATCCCTTATTTTTGCCTTGTGTGTACACGCGTGAGATTGTGGCCGATGACCAACGGTGACTCTCTAGTGACCACGGGGAGGTTGACAGCAGTAGTTGACAATGGCGGACCGGTGATGGATGGACATGCCTAACGGCCGTGGATAAATGGTTCTCGGATTGAAGGTCGAAAAGTGTGACCATCGGTTAAACCTCGAATGGTCTGGAGTCAATTTTTCATTTTCGAGGTGTTCCTTTTTAGTCTGCAATAAGAAAAACAAAGGGAAGGAAGGAGAAAAATGAGGAAATGGGTTTTCCAACGGGATATCCTCGTTGCCGCTAGAATGGAAACTGGGCTTACTGTAATCAATTTCAACAAAATGGGCTTTGATAGGTTTTCTATTCGAAGTGGGTTTGTTTTGAATAAGCCCACTCGTGTCCGTGGCCCAAGCCTGTGTGTCCAGGTCTAGTCCATGTTCGGATTGGGCCCGAGGGCCCAGCCTGAGTCCCTGCTTTTCAGAGTATAAAAATTTAAAAGTAATAAAATACTAAATAAAAAATAAAAAATTAGAGAATATTCGAAAAATAAAAAATTTGAAAACGGTACGAAACAAAGACCTTGATCAGGTTGCTTAAGTTGTAGCACAAGACTTAGCTTTGTTTCATTTAATTAGTGTGTGTATATAGTTTAGGAATTTTAGTAATTACTTTTGATCTACTAATAGGTTTAAATAGATTTATCTTTTAGACAAGGAATTAGACTCATTTTAAATTTTACCTCATGGGATTGCTATCTAGGGGCTTAATAACAAGGGCATGTGTATTCTTTACTCAACGCTTTATCAGGCTTACTTCCTTATACTTTACTTTTATTGTAAAATATGATTGTTTACTTACCCTTGATTGCATGCTTATACATGGACATCATTCAATGGTATAGGGCAATGATATATTATAAAGATAGTAATTAGGTAAACAAATCAATTAAGCTAGTGTACTAAAAGGGCACTAATTAGACAATTAGTATAATCACATCCCATGTCCCCAATCTTAAATATTTGATTGTTTAGAAAGTGAAATATTCTCTCTTATCTCACTTGACTCCTAATCTGCCCTAGCAAGCTAGCGGCGGCTCATTGGATTAATCAAATTTAAAATGTAAATACCAATGTCACACGAAGTAAGGGTTTTTGAGAACCCAAGCCGTTTAAGGATACTAGCTCAACAAGACCTCTAAATTCACTCCCCAACACCACATCGGGAGGGTCACAATTAAAAGTTGCCATCTTTAATTGGTCCTTTGAGAGGCGATCACATCAACTACGAGAGTTTTGTGTATGATAATGAAGACGTAAATTCCTTTCCTAATGAGATGTTCTTGCTTTTGTTTAAATACTTCGAAGATGAGCAAGAATGGTGGAAGTGAAATTACATTTCATGAAATCCCTAATTAGTTGGGCCTGCCTCCACGAACAATTCTGGGAAGAATTCTGGGAATAACCCGTTTACCTAAAAGGCCAAGGTCGAAGGATTTGGTTTGGGAAAAGAACATCCGTCTTGTTTTTATGACTATTCAAGGTCAAGGAGTGGTAAACCAATGAATCTCGAAAAATATCAGCTAAGACATATTCATGAAGCATGTTTCTAAGCGTCACCTCTCGACAAAGTGAGATGCATACACTGAATCAGAAGAGAATAACCAATAAAATCCAAACAAATTCGCGTGCCATAAATAGGGCACTTACACACCATTTCCGTTTTATGGAGAGAAAAGAAAGGAGTGAATAACATCTAAACAATCGAAAAGGAAAAGAACAAAAGCTGTTGAAAAATGAAAGAGACGAGAAACTGAGGTGGCTTCGCCGATCAACTCTCGAGACCGAACGGATATGGGCACTAGTACACTTTCAACTACTAGTCAGTCTTCACGCCCCATGTTTCGATAGCAAAAAAGAAGCCAAGTACATCATTCTATTCCATCTCTTACCTCTTATTCGGCTTCTTCATCATCAATCTCATCCTCTTTCTTGTGGTTGCCATTGATTCGCCTTCGCCTCTAGCCTTCCTCCTTTTCTTCATCGTTGTCCATGGAATGAACTTGTGGATGCCCGCAAGATGACTGCGCAGAAAGAGGTTTGAAAATATCATATTTAAGGTGGATTAAACATCTTAAGAAGAAAAGGTCAAAATCCCCAAATATAATATGACATTAATCCGTAGTTTGAACACCCAAACGCAAGCAACCAGCAAGAATCAACATAATCCCTTAGTTGCGTCTAAATTGACAAATAAAATAAATTTTACGTGAATTTTTTTTATCTTTTTTTTCTCCTCAATCAATAGGTATTTAAATTTGAAGAAAGTAGGGCAAAGCAGAGGACCATGATGCGCAGCAAGCCCATCTTTAGATTGTAAACCAACAGTTTCAACATCAATTTCTTCAATCACAGTTTTTATTTGCAGCAAGCTCGCGATCTAGAGCAATAACTCTTGCTAGATTTACTTTCAGCATTTCAGAAAATTAGCACGAATTCTGAATAGAGAATAGATTTCAGCTGAGTTTTAGGTTGTTGTGGCCTCTTACCTCCTCCTCAGCTTCTTCATCATCCCTCTCTTCCTCTTCCTCATTCTCGTCCTTTTCCTATCCTCGTCGCCATCATTGTCGCCGTCCCCGTCGTCGTCGCCATCCTTGTTGACATCATTGTTCTCATCGCTATCGCTCACAAAATGAACTGGTGGAGTCCCGTGAGATGACCGCAAAACCTCATGCGAATTATTGCCCTCATCATCCTCGCCGTCATCGTCATCGTCATCATCCTGGTCCTCAGAACAAACCGGCGAAGACCCGCGAGACGAATGCACATTGCTGACCTCATCATCCTCACCGTCATCGTTCTCATGGTCCTCACGCACTTCGTCGTTGTCATCGTCATCCTTGCCATCATCTTCATTGTCCTCGTCATCATCCTCGTCATCGTCATCCTGCCTACCGTCATCCTTGTTGTTATCGTTATCCTCCTCACCATCATCTGGCTGAGAAGAGGGAGGTTCGAAAATATCATATTTAAGGTGGATTAAACATCTCAAAGAAGAAAACAGATTCCCCAAATTTCAAACGACAATAATCCTTAGTTTGAACACCCAAATGCAAGCACCTACCGAGAATCAACGTAATGGGTTTTCCTCACCCTTAATCAACCTAAGAATGCTTTCTAAAGCATCAATCGAACATAAATCTATTAGAATCAAGCAGCATTCACAAATTCACAAATTCGCATATCTTCATTTCCTCAAAATTGGAACGGAGCAACTGCTAGGCTTTGATTTACTTCTTCACAACTTTCCCAAGACTTGACGTATAAGTTAAGAAAATAAGGAAATCTGGTTGGGGAATTTGGAAGAAGCAGAGGAGGTGTCACATATAGAGATGCGAAGAGATAGGAAAATTGGAATGTTGAGAATGACTCAGAGGAGTTACACAAGAGAAGTTCGAAGCACCACAATATGTAACTGTGCATCGCATGTTTAACACTTCATTTACGTTGTGACTGTGCATCAGGATGGAGGTGGAGCATATATATCGTATTTCACAAGCTAGTACTGTTGATTGTTAGAGGTTTATGCCATATGTACGTGTAGTACTAGATTTGATCTTTTACATGCTGTTGGTAATTTATATGGTCAATTTGTGTACACATGGAATGGGTCCTTCAGTCTTCGTTAGGATTATAGGGAAAGCAGTTCACGTAGCCTGGTAGTAAGTTGGTAAGTGGACCCAAGTCAAGTAGGCAACCTAGAGAGTGATGGATCTATAAGCTATCATGTTGTTGTTCTTGTGGTTGTGATACGAGTTGGAAGGTTTTGTTACGAGACGGGTAATTTCATCAATGATCGAGGCCAAAAACAGGGATGGCGAAAGAAGGAGGAGAGGTAGTGTGGCCAAAACTAAACGACATGACATGTGACATGACGATGACATGGCGATGATGTGGCATAGGTGATGACATGGCATGTACGATGAATTATGTGGCATACAACATGACATGATGACATGGCAAGATGGTGCAACTTAAGCTGTCCAAGGAAGGCATTGGAAGAGTGTGGCAATGTAAAGTGACAAAAGCGTAGCAATGTAAAATGACGAATCACGACCATGACTAGGCTGCAAACTTGAGCCGATGTCGAGGTTTGTCGAAAAATGTCAGCTTGGATTCAAGTGAAGGGATGCAAATATTTCTATCAATATGATCATGGTTACGGAACACGAATCTCAGTTCCTTCTTCTACCGTATTTTTCTGCGTGAGGTGATATATTCCGGTGGTTGTTGATGGTGCCGCCGATGAGAAATGACTGGAGGCGATAATGCAAGTTCGGATGTCTAGCGATGCTTGTCATCAAGTCCCTAGAATGTACGCGCGTGAGAGATTGTGGCCGATGATTGACGGTGGTCGCTCTAGCGACTGCGGGAGGTTGACGGCGGTAGTTGACAATGGCGGACCAGTGACGGATGGACATGACTAACAGCGGTGGATAAATGGTTCTCGGCTTAAAGATCGAAAGTGTTGACCATCGGTAAACCTCGAATGTTCTGGAGTTAATGTTCATTTTAGGTGTTCCTTTTCAGTCTGCAATAAGAGTAACAAAGGAAAGAGATGGAGAAAAATGAGGAAATGGGTTTTCCCATGGGAGATACTCGTTGCTGTTAGAAGGGAAAATGGGCTTACTGCAATCAGTTTCAACCAAATGGGCTTCGATGAGTTTCCTATTCGAAGTGGGTTTGTTTTAAATAAGCCCACTCGTGTCCGTGGCCCAAGCCTGTGTCCAGGTTTAGTCCATGTTCGGATTGGGCCCAAGGGCCCAGCCTGAGTCCCTGCTTTTCAGAATATAAAAATTGAAAAGTAATAAAATACTAAATAAAAAAATTAGAGAATATTCGAAAAATAAAAAATTTGAAAACTGTACGAAACAAAGACCTTGATCAGGTTGCTTAAGTTTTAGCACAAGACCTAGCTTAGTTTCATTTAATTAGTGTGTGTATATAGTTTAGGAATTTTAGTGATTACTTTTGATCTAGTAATAGGTTTAAATAGATTTATCTTTTAGACAAGGAATTAGACTCATTTTGAATTTACCTCATGGGATTGCTATGTGGGGGCTTAATAACAAGAGCATGTGCATTCTTTACTTAACACTTTATCGGCTTACTTCCTTATACTCTACTTTTATTGTAAAATATGATTGTTTACTTACCCTTGATTGCGTGCTTATACATGGGCATCATTCAATGGTATAGGGCAATGATATATTATAAATATAGTATATTAGGTAAACAAATCAATTAAGTTAGTGTACTGAAAGGGCACTAATTAGGCAATTAGTATAATCATGTCTCATGTCCCGATCTTAAATATTTGATTGTGTGGGAAGTGAAATAGTCTCCCTTGTCTCACTCGACTCCTAGTCTACCCTAGCAAGTTAGTAGCGGCTCATTGGATTAGTCGAATTTAAAATGTAAACATCAATGTCACGCGAAGCAAGGGCTTCTAAGAACTCGAGCCATTTGGGGATGCCGACTTGACATGACCTCTAAATCCGCTCCCAACACCACATCGGGAAGGTCACAATTGGTAAAAATTGCCATCTTTAATTGGTCCTTTGAGAGGTCTTCACATCAACTTTTGAGAGTTTTGTATATGAGAATGAAACTGAATTCCTTTCCTAATGAGATGTTCTTGCTTTTGTTTAAATACTTCGAAGATGAGCAAGAATGGTGGAAGTGAAATTAAATTTCATAACCATTAGAGTTTGCCCTAGTGGCCACCCTTCTAATATGGAATGAGGAGGTGGGGGATTCAAATCTCCACCTTCTCGAGGGGGTTGAGGGTGGGGATGGTTTAGTTTCAAGTGTGGATTTCGAGGAAGTAAAGCAAAAGTTTTAAAGTGAGAATTAGAGTAGGACTTAAGTAGGACCGACCAAAAAAAAAAATTATATTTCATGAAATCCCTAATTATTCAATCCTACCTCCACGAACAATTCTGGAAAGAATTCTGGGAATCACCCGTTTAGCTTAAAGGCCAAGGTTGAAGGATTTGGTTTGGGAAAAGAACATTCGTCTTGTTTTTATGACTATTCGAGGTCAAGGAGTGGTAAACCAATGAGTCTTGAACAATATCAGCTAAGACATCTTCATGAAGCATGTTCCTACGGGGCACCTCTCGACATAGTGAGATGCATACACTGAATCAGAAGAGATTAACCAATAAAATCCAAACAAATTCGCGTGCCATAAATAGGGCACTTACACACCATTGTCGTTTTATGGAGAGAAAATGAAGGAGTGAATAATGTGCAAACAATCGAAAAGGAAAAGAACAAAAGCTACTGAGGAATGAAAGAGACAAGAAACTGAGGTGGTTTCGCCGATCAACTCTCGAGATCGAACGGATATGGGCATTAATACACTTTCAACTACTAGTCAGTCTTCACGCCCCAAGTTTCGATAGGAAAAAATAAGCCAAGGACATCATTCTATTCCATCTCTTACCTCCTATTCGGCTTCTTCATCATCGATCTCGTCCTCTTTCTCGTTGTTGCCATCGATTCGCCTTCGCCTCTAGCCTTCCTCCTTCTCTTCGGCATTGTCCATTTAATGAACTTGTAAATGCCCGCAAGATGACTGCAGAACCTCCTACGCATTGTCGTGCTAGTCGCCATCATCATCCTCACCATCATCTTGCTGAGAAGAGAGAGGTTTGAAAATATCATATTTAAAGTGGATTAAACATCTTACGAAGAAAAGGTCAAAATCCCCAAATATCAGATGACATTAATCCCCTAGTTTGAACACCCAAAAGCAAGCAACCAGCAAGAATCAACATAATCCCTTAGTTGCGTTCAAATTGACAAATAAAATATTTTTTACGTGAATTTTTTTTATCTTATTTTTCTTCTCAATCAATAGGTACTTAAATTTGAAGAAAGTAGGGCAAAGCAGAGGACCATGATGCGCAGAAAGCCCTTTTTTAGATTGTAAACCGACAGTTTCAACATCAATTTCTTCAATCACAGTTTTTATTTGCAGCAAGCTCACGATCTAGAGCAATAACTCTTGCTAGATTTATTTTCAGCATTTCAGAAAATTAGCACGAATTCTGAATAGAGAATAGATTTCAGCTGAGTTTCAGGTTGTTGTGGCCTCTTACCTCCTCTTCAGCTTCTTCATCTTCCCTCTCTTCTTCTTCCTCATTCTCATCCTTATCCTATCCTCATCGCCATCGCCGTCGCCATTCCCGTCATCGTCGCCATCCTTGTTGACATCAAAGAAGAAAACAGATTCCCCAAATATCAAACGACAATAATCCTTAGTTTGAAGCACCTACCAAGAAACAACGTAACGAGTTTTCTTCACCCTTAATTAACCTATGAATGCTTTCTAAAGCATCAATCGAACATAAATCTATTAGAATCAAGCAGCATTTACAAATTCGCATATCTTCATTTCCTCGAAATTGGAACGGAGCAACTGCTGGGCTTTGATTTACTTCTTCACAACTTTCCCAAGACTTGACATATAAGTTAAGAAAATAAGGAAATCTGGTTGGGGAATTTGGGAGAAGCGGAGGAGGTGTCGCATATAGAAATGCGAAGAGATAGGAAAATTGGAATGTTGAGAATGACTCAGAGGAGTTACACGAGAGAAGTTCGAAGCACCACAATATGTAACTGTGCATCGCACGTTTAAGACATCATTTACGTTGTCATTGTGCATCAACATGGAGGTGGAGCATATATATCGTATTTCACAAGCTAGTACTGTTGATTGTTAGAGGTATATGCCATATGTACGTATAGTACTAGATTTGATCTTTCACATGCTGTTGGTAATTTATATGGTCAATTTGTGTACACATGGAATGGGTCCTTCAGTATTCGTTAGGATAATAGGGAAAGCAGTTCACGTAGCCTGGTAGTAAGTTGGTAAGTGGACCCAAGTCAAGTAGGCAACCTAGAGAGTGATGGATCTATTAGCTGTCATGTTGTTGCTCTAGTGGTTGTGATACGAGTTGGAAGGTTTTGTTACGAGACGGGTAATTTCATCAATGATCGAGGCCAAAAATAGGGATGGCGAAAGGAGGAGAGGTAGTGTGGCCAAAACTAAATGACATGACATGTGACATGACGATGACATGGCGATGACGTGGCATAGGTGATGACATGGCATGTACGATGAATGATGTGGCATACAACATGACATGATGACATGGCAAGATGATGCAACTTAAGCTGTCCAAGGAAGGCATTGGAAGAGCCTGGCAATGTAAAGTGACGAATCACGACCATGACTAGGCTGCAAACTTGAGCCGATGTCGAGATTTGTCGAAAATGTCAGCTTGGATTCAAGTGAAGGGATGCAAATAGGCATCTACATGTGTATGGGTGTTCAGAGGGTCGCGACGCTTGCAAAGGCACTAGTGAGTCAAGCCACATTGGGTCAAGCCTAATTGCCAGGAGCCTAAACCAGCTAGCATGGCTCAACCAAGCGCACAATGGAGCTGAGGACATGCATAGGATGCGTTGTACCCCTATTTTCAAATCTTTTTGGTATTATTACACATTATATCTTCTTGAAATTGGTATTATTACATATTGCATTTTTAGTTTGGAAAAAGAAGCATTAGAAGTTGAGCGAAACACTGGATCACGATTGGGTGGAATCAGAGCTTGGAATCAAGAGATTATTTTTTATGTTAGAATCTGCTAGTTTGTAGCGTATCATTGCTACTGTTCCTATGGATTTAGATCACTCTTTGAACTGGACTATGTAAATTGGGGTGTGTTGAATCTATTTCTTATTTAATTTTCTGATATCTCGTGATTTTGTTAGATTGCATGATCCTATTGCATTATATTGATTTTATCAGGTGGAAAAGAATTCATGAAGTTTCATCATCAATTTTTGGGCTAAAAAATAGGTTCCATGTCATTTGAGTAATTGTGATAAGCACGGAATGAACTAAAAGCATAAATAGGAAGGAGAGTATTCTATCGGTCAGACGGTTAATGATGTAAGAACCTTGACCTCGCTTTCAAAGTTGACACGAGTATAGCAAATAAAATTCCTAGTAAAATGGAAATTTTTAATGAGAAATTTTTCATGGTTGCACATTTTAGAATCATGTTATTGTCTAGAGCAGAAATAAAAAGCGAATAAAGCAGAAGAAACAATGATGATCCATGAATAAACAGAAGGTGTACCTGTTCCAATAGAGGATCCCTTATTTCGGGGAAAGTTGTTTCGATAGTAGAGTCCGCCGCTTGTGTTTGTGCCTTCAAAATCATCTGTCTATAACACTCCGAAGTGATGACTGATCCCCAGTCGCCAGAGCTGGGTAGCTGCCCCAAATCATGTATCTGTATCTCGCACTCCTTTGGTATTTTTGAGCTTGATGACTCGAAAATCCTTTCCACTGATCTGCAGTCACTAATCCCCAAATACTCCAAACGCTCTAACTTGTCGATGCCCTCAACAACCTGCAGCGTCGGGCACGACCTAATGCTTAAATGGTTGAAATTCTTCAAGTTTGACAAACCTCCTAACCTTTTTAATGAACTGCAACTGGAAACAGAAAAAAATTCCAACGCTTCCACCGTTGAAACAAATTGAATCTCTTGTGGCCCTGGGAAAGATGACAGATTGAATTTTCGAAGCATCTTTAGGGAGCTTGAGACAAGGGACACTCTCCTCCAACCATCAGTCAACTCAGGAGCTTGTAGCTCATTGCATCCTAGCTCCTCCTCCGATAGACAAACCAACCTCTCTAAAGATTCATTATCCGAATTATCTAAACTCTCCATCGATTTTAAGACACCGTGAAATTGAAGTTCGACTAGCTTGGGGCAAAGGCTCACGAGAACATTTCTGAGTTTATTCAAACTTGATGTAATGGATATTCTTGCGACGTGTTCACAGCTTATGACCACCAACTTTTCCAAATTAGGAAGCCCATCGAGTTCCACTTGTTTCACTTGAGTCACTCCGAGTTCTAGAACTCTCAAGCTTGATGGAAGTTGTTTCAGCTTCTGCAGGTCTAGTCTACTGAGACGAAGTTCTTCCAGCAGGGAAAGGGAACCCCACTCTATGGATGTTGCAGGGACATTTAAAAGGCACAATTCCAACTTTCTCAGTTTGAATAGCCTCCCAATCGATGACAAGTCGCAAGATTTAGTTATATTTGAATAACCATCCGATAGGAGCAGTTCAACTAGATTAGTAAGGTTTGAGATGTCAGGGATACTCTGCAACGATCTAGATGTAAACCTCAGAGTGGCCAAACTTTTTGGGAGCTCCGGCAACTCTTGAATCTTATTGCAGTCATCTAGGTCTGGTTCCGTGAATGGGTCAAATATTGAATCATCTAGGTCCAGTTCCGTCAATGAGTCTAATTTTGAAACTGAGTCGGGGAGTCCCCTCAAGCTCTGACAACACTCAAAAGAGAGGTGCTGAAGATTCTTTAGTTTGCCAACTGAGTCAGGGAGTCCCCTCAAGCTTTGACAATTAAAAAAAGAGAGGTGCTGAAGATTCTTTAGTCCGCCAATTTGTTCAGGCAATTTTTCAAGTGCATTACAATGCCAAAATTCTAAGTAAGTCAGCAACCTCAGTTTCCCAATAGAGCAACTAATTTTCTTCAAAGAATAACAGTAAAGAAAACTCAACTTCTCCAAAACTAAGTGTTCGGAAAAGATTGGTGTCTCATGTGTCAAACGACATGAATTAATGCTGAGAACCTTCAACTTCGTTGCCTCCTACAAAAGACAATGAAACATTAAGACAGAGAATTAGATGTCTATACAAGAAATAAATATGGATTTAGGCTCCTGACTTGTATCGTTTTTCATTTGATCCTCTCACTAAATGAGAAAATTAGACTGTAAATTCATTCAATATTGAATAAGAAAATTAGACTAAGGGGGATTCTACCATACCTTGATTAGGCTCTTGATCGCATCTTCTATCCACTCATAGCCATAAGTACGCAACACAACTACGTCTTCCAGATGCAAATTGGTTGGCATAAACGCATCGTTGCCATTAGTGCAATTGGACAAATAAAACCATTTCAACTTGGAAAGACAGCTAGCGAAGTCGCCTTGCAAGTTTACGTCATACAACCAAAGAAACTGTAGATGCGGGAACCGCTTAATTTGCTTCGCCTTAATCACACAAGAGTCACTCCACGGCGGTCCAAAATCGAGTGCTTGAACGCTTCGCTTTTTCTGCCAATGACATTGAGGAGTAGAAGCAGGAATATGTCAATATCCCACAATTTTATTGTTATCGAGAGAAGAAAAAATATGAAATAGAAGAGTAGCTCCCAACTGAGAAACGTGAATCCTCAATTAAGAACAGGTTAAGCAATTTTCTATTCAAATTTGGTCATACCTTACCTCTTTTGATCTTAATTTGTGAATGATGTCGCCGGTCGTATCCCACAACCTAGTACCCTCTTCCTTAGCAATTGCTCTTCCAAGATCTCTAAATTGATCATGCATCCAAAATTTATCATCGTCTAAAACTTTTATCATGCACCTCTTACTAAGTACATCTATAGCAGACTTAGGGCTAAACCCACAATCAGCCCACACAAAGGATGGATTAGTTTTTCTTTATTGATGAAAAAGCATGCAATATCGAGAAATATATTTTGTTGAGGAAGACTCAAGGCATCATAGGTAATCTTTAGCTTTCCCAACACATCATCATGAGGTTTTCTGCATAGCTCCTGTAGCCTTTCTTCCCATATATGTTTATCTTCCTGACCAAAAAGCGATGCACCTATAGCTTGAAGAGCTAAAGGTAGGCCACCCGCAGTATGGACAATGTCTTTTGAAAGAGTGTCATAACCTTTCAGAGGAGAGTTGTCATCAAAGGCATGCTTACTAAAAAGTTGAAGTGCGTGTTCATCACTCAACCCCTCCAATTCATAAGGCTTGAATTTATACTTAAGTCCCCTAATATTCAAAACCCCACTATCCCTAGTGGTAACAAGTATCCTAGTACCAGGATACAAAGAAGTCCTTCCGATTAGTTTTCGAATTTGGTTGCCATCATCAACATCATCCAAAACAACCAGTACCTTCTTGTTGTAAATTGTTCCTTCAATCGCTTTGACCCCATCATCATCATAACAAATGTTGTGAGCCACTGTAGAATTAGAGATATCGGACAATAATTGTTTTTGCAACTTGACTAAGCCCACAGTTTTTGCCGTTTCCCTTACATCACGAAGAAAGCTACATCTTTTCCCAAAGTGAGGACACAATTGGTTGTAGATTTCTTTGGCAAGTGTGGTTTTACCCATGCCGCCCATCCCATAAATTCCAATAAGCCGCACATCACCGACATCAATGTCTAATAAATTGTTTATTGCCGATATTCGATTCTCTATTCCAACTAAATCTTCGGTCACTTCTCTTTGTCTTGTCCGGAGCCTATTCACAACCTTATCAACAACCGACTTGCTTAGATGCCCATCCCTGCCACAAAGTTGAACAGCTTCAATTGTGAAAAGGTAACAAATTCGTTTCCTTGCATGTTGACCAACCATATACTAAGTCAACTAATTCCAATCTAATTATCTTAAACATTGTTCTCACGGAAACGTTAAAAATATGGACGAATAACATAATCATAATATATTATTGTTATGTTACGACATAAAAAATTCTTGCGCAAAATCAATTCAGAAGACAGAAAAGGAGTATATAAATAAGCGTTTCCTATTCAAACTTACAACAAGCCTTTTTCACTTCTCTTTTGTAGATCAATTTCATAAACTAATCAAAAACGCAGATATTACTCAGTTAAGTGATGGAGCCAGGAATCTAATGTTGATACTTTATCATTGTATCAAAGAAAGAACCACCCCGTAGAAACCAATATAAGAAAAAATTGTAAGAAAAAAGTGTTTTTATTTTTTACCGAAATAATAATACTAAACCGCATTTAATTTTGCGAGATCATTTTCTTTTAATGTTCATCGGTTTCAAGGACATTAAGAATTTATCACCACATTATTATTTCACTTAAAACAATAAAAATTAATTTCCATCAAAATGTCCTGGAATACGTGTGCGCGTTCCCCGTGATCGCTTAAGAATTTTACTTTGATTTACTTTTGATGGTCGCTCTACCTAGTAATCATATGGGTTATCACATGTCTATATATAGATATTAAAATTTATCTTTATGATTATGAGGCTTTTTTTTTTTTTTTTGAGATGGGTCAGCTGCAACATCAATTTATCCAATGAAAAAGGGCACAAATCGAATCGAGACTAGAATAAGATGGACTAAAGACTCGATAAAAATTCAACGTTAACCCCGAAACTTCAGGAAGGTGATGAATCACTAACATGAATTTCCATTACAAGTTTAAGTTGAAGGAATCGAGGAAGAAATGTTTGATCTTTAAATCAAGTAGAAGAATCAAAATATAAATGCGTGATGAGTTACGGCAATATGAGATTGAAAAAGAACTTTACAAATACAAAATGATAAAGTTCTCTGGCATACAGTAGAAATCTTAATACATGTACGGATCAAGTTGGCGTAGAAAAGATGAAACAAAGCCAATCTTTTATACAATGAAAATTAGGTCAAAGACAAAGTCATAATAATTCTGTTAGGTCAGAAAAAATTTGGATATCTCATGATATTAAAAAAATTAAAAAAATAAATTTTATTTCAATTTTGGGAAACTGGAGTTGGCATATGATTAATGAATTTTTATCAGATCTACCTTTCAATCGTAAAAAATGATTTTCCCATTCATAAATAAGTGGTTACCCTGTATAATTCTTCAAGTCCAACCCGCTGATGCCACCAACTGTTTTGAGCGCTCGCCGCCATGTATTCGCATCCTCAGAGCTGAAATTCTTTTTCTTATCCTTCATCGTTTGCTCCAATTTCTGAATGTCATTTTCGTACAATGGGGTTCGCAGCTTTACATCATCAGGTTTCACGTTATAAAAGATGGGCAATATCACCTTCTTATTCTCATCTTCCCCAGAATTAGAGATGTTCTCCATCATCTTCGCAAGCTCGCATAGGCACCAGTAACTCGAAGCGTATCTTGGAGAGAAGATGGGTATGTAGAGCTTAGAGTCATTGATCGCTCGCAAAAGTTCGCCATCAATTCTTTCACCTGGTCGAATCTCTTCGTCATCGATGAAAACATGAATCCGAGCTTCAGACAAGTCGCTGTGGAGGACGTCGGCGAATCCACGACGAGTGTCGGGTCCTCTAAAATTTAGGAATACGTCATACTCCCTTCCTAATGGATTGCTGGTGCTCGTTCCCGTCTCTGACATCGCCATAGGAGCTCACTTCGCGCCCGACGGAGCCACCCCTCACTCTCTCTCTCTCTCTCTCTCTCTCTCTCTAAGGCGCTCTTGAGATACTTTTTCATCTAGCACATCGTACCGGCCGTAGGCAATTTCGCAAAAAGCCAGAGCTGTTTTGCAGATCTCGATGCAAGTCCGTGACTTTAACATTTGAAGTCACGACAAAGACTTTGTAAGCCTCATTAGAGGACCGTTGAATATAAAATTAATTTTAGAAAGACTCGAGATATGAGCCAATTACCAATCGATTCGGAAAATTAAAATTGACTTAGTTGACCAAAAGATTCGAAGAGTTTTGGTGTACTCGGGTCTAATCTGGAGTCCATAAGATCGGTTCAGACGTTAACAGCAATTTGACAATACATAATTTCCAACCTAAAGAGAAGTGGCCTTATTAAAAAAAATTGAAAAATATGCTTCCAAATAATGAACGGTAAATGTTATGGCCACGCCGAAGATCATTAGTAGACAAATCTTTTTAGTAAGCATTTTCTTGATACTTGTTAGTTATATTTAATGAAACAGATATTTACATTCTCAATACACTGATTGTGTATAAAATAAGGAAGGTAGTGCTTTCAAAATAACAAAATTTTCTTTATGCGTAAATGTTTAATTTAATCGGTACCCACAGAGCACTAGTTAAACATAATGCTTATTTAAAAATGCTGCATTTCCCAGCAGGTGCAGCGTCCACTTTACAGTCACATCCAATTTCCCAGTCAATAAAGTTGATGGACGTTATCATTACAAGATCACATGGAGATCCTTCTTTTTTGTGCTTTTCACATGGCTCTCACATGGCTCTGTCTACGTAGAGAATTCATGGTCAATAAAGTTATAGATTTAAAAATAGAATTAATATCCTAAAAAATTTTAAATTGATATATATAATATACCTTAAATTAATTTTTTAATCATAAAAAATTTCAAATTGATACATGTTTGATAAATTTACCTTAAACCTAATATATTTGTGATAAATTTATCATTTATCAATTTCTATTAAATTTTAGTATTATATTACTGAGTTAAATTACACATGACAGTTAACTAATGTATCGGTCTGAGATTTTACTTTCTATTTATCATGATTGTATCATTTTTTATGATTTTTTATGGTATTAATCCAATTTAATTTAGGTACTATTAGTTTGGAGTTTTTGGCAGTTTAAAAAAAATAGTTTGAAGTAAATTTATTGTAATTATGCCGGTTTAGGATTTTTTACGGTCATTTAAAGTAAATTTGTTATAAGTATATCGATTTAAGAATTTTTATGGTGAAAAAATTAATTTGAAATAAATTTATTATAAATGTATTCATTTAATTTTTCATAATATTAAATCTTAAAAATAAATTAGAGGGACATTATCGTTACAAGATCACATGGGCCCTACATGTTTGTGTTCTTTTTATCTGTTCATGAACAGATTTTCTATTTTTTTATTTTTGGAAATAAAAAAAAGAACAGAAACGCATTTGTTTGCATTTTTGTTCAAAATCTATTTTTTTATTCCCAGAACAAAATTGGAACGGAAATAAGAAACAATAAAAAAATATTTTTTTTTGTTTCGGAAACACTTCTAAAGAACAAATTTTCTCTCTCCTCTCTTTTCTTCTCTTTTTTTTTTTTTTTATTCTTTTCTTCTTCTTTTTTCTTTGGTCGATCGCCGACCTGGGCCATGGCCGGCGACCGGCCGTCGAGGGCTGGCGAGGCCGAGCTCGCCCCAGCGAGCCTCACCATGGCTAGGCAAGGCTGCCGACCCCCGTCAGCGGGTCGCCGGCCTTGGCATAGCCGGCGACCGGCCAAAAGAAGAAAATAAAAAATATATATATTAAAAAATTAAAACAAATATAAAAAGAATATAAATTTACCAAACGTATTTTTATTCATTTTTATTTCCGGAACAAGTTTACCAAATGCGTCAATCTGATCAAAAATTGTTTTTTTTTTTTATATTTTTGGTAAAAACTGGTCAACAATTGTTAACACACCTTATGAAAATAAAAAGAAATCAACAGATCTATAATAGACTGCTTGAACTCAAAAATGAAGACTTCTTTGTGAAGGCTTTATTAATCGCTAGCAGGCGCGTGAAAAAGAAGGAAGACAAAAGGAAAGATTGGGGGAGCCTAGAAAAATTTCTTCTCCATCGAGCGCTATGTTTGTCTTAGAACAAATAGTCATAGGGTGCAACACTTTTTCAATACTAGATATTTAGCTATAAAGAAGGATTCGCTGGTGAAGAAACCTGCACCATCTGCTGCAGCATTGATGGGACAGCAGAGGTGATCTTCATCGGCATAAAAAGAACAAAAAAATAAAAACCAAAATACAAAATTCAAAAATATTTTAAATATATCCACATCAATTGATACTATTGTATGAAATTTTGGAATTAAACTAGTACAATGAAAAAAGATTTAAAATTGAATTAGTATCAATGCGATAAATGTAGATGTTTTGCACCTAACAAAGCCACTCCTCTCTCTCTCTCTAAAATAGCCACTGTTGAAATACTTTTTCATCTAGCCCATCGTGCTGGCTGTAGGCAATTTCGCAAAAAGCCAAAGATGTTTTGCAGATCTCACTACAAATCTGTGACTTTAATATTGAAGTCACGGCGTAGACTTTCTAAGACTTATTAGAGGACCGTTCAATATAAAATTAATTTTACAAAGGCTCGAGAAATGAGCCAACTACCAATCGGTTCGGAAATATTAAAATTGACTTAGTTGAACAAAAGATTCCTAGAGTTTTAGTATATTTGGATCTAATATGGAGTCCATAAGATCGGTTCAGACATCAATACATAATTCCAACCTTGAGAGAAGTGGCCTTACTTAATATATATATATATATATATATATATATATATATATATATATTGAAAAATATACTTCCAATTAATGAACGGGAAATGTTACGGCGAGGCCAACGATCATATCAGGCAGATCTTTTTAATAAGTGTTCTATGAACACTTGTTAGCTATATCTAATAAAATAAATATTTACATTCTTAGTGCGTTGATTTTATATAAAATGAGGAAAGCAGTGCTTTCAAAATAACAAAATTTTCTTTATGTATAAATATTTAATTGAATCAGTACCCTCGAAAAACTAGTTAAACATAATGCTTATTAAAACATACTGCACTTCACATATTTGAATTTGATTCCATTTGCCATAAAAGATACGTGGGGGCATCTTGGCATAAGGAGCAGCATCCAATTTATGGACATAAAAATGATGAGGTGCAGGAAATTATCATAACAAAGATCACATGGAGTTCCTTATTTTCTGTGCATAAGATATGAAATCTTTTTTGATATTATTCTTTGAATATGCAATCTTTTTGATATCTTTTTAAATTTCATATTAGCATACCAACCGTAGATAAGTTGGCATTCCATGATTCTTGCTATGTCAAAGATTGTATTTTTCATTCTCTTTATAAGCGTGTACAATCTCTAAATTAAGTGATATGAAAATCATTCACAAATTGGGAGCTTTTTACATGGCTTGTTGATTCACATGATCAAAAATGAATCAAAAGCTTGTTGATTCAAATCCCAAGCAAGTATAGCAAAGTTAAACTGCTTCATCAACTTGAGGAGGCTACCATGGTGATTGAAGTTGCGGAGTAGGTTGAGATAGAGGTGGAAATTCAAATTTCACTGGAAAATATAAAACATGTGACAAATTAATAATCAAATGTTTTATGCAAATTAGTCCTAAACTGTTTTACATCGGTACCAATTAAGTTTGTCTGATCAATTTTAATTAGAAATTGTTAGCATGTACTTCAGTTATTCTACGTGATATGGTGGCACCGACGTGGTATCGCGACCAAATTTTTGGGTGTGAACCTCCTAGAATTTGGCTAATGGATTGTTAAACCTAGATTTAACTCGAGTTCTCCCAAGCTCATACCAATTCGCGACTTTCAGTTCAAGTTCTTAACATGCAATTGATTTTCAATTAGGAATCGCCACTAATATATTTTTTGGTGGGTCGATTAGAAACCCAAGTAAAGTAATGGGAGTTTCACTTTACTCCTACGAACTAGAGACTATGGGTACAAGGACTTGGTTACACTAGATTTCTCTAATGCCCTTTCGGTACCATTCTTTTATTTTCAAAAATGTTTGGTAAGCAGTTTTGATTGATTTTAAATTTATTTCCTTAACATGTGAGGTGATCATGCGGGTGCGCAAACCACCAATTTAACATCCAAGGAAAGCAATGAATAAATTGCAGGAACTTACCTTAAAGCAACAAAAACATCTGCAATGTTAAATCAAAATTCACATCGACAATTCTAAATACGATTTCTAATTAACACGCAATTTATTTTTTTGTTTTCACTTAATTAATGGAAATCATGCAAATATGCAATGCAATATTAATTAAATGACCTAATTCTAATGACATGAAATTACTAATTGAATGGACCTAGCAACAATCACTAAATGGCATGCATTTCATGAATCTAATCTTAATGACATGCGCATGACATCTTTTATTTTCTTTTTCCTTAAAAGAATGCAATCTATCCTAGAGATTGAAACTAATTTATTCTAAGACATTTTTTGTATTTTTTTTTATGAAATTCGAAATTAGAAGAATGTGAAAATTATCTAATTAGATTAAGATCCTATTCAATTTGTATTAGGAATAAGGTTGAGCTAAATCCTAATCTAAACTAAAATATTATCTTAACCCAAATAATCCTAAAATGCAATCTATTTAAGAAAATGCCTAAACTTATAATAAATTAAGAAAAAATATTATCTAAAATTAAACTAAGTGCAATTTAACCCTAATATGCAATGACGTACAAAATATGCCCTAATTTTACATGACAAGTGCATGATAATATTTGTTTTTTTTTTAAATTAATTTTCGAAATTAATAATTGCCATGCAATTCAAATTAAAATCTAGCAACCTAAATGGATTGATTTGATTTTTGATTTTTTTTTTTCAAAATTCATGATAAATAGAATGCTTAACCTAAATATGCAAATAATCCTAAAACATGCAATATTCTAACTCAAACATATTTCAAGATAAATAAAGCAATCAAGACAAGATAGACCATTCAAAATCATAAAAGATATCGCACATTATCCAGTTTAAGGGATGATACCTTGCTAGTAAAATCGATAAATTGGTCTTAAGCCTTAAAGATCAATATATCAATTTTATTCCCACATAATTAATTATTCCATCTAAAGCCTTACAGATGGAATAAAAAATTCATGTGCGGTTGCGAATTAGGCAATAAATCCTAACTAGAAGTATGCTTATCATTCAAATGTGCACATAAGATATTGAAAGGCATGCATTAGGCAATAGAATATCCAAATCAAATTTAGATAAGATAATTACCCAATTCTGCAAATAATGTTACAAAATTTAAACCGAATGGAATCTGCTTGACGATGACCGGGAAAGGGTTGCGGGTGAGGCTCGGCACAGCAGATGGGTCTCGGGTTGGCACACGACATGGCAAGGATGGCTGCTGTTGCTCAACTCGGTGTAGTCTCAGCAAAGGTAGCAGCAACTCGGTGACAGCAAGAAACGTCACGGCGGTGCAATGATTATGGAAAACACTGGGCACGGCTCCGCGAGACCTACAAGAACGCTAAAAGACGCTGGACTAACAAGGAAATTTATTAGCGACGCCTTCGTGAAGCAAAGAGAAGACGAGATCCGGCACTAGGAAAAGGGCATCTGGCCATGTCGTGCGCGATGAGAATCGGAGCAGACACGTAGCCCGTAGCACGCGCGGGAAGTAATTCGGCAATAACCGTTAATGATGGCCTTTCTCTCGAAAATTCAGCAAAAGAGAATCCTCCTTTCCTTGACCAAAACTCGGGCCTTTTGATTTTCACTGCTTGGACTCTCGGTGTTGGCTTTTCTTCTCAAAATAGTGTATTGCCCCCCGTGAAGAAACCTGGACTTGGGTGTGACGCGTGGATGCCCATGTGCTCCTTCACGGACGTCCTTTGCTTCGTATTTTATAGTGGGAGTTGGGCTGGAACTCTCGATCAGCAAACGACGTTCGGCAGCTTCATCGTCAGAGGGCTAGTGCAGCATCATTGTACTGGACTTCTTAACGGTGCACTGCGCTCGTTGGGCCCGGATGGCGATGACTTGATGGCAGATCACGAACAGCAGCGGCTTGGCGTGGGCAGCTCCGTCATCATACGAGTGGTTGGCTCGTGGCTGAAGGAGGGGCGATGCAGTAGTGTTGTCGATGATGAGGGCACAGTAGTGGTGTCGTGGCACGCCAAGACGAGCGTCTCCGCCAAGGGTTGGCTGAGAGAGCTTCTTCTCTCCCTCTTTTCTCTCTACTGTGGCCGTATGTTTTCAATTATGTGGCCTCCTTTAAAACCCTACGCGAACAACGTTTTTATAGGGCAAGGATTAGGATTTCAATTTCCTTTTCAAATCAACATCCGTGAAGATTTTTTCTTATTCTTGCAACTTTTCTTTTTGCCCACATCGATGGACACGTGAAGACTACACCCCCACTTTCCTTTTTCGTTGATTTCCTTTGTACGAAGTTGATCCTCCTCCTTGCATTACGGTCAACAGAATTGTCTAAGGATTTTGAGAATATTGACTCAATTTCATGGGTGCTCAAGATGGTCTCTCTTGTGGCCAAATCTTTATCCGCACGCTTTCATCTTTTTTCTTGGAAGATATCATTTTCTGTCTTTACGCAGATTGAATATTCTCCGACCAAATAATTGCCCACAAATTGATCGAACATTAGGCTATTGTAATAGAATCCTCTCAAATTCCGAGTCTTGCAAAGATGAGCTCGCAATCCACCGTGATATCGTTGAATATTGGAATAATAATACAAATCTTTTCTGAAATGTACCCATCTTCCAACTTGTCAAACTAAAGCTTATTTGTCACCGGTCCATGCAAATGCGATAAAATAAATAAATAAAAACACCCTTAAAACTATATGCTGCGATTTAATATTTTTGTTTAGGGATTAAAGTTTGGTCCATAATTTTTTAATGAATAAACGGGTCGCCAAAATTTAGGTGTTAACACGGACATTTATAAAAAATATTTTGATAGTTTTCTGAATTTTTGTATAATTTTTTTGGTTTGCTTGCAAAGTTGCAAGGGCTGCTGGCTGACCATTGCCGCCACCACCGGGTAAGGGCATCACAGCCCTTGCCGGCTCTCAGCAAGGGCCGCAACTTCGTCGTTGTGGCGACGAGAGCGTGGCGGCCCTTGCCCAATGCTCTTGTCGTGGCCTGTGAAAGCCTGGCCAGAGAGAGAGAGATGGAAGACAAGCAACAAAGAGTTGCCGGCCAGCGAAGGAACTGAGGAGCCGCCTCGACGACGCGTCTGGAGGGGTTGCGGTGCCTTAAGGCCCTCCGCACCGGCGGTCCAAGAGCCGAGTCCGCCGTGCAGATCAAGATCGAGGATCTGATCTACGACCTGGTCGAAGAGGACGAGTAGGACAAGCTCGTGGCCAAGCGACGCGAAGAAGACCGGGGCTTCATTGTCGATCTATGACGACGGCCCCCTTCGCTACGTTGACGATGGCGAGGAAGGGGACTGGACCAAAGACGGACCTAATTGCTCCTCTGTTGAAGAATCAGAAGGTCAGAACTCCAAATGCTTATGGGTCCACTTCTATTTTATTTTCACAGCAGTCCTGCGGATTTTGTTGAATCCGTTGGTTCGAAACGGTCTTGCTGGAGAGAACGTTAAGAACAAGAAGACAAAAGAAGGATTCGCTGGTGAAGAAACCTGTACCATCTTCGCTATCTGCTGCAGCAGCATTGCTGGGACAGCAGAGGTGGGCTTCAACAACATAAAAAGAACTCAAAAGAAATAAAAACCAAAATACAAAATCCAAAAATATTGTTAAATATATCTACGTTAAATCCAATTATGTCATTTAGGATTGTTAGTGTCAATGTTAATGATTTTTTTGTCAAAATTGGTAAGATGAATTCAATTGGTACTGATGTATAAAGATTTAAAACTAAATTGGTTAAATTAAAATGTTTAAAACATAAAAATGAGTTTTAATAGCTTTGAGAAAACAACATATAATTGTGGCAACTAGACATGTGACAACACGAGACATCTCATCTGCTTATTAAAAGTTGTTGGGCGCACCTAATTCATGTAAGCCATCAACTTTACTAAACCAATGTATAATGTCATCCCAGAATTATTAATTTGTCCAATGTGATTTCTAATTTTGATCCAATATTCAATATGATTCTTCAACTTTTTAACATTTTCATATAATCAAGGGACCACCTTCAACATTTATTAATAATTCATGAACTGCATCAAACAACTGGATGTAGTCCTTGAACTTTTAAATGTTTTCGTATAATCTAGGGATCACATCGAACATTTACCGATACTTTAGGGATTACATTAAATAAATTAAAAGTTTAGGGAGATTATTGCACATTAGATCAAAGTTGAAGGATATCATTTGCACAAATTCAAAGTTCAAAGACTACATTGTATGGTGGACCAAAACTTAGGAGCTATTTGTGTTATTATTCCGAGAAAAAAATGAGAAGTTTTAGGGTTCCACTTGGTCCAACTCGGACTAGGTCAAAGTTCAACCCTTACATCCAAGCCTATCGTCGGGCCCAAAATGATTAAGCTGGATTTATATTCTAAGTAAATCTTGTCCCGCCCAAACCATTCACATTCTTAGCCGTTGGCCTGTGTCCTCTTGGCACATGGTAACCCATGATTGGCTCGTGTTCCCTAGGCCCTGTTGATGATTACTCGCATTTATGCGACATAGGTCTGAGTAACTTTCACTTTACATTTGGTTTGCAAATATGATATTAAAAAAAAAGAAAAAACTCGGTTTTCGAAGACAATCAAAGTCCTTCGCGCTGACAGCATATATTACATATAACCCGGCCCATGCCAAGGATCAGAATTTAAACTCACCCTGAGTGTCTCTTGTCCTACAGGCCTTGTTGTAAGAGTTCAAACAATTCAGCGCAAAGATTTTGCCCATGGAAAGTAGAAAACAAGCCCATGTTTACTGAGAAAAGCCCAAACCTTTACAAGCTCGGCCCGCTTGAAGACTAAGCAAGCCCAGCCTTGATAACTTTCTTTCTTTTTTCCGCCTTCCATCCTGCAGCGGAGAAAACAATGGCACATTACAGATTCCGCTATCTCGCGCTCCGCTGCGAGAGGGCGGCGCGTTGGCAGAAATGGACGTCATGCGCCACTGCTGCTCCTCCTTCCTCCTTCCCTCAGCCTCCGCATCCGCTGACAGCGACGCCCGGCCTCCTTCGGCGCATGCGCTCGTCATGCTCAACCAGCGGCTCCCCCCGATATACTCCTGTGCTCAGCACGCACTGTTACGTCTGTGTGCTGATGGGGGTGCGATTTGCGTGTACAACGAAATCCCTGACCTGAAACAGGGAGAAAAAAGCCATAAATCGTTGTGGCGACGAAATCAATAATTAAATGTTTAGGCAATTTAGTCATAAACTATTTTGCATTAGTATCAATCAAATTTGTCCAATCAATTTTGGTCATAAATCGTTAACATGTATTTCAGCCATTTTACATGACACGGTGACATCGACGTGGACATTTTTAAATAATATTTTGATAATTTTCTGAATTTTTGTATAATTTTTTTGATTTTTTCTTTTCTTTTCTGTTATTTATTTATTTATTTATGCTAAGGGCCTGCAAGGGCCGCAACTCCCTCGTTGTGGCGACGAGAGCGTGGCGGCCCTCGCCCAATGCCCTTGTCGTGGCCAGTGAAAGCCTGGCCAGAGAGAGAGAGATGGAAGACAAGCAACAAAGAGTCGCCGGCCAGCGAAGGAACTGAGAAGCCGCATCGACGACGCGTCTGGAGGGGTTGCGGTGCCTCAAGGCCCTCCGCACCGGCGGTCCAAGAGCCGAGTCCGCCGTGCAGATCAACATCGAGGATCTGATCTACGACCTGGTCGAAGAGGACGAGTACGACAAGCTCGTGGCCAAGCGACGCGAAGAAGTCCGGGGCTTCATCGTCCATGACGACGGCCTCCTTCGCTACGTTGACGATGGGGAGGAAGGGGACGGGACCAGAGCCGGACCTAATTGCTCCTCTGTTGAAGAATCAGAAGGTCAGAACTCCAAATGCTTATGGGTCCACTTCTATTTTATTTTTACAGCAGTCCTGAGGATTTTGTTGAATCCGTTGGCTCGAAACGGTCTTGCAGGAGAGAATGTTAAGAAAAGAAGACAAAAGCAGGATTCGCTGGTGAAGAAACCTGCACCATCTTCGCAATCTACTGCAGCAGCATTGTCGATTACGTGATTGTATTAATGTTAACAATTTCTAATCAAAATTGATGAGATGAGCTTAATTAGTACCATTGTATGAAGATTTAGAATTAAATTAGTCCAATAAAAAAGATTTGAAATTGAATTGGTATTAACGCGGTAGGCATAGATTTTATTTTATTTTTTGTGGATACTTTTCCCCACTAAATGGCTAGGTTTAGCATAACCTACGGAAACTAATCCACAAAATCATATAATCACAGTTCTCAAGAATAATAAGATAGGTTGTTCATCCTTTTACAAGCTTCTTACAAATGTATTTAAAGAATGTACATTGGCACATTTCTATCCTTAGAAATGAGTTTTAATAGCTTTGGGAAAATAATATATAATTGTGGTAGCTAGACATGTGGCAACATGAGACATCTCATCTGCTTATATGTATTGATCTATTACATTGACAAGTTATTGGGCACACTTGATTCATGTGAGCCATCAACTTTAGTAAACCAATGTATAATGTCATTCCAGAATTATTAATTTGTTTAATGTAACCTCTAATTTTGATCCAATATACAATATGGTTCTTGAACTTTTTAACATTTTTATATAATCTAGGGGCCACATTCAATATTTATTAATAATTCATGAATTGCATTAAACAATTGGATGTAGTACTTGAACTTTTAAATGTTTTCATATAATCTAGGGACCTCATCGAACATATATCAATAATTTAGAGATCACATTAAATAAATTAAAAGTCTAGGGATATCATTGCACATTAGGCCAAAGTTGAAGGATATCATTTGTATAATTCAAAGTTCAAAAAGCACATTGTATGTTGAATCAAAGTTTAGGAGCTATTTGTATTATTATTTCAAGAAAAAAAAAATGAGAAGTTTTGGGATATTACTTGGTCCAACTCGGTCAGGGTCAAAGTTCAACCCTTACATCCAAGCCTATCTTTGGGCCCAAAATGATTAGGCTGAGCTTATATTCTAACTAAATCTTGTCCCGCCCGAAGTGTTCACACTCTTAGCCATTGGCCAGTGTCTTCTTGACACATGGTAATCTATGATTGGCCTGTGTTCCCTGGGCCATGTTGATGATTACCCGCGGTTTACATAGATTTATCTTATGCAACATAGGTCTGCGTAACTTTCACTTTACATTTGGTTTGCGAATATGATTTTAGAAAAAAACTCAGTTCTCGAAGACAATCAAAGTCCTTCGCACTGATAGCATATAAACATAAAACCCAGCCCATACCAAGGATCAGAATTTAAGCTCACCTTGAGTTTGTCTTGTCTTGCAGGCCTTGTTATAAAAGTTCAAACAATTCAGCCCAAAGCTTTAGCCCATAGAAAGTAGAAAACAAGCCCACGTTTACTGAGAAAAGCTCAAACCTTTACAAGCTCAGCCCGCTTCAAGATTCAACAAGCCCGGCCTTGATAACTTCTTTCTTTCTTCCGCTTTCGATCCTCCGCCTCCGCCGACAACGTCACCTGGCCTCCTTCGGCGCACGCGCTCGTCATGCTCAACCAGCGGCTCCCCCCGATTCATTCCTCTGCTCAGCACACACGGTTACGTATATGTGCTGACGGGGGCGCGATTTGCATGTACAACGAAATGCCTGACTTGCAACAGGGAGAAAACAGCCATAGATGGAGCTCCATTGAGCTCAAATTTGTCATTTCAAGCTCTACCTTACTGGATTATGGCAACGAAACCGAAGCCAAGTTTTCTGGGCTATCGGATTTTCTATTTTCGATTTTCGATTCAATCGTCGCACTGATTTCTTGTTTCTTTTGTATTTCCAACAGTTCTATCCTCACTTCCGAAGCTCCTCTTCATTAACGGCGGCATGGTTATAGAGCAGCACCTCGGAAGCTTCCTCTCGGATAAATCCACATCTTCCTCTTTAACAAGCGAAAGACCTCTCTTGTATTCCACTGATCAATTCACTTTTTTCCGATATTCTCAGGCTACGCACAACCGCAGTTTCCGTTGCAGGTTCCTGATTTCACTGCTGCAGGTTGTGCAGTTTCCGTTGCAGGTTCCTGATTTCACTGCTGCTCCCTGGACACTCTGGTCGCCCCTGCTCGCTGTCGCCGCAACCAAAGACCTCGTAAAGTGATCATTTCTACTTGTTTCGTTGATTCCCGTCCCAGAAGCCGAACCTATGTTTGCCTTATTCATATCCGATCAGTAATCATCCCAGGTCATAATCCTTTGCTAGATCGAACTAGATTTGCTCTGTTTTAAATGATTGCGAATGAAAACATAGCCGAGAAGTTTGGTTACGGTTTACGTGAAAAATCATCCGTGATAAAGGTTCTATCAATGATTTAAATATGGTGAATTTTTATTAATTTACCGGAAGTGTCGTGGAGTGGTAAACCAATGAGTCTTGAACAATATCAGCAAATACAGATTCGTGAAGCATGTTTCCACAGATGAACTCTCGTTGACGTAATTAGAAATGCATACACCGAATTGGAACAGAATAAACTAAGATCCAAACACATTCGTCAAATAAATAGGGCACTTGCATACCATTGTCTGGTTGTGGATGGAAAAGATGAGCGAATTAACATTTGATCTATTGAAAATGGAAAGAATAAAACCTGGTAAGATCCAAGACAGACGAAAAAACTGATCCGAAGGCTGTGGCCATTCGACACTCTTTCAAGTAATGGTCATAGCCATTTCGCCACCTCTATTGAAGGAGAAAAGAAGCCAAGTCTGACATGCTTGACAGAGATAGGGTATCTGCATATCAGCTAAGCACAATGTCTGAGCTTGTATAAATTGGCAACTAATAACAAGATTATTTGAACTGCCCTCTATGTTCAATTCTATTCTAATGGATTCAAAAGAGGACACGGAAATTTACAGCTTACACTGTGCCGGCAAGCATTAAAGCCTTGTACACAATGTACCTGACCAAATCAGGACCACCCCATGCATCCTCAAGCTCTCTCACTACGCCTTCGGATAACGGATCAAAACCTCGTTCCTTAGCTGTAGGAACTGCGGACCATGACCTTAACACCCTCAGAAACCCTTCGAAAGAGAAATCCTTTGATATATCCAGTGGCAGTGGCTCACCTTCACATCCCAACCCCACACTCTCGAACGGGAAAGGAAGTTTCTGGTAACCATCGGATATGTGCTTTATGTTGGGGTCCCAAAAGGGCAGTGTACTTTCATGGAAGCGTTTCATGACCGGATCAAATGTAGAGCTCACTTCAATGCCATTGTAGCACCATACTGCGATCACACCTCCCGGCTTCCGGAGCAGACAAGTAGAAATTGGATTGGTCGAATCAGTGCACCGCTTGTGCCACTGTAATTAAATCCACTGAATTTTCACCTCCAATTAAGGTCACGATTTCGTCGTTGGAGATGGGTATTGGGGTGTGGACGTAATGGACCCTCGGATGCTGCATCGCACATTTTAGCTGGGCTGCGCTCGCGTCAGAGATGATCACCCGGTCGAAGTGCTGGGCTACCTATTTTACAAGCAAGGGCAGGGCATATGAGCGGAGTTGTAAGTGACGAACAATCTGGAAGTAATGAAATTCGATTGATTAAATCAAAGAGGAAAGAGAAGCCCATTTTAAAAAGACAAAAAAGGGAGAAGAAGCCTGGAAGACACTGGGACGGGTTGAACTTCAGTTTTAAAGTTCACATTTAAAACAACCCAAAGGATTTGAGATTAATTATGTGGAACTGGAGGATGACCACCTTCAGTTAGTGATTAGGAAGCAGTACAAAGCCTATCCAAGCCCCAAGCAAAATCAAATCGAATAAATCAACTTCTTATCAATGAGCAGAGTTAAAAGTAGTATATGAGGATTCAGGTAAAATTCACCCAGGATGAGCTAATCTTCACTCATTCTCTACACACTATGTCTAGTCGATTACTTCCAAAAGCAAAAACAAAGGAAAAATATTCATACATGGTGAGTGCTCAAATGAATAATCACCTCAAAATTCCTCTTCAGCGAGACATGCATTTGATATGTATTTAATCATATATAGTGTCAAATTTAGCATGATCTGCGATCATATCTGGTCTAGTCTTTTTTTTTTTTTTTTTGTGACTCAGAAACCTCAAAAGCCAGCAGCTGGCGGGAAGAACCTGGGGGCAACATGGGAAAACCACCACCCCATGCCACTGGGTAAGGCACCAAATGTGATGATCGGGAATCGAACCCCTCCCCTTGCTGTTAGGGGGGGAGTGCGCCCAACAACGACGCCACCCCGACGGGTCATGTCTAGCCCATTTTTCTTTTTGCAAAATCCAGAAAATCTGCTCACACCTCTCCCCCTTTTTGATGGTGACAAAACTTTTTTGAAGATTTGAACAACTTTGACCTGCAAAACATTTCTCAAGCAATATGGCTAACTCATAAAGATTAATAAAACAACCAGATTCTGCATCCACAGAAAATTGGTTAGTCTTTCATGAGAAACACCATATAACAACACTTGAATAAATGCAACCAGTCAAGTTCATAATCCACAGTCAATTCAGTCAAATTCACACCCAAGTTCAAGTTCTCAAGTCATACTCAAAACTAAACATAACCACAAAGGTCAAAGTTTTAAAAAATGAATGAAAGTTCAAATTTGGTTCTCCCCCTTTTTGTTAGCATTGAAAAGGGTGAGAAAAGAGTCATGTCTGCTTGGGAATGCGCACGATCTGGAAATCCCCAATGGACTGGACTACTCCTTCGAGCTTCTTCAGGTCTTCTCGCAGATGAGCTACCTCTTCTCTCTTGGCATTGGCTTGAAGTTGTAGAGCGAGGTCTTTGAATTTATCTTCCAGAGAGACTGAAGATGCTTGTCCAGCATGCTTCAAAGCTTGGATTTCACAGTCCAGAATATATATCTGGTTACGCATTTCCAGAAGAATATTCATGATACTACGAAGATCTGCAGAATCATCTGTCTGTGTACTGGCATTGGCTTTCTCAGATGGTGTGTATGCAGACGATGGCGCTTCTGTACGGTCTGGCAGATTTGGAATCGACGTATCACCTTCTTCAGGCAATTGAGAGACCTGAACTTCTTCTGGGTCTTCTGGAGATTGTCTTAGATCTTCAGCAGCATGAGGTGGAGACCTCTCTTGCTCGCTAACTCCCCCTGTCTCTAGGACATCGAAAGGGGAAGAGTGAAGATCATGCTCTTGATTTCCCTTCTCTCCAGATTTATCAGCAGACTGTTCTTTTTCTTCTTCTCCTTCTTCCTCAACTTCTTTCTCCTTCTCTCTCTGATCTTCTTCTTCTCTGCTCTGCTGAAGTTCTGTCGGATAAGACACAGAACGTCTTTTTCTTGTCAGTGCTGGTATAGTGGGATCTTCATCATCTTCATCCTCATCCTCATCCTCCAGGATAAGAGTTCTTTTCCTCTTTTTCGATGAAGCACCAATGGCTTCCTTTCCTTTCCTTTTTGAAGCAGACTGGAATGGAGATTTCACTTTGAATTTCTCCATTGCCTTAGAGAGTTCTTGCAGACGCATCTTCATTAACATTTTCAACCCTACCACCATCTTATCACACGTTCGAACACAAAAAGTATGTGGCAGTTCAATATTCAGATGTCTGAAGATCTTGGTCACCAGACCAGGATAAGGCAATTGTCCTTTGTCTTTTGACACTGCTCTGTACATATGGAAAAGAATAGTGTGCGGGAGAGAAAACTTCCGTCCTGAGTTGATCGCATACATCAACTTTGCTTCAAAAAGAGACACAGAAGTCTTTGACGTAGACTTCAGTCTGAGACAATTGATCACAATCTTGTAAAGCACAATGTTGATGGCATTCATCCTGGAATAGATAATTTTCTTATCTACATCCCTATCTTTGACAAGATCCAGAGTAGTTCGAGCAGGTGAGACTTTGATTGGGAGATAGCGTCCCCGTTCAACTCCAACTATGTCCGCCAACATATTCACATCTACCACATAGACTTTGTCTCGAACACTGAATGAAATTCTATTCGCATCCAAAAAGCTAAGATTTGAATAGAAATAAGCAGTCAGTTGATCATACCCGTCTGTAGAGTCAGAGCAGAAAGTCTCAAGTTGAAGCAAATTCAACTTCTCTCTTAGGTTCAAGTTGATGGAATCCAGGAAGTCAAAATCGACACTTCTAGGGTTGATTACCCCTCTTTTCAACAGACTGAGATACACTTTTTCCTGATCCTTGGATTTAAACAAATCCATCCGATTTCCTTTCACCTTTGCTGCCACACCCATTCTAGGTTTAAATTCAAGGAACATTTTGTCATCATCGTTCCCGTCAATCAGATTTTGTCCTGGCATACGAGGATCACTTGGAATGTTCGCAAGAGCCTCCTCTGCTCTTCCTTTCGGAGTAATTCCCAACTCTTCCATTTTCCGCAGAAAAAGATACTCATTTCCATAATTTTTGTCCTTTAGAAAGTCATCTATATATTTTAATGAAGAACCGGTGCTTTTCAACGCACGATAAAACTTATAGATAACAGAAGGTCTTTGGACTCTTACTGGGTCGGCATCCTCGATTATCTCTTCTTCCAGATTTTGACTTGCACTTTGTGGGGCAGGAGATGCTGAATGACGTGGAGAAGAGCGAATCGGACTTTGTCGCTGACTTGATAAGTCTTCTTCCTCAGTGAGATCGAAGTGAGTCGGTCCCTTCTTCATTCTTTGTGGTCCCCTGTTTGCGATTCTTGATGATTTCCTCGAAGACGACATCTTTCTTTGTCTATTGGAGGATTCCTTCACTTGCTTTTCCCAAGAGAAATGACCACTTTCTCGACAATGAACAAAGAGTAGAAATAGTATCGGGAGGAGAGTGCTTTTTAGGGTTTTGAAAATTGGGGGTAGAATAACTGTATATATATACCTCGGATTTGAAAAGAGAAGTTTAAACGGTATAAATCAATAACTGCCAAAATTAACTTTATTTAAAAAAGACAAGTTTTCAAATTTCACACGAATTATATCTGAATAATAAAACGTACCTTTTAGATAAAATAAACGAGAATTCGTACCTTTTAGATAGCAACTTACAGTCTTTAGCCATGAATGATTGAGTCTCAGGATTTAGAGTCTAAGAGATCAGAGTCTTAGAGTTGGTGAGTCTCTAGACTTTAACTTCTTCAAGCTTCAAAATGTTGAGTCTCGAGCGGATAAAGTCGAACTGATTCTTCTCCAAAGGCTTTGTGAATATGTCCGCTAGTTGACTTTTTGAATTAACAAATTGAATCGAGATTTCTCCATTTTGAATATGATCTCTAATAAAGTGATGACGAATCTCAATATGCTTTGCTCTTGAATGAAGGATTGGATTTTTGGTGAGATTGATAGCGCTGGTGTTGTCACATCTGATTTCTGTGCATGAGTCTTCAATGCCAAAGTCTTGTAGCTGTTGTTTTATCCATAGAATTTGCGAACAGCAGCTTCCAAGAGCTACATACTCTGCTTCTGTTGTTGAGAGAGCTACAGTGCTTTGCTTCCTTGAAAACCAAGACACTGTCCTGTTTCCAAGCAGTTGACAAGTTCCAGAAGTGCTCTTTCTATCGACTCTGCAACCGGCCAGATCTGCATCTGAGTATCCTAGAAGATTAAAGTCTCCCTTCTTTGGATACTAAAGACCGATGCTTGAAGATGAAGCAACGTATTTGATAATATGTTTCACGGCAATGAGATGTGATTCTCTAGGATCTGATTGAAACCTAGCACAGATACAAACACTAAACAAAATATCAGGTCTAGAAGCAGTAAGATAAAGAAGTGAACCGATCATGCTCCTGTACAGCTTTTGATATACTTTCTTCCCTTCTTCATCCTTGTCTATCTTCTGAGAACATGACATTGGTATGTCGGTCTTTTTGCACTTTTCCAATCCAAACCTTTTGACAAGATCATTCGCATATTTTTCTTGATGGATGAAAGTTCCTTCCTTCATTTGTTTTACTTGGAGTCCAAGAAAGAATGTTAACTCTCCCATCATACTCATTTCAAATTCATCCTGCATAGACTTAGAAAATTTCTTGCAGAGACTTTCATTGGAGGATCCAAAAATAATGTCATCAACATATATTTGAACAAGTAAAAAGTTTTTGTTTTCCTTTTTGATAAACAAAGTAGTATCTACTTTACCTTTGACAAAACCATTCTGTAATAAAAACTTACTTAGTCTGTCGTACCAAGCTCGAGGTGCTTGCTTTAGACCATACAGAGCCTTTTTCAGTCTGAAGACTGAGTCTGGCTTCTTTGGGTCTTCAAATCCAGGCGGTTGTTCCACATAAACTTCCTCATGGATAAATCCATTTAGGAAAGCACTTTTGACGTCCATTTGGAATAGCCTGAAATTTTTGTAACAAGCAAACGCAAGTAATAGACGAATAGCTTCTAACCTTGCAACTGGTGCGTAAGTCTCGTCATAGTCTATTCCTTCTTCTTGCGTATATCCTTTGGCCACGAGTCTTGCTTTGTTTCGTACGACTTTTCCTTTTTCGTTCATCTTGTTCCTGAATACCCATTTGGTTCCAATAACGGATTTACCTTTTGGTTTAGATGTCAATTCCCAGACATCATTGATGTTGAACTGTCTGAGCTCTTCTTGCATAGCTTCGATCCAGCTTTCATCAGATAAAGCTTCTTCTATGCTTTTTGGTTCAATTTCAGAGATGAGAGCCACAGTACTAGATTCTTCATGCCTTTTTGATCTGGTGCGGATTCCTTCATTAAGTTCGCCAATAATAAGATCTTTGGGATGACTGGATTTGTGCTTCCAGTTACCAGGTTGATGATCTCTTTCTTTATTTGATTCTCCATGAGCATCTTGATGATGGACTTCCAGAATCTGAGATGCTTCTTGAGATGTAGACATATGAAGATCTAGAGCGGATTCAGTCTCTTCGTATTGAGTCTGGCTGGATTCATCTTGCACTGAGTCTTGGAATTTGACATTCATTGATTCTTCCACAGACTGGCTTTTTTGTTGTAGACTCTGTAGGCTTTGCTTGATGTAGAATATCCAAGGAAGATGCCTTCATCGGATCTTTCTTCAAACTTACCAACTCGATCATTTGCATTTTTCAAAATAAAGCATTTGCAACCGAACACATGAAAGTATGAAACAATTGGCTTCTTACCTTTGAACAATTCATAGGGGGTTTTATCAAGAATAGGTCTTAGAAAGACTCTATTTATAATATAGCAAGCAGTTGAAACAGCTTCAGCCCAAAATCGTGAAGAAATTTTACTTTCAATTAAAAGTGTTCTATCCATTTCTTGAAGAGATCTATTCTTTCTTTCCACAACTCCATTTTGCTCTGGAGTATACGGAGAGGAAAACATGTGATTAACACCAGATTTATCACAGAATTTCGTAAAATCTTGATTTTCAAATTCACTTCCATGATCTGTTCTTATACTAGAAATAGCACATCCTTTTTCATTTTGAACCTTTTTAGCAAACTTTTCAAAGTACGAAAAGGTTTCTGATTTATTTGCAAGAAAATATACCCAGGTAAAACGAGAGTAATCATCTACAATTACTAGACAATATTTCTTACCTCCAATGCTCTGGGTTCTTGTTGGTCCGAAGAGATCCATATGAAGCAACTGCAGTACATGATTAGTAGATACATGATTTATTTGCTTAAATGAATTTCTTACCTGCTTTCCCAGAATGCATGGAGTGCATAAGTCAGACTTTTGGTATGGCAATTTAGGTAGACCTCGAACAAGCTGCTTTGAAGAGATTTTGGCTAATTGCTTCTTGTTGATATGGCCAAGTTTTCTGTGCCATAGAATTGCTTCATCTTGAATTGAGATTAAGCATTGTTCTTCATTTGGCTTTACATCAAGGAGGTAGATGTTTCCATGCCTTCGACCCATGAAAGACTGAGTCGAATCTTTGCTAATTCCAGAACATATGCCTTCTTGAAAGAAGATCTTGTAACCAGTATCACACAATTGGCTAATGCTGAGTAGATTGTAGTTGAGTCCTTCCACTAGAGAGACATTGCTTATTGTGAGATTTCCAATTTTCACAGTTCCGAATCCCACAATACTTCCTTTGCTATTTCCTCCGAATGAAACTTTTCCACCATTTACTTTAATAAGCTTTATGAAACAATTTGAGTCTCCTGTCATGTGTCTTGAGCATCCGCTGTCAAGATACCACTTTACCTTCTTTTTGACAGAGACCTGCATTCAAAAGAGAGTCTCAAGCTTTCTTTGGTACCCAAATTTTCTTGGGTCCTTTGGTGTTAGTAGGATGAGCATTATTAGGCCATACTCTCTTAACAGGCTTCCAAACCATAGGACACTATTTTTCAAAATGATCCTGACTGTTACACTTAGAACACCTTAAAGCATTTCGACCTACAGGCTTTACAAAAATTCTTTTGAAATGATTTTTATAAGCTTCTCTTGATGGTCTTTTCTTAATTCTTTCTTTTACTTTCGGAAAATCAATCAAAGGGATTGTTTCAGCTGTCATACCTAGACCCGACTTATTGAAGTAAGGTCTTTGGATTGAAAGGACTTTTTCAAGTTTTTCGGACCCTATTGAAAATTTCTTTGAAATATTTGATAAATCAGTTTTTAAGAAAGCATTTTCTTTTGAAAGATTGTCTTCACTCTCTTTAAGAGTAGAAACATTCAAGTCTAAATTTTTTACCTTTTCTTCTAAAATGTTTTCCTTTTGTTTTAAAACTGAGTTTTCCTTTTTAAGTTCGGAAATCTTTTTAAGAGAAGTCTTAAGACTAAAACATAACTCATCAATATATTTAGAGACTTTGACAGGGATTTTATAATCACTTACTTCAAATTCACTGTCTGAGTCTGATCCAGAGTCTGAGTCTGATTGCGCCATTAGACACAGGTTGGCATATTCCTCATCACGCTCTTCACACTCTGTATCGCTCCAGGTTTCGGCTTTAAGAGCTTTTCGAGATTTCTCAGCTTTTCCTCTTTTCTTTTTCAGAAGAGGACAGTTGGGTCTGATGTGTCCCTTCTTTTTACATTCGAAGCAAACTACATCTTTGTTTGGTTCCTCATCATCAACAGACTTGGTCTGCTGTCTCTGAAAACTTTGTTTCTTTGGGATGAACCTTCTGCCTTTTCTATTCAGTTTTCTGAATCTTCTTATCATGAGGGCGAGCTCCTCATCATCCATATCATCTTCATAATCTGCATCATCAGAATCATCATTTGATTTTAGTGCAATAGATTTCTTACCTCTTGGATCTTCGTCTTCATTAATTCGTTCCACTTCGTAAGACTGAAGAGTTCCAATCAGTTCATCTACAGATAATGGCATGATTCTTTGCGTCTCTCTTATTGAAGTCTTTATATGATTCCAATCCTTGGAGAGTCCACGTAGAAGCTTGTTCACCTTCATGGGATCAGAAATTTTTTGTCCTTGGTTCTCAAGACCATTGACAATATCTGTAAAACGACTAAACATGTCAGTTATAGATTCTCCTGGTTTCATTTTGAAGGATTCATATTGACCAAGAAGAATGTTGATTCTGGTCTCCTTCACTCGATCTGTCCCTTCATAAGTGATATGTAACCTGTCCCAGACTTCTTTTGCTGTAACACAAGAAGATATTCTGTTATATTCAGTTGGTGACAAGGCACAATATAAAGAATAAATTGCTTTAGCATCGAGTGCTTGTCTCTTGTTTATTTCTTCTTGAGACATTCCGCTGACTTCAACAATTTCTTTCCCTCTTTCAGAGATTGATGCAGCAGCAGGAGTGATTCCGCTTTCCACAACGTCCCATTCCAGAGGATCCTTTGATCGTAGGAAAGCTTTCATCTTGTTCTTCCAGATGTTGTAATCCTTTCCATCGAAGTAGAGAGGTCTGGTATTGCTTTGCCCCTCCATCAGCCCCGGTGCTAGCATACTAGCCATGGATCTTTTACTCTGAAGTAAAACACTTCAAACAAAGTAAGAACACGAGCTCTGATACCAATTGAAATAGCTAGTACGAGTACCTAGAGGGGGGTGAATAGGTATACAAAAATTTCTCGAAGCTTGCACGATATCAATTAGAGGATTTGCAACAGTTAAAAATTCAATCGCAAGACTGAGTAAGGGAAAGAGAGAATTGAACACTCGGTTTATAGTGGTTCGGCTTGATTCAAGCCTACGTCCACTCTTCTGCACTGACAGCCGATTGGCTGGATTCCACTATAATCAAAGAGTTGTTACAGTGTTGATCTTCCTTGATTTCTAGGTGTAGATGATCTACCACACTCACTCAAGGCGTCACCAAGTATAAACACTCTCTGTATACAATTTCGCTCAGTCTCAAGCAACAATCAAGGATCTTCAGACTCTGGAATTTTTCTATCGATCACACACTTAAAACAACTAGAACGTCTTCCTTTTATACTCCTTCATGCCATCATAGCCGTTGGCACTTACCAAAGGAATTTCCTCCAATCTACCCGTTGGACGGAATCAATCAAGAAAATCATCCGAGCTATTTAAGGAATCTGATGATAGCCCATCAATCCTGTTCGCCCATACAATCAGGATCTCGGTTTCCAAGAATAGAACAATCCAAGATTATTTCGTCGACCATCGGATCTTCAATCGATCTTAGATAAGAATTAAAGAATCCGAAATGATTATCCAACCAAAGAATCTATTCCAGAGGATAGGATCGAATCCTCAACCATAAACCTCGGCTTTGGATTTCCTTCAACACTGGATTAGAAAGACTGTCAGTGAGAATAGACTTAAGTCTTGAGTCCTGAGTCTTGAGTCTTGAGTCTTGAGTCTTAAGTCTTGAGTCTTGGGTCTTGAGTCTTGAGAAAGCAAAGTCTTCAGACTTTAAACTGACGGTCTCCAAACATCCAGACTTTAGACTGAAAGAAACGTTTTGCCAGTTTCAAAATATTCTGGAAAGATTTCTCCAACAACACCGTCACGGCTCCCGATCAATGTTGTGTTCCATCGTATCAAGAAAAACAGTAAACTTGCTACTAATCTTGCACGCAGAAAAGAGAGAGAGAGAGAGAGAGAGAGAGAGAGAGAGAGAGAGAGAGAGAGGACTCACGCTGAGGGCGGCTTGGCCATTGCCAGAGCCGACGTCCCGAGCGAGGGAGTGACGAGGAGCGCGAGAAGTGAGCATGGAGTACTAGTGTGCCAAGTATGTCGGACGAGCGTCCACGTACATCTCCGCTTGCTTGTCGAACAGACCCCCCATCTCCTCTCTCCCCTCCCGATCTGCATCTGCTCGCATTGCCCTTGCCTTGGGTCTTGGTTTCTGCTCTGCTCATTGCACTCCCTAATATTCAACTCTAGACTTGCCCGATATTCGAAAAAGAAAAGTTGGGAAATATTAACAAATGATGCGATTTTCTAATCATCATTTCCTCTATATTTTAATTGCACTTTTTAATCAAAGGAATATAGTGTATATCCATTTACTACGCTTTTAGTTTATTGGGGAATATTACCAAAAAAAATCCTAAACATATTATATGAACACCAATTCAATCTTAAACTATAAATCTTTTGACAATTTACCAATATAATCATTCCGATCAATTTTGACCAAAAATTGACGACAGATACCAAGTCTTGTACTAACGTGAATAATTTTACAGTTATTTTTAATTTTTTATACTTTTTTCCATTGTGGTAGGTGAGTACAGGGCTTGAAGCCTTCACCGGACCTTAGCAGTTGGCTTCCCTGCGATTGGCAAGGGCTACGACCCTTGCCGGTAGCTAATCATACCAAGTAGAACGATATCTGTTTTACTAGTTTTTGGCTAAAATTAGCCAAAAAGTCTATATTGACAAATTGTTGAAATATTTATAATTAAATTGGTCAAATCGAAAGATTCAAAACTAGATTGACATTTATATAATATATTTATGATTTATATTTATATTTCCAAAAAAAAAACTAAATTGAAACTTCGATCTCAAACTTTTATGAAAGAATTCCCTAACCACTCGTGCCTACATTTCTGCTGTTAATATAGCAAATCCACCGGCTAACTATTGATAACTTCTCAATTTGAGTTCAATATAATCAGCGAGCATTCTATATAGAGCACTCATCTTTCCATTATAATAGCAATTTATGTTTGTATTCTCAAAACGATCATATCTTTACACATGATTTTTCTTCCATAAAGCAGGTTTGTCCATCAAGCCAAGGACTGTACATTTTGACAACAAATGAACACAATAAAAGACATAAAGTTAACGTAAAGATCTTTGATATATATTGGCCGCAAATTGAATACTGCCACCTATAAGATGACAACAAATCATTCTGTGGATCTCATCTTCATTTATTATGAAAGTTATTGATATAGGAAATGAAAACTCTAGACAGATTAAGCGATAGCTTACACGTTGACCCAGCAACTCATTTGATCTCATTGTTTTTCTTCGGCTTTTGGATGTACAGGACGAACACGACAGGATCAAACGCCACAAAAGACAGAATTACACGGTAAGTTCACTTAGTGATAAGGTATCTTCTTCATGAAAGGAATGTGGTACAATGTTTACAAATAAGGAAGATTTCGCACGACTCTGGGCTAGACAAATGCAAACAGACGAAGTGCAAGACTTGTCGGGACGTCTTCCTCATTCGAGATCAATCTTGACAGTAATTCCGAGATTTGTTTGGCTCATTGGACTTGAGGAGTCCTAGCTAGCCAAGGTTTAATCTAGTGCATCGTTATCAATTTTGATAGTCAATTTAATATAGAGGTTACTCTTAACTTTGCACGATTTTGACAACAAACTAATGCAGATTTTGGTGTGCGTGTAAGATATTTGGTCAGATTCATTTTTCATAGTCTTTGCTCTCAATGTTATTCTATTCTTGTTCAGTTGAGTAAATCCATTTCCATGTGATAATGTGCATACGCGCGAAATGTGTTGACGTTAATCTCAAGGAATGTCATTCCACAATGTTTTAGTTTCGTCACTAAAATTTTTATGGGGCCGTTTTGTTGGCTAATCTAGCAAACTCCATGGCAATCTAGTGCAAAACTTTTTTTGAAGAGACAATCAGAAGGATTTTTTTTTCCAAGGTCTGAAAACGTAAATGCCATTCCCTTAGAAGTATTTAGTGAATACAAGTTTAAAATTTCAGAGCAAATCAAGTTCCAAGGGGCTTGAGGTGGATAAATAGTCCAATTACTAGGACTTTTCTTTCATTAGGCTTTGGCAACCTAATCGGCTATTTTGTTGGACTGCCTGCTGCAATAGGCTAACTGAAGGCCTGAAAAACTCAACATCATATCGTATTTTCTCCCAATTAGTGCATCCATTGTACTCCCTGGTTCAGTTTATTTGTGCTTGATAAGGCTCTTATTAGATCTGCATTGTCTGACTCAAGACTTAAACGAAGCTTCAGTTCATGCGGAAAGGGAGAGGAAGACTAGGATTTCCACCATAACTATGCACTCCACCTGCGCGGCCGAGCTAGCATGTGCTAATCTTGCAAATCCGTCTACCAATTAACCCATGGAGTCTCGACAAATGCAGGCGATGGCTCCTTCCAATGATTCGGAAACAAAGGAACCGTCATGTTGATCTTCAGAGTGCGTGGATCTGAGATATTTGAGAATGTGGAAAATTGAAGCACAAAGAAAATAGCAGACGTTTCATGACATTTCTATCTGAAAAAGAATGGCCCAATTGCAATCCAAACCCACAAGAGAGAATTATCTGGTTCAGGTTTTGCCTCTGTGATGCTTGTTGTTCGCTGCTATGTGCGCACACGACATCACTGGAGGCGTTGGCGATAGTTCGAGCCCATCGAAAAATTCACGTGGCCTTGTATGCACTGCTCATGAATAAAAAACCCTCATAAGATTTAATCATAACCTTGGATGTGTGTCATGCACGTGAACGTGGCACGATATGCTGGCCATCTTGGGATTTGATTGATTGCCGTCGCAATTGGGGTCCTGTTCTTGATTTGCAACTGCGAGAGATTGGTCGTGCAAACATCAAGATCCTCGCATTAAAATTCATGAACTGATGGAAGTCCTAAAATTGGATTTTGAGCTGTCACAAACTGCACATTGGAGTTGATAGCGGCTGATCTCGTACCTACCCGCTCATCACAGCTTCTTTTGTGTAATTCAAGCACTATCGAGCATGGGAAGTGTAACTACCCCACTCCATCTCAGACGAGACAAATCTTCAAGGAGTATCCGGTTTATGAAATTTGTGGCTCGTATGTATCACTTCAGAAACGCTCACGAGTCATGCTTGCACCACATATTCCACATACGTATTCGAGCGTACACAATAAAATATTGTTTCGATAACAATAAATTATTGAGCCAACCAGAAAATTATTAGTCCTGTAGTTTGTTTCGATCACAATAAAATATTGGGTACACAATAAAGGGAATAAGAAAGTTAAATATTAAAGAGCACGAACAAAATATATATCACTTGGGACAACTATAAAATTATTAGTCCTTTTCGATTACTTTCTTCATAACTTGTTTCGATCACAATAAAATATTGAGTACACAATAAAAGGACTAAGAAAGTCAAATATTGAAGGGCACATGCGAAATGTACATTCTGGTTCCAACGTTGAAGAGCATGCGCTGAAATACGTATCACTTGGGACAATTATAAACTTATTATTCCTTTTCCATCACTTTTAACTTGTTTCGATCACAATAAAATATTGGATACACAATAAAAGGATTAAGAAAGTCAAATATTTTGGCTTCTTGTCTTACCTCTTACCAAAAAAAAAAATATTGAAGAGCACACGCAAAATGCACATTCATCGAACGTTGAAAAGCGCACACGAAATACATATATCACTTGGGACAACAACACCGTTGTTCGTTACAATTTTGAATGAAATCTCCTCTTTCTAATCATACATAGAATGAAAGAAAGCTGTACCGACCAAAAAAAAAAAAAAAAAAATCATATACAGCCTTGTTCTCGGAACCCTTTCTTTTGTGTTACTTTAGACTGCTACTTAAGATTGCATCAAAGGAGGACGCAAAAGAGAAGTGCACAGTAAACAATGTTTCTAACCTTTTGTCACGATGGGTCCTTTGATCTCCCTTCTCCTTTTGCGTACGTTCTTGCTTAATTCATTGATTATTGATGAATTCTCTTTTTGCCTAAAAGCCGTCCTGGATGGATTTGCGTTCATTCTTTTAGTAAGCAAGCGTTTTCAATTCCGGTCTTCAATTGGTCCTTCAAAAGGCCATCACATTGACTTGGACAAATTGTATATGAGATTACATTAATTCATTTCCTAATGGGGATAACGACACAAATAGTTCCTGAAATTTGGCTCAATAAATAATGTGGTCCCTAAATTATATGGAAATATGGAAATATTCAATATTGTCATTTCATTATTTTAAGTTCAAAGATGATATTGAATATTTTCATATAATTTGGAGATTAACTTGAATATGTATTAAAAGTTCAAAGATCATATCGAATAGATTAAAAATTTAGGAAAGACATTATATATTGGACTAAAGTTTATGGATCACATTGAACAAATTAAAAGTTCATAGACCGCATCACATATTGATCAAAGTTTATGGACCATTTGTGTTATTTTCCCTTCTTAATCCAAATGAGACGGACTTGTTATTGTTTATATACCTTAAAGACAAGTAAGAATGTCGACAATGAAATTACATTATGGGATGGACAAGAAGCCCTGACTAATTGGGCCCGCCTTCACAGACAAAGTGGAGTCGGCCCATAATGTGATAAACAATGAAAAAGCAAGAAGAAGAGTTGTGGGAATCTCCTATTTGCCTGGAAGGCAAAGGACGAAGGATTTGTTCTAGAAAAGGAACATTAGTACCGTTTTTATGGTTTTTGAGTGTCATAGAGTGTTTAGCCGATGAGTCTTGAACAATATCAGCAAAGATAGATTCATGAAGCATGTTTCTACAGGGGGAAATTTCGACATAATTAGAAGCATACACAGAGAATTAGAACTGATTAACAAGTAAGATCCAAACTTATTCGTGATATAAATAGGGGCACTTGCACATCATAGTCGTTTTATGGAGGGAAAAGAAAGGAGGGAATTAACATCTGAACTATTGAAAAGGAAACCTAATAAGAACCAAAAAAGACGAGAAACCAGGGTCACTTCGCCAATCAGCTCTTGAGACCGGAAGGATTGGGCATCGACAATCTTTCAGTTGCTAGCCATAATCATCTCGCCGCATGTTTTGAAGGAAAAAAAGAAGCCGAGTACACCATTCCGTTCCATCACTCACCTCCTCTTCGGCCTCTTCATCAATGCCCTCTTTCTTGTCCTCGTTCTTGCCATCGCATTCGCCTTCACCTTTGCCTTCCACCTTCCTTCTTATTGTCATTGTCCACAAAATGAACTCGCGGAGGCCCGCGAGATGACCATAGAACCTCCTGCGCATTGCTGTCCTAGTAGCCGTCATCATCCTCGCTGTTGTATTCACCCTCGCCATTGTAGTCACCCTCGTCACCATCTTTACCGCCATTGTCTTCCTTGTCGTCATCGTATTCGTTGTTGTTGTAGTCATCACCGTCATCTTGCTGAGGCTTGAAATTATCATGTTCAAGGTGGATTAAACATCTTAAGAAGAAAATGTCAAAATCCCCAAATATCATATTACTTTACATTAATCCCTAATTTGAACACCCAAACGCAAGCAACTAGCAAGAATCAACATAATCTCTTAATTCCATCCAAATTGATTGATAGAAAATATTGAGGTGACTTTTTCCTGGTAATTAGTTGGTATCGGATTTCGAGAAAGTGGGGCAAAGCAAGGGATAGAGATGTGCAGAAAGCCCTTCTTTTGATTAAAACCCGACAGTTCATATCAATTTCTTCAATTATGGTTAATAGATGCAGCAAGCTTGCGATTAACTATCCCTAGATTTAATTTCAGCTATTAAAAAATTCACATGAGTTTTGAACAGAGAACATTCGGTTGAGTTTTAGGTTGTTGTCGTCTCTTACCTCTTGTTTGCCTTCTTCATCATCTCTCTCCTCCTCGTCCTCATCCTTGCCCTCATCGTCATTGCCGTCGCCATAGCTGTAGCCGTAGCCGTCACCTTCGCCTTCCTCATTGAAATCGTCATTCTCAACATTATCATCCACAGAACCAACCAGCGAAGGCCCTCGAGATGACTGGGAAAGCTCACACACATTGTTGTCCTCGTCATCCTCACCGTCACCGTCATCGTCCTCATCATTACCGTCCATGGAACAAACCGGCGAAGGCTTGCCCAATGAATGCATATTCTCATCATCTTCGCTATCGTCATCCTCATTGTCCACATGAACATGGTCATCGTCATCATCATCCTCCTTGCCATCATCATCATCATCTATATGCACATGGTTGTCATCGTCGTCATCCTCCTTGCCACTGTCCTCGCTATTGTCATCTTCCCTGCCGTCGACCTTGTCACCATCCTCATGCTCGTCACCATCATCTTGCTGAGAGAAGGAGGTTCAAAAGTATCATATGTAATGTGGATTAAGCATCTTAAAGAAGATGATAGATTTCCCAAATATCATATGACTATAATCCTAAGTTAGAACACCCAAACGCAAACACCAAGCAAGAATCAACATAAAGGGTTTTCCCTACACTTAATCCCCCTAAAAATGCTTTCTAAAGCATCAATTGAACAAATGTCTATAAGAATCAAGCAGCATTCACATATTCACATATCTTCATTCCCTCAAAACGAAGAAAAGAAGGAAAATCTGATTCTAGAGACAAATGAAGAAAAGAAAGAAATCTGATTCTGGAGACAAAAGTGAATATTTGCAAGGATCAAATACTGGTATGATAATTGTAGAAAATGGGTCAGGTTGGTGTCATAGCTTGTTGTGTCGACTCTTAACAAAGATGGTGGCCGGGGGTGGTGCTCGCTTGATTAATGGCTGCTAGGTTGTTTGTGGCAATGAGGGTGCCAGCACCGTTAGACACATACAAGGGTTGGCAAGCCCTCGTTTGCAAGCGACGAGAGCCGACAAGCCTCACTGATACGCAATGAGGGTCCTAGGCCCTCGCCGATGCAGCCTGACGGTCTTATCTTCTTTTTCAAAAAAAAAAATTATTTTAGCTTTGTAATTCTTTTAATTCTTATCCTCTTTTCTTTTACCTTCTTTTTTCCCCTAATTTTTATCTTCTTTTTTCTTTTTTTTAAAAAAAGAAAAAATTCTAGCCGATTTGCACTGAGAAGGGCTTAGTGAGACACCACACTACTGTGAACACACCACACTTAAGCAAACTCAAAGGATGGATGAATATAACTTCATTGGAGAGAGTTTACAATTTTGGCTATGAATACAGTATAGCCATCAATATCAATTGATTGTAGTAATATGAGGAAATGTGGTTGAGCAAGTTGCTTATCACACTGGATTGAGAAGTTGTAATTGCCTTATTTACGCTCATGTGAAAGATGGCACTCGGGCAAGGAGATACATATTCCTAAACTATGCACTAGCACCACAGACACAAGATATGGCACAAGTATGAGTTTTTATCTAGAGTTATGATCAGCGAAGATGTTACCTTTCACGAGTTTGCTCTATCTTATATTAGGAGAGAGTAACCAATTGTAAAGAAAGATCTAAGTGGTGTACATATTAATAAGTGGAGTTACAAAAAGTGTACAAACATTAGCAGATTGCCGAAGAAGTGACAGATTTTGTAGATTTTCTTAATATACTAAAAAATAAAACATGTAAAATGCTTAATTGTGATATTTAGATTCTAAATAGGAATAGAAAAAAATAGAGAAAGAAAGAATGGGGCCATCACTTTGTAATTGAATGCTTGAGGGCAAGTCCTTTTAATGTAAATAGGGTGGATTTAGTTATATGGGGGGGGGGGGGGGGGGGCGTAAAAAGAGCACCGACCTTGTTTTAGGTTCTCTGTGAGTTTTAGTTTAAGAAAAAAAAAACAGTATGAGAGAATGAAACACTGAATAAGAATTGGGTGAAATCAAAAGTTGGAATCGGGAGATTATTTTTATGTTAGAATCTCCTAATTTGCGGTGGATCTATCATTGTTACACTTCCTGTGGATCTAGATCACTTTTTGAGTTGACCTACGGAAATTGTGGTGTATAGAATCTATTTCTCATTTAATCTTCCGGTATCTTGTGATTTTGGTAAATTGCATGATCCTATTACACAGATTGATTTTAGCAAGTGGAAAAAGAAGACATGAAGTTTCATCCTCCATTTTTTAGGGTAAAAATAGGCTCCACATCATTTGAGTAATTGTGATACCACAAAATGAACTAAGAGCACAAATAGGAAGAAGGAGAGTATGAATTCTCAGTCAAATGGTGAGTGATGTAAGATTCATAGCCTCATTTCCGAAGTTGACACACATATAGCAGATGAAAATTTCTAGTAATATGGGGATTTTTTTTATGTGATTATCCCTAGTTGCACATTTTGGAATCACTTTCTCTCTCTCTCTTCACTAGAATAGAGCAGAAATAGAAAGCGAATAAAGTAAAAGAAACAGTGATGATCCATAAATAGAAAAAAGGTGCACCTGTTCCAATAGAAGATCCCTTGTTGCTATTTCCGTTTCACAATCGTAAAAAGTAGTATCTAATTCAGAGTCCGACGCTTGTGTTGGGGCATTAAGAACCTTCTCTCTGTAAGACTCCCAAGTGGTGCTTGAATCATCTAGACTAGTGTCAAGTAACTCCCCACAATCCCTCATCTGTATCCGACACTCCTTTGGTATTTTTGAGCTTGATACATCAATAATCCTTTCCATTGATCTACACCTATGAACTTTCAGCTGCTCCAAACACTCTAATTCGTCCATGCCCTCTACAGCTTGCAGACTCTCACACTCTACAATGCCTAATCGCGTCAAGTTCTTCAAGTTTGACAAACCGCCTATCCTTTTTAGTGAAGTGCACCCTTCGACAAAAAATACTCCCAATGGTTTGAACGTAGAAGCAAATTGAATCTCCTCTAGCTTTGGGCACCTCAAGAGCTGGAATACTTGAAGCATCTTTAGAAAGCTTGAGACAATGGACACTCTCCTCCCACCATTAGTCAACTTGGTAGCTTGTAGCTCATTAAACCCTAGCTCCTCCGATGGATTAAGAAACCTCTCTAAAGATTTGCAGTCCTCAATACATAATTCCTCCAAAGATATTAAGGCATCGAGAAAATGAACTTCAACTAGCCCAGTGCAAGAAGACACCTCGGCTTCTCTCAGTTTTCTTAAACCTGATGGAAAGGATAATCTTTTGACAAGTTCACACCTTCTGATAGTCAACTTTTCCAACTGAGGAAGCCCGTCGAGTTGTACTTGTTTCATTTGAGTGTGATTGAGCTCTAGAACTGTCAAGTTTGACGGAAGTTGTTCGAGGGATTCAAAATCTAATCCGTACATAGTAAGTTCTTTTAGTAGAGAAAGGGGGCCCAAATCTGTAGGCGGTGCATGGACATTTAAAAGGCACAAGTGCTGCTTCCTCAATTTGGATAACCTCTCTATCCACTGCAAGTCACAAGTTTTTATATTTGATGTGGCCTTAGATTCAGAACCATCAGATAGGAGTAGTTCAACTATATTAGTAAGGTTTGAGAGGTTAGGGACGGTCTGCAATGAACTAGATCTCCACCGTAGAGTGGTCAAACTTCTAGGGAGCTCTGGTAACTCTTGGAGCTTATGACAATGCTCTAAGTCCAGTGTTTGGAGGCAACAAAGCTGGCTCATTGTATTGGGCACTTTCACAATTGGTGTGGATGATACATTGAGAGATGACAAGCTTGATAGTCTTCCAATGGTATCTTGTAATACTGTAATAGACGTGTGAGATACATCCAACTTCATCAATGACTCTAATTTCGAAACTGATTTGGGGAGTTCACTCAAGCTATCACAATTCTTAAGAGAGAGGTGCTGAAGATTCTGTAGCTCTCCAATTTGTTCAGGCAATTTTTGAAGACTCTGACATGACTCAATACTCAAATCAGTCAACCACCGCAGTCAATTTCCATCAAAGATGAACATTTAGAAATACTCAACTTCTCTAAAACTAAGTATTGAGAAAAGGTTGGTGTCCTGTAAATCGACATATTATTCTCAAGAGTGAGAACCTTCAATTTCCTCCCATCCTACAAAAGCCAATGAAACATCAGCATGGACACTTGGATGTCTATACAAGGGAAACATAGGAATTTAGGCTACTAACTTGGACCATTTGTCCTTTGATCCTTTCATGAAATGAGAAAATTAGACTATAAATACATTGAATTTTGTCCTTTATTGAATAAGAAATTAGGCTGAGAGGGAAACTGACATACCTTAATCAAGCCCCTGACATGATCATCCGTGAACCCATGGCCAACGAAATTCCCCACAACCACATTTTCTAGATGCAAATTGGTTGCCTCAAAACGTGGATGACGTTCGGAACTTTTATCAGGGTAAAACACACTGATCCATTTCAATTCGGAAAGACAGCCCGCAAAGTCGCCTTGGCAGGTTATGTTATGCAACCACAGCAGCCGAAGATGTGGGAAACGTTTAATTTCCTCTGCAGTGACGGTTAAGTTATTATCGGTCCTTGACCAATTTGTCAAATCCAGTAATTTTCTACCAATGACATTGAGGAGCAGGAGCAAGAATTTGTCAATATCATTCATTTTTATTCCGTTGAAGAGAAGAAAAAAATGGAACATAAGAGGAGCTCTCAATTTAGAAAGTTGAATCCTTAATTATGAACATGGTAAGTAATTTTCTATTCGAATTAAATTTGGTCACCACATTACCTCTGTTGATCTTAATTCGCGAATTACGTCGTCTGGAGCCCACAACCTGGAATGCTCTTGATTAGCAATTGCCCTTCCAAGATCTCTAAATTGATCATGCATCCAAAACTTATTTTCATCTAAAACCTTTATAGTGCATCGGTTAATAAGGACATCAATAGCATACTCTGGGCTAAACCCACAATCTTTCCATGCAAAGACTGGATCAGTCTTATCTTTATCAATGAAAAAGCATGCAATATCGAGAAATATCTGTTGCTGATCCATTTCTAAGGCATCATAGGTAATCCGTAGCTTTCCCAAGACATCGCTACTTGGTGTTTTTCTTAGCTTCTCTAGCATCTCTTGCCATATTTTTTCCTCTTTCTGAAGAAAAAGCAATGAACCTATTGCCTAAAGAGCTGAAGGGAGTCCACCTGTAGTAGAGATGATGTCTTTTGAAGTGTCATATAGTTTGTCTGGAGAAAAGTCAGTATCGAAGGCATGCCTGCTAAAAAGTTGAAGTGCATCTTTGTCGCTTAACACCTCCATTTCATAAGGCACAATTTCATACTTTAGTCCTCTGATTTTTGTAACACTTTTGTCCCTAGTGGTAACAAGTATTCTAGTACCATTGTACAGAGAATTAGTTCCAATAAGGTATTCGATTTGGTTTCCCTCATCAACATCATCCAATACAACTAGTACCTTCTTGTTGCAAATTGTTTCTCTAATTGTATTGATTCCATAGTCAATGTTATCAATATTGCGAGCCACTCTAGAATTAGAGATATCAGATAACAATTGTTCTTGCAGCTTGACTAGGCCTTTGGTTTTTGCTGTTTCCCTTACACCATCAAGAAAGCTACAGCTTTTCCCAAAGCGAGGACATAGTTGGTTATAGATGATCTTGGCAAGTGTTGATTTACCGATACCGCCCATCCCATAAATTCCAATAACCCGCACACCACCGGATTGGATGTCCAATAGACCATTTATGGTGGCTATTCGATCCTCCATTCCAACTAAATCTCTAGTCACTTTTCTTTGTCTTGTCTTGAGCCTAACCACAACCTCGAAAACAACAGCCTCGATAAGATCCCCATCGCTGCGACAAAATTGACCAGTTTCAATTGTGAAGTGGTAACAAATTTGTTTAATTGCACGTTGACCAACCATCTACTAAGTTAACCGGTTGGGAACGCGAGGTTAAAAATTTATGAAGGGAAAACTCTTATTAAAAAGAATAGAAAAGGAGTATATAAATAAGTGGTTCTTATTCAAATATCAAACGATTATTTGTTGTATCCCTTTCATAGATCAATTTCATAAACTAATCAAAAGGTAGATACTGATTAGTTAAGTGATGATGCCAGGAATCTAAAGTTGACAGTTTCTTATTGCATGTGAGAAATAACACAACGTAAGAGACCAATATAAAAATAATGCAAGAAAAGGTACTTTTGTGTTTTACCGACATAATAATTCTAAACTAAACAGCACGAAGTTTTCTAAGTTCATTTTATTTGAATTTCATCGTGTTCGAAGACACCAAACTTTGACTCTACCTTATTATTTCACTTATAAACACGCATGCACGTGGCAGGCTTTTGGGTGAGGTTTACCCAGCAGTTTACTTTTCATGGTCCCTCTACCTAGTAGTCATACGCGTTATCACATGTCTATAGACATTTGTCTTCATCATCATGAGACAACTAGTTTTGGGGTGTCGAGAGGCAACTAGAATTATCCAACGAAAAGTGGCACGAAACAAACGGGACTTGATCAAGACTAATTACGTTACCCTAAAAACTTCAGGAGCATGATGAATTTACAAAGCTTAACATCCATTACCAGTTTAAGTTGAAGGAATAGAGAAAGAGAAATGTTTGATTATTAAAGGAATTGATGTATTAGAAGTCTTAAAATTTGTCGTGAAAATATAATTGAATGTTAAAACGTTCAAAATTTGCAATCAATTACTAAAATTTGTTGAATCGATACAATCAAATTGTTCCTTTAGCTCTACCCACGTTACTTGACGGAAAAAATTGACCTGTCACTAGAAAATAGGCTGACAAACTAACAAATAAAAGAATAAATGAAGAGGCACGAAGAACAGTGGAAAGAAATCTCGCTTGCTCCCATCCCCAGTAACTTTTTCTCCAATCTGATCAATTGTTGACTCTTCATTAAAACTTTCCATGGTTTCTTAAAATTGAGTTCTTGAGACAGGAGTTCGAAATACTACATGGAAACTCTACTGGCCATGGCTGTGAGATCGAAGGAGCTCCAACCACCATGGCCGAATGACCGAACTCAATGAACCTCGAGCTACTGTAGCCCCAAGCTTGACGAAATTCCGGCCGTCATGGCCAAACTCGATGAAGCTCGAGTGGCCAATGGAGTTCTCAATGGTGGCTAAGGTCGAACAACCTCAAATTAGAGGTCGTATGACCTCAGATATGAGGTTTCACGCTGGGTTTGTGGCCCAAACTTAAACCCGGGTCTTTCCGTGAGCGGTGATGTGTTTCACGATTTTAATGGCGGCGAACCGTAATGGTGGAGGCGGCAACCTGATCTGGCGACGGTAGTGGACGAGTTTGGCAAAGTTGGTCGAGTTCTTAAGATCCTAGGCGGTGGTGGGGGATGAGTTTGGTGGTGGTTAAGTGCGAAGTTGGTTGTGGAGGCTGAATTTGATTGTGGTGGAGGTGGTGTCTGATTCCATGTGGTTGTCTTCAAGCGCGAGGGTAGCCGGCAAGGTAGTAGGTGGTGGTGAGTCTAGCGGCAGGTGTTTGAGGCAACGGCTGCCGGCGACCATGGACAGCTTCGGTGACCAGCTGCCCTACTGTTTGATCAACAAGCGTTGATACCAGCGGTCTGACTGATGAAAATGGCGTAAGCGGAGCAGCTTAATAAGGTGAGCTTTTCCTTTTTATAAACAATTGCTGCTGTCAGAACAAATCTTATTTCAGAATCTAAGGCTTCGGCTTTGTGCGAACAATCCAAGTTTTTCTCAACGATCATGTTCTTGAACGAATGGAGTCTTACTATTATAAGATTCCGAGAGAGAAATTCCGATGGCTCGCATTTTCTTTTGCTTCGAAAAAAAAAAAAAAGCTTTTCTATCTTTTTATCCTTATCCTTCCTCATTTCTACTATTAAAATGTTAAAATTATTTTTCTTTTTAATTTTTCATTTTTTTTTTCAATATGATGCTCGGTAAGTCCCACATCGTTGCCTCATGTAATAGGAAAATAATAGAAAATTTGTAATACATTCATGGATCAAATTGGTATGAAAAAGATGAAGCAAAGCCAATTTCTTATACAATAGAAATTAGGTCAAAAGAAAATTTGTAATAATCCTATTAGGTCCGAATAAATTTGGATATCTCGTCATTAAAAAAAAAAACAAGAATTTGAGAATTTCCTTTTAAGTTTAGAAAAATTGGAGTTGGAATATAATTAATGAATCTTTATAAGATCTATTGCTCGATTGTAAAATATAATTTTGAGGTTCATGGTTAGATAGTTACCCCGGATATTTCTTCAGCTCCCACCCCTTGGTGTCATCAACTTCATTGAGAGCCTAGCGCCACGACTCTATATCCTTAGAGCTGAACTTCTTCTTCTGATCCTCCATCCTTTGCTCCAAATTCAGTATGACATCACGGTACAACGGGGTTTTCAATTTCACATCAGCAGGTTTCACGTCATAAAAGATGGGCAATATCACCTTCTCATTCCCCTCTTCTCTAGATTTAGAGGTGTTCTCCACCATCTTTGCAAGCTCGCGGAGACACCAATGACTCGAAGCATAGTTTTGGGAGAAGATGGGTATGTAAAGCTTAGAGTCGTTGATCGCTAGCAAAAGGTTGCCTCTAATTCTTTCTCCTGGTCGAAGCTCTTCATCATCCATGAAAACGTGAATCCCAGCATCTACCAAGGCGTGGTAGAGGCTATTGGTGATTCCCCGACGAGTGTCAGGCCCTCTAAAACTTAGAAACACCTGATACTCACCTCCTAATGGGTTGTTGGTGCTCGTTCTTGTCTCTGAGTTTGCCATGCGAGCTCCTTTCACACTTCACAGGTCACCTCTCTCTCTCTCTCTCTCTCTCTCTCTCTCTCTTAAATAGGCAAGATTGAGATACTTTTTCATCTAGCACATTGTACTAGGTATAAGTAATTTCGCACGAACCAAGGAAATTGTTGACATACTTTTATGCATGTTTTTTGCTTGAGTTTGAAAAGTACAAACACTTATTTACACTTAGAAGATTGGCAATTAGTTTAATAATCTACCAATTCCTATTCCTTTGACTTACCAACTCCTTTAAAGTTATTAACTATTATTCGATATCACCAAACTTAGTTTGATTGATATACCGGCATTTGTCAGTCGCCAGGCAACTTTCTATCTTGTTTGGTTTTGAAAAATATTAACATTTATTAATGCTTTCAAGATTTCTAACTACTTTAATAATAAACCTATGACATCTTGAATTTCAGATTCTGTTTTTGATCGAATGAATTGGGCCTTTTATCGACGCGACTATAGTGTTTTTCTCTAATATGGCCACTCAATAAATAACTAGCCTATCAAGTGAAGCCGTTAAAGAATATAAGTGCAATAGACTTGAGGATTTAACCAGGAATCGACTGCTCGACCGTGCTAGTCTACAAGGATCATTATGGCATAATTAAAAATCGATCAGAGACCGGAGATAGGTTGATTCAACCAAGATGTGTGATCAAAGTGTGGATAATTCCACCTGATTGCAAAATTCTCGTTAACCAGCATTAGACCGATTTTCTGTCATTTTTGGTACCCTGTGTTCGTATTTGAAACCTCGAGATTTTCACGATCATCGAGAGTCGCCAATGTGTTGAAGAGGTACGTGTGGTTCAAAGAAAATCGACTACGGGTCAATTGCACAAAAAATTTCTAAAAGCTACCTGATAGGCTAGGTCACGCTAAAATTGCGCCAGATTGAAATTAACTGCGAATTTGAATTCGATTTCAAAGATTGAAAGTTTTGTTGTGTCACGAGTCATTTTAAGAATGTTGACTCATCTTTTGAGGAATTTTCGGTGAGTTCGGGATTTTTACAGAAAATCGATCCGGATGATTCGGAAAACAAATGGAAATTCGATCAATTTGAGGAGATTTTTGGCCTCCTGTGTGAGCTACTTGGTAAAAGGAAATTGTGTGGGCTTTTTCTTCAACAAAATTAGAAGTCAATCGGAGAGGTTTGTTAAGAAATTGGATTTCGGGAAAAAGGAAATGGAATTCGAAATTACGGGAAATGGCCATTTTTTGCTATCCAAGACTTGTTAATTGGGAGAATTATGGTGCAAGAAAGCAAGTGAGGACCAAGCATTTTATATGGAAATTTGTGAGACCAAGAATGGATAAATATATGACATTTTATTAAACTTATTCTTTTTGTTTCTCTTCCTTCGATCCCTCTCTCCTCGCCGCACGTTTCTCTTCAACTTGTGCACGTCTCTCCCTCTCAATTCTCTCGAAGACCTGTGCGTAGAGGCCCCCCCGCCCCCCCAGCCGACATAGCTTTCTCTCTCTCCCCCTCTTTCTCTCTTTTTCTTTCTTTTTTTTTTTCGCATGTTCTTTTTCCTCTCAGCCGACCAACCCTGCTATCTCACCCCTTCATTCTCCTTCTATTTCTCTCTCTCTGGCCCCACCAGCTTCGTCGACCCCTTTCCCCTCTGGCCGCTTGTGCTTTTCCTTTCAATTTCCATTTCCCTCACATGCTCTCTGCCCCACAGACGCCCCCACCTTCGACCGTTTCTTCCTCTTCCAGCACCACCGACACACACCACTTCACGTGCAGCTCCTTACCGAGTCAACAGCAGCGTCCATCAGAGCCCAAGTTGACTCCGGCAGCGTCCATCGTCGACCAAATTTGCTGTAATCGGACGTTATAAATAGAATTTAATGGATTGATCAAGATATGATCTTGATGACATGGAATTAACTAAGTCGATTGATCGATGGTTCGATCTGATTGGATGAATTGAGGTGTTGAAATGATTCGTTGAATTTATGAATTATTCTGACTTGCAGGAAGGATTGGAGGTCAAGGTAAGTCTTCTGACTCGTGTTTATGTTTAGGCAGCCCTTAGGGCGTATTTTCTTCCTAGTTGGGTCTTAGGAGGGTAAACTTACTGAGACGTCATCTCACTCCATAGTGGGCTTATCTTTTCAGGTTCTTAGATGGTGGTTCCCCCCAGGCGTCATGGTCGTCCCATGGGGGTTACCGAGCAAGTCTCTAGTTTCCCGATCTTGGAGGTTTTTGGGTTTACGAGCTAGTTGTAACCACTGTTTGAGTCGAAGAGGTTCTACATCAGGAGATACCTAATCGATTCAGAGCATGATTCCGCACCACTCCCTACAGTGTTAGGCTTGGTCCCCTTAGGGCTTTTGATATCCCTGTTGTGGTGATTGATGCTGCTCTAGATGAGGATCCAGCTAACTCTCCCAATGGCATAGTGGAGAGAACCCACCGTCTCGCCTGACTCCTGTGGACACTGAAGAATCGGCAAACAAGTCAAACTAATTGGTCATAGGATAGCTTGTTTTGGAGAGTCAACTTTTTTGTAGACCTTGTAAATATCGGTTAGTAATGTATATGAATTAGTATGATATATATAAATGTGTTGTTTGGTTTTGAAAAATTGTGGCCTTACTTTTATATCTCATCTTGCTATTGTCTGGGGATTTATTTCATTTGTTTCATCATGTGCATTAAAAAGAAATGGGTTGGCGACACGTCCTGGAACGTCGCTATTTAATCGACCAATTGAGGGATGGGCACACGCTCGGAGGATCGGGGCGTGACAAAACCATCGTTTATTCTTCCAGCTTATTAGAAGATATACATTTGCTCATGGACAGGACATGCCATGGCAATGCCAAGGTTTATTACTTGAAGCAGATTGTTAAGCCAGGGCACTTGTTAGCCACACCCAATAAATAAGTTTCTTTCTTTAATATAATAATTGTGCATAACGTGAGAAAAATAGTTCTTGGATACTGATAAAATTTCTCTATAAATTTAACCATTATCCTCAAAACCCTTGCTAATAAAATCCTTACTAGAAGTATATGACACTCCACATATTTGAATTTGACCCATTTGCTATTAAATAAAGATGTATAGGCTACTTCACAACAGGTGCAGCTTCCAAGTTACAGTGAATAAAGTTGACGGCTATAAAAATAAGGTGGACATTATGACTACAAGAACACATAGTGGTGGAGCTTTCCGCACGCCCAATTTCTTTCGAATTTCTTCTTCATGCTTTTCACGTGGTGCTGGCTGTGCAGACAATGTTGCTTCTCAATTCACTTTTGAACTTTTGGATTAGAAAAATATGAACTCCCGCAATTAAATCATTTACGATTATTCTATAGCTATTCTATAGTTGGGCTTATTTAAAATCCCAATCCAATAATCTAGATCTACAATATATGTAGATAAATACATAATAACAAGATATACCCAAAGAATCATTTTTCATGATGACCCATGAAGCTCTAGATAAATAAACAATCTCCTTCATGTTGCACAGATTGGATTTGCTGCATTGTTCACAAAAAATACTCCACCTAAGTGCGCCCTAAACAAATCAGACTGCATAAATACGGTTGGAAGAAAAGTGAAACCAAACTAAACCAGATCATAGTCAGGAACCAATCAAACCAGACCATTTTTATGGTTGGGTTGGGTTTGATTTATTTTTTTTATTTTTTCTCTTTATCTTTTGTAATTTCATAAATAAATAAAAAATCTACACTCATGACGGTTCATAAATTTTCACAGAATGCAAATCAAACCTACTTCTAAATGCTATTTCATATATGATTAGTAAAAATAAACAAAAAAAATTAATAATTTAGTTCTGCAATTTGATTTAGTTTCGGAAAAAGTTGAAGCCAAACCAAACCACAAAAAATAATTTAGTTCGATTTGTGATTTTTTTTTCTTTCAAAAGAGTGCTTTTAAACCGAACCAAATCGACAAAAAGAGGGTTTGGTCAATTTGGTTGAACGGTTTGAACTTTTCTTGCTCAGTCCTTATAATCATTCATCTTAGGATAAATAGCTTTTTCTATTATTTATTATTGAACAATGCGGAGGTTCATGTCTAGTTTGTAATTATAAGACCGCACTCCTACAATAGAGTTTTTTTTTCTTTCCTTTAGCAAGCGTTTTTGAGGTTATTGACATCAAAAACAAAATGGCATATATAGGAAAAGCCAGAATAAAATTGGATTGGTACGTAATACCATTCCTAGACCTCCTAGTCCTGATCCAAGAAAAACTGTAAGTCCCTCAAAAGTAAATACATTCAGAACATATAAAATGCAATTTATCGTGCGTGGAACAAGCTATTATTGCAAAACTATGTTAATACAACCAACTGTCATTAAGAATTTCATCTTTGAACAAAAAACAAGCAAGGTGAAGTACCACAAAGAGAAATTGTACCTATTCGCATTGGTTTTAGGAAAAATTAGGCTCAAATTGATGACTTGCACTACATCAAGATGACACTCTACCGTAGTTAAGTTATGATGTCCTAAGAACCTATATCGGATGGATAGACTTGTGCAACCGTGGCATATATGCTACTTGAACATAAACTTAATTTCATATCCTTCTAAAGGGAACTGATGATTAGTTCCATAATATAAGGAATTTTTATAATACATGTCCAACTAAAAACTGTTATATATAATGATATTTGTGTGATAAAATATTTTCCCTTCTATCATTTGGAAACTTTTGCATTTATAACATCTATATATAATATGCTTATATTTATTGGAGTTGGACTTATAGTGTTGGATATGGAAGCTTGGCTCTGATAACACAAATTGGCTTTCAAAACGCTACACCACTAGTTGATTTTTTGCTAGATTAAATAACTAATATTTGTTTTCGACTCCAATGGCCTGCCAGATTAAATAATTAACATTGAGTCAGTGAAATGGGGATAAGATAATATAAAAAGGTCTAAAACTTTGGATTGGACTCGAAAGAGGGGGAACACACAAAGTTTCCCAGAGCCACGTTCGTTGAAACTAAAAGCCAAAAGGACTCTTCTAAAGGCAAAATTATTGAAACATGTTTTAATGGGATGTGTCGGCTTCAACTGGATGACTCCAAGATAGCCGAAGTCCAATATGATGTCTCTGGGCCATAAACCAATCAAAAACAAATGGAATGTCGCAATCATATAGAAAAGCTGCCAAGTAACAGAATCTATCTATATCTTTATAAAAGTATTGGCAGATTAAGTTTAAAGAATAGATAATTAGGGTTACGATATCTTAACAGAGAAAAAGCTAAAATAGATGATTTGGACTTTGAGGAAGGAGGACTCAGAAAACATCACAACGAAATTGTGACCTCATGTACATTTTAGTTGTGTTTGCTTAATTGTATAACAAGAAATTCGATATCAACAATAGGGAAAATTATGCAATAAAATTTAAACATATTACATTCTTGTATTTAAATTTCGCAAATTGAATTATAAATATTTTCACATTTTGTCAATTAAATATATCCAACCAATTTTAACATGGACATTGGATGTCAGATAAGATGGCTGATGCTAATGTGAACAAATATTTTTTATCCTTTTATTTTTCATTTTTTTCTACCAAGTCTAATAAGGGCCGTGACTCTCACCCGTGACTAGTGAGGGTTACTGGGCTTAGAAGAGAATAAAGGAAAAGGAAGAAAAAGAAAGGAAATACTTTTTTTTTAATTTAGAAAATTATAAAATTTGTCAATATCAATGTTGGTTATGTCATGTCGAATAATTGGTGTCTACATCAATGATGTTCAACTAAAATTAATCGGATAGACTCAGCTGGCAAAATAAGAAAACATTTAGGATTTTGGCAATATCAAAAGGTTAAAGAATCATTTAACAATTTTTACCAAAAAAAAAAAGACTCATTTAACAATAGGTTTTAGACTTTTTAGACAATTTTCCCATTAACAATAAGCTAGTAAGGAAACATTGTTTAATTCTGAATATTTCAAAAAACTGAAAAAAATATTTATATAATATTAGGAACTAACGACTATCTCCAAATGAAATTAAGAAAAGAACTGAAATAATTGGTGTAATTTATATTATCAGGGTCCAAAAATCACCTTGAGTTTACCTTAGGTTTATCAAAAGGAGAATAAGTTTACATGATTTAATGTGCTAGAGCCTGTTTTTTTTTTTTTTTCTTATTCTTCTTTTATGTAGGAACTCCTATCAAAAACGGGGGAAAAACCTTTTCTTACCTGATGTTAAAATATCACCTTATGTTCTTCCTTAGACAAAAAGACAGCTTGTCCTTATGAACAATTCGTCCTTTGCTCGACGAAAATCCCTACGAGCCACTCATGATATAATTCATATCTATCCACGTCATCTTAATTCCAATGCAAGAACTAAAGCGCAACATCACGCCACCCTCTTTGGACCGCATTTCAAAGCACATTCGCACTGCACAAGCTAGAAATCATAATTACGAATTTTAATGTGCGCACATGTGTGAGTTTGGACAAAATAGCGAAACCGACACTGCACCCAAACAAAATTCTTTCAAGAATGAACATGGCCAGATCTTGGGCTGTAGCGTTGAACACCTGAGGAAGATCCTAAGGAGGAGCATGGCGAGCCTCCTCTTGAGCCGCCTTGTCATGTAGGACGTGACCAGCATCTCGGTTAGCCTGGGGAGATACGACGGAAGAAGTGTTAAAAAAAAAGGTACTAAACCTTTTACATTTGTGTTAATTTAGTTCTAAACATTTTTTTATGCCAATTTAGTCATTTCTGGCCAATTTTGGGCGGATTTTGCTAACTGGACGCCAGCTGGCTAATGTGGCTTGATCGATGTTAATGTGGATAACTTTTAATAATATTTTAATTTTTTAAATTATTTTTCTTTTTCTTTTTTTCCTTCTCCTCCTTCTTCCTCCAGTTGATCGCCAAACCTCAGCGACCGGCCAGAGGCGACGGCTAGCGAGGTCGAGGTTGACCTCACCGGCCACCCGCCAGTGCCCGCAAGGGCGGCCTCGCGCCAGGCAGGCGAGGCTCTCCCTCACCAACCGTTGCCTCTGGCCGGTTGCCGAGGTCTAGCGACTAATTGGAGGAAGGAGGAGGAGAAGGAAAAAATAATTTAAAAAATTAAAATTAAAATTCAAAAATATTAAAATATTATTAAAAATTGTCAACATTAGTGTCGATCAGGCCACGTTAGCCAACCGGTGTCCAATCAACAAAATTGGCTGGAAATGACTGAATTAGCACAATCAACAAAAATGTTTACGACTAAATTGGCACGAAAAAAAAGCTTTAGAACTAAATTAGCATAAATGCAAAAGATTTAGGACTTTTTTAACACTTTCCTTGAGATACGACAATGACGTAAACTTTTGGAGACCCTAATTATCATGTTTGCAGCAATTGCTGTTGATTCTTGGTTCTTGGGTTCTCGGATAGGCCAGCAGGATGAATTTCTTCAAGGAATCAGGGATCAATGTGACTCCCACTGGTGTAAATAAGTGAATGAATTTCGTTAAAAGTAACGTTAGCGTATATAACTTTTTCACATAATGTACTTATAATTGTTATGAATAGAAGTGCACAATCCAAACAGCATAAATTCGGTTTGAAGAAAAGTATAGCTAAGCTAAACCTAATTATATTTAAGAACCCACAAAGCTAAACCATTTTTTGTAGTTTGATTCGATTCAATCAATTTTTCTTCTTTCACTATTTTCTCTCCATCTTTTGTAATTACATGAAAAAAAAAAAAAAAGAAGGTCAAATTCTACACTCACAATAACACACAAATTCACACGATCAAAACTATTCCAATAGGCTGCTTCATGTGTAAGTGGTAAAAATAATTAACAAAATTAATAATTTATACCATATGGTTCGATGGTTTGATTTGGTTTCCATCCTTTCATATATTTTTTATCTATATTTTATTAATATTTTTTATTCGGGCCCACGAATATTACTGGATATATATTTTCTTTTTAATGTAATTGAGAGATGTAACAGAAAGGTGCGAATGCTAATTATAGTGGAATTCTCAACTAGACGTAACCTTAGTTTAAGGATGAATAAGAATAAACCTTGCATTTCAAATTCTCTTTCTTCATTTTACTCTCTATTTTCTTTGTGATTATGCGGTGAATCCTAACAATTAGTAGCCATGCTATATATAGTCTTTGATGATTATGTTTAAACTCAAAAATATTGAAATTGTATCTGGTGGTCTAATTGGCAATTGCCCAGTTTATTTTGCTAGATCGAATAACTAATATTGTATTTCCGACTCCATAGTCATGCAGGGTTAAACAATTAAAATTAAGTCATTGAAAATTGGATATAATGAAATAAAAAGGCCTCGAAAGTGAAAATTGGATATTATGAAATAAAAAGGCCTCGAACTTTAGATTGGACTCGAAAGAGGGAAGAGACACAAAGTTTCACGGATATTAAAGGGATGTGTCGGCTTTATCCGCATAACTCCATGATAGTCGATGTCCTTAAGTCAGTGAAAATTGGATACAATGAAATAAAAAGGTCTCAAACTTTAGATTGGGCTCGAAAGAGGGAAGAGACACAAAGTTTCACGGGTATTAAAGGGATGTATCGACTTTATCCGCATAACTCCAAGACAGTTGATGTCCTTAAGTCAATGAAAATTGGATACAATGAAATAAAAAGGTCTCGAACTTTAGATTAGACTCGAAAGAGGGAGGAGACACAAAGTTTCACAGGTATTAAAGGGATGTGTCAACTTTATCCACATAACTCCAAGATAGTCAATGTCCTTAAGTAAGTGAAAATTGGATACAATGAAATAAAAAGGTCTCCAACTTTAGATTAGACTCAAAAGAGGGAGGAGACACAAAGTTTCATAGGTATTAAAGGGATGTGTCAACTTTATCCGCATAACTCCAAGATAGTCAATGTCCTTAAGTGAAAATTGGATACAATGAAATAAAAAGGTCTCGAACTTTAGATTAGACTCGAAAGAGGGAGGAGACACAAAGTTTTACAGATATTAAAGGGATGTGTCGACTTTATCTGCATAACTCCAAGATAGTCAATGTCCTTACGTTAGTGAAAATTGGATATAATGAAATAAAAAGGTCTCGAACTTTAGATTAGACTCGAAAGAGGGAGGAGACACAAAGCTTCACAGGTATTAAAGGGATGTGTCGACTTTATCCGCATAACTCCAAGATAGTCAATGTCCTTAAGTTAGTGAAAATTGGATACAATGAAATAAAAAGGTCTCGGACTTTAGATTGGACTCGAAAGAGGGAAGAGACACAAATTTTCACGGGTATTAAAGGGATGTGTCGGCTTTATCCGCATAACTCCAAGATAGTCGATGTCCAATGTGATGTTCTCTGGGACCAAAAAGCAGAGAAAATCAAAACTGTTGTACTTATTTAAAACGTCCATGATGGGGTGCGATGAGAACGCACCATTTCTTCTTAATATGCTACGATGGAAAGATACCCTTTTAAACGGGTATGAAAGAGTTGTACTTTCAAAAATTCCTCTCCTTTTTTCTTGTCTCTAAAATGAGGCATTTCATTTCTTCTTTACAATAACAATTGGCATTTACACTATGAAAATCAAATGATTTCCTTGTAATTGCATTCAAACCAACGTGGAGTATTTTTGTTTATGATTCATCCGCAATTCAACGATCATTCCGAGACAAATTGTTCATTGCATATCTGAAAGAGGTTAGTCGTCATCCAACCCAACCCAACTGTTGACCCGTCAACCGATTGATTGAGCCGGTGGTTAAACCGATCGGACCGATCACCAGTTGGATTGGTCGGATCGGCCAAAGCTTTCTAGGCTCGCTAGCGCATGCGCCACATGCGTTACACACTCAAGCAACGCATGTGGGCATGTGTGACATCGGATGGGAGCGTGGTCGGCAACGTTTGGTTCGTCTGGTTGTTCTCTACACTGTGTACATTTATTTTATATTTTTGATTTTTATAAATGTATAAAAATTTGGAGGGAACCCTAAGTACGTGTATTTTTGGGATTTAAATATGTTGTTTATTCATTTTTAGCTTGTATTTCTTATGTTTTTAGAAATACAGTAGCTTGCCTAGATAAAATGATATAATATATGATGTGTAGAGCTTGGTTCGATGGTAGCATGTATATAATTTAATATACTTGTAATGTTTTACTTCCAAGAAAATTCGAACAATGGTAGGAAATCCTTATTTTTTCCGTTATATGTTGAATTGCATTTTGATTATAGTTGTAACATGATTATTTTATGTATGTTGGTTCACATCATGCTATGCTTTTGTGTTAATGGAAAAATGTAGAAATTACATGAAGTCATATAATTATTTTTTCTAGTGGGAGTTCGTAGGTTAGTAGAATTCAAAGGAGTTCTCACCTAGAACTTACAATTTGCGCGAATTAAACTAATTAATGATAATAGAATAATCATACATAGGAGTTGATTGGGAACATGGTGAACTTTCATTTCTGTATCTTTTGTTGAATTATCATTAATTTAGTTTGTATTTGCTGCAAATTAAATATGTGTGTTACTCTAAAAAGTGTGCTAATATTGATTATGTGTTTATTATGTTAATATATTATAGCGATTGATTATAACTTCGGCATCCAAGATCATTGTGGCTGACCTCAAGAATGGTGAGAAGCTGAACAGTGACAATTATGATATTTGGCACCAAAAGGTTCAATACATCCTTGAGGAGTAAGAAATTTTGGAAACCCTCAACCACACCATGGATGAATTTGAGCATGGAACTTCAGCTTAACACAGGGGAGATCTAGAAGCTTATCAAGCTTCGAAAAAGAAAAATAGCATTGCTCGCATCACATTGTTGAGCTGTATACAAGATTATCTCATGTGTGAGTTTGAAAGTTATGATAATGCTCAAGTAATATAGGTTGCCTTGAAAGATAAGTTTGAGGGTACATCTGTTATTAAATTGAGGAGACTCACTATCACGTTTGACATATATCGAAAGCGCCCAAATGTAATAATAAGGCAGCATCTTCGGGAGATGTTAAACATGATTCATGAGCTAAAGTTAGCAAGTCACTCCCTTATGGGTGAACAATAAGTTCAGGTTATTATAACGTCTCTTTCTAACAATTAGGAGCATATGAAGATCAACATAACGCATAATGAGAATATTGTTGCTTTTGATTATATAACGTGTCATTTGGAATTAGAGGATGAGCGCCTGGAGGCTGCAAGATCCTCTACCATGCTTATGTTACTAAATCGAGTTCGCGCAAAGTTTTGGGCTTTAAGCGCAAAAAGAATCATCAATTTAACAATAAAGGAAAAAAAATAATCAAGCACCTAAGAGGGTTAAGACCTTCCGACACAAGAAGTATGGTGGGAAGAAGGACAATGCTAAGATGAAGTGCTACAATTATGGCAATATGGGTTACTTTACTCGTAAATGTACTAAGCTAAAATAGGTACCCTATTACTCCATTACTTTAAGTAATGCTTTTATTTCTAGCATTGTAATGCCTGTTGAATCTTTTCCATCGTGGACTATAGACTTAGGAGCAATAGACTACGTAACTAGAGACCGGGAAGTAGTTGTAGAATATCGTCAGATACAGCCAAAAGAAGATGGATATATGTTGGGAATAACTCAAGAATTGAAATGAAAGGTATCGGCACATGTAAATTAATTTTACGTGGTGATCGAAACCTATTCCTACATGATGTTATGCTCCAAATATCAACGAAACTTGGTCTCCATAATTGTTCTTCTTAGCTTAGGTTATGTATTGAATTTTCATAGTGATTGTGTTGACATTTAGTTTTGAAAAATTTATTATGATTCAGGTCATGTATTGAATGGTTTTATGGTGTTAGACCTTGACTATGATCAGTACAATGTTAATATTGATGGTTGTTTTTCTTTAATTGCATTTTTTAGTAATGTTGAGATTGATGCAAGTACTTAGCATGCTAGATTAGATCACATCGGATTACAAAAAATGTAAATATTAGCTAGAGAATGCATTTTGGGTTGCTCACTAATATTAATCTACCCGTATGTGAACATTCTCTAGCGGTAAAAGCAACTAGAAAACCATTCGGTAAATGGACTAAAACCGAATTTTCATTGCAACTCATATGAAATACCTGAGAGAAGAAATAGAACCCTATTCAACTGGTTAGGTCTATGATGGCACAAGCAAATTTACCTATCTCATATTAGGGAGATGCGTTATGAACTGATAGGAAAGCAGACTTAAGTAGTCTACGTCCATGGGGATGTGCAGCTTATGTTCGTGATTCTTCCTACAAATATGGGAAATTAGGTCATAGAAAGAAGAAATATATGTTTATAAGATATTTTGAACACTTCTAAAGGTACGTGTTCATAGGCGAACAAGTTGATGGAAGTATTACTGAAATGGAGTCACAAGATGTCACATTCTTGAAGAACGATTTTCCTAGTAGATGTGAAATTAATAAGGACTTCAAATTATATGAAATGGAAGATTCTAACCACACACTACTAATGTTGTAGATAGAAATGAAGATTTACCTCAACATACAAGACCTAATGGGAGTGTTGCATCACATGGTGAACCAAATTCAAGTGAAATTCAGTTGCATAAAAATAATCGTAAAAATATTCCTCGTTGTTGTTTTGAGATTGAAGGGGAAGCATTTATGATTGCTCAGAAAGACGATGCCAAGCCAAAGATTGTTCAAGAGGCTCTCCCATCTTCTGATAAGGAAGAATAGAGAAAAACTTTGAAAGATAAGATGGAGTCAACAAGGGTAAATCACGTCTGTGACTTGATTGATCTACCACCTAATCGCAAGGCCATTGGAAACAAATGAGTCTTTAAAATTGAGCGAATGGTGGATGGATCTATTGAAAGGTATAAGACTCATCTTGTGACGAAAGGTTATACTCAACAAAATGGTATAAATTATGAGGAAACTTTTTTACCCATTGTAAGGTTTGCTTCAATACGCCTTATTCTAGCTATTGTTGCACATTTAGACCTTGAATTACATCAAATGGATGTAAAGACGGCATTTCTCAATGGAAAATTAGATGATGAAATCTATATGAAGTAGCCAATATGTTTCATAGCTAAAAGTCAAGAGCATAAAGTTTGTAAGTTTCATCGCTCGATATATGACCTTAAGCAATCATCTAAACAGTGGTATCTTCGTTTTCATCGAGCCATAACAACTTTTGGTTTCACGATAATTGAAGAAGATCATTGTATATATGTCAAGCAATCATAAGATAAATTTATGATTTTATCTCTTTATGTGGACGATATTCAATTGGCTAGAAATGACAAGATTTTGGTTATTACTATCAAAAAATGGTTGTCCTCCAATTTTGAAATGGACATGAGAGAAACTGCTTATATATTAGGAGTTAAAATAGAAATAGATCGATCAAGGAAACTCCTTACTTTATCACAAGTGTCTTATAAAATGAAGATTCTTGAACATTTCAATATGCAGCACTGTAATCTCATTGACACCCCTGTTGTGCAAGGTGAAGGCCTAAGTACTAAGATGTATCCTAAGACTCCAAAAGAAATTCAAGTAATGAAAATCATTTCTTATGCTAGTACGATCGGAAGTTTGATGTATACTACGATGTGTACTCGACCCGACATATATTATGCCGTAAGATTGGTGAACCGATATCAATCAAATCTCGGTCAAGCACACTGGAAAGTAGTAAAAAGAATCTTGAGATACTTAAAATGTACCATGTATTATCGATTTTGTTACCAAAGAAATGATTTATACTTGTTAAGCTACTCAAATGCTAATTGTGGTGGAGACCTAGATTAGCGTAAATCGACTTCTAGATATGCATTATTGTTCAATGAATGTGCAATTTCTTGGAAAAACAAGAAAAAGACATACACAATTTTATCTACAATAGATGCAGAATTTATTGCACGATCTACTATAGCTAAAACATTTATTAAAAAATTTAGCCATTATCACTGAGGTTCTAAGACTGGTGATAGTTTATTACGATAGTCAAGCAGTCATTGCCTATGTGAAGGATCCCAAGTATCATGGAAGGACGAAGCACCTTGACATAAAAAAATAACTTCATAAGGAATATAATAGCGCAGAAAGAAGTGATCCTACAATACATTTCAACCGATAAAATGGTTGATGATCCATTTACGAAGGTTGTTTCTAGAGACATATTCTTGGCCCACAAGATATCACTAGGATTTCGTAGAATGTGATATGTGTTATTGTAAAGGATCATTGGTTTATGTATATGTAGACATATGTATTATACTTATTTGTTTATAAGTAACTTAATGTTTTATCAATAAGTATAAATCCATCATGAGACTAGCACATACACACATATATTATTGAAAAGTATGTCAGCGGGCAATGATTGGCTCATGTACATGAGCAATCATCTCAAGTATTATAGTTAGCACGCTCAGATTAGATGTTATGTACAAATAAATGTTGAAGAGCAAGTTTAGTACATAAAATATTATATCACATTGATTAGAGTCAAGATGAGGTCTGTGATTTGTTTATAATAAGACCGAACGTGAAAGTCACACAATCATGTATGCTTGAAAGATGCCGGATGCGAGTACTTAATTGGATGCTATAGAAAGCTGATATAGCCCTTGAGTTAAACATGAGTACGTGAGAAAGTGCGTGATTATGTTTAGGCTAAGATTTTTTTTTTTTGGTAACCCAAGGAACCTCGTAAGCTGACAGCTGGCAAGCAAACCCTGAGAGAGCGACTACAGGACCCACCACTACGGTACTCCAGGTAAGAATCCCTAACATAGCTCTAGGATTCGAATTTCTTTCCTTCGTGAGGAGGAGAACGCTCGAGCCAGCTGCACCGCTGAGGGTGGTGGTATATTTAGGCTAAGATTTGTATAGTAGATATATTTAATAAATAACATACGCTCTTATAGAAAGAGAAATCCACTATAGCATATAATTCATACTACATGTGCATTATACAACCAACAAGGGAATGCGAGTAAAATTATCCTTATTTATTCATTGTGTGAGCCCCTAATGTAATTTATAATTTTTCTCATTTTGTGTCATATGTTACTTTTAACTATGTTCTCGAAGTGAAATATAAATGTTGTTATTTTAGCATGTTACCGACAGTCATGAATAGAGATGGTTTTATGGGAAGTATATAAGAAAGCAGTTGTTCTAAAATGGAGAGAGACATGAGTGCAAAAGAAGATTATTGTTGTTTTACATTTATCACATGTATTTACTGGTCGACCAATTATATAATCTTATTAGGTTGCGGATATAATTGTAAATACATTGTGTTTTTTTTTTTTTTTTTAGAATAGTCAACTATAGCTTTTATGAAATAGTTATACTTGGATTAATGTAACAAAATATGTTTTTGGCACTGTGAGATATCAATTGTTTATTTCTTTTTAGGGTTGTAGCCATTATGTCGTTACTAACGGGTGCATAATTTGTGCTTCCAAGTGTAGGTATACTCACTAGTCGTGCGACTTACTTGCTAGTATAAATTATTTTATAAAGTTGATGAATTTTGCATGCCTTATATTCTTGATAGAGTGCTATCAAGCCAATCATGTCCAAGTGGGAGATGTTGTACTTATTTAGTACGTCCATAATGTGGTGCAATGATAACGCATCGTTTCTTCTTGATATTCTACGATGGAAAAACACAATTTGAAAGGGTATGAGGGAGTTGTATAAAAGTTTTCTAAAGATAACCGTTGGTATGGTTGGCAGAACGTACTTTTAGAAATTTCTCTCCTTTTTCTTGTCCCCTTCCATCAAAAGAAAAAGAAGGTGTTTCATTTCTCATTTACAAGAACAATTGGTATTTGCGCTGTGAAAATCGGATGTTTTCCTCATGATTACATTTAGACCAACATGGAGTATTTTTGTTCGTGATTCGTTCACAATTCAACAATCATTTAGGGACAAATTGTTCATTGCGCATCTGAAAGAGGTTAGTCGTCTTCCGCCGACTTTCTTCCAACAAAAACAAATATCACAATCACACAGAAACACTGCCAATCAACAAAATATATCACAATCATCGTTAAAGTTGGCAGGTTATAATTAAAGAACAATTAATTAAAGTTACGATATCTATATCTGGACAAAACATAAAAAGATTATTAGGACTTCGAGGAAGGACCAAGAAAACATCATAATGAAATTGGAAATTGCATTCTCATCTCATTTACATTTAAGTGTGCTTGCATAATTGCATAATAAGAAATTTGGTTAGATGATTAACAAGAAGCTGGTAAGGACACCTTTCTTAGTTCTAAATATTTTGGAAAATAGGAAAAAAAAATGTATAATGTTGGAAACCAACAACTCTTTTCTATTTTTCCCCAAAAGAAGTTGAGAAAAGAGAAAAAATAATTGATGTATTTTCATGTTAATGTTATCAAGGTCATAAAATCATGTCAAATTTAACTTAGGCTTATCAAAAGGAGAAAAAGTTTACATGATTTAACGTGCTAGAGCCTGTTCTTCTTCTTCTTCTTCTTCTTCTTCTTCTTCTTCTATAGGAACTCCTATCCAAAGAAAAATAAAAATTTCTTACCTGATGTTCAAATATCAACTTACGTTCTTCCTTATCTAAAAAGATAGTTTGTCCTTTTGAACAAATCATCTATTATCCGACGAAAATCCCTACGATTCACTTTAATTAAGAGTTATATTTTTTTATAGAGTATGCAAATTTGTAGTAATAAAATATAGTAGGAATTCAATCATTCCGAAATGGAGAAAAATCTCTTTCTACGGTGATGGATTGATTAGTAGCCATGCTAAGTATGGTCTTTGATGATTATTTTTAACCCCAAAATCATCGGAATCATAGTAGATGGTCTAATCATAACTTGCCACATTTGATTTATGCTAGATTAAATCATTTATTTTCAATCCCATGGCCTACAAAATTAAACAATTATTCGTTAGACAAGAAAGAAGAGATTCTTCGTAGGCAGTTGAATTGAATTTTGAAGTTTAAGCTGAGGGAAAATGGAACAAGGTAAATTAAAATAAAAAGGTCTGAACTTTGGATTGGACTCAGAGTTTCACAGAGCCACGTTCATTCAAACCAATAGCCGAAAGGGCTTTTTTGAAGGAAAAATTATTAGAATATGTATCAACTAGACGTGTCGGCATCCACTGGATGATTCGAAGATAGTCAATGTCCAATACAAAAAAAAAAAAACAAAAAATGGAATGTCGCAATCACATGGAAAAGCTGCAAAGTAACATAAGCTATCTCTATCTTCATAAAAGTATCAGCTGATTAAGATAAAAAATTCACGGTATCTATATCAGGAAAAAAAAATTAAAATGTGATTAGGATTTCGATGAAGGAGGACATCAAGACGAATTTGGAAAATGAAAGTCCATTGTGATCTCATGTACATTCGTGTCCGCTTTATTGTATAAGAAGAAATTTGGTCAAACGATCAATAAGAAGCTGTGGAATGAAACCTACTTTAATTATGAATATTTTGGAAAACTGAAAAGCAAATAAATATAGGAACTAATGGCTTTATTTTCAAACGAAATTAAGAAAAGAAATGAAATAATTGATGTATTTCATGTTATGAGGCCAAAAATCATGTCCAATTTAACTTAGACTTATCAAAAGGGAAATAACTTTATAAAAGTGATAGAGCCGTTTTTCTGGTTCTTCTGCTTTTTGTTTTTTTAATAAGGAACTCCTATCAAAAGTGGGAAAAAAAAAAAAAAACCTTTTTTCGTATGTGATGGTGAAATATCGCTTTTTGTTATTTCTTAGTGAAAAAGATAACTTGTCGTGATGGATAAATTGTCCTTCGTGGGCCTACGACCCACTCACAATATATTTCATATCTTAATATATTTCATATCTTTTCATGTCATTATTTGTCAAGATTCTAGTACAATAAATAATGTGCTCCAACTTTATTTCACATGCTTTCATATCATCATTGATCAGGATTCCAATACAACAGTTAAAAATGATGTATAACGACAACCATTTTGGCTCACATTTCAAGGCACAATCACAATCACATGATAGATATCACAGTCACGATTTTTCTGTGCACACATGTATACATGTGAACCTAATTGGTGAAGCCAGCACCACACTCGAACAAAATTTATTCAATGATGAGCATCACCTGCTCTTGAGCTGCAACGTTAAACACCCGGGGATGAAGACAATCCCGGCGATGAGCACGGTGAGGCTCCTCCAAAGCTACCTCGTCGGATAAGACACAAAAAATGTCGTGGTGAGCCCGGCGAGGTAGAACGATCCCATGAACAATTGGAGACCCTAGTTGTCGTACTTGAAGTAATTGCTGTTGATTCTTTGTTTTTGGGTCCTCCGTTAGACCACCGGGAAGAATTTCTTCTAGAAATGAGGCTCATGTGACTCCTCTTGTGTAAATAAGTGAATGAATTTCATTACAAATAACATTATATGACTTTTTTCATTTAATGTATTTGTAATTGTTGTGAACGGAAGTCCATATGTACATGTGTAGTTGCCTCGACGTTCTTTCACAACACGTACTTCCTTATTTTGTAACTATCAGAAAGTGAGTAACGTAATTGATGCGATTTGGACGTTAAATTAAACCAACTGCATAATTACGGTTCGAAGGAAAGTGATACTAAAGTAAATCGTTTTATAGTCAAGAACCCACAAAGCCAAATCTTTTTTTTCCCCGTTTGATTAGGTATAATTTTTCTTTCTTCTTTCACTTATTTGTCTCCAACTTTAACAATTTCATGACACTCACAACAGTTCATATATTCACACAAAATGAAAATCAAACCTAATTCAACAAGCTACTTTATATATGGATGGTAAAACTAATTAACAAAATTAATAATTGATATAATGCTGTTTTGCAATTCGGCTTAGTTTCAGAAAAAGTTGAAACCAAATCAAACCTCATAAAACAATTCAATTTGATTTGTGAACCGTTTTTTTTTTTAAAACGGTATTCTTATACTAAACTAAACCGCCAAAAAAAAAACTTGGTTGGATTTGGTTTAATTATTTCTTTTGAGGTAAAATAGTTTTTTATTATTTTATTTCTGAACAAAGCAAATGTTCATATGTATTATCTATTTATATTTGTAAAATATTATACCAAATCAGAATTTTTTTTTTTAAGCAAGCGATCTTGAGGTTATTGACATCAATATATTGATTTGATGTCATTTATGTAATAAAAAAGTCACTGATCGTGTCATATGAAAAAAAAAACACTTTTTTATAAGAATCATATACGATTTGCTTATATCTATTGGAATTGTTCTTATAGTGTTAATAAGGAAACTTGTCTCTAATGCAAGACATTGACTCTCATGACTTTGCTCAAATATCACCCATCATGTATTTGGGAGTGAATGTAGTGGTAGCAACACCAAAGATCAATGGTAGCAATGAAGTAGGTTGAAATTACATCGACTTCGAGAGATTTGTATGTGAGATTGATTGTGTTAATTCGTTTCCTAATGAGATGTTCCTGTTTTTGTATATATATTTCAAAGATGAGTAAGAGCTGTGGTAATAAAATTACAATTCGCATTGGACAAGAAGCCCTAAATAATTGGGCCAGCCTTCAAAGGAAAATCTGTGTTGGCCCATTAATGTGATCAGCGCTGAAAAAGCCTTCAAGGGGAAGAATTTAGTGTATCACATGTTTCCCTGAGAGACCGAAGGAGGATTTGGTCTGGGAAAAGATAATTCATGCTATTTATAATTGCAAGCGTCGTAGAGTGGCAAGCCAACAAATTAAGGAGGGAAAAGAACAGAACCAGACAAGAACCACACAAAAACTAAGGTGGTTTTGCGCCTCAGCTCGACATCGGCAGGATATGGGCATTCAACGCTCATTCAACGCTCTCGCCACATGTTTCGAAGGGAAAAGGAAGCCACGTACGTAATTCTGTTCCAAGAAATTCCTTCCCCAACCAAGTTGGACATGCTTGACAGAGATATGACACAGTCTACGCATATCGGCTCATCACAAAGTCTGAGCTCAGGTTTCATAAGTTCTTAGCTTATCATTTGAACAGCCCATGTGCTCAATTCTATTCTAATAGAGTCGAAAGGGGACACAGGAATTTACAGTTTCACTGTGCTGGCTAGCATGAAAGCCTTGTACACGATGCACCTGACCAAATCGAGACCACCCAATGCGTCCTAAAGCTCTTTCACCATGCCTTCGGATAACAAATCAACACCTCGTTCCTTAGCTGTAGTAACTGCAGACCATGACCTTGAAATCCTCAAAAACCCTCTGAAAGAGTGCTCCTTCAGTATATCAAGTGGCAATGGCTCGCCTTCGCATCCCAACCCCACACTCTCAAATGGGAAAGGGAGTTTCTTTTAACAATCAATTAAGAACGTTATATGCTGGGGTCCCAAAAGGGCAGTGTAGTTTCGTGGAAGTTTTTCATGATCAGATCATGTGTAGGGCTCACTTCAAGATCATTGTAGCACCACACTGCAATCACGCCTCCCAGCTTCCGGGGCAGACGGGTCACGAGGGGGTATAAATTGGGGAGGTCAAACCAGTGCACTGCTTGAGCCACCGTAATCAAATTTACTGAATTTTCGCCTCCAATTAAGCTCACGATTTCGTCCTCGGGGTGTGAATGCAGCGGACCCTAAATGCTGCATCACACATTTTAGCTAGGCCACGCTTGCATCAGTGGCGATCACCTCGTCGTGGTGCTTGGCCTTGGGTCTTCCTCTGCTCTTGGGTCGTCTTTGCCTTGGGTCTTAGTTTCTGCTTTGATAACTGCACTCCCCATGATTAAACTCTAAACTTTCCCTAGATTTAGGAAAGGAAAAGTAAGGAACATTCAGACTGATAGTGCTATTTTCTGATCACCGTTTCATCTATACTATTAATGTACTTTGTAATCATAAGTATATATTTTATACCCATTTACGGTTTAAGTCTCTTTTGGGGGGAAATGTGGACTTGATTTTACTCCTTTCTAACAAGAAAAAATGTTGACTCTTGTAAAAAGCTCTTCTCATTGATATACTACTATCTGTCTAGATTGAGTTTCGCCTTTTATTTTTTTGTTTAATTTGAATCTTAGAGCTTGTATACTTTGACATTCTTTTTTGTTAAATTTGAAATATCTGAGGCTTCCACAACACTCAATTTTGATAGGTAGATCGTCAAATACTTTCACATGAATTTTTAAAAATTCAGATAATATTTTTAATTTTGGTGGAAAACAATAAAATACTATGTTTCTACTTAAGTGCAATTAAACAAGCCCAATTCGTAGTTTTTCATTGGATTCTACAACCCCCCGTATAGGAAAGTGCTGGATGTAACCACCAAGCTCAGCTAGTCCACATCGGCCAATAAACCAAAAAGAATACTCTAAGTAATCTTATAAGGTAATTGACCATTTGGGGTGGCATTGAAACCTGTAAGGAGCTACATTTTGTTCAAGTCCTCTCGCCCTATGATCATTTTTGTCCTTATTATAATCGCATACAGGCCTTTTCTAGCCATAAACCATATATATAATCGCATCAGGAAGAAAAGGACAGAAGGAGAGAGGCGAGGATGGACGGACGGGAGGCTGCGCGCGACGCTCGAGCGAGAATGTCGTGCGGTACGGGTCTGCGAAAGGCAGCGATCGTCGCCAAAAGACAAGTGGGGAAGAGCTAAAAAGGAGAGGGCAGCTTGGAGGGAGAGCGGGATTGGGCGTCTTCTTCTTCGGGGGGATTTTTGGAGAGACGGTGAAGGAGAGAAACGGAGAGTGACTGGAAGAGCGAAACCCGGAATCCACCTCAGTCGAGCGTCGCTCAGCCATCCCCGGTGCGAGCTTGCGCCTCCTAGCCGGAACCACCAAGCCACTTCTTCCCTTTCCCCGATTTTAAGTTTTTCCGGTGAGTCTCCTGGTTTTTGGCTTCAACTTGTGTCGATTTCCCAAGGATCCCAGCCCAGGGGCATGCGAGGCGACCGGACGTCGTCCGATCTATTGAACTCGCCAACCGCTCGCCACCCCCAAGACGGGTAGGGACCCTCCGTCGACCATTTTTTGTGCCCTGCTTTTGTCCTGTTCTCTCATTTTTTTGCATGAGTTACTGAGTCGGGGCGTGCGTTTCGAGTTCGCTTATGCTGTCTTTGTTGACGTTGAGCATCCCTTGCCATTGTTGCTGAGCTTTGATCTAGTTTCGGATCTTATTCTTCTCTGTGATTGCCTTTCATTTGACGCGCCCCAAGTGTTTGATATAATGCCTCAGTTAGTACTGTTCTAAGAATGAGACCAAAGTCTGGGTTACTTCTGTGATAGAATGTCGTGAACCTGTTTAAAATATTTTCGTCGACTTGAGATGTCCTCTGGTTGATGCAAGACCAACTCGATACCAAAGTGCGGGTTCATCGATATTCCATGTCTCTTTCAGTCGAACGCTTGAGACTTGCTCGACGAAATGTTTCTGGGAAGTGTTTAAGAAATGACTTCTGTTTTTGTTCGAATCCGATAGTGCATCTTGATACGGCTTGTTGGGTCACTAGCTGTTAAACTTGATTTTCATGGGCAGTGAAGTCATTGCGCTGCACTTTGTTTGATATATGCTGTCTCTCTCTCATCGAAAATTGTAAATGACTCGCAAGTAGATGCCGGAAGAGAATCAATTTGTGAATGAGGAAAATTAAAGCACAAAGAAAATAGCAGACGTTTCATGACATCTCTATGGGAAAAAGAAGGGCCCAATTGCAATCCAAAACCACGAGAGAATTCTCTGTTCAGGTTTTGCATCTGCGATGCTTGTTGTTCGCTGCTATGTGCGCGCACGACATCACTGGACACGTTGGCGATACTTTTGAGCCCATCGGAAAATTCACCTGGCCTCGTATGTACTGCTCGTGAATCAGAAACCCTCATGAGGCTTAATCGTAACCTTGGACGTGTGTCATGCGCGTGAACGTGGCACAACATGCTGCCCATCTAGGGATTTGATTGATTGCCGTCGCAATTGGGGTCCTGTTCTTGATTTGCAACTGCAAGAGATTTGTCGTGCAAACATCAAGATCCTCGCATTAAAATTTATGAACTGATGGAACTCCTAAAATTGAATTTTTTTTTTTTGGTCGGAAAAGGCTATATTTATATTCAAGTAGGAAAGAAAGAACAACCCCTTAACCACGGCATCATACATATTATATTTAACATAACTTGAGGTAGAGAATGAACCTAGATTGGTGGAAGGAGGCCTCTCGTGGGCTTTCACGGCCCAATCAGCTAGGGCATTTGCCTCACGTCGGCAGTGCTTCACTAAGAGATTGGAATAACAAAGCATTAGGGCTGCACATTCGACAAGAAATCAATAGGAACAAATCAGGTTTGTTTCTTAGCAAGTACTGCCCTCACCTCCTTAAGACAAACTTGGCTAGAAAATTAAGGGTACCACTGCTGGATAAAACTGGCAAATATCTAGACATACCATCTGATTGGGGGTCATCAAAAAAGGATATGTTTGCTTGGATTCTAAGACGAGTCAATGCTAAGTTGGATGGGCGGAAAGAAAATCTAATTTCTAAAGGCGGGAAAGAAATCCTATTGAAATTAGTGGTTCAGGCTTTACCTCAATATGCTATGATGATATTTAAAGTTCCAATTTCTATATGCAAGGCTGTTGAGCAAAAAATAGCCCGGTTTTGGTGGCAAAACAATAGCAATAGAGCTGATATTCACTGGAAAAGTTGGGATTTTCTGAAAGAAAGTAAGGAGAAAGGAGGGATGGGATGGGATTTAGAGACCTAATATCCTTTAATAAAGCCCTTTTGGGGAAGCAAACCTAGCGACTTTTTCAAAACCCTTCATCTCTATGGGACAGTGTTTTTAAAGCTTTATATTTTCACTCTACATCCCTATGGCAAGCGGATAAGGGGACTAGACCTTTTTGGGGATGGCAAAGTCTTCTACTTGGCAGAGATTCTATTTTAGATAGACTTAAATGGTCAGTTGGAAATGATAACTCGATTAGTGCTTGAGAGGATAAATGGTTGAATATGGGCATTCTAGGTGGGCCAATGAATAGGAAGGAACCGAAATCAGTAGCAGGTTTTATTCTTCCTGAGCAAAATGAATGGAATGTAGAGCTTCTTAATCGCACATTTTAGCCACAAATCGTTGAGGAAATTCTAACTGTTAACCTATGGACAACCTCATCTGAAGACAAACTCTGCTGGACAGCCACACGAGATGGAAAATCTATCTAAAATAGAATCTCTGGAAACAGATCTGGAAGACAAAGACGGCCCCAAAAATTCGTACTTTCCTCTGGTCTTTATGCCAAAATGCTTTACCTACTAAAGCTAATCTGTTTCAACAAAAGATTACCCCTAACCCATTTTGCAAACTATGTTCATCTAATACTCTCGAAACCCCTGAACATCTGTTTCTTCTTTGTCCATCGACACGTTATATTTGGAGCAACCCCAAAGTGCAGATCAAAATTTCAAGCTCTACAACAAACCGCATAGATGAATGGCTTGCACATATTATTAAGAAGAAGGGGAACATATCGGATTTTGAGATCATTGCAGCTCTTTTATGGCAAATTTGGAAGGCTCGGAACCAATTTATCTTCCGTCATCAACGTACCTATTCGGATATTCTTGTTGACACAGCCCTAAATCTGGCCTACTTTTGTCTCAAATCTCAATAGGAGGAATCACTCACAGGGACTACTCGACTGAATCCTAATAGAATTTGGCAACCACTAAAGAGAGGAGTTATTAAGGTAAATATGGACAGCGCCTTTCTTAACACTAATCACACAAGTGCGATTGCAAGTTTAGCTTGAGATCACACTGGTAGAGTGATCGATGGATTTACATGCAATATTTACGCATCTACAGCACTCGAGACGGAGAGCCAGGCACTCTTGTATACGCTTAAGGACCTATTGCAAAAAGGAAAAACCGATTCTCACCTATTGCTTGAATCTAATAATCTAATACTTGTCAAGACCATCAACCGGAGCCGTCTGCCGCCATGGGATAACCGAAGTTGTAGCCTCCTAAATTAAGGATTGACAATCTGATTTTCGCGCTTGAAATTCGACTCGCAATTACCTGGAAAATCGCCAATTTGATCTCACGTTCAAGATTCGATTCGTGATTTATTTAAAATTGACTAATCCGATCCCATGCACAAGATATGATTCGTCAATTTATGGATCTCGATCTTATCTTATTGAATGTGCTGTCGTGTCATTTGAATCATTGTTTTTGTAAAAGAAAATCCAAAAAATTTGAGTTAGATTAGGTTTATTATTTTAGGGTTGTGAAAGCTAATACGAGCACCAAAAATGGGTGAATAGGTGCGAAAACAAATTTTGCAAAGTAGAATATATAATTTTGCTTTTAAATCAACTCTGTTTAACAATAGATTATGAAAAGGAAATTAGACTCTAATAATCAAATAAAGTTACGATCAAAGTAAATGAGATTAGGGAAGAGAATAAGAAAATAAGGTCTATAGTGGTTCAGCTTAATCTAAGCCTACGTCCACTCTTCCGCACTAACAGCCCACCGGTTGAATTTCACTAAGAATCAAAAGAGTTGTTACAGTATAGCTCTTCTTTGATTCCACAGTGTAGAAACTCTGCTACACTTTCTCAAGGTCTCACAGAAGTATAAACTCTCTTTTGAGTACAAGTTCACGCTCAACAATTGACAAAGAACAAGGAGCTTCAGACTTTGGAATTTTTTTATCGCGCACACACTCGAATAATTGGAACGTCATTCTTATATACTCCTTTATGCCATCACACCCGTTGACACTTAACAAATGAGTTCTTCCAATCTACCCATTGGATAGAATCAATTAGGGAGATTTCGAGTTATTTAAGGAATATGACGATAGCCCACCAATCATGCTCGTTCATACAATCAGGATATAGATTTCCATAAGTAAAACCTTCCAAGTATACTTCGCCAATCAATGGATCCAAAATGCCTGAATCAATCTCAAGATAAATAATGGATTCTGAGATGCTATATCCAGCCAAGAGATCTTCTTTAGTCGATAGAAACAAATCCTTAAAGAAATACTTAATTTTGGATAAGTCTTCTTCGACAGTCTTAGAAATTGTTAATGGGGATAGACTTTAAATCTTGAGTCTGGTGGTTCGGTGATCTTCAAACTTTGGTGAAAGAGTCTGCAAGTCTTCAGACTAGACTGATGGAAATGTTTTGTTAGCTTCAAAATATGCAAGGAAGTTTTCTCCAACAATCTCCCCATTTTTTATGGTGACAAAACTTTCCTGCAGATTTGGATATCTTTGACCTGTAAAACAATACTCAAGCTAACATGAATATCTCACAAAAGATAATTGGCTTAGTAAAGACAGCATTAAATTTGCATCCATAGGAAATAAGTTAGTATTGTAAATAAACAACTATTTTTGTCATGAAATACCAACAGTGCTTAAAATAAACAAACGATCAAACAATCCAAATCCAAATCCAGTCACAACCAAACAACCAAATAAAAGTAAAGCCAATCAAAAAGTGTCAAGAGTTAAATCTCAAATCTGCAACATCTCTCCCCCTTTTTGTCAGCATTAAAAAGGTAGAAATGAAAAGAGAATGGAATTAAGATTGCTTTGGAACACGAACAAACTGAAAATCTCCCATTGATTAGACAATCTCTTCCAGCTTTTTCGAACCCTCTTTCAATAGAGCCACATCTTCACTCTTGGCATTTTCTTGAACTTGAAGAGCAATGGCATGAATTTGATCATGCAAGGAAACTAAAGAGGCGTGACCTGCATTCTGCAAGTTCTGAACTTCGCATCCCAAAGTATAAATTTGGCCTCGCATCTCCATAAGAACATCAAGCACTCTGCAAAAGTCTGTTGGATTATCACTTTGAGTGCTAGCTTCTGCACGATCAGTAGGTGTATTGGCAGATGATGGCAAGTCAGCACGATCACTCAGATTTTGCGATGAAGCCTCATGACCTTCCTTAGGGAATTGAGAGGCATAGATGTCTTATGGATCTGCAGGTGAACGACTAACACCTTCACTAGTAATAGCAATTGAAGATGTACCTCTTTTCTCAGCAACTCCCCATGTTTCATTGCCTTCAAGCGGTGAGAAGTACTCTTCATGCATTGTTTCCTCTTGTTCACCTCTGCTTTCTTCTTCTTCCGCAATCCTTTTTTCCTCTGCTTCATTTTCCATTGATTCTCTCTCGCCACTCATTTGTTCGAACTCTTCTCTGTCTTGATCCTGTCTATCCTCTATCTCTGGAACAGAACGACGTAAGTTTTTCAATGCAAGAGCGGAAATTGTGATATCATCCTCATCCTCTTCATCCTCCAAGATGAGTGCTCTTATTTTCTTGGATGGAGCAACCATGGGCTCCTTCCCTTTCCGTTTTGCAGCCGAAGAGACTAGGTGAGTTTTGACAGGGGGTTTCTCCTTGAATCGCTCCAAAGCCTTGTTAATTTCCTTCAAACGCATTTTGGAAACCATTTTCAATCCCACCACCATTTGATCGTATGTTCAAACACATAGAATCCTAGGAGGTTGAATGTTCAAATGTCTGAATAACTTAGTAACAAGTGCTGAGTAAAAAAGTTGGCATTTGTCTTTCACCATCATTCTATACATGTGGAACATGATAGTGTGTGGAAGAGAGAACTTTTTGCCAGCATTAATAACATACATCAACTTTGCCTCCGAGTTTGAAACATCAGTCTTCAAAGTCAATTTGGGTCTGAGGCAGTTGATCACTATCTTGTGAAGCAAAATATTTTAGGCATTCATCCTCAAATATGAAATCCGTCCTTCCGCCATTCCATCCCGAACAAGCTCTACCATCGCACGTCCAATAGACACACTAATTGGTTAGAATTTCTCTCTTTCAACCCCAATCACATCAACCAATGTATTCATGTCAATTACATAGTCTTGATCTCGAACACTGAATGAGAATCTATTCGCATCCAAAAAACTTAGATTAGAATAGAAGTAAGCAGTGAGTTCAGCATGAGCCTCTGTCGTTTCAGAACAAAATTGTTCTAGTTGAAGAAGATTGAATTTCTCTCGTAGCTTAACATTCAGATAATCAAGAAAATCAAAATCCACACTTCTAGGGTTGATCACTCCACGTTTTAGCAACTTAGAGTACAGTCGCTTGTGTTCCTCCGAGCGAAACAAATCTATCCTTTTGATTCGAATTTTCGCTGCAACACCCATTCTAGGCTTAAAATGAGTGTACATCTTATCATCATCATTCCCATCAGGTTGACTCAACCCTCCAACATGTGGATCGCTTGGGATATTTGCAAATGCTTCTTCTACTGACCGTACAGGAGCAATTCCCAATCGTTCCACTGTGCGTAAAAAGTGGGTTTCATTTCGATACCATTTCTCTTTCAAGAATTCATCAATATAGTTCAAAGGAGTACCGCATTTCTTCAAGGTAGAGTAAAGCTTAAAAATAAAAGCAGGCTTTTGAGTTCTTACGGGTTCTGCATCTTCGATGATTTCTTCCTCTATTCGATGATCAATATCCTGAGGTCTAGATGGAGGAGATGGACGCTGTTAAGAATGTTATGGGCTCTGCTACTGTCTAGGAGATTCCTCTTCCTTGGTGAGGTCAAAATGCGTAGGACCCTCACGCATTTGTTGTGGTCCCCTATTCGCGATCCTTGAAGACTTTCTTTGAGACGACATTCTTTACAGTCTTTGAGAGATTCCAAGCTTGTTTCGCAAGAAAGATGAAAACTTTTCGAGGATTAAATAAAAGAAGAAAAGAGAAGTTGAAGATCTATGCTTTTTTAGGGTTTTGTGAGCAGAACCGAGAAAAATCAATAGTATATAAAGCAGTCGAAACAAGGCATACGAAACGACGTAAAAGGAAAAATAAAAATGCCTTTTCAAAAATAACTGCCTTTTTGAAAAAAAAAATAGATAACCGTCATTTCAAAAATGTTTTCTTTTTCAAAAAGGAATGATTACAATAATCACAAAAACTGGAAAATATAACATCAATCAATTACAGATTAACAGATGATCGTACCTTTTTGAGATTTTATCCAAGAGATAAATTTCTAAAATAGAAATAACTTACAGTCGTGAATCTTGATCGTCAGAGTCTGAGTATCTTTAGACTTTTTAGCCTTGAGTCTGGACTTCTTTAGACTTTAAGATATTGAGTCTGGAACGAATAACCTCGAATTGATTTTTCTCCAAAGGCTCTGTAAAAATGTCTGCCAATTAATTCTTTGAATCAATGAACTGAATCGAGACTTCTCCATTTTGCACATGATCTCTAATGAAATGATGTCAAATCTCTATATACTTTGCTCTTGAGTGAAGAATTGAATTCTTGGTGAGATTGATTGCACTAGTGTTGTCACATTTGATCTCAGTGCATGAATCTTCAATTCCAAAGTCTTTTAACTGTTATTTTATCCATAAAATTTGTGAACATCAACTTCCAAGAGCTACATACTCTGCTTCTGCTGTAGAAAGGGCTATGGTACTTTGCTTCATTGAAAACCAAAATACTATCATGTTACCAAACAATTGACAGGTGTCCGAGGTACTCTTTCTATCAACTCTACATCCTACTAGGTTTTTTTTTTTTTTTGGTAAAGATCCTACTAGGTTTACGTCTGAATATCCAAGAAGAGTAAAGTCTCCTTTTTTGGGATACCAGAGACCTAAACTAGAGGTTGAAGCAATGTATTTGATGATACATTTTGCAGCACTTAAATGAGATTCTTTGGAGTTTGATTGAAATTTGGCACAAATACAAACACTAAACATAATGTTAGGTCTAGAAGTACTAAGATAAAGAAGTGAACTAATGATACTCCTATATAGCTTATGGTCAACTTTCTTTCCGCCTTCATCTTTGTCTAGCTTCAAGCAACTTGACATTGGTATATCAATCTTTTTGCAATTCTCCAATCCAAACTTTTTGACAAGTTCTTTAGCATATTTTTCTTGGTGAATAAAAGTTCCCTCCTTCAGTTGTTTCACTTGAAGCCCGAGAAAGAAGGTTAGTTCACACATCGTGCTCATTTTAAATTCATCCTGCATAGACTTAGAGAATTTCTTGTACAGATTTTCATTAGGAGATCCAAAAATAATATCATCAACATAAATTTGAACAACTAAAAAGCTTTTGCTTTCTCTTTTGATAAACAGTATAGTATCTACTTTACCTTTAATAAAGCCATTTTGGATTAAAAACTTACTTAGTCTGTCATACCAAACTCGAGGTGCTTGCTTTAAACCATATAATGCCTTTTTTAGTTTGAATACAAAGTCTGGTTTCCTGGGGTCTTCAAAACCGGGAGGTTGTTCCACATAGACTTCTTCTTGGATAAATCCATTTAGGAAAGCGCTTTTGACGTCCATTTAGAATAACCATAATTTCTTATAACAAGCAAAAGCAAGTAATAATCTATTTGCTTCTAACCTTGCTACTAGTGCGCAAGTCTCATCATAGTCTATCTATTCTTCTTGCGTATATCCTTTGGCCACGAGTTTTGATTTGTTCTTTATGACTTTTTTGTTTCTCGTTCATCTTGTTCCTAAAAACCCATTTAGCTCCAATGATAGATTTGCCTTTTATTTTAGGAGTCAATTCCCAGACATCATTGATGTTGAATTGCCTAAGTTCTTCTTACATAGCTTCAATCCAACTTTCATCAGTTAAAGTTTCTTCTATACTCTTAGGTTCTATTTCATAAATAAGAGCCACAACACTAGACTCTTCACGCCTTTTGAATCTTGTGCAAATTTACTTATTAATGTCACCAATAATGAGTTCTTTGGTATGACTAGACTTGTGCTTCCAGTTGCTGGTTGATTTGTCAGACTATTGATCTTTTTCTTCATTTGATTATTCAATGATCATTTGTTGCTAGTCTTCTGAATCTGAGCTGCTTCTGGAGATTTAGACTTTGTAAAGTCTGGAGCAGGTTCAGATTCTTCAGGTTAAGTTTGAATCGATTGATTTTGCATAAAGTCTTGAAATTTGACATTCATCGATTCCTCCATAGATTGAGTCTTTTTGTTAAATACTCTGTAAGCTTTGCTGGTGGTTGAATATCCAAGGAAGATGCCTTCATTTGATTTTTCTTCAAAATTGCCAACTCAATCATTTGCATTTTTCAATATAAAACATTTGCGTCCAAACACATAAAAATATGAAACAATTGGCTTCTTTCATTTGAATAACTCATAGGGAGTTTTCTCCAAAATAGGCCTTAAGAAGACTCTATTGATAATATAGCATGCTATAGAAACTGCTTTAACCCAAAAATGAGAAGAAATGTTACTTTCAATTAAAAGAGTTCTAGCCATTTCCTGCAGTGATCTATTCTTCCTTTTCATAACTCCATTCTACTCTGGTGTATATGGTGAAGAGAACACATGCTGAAAGCCAAATTCATCATAGAATTTAGCAAGGTCTTAATTTTCAAATTTACCCCAATGGTCTGTCCGTATACTTGAAATAACATACCCTTTCTCATTTTGAACTTTCTTAGCAAATTTTATAAATTAAGAAAAGGTTTCAGACTTACTTGTTAGGAAATATACCCAAGTGAATCGTGAATGATCATCCATAATTACTAGGCAATATTTCTTACTTCCAATGCTCTGAGTTCTGGTTGGTCCAAAGAGATCCATGTGCAAGAGCTGCAGTACACGATTAATGGACACTTGATTTACTGGTTTGAATGAATTTCTTACTTGTTTTCCCAACACGTATGGTGTGCATAGATCAGACTTTTGATATGTTAGTTTGGGTAGTCCACGAACAAGCTTCTTTGCTGAGATTTTGGCTATTTGCTTCATGTTGATGTGCCCAAGTTTTCTATGCCATAAGTTTGCTTCATCTTAAATTGAGATTAGACATTGGGCTTTATCTGGTTTGATATCCAAGAGGTAGATATTCCCATGTCTTCACCCTATGAAAGTCTGAGATGAGTCTTTACTAGTTCCTGAACATATTCCTTCTTGAAAGTTAATTTTGAAACCTGTGTCGCACAGCTGACTGATACTCAACAAGTTGTAGTTGAGTCCTTCCACTAAGGAAACATTACTGATCGTGAGGCTTCCAATCTTTACGGTTCCGTATCCTACAATTCTACATTTGCTATTTCCTCCAAAAGAGACTTTTCCACCATTAACTTGCACAAGTTTTATTAAACAATTTGAGTCTCTTGTCATATGTTTTGAGCATCCACTATCCAAGTACCATTTAACATTTTTCTTAATAATTACTTGCATTTAGAAAAGAAACTCAAGTTTTTTTTGGTACCCATATTTTCTTGGGTCTAATGGAGTTAGTGTGATATACAGTATTTGCCCAAACCTTCCTCACGGGTTTCCAAACCATAGGATATTCTTTCTCAAAATGTTATGAGCTGTTACACTTAGAACATTTAAAAGAACTGCTGCCTATAGGTATTACAAAAACTTTTTGAAAATGATTTTTGTAAGAATCTTTCGTAAGTCTTTTCTTTCCTTTACCTTAGGAAAATCAGTTAAAGGAATGGTTTCAGCAGTCATTCCCAAACCTGATTTGTTGAAATAAGGTCTTTGCGCTGAAAGAATCTTTTCTAATTTCCCAGATCCTATAGAAAACCTTTTAGAAATACTTGAGATATCATTTTTCAAAAATACATTTTCTTTTGAAAGATTGTCTGCATTTTCTTTCAAAGTAATAACACTTTTATCTAAACTTTCGACATTTTCTTTCCAAACAATCTCCTGTTGCTTTGGTGCAGAATTTTCCTTTTTAAGTTCGGAAATCCTCTTGAGAGAGGTTTTGAGACTAAGACACAATTCATCAATATATTTAGAGACTTTAGTAGCAATTTTTAAATTACTTACCTCGATTTCACTATCTAAGTCTAAGTCTATCTCAAAGTCCGAATCTAAATCTGATTGTGCCATGAGACAAATATTGGCGTAATCATCATCACTTTCCTCACATTCGGCATCACTCCAAGTTTCTGCTTTAAGTGTTTTTCGATATTTCTCAGCTTTTCCTTCCTCTCTCTTCAGTAGGGAACAGTTGGGTCTGGTGTGTCCCTTTTTCTTGTATTCAAAACAGATTACATCCTTATTGAATTCATCATCCACAGCTGATTTATTTTGTAACTTTTGAGAACTTCGTTTCTTCGGATTGAATCTTCTTCCATTTCTATTCAATTTTATGAACCTTCTTATTATGAGAGCAAGCTCTTCATCATCCATATCGTCTTCAGAATCTGTAACATCAGAATCATCATTAGATTTTAATACAATGGATTTCTTACCTTTGAGATCTTCATCTTCGTTGATTTGCTCCACTTCATAAGACTGAAGAGTGCCAACCAATTCGTTAACAAATAGTGGCATGATTCTTTGTGTCTCTCTTATTGAGGTCTTTATGTAATTCCAATCTTTGGAAAGTCCATGCAGTAAATTTTTAACCTTCATGGGTCCAAAGATTAGTTGACCTTGATACTCAAGACCATTAACGATTTCTGTAAAACGACTAAACATGTCAATGATAGATTCTCCTAGTTTCATCTTGAATGCTTCATATTGACCGAGCAAAATATTGTTTATGGTTTCTTTTACTTGATCGGTTTCTTCACAGGTGATGTGCACTCTATCCCAGACTTCTTTAGCTGTTTCACAAGAATATATTCTGTTATATTCAGTAGGAGATAATGCACAATATAAGGAATAAATTACTTTTGCATCAAGAGCTTGTCTCTTGGTTATCTCTTCTTGAGTCATTTCACTGGACTCAACAACTTATTTTCCTCTTTCTGAGACTGTTGCGGCTTTAGGAATGATTCATTTGTCTACCACGTCCCATTCCAGAGGATCTTTTGATCTTAGGAATGCATTCATCTTGTTTTTCCACATGTTGTATTCATTTCCATCAAAATAAAGCGGTCTAGTATTGCTTTGCCCTTCAACTAGACCTAGAGCCAACATACTAGCCATGGATCGTTAACTCTAAAGTAAAAATACTTCAACTTAAATGAGTACACAGACTCTGATACCAATTGTAAAAGCTAGTACGAGCACCTAGAGTGGGTGAATAGGTGCGAAAACAAATTTTGCAAAGTAGAATATATAATTTTGCTTTTAAATCAACTCTATTTAACAATAGATTATGAAAAGGAAATTAGACTCTAATAATCAAATAAAGTTACGATCAAAGTAAATGAGAATAGGGAAGAGAATAAGAAAACAAGGTCTATAGTGGTTTAGCTTAATCTAAGCCTACGTCCACTCTTCCGCACTGACAGCCCACCGGCTGAATTTCACTAAGAATCAAAAGAGTTGTTACAGTATAGCTCTTCCTTGATTCCACGATGTAGAGACTGCTACACTTTCTCAAGGTCTCACAGAAGTATAAACTCTCTTTTGAGTACAAGTTCACGCTCAACAATTGACAAAGAACAAGGAGCTTCAGACTTTGGAATTTTTTTATCGCGCACACACTCGAATAATTGGAACGTCATTCTTATATACTCCTTTATGCCATCACACCCGTTGACACTTAAAAAATGAGTTCTTCCAATCTACCCATTGGATAGAATCAATTAGGGAGTTTTCGAGTTATTTAAGGAATATGACGATAGCCCACCAATCATGCTCATCCATACAATCAAGATATAGATTTCCATAAGTAAAACCTTCCAAGTATACTTCGCCAATCAATGGATCCAAATGCCTGAATCAATCTCAAAATGAATAATAGATTCCAAAGTGCTATATGTCTTCTTTAGTCAATAGAATCAAATTCTTAAAGAAATACTTAAATCTAGATAAGTCTTCTTCGACGGTCTTAGAAACTGTCAGTGATGATACACTTTAAATCTTGAGTCTGGTGGTTCGGCGGTCTTCAGACTTTGGTGAAAGAGTCTGCAAGTCTTCAGACTAGACTTATGGAAACATTTTGTCAGCTTCAAAACACGCAATGAAGTTTTCTCCAACAATCTCCCCCTTGCATATTTAGAATAAGGATTTTATTTCGAATTTTTAAAAAATAAAAATTCAAAAAAAATGTATTCATTTAGGATGTTATTTTTTTAAATTTAAATTGCACGTTTAATTATGTGACAATTTTAATTTTAAATTTACTAGAAAAGAAAAAGAAAAACTAGAATTAAGGCATTTTTTGCACGTCATTGCATATTAGGATAAGATTGCATGTTTAATTTTTATTAAGTTTAGAATTTTTTTCCTAGATAGATTGCATTTTAGGTTAGGGATAACATCCTAGTTTAAATTATGATTTGGCTCAACCTAATTCTTGATATAAGCTGGATGATATCTCGATCTGACTAGATAATTTTCGCAACTTTCTAATTTTGAATTTCATGGAAAACACCAAAAAAATTGTCTTAGAATAAATCAATTTCATTCTTTAGGATAGACTGCATGCTTATATTTTATTTATGTCATATAGTTTAGGTCATATTACCATGTCATATCATTTCATGTTAGATTAGTAACATTGCATTGCATAAAGCATGATTCCCATCAAGTAAGTGAAAACAAAGAAAAAGTAATTGCATGTTAATTAGAAATCATATCTAGGATTGTCTATGTGAATTATGATCTAACATTGCAGATACTTTCGTTGTTACAAGGTAAGTCTTGCAATTTATTCACTGCTTTATCTTGGTGTTAAATTGGTGATTTACACACTTGCATGAACACCTCATATGTTAGGAAGGGAAATTAAAATCAATTTAAGCTGCTTGCCAAACATTTTTTTTTTAAATAAAAGGGAAATGTACCAAAAAGGCGTTTGAAAAATCTAACGTAATCAAGTCCCTAAACTCACAATCTCTGGTTTGTAGGAGTAAAGTAAATCTCCCGTTACTTGGATTTCTAATCAACTCACCAAAAATAAATTAATGGTGACTTCTAATTGAAAAATCATTTGCATGTTAAGAACTTTAAGTCGTGAATTGGTATAAGCTTGGGAGAGCCCAAGCTAAGTTTAAGCTTAGTAATTCATTAATCAAACTTTAGGTGGTTCACCCGAAATTTTGGTCGCGACAGCTTGGCGACTCCACTGGAGACTTGAGTTAAAGCACTTAGTGGACTTAGGCCAATTTTCTCTTCTTTTGAAAAAATTTTGTTTGGCGGCGAGGATCACAGGTATGTCCCTAACATTTAAGGTGTTAAATGTTCTTACAGGATAAGTGGTATAAGGATAATAGTGATTGCTAACCCTTGTTTTGCATAATAGAGTTAGGGATGAATGTTTTGAATTCAAACTATTGAAGTGTTGCTTGATATAAACTACCATGCATATCCTGCATTTAGCACTACACTATTGCACACACAATCTGCCGCTGAACTTGAGCTGCATTGGATCATCTAGGATGGTATTGAAATGGATACCACTCCGACTGCATGCCCGTGGTATGAGTCATCCATCTCAATCCCGAAGTTTCTTTTCTGGTGTCAAGAGTACCCACCTCGGTCCTTATGCCCACGACTTGGGTCGGCTCTTTGACCAAGCCAAAGTCATAAGGACCCGACTTAGTCCGCATGCTCACGACTAATCTGATCATCCTTATGGCTTCACTTTGCTAAGCCTTATAGATTAGAAATTGAGTCACTTACCATGCGCATGTCTATGTGATTGACCCTCGTTTATTGGTAAAGTAAGTTCCCTAAATTCTCACCTTTGCAATCTACTTACTTTATCGTATCATTTGTCAGTCCATGACATTAGGATTGTCCTAAGTCTTGCTCAATATACAATGGGAATACCGAACATTTGAATTATTCTCCCTCCAAAGGAAGAGCTTAGCATATGGTGGGACAAGTTAGACCAAGCTAGCCGTCAATTTGTAGAGTCACACATTGGTCGACTACTTCTACTGTTGCGTATCAACATCAATGACAACCTCATTCAAGCACTTGCCCATTGTTGGTGCCTCGAGACTTCTACTTTTATCTTCAGTAGTAAGCATGAGCTTACTCCCACCTTAAAAGAGTATAGCATTGCCGTAAGAAAGTCTTTGAAAGCTAATTAATTAGTCTGCCTATCGGAATAGATCTTGTTGTGGCCTTATATGATTTTTTGAGAATTAATGAGGACAACATAAGAAAGGTTTTAAAGGCTCACCGCAATACATGTCCATTATCTTTTCTAAAACAATGTTTTGAAAATAGTACTACATTTCAAATGCGATGGGTTTTCCTATTAGCCTTCTTTGGGTTTATAATTTTTCCTTATTGCAAGAATGCTATTAACCCTTTGATTGCTCAATTAGTTAAACAAGTGTTGGAAGAAAAAAAATTTGTAAACATTGTTTTCACTGAAACTTTTCTTTCTCTCACCTGATTTAAAAGAGGTGGTGATAAGACTTTCCACTCCTCTCTTGAGCTTTTGCAAATTTGGTTTCTTTCTCATATAAAAGGGTTTAGTGGTTTAATGACTATAGATGATGTTAATAACTCTAATCACCCTATTATGAGATTTGAGAACAAACAAAAACATACATCGGATTACCATTATTTTAGGTGGCTAGCTTTCATGAAAAAACCAACTTCAAGGGTTTCCTATGGCGTGTTAAGTGGTTCCAAGTTCATGTGGCGAGACTCTCATGTGGAGGTGTTGGCCCAATCCCTTTATTGGGATTCATTGGAGCATTGGAGTACTATCTAACTAGAGTAACTCGTCAGTATCAAGTTGTACAAGAGCTTCCCTTGACGCTGCAAGCAGATTTGCTCCGAGTAAGCTTCGTTGATGGAGATCGAGACCACGAAGATTCCATTCTCACGATCAAATCAATGTGGGACATGTGTCATCCATGAAAGCTCAAATGGCCTGAGGAGGAGCTGAAGGGCAAAGAAATGAAGTACTATGCCTCAACTAAACACATTCAACAACAAAAGGTTCCACAGGAGCTACTTCCAAAGATACCAGAGGTGCCACTAAAGATCACCAACTGCACTGAGTATAGACGTCTCAAAAGAGTTGCCGAAAAAGCTTAAGAGGAGAATAAGCGATTGCGCCGAGTGGTGTCCCGAGTGTATATTGATCAAGCTAGATAAAGTGACTTGAATTAATCTAGTTATTTTCATTTTTAGATTAATGTTTAGGAAGTTGAGTCATTTGCCTTTCTAGTTTATTTGTTTAGGGTATTTCAAGTTTCTATTTTATTAGGCTATGTCAAAAACTCCATTAATGAATAAAATCTTCTAGGCCGTTGCTATGGACCGGCGTGTTTCATATGAGATACTTATTTTTGTTCATTTCTTCGAATTAGGTGATAACGGATCCACCACGTTCACCCATTATTACACGATCAAGAGCTAAAATGGCCGACCAAACTGAAATGTGTGATTGTATCTCCACTATGAAAAACCAACTCTAACAATTAGTCACCTCTATGCAGCTTTTGACAACTCAAAATCAATGCCAAGTGGATTCGACTCCTACACCTGCTCTCCTCGAGATTGTAGTTCCGAAGCAGGTAAACAAGACCCAAATGGGCAACGACAACATGCCTGAACTGGAAGATGACGCACTATTGGTCACTACCGAAAAACTAAGCCTGATAATGTCCCTAAGACGAAGCAAGATGAAGCGCAAGTGATGGACACTCTGGGGCAGCCAAGTGGCAAATTCGATTATTTGGTGAAGTATTCGGCTCCTCCCAGCTTTTATATTGATCCCCATGACATAGTTTCAGACGAATGGGATTGCATGGACAATCCAACGCCTCCAAAGACAGAGAACTCTGATGACGCCCTGGAAGGAATCACAAGTCTGTTCAATGACCTTTTCATAGGAGCCATTAACGAAGGACCTTCAGAAGACATAGGTGTTAGCCCGCAAGAGTAACTTGTTACTTCTGTACATTCCCCTGTGCAGGAATTTTTATCGCTTTCTATGAATTTTTATCACTTTTTAAGAATTGTTTTCTCTTTCTAAGAATTGTTTTCGATTTCTTCTTTTGCTTTCTTTTTAGGGATTAGGAATCGTAATTTCCATTCAATAAATGTAATTGATTGATGAATTTTAATGAAATTACAAGTTTTATTTTGAGGACGTGATGAGGTACACCAAACCAGTCCGGTGATAATATCCAACCGATAAAAGAAAAGAAAATTCCAAGGAGAATTCTGAGGCCTGGGCTTCATCATGCTTTCTCATATCAAAATGTTTAAAAAATGCTTTTGCAAAAGGATTTCAAAATTTTCAAAAAAATAAAATAAAATATGATTTACTCTGTTTATCTTTTTTATCATTTTACTTCCTGGAACGATCATATAACATGCAAAGGTGTGGAAATGGCCAATCTAATACAACAAGTGCTGATAATGATAATCCCAAAGACTCGATCGAAAATTTCATTGAGGTGTAGCGTAGCTGAGAACAACATGAAAAAAGCTAAGGCTCTTACATCCGAGCAGACTGTCACTATTAACTTAGGCGACATTGAAGAAACCAAAGAAGTGAAAGTTGGGGCAAATCTCCCAAAAGATGAGGTCGAACGCCTAATGCAGTTACTCAAGGAATATCAAGACATCTTTGCATACTAATCCGAATGTGCCACCTAAGAAGCAAAGGTTGCAGATGATTAAACCCGAGCTCTCAAAGAAGATAGAGGAAGAAGTAATGAAGCTTCTGAAAGTGAGATTCATTGAAATCTCACAATACCTTGAATGGGTAGCTAAACTTGATTGATGAGAAAAGACTAACGGCTCTTTGTCATGGCCAAACTTATCAGCAGAGAGTGGCAAGATCCTTCAACCGGGAGGTACGACCGAGACATTTTGAGATCAATGATCTTGTTTAAAGGAAGCTGTTGCCAATTTTTCCAGATCTTAGGGGCAAGTTTACTCCAAATTAACAGCGGCCCATATGTAGTGAAGAATGTACTTCCTGGAGGTGCCTTGATCCTGACGGAAATAGATGATCATGAGTTTTCTACTCCAGTTAATTCCAATGTTGTCAAAAAGTTTTACCCATGATAGAATTTGTTGTGTCATGTTTTGAACTACAAGCATTTCTATGATGAATAAAGTGCGTCAATGAGTTGAATTGTTCAAATTTTGTGCAAATCTTGCATTTTTCTCCCTTAATGAATTGTGTGAGATAAATTGAATGTGTCAAATGGGATACCTTAGAATGATGAAAGGCAAGCTTTATTCCATACACTATTTCATACACTAATCCCCAGTGAGTTGTGTGGAAAAATTCCATGCCCACAAGGAAAAGGGTGATCTCGCAAAGGGTATGTAATCCAAGGTGATGAGAGGCAGTTTCTTCCTCCACCCGAAACGCTACAAGTATACCCATTGTTTAACCCTTTGAGCCCAAACACATAAAGAGCTTTGTAAATTATCCTTGTCAAGAATCATCCCATATCGGGACCAAATTTAAAATGATTGGTAAGAAACTTCTTACTCACACTTGCATCAATTTTCGAGAATTGCTTTCGTAGCATAACTCGTACGATAATTTGAAGTGCCTTAGGGTGACGAAGAGCAATTCTTCCTTTGCCTTATACATTTTTATCCATTGCATAGCCTACTTGAGCCTATGAATTCATTTCATATTAAACACAGTTGGTGATCATTCCCCACACTAAGACAAGGCAAGAGAAAAAAAAAAACATTCAAGTGGCACGGTCTAGAATGATGAAAGATGGAGGCCGTGTGAATCCAAAAAAAAAGAAGTGAAAAAGAAAATGAATGAAAACTAGGGGCAAAAAAAAATAGTGTGCTTGGTAAAAGCAATGTCAATGCCCCAAGAAAAAAATCAAACATTGATTGTAGAAAGCCGTATCCCTCATGAGGTGATACATAAAGAACTCAAATGCCAAGATGTTACAATCAATGGAGTTTTTATACAAAGAAAATCTTCAACGGTGAAGAAGAAGATTGGTGGCAATGTCAAGATGATCACCAACTCTGATCCCTCTAAACACATTTTGAGCCTAACGATCCTTTCATTTCTCAACCCATAAATCTAACGTATGTTACGTCCCTTACAAAGTCTCTAATGATTATGGCACTTGAATTAACGTAGGAGTTCATATGTTTATAAGCATCACTCGAAGAAGTGCAAGCAAGATTATTTATTTCTCATTTTGCAGAGTTCTTGACTTGTAAACCCAGAGATGATTACAAAATTGTTCTTTCAATTGCCTTAACTCAAATAGTCCCTTTGTCAAGCCATTGATCAAGCCCTCATTACGGTCCATGTTAAAGACCTCTTAGATTGGTAAGGTTGTATTGCTTGCAAGAATACTCAGGCCCCTGTCGATATAATGAAATGAAGTGATTCTCATAAAATAGCCCTTCTAAATAAGAGTGAGTAAAGGTCATTTCTAACTGAAAGTCTCTCAATTAGTATTCTTTAGAAATCCATGTCATTGTCTTGAACGACAATTCCCTCCAATGGAAATTTGGTTGATGCAAATATGGTAAAGTCATTATGCATAAATCTTGATTGAATTGATGAAAACCTCACTGAACTTTGAAATATGCATTCTAGAGTAGCTTAGATTGTCTACCTCTTTGATGAATGCATACTAGTTTTTGCTTTAATCATATTTGACAGATAATATTTCTTTGAAAACCAAGTAATACTCGACATTCAAGTTGCTCCTTGAAGCCTTTTTCACTGGCTTGACATACTTCCGTAGCCCAATGTCCCTTTAATAGACCTGGCATGCTTCCATAACTCGGATTTTTCTTTATATTAACTTGGTGTGTTTCTGTAGCCCAGAGTTCTTTTTATTGACTCGGCGTGCTTCTATAGCTCGATGTCCCTTTTAATAGACCCGACGTGCTTCTGTAGCCCGAAATTTCTTTATATTGACTTGGCATGCTTCTATAGCTCAAAGTTCTTTTCATTAACTCAGCGTACTTTCGTAACCCGATGTCTCTTTTAATAGACCCAGTGTGCTTCGGTAGCCTAGAGTTCTTAACCCGGCGTGCTTTCATAACCTAGTGTCCATTTTCATTGATTCGGCATGTTTCCGTAGCCCGATGTTGACACCTAAATTTTGGCGATTCAGTCATTTATTTATTGCATTAAAAAATTAGGGATTAATTTTTAACCCCTAAAATAAAAATTATTAATTAACTAATTGTGTAGCATATAGTTTTAGGAACTTTTTTTTATTATTGCATTTGCATTGGACGAGTGACGGATGTGTTAGATTTGGTGGTTCTAAGGTTTAAATTGACAGGTTGGACTAAGCCCACGGAGTGAGCAAATTGGCCCAAGCCAGTTTTCTTTTATGACCAAAAATTATCTTGTGAGAAATAGTGATTTGAAATATTTTGGGATATAATGAAGATTTTTCGATATCATCAGATAGGGCAAGTGTGGCAAAAAAATTGTGAGCTCATCTTTACAGGATTTGGGATTTGATTCTATCACATTCTTGAATCCTTATCAATATGTGATAAAATCGGTAAAGAAATATTGCATTCAAAAAAAAATCCTCATGGATATTGATCTAAAACCTTAGTCCACTCACCTATAAGTAGGTTGCTACACTATAGACAGGGGAGGCCACAGATATTGAATATATGGCCGCACAAGAGGAGTTCTATTTTTCGGGGGCTTTTTCTCTCGGTTTTTCGAGGTAAAAAAAATAAAAATAAAAACTGAAGGCCAAAGAAGAAAATTATTTCTTCGGTTTTTAGGGTTTTTAAGGGGTCTTCCTTCGTTCCTTTGAAGAGGGATACACAAAAGAAAAAGCTTTTGAGGGAAGCAAAAGTCAAAAAAAAGGGGATTTGGCTTCTGCTGAAGGAGGACAGCAGCAACAGAGACTGCACAGCAGAGACAGAGGGGAAGAGACGTGTGGCCAGCAGAGGTGAAAAAAGGGAAAAAAGAAAAAAAAGAGAGAGCAAAGATTGTTCTTCTTCTTCGCCTATTCCTCGCCGAACCCCCTGCACAGCACTTGCTGCTTGCGACCGGCAGTGACCCACGAGTCCCCACGCCGGCCTCCGCAGTTCCGCTTGCCGCCGGAACTTTCCCTTCACCGACGACCACCGCCGACTTGCAGCGCCTCTACCCGCAACGCCCCTGCCGTGCTCCGACGTCTCCTGCCACTCACTCGCTGCCCCGACGCCGCCGGGAGCTGAAGCCCACCGCGACCTGCAGCCCAACCCCGTCGCCGACGTCTGTGGGTTCGCTCGCCACGTCTGCTCAATCGTGCAGCAGCCCGCCCCTCTGCTGCCCGACGCTGGTCACCCCCCTGCGAACACCACCGCAACTCCGCCCTCAGCCCGTCACCAGACGCCTCTGCCCGAACGCCGTCGCTCCGCCTGTCCCCGGTGCCCAGCAGTCCGTCTCGCCTGCAGCCCGCACCTAGCCGCCCGCTGCTCGCGAATCTGTTCCCTCGCCGCGACCCACCGTCCCTGCCTGTCGTCCTAGCACTAGACCCGCTCCGCCGCGCCAGTTGCTGCCCCTCCGCCCTCAGCCCGTCGTCCTTGCAGCACCTATGCCCGGCGCGCGCCGCACCGCCACTAGCGACGACTACAGTCCCCTCTCCGAGTGACGCCTGTAGCTACCGCAACCCGAGATGCTCCGCCGGTTCGCCCGCCGCCGGTCCTAACCGGAGCTCTGGCGACGCACCCTCACGGCTGCAGCAACCCATCTAGCCGTGGTTCGCTAACCCTAGTTTAGGAGCTCTTATTTTTCTTTTATTTTATTATTATTATTTATCTTGTTTATTTATTTAAAATAATCAGCAATGTATGATTGAAATTCCCGACATAAAGTAGCCTCCTAAATTAGGGATTGACCGTTCAATTTTCACGCCCGAAATCTGACTCACAATAGCTTGGAAAATCGTCAATCCAATCTACGCTCGAAATTCAATTCATGATTTATTTAAAATTGACTAATCCAAACTCATACGCAAGATATGATTTGTCAATTTATGGATATCGATCTTGTTTTGTTTGATGTGTTGTCGTCTCGTTTGAATCAATTTTGTTTTCGTAAAAGAAAATCCCAAAATTTTGAGTTAGATTAGGTTTATTGTTTTAGGGATATCTTGCATATTTAGAATAGGGATTTTATTTCGAATTTTTCAAAAATAGAAATCCAAATAAAGGCATTCATTTAGGATGTTAGTTTTTTTAAATTTAAATTGCACGTTTAATTATGTGACAATTTTAATTTAAATTTCCTAGAAAAGAAAAAGAAAAACTAGAATTAGGACATTCCATTGCATATTAGGATAAGATTGCATGTTTAATTTTTATTAAGTTTAGATTTTTTTTCCTAGATAAATTGCATTTTAGGTTAGGGTAAATTAAGATTTGGCTTAACCTAATTCTTGATATAAGTTGGATGATATATCGATCTGACTAGATAATTTTTGCAACTTTCTAATTTCAAATTTCATGAAAAACACCAAAAAAATTGTCTTAGAATAAATCGATTTCATTCTTTATGATAAACTGCAAACTTATATTTTATTTGTCATATAGTTTAGGTCATATTGTAATGTCATATCATTTCATGTTAAATTAGTAATAGTGCATTGCATAAAACATGATTCTCATCAAGTAAAGTGAAAACAAAAAAAAAAAAAGTAATTTCGTGTTAATTAGAAGTCATATCTAAGATTATTGATGTAAATTCTGATCTAACATTACAAATGCTTTCGTTGTTACAAGATAAATTCTACAATTTATTCACTGCTTTATCTGAGTGTTAGATTGATAGTTTGCGCACCCACATGAACACCTCATATGTTATGGATGAAAATTAAAATCAATTCAAGCTGCTTGCCAAACATTTTTTTTCAAAATAAAAAGGAAATGTACCGAAATTGCGTTAGAGAAATCTTAATGTAATCAAGTCCCCAAACTCACAATCTCTGATTCGTGAAAGTAAAATAAATATCTCGTTACTTTACTTGAGTTTCTAATCGACTCATCAAAAATATATTAGTGGCAACTCCTAACTGAAAAATCATTTGTATCTGAAAAACTTCAACCAAAGTTGCGAATTGGTACTAGCTTGGAAAAGTCGAGCTAAATTTAGGCTTAGTAATTCATTAGCCAAACTTTAGGTGGTTCACCCAAAATTTTGGTTGCGATAGCAAGTAAAATTGAACTTGACATGGCGAGGAATCCAGATCCACGAATTCTCTCTTCGTTGTGCCTAATTTTATAATTAGTCAATAGGGCTTTGGATATGTGAAATCGGAGGAGAAGTGGAACACGTGATTTTGCAATTTGTAGGGATTTTAATAGTTCTACTCAGCAAGGGTCTGTCATTGAAGAATATATAAAATTTGGTTCACTTATGAAATAGATTTCTTTTTCCTACTTTGTATGGACTTTGTTTGAATGGTAGCTTCCCCTGTTTAGGCTTGCCGGCTATAAGGTACAAGTTCTTTCGTTTTCTTATCTTCTTGGCCAGTAAGCTGTATGGTACTTGTTCAAATAATAATAGTTGACCACATGAAAACCAATTATTTGGGGAGGATATGAATTCTCTTATTCAATTACTAAATTCAAGTTCCCTCATCAACCAAGATTATAGGGTGAAAATGGATCGTTACATGTCTTGACCTTAAAGATGGTACAATCAATTTACCTTGTTCAAATAGAGATAATCAATTTTAAAAAATGGGAATGAAGAGTATTGTAACATATTTTCCGGAAAACCCCATGTTTTATTTGTAGCTTGACACAATCCGATGGGCTAGCCCAACTGCTTTAAAGCAATTCATCGCAAATCTCAGAAGTCATTTTCCCACCCGTTTGATGGGATTGAAAGGCTAAATTTAGTTTGATGTACAAAAATTAATTTGCAATATCATATGATCATAGTTCTCAAAAATTAAAAAGTGGGTTGTTCATCCTTTTCCGTTGTTCATCCTTTTCCAAGTTTTCTTATCATTTCACTTAAAAAATGTACATTGACACATATTTATCCATACACATGAGTTTTAATAGCTTCTGGAAAAAAACATACATAGCTATGGTAGCTAGACATGTACCAACACAAGACATGTCTTCTACTTATATAGGTTGGTCTGTTGCATTTTGAAGTTATCAGGTGTACCCACATCGTGTGAGCTATTGACTTTAGTAGCCTTATAAGATAGGTTATGTAAATAAAGTGAATGTAAAAGTTACTTAATTACATATCAACCATCAAGAAAACATTTTAAAGAAATTCCGATGACAAGTTTGATCTCAAAGTTTTCAATGAGAGAATTTCCTATAAACCCATGCCGACATCTCTACTATAACAAATGCAACGGTTGTTAAACCTCATCAAAGTAATCCATGAAAAACCATGCCTAAATTTAAATGGACTATGATAATCCATGAAATATCCAACGGAGTCTCTAGCTTGCATTGAGCCTGACGCTAGTAGTCAAAATCTAGTTGAAATTAAAACCGTCAAGTATTGATCGACACACGGCAACGCCGTTTTCCACCAGTCCTGCCCCGTGCCACAAACTACCCTACTATCCGAATACTTGAGGATCTCCGTTCCTGCTCGGCACGCCACCGCCGGCTGTGATCCTCGGCTACATCATCTCTGAAAACCTCTTCTATCGAGCCGACCGTCGATCGCTGCCACCATCAATCGGCTTTGCAAGACGTGCTCTGCTTCACTCTACTGTGCGGCCAAGAGTTTTGCAACAATGGATTCGCACTTGGAATCCATTCGTTCACTTTGATCCCGACAGGCAGTGATAACCTAAGTCTCTAAACTTGAGTTGGTGACGGATTATAGCTTTGTCGTCGCCCATTGACCTGGTAATTCCATTCTCTTCTTTTCCGCTTCTGTTTCGGAGAGCTGTTGTGCCGAGTTGTGTTCATGATACTCATGTGAAAATTACTAAAAAAGCTGAGTTATTACTTGATGATTTGCGATGTCATTGTTGTTCTAATGCTGATTTTTGAACGGGAAACGACTTCAACTTCATAACTAGACTAGATCTTTGCAGTGCCTACAATCTGTTTGATGAAATGCATTTAAAACATTCTTGTGAAATAGGCTTTGCTATCAGTCAACCAGAGCACATATTGATGTTTTATATATGTTGCTGTTAATTTGTAGCCATTGGGTGTAATTTTTCTTTCAATATGATCATGGTTACTGAACATGAATCCTAGTTCATTCGTTTCCGTGTTTTTCTGCATTATGTGATATAGGGGGTGTTTGGTTGAGCACTCCCAAAGGGCTTTGGGCTCGCAAAGCCCCTTGGGGGAAATTTTGGGTGTTTGGCAAGGGCTTTTGAATGCCCATTTACAAAATGCAGGCATTTTAAATGCCGAAATTCGAATGCCGGGGAGGACCAACTTTGAGCATTGGGCATTCCGGAGATACGAGTTTACTGTCCATCGTCTCCTCCACCATTCGTCTTCTTCTTCATCGTTTGTCTTCTTCTTACGGTGGGTGGCACTCAGCCGCGAGCAACTAGATCTGGCCGCCGAGAAGCCAAATCTAGCCGCCGGGAAGCCTCACCTGAGGTCGCACAACCTCAAGCAAGGTGGCCTAAGGTCGGGCGACCTCAGGCGGCGTCGCCTAGCGTGTGCGAGCCAGGTAGTGTCGCCTAGTCGCGCGAACCTCAACCGGCGTCGCTCGGTCTCGCGTGTGTCAGGCGACCAAGCGAGGCCAGATATGGCCGTTCGACGGCCAGATCTAGCGGTCTTGAGTCCAGATCTGGCAGTCCAACGACGGCCAAATCTGGCCATCCAACGGTGGCCGGCCGCTAGAATTTCATTTCAGACTTTAAAAAAGAAAATAACAAAAACTAATTGCAAATGTGAATTTTGCCAAACGGTATTTATGCTAAGTTGCATTTCAATGCTATAATTTACCAAACAGTCTAACATTTCTGAAAGCCCATTTACCTCAAAGGTATTTGCATTCTCCCAATGGCATTTCCCCAAAGCCGAACCAAACAGACCCATACTCCGGTGGTTGTTCATGGTGCTTGTAAAATATGGGTTTTGACCCAATCAAAAAAAAAAAAAAAAAGCTAGAAGCTTCAGCAGAGAGAGAGGAGTCGAGAGTTTTGGGAGAGGGAAAAGAGAAGAGAGAGAGAGAGAGAGAGAGAGAGAGGAAGAAAAGACAGAAAGAAAACAAAAAGGAGATAAAAGGGAAAGAGAGTAAAAGGAGGAGAGATAGAAATGGGGATAAAAGAGCCCACGCTCGAAAAAGAAGAACAAGAACAAGAACAAGAGAAAGAAGAAAGGGGGTTGTGCGTTTTCATCATGGGAGCCTTGCCAAGTCATGTAACGCAACGCCCGGTAAGCGCTCATGCCGCCCATTCATTCAATCGGAGTAATTTTGGACCTAGGGCTTGAAATTCGGAATTTTGGGAAAATTGAGCGGCGAAGTATGATTTTTGAGTCGTTGAGCTGCATATTTTTGTAGAAATGGTACTTTGAGATGAAGCTATAGCATCTTTTGGATCGTGATTTGAGCTTGCGGTTTGTCTTAAACAGAATTTTAAAGTTGGGAGTGCATTCTAGTACTATAGCGAACAATAGTTTCGAGCCTCTTTTTTTGTTGTTTTCGGTACTGTTTTGGAGCGGCTGAGTTAGGGTTGTTGTTGTTGTATGTTAAGAGAGCTTTCTAAAGACTGTAAGACGGCTTGAAACGGAATTTTGTGGTGGAAGTTATGGCGTGACAAAGTTGGCGCATAGGCCTCACCTAGCGGGAAATCGATGAGTTTTCGATAAATGCAAGCTTTTGTGGTGCATATGTGTCGTTTTATCGACAAATATGCCTAGTATAGACGAGTCGTTATGCGAATATCCTTTTTACTTGGCCTTTTGATATTATTTTTCCATTAATTGTTAGGGATCCGGGTGCGTTGGTTCGTGTGAGCGTCGTAGTTGATTTTCAACTTTCCTAGGTGAGTGGTGCTATCTCTTCTAAAAATTTATAAGCTCATGTCTTCAAAATGATAAAAATTTGATATTTTATGAATTATAAATAAGCGTGATTATTGCATAAAAGTTGGATTGAGCATTTACTAAGTTTTGATATTTGAAAATAGTTGAGAAATATTACATGTTTTGGATTTGTGAAACCATTTCACGAAAAGCTTGACTTTGAGATGATTTATGGAAGGTTATATAGATATTGATTTGTGATAAGCTTTTTTAAATGTATTTGATTTGAAATTAATTATGAGACGGGTCTTGAAATTATTTGAGAATATTTTATGAAAAGTATTTCTGACGGATAAGTTGAATTGCAAAATCTTTTCGTGATATATGAAATGTTTTATGGATTTGGTTTGAGAATTATGGATGGTGTTGTTCTGGATTAATATGGATGCTCAATATCGTTGTGAGCCCAGCGAGGGACTTGTGGGTATGCGCATACTATTCTAAGATATTATTGTGGGCCGAGCCACCGGCTAATAATAGATGGAGACCTTGCCAAGAGGGAATCTTGGTCGCCTCATCACCAAGCGTTGTATTGTGATCATGATTTGATATTGAGCAACGGATTGGTCAATGGAGTGGACCATTGACATGTGATATGAGTTGGGTCAATAAAATGAACCATCGATGTGTAATTTGAGATTAGTCAATAGAATGGACCATCGCATGTAATTTGAGATTAGTTATTAGAATGGACCATCGACGTGTAATTTGAGATTAGTCGATAGAATGGACCATCGACGTGTAATTTGAGATTAGTCGATAGAATGGACCATCGACGTGTAATTTGAGATTAGTCGTTGAAATAGACCATCGACATGTAATTTCATTAGATTATCAGTGTGTGATTTGATGAGATTAATCAATGGATAGACCATTGATACAAGTTTTATGAGATTGACCAGTGAATTAGACCATTGGCATTTGCCTGTTATTATCTTGAATATTTTTGCTTTGAACATATTGTGTTAAAATAAGAAATGCTATATTTTGGCCTTGAAGATTTGTTAAATTTGTGGGTCTGGTGTGGTATGAGATTAATCAATGGAATGGACTATTGGCGTGTGAATTAATGAGATTGATCAGTAGATTAGACCATTGGTGTTTATTTCGATGTTATTATGAAATGATTATTTTTGCTATATATATAGCTATGTTGAAGTGTATGTAACTTATTCTTTTTATTATATGTTTGATATATCCTAGATTTGAGTTAAAAAGAGTTGTAGTTTGGTTTTGTAAATATACATAGTGGGTGCTCGATCCGCTTAGAAGAGATGCACTACTCACTGAGCTGTGATTGCTCACCCCTCTATTTTCCAATCTTTTTTAGGTTCATCGACTAACGATGAGTAGGTACGAGAACGATATGGATGTGGGGATTTTTAAAAGTTGGATTTTGGGAGCTTTGAGGCTGCATCCTTTGAGTGAAAGGACGGTCGTGTCATCCCCCATTCTTGTCTGTTTTGGGGTGTGACAATGCTCGCCGATGAGAAATGACTGGAGGTGGATAATGTAAGTTTGGATGTTTGGCGATGCTTGTCAACAAGTCCCCAGCAACATTAGTATCCCTTATTTCTGCCTTGTGTGTACACGCGTGAGATTTTGGCCTATGACCGACGGTGACTCTCTAGTGACTGCGGGAGGTTGACGGCGGTAGTCGAAAATGGCGGACCAGTGATGGATGGACATGAGTAACGGCCATGGATAAATGGTTCTCGGCTTGAAGATCAAAAGTGTGACTATCGGTTAAATCTCAAATGTTCTGGAGTCAAATGGTCATTTTTGAGGTGTTCCTTTTTAGTCTGCAGTAAGAATAACAAAGGGAAGGAAGGAGAAAATTGAGGAAATGGATTTTCCAATGGGATATATAGTCGTTGCTCTTAGAATTGGAAAATGGGCTTACTGTAATCAGTTTCAACAAAATGGGCTTTGATGGGTTTTCTATTCGAAGTGGATTTGTTTTGAATACGCCCACTCGTGTCCGTGGCCCAAGCCTGTGTGTCCAGGTTTAGTCCATGTTCGGATTAGGCCCGAGGGCCCAGCCTGAGTCTCTGCTTTTTAGAATATAAAAATTTAAAAGTAATAAAATACTAAATAAAAAATAAATAAAAAAATTAGAGAATATTCGAAAAATAAAAAAATTGAAAACGGTACGAAACAAAGACCTTGATCAGGTTGCTTAAGTTGTAGCACAAGACTTAGCTTAGTTTCATTTAATAATTGTGTGCATATAGTTTAGGAATTTTAGTGATTACTTTTGATCTAGTAATAGGTTTAAACGGATTTATCTTTTAAACAAGGAATTAGACTCATTGTGAATTTACCTCATGGGATTACTATGTAGGGGCTTAATAACAAGGGCATGTGTATTCTTTGCTCAATGCTTTATCAGGCTTACTTCCTTATACTTTACTTTTATTGTAAAATATGATTTTTTACTTACCCTTGATTGCGTGCTTATATATGGACATCATTCAATGGTAGAGGATAGGGGTGTGCAAGAGATGTGGCACCCCAAAACGCCCAAGGTCACCACATCTTACCAATAAAGTACTTAAGTTCCTAGGTATACATTTTTTTGTTTTTTAAATGGTCCCAGTGCATTTTATTTGCGGAAGCATAATTGAGTCTTACTAATTCCCCCTCCAACAACCATGATACAATTGCACACCACTAACCATAAGAAAAGATAAAGCCACGACACTTTTATTTACATACTTTTATGATGGATTTTTCCCAGGTCGGTACATCAAAAGGAAGGCCAAGACTTGTAGCTACACTCGGCCATAACCCCAAAAAGAAACACTCGATCCACTATGTCTATCGTGCAAGATCCCCCATCAACTAGTGTCGGCTATCATCCCAAAATGTTGCAGCTCCTACTCTTCACGCACGGGCCCTCACACCCATCCCAGTGCATCAGGCGGTGGCAGCGACAACATCCCACGCATCACTCTGTTTCGGCGGACATGAATGGATATGAACTCCTGAATGACAAGGCCCTCAGCTAGGCCCACGTCATACATCACTAAGGCGCGAACTCGAATAAATGTCAGACCAGGAATGGTGGGACAGTCGATCTCCACACACTCGACCTCCACATTCGAAGGAAGGCCATAAAAGACGCCCCGCGTGACAGCAGGGAGCGGCATCTCTCTAATCTGAAATGTTGGTCCCCGAATGGGTGAGTACAGCTACTCAGCAGGTAAAGGATCAATAAACCACTCAACATATCATACAATACAATCATCACAATCATAGCATAACACATGTCATTCAAGCATCCATGCACAATTTACCTTGATATCATGCACATGTCATCATACCGCATGTACATACATCATCATATAATCATCACCATCATGTCGTACGCTTACCATCATCATGTCACATGTACCATCATGCCATAAGTGCATATACATCCATGCACTCACCATCATCATGCATCCATGCACTCATCATCATCATATCACATGTACCATTTACCATAGGTGCACATACATCTATGCACTCACCATCATCATGCATCCATGCACTCATCATCATCATGTCACACATATACCATCATGCCATAGGTGCACATACATCCATGCACTCATCATCATCATGCATCCACGCAATCATCATCATCATGTCATACATATACCATCATGCATAATTCAATTTCAATTTCCCAATTTCATCCTTTCATTTTGGGCCGCCACATTTCTCTTTCCCGGGACCAATGTTTGCATCCCACATTTATCACTCGCACCCAATCATGGCATCGTAAGAACCCTCTGGCACAATACCTGCTGGGCATCCGGCACAATACCTGCCAGGCATCTCATACCCTAACTGGCATCACGAGGCATCCCCTAACACAATACCTGCCAGGCTTCTGGCTCCCCCACTCTCCGGGCATCTCAAACCTCCCGAGGACCCTCTAGGCATGCATCATGATACAATCGGGCATCCAACACAAACCTTCGAGCATGTATCATGACACAACCAGGCATCCGGCCTTACCCTTCTAGCCAAGCATCCCGACACTCCTGGGACATCATCAGCTCACACCTCCGACGGCATTCTCATTTATCATAGTTTACATTCACAATTGTGGCTCAATTTCAACATCATGGCATACAATGTGATGGCAAACAAGATCATTTTCATTATTTGGTTCTTATATGCATTTCCAATCATCATTATACATGCAGCAAGATACAACCACAAATGACAATACAATCCATGGGGTCCATATAACTTAGCATAGTCCATATATCATGCATTTTTGAAATTTGCTAAATTCCAGCTTGCACAATTTCAGTAAACATGTAGATTAAACATACATATGATTTCCAAAAATCATAAAATCAGGACATGTGATAGACAAGACAAAAATATAGCAATTTCATGAAAAACACATGCTCAAAAGAGTTTCGCACAAGGAGATATAGTCCACACAAATACAGCATGTAAATTCGGATAAAGTCAGATTGCGCAGTTCTTGAAATATCTAGATTAAATTCCCCAAACGACCTTAAAAAATTATGAAATTAACCAGGTTGTAGTCAAGCCCTTAAGATATATTTTTCATGCGGACGTCTAGGCCAAATTCGTCCTATATAATTTACTATGGACGCTCTAAGTTACTGTTCCTAGTACCGAACAGTCCAGTTTAACTATCTCCGAAATATCCAGGTTTCACCTACTTTACTTTCTTCGTTTCTTCTGAAATTTTTATATGTTTTGCCTCAAGCGGTCCCCTACAACTTTCATTAGGGGATCTAAGTAAGATTCTCAAGGAATAGTCACAATATAGGTCTAAGAAGTCTCGGGTGTCCAGTACCGTATTTCCAGATTTACCATCTTCAAAAGAAAATCTTTTTAGTAGGCTACACTTGCTCATTTTACCTAAAATTTGAGTATGTTAGTCTTTAAGATGTTCTCTACAACTTTCATGAAGAAGTCGAAGGGAAATTCTCGGTAAAAAGTAACATGTAACCCACAAAACCACCAAGAAGTCGACAAAGCAGTTCCAGATCTGGTGTCTTCGTAGGAGAAGGGTTTCACCCCTTAAAACTCAGTCTTTTTGTCTCAAATTTTAGTATGTTATACTTTGACATGTTTTCTACAACTTTCATGAAGGAGTCGTGGTCAAAACCCAACTTGAAACACGCATACAAGCCTCTACAAATTTCTGGGTCAGGCAGTATACACGAAAACAGCAAGCTATTTCAAGAACAACACACTCTAGCTTCGGTTTTGCGACGTGCGGACCCCTCAAGTGCCTTAACTTTGCCCAAAGGGACACTTAAGTGCCATAAATTACGAAAGGTACACTTAAGTGCCAAAATCGAAGCAAAAGTGATCACTTAAGTGCCAATCCGGCCAAAATCCGGCCAAATTGCATACGTGGCATTTTCCGGCGATTTTCGGCGACTTCTTTTACTAATGTGGCAAATGTTTTTTTTTTTAAAAAAAGCCAACATGGACGACAAAAACGACGTCGTCCATCCACATTGAGTGCGCTGAACTAAACGGCGTTGTTTAGGTCATTGTGCGATGACCTAAACGCCGTTCCTCCCCGTCCGCGTTTACAGTCGATCTCAAGCCCTTCTCTCCGTCGCCGTTCACGCCCAGAGCTGGTCATCGGTCGCTGTCGTCAATCGCCATCGTTGGTCGCCATCACCACTCACCGCTCACCATCGTTGGTCGTCGTCACCGCTCACCATCGTCGCTTGTTTAGGTTCGACCCCTTCTCCCCCTCCCCTATGATGAAATTAGGACTCGATTTTTTGATTAGGACTCGATTTTTTGATTAGGGCTCGATCGATTATTTAATTAGAGTTGGCTGACCTAACGCCGTTCCTCGCCGTTCGCGTTCACAGTAGATCACAGGCCCTTCTCTCCGTCGCCGTTCACGCCTAGAGCTGGTCATCGGTCACTGTCGTCAGTCGCCATTGTTGGCCGTCGTCGCCGCTCACCGCTCACCATCCTTGGTCGTCGTCACCGCTCACCATTGTTAGTCGTCCAGGTTTGGCTCATTCTCCCCCTCCCCTATGATGAAATTAAGGCTCGATTATTTAATTAGGATTCGCTCGATTATTTAATTAGAGCTCAATTATTTTATTACAGCTCCGATGGAATTTGTGTTGATACACTTCAACTGAAACTTGCTGACATTACACAAAGAAACCGAATTTCTCATTATTTTGGTGAATTTGTCTTTCAAGCCAATGTCAGAGTATGTGATTGTTAGACAGTGATCTATGCATCTCCTTAAGAGCATCCTAGTAAAGCAGGCGACTAATGCCATTCTGAGAAAAAAACTAAGTTCTTGAACCACCCTGCTTGTGAGAGTATATAGGGTATGTCCTTGAACCACCCTATTTGTGAGGCTGTATAGGGTATGTTCTTAAACCACCGTGCTGTGATTGCTGTATAGGATATGTTTATCAATCCAAAACCCTATTGTGATTGTTGTATAGGGTATGTTTATCAATTCAAAATCCTAAATAAGAACATAATCCTGCTATGATTTGATTAAGTTGATGTCAGAGTATGCTATGCTTTGATTTGATTAAGTTAATGTACATTCTCTCACATCGCACGTTTAGTGCAGTAGACATGCTTAGGCTGTGATTGCTATGGGGACCTTTGTTTTGTTTAATATTTTAAGGAAAGGGAAGGCAAATAATTAAAGTGCCAACCTCTTTTTTGGCTGTCATGTAAGGGCATATTTTCAGTGTGGAGACCTCTATTTACTAAAGTCCATGAGAGTGGAGGGACTTCCATGTGTAATTGTCTAGTGGTCCCAAAAACTAATGATTCTTTTTCTTGTTCTTGGTGCAGTAATGGCGCATGACAAGGATTATGTTGCTGTTATAGTTTGCTACAATGGGGAGTTTGTGATTGGGGAGGATAAGTGGGAGTATGAGGGTGGAAATGAGGGCACCATCTTTGTGGATATAAAGAAGGCATCTTATATAGAATTTCTTAGGGATATAAATACTTATTTGCCTTGTAAAGTTCAGAAGCTACTGTATTGTATTCCTGGGAAAGACTTAAGAGATGGTTTGAGATGCTTAGAAGATGATAATGGTCTTAGGGATGTTCTATACCATTATCTTCATGGTGAAGAGGTAAAAATATTTGTTGAGTACAATAGTGAAAGTGAAGATGAAGATGATGATAGAGAGAGCGCCGAAGTAAGACAAGAAGGAGATGGTATTCAAGGTAGTACTGACGTTAGGGTCGAAGGAGGGCAGGATAGATATGATGGACATGAGAGAAGTGCAGATGCAAATCACCAAAGTGATGATGACATAGGTGATGTCACAATCTCTAGATTACATTGGGAAGTAGCTGAATCAACTGATGATGATGATGGAAGGTTGCCTGCTGAAAATTTTATAAGTGATGAAGACGACGAGGAGCTTGTACAATCAAGAATACATTGAAGGGATTTTTTGACAACTAAGTTTGCAGCTTTGCAAGTAGCCGAGGAAGTTCCAAACAAACCCGAAGGCCATACAGATGCTGGTGCTACTAGCGAGGAGACTGACTATGAAGAAAGCGTCGAGAATGCTACTTCCCAAGATGAGCTTGAAGAAGATGAAGGACCTATGCATAGAAGGAAAAGAAAAAGTAAGTTTCCTTCTTATGATCCATCCATTGCCTCTCCCACTTTGTCGGTAGGCATGAAATTTCATGATGCTAAACAATTTAGGGAAGCTATACTGAAGATCTCCATTACTGCACAAAGGAACATTGACTTCATTAGAAACACTAAGACCTTTGTAAAAGCTAGGTGTTCGTAGCAAAATTGTCCATGGAAGATCTATGGCGCATTTGTTAGGAAAACTAGATCTTTCCAGACTAGAGCCTACCAAGAGGAACATACTTGTTCCATTAATTTTGAGAATAAAAGGGTAACAAGTGAATGGTTATCGAAGCACTTCTTTGAATTGATTAAGCTGATGCCTCAGATGAATACTACTCAGTTCAGGATGCTGGTGAAGGAGCAGGTAGACATCAATATATCTAGGAATCAATGTAAAAGATCGAAGCAAAAGGTGATGAAGATACTTATTGGTCAGTACAGCGGTGAATATGGACAGTTGTGGGACTATGCTTGGGAGTGTAGGCTGCAAAATCCTGGAAGTAGAGTGTATCTCGAGGTCATGGAGAGACCACTTCCTGATATTGGGACAAAGTTCGATAAATTCTATATTTGTTTCGATGCATGCAAACGAGGTTTTTTATCTGGTTGTAGACAGATTATAGGATTGGACGGATTTTTTTGAAGGGCTTGTCCAAGGGAGAATTGGTGGCCGCAATTGGAAGAGACGCAAACAACCAAATGTTTCCCCATGGCTTGGGCTGTTGTGAAGGTAGAGAACAAGGACAATTGGTCCTGGTTCCTAAAAAATTTGATGACTAATTTGGAGATAATAAATGGGGCAGGGTGGGCATTCATGAGCGACCAACAAAAGGTAATGTTTGCTTTTTATAAAATTTTAAGGTAATGTTTGCTTTTTGATGTCAACATGTCATTTGCTTACATTTTTTTATATTTTCAATTATTGCAGGGACTTGTTCTCACAATAACTGAGCTGTTGCCTTATGCTAAACATCGAATGTGTGCGCGACACATATATGCAAATTGGGCAAAGACCTATAAAGGGGACAAGTTGCAGTCGCAATTTTGGCAGCTAGCAAAGAGCACGAATATGGCTGACTTTAGGATGGCCAAAGAAAAGATACTTCAATTGACAAAGGATGGTTATGATGCATTGTTCCAAACAGACTCGAAGCATTGGTGTAGGGCGTTCTTTAGCGAGGAATTCAAGTGCGATAACATTGATAACAACATCTGCAAAGCATTCGATGGGAGGATAATAGATGCTAGATGTAAACCAATTATCTCGATGCTTGAAGACATACGAGTTTTGGTCATGACTCGACTGCACAGACAAAGAGATGACACTGTAAAGTGGACTAAGCAATATGGTCCTAAGATTGCTAAGAAATTGGATGACAACTTAGTTGCAATTAGGTATTGTCATCCCATTTGGAATGGGGATGAAGGATATGAGATAATGAAGGGTTCCGATAAGTATGTTGTCCATTTAGGTACGATGAAGTGTTCATGTAGAGCATGGCAACTCGGTGGAATTCCTTGTGCACATGCCATATGTGCAATTCAATTGAAGGGCCACAACACAGAAGACTACCTTGATGATTGGTACAAGAAACCGAAATATCTTGCTTCGTATCAATTCATGTTGCAGTCAATTAGAAGTAGCAAGTTCTGGGAGCCAACAGATCGCGAAGCACCTCAACCTTTGCCACTAAAGAAGAGAATGGGAAGACCAAAGAAAAAAAGGAAAATGACGGAGGGAGAGGACTCATGTCACCGTAGGATGAATAGGATGGGTGTACCAGTTAAGTGCTCTTTCTGCCACATAGCAGGGCACAATATTAAGGGTTGTCAATTAAAGAAGCAGCAGGAACAATTGAGGCCAGCCGAAGGGCCTAGTGAAGGGACAGTTGAAGAAGGAGAAACAGAAAGGCGAAGTGACTCGACTGTTCTTCAGTCGACGACAATAAACCCAGTAAGTCATGGCAATTGTGTTTATGTTGTTTTATGATTTGTTATGAATATGTACATAGATATAAGTGACATTATATGTAATATTTTTGTCTTTGTCAGGTCACAGTGACACGTGAAGAATTGGCCGAAGCCCCTGCTATACCTGAAAATGAAGGGCATGTTCAAAGAACCGAAGGTGAAAGAAAGCAGCTGCAGGATTGGCTAAAACAATTGGAGAGCCAGTTAAGTCGACTGTTCTTCAGCAGCAATAGAGAAAAAAATACCCGATCAGTTAAATGATTTGAGTTTACTTTTCATTTACGTTCTAATATGGCCTGATGTTATATTTATGATGTCCTTTGCATTTTTCTCAGGTTCGAAGAAGACAAGTTAGAGCTCAGCTGCTAATAAAGGGCCCAACTGAAGGGCCACCGCAAGATCCATCACCAAGGTCATCACAAAGGCCACTAAAAGGGTCATCACAAGGGCCACCACCAAAGCCTACCGAAGGTGTCACTAAAGCTGAAGGCGTAACTAGAAAAACAACCAGAAAAAAGCCAAAGCCAAATCAAGAGCCACCTATAAAAAGGCCATCTACAAGACGCCTAGCTGAAGAATTGGCTAAAGAAGTCCCTTCTGTAGCTGAACAGCTACAAGAGCCGAAGAAATCACATTCGAGAAGAAGAGGCAACCAATCATAAGTACCTGAAAGTAACGCTCCCCTTCGAACAAGAGGGGCTCTTGGGAAGAGGCTTAAACAATATGGTTATGGCCTTTATATAGATGACCGTTCTGGAACAGTTATTCTTAATGTAAGTTTTATAGGCTGCATTTAATTTAATTTATATTGCAAACTTTCGTTGATAATTGAGTTTTCTTTTTGAAGCCTGGGAGAAGTTCAGAGATTCTTATCTCTCAAGGCCGAACTCAAGAATCAATGGCTGCACCAACAAAGAAGAAGACATTGCCTGCGCCAACAAGAAAGAAGAGTAAGAAGAACCCAATTGTAGGTCCATTCGAATCAGTTCAACCTACAACAGTTACAGCTCCTTCTGAATCAGTTCAGCCTAGGACAATTGCAGCTCCATCAGACTCAACGCATCCCAAGACAGCTGAAGAAGAAGTCTCACGTCCAGTTAGAAAAAGTGCAAGGATTATGAATCAAGTGCGAAGTCCATCAAAACGAGCACGAACAAGAGGCATTGTGCATAGTGATTGATGAAATAGGATGTGATATGATTTGTGGGGCTGAGGAGTTAGTTGTAAACATCTGTGGATGTTTGTTTTTTTTTTTTTATAATAGTTTGTCATTGAGTTAGTTGAGTTTGTGAGACAAATGTTCAAAATCAATGGAACAACCGTTGTTGCTCATCATTTTTGGCATGCCTGTTTCTTTTTTTTTTTATTTTTTTTTTCTTTTACTTATTGCTACTTCTGGTGGTGGATATATGGTGGTGACTGGGGTGCTCGTGTGGCTGGTGGTGGTTGCTGGTGAAAAACCTAGTGGTGGTGGGTTGGGTTGGAGGTTTTTGCTGCACCTGGTGCAAGATGTATGTGCAATATGCACAGCTTGCACCAGGTAGTGCTGGTGCAAGCTGGTGTAAGACACCTTACACTTGCAACTTATGTAGCAACATACCACCAGCATAGTGGTGGCTGGTGGTGGCTCAAATGGATGCTTGGGATGCCTAGTGGTGATGATGGCTGGAGATGATGGCCAGTGGTGGGCGGTGGTGGTGGCTGGTAGTAGCCGATGTGTACAAAAAAAATGCCACTTAACTGATCACATTCTAAAAAACCTAGCACTTATGTGTTCACTTTTAACAACAAGTGGCACTTAAGTGATTCTTTTAATAATAATTTGACACTTAAATGACTCTCTGTCTATCACGACTGGCACTTAAATGATCACTAGATACAACTTATAGTACTCGAGTAATCACTCGTGTCTGTTCTATGTATATGGTGGTTTGCAGCAAAACAGAGAAGCTGCTGGTTTACACATTTCCTGCTGGTATACATTCAATTCAAGTAAAATAGTCATCACAATACATCAACCTAATATACATTCCATCATCATTGATTTATATTTGAGAATAAGCAAAAACTCTCGAAATCATTCATTTATTCATTCAAAACAAGTATATTTCCCCACACATTTACAACTATGGCAGTTAGAGAAACTTCTGCTCATCTTCCAATCCTTTACATTTCATCATAAAGTAGGATAGACAAAAAAACAACAACACAATAAACGCTTGGTAACACTTTCGTTCAATTTTCATTTTTGCAACTTCGTTCTTCAAATGGTTAACAGAAGATGCTTGAGCTTGAGCTTGCATTGAGTCAACATCGTCAAAGTCGTCCACAAGCGTAGATGGAGGTTGATGACATCCATCAAGTAGGTCCAATATCACCTCTGTGGTTCAGTGAGAGAATTTCGCATCGACCCATTTGAAGTATTTGCACTTCAAGCCTTCTTTGTATCGGGCACATCCATAGAATCTTCTCCCGGGATTCGTTCGAGTCCACGATGTTCTTCTTGGACTTGGAAACCTACAGAAACATAAATGCTCGCCTTCTCCTTCGCTTCGGCGAGAGAAATTTGAGCCGCTGCTGAAAGTCTTGCTCTTCATTTCTAATATTCGGTGGTAGAATTTGGGGTAAATCGAATTAGGGTGCGGGATTAGGGCTTCAGCGCTTCAATAGCATTTTGCCTGATTTAGGGTTTTAGATTTAGGGCAAATGGGGAAGACGACGGCGTTTTCGCTGATTTAAGGGGTCTATTTTAGGCGAACACCAAGAACGACGTCTTTTGGGGTTAATTCGAGCTGACTCAACTCTCCAATGAGACACATCGGCGAGAGATATTAATATTTTAATGCCACGTATAATTTCCGGCCAGCTTCGCCGGAGATGGCACTCAGGTGTCCCACTTTTCTTAAAATGTGGCACTTAAGTGTACCTTTCGTAAGTTATGGCACTTAAGTGTCCCTTTGGGCAAAGTTATGGCACTTGAAGCGTTCTTTTGCCTCGGTTTTGCCTACCCTAAACATCCGAGATCTACCACCAAACAATCACACATGCATGACACACATGCAAGAGCAGAATACGGATCCCAACTTGCCTCTAAGATCAAGCGAACGACAGCACATGGACGGCACACGTACGGGCGAACAGACAGCAACGGGCGAGCGGCTCCTTTTCTCTCTCAATTCCTCTCCCTCTCTCAGCGACTCTCTCTCTCTCTCTCTCTCTCACTTGGACAACAGCCCCCCTTCAACCGGCCATTCTCTCCCTCTTATTTCCCCTAAATCCCATCATTAGCAATCATGAGAAGCCACCCATAATAGCCAATGCATGGAGCCTCCCTTTTGCCACTTACCAAGACACATGCAAGATGGGCTTAAAGGAATTGGGCCGGCCTCTCCCTTGTGGCCGACGATAGCCCATTTGTGGGCTTCAATGGGCCAGCCATTTGGCCCACCAAAGTCCACACTCTTGGGCCTAAGGCCCAAGCCTAATTAAACTCCAAATTTTTACTTTTACTAATTCATCATTAATTCTTTCTTTTATAGATTTTAAGTTTTAAATTTCACATAGCCAAAATCTTGTAACATTTAATCTATAGGAATTTAGTCTATGAGGTGCATAGCCAAGAATAAATTCTTCTCATTAATTTATTTATGATACTAATTTTTAACAACTTATGAACACAATTAAATAACACTTGGTATTAAGAGAAAATCAATGGCTAAAGCATAAACCATAGGTAATTTCATTACATAATCATGAGCTTTAATTCATCTAGAGGTTGTCTCGAATTTTTGGGATGCCACAAGAGAACTGGGATCTGCTCGGACTGCTCGGAACCGGACCGGAACCGCCCAGAACCGATGGTTCTTGAGGGAACTGGTCCAGTTCCCGGTTCCATGGGCAGATCCATCCACCTGCCCACGCAAACTGGACCGATTAATTTTTAATATTAAAAAAATTACTAATAAGAAACCCTAATCAGGCTATTGATTTGTCTATTTTGGTGATCTTTGAACGTGGTATTTAGCTGGGTTTTTTTGCCAAGTTCCTCGTTTGAGTTTAGGAAGTTGTGTAATTGTAAGTTTGTGAGTTAAGAAGATATCTTTGTACCATGTGAGATATGGTTGGAAATTTTTTATGCAACTAACCTATTTGACGGATAGAAGTTTTAGCTAGGTATAATTTCATGAGTCAGAGTATGTGCCCGCAACGTCGACTTTATGTTTCCAATTCGTGGGTGCGGAATGCGTTTTCTTTCCCTACTAAATTCATGGGGTTCGTTGCTTCTTAATGCTGAATTTGTTCCGCAAAGTAAGTGAAAGTGGTTTGTTGATACAAAGATAAACCGGTTCCATGGATCCACTTGGGAACCGGTTTGGACCAGCAGTCCGGTTCCCGGGTAGATCCATTCAACAAATGGGTAGATCCCGGTTCCAATTTTTCAGAACCGGTCCTTAGCGGATGGTTCCCGGTTCTAGGTCAAGAACCGTCTGCCCGGACCATGCACACCCCTAGTAGAGGACAATGATATATTATAAATATAATAATTAGGTAAACAAATCAATTAAGCTAGTGTACCGAAAGGGCACTAATTAGACAATTAGTATAATCATATCTCATGTCCTGATCTTAGATATTTGATTGTTTAGGAAGTGAAATATTCTTTCTTATCTCACTTGACTCCTAATCTGCCTTAGCAAGCTAGCGGCGCCTCATTGGATTAATCAAACTTAAAATGTAAACACCAATGTCACGTGAAGTAAGGGTTTTTGAGAACCTCGAGCCATTTGGGGATACCAGCTCGACATGACCTCTCAATTCGCTCCCCAACACCATATTGCGAGGGTCACAATTGGTAAAGTTGCCATCTTTAATTAGTCCTTTGAGCGGCCATCACATCAACTTTGAGAGTTTTGTGTATGATGATGAAGACGTGAATTCCTTTCCTAATGAGGAGAATTGTCCAAAAAGTCCTAAACCTATTACAGTTTTACCAATTGAGTCCTAAACCTTTTAACTTTACCAATTGAGTCATAAACCTTTTCACTTATTGCCATTTCAGTCCATATGGTCAATTTTGGCCGGAAAATGCTGACATAGACGCTAGCGGTGCCACGTAGGACTGTCGGCGCTGACATTGACAATTTTCAATAATATTTTAATATTTTTTATTTCTTTTTTTTCCTTTTTTATTTTTTTCTTCTTTTTGGCTTTTTCCAGTGGCCGACCACAGGCGAGGCCCGGCCGAGCAACGGCAACCCCCGGCGAGGGCGCCCTGACCCCGGCGAGAGCCGACCTCGCCAGATCTGGCAAGGGGAGCCCTCACCGGGGGTCGCCCTCGCCTAGGCGAGCGTCGCCCCTGGCTAGCTAAGCGTTGGCTAGCCACCGCGAGGCCAATGCTCACCTGGGCGAGGGCGACCCCCGGCGAGGGCTCCCCTCGCCAAATCTGGCGAGGTTGACTCTCGCCAGGGCCAGGGCGCCCTCGCTGGGGGTCACCGTCACCCGGCCGAGCCTCGCCTGTGGCAAGCAAGGCCGGCCGTCGCCTGTGGCCGGTGGCCAACCACTAGAAAAAGCCAAAAAGAAGAAAAAATAGAAAATTCAAAAATGTATTAAAATATATTAAAATATTATTTAAAGTTATCCATGTTAGCGCCCGGCAGTCCTACGTGGCACCGTTGGCGTCCATGTCAACATTTTCTGGCCAAAATTTGGCCAGATGGACTAAATCAGCAAGAAGTGAAAAGGTTTATGACTCAATTGGTAAAATTAAAAGGTTTATGACTCAATTGGCAAAACTGCAATAGATTTAGGACTTTTTGGACAATTCTCCCTTTCCTAATGAGATGTTCTTGCTTTTGTTTAAATACTTTGAAGACGAGCAAGAATGGTGGAAGTGAATTACATTTCATGAAATCCCTAATTAATCGGGCCTACCTCACACGAACAATTCTGGGAAGAATTCTGGGAATCACCCATTTACATGAAAGGCCAAGGTCGAAGGATTTGGTTTGGGAAAAGAACATTTGTCTTATTTTTATGACTAGTCAAGGTCAAGGAGTGGTAAACCAATGAGTCTCGAACAATATCAGCTAAGACATTCATCAAGCATGTTCCTCCGCGTCACCTCTCGACAAAGTGAGATGCATACACTGAAGCAAAAGAGATTAACCAATAAAATCCAAACAAATTCGCGTGCCATAGATAGAGCACTTACACACCATTTTCGTTTTATGGAGAGAAAAGAAAGGAGTGAATAACATCTAAACAATTGAAAAGGAAAAGAACAAAAGCTGTTGAGAAATGAAAGAGACGAGAAATTGAGGTGGTTTCGCCGATCAACTCTCGAGACCAAACAGACATGGGCACTAGTACACTTTCAACTACTAGTCATAGTCTTCACGTCCCATGTTTCGGTAGGAAAAAAGAAGCCAAGTACATCATTCTATTCCATCTCTTACCTCCTATTCGGCTTCTTCATCATCAATCTCATCCTCTTTCTTGTGGTTGCCATTGATTCGCCTTCGCCTCTAGCCTTCCTCCTTCTCTTCATCGTCATCCATGGAATGAACTTGTGGATGCCCGCAAGATGACTGCGCAGAAAGAGGTTTGAAAATATCATAGATTGGATTAAAAATTCCTCTCATTCCCTTTGATTAATATTATGTTTGGACCTCGAATCCTTTTGTAATTTGTCTACTTCGGTTTGAGTAATGAATATTCCTTTTCCGACCAAAAAAAAGGGTGGATTAAACATCTTAAAAAGAAAAGGTAAAATTCCTAAATATCATATGACATTAATCCCTAGTTTGAACACCCAAACGCAAGCAACTTGCAAGAATCAACATAATCCCTTAGTTGCGTCCAAATTGACAAATAAAGTATTTTTTATGTGAATTCTTTTTATCTTTTTTTTCTCCTCAATCAATAGGTATTTAAATTTGAAGAAAGTAGGGCAAAGAAGAGGACGATGATGAGCAGAAAGCCCTTCTTTAGATTGTAAACCGACAGTTTCAACAACAATTTCTTCAATCAGAGTCTTTATTTGCAGCAAGCTCGCGATCTAGAGCAATAACTCTTGCTAGATTTATTTTCAGCATTTCAGAAAATTAGCACGAATTCTGAATAGAGAATAGATTTCAGCTGAGTTTTAGGTTGTCGTAGCCCATTACCTCCTCTTCAGCTTCTTCATCATCCCTCTCTTCCTCTTCCTCGGTCTCGTCCATATCCAATCCTCGTCGCCATCGCTGTCGCCATTACTGTCGCCATCCCCGTCGTTGTCGTTGTCGCCATCCTCGTCGACATCACTGTTCTCATCACTATCGCTCACAGAATAAACCGGTGGAGTCCCGTGAGATGACTGCGAAACCTCATGCAAATTATTGTCCTCATCATCCTCGCTGTCATCATCATCGTCCTGGTCCTCATAACAAACCTGCGAAGACCCACGAGACGAATGCACATTGCCGAACTCATCATCCTCACCGTCATCGTTCTCATGGTCCTCATGCACATTGTCGTTGTCATCGTCATCCTTGCCATCGTCTTCATTGTCCTCGTCATCGTCATCCTCCCTATTGTCATCCTTGTTGTCATCGTCATCCTCGTCACCATCATCTTGCTGAGAAGAGGGAGGTATGAAAATATCATATTTGAGGTGTATTAAACATCTCAAAGAAGAAAACAGATTCCCCAAATATCAAACGACAATAATCCTTAGTTTGAATACCCAAACGCAAGCACCTACCGAGAATCAACGTAAAGGGTTCTCACCCTTGATCAACCTAAGAATGCTTTCTAAAGCATCAATCAAACATAAATCTATAAGAATTAAGCAGCACTCTCAAATTCGCATATCTTCATTTCCTCAAAATTGGAACGGAGCAACTATTAGGCTTTGATTTACTTCTTCTCAACTTTCCCAAGACTTGACATATAAGTTAAGATATATAAGGAAATCTGGTTGGGGAATTTGGGACAAGCAGAGGAGATGTCACATATAGAGATGCGAAGAGATAGGAAAATTGGAATGTGGAGAATGACCCAGAGGAGTTACGTGAGAGAAGTTCGAAGCACCACAACATGTAACTGTGCATTGCACGTTCAAGACATCATTTAAGTTGTCTCTGTGCATCAGGATGGAGGTGGAGCATATATATCGTATTTCACAAGCTAGTACTGTTGATTGTTCGAGGTATATGCCATATGTACGTGTAGTACTAGATTTGATCTTTCACATGCTGTTGGCAATTTATATGGTTTGTGTACACATGGAATGGGTCCTTCAGTTTTCGTTAGGATAATAGGGAAAGCAGCTCACGTAGCCTGGTAGTAATTTGGTAAGTAGACCCAAGTCAAGTAGGCAACCTAGAGAGTCATGGATTTGTGAGCTGTCATGTTGTTGCTCTTGTGGTTGTGATACGAGTTGGAAGGTTTTGTTATGAGACAAGGTAATTTCATCAATGACCGAGGCCAAAAATAGGGATGGCAAAAGAAGGGGGAGAGGTAGTGTGGCCGAAACTAAATGACATGGCATATGACATAACGATGACATGGCAATGGCGTGGCATAGGTGATGAGATGGCATGTACGATGAATGATGTGGCATATAACATGATATGATGACGTGGCAACATGATGCAACTTAAGCTGTCCAGGGAAGGCCATGGAAGAGCGTAGCAATGTAAAGTGACGAATCACGACCGTGACTAGGCTGCAAAGTTGAGACGATGTCGAGGTTTGTCGAGAATGTCAACTTGGATTCAAGTGAAGGGATGCAAATAGGCATCTACATGTGTATGGGTGTTCAGAGGGTCAATCCCCGACGCTTGCAAAGGCACTGGTGAGTCAAGCCACATTGGGTCAAGCCTAATTGCCAGGAGCCTGAACCAGCTTGCATGGCTCAACCAAGCACGCAATGGAGCTGAGGACGTGCATAGGATGCGTTTTACCCCTATTTTCAAATCTTTTTGGTATTATTACATATTATATCTTCTTGAAATTGGTATTATTCCATATTGTATTTTTAGTTTGAGAAAAAGCAGCATCAAAGGTTGAGCGAAACACTAGATCATGATTGGGTGGAATCGGAGCTTGGAATCGAGAGATTATTTTTTATGTTAGAATCTCCTAGTTTGTATCAGTATCATTGCTACTGTTCCTATGGATTTAGATCACTCTTTGAACTAAGTTACGTGAATTGGGTTGTGTTGAATCTTTTTCTTATTTAATTTTTTGATATCTCGTGATTTTGTTAGATTGCATGATCCGACTGCATAATATTGATTTTATCAGGTGGAAAAGAAGTCATGAAGTTTCATTATCGATTTTTGGGCTTAAAAATAGGTTCCAAGTCATTTGAATAATTGTGATAAGCACAATGAACTAAAAGCACAAATAGGAAGGACATTATTTTATCGGTCAGACGGTGAATGATGTAAGAACCCTGACCTGGCTTTCAAAGTTGACATAAGTACAGCAAATAAAATTCCTAGTAAAATGGAAATTTTTAATGAGAAATTTTCCATGGTTGCACATTTTAGAATCATGTTATTATCTCCCTTCCCTAGAACAGAGCAGAAATAAAAGGCGAATAAAGCAGAAGAAACAATGATGATCCTTGAATGAAAAGAAGGTGTACCTGTTCCAATAGAGGATCCCCCATTTGGGGAAAAGTTGTTTCGATAGTAGAGTCCGTCGCTTGTGTTTGTGCATTCAGAATCATCTCTCTGTAACACTCCCAAGTGATGCTTGAATTATGTGGGCCAGTGTTGAGTAACTGCTCACGATCCCTTATCTCTATCTGGCACTCTTTGGTATTTTTGAGCTCGATGACTCGAAAATCCTTTCCACTAATCTGCAGTTAACAATAATCAACGTCTTCAAACGCTCTAACTTGTCAATGCCCTCGACAACCTGCAACTTCTTGCACGTCCCGATGCATAAACTGTTCAAATTCTTCAAGTTTGACAAACCGCCTAACCTTTTTAATGAATTGCAAGCGGCCACAGTAAGTACTTTCAATGCTTCCAACGTTGAAACAAATTGCATCTCTTGTGGCTTATGGCAAAAACCCAGCATGAGAGGTTGAAGCATCTTTAGGGAGCTTGAGACAGTGTACACTATCCTTCGACCACCAGTCCACTTGGGAGCTTGTAGCTCATTGCATCCTAGCTCCTCCTCCGACGGAAAAACCAACCTCTCTAAAGACTCATCCTGCCAAATACATAACCTCTCCATCGATTTTAAGACACCGTGAAATTGAAGTTCAACTAGCTTAGGGCAAATGGCCACACTAACATCTCTAAGCTTATTCAAACTTGATGTAACGGATATTCTTGCAACACGTTTGCAAGATATGATATCCAACTTTTCCAAATTAGGAAGCCCAACGAGTTTCACTCGTTTCACTCGAGTACTTGAGAGCTCTAGAACTCTCAAGCTTGATGGAAGTTGTTTCAACGTCTGCAAGTCTAGTCTATTGAGAGAAAGTTCCTCCAGCAGAGAAAAGGAACCCCACACTATGGATGTTACGCGGACATTTGAAAGGGTCAATTCCGACTTTCTCAGTTTGAATAGCTTCCCAATACATAGCAAGTCGCAAGGTTGAGTTATATTTGAAGGACAATTACAACAATCCGATAGGACCAGTTCAACTAAATTAGTAAGGTTTGAGATGTCGCGACACTCTGCAGCGATTCAGATGTAAGCCTCTGAGTGATCAAACTTATTGGGAGCTTTGGCAACTCTTGAATCTTATAACAACTAAATAGGTCCAGCTTCGTCAATGACTCTAATTGAGAAACTGAGTCAGGGAGTTCCCTCAAGCTCTTACAATATACAAGAGAGAGGTGCTGAAGTTTCTTTAGTTCACCAATTTGTTCAGGCAATTTTTCAAGTGCCTTACAATACCCAAAATCTAAGTAAGTCAGCCGCTTCAGTTTCCCGATAGAGCCAGGGAGTTCCCTCAAGTTCTCACAATATATAAGAGAGAGGCACTGAAGATTCTTTAGTTTGCCAATTTGCTCAGGCAATTTTTCAAGTGCCTTACAATGCCCAAAATTTAAGGAAGTCAGCCACTTCAGTTTCCCAATAGAGCCAGGGAGTTCCCTCAAGTTCTCACAATATACAAGAGAGAGGTGCTGAAGATTCTTTAGTTTGCCAATTTGTTCAGGCAATTTTTCAAGTGCCTTACAATGCCCAAAATCTAAGGAAATCAGTCGCTTCAGTTTCCCAATAGAGCTAGGGAGTTCCCTCAAGCTCTTTAAATATGCAAGAGAGAGGTGCTCAAAATATGCAAGAGAGAGGTGCTGAAGATTCTTTCGTTTGCCAATTTGTTCAGGCAACTCTTGAATCTCATGAGAACTATATATGTCCATCTTCATCAATAACTCTAATATCGAAACTGAGTCAGGGAGTTCCCTCAAGCTCTCACAACATACAAAAGAGAGGTGCTGAAGATTCTTTAGTTCGCCAATTTGTTCGGGCAATTTTTCAAGTGCCTTACAATGCCCAAAATCTAAGTAAGTCAACTGCTTCAGTTTCCCAATAGAGCTAGGGAATTCCCTCAAGTTCTCACAATATACAAGAGAGAGGTGCTGAAGATTTTTTAGTTCGCCAATTTGTTCAGGCAATTTTTCAAGTGCCTTACAATGCGCAAAATCTAAGTTAGTCAGCCACTTCAATTTCCCAATGGAGCCAGGGAGTTCCCTCAAGTTCTCACAATATACAAGAGAGAGGTGATAAAGATTCTTTAGTTCGCCAATTTGTTCAGGCAATTTTTCAAGTGCCTTACAATGCCCAAAATCTAAGTAAGTCAGCCACTTCAGTTTCCCAATAGAGCCAGGGAGTTCCCTGAAGTTCTCACAATATACAAGAGAGAGGCGCCGAAGATTATTTAGTTCGCCAATTTGTTCAGGCAATTTTTCAAGTGCCTTACAATGCCCAAAATCTAAGGAAGTCAGCCACTTCAGTTTCCCAATAGAGCCAGGGAGTTCCCTCAAGCTCTTTAAATATGCAAGAGATAGGTGCTGAAGATTCTTTCGTTTGCCAATTTGTTCAGGCAACTCTTGAATCATATGAAAACTATATAGGCCCAGCTCCGTCAATAACTCTAATATCGAAACTGAGTCAGGGAGTTCCCTCAAGCTCTCACAACATACAAGAGAGAGGTGCTGAAGATTCTTTAGTTCGCCAATTTGTTCGGGCAATTTTTCAAGTGCCTTACAATGCCCAAAATCTAAGTAAGTCAGCCACTTCAGTTTCCCAATAGAGTCAGGGAGTTCCCTCAAGCTCTCACAACATACAAGAGAGAGGTGCTGAAGATTCTTTAGTTCGCCAATTTGTTCGGGCAATTTTTCAAGTGCCTTACAATGCCCAAAATCTAAGTAAGTCAGCCACTTCAATTTCCCAATAGAGTCAGGGAGTTCCCTCAAGTTCTCACAATATACAAGAGAGAGGTGCTGAAGATTCTTTAGTTCGCCAATTTGTTCAGGCAATTTTTCAAGTGCCTTACAATGCCCAAAATCTAAGGAAGTCAGCCGCTTCAATTTCCCAATAGAGCCAGGGAGTTCCCTCAAGTTCTCACGATATACAAGAGAGAGGTGCTGAAGATTCTTTAGTTCGCCAATTTGTTCAGGCAATTTTTCAAGTGCCTTACAATGCCCAAAATCTAAGGAAGTCAGCCACTTCAGTTTCCCAATAGAGCCAGGGAGTTCCCTCAAGTTCTCACAATATACAAGAGAGAGGTGCAGAAGATTCTTTAGTTCGCCAATTTGTTCAGGCAATTTTTCAAGTGCCTTACAATGCCCAACATCTAAGGAAGTCAGCAACTTCAGTTTCCCAATAGAGCCAGGGAGTTCCCTCAAGTTCTCACAATATACAAGAGAGAGGTGCAGAAGATTCTTTAGTTCGCCAATTTGTTCAGGCAATTTTTCAAGTGCCTTACAATGCCCAACATCTAAGGAAGTCAGCCACTTCAGTTTCCCAATAGAGCCAGGGAGTTCCCTCAAGTTCTCACAATATACAAGAGAGAGGTGCAGAAGATTATTTAGTTCGCCAATTTGTTCAGGCAATTTTTCAAGTGCCTTACAATGCCCAAAATCTAAGGAAATCAACCGCTTCAGTTTCCCAATAGAGCTAGGGAGTTCCCTCAAGCTCTTTAAATATGCAAGAGAGAGGTGCTGAAGATTCTTTCGTTTGCCAATTTGTTCAGGCAACTCTTGAATCTCATGAAAACTATGTAGGTTCAGCTCCGTCAATAACTCTAATATCGAAACTGAGTCAGGGAGTTCCCTCAAGCTCTCGCAACATACAAAAGAGAGGTGCTGAAGATTCTTTAGTTCGCCAATTTGTTCGGGCAATTTTTCAAGTGCCTTACAATGCCCAAAATCTAAGTAAGTCAGCTGCTTTAGTTTCCCAATAGAGCTAGGGAATTCCCTCAAGTTCTTACAATATACAAGAGAGAGGTGCTGAAGATTCTTTAGTTCGCCAATTTGTTTAGGCAATTTCTCAAGTGCCTTACAATGCCCAAAATCTAAGGAAGTCAGCCGCTTAAGTTTCCCAATAGAGGAACTAATTTTCTTCAAAGAAGAGCAATAACGAAAACTCAACTTCTCTAAAACGAAGTTTTCAGAAAAGGTTGGTGTCGTATGTGTCAAACAACATGACTCAATGACGAGAACCTTCAACTTCATTGCCTCCTACAGAAGACGATGAAATATCAAGACAAAGAATTAGATGTTGTACAAGAAATAAATATGGATGTAGGCTCTCGACTTGCATCCTTTGTCATTTGATCCTCTCACTGAATGAGAATATTACACTGTAAATTCATTAAATTTTGTCCTTTATTGAATGAGAAAATTAGACAAAGGGGGATTCTAACATACCTCGGTTAGGCACTTGACCGCATCTTCTGTCCACTTATAGTGCGAAGTATGCAACACAACCACGTTTTGTAGATGCAAATTAGTTGGGATAAACGGTTGATCATTGTCGGTTCTCCTGTTATTGTCCAAATAAAACCATTTCAACTTGGAAAGACAGCCAGCGAAGTCGCCTCGGAAGTTTACGTCATTCAACCAAAGAAACTGTAGACACGGAAATCGTTTAATTTCCTCCGCAGTGACAGTTCGACAAGGGTCACCCCACTGCAGTGGAAAATAGAGTGCTTGAACGTTTCGCTTTTTCTGCCAATGACATCGAGGAGCAGAAGCAAGAATTTGTCAATATCCCACAATTTTATTTCATCAAGAGAAGAAAAAATGAAATAGAAGAATAGTTCCAATTCAAAAATGTGGATCCTCCATTAAAAATAGGGTAAGCAATTTTATATTCAAATTTAGTCATACTTTACCTCTATCGAATCTAATTCGCGAATGACGTCGGCTATAACCCACAACCTGGTACACTCTTCCTTAGCAATTGCTCTTCCAAGATCTCTAAATTGATCATGCATCCAAAATTTATTGTTGTCTAAAACCTTTAGCATGCACCTCTTAGTAAGAATGTCAATAGCATACTTTGAGCTAAACCCATAATTGTCCCACAAAAAGATTGGTCCAGTCTTCTCCTTTCCGATGAAAAAACATGCAATATCAAGAAATATCTGTTTTTGATCCATTTCTAATTTATTATAGCTAATCCTTAACCGTTCCAAGACATCCTTGTTAGGTGTTTGTTTTAGCTTCCACAGCATCTCTTCCCATATACTTATATCTTTCTGACCAAAAAGCAATGCACCTATTGCTTGAAGAGCTAAAGGTAGTCCACTTGCAGTAGACACAATGCCTTTTGAAAGAGTGTAGTAATCGGCTAGAGGAGAATCATTGTCAAAGGCATGCCTACTAAAAAGTTGAAGTGCGTGTTCATCACTCAACCCCTCCAATTCATAAAGCTTGAAACTATAAAATTTCCTGATATTTAGAACCCCACTATCCCTAGTGGTAACGAGTATCCTAGTACCAGGATACAAAGGTTTCCTTCCAATTAGATTTAGGATTTGGTTTCTGTCATCGACATCATCCAAAACAATAAGTACCTTCTTGTTGCAAATTGTTTCTTCAATCACTTTGATCCCATCATCACTCTTTTGAATGTTGCGAGCCACTCTAGAATTAGAGATATCGGACAATAATTGTTCTTGCAGCTTGACTAAGCCCATGGTTTTTGCCGTTTCCCTTACATCACCAAGAAAGCTGCAGATTTTCCCAAAGCAAGGACACAGTTGGTTGTAGATTTTTTTGGCAAGTGTGGTTTTACCCATGCCACCCATCCCGTAAATTCCAATAAGTTGCACACCACCAGCGTCAACGTCTAATAAATTGTTTATTGCCAAAATTCGATTCTCCATTCCAACTAAATCTTCGGTCACTTCTCTTTGTCTTGTCTGGAGCCTATTCATGACCTCCTCAACAACCGACTTGCTTAGATGCCCATCCCTGCGACAAGCTTGAATGGTTTCAATTGTGAGAGGTAACAAATTCATGTCCTTGCATGTTGACCAACCATATACTAAGTCAACTAATTCCAACCCAATTATCTTAAACATTGTTCCCATGGAAACATTAAAAATATGGACGAATAACATAATCATAATATTATATATATATATATATATATATATATATATATTATGAGATCGACATTTCTTGCGCAAATCAATTTAGAAGAACATAGAAGGAGTATATAAATAAGTGGTTCCTATTCAAACTTATAGCAAGTCTTTTTCGCTTCTCTTTTGTAGATCAATTTCATAAACTAATAAAAAAAAGGCAGATATTACTCCTTTAAGTGATGGAGCCAGGAATCTAATGTTGATACTTTATTATTGCATCTAAGAAAGAACCACCACGTAAGAAACCAATATTAAAAAAAAAAAAAAAAGTGTGAGTAAAAGTGTTTTTGTTTTTAATGAAAATACTAAACCGCATTTAATTTTGCGAGCTAATTTTTTTTTAACGTTCATTAGGTTGAAGGACATTAAAAATGTATCATCACATTATTATTTCACTTAAAATAATAAAAATTAGTTTCCATCCGATGTCTTGAGATACGGGCGCGCGCCACGATCTCATGAGAGTTTTTTTCTTTTTTTTTAATGAGAGTTTTACTCGATGATTTACTTTTGATGATAATCATATGGGTTATCACATGTCTATATGTACGGATATTTATCTTTATCAATACGAGGCAACTTTTTCTTTTCCACCGGGGGGGTGGGGATGGATCAGCTGCAACAGCAATTTATCCAAAGAAAAAGGGCACGAATCGAATCGGGACTAGAATAAGATGGACTAAAGACTCGATAAGAATTCGATGTTCCCCCCAAAACTTCAAGAACGTGATGAATTACTAACATGAATTTCCATTACATGTTTCAGTTGAAGGAATCGAGGAAGAAATGTTTGATCTTTAAATCAAGTAGAAGAATCAAAATATAAATGCGTGATGAGTTACGGCAATATAAGATTTACTTTTTTTCTTTTTACGTAAAAAAGAACTTTACAAATACAATTGCATTCAGTTTCATGATAAAGTTCTCTGGCATAGATTAGAAATCTTAATACATATACGGATCAAGTTGGCGTAAAAAAGCTGAAACAAAGCCAATCTTTTATACAATGAAAATTAGGTCAAAAACAAAGTCCTAATAATTCTATTAAATCAGAAAAAAAAATATTTCATGATAAAAAAATTTTAAAAAAGAATTTTTATTTCAATTTTGGGAAACTGGAGTTGGAATATGATTAAAGAATTTTTATTAGATCTACCTTTCAATCGTAAAAAATGATTTTCCCATTCATAAATAAGTGGTTACCCTGTATAATTCTTCAAGTCCAACCCGCTGATGCCGCCAACTGTTTTGAGCGCTCCCCGCCATCTATTCGCATCCTCAGAGCTGAAATGTTTTTTCTTATCCTTCATCATTTGCTCCAATTTCTGAATGTCATTTTTGTATGACGGGGTTCGTAGCTTTACATCATCAGGTGTCACATTATAAAATATGGGCAATATCACCTTCTTATTATCATCTTCCCCAGAATTAGAGATGTACTCCACCATTTTCGCAAGCTCGCAAAGGCACCAGTAACTCGAAGCATACCTTGGGGAGAAGATGGGTATGTAGAGCCTAGAGTCATTGATCGCTCGCAAAAGTTTGCCATCAATTCTTTCACCTGGTCGAATCTGTTCGTCATCGATGAAAACATGAATCCCAGCTTCAGACAAGTCGCTGTGGAGGACATCAGCGAATCCACGACGTGTGTCGGGTCCTCTAAAATTTAGGAATACGTCATACTCCCTTCCTAATGTATTGCTGGTGCTGGTTCCCGTCTCCGACGTCGCCATAGGAGCTCACTTCGCGCCCGACGGAGCCACCCCTCACTCTCTATCTCTCTCTAAAAGGCACTCTTGAGATACTTTTTCATCTAGCACACCGTACTGGCTGTAGGCAATTTCGCAAAAAGCCGAAGGTGTTTTGCAGATCTCGATGCAAGTCCGTGACTTTAATATTTGAAGTCACGACAAAGACTTTGTAAGCGTTATTAGAGGACCGTTGAATATAAAATTAATTTTACAAAGACTCGAGATTTGAGCTAATTACCAATCGATTCGGAAATTTAAAATTGACTTAGTTGACCAAAAGATTCTAAGAGTTCTGGTGTAATCGGATCTAATCTGAAGTCTATAGGATCGGTTCAGACATTAACAGCAATTGATAATACATAATTTCCAACCTAAAGAGAAGTGGTCTTATTTAAAAAAATCGAAAAATATGCTTCCAAATAATGAACAGTAAATGTTATGGCCACGCTGAAGATCATTAGTAGACAAATCTTTTTAATGAGCATTTTATTGATACTTGTTAGTTATATTTAATGAAACAAATATTTACATTCTCAATACACTGATCGTGTATAAGATAAGGAAGGTAGTGCTTTCAAAATAACAAAATTTTCTTTATGCGTAAATATTTAATTTAATCGGTACCCACAGAGCACTAGTTAAACATAATGCTTATTTAAAAATACTGCATTTAGCATATTTGAATTGGACCCATTTGCCATAAAAGATGCGTATGGGCAACTTCCCAGCAGGTGCAGCGTCCACTTTACAGTCACATCCAATTTCCAGTCAATAAAGTTGATGACGTTATCATTACAAGATCACATGGAGATCCTTCTTTTTTCGTGCTTTTCACATGGCTCTCACATGGCTCTGTCTACGTCGAAAATTCATGGTCAATAAAGTTATAGATTTAAAAATAGAATTAATATCCTAAAAAATCTTAAATATATATATAATAAATATACCTTAAATTAATTTTTTTAATCACAAAAAATTTCAAATTGATACACATTTGATAAATTTACCATAAACCTAGTATACTTGTGACAAATTTATCATCTATTAATTTCTATTAAATTTTACTATTATATTACTGAATTAAATTACACATGACAGTTAACTAATGTATCGATCTGAGATTTTACTCTCTGTTTATCACGGTTAGACTATTTTTATGATTTTTTATGGTATTAATCCAATTTAATTTAGGTACTATTAGTTTGGAATTTGTGGTGGTTTAAAAAAATAGTTTAAAGTAAATTTATTATAATTATGCTAGTTTAGGATTTTGTACGGTCATTTGAAGTAAATTTATTATAAGTATATCAATTTAAGAATTTTCATGATGAAAAAATTAATTTGAAATAAATTTATTATAAATGTATTCATTTGAATTTTTCATAATATTAAATCTTAAAAATAAATTAGAGGGACATTATCATTACAAGATCACATGGGCCCTACATGTTTGTGTTCTTTTTATCTGTTCATAAACAGATTTTTTATTTTTTTATTATCGAGAATAAAAAAGAACAAAAACGTGTTTGTTTGCGTTTTTGTTCAAAATCTGTTTTTTTGTTCCCGAAATAAAATTGGAACGGAAATAAGAAACAAAAAAAAAATTGTTTCGAAAACACTTCTAAAGAACAAATTTTCTCTCTCCTCTCTTTTCTTCTCTTTTTTTTTTCTTCTTTTCTTCTTCTTTTTTCTTTGGCCGATCACCGGCCTCAGCCATAGCCGGCGATCGGCCGTCAAGGGCCGGCAAGGCCGAGCTCGCCCCGACGAGGCTCACTGTGGCTGGGCGAGGCTACTAGCCCCTATCGACTGGTCGCCGACCTCGGTATGGCCGACGACCGACCAAAAGAAGAAAAAAGAAAAAAGAAAAGAAAAATATTTAAAAATTAAAAGAAACAAAAAAAGAATATAAATTTACCAAACGTGTTTCTATTCATTTTTTATTCCCGGAACAAGTTTACCAAACGCGTCTTTTTAGTCAAAAATTGTTCTTCGGAATAGAAATAATTTTTTCTATTTCTATTTTTTAGAACAATTTTTTAATAGAAATGTTACCAAATGGGCCAATGGAGTTTCTTCTTCTTTGTGCTTTTCACATGGTCTGGCGATGTAGACTACACCTGTTCAGAATCCACTTTAGAACTTTTGGATAAATTTAAAAAAATCCTCTTAACATTTACTTTCGGGTCGTGAATAGGAGGTACTATGGTGACAAATCAAGGATTATTATTATCAAAAAGTTCTTGTTAACGAGTGCTATTTAAGTATTATTCATCATTTTACATCAAATAAGAAGTGACTTTATTGATTATGTATATTATGAGAAAAACAGCATTTTAAAAGTGACAAATTTTATTTGGCATTCGTGGGTAAAATCGTTATTAGAAAAATATTAGACTTTTTTTTTTGTCAATAGAAATATATTATACTTTAAATATTTGAATTTGACCCCACTTGCAATGAATAGCCAAAGCGCGTATTGGCGACTTCGAAGCAGGTGCAACTTCAATTTATAGTCATCAACGTTGATGCCTCTACAAATAACAAGGTGGGGACCAGTTAGAAAAATGGACACAATGACGCATACAGCTGTACCTTTCTTTTTCTTTTTCTCTATTTGCTCAAAACAGTCGTACCTTTTCTCTTCTTCTTTTTTCCTTTGTTTCTTTTCTTGAACAATTCTACTTTTCCTGCTTGTCACATGGGTCTGGTAATGTAGACAGCGTCAGCTCTTAATTCACTTTTGTCCTTTTGGATTCTCAAACGTATAATCTTTATGATTGTTCTCTAGCAATATCTACATTTGGACATAATTAAAATCCCAGTCCAACATTGTAAATTCACAATATCTATATGCATACATAATGATAACAAAATGTTCCTAACAAATCACCTCTCAAGATAACACTCAAGATCTTTAGATTACTAGAAAAATCTCCTTCATATTGCAAGGATTGGATTTGCTGCGTTGTCGACAAAGATGCTCTAACTAAGCATTGTTTAAACATATATTTACTGCTCACTAAGGAGTATTTTTCATGACCTTTGGACTAACTCGAAATGAAGGGACAGATATTAAATATATAGCTCACTAGTAGAGCATTGGCTTCATTCCAGCACTCCAAAGAAATGAGTATGCAACTTATAAAATGATAAGAGGAGTAGCTAAGATTAATAAACAATGCGAAATGGCCTTAATATTTGAAGCAATTTACAAACATGCCCTTCCCAATCATACAAAGAAAGAGGGCCACTTCTTCACTTTCCTTGCAAGCATAATGCTTATTTTTTTATTTTTTTAACAGAAAACATAATGCTTATTTAAAAATACTGCATTTCGCATATTTAAATTAGACCCATTTCATTTGCCATAAAAGACGCTTATGGGCAACTTCCCAGCAGGTGCAGCGTCCACTTTACAGTCAGATCCAATTTCCAGTCAATAAAGTTGATGGACGTTATCATTACAAGATCACATGGAGATCCTTCTTTTTCGTGCTTTTCACATGGCTCTGTCTAAGTAGAAAATTCATAGTCAATAAAGTTATAGATTTAAAAATAAAATTAATATCCTAAAAAATCTTAAATTAATATACATATAATAAATATATCTTAAATTAATTTTTTTAATCACAAAAAAATTTCAAATTGATACATATTTGATAAATTTACCCCCAACCCGATACACTTGGGATAATTTATCATCTATTAGTTTCTATTAATTTTTTTTTGTAACACAGTACTCAAAATAAGAATCCTAACGACACCTCTAGAATTCGAATTTCTCTCATTCGTGAGAGGGAGAAAGCCCGAGCTATTTGCGCCGTTGAAGATGGTGGTGTTTCTATTAAATTTTACTATAATATTACCGAGTTAAATTACACATGATAGTTAACTAGTGTATCGAATTAAGATTTTACTCTCTGTTTATCATGGTTGTACCATTTTTATGATTTTTTGTGGTATTAATCCAATTTAATTTTTTTAAGATACTATCACTTTGGAGTTTTTGGCGATTTAAGAAATTAGTTTGAAGTAAATTTATTATAATTATACTTATTTAGGATTTTTTTTTTTACAATCATTTAAAGTAAATTTGTTATAAATATATCGATTTAAGATTTTTCATGATAAAAAATTTAATTTGAAATAAATTTATTATAAATATATCAATTTGAATTTTTCAAAATATTAAACCTGAAATATAAATTGGAGGGACATTATCATTACAAGATCACATGGAGTTTCTTCTTCTTTGTGCTTTTCACATGGCCAGGCGATGTACACTAGGAGGTACTATGGCGACAAATCAAGGATTATTATTATTATTAGAAAATTATTGTTAACGAGTGCTCTCTAGGTATTTTTTGTCGTTTCACTCCAAATAAGAAGTGACTTTATTGATTATGTATAATATGAGAAAAACAGCATTTTAAAAATGACAAATTTTATGTGGGCATTGGTAAAATCGTTATTAGAAAAATATTATACTTTAAATATTTGAATTTGACCCCATTTGCAATGAAAAGAAAAAACGCGTATGGGCGACTTCGAAGCATGCGCAACTTCAATTTATAGTCATCAACGTTGATGCCTTTAGAAATAACAAGGTGGGGACCATTTGGAAAAATGGACACAATAACACATACAGCTGTACCTTTCTTGGTTTTCTTTTTCTCTTTTTGCTCAGTCGTACCTTTTCTCTCTTCTTCTTTTTTCCTTTGTTTCTTTTCTTGAACAATTGTACCGTTTCCTGCTTGTCACATGGGTCTGGTAATGTGGACAGCGTCAGCTCTTAATTCACTTTTGTCCTTTTGGATTCTCAAACGTTTAATCTTTATGATTGTTCTCTAGCAATACCTACAGTTGGACATAATTAAAATCCCAGTCCAACATTATAAAATCACAATATCTACATGAATACATAATGATAACAAAATGTTCCTAACAAATCACCTCTCAAGATAACACTCGGATCTCTAGATTACTAGAAAAATCTCCTTCACATTGCAAGGATTGGATTTGCTGCATTGTCGACAAAGAAGCTCTAACTAAGCATTGTTTAAGCATATATTTACTGCTCACTAAGGAGTATTTTTCATGACCTTTTGACTAACTCGAAATGAAGGGACGGATATTAAATATATAGCTCACTAGTAGAGCATTGGCTTTATTCCAACACTCCAAAGAAATGAGTATGCAACTTATAAAATGATAAGAGGAGTAGCTAAGATTAATAAACAATGTGAAATGGCCTCCATATTCGAAGCAATTTACAACACATGCCCTTCTCAATCATGCGAAGAAAGGTCACTTCTTCGCTTTCCCTGCAAGCACAAAGGCTTTATAAAACACATTCCTCACCAGCTTCGTGCCACCCTAAGCCATCCGAAACTCCCTACCAGTCTCTTCACTCAACGACTCCACTTTCAACCAAAAAAAATAAAAAACAACTCCCCTTGCCGATCTTTCACCCTCGTCACCGCGGACCGTGGCCTCAAAGATCACTTGGATCCCTCAAAAGAAACCTCCTTTTGTTCGTATTAATAAAATTGATCGATGTGTTAACAGTACCTTATGAAAATGAAAAGAAATCAACAGGCGTGATCTGCGTGATCTATAATAGACTGCTTGAACTCAAAAATGAAGACTTCTTTGCGAAGGCTTTATTAATCGCTAGCAGGTGCGTGAAAAAGAAAGAAGACAAAAGGAAAGATCGGGGGAGCCTAGAAAAATTTCTTCTCCATCGAACGCTATGTTTGTCTTAGAACAAATAGTCATAGGGTGCAACACTTTTTCAATACTAAATATTTAGCTATAATGAAGGATTCGCTGGTGAAGAAACCTGCACCATCTTCGCTATCTGCTGCAGCAGCATTGATGGGACAGCAGAGGTGGTCTTCAACAACATGAAAAGAACAAAAAAGAAATAAAAACCAAAATACAAAATTCAAAAATACTATTAAATATATCCACATCAATTGGTATCATTGTATGAAATTTTGGAATTAAACTGGTACAATGAAAAAGATTTGAAATTGAATAGGTTGTTCATCCTTTTACAAGCTTCTTACAAATGCATTTAAAAAATGTACATTGGCACGTCTCTATCCTTAGAAATCACTTTTGATAGCTTCGGGAAACACACATATAACTGTGGTAGCTAGACATGGGGCGACATGAGACATATAATCTACCTAAATGTGTTGATCTAATTCATTTAAAAGTTGCTGGGCGCACCCTTTTCAAGAAAGACATTAACTTTAGTAGACCTACAAGGGACCCAAATTATGAAATAGTTTACGTAATTCATGTGAATGTAAAAACTGTTCCATAACGTTCATGTCAATATTTGGCAATGAGACTTATCTTCCAAAGGTTAGTTCCATTCCCTACTTTTTATGAATAAAATTCCCTGATTCCGTGCCTACATGTTTACTTTTAATACAACAAATCCAACGGTTATTCAACTTCGCCAAACTAATCCGTGAGAAACCATGCCTAAATAAATACACAATAATAATGTATATGATTATAGATTAACAAGAGAGTAATTTACAATAATTAAGATTCGTCAAGTAATTGGAAAAAGTGTCATAAAATTCATAAACATATTGCATCGATACCAACTTTTGTCCTAAACTTATTGCACTTGTGTCAATTTAGTCTTAAAAATTTTAATTTGGTGTCAATTCAGTCATTCTGGCTAATTTTGATCGAATATTTCTGTCATGGACGTTGGCTAGCTTATATGGTACTGCCGCACTGATATGGATAATTTTCAATATTATTTTAATAATTATTTTATTTTATTTTATTTTTTCCTTTTTCTCTCCTTTCTTTTTTCTTTTGTTGGTGACCAGTCACCAATCACCGGCCATGGGGAGGCCAAGCCCTAGCAAAGGTCAACCTCACTAGATCTGGCTTAGGCAAGGACAGCTCAAGCAAAAGCTCCCCTCGCTAAATCTAGTAAGGCCACCCTAGCATAGGCGAGGGATGGCCTCGCTTGGCAATGTTGACCCTCACCTGGTCGAGGGCACGCCGGGGCTTCCCTTGTCAAGTCAGATTTGGCAAGGTCAATCAATGGCCATGGCCGGTGGCTGGTCATTAACAAAAGGAACAAGAAATGAGTGAAAAAAAATGGGAAAAAGGGAAAAAAAAAAAAAGAAAAAATTATTGAAAATAGTCAACATCGGTGCTAGTGGTGCCACGTAAGCTGGCCAGTATCCACGTCAATGAGGCCAAAATTGATCGGGAGAAATGAATTGATGTCAAATCAAAAGGTTTATGAGTAAATTACATTAAGTCAAAATATATAAAATTAAATTGATACTATTAAAATGTGTATGACTAAATTGATACAAATTCAATAAATTGAGGATTTTTTCGACACTTGTCCCATGAGTAATCAACCGTTATTTCTAAATTCCCTCTTTGAAGTCAACATAATCATCAGGCATCGTGTAAGTCGCTCATCTTCCCAGTCGTATGGCAATTCATGTTTATATTCTCTAAACGACCATATGTTTAAATATTTTATTTTTAACCGTGTCGTAGGTTTGTCCACCAAACCAAGGACTATAAATTAAATAAAGACAACTAATGACGTAAAGTTAATGTACGGATCTTTGATATTTATAGGCCGCAAATTAATTACTGCCACCTATAAGATGACAACAAATCATCTCTCTCTTTCTCTCTCTCTCTCTCTCTCTTTCGTTTTGTGGGTTATGGTTTGTCTCTAACCATTTTTCTCGTGGACAACTTTTGAACATGTCTTCCCTCTGATCATGAACTCGTGCATGACAGATCTCATGCAACGATAGAAGCTAGAACAACCCTTGTCGAGATCAACCTTGTCCGATCCATCTGATCACATCACGTCGAGAGACTTGCGGATTGGAGTCACGATCGAGTACATGGATGGTAATAACAACGAAGAGAAAATCTCTCTTTCTTCTCCATCGAAATCTTGATTTCGGGTCCGCGATCGAGAAGACAGATAAATGCCAATAGGAGACCCGAGGGCGGGGAGGGCGTTCATATGGCTCGTAGCTTCCTTCATATTGCTATGCTTAGCCATTGGCGGCGGCTTCCTCATACGGTACATGAGCCTCCCTGAATCCACATCTTCGAGTTGGCTTCTCTACGCCGGGATGATTTTGGTGTGCTTTCCATGGTTCTTTTGGCTTCTCACGTGTAGTTATCGTTGTATTTCTCGAATATGCGGCTTTCGATTTGTTTGTGGAGGTGGCGACGACGCTGGTGGCACCTCCAGCCACAGAATGGGTGGCAGGGGAGGGGGCGGAGGTGGATTCGGCGGGAGCATGACCGGGAAAAATAATGCGGCATCTGGATCCGTAAAGAAGAACGGTTCTAATGTGGATTCTCCGGGAAATGGTGGGAGGCAGGTGCATTTCGGAGCCGCCGTTGTAGCGAACGAAAACGATCACAATGACCAAAATGGCAATTCGTTCCATGATGTGTCCATTAAATCGCACGAGAGTGAAATGCCGCTCGCTTCATCGATGGCATCTGGAGGGGGATAATTAGATCACCGGGAAAAATCTTGCGAGTTCAACATTTGTGATCAACTTTAGCCAATGACGATAATAGGAGTACCGATTTCAAGTCTAGATATGAACCGGGGCATGGAAGAGGAGATCTTGGGAGTTTGGCAACATCATCTGCGAGAAGGCAAGTCATTCCGTCACTTGAGGTTTGTAAATTTTTCCAACTTTTGTTCGTTATGTACACATGCTATGAAGAGAATTTCGTAAGTCATAGTAACGAGCCGCCCATTTCAAACTTCAAACAGATCATACTTTGTATAAAAGTTGTACGAGGATGATTACTTGGAAATAGAACTCTCGATGTTCTGTGATGACAATCTCGTTTAAGCTACATGCAGACTCCACGATGATTAGTGGGAACTCTCGTGCATGTCTTGTAGAATCCCATCATCCTCATGATGAATCTTATTACTGCCTTTTCTCTGAGTTGGGAAGTCCAAATATGTTAAGGAGGTCGGTGGTTTTATCTTGCTAGAGAATTTAGGCTTGCATGAAACTCTTTTTTACTTACTTTCCCCTTTGTATCGCTAGCACAATCGTGCTGATCCGGGGTTGCGTTTTTGTCCGGGGAAGGGGGCACGCAAGCCAATTCGAATCACAGGACCTTAACTCATCCACTTATCTAACTTAGTAATTACGTTCCACCTAAGGCCGAAAAAACAATTTACGTTCCCCACTTTAATACCCCATTCGATTACAGGCCACAGGCCCACTTGATTACAAGCTCACGACACTCGACACTTTCCTTCTCGTTTGCTTTGAGACATTATAGAACTTGAGATGATCATTTGTTGTCGTCTCTTCTTCAGCTCAAATCAAGTTTTTGGATGCCATCATGGCTTCCGCAGATTATGGCATATTTGAGGAATGCTTATCTTTTTTTTCTAATTTAAGAGTAGATTAAAGCAAAATCAAAAGCATATGGGATAATAATCTATCACCAGTATATTTCTCAGATTGACTTCTATTTCTCGTGAAGTTTGGCTTTTATTGTGTTGCTTTATAGGTGCATCATTTGGAAATTAATGTCACACTTAATTGAGGTTTCCCATTGGAAAATATTCGACTATCATTTCTTATGGGCTAAAAAACTTTGTTCTGCTCGCCAAACGAACTATTTCCACAGATGAAACACCATCTTTCTTGTTCCACTTGTGCAGGAGGATCTGTAAAATGAACAGACATTCTGTAGAATAAAACCATAACCTTTCAGATGAAGGGTAAAGAATTTGGCACCTTTAAGTTTGAGCACACCTTATCAGCTTGCATTAATTTGAAAGAAAATGGCGCCCCGAAAGGTCAAAATTTGCGAAGTTGGGAAGATTGGTTTTTAACTCAAGGCAGAGAAACTACAAGTTGTGTAGATTATGTAGATCTTAGACAAATGGCAGATAATCTGCCGATATTTTACCTAAATTATTACTCGAGCCGCTCATTGAGAAAAAAAAAAGTTTGTTCAGTCCAAGGTTCACCGTTTCCAAAACATGGGCAAATCAAGATTTTCTCTTTATGTTGCACTTCGTAACATAGACGAGATGGGAAAGATATGAAACGAAATCGAATGATTATTTCAATCTCTTTCTTTGATGAATTACGAAATTGCATTGAATTGATAACTTTTATATTTGATGTTAAGAAAAATAAGATGGGAATGGAACGGGACAAGAATCTCAAATATACTTTCACTTTCTAGGAAATATTTTATTGTGGTACAACATAGTTATAATTATAATATAAATTATGAAATTAAATCATAATAGATGAGTAGAATAATACAATAACTAAAAATAATATCAATTGTTCCCCATGCCTCGCCTAGACCCGACGTACTTTTTTAGGGCGAATTCAATCATTGAGCCCGTGCGGCTTGGAAGACTTATGGGGGGCCTAGGCACCATATATTTGGTCACAGGATCAGTGACCGTAGGTCAATTGGCGAAAGGGGAGGGTGATATGACGGGCGCTTCGAGTGCCAGCGATTATCCATCAAGCAACCGAGTCATTCTATTTAGATACATTGATGCCCGTTCAATTAGCCAATGAGGAGGGTGATCCCTTCTTCAATGAAGAAGAGTCGCCGTAGAGGCAAAATTCCTCTCATATTTTAAAAACGTTTCCCTTTTTTTCTTCACATCCTCAATCTTGATACAAGAATCAAACTAAAAAGCATCGATACTCTCCCTATTTAATATTGCGAAAATTTGGGATTAGGTGAGAATGTCCAAGTGGAATAAGTATTGGCAATGCAGTGAGTTGGCTCCAAGATTAGTCAATTTAATATAACAAGTTCCATCCTGTGAACAAAGACAGGGCTCTCATTGAGCAATGCCTAAAACCTATAGTTGGAGACATTGCTAGGAACATATTATTCCTTTTTGCTAAGTTTTCGTCTTCATCTATTAATGATTTGGAAATGTGTCCGGGATTAGATTATTTCGAATACATTGATAGAGTAAGCAACGATGACATCGACATTCTAAAATGGTGAAAAAGTCTTCTAATTATTGCCGCTATAGCTTTGCGACCTATTGACTCTAATTGCATCAACTGTACCTTCACAGTCTACATTTAGTATTAATCAATGCATCTTTGAAGACAATAGATTTGGCTTGTCCCGTAAAAAATCTAGAGCTGACTGTAATAAGGCATGATTGGGTTTTGCAAGAATTAACTCCAGAGGAAAGTGTCCAATAAGGATGGAAGGACGATTGAACATTTCTATCATCTAAATCATCACTGGGGAGACCATGCTAAAGACATTGAATTTTGTTAGGCATTCTCATTTAGTGTAATTTGTACAAATTGTAATTAGGCCATTGTCATTTGTAATATCTTTTATAATTTATCGTATTTGTATCTCAAAATGATTTAATTGAAGCAGCATTTTTCATTATTTCCTCACTTCAGTTTCTTATTATTTTCAAACGCGAAAACATCATGGTGTTTTGCACAATCCATTGCCAAGCCTTTGTTCAACCAGCGGCAAAGTAGTCAATCATAGGCCTAGTTTCAATACCCAGTGAAAGGGAAATAAAGGAAAAGAAAAGTTCATCGCTCTCTACAGAAAATCTACATCAACACTTACATAAATGATTCGATATCATTAACACATATATTTCCAAATCAATTGGACCGATCTTCTCCCTAAAAGAGCATCCAGCATACCGTTTTGCTAGCATGAAGGCGAAGAGAGGGGGAGGAACAAATCGAAAAAGCCCCCTAATTTCCGCTAAATCCCCCACTAAAACCTATTATCCAAACCAGTCTTCAAGGCAAAATTCTCCGTCGCAACCATCAAACGCCAAATCCAAATTTTAAAAAATCCAAATTTCAAACGCCCGACCACAAGCGGGAAAAGCACCCAAACAAAACAACCTCATTTTTTCCGCAAGCTTTCCAGAAGAGAGCTAAGGTCGAGGAAAGGGAAATCCGCTGCTGCAATGGCGAGTCGAAGGAAGCCGCAGAGCCTCAACGACAGCCACTACCGCCTCCTCCAGGACCTAACCGGCCCCCGCCCTCCGCCGCCGGCGCCCCCCGCCGGACGGAGCCGCCCTCCCTCGCCGCCGGCTTTTCGTCTGGGTCCGCTCCTCTCTCCCCGCGCCGATTGGCTCCCGCCTCTTCGTTCCTCGATTAGGGTTCTTGTTCTTTTCTTTTTTTTTTTTTAATTGCTTTGCGGTGGAGTGATGATCTTTCGGGGGTCTGTGGTTTTCGGTGCAGAGTTGGAAGAGTCATCGCCCGAAGACGATCGTGGATCGACGGTTTTCGGCGCAGAGGCGGATGGGCCGTCGTCGTCCGCCGCCGTCGAAGGCGATCGCGATCTCCGCGACGATCACGCCGTTCCTCGGTTCTCAGCGATTACGGAATTCGACTCTCCTCTGGGTACTGTCTTCTCGGTTCCTCCGTGCTTTTTTATTTTTATTTTTTTTATTTTATTGCTAATTTGTCTGCGATTCTGAGGTTGCTCCGATGCGTGTTTCTAACTTCATCTCCTCCATAAACCAGTGTCTCTTATCTGCTTTTAAAGAAGAAAATTTTGTGCCTTTGAAAATCTAATGGATTATGTTAGCTCAAGCCAGCTGATATTCTATTTCACAATTAAGGAAGCTTTTTAAGCATTTCTTTTTAGAGCTCTTTAAATTTTCTGCTGAAATGTTGAAGTTGTCGATTGATAGTCTTTGTGCAGTATTGTCATTGGCCTACTACGGGCCTTCGTTCCATCATGTTAGTATTAGTCCTATACTTGTAATTGAGGTCTCTATTAGTTTTGGCCTAAAAGGAGGGGAAAAGGCCCTCTGTAGTCGTCTTTGGCGATGATTCTATCCAGAAGTGGAGATAATGCTTTGCTTAAACCCTTTTAATATAGTGCATTTGGGATTTTGTGGGAGACTTGCAGAAGAAAAGATCACGAGGAAGGTCGACACGGAGGGAAAATGCATTCGAGAAGTTTCATCTCAAGACTTGGATGATTCCGAAACTGGTGAAGCTGCCCTTGAGGCTGAGTTCTTCAGTGTGACAGAGGAAGATAAGCCAGCAAAGATTAGAATTGAAGGGAGGCGTCGCCTCTGCAAACTTTCTTCACGTGACAGTGGAGAGGAAAAGATTGCGACGAAGGTCAACATGGAGGGACCAAGCCTTTGTGAAGTTTCATCTCGAAACTATGATGCTTCTGAAACGGGTGACGTAGCCTATGAACCCAAGTTCATTGGTGTGACAGAGGACAAACAGGCAAAGATTAAAATGAAGGGGAGGCGACGCCTCTGCAAACTTTCCTCCCAGGATAGTGCAGATGCAGATAATAGAGCCTCTCACGAAGAGTCAAAGCTCTCTGATATTACCGATTTCGATTCCCCACCGCCACCCAAAACTTGTGGGGAAATTGGAAATGATATCAGGGATATTCTTAACAACTTATCCTCCAGGCTTGAGCTGTTGTCAGTTGAGAAGAAGCGTGTTCCTAAACAGAATGAGACCTTCCAGGATCATTCTCCTGTAGTTAAAGGTCAGGCAGTTTTTGAAGGGAATAAAATTGAGGTGCCTGAGTATGCCAGTGCTGAATCCTCATTTTCAATTGCATCCGAAAACTCATACAATGACTGCACAGATTATGGCGATGGCAATGTGATTGACGTTTCAGATGACTCTGTTGATGATGTACTAATGGATGATAAAAAGGATTTTATCTTGACTGGCCTGAAATCCGAATACAAATTACCTGGCAAAATTGCGAATATGTTGTATGTTCATCAAGTTGATGGTTTAAGGTGGCTTTGGTCCCTGCATTGTAAAGGAAAGGGTGGCATTTTGGGTGACGACATGGGTTTGGGTAAAACAATGCAGGTGCTTATGTGGCAATCGTCAACTATTGTTAATGGCTGATTTTGCATGGTTGATACAGATTCAATTTTTGTTGCAGATATGTGGATTCTTAGCCGGGTTGTTCCATTCCCGTTTGATAAGGAGGGCCCTTGTTGTGGCGCCAAAGACTTTGCTTTCTCATTGGTTGAAAGAATTATCGGTTGTAGGACTCTCTGAAAAGACAAAAGAGTGCGGCTGCCTGCTTTTTAACTTTAAATACTCTGGTTGTACTGGTGCGCTCATAATTGTTTCTAAGAGATAGTGTCATCATTTTGTGTGCAGGTACTATGGGACTTGTCCAAAGGCTCGTCAATATGAACTGCAATATGTGCTTCAGGTTGTTGTTTTTCTGTTGCTTGGTTAGCTCTAGGGAGTCGGTCAAGATAATTTGTGCATGATCATATGTTCATCATTCAATTAAATATCTTGTTTGCAATTAGTATCTTTCATGTTGCTATTAATGCCAAGTTAGAATCTGAAATAGTTCATGATATTAAGATCAACAAGATATTTGCTTTCTGGTTGGAGTAGTCTTTCTACACTTCTTTATCTAGTAGTTACTAAGCAACTTTTTCTTGCTCTATTTGTCAATGCGTGGCTTTTTGATGATTGATTTCAATTGTGTTGCTTGTAGGACAAAGGTATTCTTTTAACAACTTATGATATAGTGCGGAACAACTCAAAATCATTGCGGGGCGATTTTTACTTTAAGGATGAGCTGGATGAGGACAGCATCACATGGGATTATATGATTCTTGATGAGGTGGGTATAAGGCTGTGAAGGATGGTTTCCTTACTGTTGAATTTAGCGAGTTCCTTAATTAACTGTTCATTGTAGACATGTCTTTTTTGCCTTTTATGTAGATTTTTTTTTGTAAAGCGCTTTGATAATTTGCAACCTGCTTTTTAAAGCATTTGATTTAATTGATTCGAAATGGAGTTGTGGGAGAAACCCTTAAAATCGTTGTGCCTATTCTTGATTTGAAATGGAGTTGTGGGAGAAACCCTTAAAATTGTTGTGCCTATTCTTGATTCGAAATGGAATTGTGGAAAAAATCACTGAAATTGGTGGAAAAATCATTAAGATTGATGTGTCAACTCTATGTCACCTTAATGTTCTCTGTAAGTTTCATTTCTCATGGAAAGTCGCTGCACCTGCAATATGTTAGTCTGTTACAAATGTGTACGTTCTATTTTTTTCCCAATGCATATCTACTTCCTCTGAAGCCCTTTCATGAGGAATATAAGTCTTATTAGATTAGGAAGAGAAAAAGGAAGGAAATTTATTGGTAACGACACTGGCAATTGATATGAAGTCAGTTAGTAGCTCGAGAAGACAATAACTAATATATAGTCAAGACTTCATGTGGCGTACAACTTTGCATGCATGATGAAAATGGGTGCCCATCTATTTGAGGATATTGAAATTATTGGTGATGTTGCAGTTGCTGCATTTTAAGGGCCAAAAATTAGAAACCTTATGTTTCTTGTTTGCTTATACATTAAGCATTGCCTTGCATTATTTTTCCTTCTTTTTATGTTGAGCATGTTTCAAAGGTTAGGAGTTGCACAAAATTTGTTTGTGGAGAAAGTGCAGGGAGGGAGACATAGGAGAGATGGGCATGGTTGGCTTCATGAGATGCTTGGCAAGATCCTCAAAGATACATGTTAAGTCCTTGACTTGGGTAATGAGATCTCAAAGAGTGGGGGAGTACTTTACACTAGTAATACTTGTCCTAGTTACAACATCATTTGCATTTCAATTTAATGTTCAATATCTCTGCAAAAATATGCAAAGCAACGTGGAATATCCTAGATGTTCTGCTATATGTGCTATATGTATTTTTTGCAGATAGTGTTATTGGTGGATGAGACAAGTTGGGAAACTTATGGGGAAACTGTACAGGAATTGCTATATGTTTTTGTGCCTTGCCTGTACACCTGGCATATTTGACTCGCATGTTATTATTTAATGCGATAAATCTCTTGAATATCCTATGTCAAGCTAGGAAGAAACTTAAACACTTCTTTCTCTGTTAGCACTTCTTCTGTATTAAAACGGAATAATTTTGCATTTATCTCTTATATGTAATAAGGTAAATGCTAGTTAACACTTCTTCCCAACCATTAAGCTGGGAAAGAGCCGCTAGCTTATTTACTAGTGAGACTGTTTTTCTCTTCCTTTTTTCTCATTTAGATCATGTTATCTGTGGGACATCCTCTTCCTATTCCTACGCACAAATAGCATGTGCTTATCAAGACTTGTGGTATGTACTACTAACAATAATATTTCACATGATGTTGACAACTCCAGGGACATCTCATAAAAAATCCGAGTACACAGAGAGCAAAAAGTTTACTTGAGGTACCAGCTGCTCATCGCATTATCATTAGCGGCACTCCAATTCAGAACAATCTAAGGGTAATCCTTAGGGCTGCTATTTTATGCAGTGCTTTCATATCTGTTATGTCTTAATAATACAGTATACTTTTCTAATATTGTGTGCCATTTTGTGACGCTTAAATAGGAACTATGGGCGCTATTTAACTTCTGCTGTCCTGAACTACTGGGTGATAACAAAGTGTACTTCTCCTGGTTTCTAAACATCCTCATTATCATGTCTTAATTTTTTTTTCCTTGGTTGAGTTTGAAATATTCTTACAGCTTTAAAGAGAAATATGAGAATCCCATACTTTGTGGAAATGAAAAAAAAGCTTCAGATAGAGAGAAGCGCATTGGTTCTGCAGTTGCAAAGGTATTGAATTCTTTTTTAGCAGTATGTCTTTTGTACTTTAATGTAGTGGTTTCTCCATTAAATGATTTGCCATCTACTTGCCAAAGAGTTAGAAATTGGGCATCATTAAGTCAGATGAGTCAGAGCAAGAGTTGGGAATATGGGCTTGACTCAGTCAAGTGAATTAGAAATGCTGTATAAACAGCATCATGGAGTCAGAGTCAGAACAAGAGTTGGGAATATGGGAATTACAAGAACATCGTATAGAGTGGACTCCATTATATCTTTGTTTTGACTGAGGCCGCTCTCTGTCCACATGAATCATTGCAGATTGCTGATATATGCTTTCCAAGGAACAAGTTTAATGGCAGGAAAATTAGGACAATGGCTCTGAAACAGGAGCGCCTTACTGAGCATATTTCACACTTCACGGTCTTGCAACTTATAGATTTTCTTTTGGCCAGTGCTAAAAGATTAGTAAAGCACGCAATTTCTCCAAAGAGGCCCTATAACCTTGGAAAAGGCAATGTTGAACCATATTGCATAGTTTTCTGGTAAATCCTACGAAATTAAATTCTCCGTTGGAAATATGAATTGCAGTCTTGAAAGTGAGATTTTGTTTGTTCATTGTCTTGTGCTACCGTAGTTTCCGTTGACTATAAAGCTTAGTAATTTTTCGTGGTCTATCTTATTATGCGGGGACTTTACAATTCGTTAGGTTGTCTAATTCTATAAAAGACGTAAGTATCCCTGCATGAGAAAAAAATGAAGCCACTTAAGAAAGTATTGGTACTGTTGAAGTTTGAGCTAATAGATTTCTTTAAGTTGACCTTGTCTGTTGATTATTGTGCTTCACTCAATGGTTTCTTGTAAGTGTTAACTTTCATTTCTCTGTTAATCATGTGGGTTTTTTTTCTTTTTTCCTTCTCTGGTTTCATATTGTATATCGGGTAGTTGCTTGCTTTACTTCTGTAGAATTTATGCCCAAAAAAAAAAAAAGATATGGTGGAGTAATTCCTTTTGCAACAGGAGCTGAGGGAACGCATTCAACCGTACTTTTTGCGACGCCTTAAGAGTGAAGTATTTCGTGAAGACGATGGAGAAGTTGCCAAATTGTCGAAGAAGAGTGAACTGATCGTGTGGTTAAGATTGACAAATTGTCAGGTACAAGTTGCATTCTTCAGCCTAGGCTCTTATTGCACAGTGTTGGTCCCAGGGTTCAACATGCTGATCCTAAAATTTTGATATTTGCAGCGACGACTTTATGAAGCCTTTCTGAACAGTGAGATGGTTCTTTCCTCCTTTGACCGCTCACCACTTGCTGCATTGACGGTATCCTCTGACTATTAACCTTTGTCTCGTTCTTTATATGTGCTTTAACTTTGTCTGTGCATGGGTAATGGCTCATAAAAAATTGAAATTTATTCAGCATCCATTTATTATGCCTTGCTAATGTACGATACACCAAATGGCATGATGCATTCTCAGGCAAGTGATGAGTGATTGAAAATAAAGTTTCATCTCATCTGTTATTTCCATCTCTTTGATTGCTAAGAGGATAGATGCGAATCCTATTTCCTGACTGTAAGTTTATCATTCTTTCTATGCTACTTAAGCCATTTTTAGCAAAAACTTAACTTGTTAGAGAATGGGCCCCGATATTTGGCGTATTTTTCAACACTTCCTCTTGTGTTTCGAATGTTACTTACATGTGAAACGTAAGTTGTGGATGTAATCACATTGACAAGATTACCAAAGACCAGAACTATGAAAACTAAGGGCTTGTTTTTTTGTGCCTTTTAAAATGCAAAAAGCAACTTTTTGCCTTGACACCACAATTAAAATTACTATCCAAATTTCAAAAAATTTCGAAAAAATTGTATGGGGATCCACACGTCAAAATTTGTGTACTTTGAATGTTTTCAGGTGTTTTAGGCTAAGGAAAAATGAAAGTGAGTTAGGTGCAAGATTTAGATTTTTTGAAAAAAATGAAGGGATATGTGCAATGAAAGTCCTAAAACTGGTCATAAAAGTGCACTTTTGTCATAAAACTTATTACGAAAATGTAATTGAGTCCCAAAATTTTTCAAATTGGTTAAATCAAGTGTTTTCATTGCATTTTTTGAAAGTTTTAGGACTTGGTAGCACTTTCGTGACAAGTTGTAGCACTTGATTGTACTTTTGAAAGTTTCGAGACTTGATCGCACTTTTTGAAATTTTGGAACTCAACTGCACTTTTGCGATAAGTTTTAGGACTTCTAGTGCACTTATTCCAAAAATTAAAGGACATCCAGACAACGCCTTATTAGAATAATAGTAAGAGAGAGTACCAAGACTCACTCTTGACCTGTTTCTTTTCCAAAAACTCAAGTTGGAAGACACGTAGACAGTCTATATCACACATTTAATTTAACAGTACTGTTTGGTTTGTTTTGTTTTCAAAACAAAAGCTTATAACTGTACACTTCTTTTGATCAGATTTTGAAGAAGATATGTGATCATCCACTGTTGTTAACAAAGAGAGCTGCTGAAGATGTTCTTGAAGGGATGGATTCAATGGTTAATCCTGAAGATGTTGGTATGGCAGAGAAATTGGCGATGCATGTAGCTGATATTGGTGAGAGAGATGAATTTCAGGAGACAAATGACATAATATCATGCAAAATATCCTTCACAATGTCATTATTGGTAGGTTCCTGCATATCTATATTTGATTGATGAAATTGAAAGAGCCTACCATAAATACATTTTGATGCTCTTTTATAGGACAATTTAATTCCAGATGGCCACAATGTGCTTATCTTTTCTCAGACTCGCAAGATGCTCGATCTTATCCAGGTTTGACTTGGCTATGCTTGGAACTACTTTTGAAGATGATTAGTCAAGTTGTTTTGGGGAATGCAATGTTTATCCTTTGCTGGCACATCTGATTATTCCATGTTGATTTTAAATCTCACAAGGATGAGGGTACTGGTTTTTTATTCTCCACCGATACAATGAGATTCTCCACTGATACAACGAAACTATGTTTTGATATCCTGTGGCGGTTGATTTGCATATTGCCTTAAGGCTTTTTTTTCCCTGCTTACGTTACATTTGGTGAAGTGTTGATATTGTTTTTTGAAAAAGAGATTTGTCACAATATAAAATCAGTTGTCGAGAATTGGCTTGTTGGTTGTGAAAGTCTATTGAGATCATACTGAACAAACTATGCTTATTTGGAGCTTTTCTTTGTGCAGTATGTAGTTCGAGATTTTAATTTTCCCCTTTTCCAAAGTTCAATATTGATACTGCATTTTTTAGTTGAAATATCTCCAAACACTTAGGGAGTAGTAAACTGTTGATTGGCTCAATACAGGCGATTGATTTTTCTGAATCCTTTTGCAATTAGGATTCCTTATTGTCCCGTGGCTATGAGTATTTACGCATTGATGGTACGACAAAAGCTAGCGACAGGATCAAGATAGTAAATGTAAGTATTTCGCTAATTTATGTCTGGCTTGTAAATTCGACGTGCTTATGTGCTATTCTCATCTTATGAACTTAGGATTTCCAAGAAGGCATTGGAGCACCTATATTTCTCTTGACATCTCAAGTTGGCGGTCTAGGCCTCACCCTTACAAGAGCAGACCGTGTGATTGTTGTCGATCCAGCATGGAATCCGAGGTACCACTGCTTATTTTATTGTCAGCCATGAATTGAACTACTTTTGCAAGTACATGAAAGAGGAAAGAAGAAACGAAGATTTTTTTTTTTTATTACATTGTAAAGGTTATATTCAATGCTATTCCTTTATTATGGGATTATTAACTGTTCCACAACTTTTAAGTAGGAATCTCTGTACCGTTTGAGTTCTAACCCATACTTGTCATAGGTAACATTATTATGATAGATGATACAAGTTCTTACCCAACTTTAAGCTTCACACTGTTATACTAAATAATATTTCATGATACCAATATCACTGAACTAAATGATGCAGACGCATGAAATAAACATCATGTCAGCCTTGACTTGATCTAATCATCAATTTTGACACAAGTTAACTAGATCCCCCCTTAGTTGACTCATAAAACAAATTGACGCAGCTAAAAGCTACCATTTTATTGATATAATCTTATGTTGTTATTAGCATACTCCCTGGAAGGAAAGGTACTTTCTTGACATTAACTTCTACTCGTAGGCTTCTACATATTGCTTCAATTTAAATTTACTTGGAGAAACTCATGGCACAATACAAGTTTCTGCTTGCATTGGCTGTTATTTATTTTCTGATGTCCTAATAATATTAGCACTTACCGCAAATTCTTTTGGTTCTTTGGCAAAAAAGGTGTATTTATTACTTTAAAGCTAAGTTTTTTTTTTTTTTTTGGGGGGGGGGGGTGTGCAATTCTGCCCATCTGTTTTCCTCCCCTCTTTTCTCAGACGTAGCTCAGATGTTTTGCAGCTGTTTTTATATATGAATAAAGAAGCAGATCTTGAGCATATTTCTGTTAGTTTACGTATGCATTTCTTATTGACAGTACGGATAACCAAAGTGTTGATCGCGCCTATCGAATTGGACAGATGAAGGATGTCATTGTGTATAGGTTGATGACATGTGGAACTATCGAGGAGAAGATATACAGAAAGCAGGTTTTGTGTCGTTCAACTATACTATGGTCTCAATTGGTAAAATGGAAAGATAGTTTTGGGGTTTGTATGCAATTTAAGATAAGAGAAATGACTTAAGAGCTGTTGTGGTAAACAACGTTATTATATTGGAGCAGATGTTACTATGAAATGCTATGATCAGGAGCCTTAGGCGTTTCACTAGAATTCTTTGGCTTTTGTGTGTTGATGAGCACAAACGATGCATGCCTCAAAAATACCGGATGTATCTGCTACTCCATTTGTCACTGCATGCATTGTCAAATAAACCAATCAAGATAAGATTTCTTTTCTAGTTTTCTCATAAAAAGATAGTATCTTATTTAATGCAATCATGTTTGTTTTTTATGAGTGAGTGGCTCACTATATCGTATATTGCAAACGTGCCATGCTTGCTCACGGGCATGGACGCACAGGATGGAATTTGCCATGATACCTGTCATTTTATTGTTTCTCCATTCTGTTTGGTTCAGATATTCAAGGGAGGATTGTTCAAAACAGCAACTGAGCATAAAGAGCAAATTCGCTACTTTAGTGAGCGGGTACTTATTTATTTGTATTAGATCATCTCTGATACAACTCTTCAGATTGGGGTTGGGTTTTCTATGTCCTCAATTTCCCTTGAAGAGCACCCAAAATCATGCTTATCTAAACTTGAGGTCAGGGTTGTTTGGACTGATTTCTTTGGCTGTTCCAGGATCTGAAGGAAATTTTCAGCCTTCCGACAGAGGGGTTCGACATTTCTCCAACTCAGCAGCAGTTGTATGAGGAGCATGATCACCAAGTCAAGATGTACTAGCTTTTATTCTCTACGGTTTAGCATCATCACTGGCCATAAGGGCTATTCCTGTTCTGTGATATGGCTTGCTTTCCTCCACTTTCAAGATGTTTGGCAGTTTAAAAGATGAAATATCATAAAGTGGCTGATATTTCTTTCTTTTCTTGAACATTTTTGTCATGCATACAGTTTGGTGGGGACTGGGTATTTGGCTTCTTATTGGTTAAGAATTTTTGTGCTCATAGAACAGCTTCATCATAATTGAATCAGTTTGATTTTTTATCTCTATGGGTCACTTTCTTGTATCGACTGCCTCAGGGATGAGTCTTTAAGGAGCCACATAGAGTTCCTCGATACTTTGGGCATAGCTGGTGTTAGTCATCACAGTTTACTCTACTCGAAGACGGCACCGGTGCAAGTTGCAGATGAAGAAATGGAAGTCAGATGGTACTTTACCAAATATTGTATACTTCAGCTACTTTCAATTATTGCATTTAATTCAGTCTAACAAATGGATCAGAATGGTTTTCCTTTTTCGTGAATTGTTTAATTTCTTTCTGATTGTCTGCAAAAGCATATCGAGATAAAAGTGTTAAAAGCATTAGTGATATAGTAAAAAATTTATTCCCTCGTTACTCTGGATTGAGTACAGAAGTGTTTTTTTGTCTTTCAAGTTCAGGAGTTGAATTCAGACCTGTAAGGGTAAAATTGTATTAGGCCGGGGAAAAGAATCAGTAGAAGCTATTGATGGTCATCTGGTGGCATAGTAGAAAAGTAAATGTAAACCATCAAAAGTGGACTTTTACCACTATTACTGAATCCTGTATTGTTCAATGTGTGGAACATCTACTATGACATCTGAAATCAATCTCATTGGCTTTCTCACTGTGGTTGCAGGATCAAGGCTTCTGCTCTTGTGGGTAATTCATCATCAGGTGCTCCATTGGAACGTAATGTTGATGGGTATGTTGAGAATCATCATGCAATTTCTTGAAGCCAGTGCTTACAACATTATGTTTGTCCCTACCTTTAAATTTTGTTGCCGGTGCCAGATAGAGTTTTAGAAGTCCCGAGTGAGTCTGTCAAGTCCCTCCTGCTAAGCTTATTCATGGAGAAGCATGTTACGACTGCATCTGCTTGTCTAAGATTCAATTTAAAATGAGGGATTCACATAGTAATATTAGTAGTTGATGATGGCGAAATATCACTTCAGTTAATCCCCATCATATTTCGAGTAATTATTGGAATTGAACTTTGAGACTAGCATTTATCATCTGTTGTTTTATCTACTGATGGTAAAAATGAAATGACGACTTTGACAGGGCTGCTTATGCTTTCAAACCGAAGGATGTCACACTGAACAAGAAAAACCATAGCCCAGGTAGTTCTGGTAAACAGACAGAATCAGATATCAAAGAACGTATCAATCGGTTGTCACGCATGCTTCTTGATAAGGTACTTCCTATTGGTCCGAGAAAAGTTTTATGTACTAGCTAATATGTTCATCATGCAACCAAAGCTAGCCTTTTAGTTTTAGTATTTCCTTTCCGTCCTTTTTGTACCTTTTTGCATTTAATCATAGATACGGTAATTGTTTAGTAAAGTGAATAACTTGCAGATGAAGCAAATGGTAAGAGTTCCCTTAAAGGGGTCATAATTTAGTCTCATGGAGTTGATATAATAGTTAACATGCAAGCATGTTTGTATGGATTAAATGCACGTCGGAAGTTTAATTTCCTATACACCAAGTGCAAATAATCTCATATATGAGCTGCCCATCCTAGCTTTGGCTCGCGTCTTACATGGCTCATGAGATCAATGAGTTATTTTGCGAGTCTAGGATTTAAGTATCCGATAGAATTTTCTCATTCTGAAAGGTGAATGTCACTTTAGAAAAAAAAAAAATTGCTTTAATGGACGTTTTAGACTGTTGGGCATATACTTTTCCATAGAAAAATTACGAACAGGAATTAAGAGTAATACCTTTTCTTTTATTGTGATGAATGTAACTTTTTTCTGGTGGTCTTAAAAAGTTGACAGTCCTTGCATAAGCATGCCTTTACAGCAGAAGTTTAGATTTGTGACTCGATAGTTCATAATGTTGTGACGACCTTCTGAACAAATGCAGGTTACGATCTCAAGATTACCCGATAAGGGATCGAGGATTGAGAGGCAACTTGCAGAATTGAATCTGGACCTTGAGAAGATCAGAAAGGCAGAAAGAACTGAAAAGGAAGTAATCGATTTAGATGATATAAGTGGGGATTTTCAGAAATTTTTGAACGTCTAGCTTTGAAAATGAACTCAGATGTTGAACTGTAAAGTGAGGACAACAGAGTTCGCGTTACAAAGCGTGAGGGGTTTCTTCATTCGAATGAAAGGACTAGAACTTGCCATGGTTTATGGTCGATAAATTACGTGTAATCACAATTATTAATTTTTGTGAAATCCATGTGAATCCATGAAATGAAAGGCCGGCATTGACTCGGCCCATGACGATCCAGCTCCAGGTTAGTCATAGTCCAATTGGAAGCGGTTGTAGAGTTCTGTGATATCTTATCACTCTTTATTGTTTTTATTTTTTTGGGCCGGGAGATCTGGTGATTATTGACTATCTGCAATTTTTTGTATCTCCTGCTCTGTCCTGGTATGTGTAGTTCTCTTTTCCTTATTATGTCATACGGCTGAAGTTACAGTAGTCAAATAAAAGCTCCAAATGAACATAGTTAATTTCCTTAGAAGTTGTTTTGAATGTCCCGGGAAATTCCATTGCTCCAAATAAATGTTATCATATCTCAAAGTTTAAATATGTCTGTGTATCTTGTCCAATATCTACCTGGACGGGCCATGTCTGAATAACAAAGACTGAGAGTTGGAATCATCCAGATTCTTCGTGTCAAGGTTGACGTTCGTGCTGTGTCATGCCAAGGGAAAAAGAAGAAGAGGAATAAGCAAAGGTGTTAATACGCCATGTTTGAGAGAATAATATATCCTTCCCCTGTGGATGAAATAATGGTAGGTTGCCTAAATTTGTCAATGGTGATAATCCCCTCGTGAGTAACTTTTCTTTTCGTGTAAGAAGATGAAGAAAAGCAAAGACTTGAAGAACTCGAGAATGGAGAGAATATTTTTTTGTGTATTCTATTGTCTTCAATGAATAGAATCGATGTACATCTTCAGCAATTATAATACAAGTGTAAGAGTGAACAAGGAAATTAATGATCCTACAAATCAATCTATTCTAGATCTAATCTTAATTGATCTGTACAAATTGGATTAGAATCAATCAAATATTCTGTCAAGCTACGTATCTTCCAACATTTCGTATATTCTCTTTGCTTAGTACTCATATATCAATAAAGAAAAAAAAATCAATAAAAGAGCTTTTTCTATTCCGTTGCTCGGTGAATTTAGCGAAGAGTTAAATTAAGTATACATTGATGGCATAAAAAATGAATTATATAACAGTGTTACTAAACCTCAATTTGAAGACTATGACCGTTTACATTCTCACCATCCCTCAAATTAAGAGGATGATCGCATATGTATATGATATGTTCTATTCATATTCGAGAATCGGGCTGAATAGAAAAAGTTCTCTTTTTCTGTTTCGCTAGGTCGATTTAAGAGAATGCTCTTAATCTTGGGTGGGATCACTGGCACCATTCGAGAATTTACTTGACAGATTTTTAAATTAGCTAACTCTATGATTTTACCTTAGCATTTTATGGTAAACACCATCGGTTTCATATCCCATGGTATACTCTTCGGGATCAAGCAATGGTTGCTTTTAAAACATGTCGCAACGTGACCATATTGACGGGTTGAAAATCAATGTACTTCTTGTAATTTCAAAATGGGTCACTTCTGATGATAAGCAGCATAGGGTCATCCAATTATCTCGACTCCATTACGTTTCCAGCTCTTATACCAAATTAGTATTTAGGAATTTGCTACTACCCTTCTCAGTGTGGATCTAGATTCCATCTTTTCACATAATTTGAAATTCGAAGCAATGTCTCTACCCTTATGTATAACTTCAAAATGGGTCACTTCTAATGATAAGCAGCATAGGGTCATCCGATTATCTTGACTCCATTACGTTTCCAGCTCTCATGCCAAATTAGTATTTAGGAATTTGCTACTACCCTTCTCAGTGTGGATCTAGATCTCCATCTTTTCACATAATTTGAAATTCTAAGCAATGTCTCTACCCTTATGTATAACTTCAAAATTAATCAGACTGAATCATGTCCTAAAGATGGAATATGGTCGGTCATTCACTCACTCTAATAAATGAAGACGATTAATACAAACTATTTTTGGCAGCCTATTTATCAAAGATTAATCCAAAGCCTATTATTGTTTTTGAGGTAAATGAGTGAGCCTTTGATGTACTTCTAACTCGTGTTGCACTTGCGTGCGCAACCATTCACTGTAAAAGTTTAAGAGACTAGAAAATGACTGGTATAAAAGATTTACGTACTGCATGTCGTACAAAAATTAAAAAAAGTAATATATCTGAATCAACAATTTGTTCTTGAGGTAACTTTAATTATGCTATGGTAATACAGCATGAATGAACGAAAGCTATAGCTAAAAAGGGGACAAATGCGTGTACCCTTGATCCAAAGCTCCATTTTTAATCTAGTGAATCACCTCAAATTAAATTAATACGGTGTGTGCACTAAATATAACGATTTGGAGGGACATAAGAATACCAAAGATTAGTCTAAAGCTTGATGAATCTGGAACGCATTATATCATAATAAAGTAATAGCAATAATAACCTATATATTCTTTATTTTTCTTCTTGAGCAGAGAATCTTCATAATTCTCCCATAATTATGAGGGTCATTAAAGCTGAGATTTTTCTTGCTTTATTTAGATAATGAGGGATTTCCCCTTGGATTTCTCATTAATGGTAAAATAGCTAACAAGCATAACAAATAAGGTTATATAAAGGGTGGTGCCAACGACAACATTCCATATAATTTACTTCTTTCTCTGTTAAAAGGAAGATCAGAAGCATGTGGTCCTTCCCAAAACAACCTTACCCACCTTGTGGTGATGGAATGTGCAATGATCCCAAGGGTACGTGCTCATGTCCCTTTTTATTTATTTATTTCTTGCTTACGGTGTTGTTAATGTACATCAGCCCTTTCCCAAATATGAGCCATTAGTCATTTGAATTTTTGGCCATATGAAATTTAGTAGTGTGCATGGATGACAAGGCATTCGATGTAGTCGAGTGTGACGTCATAATATGAGATCGAGGTTGAAAAATGACTGTCTGCAGGGAATCGAATGACGTGGCCTAAGTTGGTGGGCCAGAATGGAGAGAGAGCTAAAGCTGTGATCGAAAAGGACAATCCAACCGTGACTGCTGTGCTGATACGGAAGGGAAAAGAAGCTGGTTTTACCGATATTTGCTGCAACCGAGTTTATGTTTGGATTGATGAAAAGGGCAATGTCTGCGAAATACCTATGGTTGGATGAAAGGGAAAAATGTATTTCCGAATAAAATAGCTCATGAAGCTACTTGATATAATAAATTGATACAATTAATCATTTCATGTGGCCTTATTCTATATATTGGCTTTGGATATGAGGCACGAGTGATTTTGACATGCAAATGTGATCAACGTGTATAATTATTCTTTGTGAAACTTAGTCTTGTATGAATTGGTTATTGTTACCAGAGATCTTATATCAAATTACTAAAGAGGTAACATTTTAACAAGAAAATTGATCTCCTAGACATGTTCATAAAATTAAAAAAGAAATTCGAAGAAGTTATAGAGAGAGAGAGAGAGAGAGAGAGAGAGAAAGAGAGAGAGAGAGAGAGAGAATCAAATGGACAATGTATTTCAAAAAAAAAAAAAAACATGGACAATGTATCAAAGGTACAAGTTGTTAATTATGATTAGCCATTTATGCATTTTCAGAATTTTCATCTGTGGCCTTTTACCAGGCAACTTTAGCTTCGCCGGTCCTTAGAAGTTGTTTTGAATGTCCCAAGAAATTCCATTGCTCCAAATAAATGTCATTTATGTCTCTGTGTATCTTGTAATTGAACCTAAAATGGCGAAATTGATCTTTTGTTCATTGACTAGTGTTCAGGAATTTAATCAACGAAAGAAAGAAAGATCGTGATTTTAGATGCATTGTCTTACATGTCTTTTATGTTATGTGCAATTAGTGCATTGGAGATGATTTTTTTTTTTAAAATTAAATATATTTAACGAGTGTTGCGTGGAGCATTTGTTGAAAAGGATATTTTTTTAATCTTGAAGTCAATAATTTATGTACTGATATAGTGATCCAACTCTATTTATCACCTAGATTGATCTATGTATACAAGTCAAAACTTAAATTCCTTACTTTTTGGATTTTCCATTATTACCCTTGCATCAAAGTATATGAAAATCAAGACGAGTCACTACTCTCTCTTCAACAAGCGACCATCTAATTGATATATGTTTATGAATAATCTACTCAATTAAATAGCTCTTCAGTTTTTCCAAAAAATTGATTATCTATTGGCAATCGCGCATGCTAGTAGCGTGGGCCTTAATACTAGTCTATATTTTTAATCCAAAAGTGGAGTTTGTCTCACTTTTTGCTTTCCAAAATTACACATTTAATCAAGTAATCACCCTTTAATGCGTAATTACCATTTTTGTCTCACTTTTCACAAGGGTCGACATTGTCTTCGACAATAAACAAGTTTTTAACCCATGCTTTTAGACACGATCCTCATTTTCTTCTCGCAATGATATCACTAAATAACTATAAAAAGTGGAATTATCACAAAGAAGTTTTGCCTCGCTTCTAATTTTTCAAATTAACCCTTGCATTATCTAGATTCTAGACCATCTTTTAAAGGTACGACCAAGGACCAACAAAGAAAAAAAATATAAGTATGGGGCCGAAATCTTAATTATTTTGTGAAAATAGTCTAAACATATGGACCGATATGCAATTTTCCTTAATTTATACATCCATAGATATGCACAAGATGAAGAGAGTCAAAAAAAAAATTTCATCGCCGGCAACATGGCGGCGTTCAAGCTGAGACCCGCCGTCACCCCTCTCGCTCCCGCCGTCACGCTCCCTCTCCGCCGCCTCTGCGCCGCCGTCCTCGACGGCGCGGCCTGCGCCTCCGACGGCGCGGCCTCCGCCTCCGACGACGGCCTCCCGACCCTCGAGCCCTCGAGCGACGCCGACTCGATATCCCAAATCCTGCTCCACCACCACAACCCCTTCCACGCCATGGAGTCGTCGCTCCAGCTCCACGGCGTGGCCCTCTCCGCTCCCCTCCTCCACCAGACCCTCCTCCGCCTCCACCACAGCTCCAAGATCGCCGTCGCCCTCTTCAACTACGCCAAGTCCCTCCCCGACCCGCCTCTCACCTCCGCCTCCTACAACCTCCTCATCGACATCCTCTCCAAGGTGCGGCAGTTCGACGCCGTCTGGCAGCTCATCGTCGAGATGGACCAGAACAGCATCCACCCGACGACCACCACTTTCTTCATCCTCATACGAAGGCTGGTCGCGGCCGGGCTCACGCGCCAGGCCGTGCGTGCGTTCGACGACATTGGTAGCTTCGTTGAGCGTGGACCGGGTAATAAGGATTACTATTACTTGCTCGACACGCTGTGTAAATACGGGTACGTGAAAGTGGCTGTGGAGATTTTTAACAAGAGGAAGGCTTGTGGGGAGTTTGACCCGGATGCCAAAATGTATACGATCTTGATTTATGGGTGGTGCAAGATTGGCAGGATAGACATGGCGGAGAGGTTCTTGAATGATATGATTGAGCGTGGGGTGGAGCCTCACTTGGTGACGTACAATGTGTTGTTGAATGGGATTTGTAGGAGAGCGAGATTGCATCCGGATGTGAGGTTCGAGAGGACGTTGAGAGCTGCCGATAAGGTGTTTGATGAAATGCGCGACAGAGGGATCGAGCCCGACGTGACTAGTTATTCCATTGTGTTGCATGTGTATAGTAGGGCGCATAAGCCGCAGTTATTGCTCGATAAGATGAAGATGATGAAGGAGAGGGGAATTAGCTTGAGCGTGGCGACATATACTTCTGTCATTAAATGTCTCTGTTCATGCGGGAAGATCAACGATGCGCAGGAGTTGCTTGAGGAGATGGTGAGGAATGGGGTGAGTCCTTGTGCTGCTACATATAATTGCTTCTTTAAGGAGTATAGGGGAAGGAAAGATGTTGACAATGCGCTAAAGTTGTATAGGAAGATGAAGGAGGATAATGTCTGTGTGCCCACCATGCATACCTACAACATTCTCATAGCCATGTTTGTGAAGTTAGATAAGATGGGGATCGTGAGGGAAATTTGGGAGGATATGAAGAGAAATGGTATGGGGCCAGATCTAGATTCTTATACCTTATTGATCCATGACTTGTGTGAGAAGCAGAAATGGAGGCAAGCTTGTACATTCTTTGTGGAGATGATCGAGAATGGCCTTCTTCCTCAAAAGGTTACCTTTGAGACACTTTACAGAGGCTTGATCCAATCTGACAAGTTGAGAACCTGGAGAAGATTGAAGAAGAAGCTTGATGAGGAATCCATAACATTTGGAACCGAGTTCCAAAATTATCACCTCAAGCCCTATAGAAGATAAGACATGTCTTTGAAAAAAGGGTGTTAATCTTTGAGGTTTATCAACCATCGGTTTCATTCATTCTTGCTCAGTCATACATGGAGCATAGAAATTTCTAGATTGTGGTTTGACCACACTGACTACACTTATATATCCCGAGATAATTATGTGTGCTGACAAGTCGCAGTCGCAGTGGTTTACTCTCAAGGGGACCGCAAAGCACTTCCCACTCTAAAGAGGTCACAGCAGTGGTGGTGCTTAGGGTGAAGATCATTCTGCTTTCTGTAAAGGTACAGTTTTTGACTTTTTCCTGGTCTCTGTTCTCTGAAGTCGGTGCTTTCTTCGAGTTAGTTTTGTTTTAGATTTCTGATCCTAAATGTGGTGAGTCAATGATACAGTTTAGGGCTCATTTTCTTGTCCTGCCTCAGTACCTTGAGCATCAGATTTCAGATCCTGCCTAAACAAATGTGTACGGCCAGTGCCACAAGATTTGGTGGAGATGCCTTAGAGTTCAGAATTCTGCTTACATGGTGGCTGCAGCTTTCCAGTGTATAATTTAATAAGGGAGGAACATTTGAAGCGATGACTTAAAAGAGAACTATGATTGCACCCATTGCCTGGGGTTCGAAAGATTTCAGAATAGAAATTGAGAACTGCATGTTAACTGTGAAGAGGCTTTCTGTAACTTTATCGCTCCAGCTTGTTTTGGAGTCAAAGCACCATGTAAAGCAAGACTAAGAAGACAGCACATCTTTTCATCGTGGTGTTGAAATCACAATGCGATGCCTAACTCCGACGGAAGTACTTGCTAGTTGGAAGCTGCAGGTGGCATTCTAGAATATAAATCCTTCCGTGTAGGGTGAAACATTTTCATTACCTTCTGTAGTTGTGTATAGATTGGCAAAGAAATATGCCGGTTTTGTAATGAAAGTATTCCTGAATGATTCTACTTATCCAAACTGTTATGGAAGTTTTGGTCCTACAATTGGTTTTCACAGCAGCTCGTAAGAGAACAAACTACAGTAGTGGCGGAAAAAGGGAAAATTAATTAGGGGCTGAAGTAGAGGCATTTTTTTAGAAATGGTTTAGAGTGGACTTTCATCCCAAATAAGGTCTAAGGTCTTGAAGTGGTCAAATCGTCTCAAATAAGAGTTTGAGCTTGCCGGCTAGCTAAATCTTTGTCAGCTAGCGAGCATGTAATTGTTGCAGCCATCAGAGTTTGAGCTTGCCGGCTAGCTAAATCTTTGTCAGCTAGCGAGCATGTAATTGTTGCAGCGATCGGAGAAGGGGTTATTTTAGTTAAAAAGAATCTAGGTATAAATAGAGCTCTTAGAAACAAAAAAATGCCATAATTGGTACCTGATTTGGTTCAACATTAGTTCTCTCTCTCTCCCCCCCCCCCCCCCCCCTCTCTCTCTCACTAAACGTTTCTCCCAATCTAATCAAGAAAATCCTGTTTTGCTCCTGCTCTCCCACTCATTTTCTTCTTCAATGCTACTTTGTGATGTGAGGTGTTTTGATTAACTTTCAAGTTTTTAGAAATAGGGCTTAAATTTGAAATTAAGTAAAATCTGAGTTGCGAGCGGGGTTGTTAAGCTAAGAAATTATAGGGGATTGATAGTTTAGAGTGTTGTGGAGCTGTAGAATTTTACGGAACTCAATTGAGCTTATAGTTTGTTTGAAATAAATTTTTGAAGTTCCGTGCGCACAAATAAAAATATATGACCAGCAGCCTTCAAGTCAAATTTCATCGGCTAGAGTTTGAGTCGACCAAGCTGTGGTTCTTCTAGAACTTCTAGAGAGCTTTAATTTAAATTTTGAACGTAAGCTCACTTGAAATGTAGTTCAGCAAAGAGAGCTTAGTGCGACCAAGATTTGTACTCAAGTTCTGCGTTGCAAGTGGCTTTATATAATTGCTTTGGGTGAGCGATTTGTAACTTTTGAGAACTATTTGCTAGCAAATAAGTTCAGTTTATTCATTTTGTAGCTGTGGTAGTGTTTTACTTGACTTTGACGTTGATTATCTTCTATAAATTTGTAAACTCATGTCTTGAAAGTGATAGCAATTTAATACACTATGAGTACTAAAAGAGCATGTTTGTTGCATAAAATGTTAGATCGCATATTTAGTACCTTTCAGTTATTTGTGAATAGTTTGAGAAATGTTCTACGAAAGGCGTTTCGAAATGTTATTGGTTTATGGAATGAGTTTTGAAGTGGTATGAGAAATGTCTTATTATATATATATATATATATTGTGTTTGAAGAACGAAGTTGAGAAATATTATATATTTTGGATTTGTGAAACCTTTTTGTCAAAGAATTACAAAAGAATTACAAAGAACTCAACTTTGAGTATGGTTTATGAAAAGTTATATGTATTGATTTGTGAAATACGTTATGAAATGAGTTATATATGAAAAATTAAGTTGTGAAAGGTGATTTGGTTCGGTTTTTCGAAATCTATTTATGATATGAGTTCTAAAATGATTTGAGAAATATTTTGTGAAAAGCATTTTTTGCATATGAGTTGAGTTGTGAAAGGTTATGTATTTGATTTGTGAAATTTATTTGGGTTTATGAGATTAATTATGTATTTAGAGGGTGTAGGTTTGATGCTCAATATCACTGTGAATCTATTGAGGGGTTTGTGGTTTTGTATATTGATGTTAGGATATCCTTGGTAGTTGGCCACTGATGATATAAGTGGAGGCGTAGTTAAGTTAAGAGGGAATCTCGATTGCCTTGTCAAAGGGCATTATGCCTGATCATGATTAAATATTTGAGCATAGGTTTAGTTAATGAAATGGACCATTGATACATGATTTGATAAGATTAATCAATGGATTAGACTATTGATATGTAAGTTGTTGAAATTGATAACTAGAATGAACTATTGATATTTTATTTTGATATTATTGAGGAAATGAGTACTTCCGATTGTATAAAACTCTATTGATAAGATAAAATTTGTTATCGATCTCGTAAGTATGATATACGGTGCATTTGGCTTAAATGAGTTTTGACATGGTTTTGCAAATATGCATAATAGGTGCTTAATCTGTTTAGAAGAGATATGCACTACTCACTAAGCTGTGATTGCTCACCACTTTCCTTCCTAATCTTTTCAAGTTCCTCGGCTAACGACTGATAGTACGAGACTATTGTTGGAGACTTTTGGTAGTAGAACTCGGGTATGGTTTGGACGAATTGTATATATTTCTAAGATGACATTTGTTGGATTTAATTGAGTTGGTAATGTGAATAATCTTTTGATGAATTATAATAACTCTGATGTTGTTGGTTGCATTTGATGTTGCGTCTTTTAGGAGAAATGACAACCGTGTAATTCCTCTTTTTTTAATGAATACGGGGTGTGACAGAACTTCCAAAGGTTGAACATTTATAAGATATTAATGTCTAGACTAATAGACTTCACCGGTCATTTACCATCAACATTCAAAAACGCGGTTCCATGATAATGACAGGATTTAATTTTATTGCAACGGTTTAATGATATTCTTCAAGCGTGGAATTTTTCTAGTAGGCCCGCAGATTAGTAGTAGTCAACTGGTGGCGGATTGTTTGGAGAAACTTCCTCGCACCCCATCCCATTGATGTGAATTTACTTGCTCTTCAAGATTGTTAAACTAATTAATTATACCCATGCAGTTATAATTTTGATATTCCACCTTTTAAATTGAAGTTTACACGTTTTCAATTTCCATCAATAACCACTGAAGAATGCAACTCCTTGATCGAAACTCTTATTTGACAAACTGGACCATACCCTTGATAGAATCCCATCATAAAGATAATTCTTAGTACGATGATAATAAGTATGGTCTCAATGACTCATAATAATTTTAATTATCAGTTGCAGCGGAAGTTCTAAAAGACATTTCGTCCAGCCCGAAAGATTTTCTTTTTCTCTGTTTCTAACGTTGATTGTGTTCTCTTCTGAAAAATACCGGCTCATGCCACATACATAATATGACCTATAGATCGGTCGCCTTCAGGACGTCTTATAAATAGTAATTAAACATGAAAAAATAAAATGAAGCCTTTCGTCAGCCTTGAACTTGAACTTTCAGATTGGCCCGCAATTTTCCTCGCATATGTTCTTTGACTTTGTAGCACGCCAAATGGCTATCTATGTGCTTATCATCTTAAAAAAGGAAAAAAAAATATAGAAATAAAAAAGAATGTCTATATGAGCCTAGTTGAGCTTAACCTAAAGTCCTGATTTTTCCACTATACATAATATGACCTATGGATCGGTCGCCTTCATGACGTCTTATAAATAGTAATTAAACATGAAAAAAATAAAAGGAAGCCTTTCGTCGACCTTGAACTTGAACTTTCGGATTAGCCCGCAGTTCTCCTCGCATATGATCTTTTGACTTTGTAGAGTGCCTATCATCTTAAAAAAAAAGAACCAAAAATATAGGTTTAAAAAAGAATGTCTATATGAGCCTAGCTGAGCTTACCCCTGATTTTTCCACTATAAAAGCGCAACTCCAACTATCTCCAGCTTCAAGAAACTTAACACTAAACTTATTTCGAAGTCCTCAAGTCATTATAAAAAATGGATGAGCAGCTGCAACGAGCCGCCGAACATGGAGACATAGACGAGCTTTATGCGCGTCTAGCTCGTGATCCACACATTCTCGAGCATATAGACAACATACCCTACGTTAACACTCCTTTGCATGTGTCTGCCTGTGCAGGTGAAACCCTATTTGCCATGGAAGTTGCCACTCTCAGGCCATCGTTCGCTTGTAAACTCAACCATCTCGGGCTGAGCCCGATGCACTTGGCCTTGCAAAATGGCCAGGTTCAGACTGTGAGAGCGTTGATAACCATCGACACGGACTTGATTAGGGTCAAAGGGAGAGGGAGAGTCACTCCGTTGCATTACGCGGCTGAGATTGAGGTGGACGACCTCTTGGCTGAGTTCCTCTTCGCCTGCCCGTCATCCATCGAGGACTTGACAAGCCGGCGCGAGACAGCTGTGCATGTTGCCGTGAAGAATGGTAGGCATAAGTCGGTCAAGGTTTTATTTGGATGGCTTATGCGAGTCAAGATGGAAGAGATACTGAACTGGAAAGATGAGGAAGGCAATACCGTCTTGCATACTGCCACCCTCACAAATCAGCCTCAGGTATATCCCTATGATTATTATTATCATCAACGCGGAAAAATGATCTTTTGTTGACGAGTGGCTGTGTGCTTTGTCATGCGAAGGTCATCAAGTTGCTGATTAAGCATATGAATGTGAACGCAAAGAATTTGGAAGGTTTGACTGCTCTGGACATCTTTCATGATCTCCAAGAGCGATTTCAGCATAATAGCAACGAAGAAGTCGGGAAAATCCTTCGCCGTGCCAAAGGAAAAAGAGCTTCAAGCCTCTCGAGCGTCACAAGGCTTGCCGATTACTTGAGTCAGGAACTTACCATCTTTGAATCGCAGGACAGATACTTGAATGACCCTGGAAGCAGCAGCCGCACGAAATCACCTCGTAACGCAATCCTCGTGGTAGCTGTTCTGATCGTGACTGCCACGTACAAAGCTGTTCTCAGTCCTCCGGGAGGAAACTGGCAAGAAAATTACTTTCCAAGCACCAACACCACGGCTGCAACCACCACCTCCAATCTGACGTCAACAGGTAATAATACTACCGGTGGTAAAGAAGAACTGCTCGTTGCTGGACGAATGATCATGCACGGAAGTTCTCTCTTCTGCTTCTTGACAATGAATACTGCGGTAAATAGTTCAACTCTTGTCCCAATCTCGAACTAGTGGTAGTGGTAAGAGTGATGGAAGAAACCGTAGAGGACATAATGGCCGTGGCAGCGGCTGTGGCACAAAAATAGAGAGAGGCCAAAGCCAACAGCAATTTTATGGACAATCTCACATTTCTACTGATAGCTCAGGGGTTGTTTGGACTTGTCATTACTATAGCAAATCTGGTCATTTCATAAATTTTGCTACAAGTTACATGGGAGATCATGGCAAAAACAATAGTTTGCAAATGCTGCATTTGGTATTGATTCTTCTTCTTTGCCATAGTCTTCTGAATGTAAGTTAGTTGTTATGTCTAATGAGAAATTTACTCAGTACAACTAGTTTCACTTAATCACTTGTATCATAAAAAAATATTAAATATTACAAAAAATTTCAAATTGATATATCCATGAAAAATAACTAAAAATTAATTTTTTATCACAAAAAATATCAAATTGATATTTATGCTATAAATTACCATAAATTAATTCTTTAACTATAAAAAAAATCCCAAATTGCTACATTTGTCACAAATATGCTCTCTGTTAATTTCCGTTAAATTGAATTAATACTACAAAAATCACAAACTTGTACATCTATGACGAGTAGAAGGTAAAATCTTAAACTAGTACATTTTTTAATTACCGTGTATTATCAAATTCAGTAATTTGATGATAAAATTTAATATAAACTAACGTCTATGCTTTTGGAATAAATTTATCATATATATATATATATATATATATATATAAACACACACGAGTTTGGAGTTTTTCGTAATATTAACTTAAAAATATTTAAGAAAAATTAAAAATTGAATATAACCCTTTCTTTCATAATGATAACAGACGGTAACATATCAATTTGCGTCTATTCGAATTAATTTATGTCAAATCCCGTCGAATCCTCGAATTCTAAATTGGTGGGTGGGGGTTATAATTGCTACCGACGAGCCTTCCCCATGGCCAAATGCTTCCCCCCGTTCCCCCGGGGGGACAAAATAGACATTTCGCACCAGCTTGGCTTCCAGCTTCCTCGGTCTTCGTTGTCCGTAAGTTGCTCGCGCAAGACAAAAGAGACGGTGCTCGCTCCAAAGCCGTCCGGAGGAAAAGTTAAATGTGGGGTCTTTCCACACACTCCTTCGATCGTTCTCCACCATTAAAAATGCGCTCGTGTGCTACTTACTGCTGCTCATTCGGAGGTCTCACCTGATGGGAATGATTCTCTTCTTGTCCTCCTCCTCCTCCTCCTCCTCCTCATCCTCCTTCTCGAGCGTGCTTGAGCTCGACAGATTCGACGAGCCGCGCCAAAAAACTGATGTGGGTTTCCCACGTTTTCGTGCTTGAAAGAGAACCATGATCGCACCCGTTGCTTGCGGTTCAAAAGATTCCAAGACTAGGAATCGAGAACTGCATTGTAATTGTGAAGATGCTTTCTCAACTTCATCACACCAGTTTGTTTTGGAATCAAAGCACTATGTAAAGGAAGACGAAGAGGACAGTAAATCTTTTAATCGAGGAATTGAAATCGGAATGCGATGCCTAACTCCGATGGAGTGCTTGCTAGTTGGAAGATCGTCTGCTGCTGGTGTAGTTGTAGGATATAAGTCATTCCATGTATGGTCAAACATTTTTAGCACCTTCCCTTCTTATTTATATATGGGCAAGAAAACATGCCAGTTGTGTAATGAAAGTATTCCTCCTGAATGGTTCTTTTCTATACAGACTGTCACCGAAGCTTTGTCCCACGATTAGTTTTCGCAGCAACTCGTACAAGAACAAACTACAGTAATGGCGGAAAAGCGAACCTTGAATTCTTGGACTTGGGGATTGCAATTTGGAATTATTATTTTTTTGGCTGATATGCGAAGTCACATTTAGATTGAATATTTGAAATTTTGATGCCTAATTAACTCACCTGTCAATTATCATGCACATTTAAATGCGTGATGCTTTGAAATTTTGATATCCGATTAACTTTACTTGTCATTTATCATGAACATCCAAACACGCGGTTCTTTGAAATTTTGACATCTGATTAACTTCACCTATCATTTATCATGAACATCCAAACACGCGGTTTTTTGAAATTTTGACATCAGATTAACTTCACATGTCACTTATCATGGACATTCAAACACATGGTTCTTCAATAATGACTAAATGCGGTCCTTTGATTAAGACAAGATGTAGTTTTGTGAAGACGGTTCGATTATGTTCCCTCGCGTGGAAATTTTTTTCAAAGGTCTCCGGAGAAACTTGCGATCCTTTGATTAAGACAAGATGTAGTTTTGTGAAGACAGTTCGATTATGTTCCCTAGTGTGGAAATTTTTTTTCAGAGGTCTCCAGAGAAACTTGCGGTCCTTTGATTAAGACAAGATGTAGTTTTGTAAAGACAGTTCGATTATGTTCCCTAGCGTGGAAACTTTTTTTCAGAGGTCTCCGGAGAAACTTCCTCCCGCTCACCATCACATTCATGTGAATCCACATGCTCCTCAAGATGGTTAAAATAAAGAATTATATCCATGCAGTTATATTCGTTCTTTTTTTACCTTGTCCCTTTTGAAGTAAGGTTTACACATTTTCAAGTCCATGAATAAAGTGATCAAGAATGTACTTACTTGATCCAAACTCTTATTTGACAAACCAGACTTGATGTATGTCCTCGATTTCAGAGCAAAGATTTTGAATAGCGGTGGATCTTAATATTGCTAATAATATCCCATCATAAAATATTACTTAGTAGTAGTATAATGATAGTAATTATAGTCTCAATTAGGGGTGAGCATGATTCTAGGATAAAACCTAGAATTTGAGAACTAGACTAGTAAGAACCAGTAGTTACAGGTTTCAAAAATTGAAGAACTTATTTCGATGAATGGGTTTCAAGTCTTTGCGCGATTCTGTAATATCCATGGCGTTCGATGATGAATTTATAATGTGGAAACACTAGTTTGAGCTTCCGTTGTATGATTAAAATTTTTATTTTATTAATATATGCATTTTTCATTTGTCTAAATATAAGTTGTGGTCAGTAAATTATACAGGTAAATTATATGCAAGGTAGGTTCTAGATTCTAAAAAATAAGAAACATGTTCAAATGAGTATGTTTTAGATTCTAGGTACGATTTACACGGAACATAGAATTGTTCACTCCTAATCTCAAATGACTCATTTTTGTGAAAAAATTCACGTAACAATCTTAATAATAAGCTGCAGCATAAGTTCTAAAGATATTTTCTGCGTTCCCAAAGATTTTCTTCTTATCCTTTTCTGGGGTTCAATTGTCTGCTGAAAGAGAGTTCTGAAGAATGTACGGTCAAGCTGGTGTTCATACTGTGACATATAGATAGAAATTTAAAATGGAAATCGAATGAAGCGTTCTGTCAGACTTGAACCTCTTGCTTCCGCAGTAGCCCTCAATTCTCCTGTACAAGATCTTCGAATGGTAGCGTGCCAAATGGCCATCTATTGGCCAATCATCATTAAAAAAATACCCAGATATCAAAAGATATTATTATATGTGCCCAGCCGAACTAAAACCAAGTCACAAATAAGATTTCTGATTTTTCCATTATAAAAGGGCAACTACTTACTACTTCCAGTTTTCAGAAACTTAACACCAAACAAGTTTTTTCTCAGTCCTCGAATCATTATAAAGCATGGACGAGCAGCTGCAGCGAGCGGCCGAAGATGGGGACATCGACCAGCTCTATGCGCGCCTAGCCAGTAATCCGCACATTCTCCAGCGAATAGACGACACGCCGTACGCTAACACCCCTTTGCATATGTCTGCATGTGCAGGTGAAACGCTATTCGCCATGGAAATTGCCACTCTGAGGCCATCGCTCGCTCGTAAACTCAACCATCTCGGGCTGAGCCCGATGCACTTGGCCTTGCAAAACGGTCAGGTTCAGACGGTGAGAGCAATGATGACCGTCGACGTGGACTTGATCAGGGTCAAAGGGAGAGGGAGGGTTACTCCGTTGCATTACGCGGCTGAGATTGAGGCGGACGAGCTCTTGGCTGAGTTCCTCTCCGCCTGGCCATCGTCCATCGAGGACTTGACGAGCAGGTGCGAGACAGCGGTTCATGTTGCCGTGAAGAATGGCAACCTTAGTTCGGTCAAGCTATTGGTTGGATGGCTGATGCGAGTCAAGATGGAAGAGATACTAAATTGGAATGACGAGAATGGCAATACCGTCTTGCATATTGCTACCCTCACGAATCAGCCTGAGGTACATCCCTGTGATAATCGCTATTACTGTTATTGGTTTATCCTTTTGGTGTAGGTACTAGTCTTTTATTAATATTTATCACAATTACTTTATATTCTTGTTTGGGAAACCATGATCACGAAAAAAATGATCTTTTGTTAACAAGCGGCTGTGTGCTTTGTTCATGGGAAGGTCATCAAATTGCTGATTGGGCGTCTGAATGTGAACGCAAAGAATTTTGATAAATTCACTGCTCTAGACCTTTATGAGCGATCTCAGCATCAGAACAAGGAAGAAGTGGGAAAAATCCTGCGCAATGCCAACGCAAAACGAGCTTCAAGCCTCTCTGGCGTCACAGGGCTTTCAGATCACTTGAGTCGGCGACTTACCTTCTCCGAACTGCAGGACAGATTCTTAAATGTCCTTGGAAACGGCAGCAACACTAAATCACCTCGTGACATGATCCTCGTGGTGGCTGGTCTGGTTGCGGCTGCCACGTACCAAGCTGTTCTTAGTCCTCCGGGAGGATATTGGCAAGACGATCGCCCTCCAAACCCCACCACGGCCACTGCAACAGCCATCTCCACTGCAACTGCTGGTAGAGAAGGAAAACCGCATTCTGCTGGAAAAATGATCATGAGCGGACCCTGTCTGTACCTCTTCTTGGGATATAATACCGCAGCATTTCTGACCTCTGCATGCACAATTCTCGACCTTTTACTTGGACTTCCTTGCACATTGATGCTCAGATTATCTATGTCCTTTCTCCTGATGAACTACTACACTGGACTCATTAGTAATTTCCCATTAGAAAATCATGGGGATGCTTATCTCTTCTTTAGGCTCCTGGGTTATATACTTGTGGTGGCAGGGTGCTGGGTTCCTGTGTATATGTTCAGCCGACACAAGAAGCGTCCCCACCACATAGATACTCCAAAGAGACGCATAGGAAACTCTGTTACCGGTTGAGATTGAGATGTTTAGTTGACATTAACATTGGCTTCTATATATGAAGTCAATGTATACTGGGAATGGATAATACATGTAATTAGGTGAGGGAAGCACCCTTTCAGTCAGGGTTCTCTGGGTCATTTATTGTATATCCTAGATATGGCCGCTTGTTCACTCTGAGATAGAGAGAATGCACAATAAGTTAACCATCAAGGTTATTTTGGAATGCTCCTTTAACATGGCAGAACCTTGTGTAATCAAGGTTTGCAGAGAAAAGCAGAGGACTCCACTTGATGTAATGCACCGTGATGTGATTTTGTTGAAGTTCACTACAGTACTAGATGAAGAATCTAATATTTATAGTCTGGAGTTCAATGATGAAGCGTGAAAGTAGAAATCTGGTTTCGATGGAAATATTCTGTAATTTATCCTAAGCAATATACAGTGATTACTATACGTAATGAGAATTGATGTATCTATTGCATGATTGCTCGAGGCTTACAAATAAATGCTTAGCTGTTCAGAAATTTATCACGACATTAATGGTTAAGGCAGCTTTCTCAACACGACTAAGCAGCAGCCAGACTCTGGAAATGCTTTGACCGTACATCCTATTTGAAATCAGATCGACAAAATTCTCATCACAAACACAAAGGCTTACCCAGATCTAAACCCAAGTACAGAGATAAATATACACATCTTTCAAACCACATTCTTTAACTTTCTGCCTTAGCTTGGATCAAACCTGAAAAAGGAGACTAGGCAGCTAGAGTTTCATGCAGGGGAAGGCCTTAGGTAAATCGATTTAGGCAGACATTTGCAAAATATGAAGTTATCTCCACAAACATAACATCTTCCAGTAACGGGCTCACAAGTCGCAGAGACGAAAGTCTAAATTGGTGGCGTTGTTACCACCTCGTCTACTTCTGTTCACGGCCACCCACACTATTGGAATGAGCTCTGACACTTCATTTGCACCATGTCTTCCTCCACCATTTTGAAGCTATCCTCCCACCTACACATTGGAATTGGAACATGTTCTTGGACTACAACAAGCGATACATAAAAGGAAGATTCTATGACAAGAAGTAAATAAAAACAAAGAAAAAATAGATAAATGAAAGAAGGAAAACTTAAGGTACAATCTGTTTCTTCACCATATCCCTGTCAACGCAAAGTCTATTCATCCCAATATGATAATTTGCCTAATTAATGCAGATCATAAACAGTAACGGGATCAATGACTTATAGTACGTGGTCCAACAGGGGCGGAAAATGAAGGATGGACCAAGCAGACTAGGAAGTAGAATCATACACAAAGAAATTCCACCCTTCTGACTGACATGAGTAAAACTTCCGTCCTTTGTTATTCGCCATTTTCAGTAGTTTGTGAAGGCAAGTACCACAGGAAATTGGACCATGTTGCTCCCGATATAAACATAAGGATATGGAGTTCACAATGAGGATAGTTAAAGAGAATATGAAGTGACCCCGACTTTCTTTATTCTCATACGAAGGTTGATAGCTACCAGGCTCACGCGATCAGGCCGTACGTGCGTCGACAACATGGGTAGCGTTCTTGAGCCTGGAGCAGGTAATAATGATTACTGTTGCTTGCTTGACAGGCTTTGTAAGTATGGGTGCGTGAAAGTGGCTGTGGAGATTGTTCACAAGAGGAAGTCTTGTGGAGCTTTTGACCCAGATGCTAAAATGTAAACAATCTTGAGTTATAGGTGGTGCAAGATTGGCAGGATAGACATATGCGGGAGAGTTTCTGGAATGATATGATAGAGGGAGGGGTCGAGCCTTATCTGGCGACGTACGATGTTTTGTTGAATGGAATTTGTAGGAGAGCGAGATTGCATCCGGATGTGATGGTCGAGAGGATGTTGAGAGCTGCGGATAAGGTGTTTGTGAAATGCGCGACAGAGGTATCGAGCCTGACAGGACTGGTTATTCCATTGTTACGCACGTGTATGGTAGGGTACATAAGCCGCAGTTGTTGCTCGATAAGATGAAGATGACGAAGGAGATGGGAATTAGCTTGAGCCTGCGGCATATATTTCTGTCTTAAAATTTCTCTGTTCATGCCAGAGGATCAAGGATGCTGAGGAGTTGCTCGAGGAGATGGTGAGGAATGGAGTGAGTCCATGTGCTGCAACGTATAATTGCTTCTTTAAGGAGAATAGGGGAAGGAATGATGTTGACAATGCGCTAAAGATGTATATCCCTGATAAAATCCTAATATAAAGATAATACTTAGTATGATGATAACATGTATTATCTCAATGGCTCGTTTTTGTGAAAATTTTCACTTTACAATTTGTATGATCAGCTGCAGCGGAAGTTATGTAAACATTTGTTTTTTCTCATTTTCTTGTGTCAAATTATGTTCTGAATGGATTCTAAAAAGATGTACGATCAAACTGCATAAATGATATGACGTATGGATTAGTCATATTCATGACATCTTGTAGATAGTAATTAGACATGAAAAATCGAATGAAGCATTTCATTGTCAGCCTTACATTTGAAATTTTACAGTAGCCTGAATTCATCTAAAAAAATGATTGTTGACTTTGTAACATGCCAAAAGGCCATGAACTAAACTAAACTCACCAATAATTTCCCACTATAAAGCACAGCTTCGACTGTTTCCAATTTCATGAAACTTTAACACCAAACAACTTATTTCTAAGCGGTCAAATCATTATAAAGAATGTATGAGCAGCTACGATTGACAGAAACATAGACGAGCTTTATTTGCTAGTTGTTCCTGTGCTTTTGTTCAGCAGACACGAGAAGCCTTAACGCCGTTTTAGACTATTGGGCATATACTTTTCCATAGAAAAATTACGAACAGGAATTAAGAGTAATACCTTTTCTTTTATTGTGATGAATGTAACCTTTTTCCTGGTGGTCTTAATAAGTTGACAGTCCTTGCATAAGCATGCCTTTACAGCAGAAGTTTAGATTTGTAACTCGATAGTTCAAAATGTTGTGACGAGCTTCGGAACAAATGCAGGTTACGATCTCAAGATTACCCAATAAGGGAACGAGGATTGAGAGGCAACTCGCAGAATTGAATCTGGACCTTGAGAAGATCAGAAAGGCAGAAAGAACTGAAAAGGAAGTAATCGATTTAGATGATATAAGTGGGGATTTTCAGAAATTTTTGAACGTCTAGCTTTGAAAATGAACTCAGATGTTGGAACTGTAAAGTGAGGACAACAGAGTTCGCGTTACAAAGCGTGAGGGGTTTATGGTCGATAAATTACGTGTAATCAGAATTATTGATTTTTTGAAATCAATGTGAATCCACGAAATGAAAGGCCGGCATCGATTCGGCCCATGACGATCCAGCTCCAGGTTAGTCATGGTCCAATTGGAAGCGGTTGTAGAGTTCTGTGATATCTTATCACTCTTTATTGTTTTTATTTTTCTGGGCCGGGAGATCTGGTGATTATTGACTCTCTGCAATTTTTTGTATCTCCTGCTCTGTCCTGATATGTGTAGTTCTCTTTTCCTTATTATGTCATACGGCTGAAGTTACAATAGTCAAATAAAAGCTCCAAATGAACATAGTTAATTTCCTTAGAAGTTGTTTTGAATGTCCCGGGAAATTTCATTGCTCCAAATAAATGTTATCATATCTCAAAGTTTAAATATGTCTGTGTATCTTGTCCAATATCTACCTGGACGGGCCATGTCTGAATAACAAAGACTGAGAATTGGAATCATCAAATTCTTCGTGTCAAGGTTGACGTTCGTGCTGTGTCATGCCAAGGGAAAAAGAAGAGGAATAAACAAAGGTGTTAATACGTCATGTTTGAGAGAATAATATATCCTTCCCCTGTGGATAAAATAATGGTAGGTTGCCTAAATTTGTCAATGGTGATAATCCCCTCGTGAGTAACTTTTCTTTTCGTGTAAGAAGATGAAGAAAAGCAAAGAGATTGAAGAACTTGAGAATGGAGAGAATATTTTTTTTTTTGTGTATTCTATTGTCTTCAATGAATAGAATCAATGTACATCTTCAGCAATTATAATACAAGTGTAAGAGTGAACAAGGAAATTAATGATCCTACAAATCAATCTATTCTAGATCTAATCTTAATTGATCTGTACAAATCGAATTAGAATCAATCAAATATTCTGTCAAGCTATGTATGTTCCAACATTTCGTATATTCTCTTTGCTCAGTACTCATATATCAATAAAGAAAAAAAATCAATAAAAGAGCTTTTTCTATTCTGCTGCTTGGTGAATTTAGCAAAGAGTTAATTTAAGTATACACTGATGGCATAAAAAATGAATTATATAACAGTGTTACTGAACCTCAATTTGAAGACTATAACCCTTCACATTCTCACCATCCCTCAAATTAAGAGGATGATCGTATATGTATATGATATGTTCTATTCATATTCGAGAATCGGGCTGAATAGAAAAAGTTCTCTTTTTCTGTTTCGCTAGGTCGATTTAAGAGAATGCTCTTAATCTTGGGTGGGATCAGTGGCACCATTCGAGAATTTACTTGACAGATTTTTAAATTAGCTAACTCTATGATTTTACCGATTATTGCTGCAATCGAGTTTATGTTTGGATTGATGAAAAGGGCAATGTCTGCGAAATACCTATGGTTGGATGAAAGGGAAAAATGTATTTCCGAATAAAATAGCTCATGAAGCTACTTGATATAATAAATTGATACAATTAATCATTTCATGTGGCCTTATTCTATATATTGGCTTTGGATATGAGGCACGAGTGATTTTGACATGCAAGTGTGATCAACGTGTATAATTATTCTTTGTGAAACTTAGTCTTGTATGAATTGGTTATTGTTACCAGAGATCTTATATCAAATTACTAAAGAGGTAACATTTTAACAAGAAAATTGATCTCCTAGACATGTTCATAAAATTAAAAAAGAAATTCGAAGAAGTTATAGAGAGAGAGAGAATCAAATGGACAATGTATTTCAAAAAAAAAAAAAACATGGACAATGTATCAAAGGTACAAGTTGTTAATTATGATTAGCCATTTATGCATTTTCAGAATTTTCATCTGTGGCCTTTTACCAGGCAACTTTAGCTTCGCTAGTCCTTAGAAGTTGTTTTGAATGTCCGAGGAAATTCCATTGCTCCAAATAAATGTCATCATATCTCAAAGTTTAAATATGTCTCTGTGTATCTTGTAATTGAACCTAAAATGGCGAAATTGATCTTTTGTTGATTGACTAGTGTTCAGGAATTTAATCAACGAAATAAAGAAAGATTGTGATTTTAGATGCATTGTCTTTTATGTCTTTTATGTTATGTGCAATTAGTACATTGGAGATGATTTTTTTTTTAAATTAAATATATTTAACGAGTGTTGCGTGGAGCATTTGTTGAAAAGGATTTTTTTTTAATCGTGAAGTCAATAATTTATGTACTGATATAGTGATCCAACTCTATTTATCACCTGGATTGATCTGTGTATACAAGTCAAAATTTAAATGCCTTACTTTTTGGATTTTCCATTATTACCCTTGCATCAAAGTATATGAAAATCAAGACGAGTCACTACTCTCTCTTCAACAAGCGACCATCTAATTGATATATGTTTATGAATAATCTACTCAATTAAATAGCTCTTCAATTTTTCCAAAAAATTGATTATCTGTTGGCAATCGCGCATGCTAGTAGCGTGGGCCTTAATACTAGTCTATATTTTTAATCCAAAAGTGGAGTTTGTCTCACTTTTTGCTTTCCAAAATTACACATTTAATCAAGTAATCACCCTTTAATGCGTAATTACCATTTTGTCTCACTTTTCACAAGGGTCGACATTGTCTTCGACAATAAACAAGTCTTTAACCCATGCTTTTAGACACGATCCTCATTTTCTTCTCGCAATGATATCACTAAATAACTATAAAAAGTGGAATTATCACAAAGAAGTTTTGCCTCGCTTCTAATTTTTCAAATTAACCCTTGCATTATCTAGATTCTAGACCATCTTTTAAAGGTACGACCAAGGACCAACAAAGAAAAAAAATATAAGTAAGGGGCCGAAATCTTAATTATTTTGTGAAAATAGTCTAAACACATGGACCAATATGCAATTTTCCTTAATTTATACATCCATAGATATGCACAAGATGAAGGGAGTCATAAAAAAAATTTCATCGCCGGCAACATGGCGGCGTTCAAGCTGAGACCCGCCGTCACCCCTCTCGCTCCCGCCGTCACGCTCCCTCTCCGCCGCCTCTGCGCCGCCGTCCTCGACGGCGCGGCCCCCGCCTCCGACGACAGCCTCCCGACCCTCGAGCCCTCGAGCGTTGCCGACTCGATATCCCAAATCCTGCTCCACCACCACAACCCCTTCCACGCCATGGAGTCGTCGCTCCAGCTCCACGGCGTCGCCCTCTCCCCTCCCCTCCTCCACCAGACCCTCCTCCGCCTCCACCACAGCTCCAAGATCGCCGTCGCCCTCTTCAACTACGCCAAGTCCCTCCCCGACCCGCCTCTCACCTCCGCCTCCTACAACCTCCTCATCGACATCCTCTCCAAGGTGCGGCAGTTCGACGCCGTCTGGCAGCTCATCGTCGAGATGGACCAGAACAGCATCCACCCGACGACCACCACTTTCTTCATCCTCATACGAAGGCTGGTCGCGGCCGGGCTCACGCGCCAGGCCGTGCGTGCGTTCGACGACATTGGTAGCTTCGTTGAGCGTGGACCGGGTAATAAGGATTACTATTACTTGCTCGACACGCTGTGTAAATACGGGTACGTGAAAGTGGCTGTGGAGATTTTTAACAAGAGGAAGGCTTGTGGGGAGTTTGACCCGGATGCCAAAATGTATACGATCTTGATTTATGGGTGGTGCAAGATTGGCAGGATAGACATGGCGGAGAGGTTCTTGAATGATATGATTGAGCGTGGGGTGGAGCCTCACTTGGTGACGTACAATGTGTTGTTGAATGGGATTTGTAGGAGAGCGAGATTGCATCCGGATGTGAGGTTCGAGAGGACGTTGAGAGCTGCCGATAAGGTGTTTGATGAAATGCGCGACAGAGGGATCGAGCCCGACGTGACTAGTTATTCCATTGTGTTGCATGTGTATAGTAGGGCGCATAAGCCGCAGTTATTGCTTGATAAGATGAAGATGATGAAGGAGAGGGGAATTAGCTTGAGTGTGGCGACTTATACTTCTGTCGTTAAATGTCTCTGTTCGTGCGGGAAGATCAACGATGCAGAGGAGTTGCTTGAGGAGATGGTGAGGAATGGGGTGAGTCCTTGTGCTGCTACATATAATTGCTTCTTTAAGGAGTACAGGGGAAGGAAAGATGTTGACAATGCGCTAAAGTTGTATAGGAAGATGAAGGAGGATAATGTCTGTGTGCCCACCATGCATACCTACAACATTCTCATAGCCATGTTTGTGAAGTTAGATAAGATGGGGATCGTGAGGGAAATTTGGGCGGATATGAAGAGAAATGGTATGGGGCCAGATCTAGATTCTTATACCTTATTGATCCATGACTTGTGTGAGAAGCAGAAATGGAGGCAAGCTTGTACATTCTTTGTGGAGATGATCGAGAATGGCCTTCTTCCTCAAAAGGTTACCTTTGAGACACTTTACAGAGGCTTGATCCAATCTGACAAGTTGAGAACCTGGAGAAGATTGAAGAAGAAGCTTGATGAGGAATCCATAACATTTGGAACCGAGTTCCAAAACTATAACCTCAAGCCCTATAGAAGATAAGACATGTCTTTGAAAAAAGGGTGTTAATCTTTGAGCAGGTTTATCAACCATCGGTTTCATTCACTCTTGCTCAGTCATACATGGAGCATAGAAATTTCTAGATTGTGGTCTCTTACACTGATTTTGGGGATGAAGCTGATGGTTAACCACACTGACTACATTTATATTTCCCAAGATAATTATGCGTCCCAACAAGTCGCAGTCACAGTGGTTAACTCTGAAGGGGACCGCAAAGCACTTCCCACTCTAAAAGAGGTCACAGCAGTGGTGCTGCTTAGGATGAAGGTCATTCTGCTTTCTGTAAAGGTACAGTTTTTGAGTTTTTCTTGGTCTATTTTCTCTGAAGTTGGTGCTTTCTTCGAGTTAGTATTTTAGATTTCTGATCCTAAATGTGGTGAGCCAATGATACAATTTAGGGCTCATTTTCTTGTCCTGCCTCAGTACCTTGAGCATCAGATTTCAGATCCTGCCTAAACAAATGTGTACAGCCAGTGCCACAAGGTTTGGTGGAGATGCCTTGAGTTCAGAATTCTGCTTACATGCTGGCTGCAGCTTTCCAGTGTATAATTTAATGAGGGAGGAACATCTGAAGCGATGACTTAAAAGAGAACTATGATTGCACTCATTGCCTGATGTTTTCAAGACTAGAAATTGAGAACTGCATGTTAACTGTGAAGAGGCTTTCTGCAACTTTATCGCTCTAGCTTGTTTTGGAATCAAAGCACCATGTAAAGCAAGACTAAGAAGACAGCACATCTTTTCAACGTGGTGTTGAAATCACAATGCGATGCCTAACTCTGACGGAAGTACTTGCTAGTTGGAAGCTGCAGGTGGCATTCTAGAATATAAGTCCTTCCGTGTAGGGTGAAACATTTTCATTACCTTCTGTAGTCGTGTATAAATATGCCGGTTTTAGTAGCGGAAGTATTCCTGAATGGTTCTACTTATCCAAACTGTTATGGAAGTTATGGTCCTGCAATTGGTTTTTACAGCAGCTCGTAAGAGAACAAACTACAGTAGTGGCAGAAAAAGGGAAAATTTCAAATTAGGGGCTGAAGTAGAGGTATTTTCTTAAGAAATGGTTTAGAGTGGACTTTGTCCCAAACAAGGTTCTGAAGTGGCCAAATTGTCTCAAATAAGAGTTTGAGCTCGCTGGCCAGCTAAATCATTGCCAGTTATTGAGCATGTAACTGTTGCAGCCATTGGAGAAGGGGTTATTTTAGTTAAAAAAGAAATGTAGGTATAAATAGACCTCTTAAAAAACAAAAATGGCCCAATCGGTTCGCTCTCTCTCACTAGACGTTACTCCCAATCTAATCAAGAAAATTCTATTTTGCTCTTTTTTTCGCACCCATTTTCTTCTTCAATGCTAGTTTGTGATGTGAGGTGTTTTGATTAACTTTCAAGTTTTTAGAATTATGGCTTAAGTTTGGAATTAAGTGAAATCTGAGTTGGAATCTGATTTGGGGGTTGTTAAGCTAAGAAACTATGGGAATTGATAGTTTAGGGTGTCATGGAGCGGTAGAATTTTACGAAACTCAGTTGAGCTTATGGTTTGCTTGACATAAATTTTTAAAGCTCCGCATGCGCGTGCAATGAATAATACATGACCCGCAGCTTTCAAGTCATATCGTCGGTTGCTGGCTAGAGTTTGAGTCGACCAAGAGTCGACCAAGCTGTGGTTCTTCTAGAACTTCTAGAGAACTTTAATTTTAATTTTGAATGTAAATTTGTTTGGAATGGAGTTTGGTAAAGAGAGTTGCAAGATTCGCACTCAAGTTCCGCGTTGCAATTGGCTTTATGTAATCGCTCTGGGTAAGCGATTTGTTGATGTTTGAGAACTATTTGCTAGCGCTTAAGTTCAATTTAGTTGTTTCATAATTGTGGTAACGTTTTACTTGATTTTGACATTGATTCTCTTCTATAAATTTGTAAACTCATGTCTTGAAAGTGGAAGAAATTTGATACACTGTGATTCCTAAAAGAGCATATTGTTGCATAAAGCGTTAAATTGCGTATTGACTACTTTTTGGTTATTTGTGAATAATTTGAGAAATGTTTTATTAAAGGCGTTTCAAAATGTTATTGGCTTATGGAATGAGTTTCGAGGTGGTATGAAAAATGTGCTGTTATGTATATTGTGTTTGAAGAACAAAGTTGAGAAATATTATATATTTTGGATTTGTGAAACCTTTTTGTCAAAGAATTACATAGAACTCAACTTTGAGTATGGTTTATGAAAAGTTATATGTATTGATTTGTGAAATACATTATGAAATGCGTTATATTTGAAAAATTAAGTTGTGAAAGGTGATTTGGTTCGATTTTTTTGAAATCTATTTATGATATGAGTTCTAAAATGATTTGAGAAATGTTTTATGAAAAATATTTTTTTGTAGATGAGTTGAGTTGTGAAAGATTATGTATTTCATTTGTGCGATGTATTCGGCTTTATGAGATTAATTATGTATTTAGAAGGTGTAGGTTTGATGCTCAATATCATTGTGAATTTATTGAGGGGTTTGTGGGTTTACATATTAATGTCAGGATATCCTTGTGGGTTGGCCACTGACGATATAGGTAGAGGCATAGCTAAGAAGGAATGTTGGTTGCCTTGTCAAAGAGCGTTATGCCTTATCATGATTAAATATTTGAGCACAAGTTTAGTTGATGAAATGGACCATTGACACTGGATTTGGTAAGATTAATCAATGGATTAGATTATTGATATGTGAGTTGTTGATATTGATTACTAGACTAGATTATTGATATTTTATTTTGATATTATTGAGGAAATGAGTACTTCCGATTGTATAAAACTCTGTTGAGAAGATTAAATTTGTTATCGATCTCGCAAATATGATATATGTGCATTTGGCTTAAATGAGTTTTGATATGGTTTTGCAAATATGCATAATAGGTGCTTAATCTATTGAGAAGAGATATGCATCACTCACTGAGCTCTGGTTGCTCACCACTTTTCTTCCTAATCTTTTCAAGTTCCTTGGGTAATGACTGATGGTACGAGACTATCGTCAGAGACTGTTGGGAGTTTGAACTTGGGTATGGTTTGGACGAATTGTATATATTTCTAAGATGACATCTGTCAGGTTTAATAGAGTTAATAGTGTGAATAATCTTTTGATGGAAAATAAAAACTCTTTATGTTGTTGGTTGCATTTGATGTTGCGTCTTTTAGCAGAAATGACGACTGAGTCATTACCTTTTTTAATGAATTCGGGGTGGGACAGTACTTCCAAAGGTCGAACATCTATAAAATATTAATGTCTAGACTAATAGACTTCACCGGTCATTTACCATAAACATTCAAAAACGCGGTTTCATGATAACGACAGGATTTAATTTTATTAAAACGGTTCAATTATATTCTCCAAGCGTGGAATTTTTCTAGTAGGCCCGCAGATTAGTAGTCAACTGGTGGTGGATTGTTTGGAGAAACTTCCTCGCATCCCATCCCATTCATGTGAACTTACTTGCTCTTCAAGATTGCTTTAATAATTAATAATATCCATGCAGTTATAGTTTCGATATTCCACCTTTTGAATTGAAGTTTACACGTTTTCAATTTCCATCAATAACCAATGAAGGATGCACCTCCTTGATCGAAACTCTTATTTGACAAACTGGACCATATCCTTGATAAAATTCCATCATAAAGATAATTCTTAGTACGATGATAATTAGTATGGTCTCAATGACTTCCTTTTTGAGAAGAATTTCTCATAATAATTTTAATCATCAGTTGCAGCAGAAGTTCTAAAAGACATTTTGTCCAGCCCGAAAGATTTTCTTTTTCTCCGTTTCTTGCGTTGATTGTGTTCTCTTCTGAAAAATACCGGATCATGCCACATACATAATATGACCTATGGATCGGTCGCCTTCATGACGTCTTATAAATAGTAATTAAACATGAAAAAAATAAAAGGAAGCCTTTCGTCAGCCTTGAACTTGAACTTTCGGATTAGCCCGCAGTTCTCCTCGCATATGATCTTTTGACTTTGTAGAGTGCCTATCATCTTAAAAAAAAAGAACCAAAAATATAGGAATAAAAAAGAATGTCTATATGAGCCTAGCTGAGCTTACCCCTGATTTTTCCACTATAAAAGCGCAACTCCAACTATCTCCAGCTTCAAGAAACTTAACACTAAACTTATTTCGAAGTCCTCAAGTCATTATAAAAAATGGATGAGCAGCTGCAACAAGCCGCCGAACATGGAGACATAGACGAGCTTTATGCGCGTCTAGCTCGTGATCCACACATTCTCGAGCATATAGACAACGTACCCTACGTTAACACTCCTTTGCATGTGTCTGCCTGTGCAGGTGAAACCCTATTTGCCATGGAAGTTGCCACTCTCAGGCCATCGCTCGCTTGTAAACTCAACCATCCCGGGCTGAGCCCGATGCACTTGGCCTTGCAAAATGGCCAGGTTCAGACTGTGAGAGCGTTGATAACCATCGACACGGACTTGATTAGGGTCAAAGGGAGAGGGAGAGTCACTCCGTTGCATTACGCGGCTGAGATTGAGGTGGACGACCTCTTGGCTGAGTTCCTCTTCGCCTGCCCATCATCCATCGAGGACTTGACAAGCCGGCGCGAGACAGCTGTGCATGTTGCCGTGAAGAATGGCAGGCATAAGTCGGTCAAGGTTTTATTTGGATGGCTTATGCGAGTCAAGATGGAAGAGATACTGAACTGGAAAGATGAGGAAGGCAATACCGTCTTGCATACTGCTACCCTCACAAATCAGCCTCAGGTATATCCCTATGATTATTATTATCATTGGTTTCTCCTTTCGCTGTAGGTACTACTCTATTATTTAAATTAATCATGATTATGTTTTCGTTTGGTACGTCATCAACGCGGAAAAATGATCTTTTGTTGACGAGTGGCTGTGTGCTTTGTCATGCGAAGGTCATCAAGTTGCTGATTAAGCATATGAATGTGAACGCAAAGAATTTGGAAGGTTTGACTGCTCTGGACATCTTTCATGATCTCCAAGAGCGATTTCAGCATAATAGCACCGAAGAAGTCGGGAAAATCCTTCGCCGTGCCAAAGGAAAAAGAGCTTCAAGCCTCTCTGGCGTCACAAGGCTTGCAGATTACTTGAGTCGGGAACTTACCATCTTCGAATGGCAGGACAGATACTTGAATGACCCTGGAAGCAGCAGCCGCACGAAATCACCTCGTAACGCAATCCTCGTGGTAGCTGTTCTGATCGTGACTGCCACGTACCAAGCTGTTCTCAGTCCTCCGGGAGGATACTGGCAAGAAAATTACTATCCAAGCACCAACACCACGACTGCAACCACCACCTCCAATCTGACGTCAACAGGTAATAATACTACCGGTGGTAAAGAAGAACAGCACCTTGCTGGACAAATGATCATGCACGGAAATTTTCTCTTCTACTTCTTGACAATGAATACTGCAGCGTTTCTGACCTCGGCAGGCACAATTATTATCATTTTACTAGGACTTCCTTACACATCAATGCTTACAATATCCATGTGCTGTCTCCTGCTGACCTACTACTCTTCACTTGGTAGTAATTTCCCATCAGCAAATTACAGGCGTGCTTCAGTCTACATTGTTTGCGTGTTGTGTTTACTTGTGGTGGCAGTTTACTGCGTTCCTCTGCAGTTGTTCAGCCGATACAAGAAGCTTAAACGCCGTATAGATTTTCCAAAGAGAGGCGTGGGAAACTTTCTGTGATCTGTTTAGTTAGAGATGTGTAGTTGACATTAACATTGGCTTTCGTGTAAGAAATTAATGTATATTGTGAATGGATAATATATGTATTTAGATGGTGGGACCACAAGTTCAGTCAGGGCTTTGTGGGTCGTCTATCGCATATCCTAAATATGATCCGCTTGTACACTCTAAACAATTGCACAATAAATTATTCATTAAGGTTATTTTGGATTGCTCCTCTGACATGGCAGGACCTGGTTTAATCAAGGTTCGCAATGAAAAGCACAGGACTCCACTTGATGTTGTAATGCACCATGAAGTGATTTTGCTGAAGTCCACAACACTACTAGAAGAAGAATATAATATTTTTAATATGGAGCTCGATGATGATGATGATGATGATGAACCGTGAAAGTAGAAATCAGGTTGCGATGGAAATATTCTGTGATTTTTCCTCAGTAATATACATTCAGCGATTTCTCAACACGACTAAGCTATTTATACCCAAAAAAAAATCACTTCTAGACAAGATATCGTGGCTGAACTAAATCAAGAAAACTCTGATCCAGACAACCTCCTCCTCCGAAGGGGATCTCACCTAACCAGCAGCTAGCCTTCGGAGATGCTTTGACCATAAATCCTATTTGAAATTAATTCTTGTCAGAAACACTAAGGCTTACCTAGGTCTAAACCCAAGTACGGAGATAAATATACCCGTCTTCCGAACCTCAATTCTTAACCTTTTTCCCTTAGCTTTTGTTGTTAGAGGTATAAAAAGGTAAAGTGGTCTTTAGATCTTATTTTATTGATGATTACTTATAAACTATTATTGAATAATACAATACCATTTTTCCTTTGCATGGTATCAAAGCCAATAAAAAACTCTAATTGCTAGAGTAGCCATTTGCCGCTGTTGAATAGTCGCCGGAACAGTCACTTGCTACCATCGAGTAGTCGCTGGAACAGTCATCCACCACCGGTGAGTGTCATCCGACCCAAATCTAGGTTGTCCAATGTTGACCAGCCAAGATCTAATGCCAATCGAGCTCCTTGGTCCTCTAGGAAAATTTTGGGATAGCAAAGGATGTTGTTCGGTACTCTATTTTTATGTTTAGACTGTTGGTTTAATTGGTTACTAGTGTGACATCCGGAATTTTCGACTTTTGATAATAGCATTTAGGATGATTTTCCATGACCATTACTGCCATACTAGTTGTAGAAGGGGATTGATATGCTCCAAATTTTGTATTTGATTATTTTTGAGTTTTAAATTTACCGAGTTAAGATTTTCTTAATGTTTGATATTTTTCATTGAAAATTAGTGAGTTTGATATATTTTTCTAACTCATCGATGTTTAGAACGGACACTAATTTCCTTATTTGCATACCGATTTGATATATGTTTTGGTTACTTAACAAAATATCTACATTGAAAACCATAGAGTTGAGCCACTTGTCACTCTTTAATATGTGTCGCCTCTCTGCATTCCACCAATTATTTTTACCCACGTACTCTTGATGACATTAAATGAGCCTAGCTTTGATGTCATGCATTACATCACCCATTTCAACCTTAGCCCATTAATGTTCTAAGCTTTCTCTCAAAATTTCTCTCATTTGGCTACTCTTATTAGGCTACTTGCATTCTTTATATTGAAGCACCATTCTCCTCTTTACACCTAGCATTTTAACCCAAAGTCCTTATTACCTTTAACATTACTTATGTGTTCAAGCAAACTAAATGTGGCCATGTGTGCTCAAGATCATTATTACTTGGTTCATACCCCCTAGCCTTATCATTGGATGAAGCTATGTGATCATGCCACTTGTGATTCTCCAACTTGAACACACATCTTGCACTCTCCACCTAGCACCTTTTAACCTTAGGTCATCATTTCTTTTAACTTGGTTACTTGTTCTTAACCCCTTTAGCCTATAAGTAAATCTTCTTATGTCTTCAAGTTTCTAAAATAAGAATTCCAACTTGTTCTTGCTAAGAAAGAAAAGGAAATCTTCCACTACTTTCCTTTCTTATTTTCACATTCCAATCTTTCTTGTGAAAGGAAAGATTCTTTTCGTACATTTTAAAAGCTTCAAAATTCAATCTTTTAAGAGTTTACAAGGTGATTTGGTGGATTTTATTCTCTTTTCTTAAACTCATTTAACAAAAAAATTGAAAGCTGTTAATCTTTGTTTTGCTTTGACGGATAAGGCTTTGAGTTATACAACTCTTTAATTGAGATAAGTGAAACTCTAGGGGTTATGTTAGGTTGATCTATAGTTTGAACTTTGATATTAAGGGTGAGAAAATATTGATGATTGAGTGTTAAATCGTTGTATTTATTTGGCTTGAATCAATGAGCCTCTACATGACGAGGTTGTAATTGATCGATTTTCTTAAGATTTGGTTCGATAAAAAGTGGGAATTGTGATATTAAACTAGAAAGTGATATTTTTGCAATCCAAATAAGTTACCGATTTATTGGTTAAGTGTTGCTGATGTTCACGTTGTCGATTATTTAAAATGTTGATATTCATGTTGTCGATTATTTGGGTTGCCGATGTATGGGTCTTAAGTTATCTATTACCTATCTATGACTTCCGATTAAATTATGATGGCTTAGCATGAAAAGAGAAGGAAAATATTTCTGTTGAAGTGCATGTAATGGTTTGTTTATTATTAATTGCATTAGAAAGGACAAATTATTGTCATGCACATGGCAATTTTTGTGTTATGATGTGCATGTCTATGATGATACGTGATTCAGACCTTTGTCACAATTTATTCGCCATCGAGCAAGGTCCTTTGTATGAGTATGTAGATGAAACTCTAGAGTTAGCCAAATTTTCAACCATATGAGCTAATTTTCTACAAGATTTAGATTATATGATATCTTATGATGACATGACTTTTATAGTAATGGTATGACATGGCTTTCACAGCCATGTTATGATGGTATGACATGGTTTCCATAGCCATGGTATAATGTTAAGAAATGACCATCATAATGCGGATGTACTGTGGTGTACTTATCCTCGCTAGTGTAGAGGACACCTGTGATAAATGAGCTAAAGTGTGGCAAATGGTATGTATGATTCCATCTTTCATGAGTTGGTGATGATGATGCCTCATTAATCGAGATGCCTTGTGAATCGAGATGGTCTTGGCCATTGATAAGTATGGACTTGCGTGTGTATGATTGTGAGCTTCATGACAAATATAAACTTGCTTATGAATAATTTTATGTACAGGTGGTACTGGGGCATTATAAAAGAATATGCCATCTACTTGCTTTTGAGTAAATGCTTGCAATGTTGTTAGTGTTTTCTATTAGCATATCGTGATGGTAAAGGTAGAGCATTTGCTATGCATTTGTCATGTATGGTTATTTTGCAAAACTTGAACTCATGATATTTACATGTACCAAGTTAAGTAGTGAGACAATCTCCTACTTTAGTCTTAGAGACTTGATTTACTGGGCTTTGGCTTACGCCTGCTTTTTTAGATTTATAGGATAGTTCCCTACAAATGGTGATGGAGGAGATGAGATGATCAATCCTTTAGTTTGATGATGGTTTGTTAGTATGGTAGTGATGTTAGATGACCCTAAACTTTCCTAGGACTATGTATTTTGTTGTGATAATAACTACTAGTGTTTGTATGAAATTAAAGACATATATATTACTAAACTCATGCGACTTTCTTGTAAGGGACGTTGGAATAATTTTATTGTGCTTCCGCATATGTATTTATAATTATGAGTATAAATGGAAAGAACACATGCCGTGGTTGACATTTTAGGGGTTACAACCAGTATTGTGGTAACTCTGTTAAGCTATTAGTATGAAGTGGATTATTGACGTAATATTTTTCAATTTTGTTCAATAATTGAACAGTTGAGGTTGAGTTGCCTAAAGGAAAATATTGTGGTAGTTTTCATATTATTATTATTGGAGAATGGGTGATCCTAATAAGAGTAATCCCATGATGACTAAGGTGATTTCCTCTTCTTTTGATCGAATTATCGATAAAAAACTTGAGGGTAGTGCTAACTTTCAATAATGGTAGAAAATTATGAACCTAACTTTGATAGGTAGAAATCAACATATATACTTGACTAGATCTAAACACAGGGATGATGCAACTTGGCATGTTGTTGATGCATGTATTCTTGATTAGATGCTAAATTCTATGGAGAGTAATATAGTTTATCTAGTAACTCATATTGACATAGTCAAAGACCTGTGGGAGTATTTTGGTGTTTTGTATTCTAGCCAAAATAACTTTTCATGGATTTATGAGTTACCATAGGAGTATTATCAATCTTAGAGGAAGGGGTGTTTTAACACGTAGTATTTTGCAGATTTTAAGAAGATGTAGAAGGAGTCGAATGTTCTTCTCCCTATTTCGGCGAATGTCTAGCAAACGGAACTTCAAAGAGAACAATTAGCTGGAATGGAATTCCTAGAAGGTCTTGGTCTATGAGGTCTCAAATTCTTGGATGATGGACTATTGCATCACTCACTGATATATTTACTTGATTTTTTGGGTATCTCACGAGTCATCTCAAGACACTACTTTGTGGTAGATAGTTAAGCTCTTGTCCCAATCTCGAACTAGTGGTAGTGGTGAGAGTGATGGAATAAATCGTAGAGGACATAATGGCCGTGGTGGTAGCTCAGGCACAAAAATAGGGAGAGGCCAAAGCCAACAGCAACATTATGGACAATTTCACATTTTGACTAATAGCTCAGGGGTTGTTTAGACTTGTCATTACTATAGCAAATCTAGTCATTTCAGAAATTTTGTTGCAAGTTACATGGGAGATCATGGCAAAAATAATACCCCGCAAATGCTGTATTTGGTGTTGATTTTTCTTCTTTGCCATAGTCTTCTAAATGTAAGTTAATAGTTATGTCTGATGAGAAATTTGCTCAGTACAACGAGTTTCACTTAATCACCTGTATCATGCAAAAAATATTAAATATTACGAAAAATTTCAAATTGATATATCCATAAAAAATTACCAAACATTAATTTTTTATCACAAAAAATATCAAATTGATATTTATGTTATGAATTTATCATAAATTAATTCTTTAATTAAAAAAATCCCAAATTAGTACATTTGTCACAAATGCACTCTCTATTAATTTCCATTAAATTGGATTAATACTATGAAAATCACAAACTTACATACATGTGACAAGTAAAAGGTAAAATTCTAAACTGATACATCTTTTAATTACCATGTATAATTTAACTTAGCAATTTGACGATAAAATTTAATATAAACTAACGTGTATGCTTTTGAAATAAATTTATCATATATATACTAATTTGAAGTTTTTCATGATATTAACCTAAAAATATTTAACAAAAATTGAAAATTGAATATAACCCTTTCTTTCATAATGGTAACAGACGGTAACATATCAATTTGCGTCTACTCGAATTTATGTCAAATCCCGTCGAATCCTCGAATTCTAAATTGGTGAGTGGGGGTTATAATTGCTACCGACGACCCTTCACCATGGCCAAATGCTTCCCCCCGTTCCCCCGGGGGGACAAAATGGACATCTCGCACCAGCTTGGCTTCCGGCTTCCCTGGTCTCCCTCGTCCGTAAGTTGCTCGCACAAGACAAAAGAGACGGTGCTCGCTCCAAAGCCGTCCAGAGAAAAAGTTAAAAATGGAGTCTTTTCAAACACTCCTTCGATCGTTCTCCGTTCTCGTCCACCATTAATCGAGAAGAAGAAGAAGAAGAAGAAGAGAGAGAGAGAGACGAGTTGACCCCGCTCCTCGTCTCGCAGTCTTCGTCGTATCCATCTCCCCGCACATGCGCTCGTGTACTACTTATTGCTGCTCATTCGGAGGTCTCACCTGATGGGGATGATTCTCTTCTTGTCCTCCTCCTCCTCCTCCTCCTCCTTCTCGAGCGTGCTTGAGCTCGACAGATTCGACGAGCCGCGCCAAAAAACTGATGTGGGTTTCCCACGTTTTCGTGCTTGAAAGAGAACCATGATCGCACCCATTGCCTGCGGTTCAAAAGATTCCAAGACTGGGAATCGAGAACTGCATTGTAATTGTGAAGATGCTTTCTCAACTTCATCACATCAGTTTGTTTTGGAATCAAAGCACTATGTAAAGGAAGACTAAGAGGACAGTAGATCTTTTAATCGAGGAATTGAAATCGGAATGCGATGCCTAACTCCGATGGAGTGCTTGCTAGTTGGAAGATCGTCTGCTGCTGGTGTAGTTGTAGGATATAAGTCCTTCCATGTATGGTCAAACATTTTTAGCACCTTCCCTTATTATTTATATATGGGCAAGAAAACATGCCAGTTGTGTAATGAAAGTATTCCTCCTGAATGGTTCTTTTCTATACAGACTGTCACCGAAGCTTTGTCCCACGATTAGTTTTCGCAGCAACTCGTACAAGAACAAACTACAATAATGGCGGAAAAGCGAACCTTGAATTCTTGGACTTGGGGATTGCAATTTTGAATTTTTTTTTTGGCTGATATGCGAAGTCACATTTAGATTGAATATTTGAAATTTTGATGCCTAATTAACTCACCTGTTAATTATCATGAACATTTAAATGCGCGATGCTTTGAAATTTTGATATCCGATTAACTTCACCTGTCATTTATCATGAACATTCAATCACATGATTTTTTAAAATTTTGACATCTAATTAATTTCACCTATCATTTATCATGAACATCCAAACACGCGGTTCTTTGAAATTTTGACATCTTATTAACTTCACCTGTCACTTATGATGGACATTCAAACACGTAATTCTTCGATAACGACACGCGGTCCTTTGATTAAGACAAGATGTAGTTTTGTGAAGACAGTTCGATTATGTTCCCTAGCGTGGATATATTTTTTCAGAGGTCTCCGGAGAAAATTCCTCCCTCTCACCATCACATTCATGTGAATCCACGTGCTCCTCAAGATGGTTAAAATAAAGAATTATATCCATGCAGTTATATTCGTTCTTTTTTTACCTTGTCCCTTTTGAAGTAAGATTTACACATTTTCAAGTCCATGAATAAAGTGATCAAGAATGTACTTTACTTGATCCAAACTCTTATTTGACAAACTAGACTTGATTTATGTCCTCGATTTTAGAGCAAAGATTTTGAATAGCGGTGGATCTTAATATTGCTAATAATATCCCATCATAAAATATTACTTAGTAGTAATATAATGATTGTAAGTATAGTCTCAATTAGGGGTGAGCATGGTTCTAGGATAGAACTTGGAATTTGAGAACTAGACTAGTAAGAACCTCTAGTTCCGGGTTTCAAAAATTGAAGAACATATTTCGATGAATAGGTTTCAGATTTTTGCGCGATTCTGCAATATCCATGGTGTTCGATGATGAATTTATAATGTGAAAACACTAGTCTGAGCTTTCGTTGTATGAATATTATAAGTTGTAGTTAGTAAATTATAGAGATAAATGATATACAAGATAGGTTTTAGATTCCAAAATATAAGAAATTTGTTCAAACGAATATGTTTCAGATTCTAGGTACGATTTACACGGAACATATAATTGTTCACTCCTAATCTCAAATGACTCATTTTTGTGAAAAAATTTACGTAACAATCTTAATAATAAGCTGCAGCACAAGTTCTAAAGATATTTTGTGCGTTCCCAAAGATTTTCTTCTTATCCTTTTCTGGGGTTCAATTGTATGCTGAAGGAGAGTTCTGAAGAATGTACGGTCAAGCTGGTGTTCATACTGTGACATATAGATGGTCGCGCTCATGACGTGTTATAGATAGAAATTTAAAATGGAAATCGAATGAAGCCTTCTGTCAGACTTGAACTTCTTGCTTTCGCAGTAGCCCTCAATTCTCCTGTACAAGATCTTCGAATGGTAGCGTGCCAAATGGCCATCTATTGGCCAATCATCATTAAAAAAATATCCAGATATCAAAAGATATTATTATATGTGCCCAGCCGAACTAAACCCAAGTCAAAAATAAGATTTCTGATTTTTCCACTATAAAAGGGCAACTACTTACAAGTTACAACTTCCAGTTTCAAGAAACTTAACACCAAACAAGTTTTTTCTTAGTCCTCGAATCATTATAAAGCATGGACGAGCAGCTGCAGCGAGCGGCCGAAGATGGGGACATCGACAAGCTCTATGCGCGCCTAGCCAGTAATCCGCACATTCTCCAGCGAATAGATGACACGCCGTACGCTAACACCCCTTTGCATATGTCTGCGTGTGTAGGTGAAACGCTATTCGCCATGGAAATTGCCACTCTGAGGCCATCGCTCGCTCGTAAACTCAATCATCTCGGGCTGAGCCCGATGCACTTGGCCTTGCAAAACGGTCAGGTTCAGACAGTGAGAGCATTGATGACCGTCGACGTGGACTTGATCAGGGTCAAAGGGAGAGGGAGGGTTACTCCGTTGCATTACGCGGCTGAGATTGAAGCGGACGTGCTCTTGGCTGAGTTCCTCTCCGCCTGCCCATCGTCCATCGAGGACTTGACGAGCAGGTGCGAGACAGCGGTTCATGTTGCCGTGAAGAATGGCAAACTTAACTCGGTCAAGGTATTGGTTGGATGGCTGATGCGAGTCAAGATGGAAGAGATACTGAATTGGAATGACGAGGATGGCAATACCGTCCTGCATATTGCTACCCTCACGAATCAGCCTGAGGTACATCCCTGTGATTATCGCTATTACTGTTATTGGTTTCTCCTTTTGGTGTAGGTACTAGTCGTTTACTAATATTTATCACGATTACTTCATATTCTTGTTTGGGACACCATGATCACGAAAAAAATGATCTTTTTGTTAACAAGCGGCTGTGTGCTTCGTTCATGGGAAGGTCATCAAATTGCTGATTGGGCGTATGAATGTGAACGCAAAGAATTAGGCTTGACTGCTCTAGACATCTTCTATGAGCGATTTCAGCATAATAACAAGGAAGAAGTGGGAAAAATCCTGCGCAATGCCAATGCAAAACGAGCTTCAAGCCTCTCTGGCGTCACAGGGCTCTCGGATCACTTGAGTCGGCAACTTACCTTCTCCGAACTGCAGGACAGATTCTTAAATGTCCTTGGAAACGGCAGCAACACTAAATCACCTCGTGACATGATCCTCGTGGTGGCTGGTCTGGTTGCGGCTGCCACGTACCAAGCTGTTCTTAGTCCTCCGGGAGGATATTGGCAAGACGATCACTCTCCAAACGCCACCACGGCCACTGCAACAGCCACCTCCACTGCAACTGCTGGTAGAGAAGGAAAACCGCATTCTGCTGGAAAAATGATCAGAGCGGACCCTGTCTGTACCTCTTCTTGGGATATAATACCGCAGCATTTCTGACCTCTGCATGCACAATTCTCGACCTTCTACTTGGACTTCCTTGCACATTGATGCTCAGATTATCTATGTCCTTTCTCCTGATGAACTACTACACTGGACTCATTAGTAATTTCCCATTAGTAAATCATGGGGATGCTTATCTCTTCTTTAGGCTCCTGGGTTATATACTTGTGGTGGCAGGGTGCTGGGTTCCTGTGTATATGTTCAGCCGACACAAGAAGCGTCCCCACCACATAGATACTCCAAAGAGACGCATAGGAAACTCTGTTACCGGTTGAGATTGAGATGTTTAGTTGACATTAACATTGGCTTCTATATATGAAGTCAATGTATACTGGGAATAGATAATATATGTAATTAGGTGAGGCAAGCACCCTTTCAGTCAGGGTTCTCTGGGTCATTTATTGTATATCCTAGATATGGTCCGCTTGTTCACTCTGAGATAGAGAGAATGCACAATAAGTTAACCATCAAGGTTATTTTGGAATGCTCCTTTAACATGGCAGAACCTTGTGTAATCAAGGTTTGCAGAGAAAAGCAGAGGACTCCACTTGATGTAATGCACCGTGATGTGATTTTGTTGAAGTTCACTACAGTACTAGATGAAGAATCTAATATTTATAGTCTGGAGTTCAATGATGAAGCGTGAAAGTAGAAATCTGGTTTCGATGGAAATATTCTGTAATTTATCCTAAGCAATATACAGTGATTACTATACGTAATGAGAATTGATGTATCTATTGCATGATTGCTCGAGGCTTACAAATAAATGCTTAGCTGTTCAGAAATTTATCACGACATTAATGGTTAAGGTAGCTTTCTCAACACGACTAAGCAGCAGCCAGACTCTGGAAATGCTTTGACCGTACATCCTATTTGAAATCAGATCGACAAAATTCTCATCACAAACACAAAGGCTTACCCAGATCTAAACCCAAGTACAGAGATAAATATACGCATCAAACCACATTCTCTAACATTCTGCCTTAGCTTGGATCAAACCTGAAAAAGGAGACTAGGCAGCTAGAGTTTCATGCAGGGGAAGGCCTTAGGTAAATCGATTTAGGCAGACATTTGCAAAATATGAAGTTATCTCCACAAACATAACATCTTCCAGTAACGGGCTCACAAGTCGCAGAGACGAAAGTCTAAATTGGTGGCGTTGTTACCACCTCGTCTACTTCTGTTCACGGCCACCCACACTATTGGAATTAGCTCTGACACTTCATTTGCACCATGTCTTCCTCCACCATTTTGAAGCTATCCTCCCACCTACACATTGGAATTGGAACATGTTCTTGGACTACAACAAGCGATACATAAAAGGAAGATTCTATGACAAGAAGTAAATAAAAACAAAGAAAAAATAGATAAATGAAAGAAGGAAAACTTAAGGTACAATCTGTTTCTTCACCAATATCCCTGTCAACGCAAAGTCTATTCATCCCAATATGACACTATTTGCATATAATTTGCCTAAGTAATGCAGATCATAAACAGTAACGGGATCAATGACTTATAGTACGTGGTCCAACAGGGGAGGAAAATGAAGGATGGACCAAGCAGACTAGGAAGTAGAATCATACACAACGAAATTCCACCCTTCTGACTGACATGAGTAAAACTTCCGTCCTTTGTTATTCGCCATTTTCAGTAGTTTGTGAAGGCAAGTACCACTGGAAATTGGGCCATGTTGCTCCCGATATAAACATAAGGATATGGAGTTCACAATGAGGATAGTTAAAGAGAATATGAAGTGACCCCGACTTTCTTTATTCTCATACGAAGGTTGATAGCTACCAGGCTCGCGCGATCAGGCCGTACGTGCGTCGACGACATGGGTAGTTTTCTTGAGCCTGGAGCAGGTAATAATGATTACTGTTGCTTGCTTGACAGGCTTTGTAAGTATGGGTGCGTGAAAGTGGCTGTGGAGATTGTTCACAAGTGGAAGTCTTGTGGAGCTTTTGACCCAGATGCTAAAATGTAAACAATCTTGAGTTATAGGTGGTGCAAGATTGGCAGGATAGACATATGCGGGAGAGTTTCTGGAATGATATGATAGAGGGAGGGGTCGAGCCTCATCTGGCGACGTACGATGTTTTGTTGAATGGAATTTGTAGGAGAGCGAGATTGCATCCGGATGTGATGGTCGAGAGGATGTTGAGAGCTGCGGATAAGGTGTTTGTGAAATGCGCGACAGAGGTATCGAGCCTGACAGGACTGGTTATTCCATTGTTACGCACGTGTATGGTAGGGTACATAAGCCGCAGTTGTTGCTCGATAAGATGAAGATGACGAAGGAGATGGGAATTAGCTTGAGCCTGCGGCATATATTTCTGTCTTAAAATTTCTCTGTTCATGCCAGAGGATCAAGGATGCTGAGGAGTTGCTCGAGGAGATGGTGAGGAATGGAGTGAGTCCATGTGCTGCAACGTATAATTGCTTCTTTAAGGAGAATAAGGGAAGGAATGATGTTGACAATGCGCTAAAGATGTATATCCCTGATAAAATCCTAATATAAAGATAATACTTAGTATGATGATAACAAGTATTATCTCAATGGCTCGTTTTTGTGAAAATTTTCACTTTACAATTTGTATGATCAGCTGCAGCGGAAGTTATGGGCGCGTTTGGTAACGATTCTGTTCCCGGGAGCTGATTCTGATAAGAACTGATTCTTTTTGATTCTGTTCCCGGGAACTGATTCTGAGTAAAAACACGTGTTTGGTAACTGTTCAAAATTTTTTATTCTGGAATAGAATTGCGTTTGGTACCGTATTAATTGATTCTGTTCCAAATTAATTTCTTTTGATTTTTAAATAAATTTTAAATAATTTCTTTTAATTTTTAAATAAATTTTAAATAATTTCTTTTAATTTTTAAATAAATTTTAAATAATTTCTTTACTTTTTTATTTTTTTCTTTTTTTTTTCCTTTTTTTTCTTTTTCTTTTTTCTTTTTTTCCCCCTTTTTTTCCTATTCTTCTTCTTCTTCATTTGGCCGGTCGCCGGACCGGCGACCGGCCAGACGAGGGCCGGCGACGCTCACCGGAGCGCCGCCAGCCCTCGGCGAGGTCGGCCTTCGTCGGCCGAGCCTTGCTGGCAGCTGGGCGAGGCTCGCCCAGCCCCGCCGAGGCTCGGCCTCGCCAGATCTGGCGAGGCCGAGCCTCGCCGGTGGCCAGGCTGGCCTCGCCCAGCATCGGCGAGGCCAGCTTGGCCACCGGCGGGGCTGGGCGAGCCTCGCCGATGGCCAGGCGAGCCTCACCGGCAGCTGGGCGAGGCTCGCCCAGCTGCCGGCGAGGCTCGCCTGGCCACCGGCGAGGCTTGCCCAGCCCCTTCGGTGGCCAGGTCAGCCTCGCCGGTGCTGGGCGAGGCCGGCCTGGCCACCGGCGAGCTCGCCGGACCTCGCCCTGGCCTGGCGAGCCTCCGGCGATCTCGCCGGACTGGCCGCCGGCGGCGGACCGGCGACCGGCGGCGGCGGCGGGCGGCGGCAGGCGGCGGCGGACGGCAGCGGGCGATGGCGAATGGCGACCGAGATGATGAAAGAGAAGAACAAGGTTTTACCGTTTTGATTCTTTTTTCTGATTCTCGGACGAGAATCAAATTTTTTTTGATTTTCAAATCTTGTCCAAAATTGTTCCCGGGAACAAATTTGTTCCCGGGAACAAAAAATTTACCAAACGCGATTCTCGTCCCAAACTGATTCTGGGAACAAAAAATCAGAATCTGGCACTGTTGGACAAGTTGCCAAACAGGCCCTATGTAAACATTTGTTTTTTCTCATTTTCTTGTGTCAAATTATGTTCTGAATGGATTCTAAAAAGATGTACGATCAAACTGCATAAATGATATGACGTATGGATTAGTCATATTCATGACATCTTGTAGATAGTAATTAGACATGAAAAATCGAATGAAGCATTTCATTGTCAGCCTTACATTTGAAATTTTACAGTAGCCTGAATTCATCTAAAAAAATGATTGTTGACTTTGTAACATGCCAAAAGGCCATGAACTAAACTAAACTCACCAATAATTTCCCACTATAAAGCACAGCTTCGACTGTTTCCAATTTCATGAAACTTTAACACCAAACAACTTATTTCTAAGCGGTCAAATCATTATAAAGAATGTATGAGCAGCTACGATTGACAGAAACATAGACGAGCTTTATTTGCTAGTTGTTCCTGTGCTTTTGTTCAGCAGACACGAGAAGCCTTAACGCCGTTTTAGACTATTGGGCATATACTTTTCCATAGAAAAATTACGAACAGGAATTAAGAGTAATACCTTTTCTTTTATTGTGATGAATGTAACCTTTTTCCTGGTGGTCTTAATAAGTTGACAGTCCTTGCATAAGCATGCCTTTACAGCAGAAGTTTAGATTTGTAACTCGATAGTTCAAAATGTTGTGACGACCTTCTGAACAAATGCAGGTTACGATCTCAAGATTACCCGATAAGGGAACGAGGATTGAGAGGCAACTCGCAGAATTGAATCTGGACCTTGAGAAGATCAGAAAGGCAGAAAGAACTGAAAAGGAAGTAATCGATTTAGATGATATAAGTGGGGATTTTCAGAAATTTTTGAACGTCTAGCTTTGAAAATGAACTCAGATGTTGGAACTGTAAAGTGAGGACAACAGAGTTCGCGTTACAAAGCGTGAGGGGTTTATGGTCGATAAATTACGTGTAATCAGAATTATTGATTTTTTGAAATCAATGTGAATCCACGAAATGAAAGGCCGGCATCGATTCGGCCCATGACGATCCAGCTCCAGGTTAGTCATGGTCCAATTGGAAGCGGTTGTAGAGTTCTGTGATATCTTATCACTCTTTATTGTTTTTATTTTTCTGGGCCGGGAGATCTGGTGATTATTGACTCTCTGCAATTTTTTGTATCTCCTGCTCTGTCCTGATATGTGTAGTTCTCTTTTCCTTATTATGTCATACGGCTGAAGTTACAATAGTCAAATAAAAGCTCCAAATGAACATAGTTAATTTCCTTAGAAGTTGTTTTGAATGTCCCGGGAAATTCCATTGCTCCAAATAAATGTTATCATATCTCAAAGTTTAAATATGTCTGTGTATCTTGTCCAATATCTACCTGGACGGGCCATGTCTGAATAACAAAGACTGAGAATTGGAATCATCAAATTCTTCGTGTCAAGGTTGACGTTCGTGCTGTGTCATGCCAAGGGAAAAAGAAGAGGAATAAACAAAGGTGTTAATACGTCATGTTTGAGAGAATAATATATCCTTCCCCTGTGGATAAAATAATGGTAGGTTGCCTAAATTTGTCAATGGTGATAATCCCCTCGTGAGTAACTTTTCTTTTCGTGTAAGAAGATGAAGAAAAGCAAAGAGATTGAAGAACTTGAGAATGGAGAGAATATTTTTTTTTTTGTGTATTCTATTATCTTCAATGAATAGAATCAATGTACATCTTCAGCAATTATAATACAAGTGTAAGAGTGAACAAGGAAATTAATGATCCTACAAATCAATCTATTCTAGATCTAATCTTAATTGATCGGTACAAATCGGATTAGAATCAATCAAATATTCTTTCAAGCTATGTATGTTCCAACATTTCGTATATTCTCTTTGCTCAGTACTCATATATCAATAAAGAAAAAAAATCAATAAAAGAGCTTTTTCTATTCCGCTGCTTGGTGAATTTAGCAAAGAGTTAATTTAAGTATACACTGATGGCATAAAAAATGAATTATATAACAGTGTTACTGAACCTCAATTTGAAGACTATGACCGTTCACATTCTCACCATCCCTCAAATTAAGAGGATGATCGTATATGTATATGATATGTTCTATTCATATTCGAGAATCGGGCTGAATAGAAAAAGTTCTCTTTTTCTGTTTCGCTAGGTCGATTTAAGAGAATGCTCTTAATCTTGGGTGGGATCAGTGGCACCATTCGAGAATTTACTTGACAGATTTTTAAAATTGGCTAACTCTATGATTTTACCGATTATTGCTGCAATCGAGTTTATGTTTGGATTGATGAAAAGGGCAATGTCTGCGAAATACCTATGGTTGGATGAAAGGGAAAAATGTATTTCCGAATAAAATACCTCATGAAGCTACTTGATATAATAAATTGATACAATTAATCATTTCATGTGGCCTTATTCTATATATTGGCTTTGGATATGAGGCACGAGTGATTTTGACATGCAAGTGTGATCAACGTGTATAATTATTCTTTGTGAAACTTAGTCTTGTATGAATTGGTTATTGTTACCAGAGATCTTATATCAAATTACTAAAGAGGTAACATTTTAACAAGAAAATTGATCTCCTAGACATGTTCATAAAATTAAAAAAGAAATTCGAAGAAGTTATAGAGAGAGAGAGAGAGAGAGAATCAAATGGACAATGTATTTCAAAAAAAAAAAAAAAAGCATGGACAATGTATCAAAGGTACAAGTTGTTAATTATGATTAGCCATTTATGCATTTTCAGAATTTTCATCTGTGGCCTTTTACCAGGCAACTTTAGCTTCGCCAGTCCTTAGAAGTTGTTTTGAATGTCCCAGGAAATTCCATTGCTCCAAATAAATGTCATCATATCTCAAAGTTTAAATATGTCTCTGTGTATCTTGTAATTGAACCTAAAATGGCGAAATTGATCTTTTGTTGATTGACTAGTGTTCAAGAATTTAATCAAGGAAAGAAAGAAAGATCGTGATTTTAGATGCATTATCTTTTATGTCTTTTATGTTATGTGCAATTAGTACATTGGAGATGATTTTTTTTTTATAAATTAAATATATTTAATGAGTGTTGCGTGGAGCATTTGTTGAAAATGATATTTTTTTAATCGTGAAGTCAATAATTTATGTACCGATATAGTGATCCAACTCTATTTATCACCTAGATTGATCTATGTATACAATTCGAAACTTAAATGCCTTACTTTTTGGATTTTCCATTATTACCCTTGCATCAAAGTGTATCAAAATCAAGACGAGTCACTACTCTCTCTTCATCAAGCGACCATCTAATTGATATATGTTTATGAATTATCTACTCAATTAAATAGCTCTTCAATTTTTCCAAAAAATTGATTATCTGTTGGCAATCGCGCATGCTAGTAGCGTGGGCCTTAATACTAGTCTATATTTTTAATCCAAAAGTGGAGTTTGTCTCACTTTTTGCTTTCCAAAATTACACATTTAATCTAGTAATCACCCTTTAATGCGTAATTACCATTTTGTCTCACTTTTCACAAGGGTCGACATTGTCTTTGACAATAAACAAGTTTTTAACCCATGCTTTTAGACACGATCCTCATTTTCTTCTCGCAATGATATCACTAAATAACTATAAAAAGTGGAATTATCACAGAGAAGTTTTGCCCCGCTTCTAATTTTTCAAATTAACCCTTGCATTATCTAGATTCTAGACCATCTTTTAAAGGTACGACCAAGGACCAACAAAGAAAAAAAATATAAGTAAGGGGCCGAAATCTTAATTATTTTGTGAAAATAGTCTAAACATATGGACCAATATGCAATTTTCCTTAATTTATACATCCATAGATATGCACAAGATGAAGGGAGTCATAAAAAAAATTTCATCGCCGGCAACATGGCGGCGTTCAAGCTGAGACCCGCCGTCACCCCTCTCGCTCCCGTCGTCACGCTCCCTCTCCGCCGCCTCTGCGCCGCCGTCCTCGACGGCGCGGCCCCCGCCTCCGACGACAGCCTCCCGACCCTCGAGCCCTCGAGCGACGCCGACTCGATATCCCAAATCCTGCTCCACCACCACAACCCCTTCCACGCCATGGAGTCGTCGCTCCAGCTCCACGGCGTCGCCCTCTCCCCTCCCCTCCTCCACCAGACCCTCCTCCGCCTCCACCACAGCTCCAAGATCGCCGTCGCCCTCTTCAACTACGCCAAGTCCCTCCCCGACCCGCCTCTCACCTCCGCGTCCTACAACCTCCTCATCGACATCCTCTCCAAGGTGCAGCAGTTCGACGCCGTCTGGCAGCTCGTCGTCGAGATGGACCAGAACAACCTCCATCCGACGACCACCACTTTCTTCATCCTCATACGAAGGCTGGTCGCGGCCGGGCTCACGCGCCAGGCCGTGCGTGCGTTCGACGACATTGGTAGCTTCGTTGAGCGTGGACCGGGTAATAAGGATTACTATTACTTGCTCGACACGCTGTGCAAGTACGGGTACGTGAAAGTGGCTGTGGAGATTTTTAACAAGAGGAAGGCTTGTGGGGAGTTTGACCCGGATGCCAAAATGTATACGATCTTGATTTATGGGTGGTGCAAGATTGGCAGGATAGACATGGCGGAGAGGTTCTTGAATGATATGATTGAGCGTGGGTCGAGCCTTACTTGGTGACGTACAATGTGTTGTTGAATGGGATTAGTAGGAGAGCGAGATTGCATCCGGATTTGAGGTTAGAGAGGACGTTGAGAGCTGCCGATAAGGTGTTTGATGAAATGCGCGACAGAGGGATCGAGCCCGACGTGACTAGTTATTCCATTGTGTTGCTTGTGTATAGTAGGGCGCATAAGCCGCAGTTATTGCTCGATAAGATGAAGATGATGAAGGAGAGGGGAATTAGCTTGAGCGTGGCGACATATACTTCTGTCGTTAAATGTCTCTGTTCGTGCGGGAAGATCAACGATGCGCAGGAGTTGCTTGAGGAGATGGTGAGGAATGGGGTGAGTCCTTGTGCTGCTACATATAATTGCTTCTTTAAGGAGTACAGGGGAAGGAAAGATGTTGACAATGCGCTAAAGTTGTATAGGAAGATGAAGGAGGATAATGTCTGTGTGCCCACCATGCATACCTACAACATTCTCATAGCCATGTTTGTGAAGTTAGATAAGATGGGGATCGTGAGGGAAATTTGGGAGGATATGAAGAGAAATGGTATGGGGCCAGATCTAGATTCTTATACCTTATTGATCCATGACTTGTGTGAGAAGCAGAAATGGAGGCAAGCTTGTACATTCTTTGTGGAGATGATCGAGAATGGCCTTCTTCCTCAAAAGGTTACCTTTGAGACACTTTACAGAGGCTTGATCCAATCTGACAAGTTGAGAACCTGGAGAAGATTGAAGAAGAAGCTTGATGAGGAATCCATAACATTTGGAACCGAGTTCCAAAATTATCACCTCAAGCCCTATAGAAGATAAGAAATGTCTTTGAAAAAAGGGTGTTAATCTTTGAGCAGGTTTATCAACCATCGGTTTCATTCACTCTTGCTCAGTCATACATGGAGCATAGAAATTTCAAGATTGTGGTCTCTTACACTGATTTTGGGGGTGAAGCTGATAGTTAACCACACTGACTACATTTATATTTCCCAAGATAATTATGCGTCCCAACAAGTCGCAGTCACAGTGGTTAACTCTGAAGGGGACCGCAAAGCACTTCCCACTCTAAAAGAGGTCACAGCAGTGGTGTTGCTTAGGATGAAGGTCATTCTGCTTTCTGTAAAGGTACAGTTTTTGAGTTTTTCTTGGTCTATTTTTCTCTGAAGTTGGTGCTTTCTTCGAGTTAGTATTTTAGATTTCTGATCCTAAATGTGGTGAGCCAATGATTCAATTTAGGGCTCGTTTTCTTGTCCTGCCTCAGTACCTTGAGCATCAGATTTCAGATCCTGCCTAAACAAATGTGTACAGCCAGTGCCACAAGGTTTGGTGGAGATGCCTTGAGTTCAGAATTCTGCTTACATGCTGGCTGCAGCTTTCCAGTGTATAATTTAATAAGGGAGGAACATCTGAAGCGATGACTTAAAAGAGAACTATGATTGCACTCATTGCCTGATGTTTTCAAGACTAGAAATTGAGAACTGCATGTTAACAGTGAAGAGGCTTTCTGTAACTTTATCGCTCTAGCTTGTTTTGGAATCAAGCACCATGTAAAGCAAGACTAAGAAGACAGCACATCTTTTCAACGTGGTGTTGAAATCACAATGCGATGCCTAACTCCGACGGAAGTACTTGCTAGTTGGAAGCTGCAGGTGGCATTCTAGAATATAAGTCCTTCCGTGTAGGGTGAAACATTTTCATTACCTTCTGTAGTCGTGTATAAATATGCCAGTTTTTGTAACGGAAGTATTCCCGAACGGTTCTACTTATCCACACTGTTATGGAAGTTTTGGTCCTGCAATTGGTTTTTACAGCAGCTCGTAAGAGAACAAACTACATTTGTGGCGGAAAAAGGGAAAATTTCAAATTAGGGGCTGAAGTAGAGGCATTTTCTTAAGAAATGGTTTAGAGTGGACTTTGTCCCAAACAAGGTCCTGAAGTGGCCAAATTGTCTCAAATAAGAGTTTGAGCTTGCTGGCCAGCTAAATCATTGCCAGTTATTGAGCATGTAACTGTTGCAGCCATTGGAGAAGGGGTTATTTTAGTTAAAAAAGAAATGTAGGTATATAAATAGACCTCTTTAAAAACAAAAAATGGCCCAATCGGTTCTCTCTCTCTCACTAGACGTTACTCTCAATCTAATCAAGAAAATCCTATTTTGCTCTCTCTCGCACCCATTTTCTTCTTCAATGCTAGTTTGTGATGTGAGGTGTTTTGATTAACTTTCAAGTTTTTAGAATTATGGCTTAAGTTTGGAATTAAGTGAAATCTGAGCTGCGAAATCTGATTTGGGGGTTGTTAAGCTAAGAAACTATGGGAATTGATAGTTTAGGGTGTCATGGAGTGGTAGAATTTTGTGAAACTCAGTTGAGCTTATGGTTTGCTTGACATAAATTTTTAAAGTTCCGCGCGTGCAATGAATAATACACGACCGGCAGCTTTCAAGTCAAATCGTCGGTTTCTGGCTAGAGTTTGAGTCGACCAAGAGTCGACCAAGCTGTGGTTCTTCTAGAACTTCCAGAGAACTTTAATTTTAATTTTGAATATAAGTTCGTTTGAAATGGAGTTTGGTAAAGAGAGTTATAGAGTGACCAAGATTTGCACTCAAGTTCCGCATTGCAATCGGCTTTATGTAATCGCTATGGGTAAGTGATTTGTTGATGTTTGAGAACTATTTGCTAGGGCTTAAGTTTAGTTTAGTTGTTTCGTAGTTGCGGTAGCATTTTACTTGATTTTGACGTTGATTCTCTTCTATAAATTTGTAAACTCATGTCTTGAAAGTGGTAGAAATTTGATACACTACGAGTCCTAAAAGAGCATATTGTTGCATAAAACGTTAAATTGCATATTGACTACTTTTCGGTTATTTGTGAATAATTTAGAAATGTTTTATGAAAGGCGTTTCAAAATGTTATTGGTTTATGGAATGAGTTTCGAAGTGGTATGAAAAATGTGTTGTTATGTATATTGTGTTTGAAGAACGAAGTTGAGAAATATTATATATTTTGGATTTGTAAAACCTTTTTGTCAAAGAATTACAAAGAACTCAACTTTGAGATTTTACCAAACAAAAAAGAACTCAATATGGTTTATGAAAAGTTATATGTATTGATTTGTGAAATACATTATGAAATGCATTATATTTGAAAAATTAAGTTGTGAAAGGTGATTTGATTCGGTTTTTTTTTGAATGATTTGAGAAGTGTTTTATGAAAAATATTTTTTGTAGATGAGTTGAGTTGTGAAAGATTATGTATTTCATTTGTACGATGTATTTAGCTTTATGAGATTAATTATGTATTTAGAGGGTGTAGGTTTGATGCTCAATATTACTGTGAATCTATTGAGGGGTTTGTGGGTTTACATATTAATGTTAGGATATTCTTGTGGGTTGGCCACTGACGATATACGTAGAGGCATAGCTAAGAAGGAATCTTGGTTGCCTTGTCAAAGAGTGTTATGCCTTATCATGATTAAATATTTGAGCACAAGTTTAGTTGATGAAATGGACCATCAACACTTGATTTGATAAGATTAATCAATGGATTGGATTATTGATATGTGAGTTGTTGATATTGATTACTAGACTAGACTATTGATATTTTATTTTATTTTATTTTTTTGATATTATTGAGGAAATGAGTACTTCCGATTGTATAAAACTCTGTTGAGAAGATTAAATTTGTTATCGATCCCGAAAATATGATATACTGTGCATTTGGCTTAAATGAGTTTTGATATGGTTTTGCAAATATGCATAATAGGTGCTTAATTTGTTGAGAAGAGATATGCGTCACTCACTGAGCCGTGGTTGCTCACCACTTTTTTTCCCAATCTTTTCAAGTTCCTTGAGTAATGACCGATGGTACGAGACTATCGTTGGAGACTTTTGGGACTTTGAACTTGGGTATGGTTTGGACCAATTGTATATATTTCTAAGATGACATCTGTCGGGTTTAATAGAGTTGATAGTGTGAATAATCTTTTGACAGAAAATAAAAACTCTTATGTTGTTGGTTGCATTTGATGTTGCGTCTTTTAGCAGAAATGACGACTGAGGCATTCCCTTTTTTAATGAATTCGGGGTGTGACAGTACTTCCAAAGGTCGAACATCTATAAAATATTAATGTCTAGACTAATAGACTTCACCGGTCATTTACTATAAACATTCAAAAACGCGGTTTCATGATAATGACAGGATTTAATTTTATTAAAACGGTTCAATTATATTCTCCAAGCGTGGAATTTTTCTAGTAGGCCGCAGATTACTAGTCAACTGGTGGTGGATTGTTTGGAGAAACTTCCTCGCAACCCATCCCATTCATGTGAACTTACTTGCTCTTCAAGATTGCTTTAATAATTAATAATATCCATGCAGTTATAGTTTCGATATTCCACCTTTTGAATGGTAGTTTACACGTTTTCAGTTTCCATCAATAACCAATGAAGGATGCACCTCCTTGATCGAATTTGACAAACTGGACCATATCCTTGATAAAATCCCATCATAAAGATAATTCTTAGTACGATGATAATTAGTATGGTCTCAATGACTTCCTTTTTGAGAAGAATTTCTCATAATAATTTTAATTATCAGTTGCAGTAGAAGTTCTAAAAGACATTTTGTCCAGCCCGAAAGATTTTCTTTTTCTCCGTTTCTTGCGTTGATTGTGTTCTCTTCTGAAAAATACCGGATCATGCCACATACATAATATGATCTATGGATCGGTCGCCTTCATGACGTCTTATAAATAGTAATTAAACATAAAAAAAATAAAATGAAGCCTTTCGTCAGCCTTGAACTTGAACTTTCGGATTAGCCCGCAATTCTCCTCGCATATGATATTTTGACTTTGTAGAGTGCCTATCATCTTAAAAAAAAGAACCAAAAATATAGAAATAAAAAAGAATGTCTATATGAGCCTAGCTGAGCTTACCCCTGATTTTTCCACTATAAAAGCGCAACTCCAACTATCTCCAGCTTCAAGAAACTTAACACCAAACTTATTTCGAAGCCCTCGAATCATTATAAAACATGGACGAGCAGCTGCGACAAGCGCCCGAAGATGGGGACATAGGCACTCTCTATGCGCGCCTAGCTCATGATCCGCACATTCTCGAGCGAATAGACGACACGCCGTACGTTAACACCCCTTTGCATATATCTGCATGTGTAGGTAAAACGCTATTCGCCATGGAAGTTGCCACTCTGAAGCCACCGCTCGCTCGTAAACTCAACGATCTCGGGCTGAGCCCGATGCACTTGGCCTTGCAATACGGTCAGGTTCAGACGGTGAGAGCATTGATGACCGTCGACGTGGACTTGGTCAGGGTCAAAGGGAGAGGGAGGGTTACTCCGTTGCATTATGCGGCCGAGATTGAGGCGGACGAGCTCTTGGCTGAGTTCCTCTGCGCCTGCCCATCGTCCATTGAGGACTTGACGAGCAAGTGCGAGACAGCGGTGCATGTCGCCGTGAAGAATGGCAAACTTAGGTCGGTCAAGGTATTGGTTGGATGGCTGATGCGAGTCAAGATGGAAGAGATACTGAATTGGAATGACGAGGATGGCAATACCGTCTTGCATATTGCTACCCTCTGGAATCAGCCTGAGCGACTCGCTGAGCTACTCGGGAATCATTCTGAGCTACGCGCTGAGCTACTAGGGAATCGGCCTGAGCTACGCACTGAGCTACTCAGGAATCAGCCTGAGGTATATCCCTGTGATTATCGCTATTACTGTTAATGGTTTCTCCTTTTGGTGTAGGTACTAGTCTTTTATTAATATTTATCACGATTACTTTATATTCTTGTTTGGGACACCATGATCACGAAAAAAATGATCTTTTGTTAACAAGCGGCTCTGTGCTTTGTTCATGGGAAGGTCATCAAATTGCTGATTGGGCGTCTGAATGTGAACGCAAAAATTTTGATGACTTCACCGCTCTAGACCTTTATGAGTGATCTCAGCATCCTAACAACGAAGAAGTGGAAAAAATCCTGCGCAATGCCAATGCAAAACGAGCTTCAAGCCTCTCTGGTGTCACAAGCCTTGCAGGTCACTTGAGTCAGGAACCTGCCTTCTCCGAACGACTGTTAAATGTCCTTGGAAACCGCAGCAACACTAAATCACCTCGTGACATGATCCTCGTGGTGGCTGGTCTGGTTGTGGCTGCCACGTATCAAGCTGTTCTTAGTCCTCCGGGAGGATATTGGCAAGAGAATTACTTTCCAAGCACCAACACTACCACTGAAACTGCCAACACTACCACTGAAACTGCTGGTAGTGAAGGAGGACCGCATTCTGCTGGAGAAATGATCATGAGCGGAACCCCTCTCTATCTCTTCTTGATATATAATACCGCGGCATTTCTGACCTCTGCAGGCACAATTCTCATCATTTTACTTGGACTTCCTGGCACATCGCTGCTTATATTATCTATGTTCTCTCTCCTGATAAACTACTACACTGCACCCCTTAGTGATTTCCCATCAGTGGATAATTGGCATGCTCATATCTTCATTGAACGCCTGGGGTATATAATTGTGGTGGCAGGGTACTGCGTTCCTGTGTATCTGTTCAGCAGACACAAGAAGCGTCACCACCGTATAGATACTCCAAAGAGACGCATAGGAAACTCTGTTACCGGTTGAGATTGAGATGTTTAGTTGACATTAACATTGGCTACTATATATGAAGTCAATGTATACTGCGAATGGATAATATATGTAATTAGGTGGGGGAAGCACCCTTTCGGTCAGGGTTCTCTGGGTCATCTATCGTATATCCTAGATATGGTCCGCTTGTTCACTCTGAGATAGAGAGAATGCACAATAAGTTAACCATCAAGGTTATTTTGGAATGCTCCTTTAACATGGCAGAACCCTGTGTAACCAAGGTTTGCAGAGAAAAGCAGAGGACTCCACTTGATGTAATGCACTGTGATGTGATTTTGTTGAAGTTCACTACAGTACTAGATGAAGAATCTATTATTTATAATCTGGAGTTCAATGATAATGGTGATGATAATGATGGAGTGTGAAAGTAGAAATCTGGTTTCAATGGAAATATTCTGTAATTTATCCTAAGTAATATACAGTGATTACTATACGTAATGAGGATTGATGTATCTATTGCATGATTGCTCGAGGCTTACAAATAAATGCTTAGCTGTTCAGAAATTTTTCACGACATTAATGGTTAAGGCAGCTTTCTCAACAAGGCTAAGCACCAGCCAGACTCTGGAAATGCTTTGACCGTACATCCTATTTGAAATCAGATCGACAAAATTCTCGTCACAAACATAAAGGCTTACCCAGATCTAAACCCAAGTACGGAAATAAATATACACATCTTCCAAACCACAATCTTTAACTTTCTGCCTTAGCTTGGATCAAACCTGGAAAAGGAGACTAGGCAGCTAGCTAGAGTTTCATGCAGGGGAAGGCCTTAGGTAAATCGATTTAGGCAGACATTTGCAAAATATGAAGTTATCTCCACAAACATAACATCTTTCAGTAACGGGCTCACAAGTCGCAGAGACGAAAGTCTAAATTGGTGGCGTTGTTACCCCCTCGTCTACTTCTGTTCACGGCCACCCACACTATTGGAATGAGCTCCGACACTTCATTTGCACCATGTCTTCCTCCACCATTTTGAAGCTATCCTCCCACCTACACATTGGAATTGGAACAAGTTCTTGGGCTACAACAAGCGATACATAAAAGGAGGATTCTATGACAAGAAGTAAATAAAAACAAAGAAAGAGTAGATAGATGAAAGAAGGAAAACTAAAGGCACAATCTATTTCTTCACCATATCCCTGTCAATGCAAAGTCTATTCATCCCAATATGATACTATTTGCATATAACTTGCCTAATTAATGCAGATCATAAACAGTAACGGGATCAATGACTTATAATACGTGGCCCAACAGGAGCTGAAAATGAAGGATGGACCAAGCAGACTAGGAAGTAGAATCACACAAAGAAATTCCACCCTTCTGACTGACATGAGTAAAACTTCCGTCCTTTGTTATTCGCCATTTTCAGCAATTTGTGAAGGCAGGTACCACGGGAAATTGGACCTCTCGATATAAACATAAGGATGTAGAGTTCACAATGAGGATAGTTAAAGAGAAAATATGAAGTGACCCCGACTTTCTTTATTCTCATACGAAGGTTGATAGCTACCAGGCTCACACGATCAGGCCGTACGTGCGTCGACGACATGGGTAACTTTCTTGAGCCTGGAGGAGGTAATAATGATTACTGTTACTTGCTTGACAGGCTTTGAAAGTATGGGTGCGTGAAAGTGGCTGTGGAGATTGTTCACGAGAGGAAGTCTTATGGAGCTTTTGACCCAGATGCTAAAATGTATACAATCTTGATTTATAGGTGGTGCAAGATTGGCAGGATAGACATATGCGGGAGAGTTTCTGGAATGATATGATAGAGGGAGGGGTCGACCTTATCTGGCGACGTACGATGTTTTGTTGAATGGGATTTGTAGGAGAGCGAGATTGCATCCGGATGTGATGGTCGAGAGGATGTTGAGAGCTGCGGATAAGGTGTTTGTGAAATGTGCGACAGAGGTTTCGAGCCGGACAGGACTAGTTATTCCATTGTTACGCACTTGTATGGTAGGGTACATAAGCCGCAGTTATTGCTCGATAAGATGAAGATGACGAAGAAGATGGGAATTATCTTGAGCCTGTGGCATATACTTCTGTTTTAAAATTTCTCTGTTCATGCGAGAGGATCAAGGATGCTGAGGAGTTGGTTGAGGAGATGGTGAGGAATGGGGTGAGTCCATGTGCTGCAACGTATAATTGCTTCTTTAAGGAGAATAGGGGAAGGAATGATGTTGACAATGTGCTAAAGTTGTATATCCCTGATAAAATCCTAATATAAAGATAATACTTAGTATGATGATAACGAGTATTATCTCAATGGCTCGTTTTTGTGAAAATTTTCACTTTATAATTTGTATGATCAGCTGCAGCAGAAGTTATGGAAACATTTGCTTTTTCTCATTTTCTTGTGTCAAATTATGTTCTGAATGGTTTCTAAAAAGATGTATGATCAAATTGCATAAATAACATGACGTATGGATCAGTCATATTCATGACATCTTGTAGATAGTAATTAGACATGAAAAATTGAATGAAGCGTTTCATTGTCAGCCTTACATTTAAAATTTTACAGTAGCCTGAATTTGCCTTAGAAATGATTGTTGACTTTGTAACATGCCAAAAGGCCATGAACTAAACCAAACTCACCAATAATTTCCCACTATAAAAGCACAGCTTCGACTGTTTCCAATTTCATGAAACTTTAACACCAAACAACTTATTTCTAAGCGGTCAAATCATTATAAAGAATGTATGAGCAGCTACGATTGACGGACATAGACGAGCTTTATTTGCTAGTTGTTCCTGTGCTTTTGTTCAGCAGACCCGAGAAGCCTTAACGCCGTTTTAGACTATTGAGCATATACTTTTCCATAGAAAAATTACGAACAGGAATTAAGAGTAATACCTTTTCTTTTATTGTCATGAATGCAACCTTTTTCCTGGTGGTCTTAATGACAGTCCTTGCATAAGCATGCCTTTACAGCAGAAGTTTAGATTTGTAACTCGATAGTTCAAAATGTTGTGACAACCTTCTGAACAAATGCAGGTTACGATCTCAAGATTACCCGATAAGGGAACGAGGATTGAGAGGCAACTCCCCTGGACCTTGAGAAGATCAGAAAGGCAGAAAAAACTGAAAAGGAAGTAATCGATTTAGATGATATAAGTGGGGATTTTCAGAAATTTTTGAACGTCTAGCTTTGAAAATGAACTCAGATGTTGAACTGTAAAGTGAGGACAACAGAGTTCACGTTACAAAGCGTGAGGGTTTCTTCATTCGAACGAAAGGACTAGAACTTGCCATGGTTTGTGGTCGATAAATTACATGTAATCACAATAATTGATTTTTGTGAAATCCATGTGAATCCACGAAATGAAAGGCCGGCATTGACTCGGCCCATGACGATCCAGCTCCAGGTTAGTCATAGTCCAATTGGAAGCGGTTGTAGAGTTCTGTGATATCTCATCACTCTTTATCGTTTTTTTTTTTTGGGCCGGGAGATCTGGTTATTATTGACTATCTGCAATTTTTTGTATCTCCTGCTCTGTCCTGATATGTGTAGTTCTCTTTTCCTTATTATGTTATACGGCTGAAGTTACAGTAGTTGTCAAATAAAAGATCCAAATGAACATAGTTAATTTCCTTAGAAGTTGTTTTGAATGTCCCAGGAAATTCCATTGCTCCAAATAAATCTCATCATATCTCAAAGTTTAAATATGTCTCTGTGTATCTTGTCCATGGAATATCTACCTGGACGGGCCATGTCTGAACAACAAAGACTGAGAGTTGGAATCATCCAGATCCTTCGTGTCAAGGTTGACGTTCGTGCTGTGTCATGCCAAGGGAAAAAAAAAAAAGAAGAGGAATAAGCAAAGGAGGTGTTAATAAGCCATGGTTGAGAGAATAATATATCCTTCCCCTGTGGATGAAATACTGGTAGGTTGCCTAAATTTGTCAATGGTGATAATCCCCTCGCGAGTAACTTTTCTTTTCGTATGTTCTCTTTGCTTAGTACTCATGTAAATAAAAGAAAAAAAATCAATAGAAGAGCTTTTTCTATTCCGTTGCTTCGTGAATTTAGCGAAGAGTTAATTTTAGTATACACTGATGGCATAAAAATTGAATTATATAGCAGTGTTACTAAACCTTAATTTGAAGATTATAACCATTTACATTCTCACCATCCCTCAAATTAAGAGGATGATCGCATATGTATATGATATGTTCTATTCATATTCGAGAATCGGGCTGAATAGAAAAAGTTCTCTTTTTCTGTCCTCGCTGAGTCGATTTAAGAGAATGCTCTCAATCTTGGGTGGGATCACTGGCACCATTCGAGAATTTACTTGACAGATTTTTAAATTAGCTAACTCTATGATTTTACCTTAGCATTTTATGGTAAACACCGTCGGTTTCATATCCCATGGTATATTCTTCGGGATCAAGCAATGGTTGCTTTTGCAACATGTCGCAACGTGACCATATTGACAGGGTGAAAATCAATGTACTTCTTATAATTTCAAAAATGGGTTACTTATGATGATAAGCAGCATAGGGTCATCCGATTATCTTGTCTTCATTACGTTTCCAGCTCTTATACAAAATTTGTACTTAGGAATTTGCTACTATGCTTCTCAGTGTGGATCTAGATCTCCACTGAGGTAAATGAGTGAGCCTTTGATGTACTTCTAACTCGGGTTGAACTTGCGTGCGCAACCATTCACTATAAAAGTTTTTTTTTTTTTTTTGGTCTAAAACTATAAAAGTTTAAGAGACGAGAAAATGACTGGTATAAAAGATTTACGTACTGCATGTCGTACAAAAATTAAAAAAGTAATATATCTGAACCAACAATTTGCTCCTGAGGTAACCTTAATTATGCTATGGTAATACAGCATGAGTGAACGAAAGCTATAGCTAAAAAGGGGACATATGCGTGTACCCTTGATCCAGTGCTCCATTTGTAATCTAGTGAATCACCTCAATTTGAATTAATATGGTGTGCGCACTAAATATAACGATTTGGAGGGACATAAGAATACCAAAGATTAATCGAAAGCTTGATGAATCTAGAACGCATTATATCATAATAAAGTAATAGCAATAATTACCTATTTATTCTTTATTTTTCTTTTTGAGCAGAGAATCATCATAATTCTCCCATAATTATGAGGGTCATTAAAACTGAGATTTTCCTTGCTTTATTTAGATAATGAGGGATTTCCCCTTGGATTTCTCATTAATGGTAAAATAGCTAACAAGCATAACGAATATGGTTATATAAAGGGTGGTGCCAACGACAGCATTCCATATAATTTACTTCTTTCTCTATTAAAAGGAAGATCAGAAGCATGTCGTACTTCCCAAAACAACCTTACCCACCTTGTGGTGATGGAATGTGCACTGATCCCAAGGGTACGTGCTCATGTCCCTTTTTATTTATTTATTTATTTCTAGCTTACGGTGTTGTTAATGTACATCAGCCCTTTCCCAAATATGAGCCATTAGTCATTTGAATTTTTGGCCATATGAAATTTAGTAGTGTGCATGGACGACAAGGTATTCGCTGTAGTCGAGTGTGACGTCATAATATGAGATCAAGGTTGAAAAATGACTGACTGCAGGGAATCGAATGATGTGGCCTAAGTTGGTGGGCCAGAATGGAGAGAAAGCGAAAGCTGTGATCGAAAAGGACAATCCAACCGTGACTGTCGTGCTGATACCGAAGGCAAAGCAGCTGGTTTTACCGGTTATTGCTGCAACGGAGTTTATGTTTGGATTGATGAAAAGGGCAATGTCTGCGAAACACCTATGGTTGGATGAAAGGGAAAAATGTATTTCCGAATAAAATACCTCATGAAGCTACTTGATATAATAAATTGATACAATTAATCATTTGATGTGGCCTTATTCTATATATTGGCTTTGGATATGAGGCACGAGTGATTTTGAAATACAAGTGTAATTAAGGCGTATTATTCTTCTTTGTGAAACTTAGTCTTGTATGAATTGGTTATTGTTACCAGAGATCTTATATCCAATTACTAAAGAGGTAACATTTTAACAAGAAAATTGATCTCCTAGACATGTTCATAAAATTAAAAAAGAAATTCGAAGAAGTTATAGAGAGAGAGAGAGAGAGAATCAAATGGACAATGTATTTCGAAAAAAAAAACATGGACAGTTTATCAAAGGTACAAGTTGTTAATTATGATTAGCCATTTATGTATTTTCAGAATTTTGATCTATGGCCTTTTACCAGGCAACTTTAGCTTTGCCAGTCCTAAGAAGTTGTTTCGAATGTCCCAGGAAATTCCATTGCTCCAAATAAATGTCACCATATCTCAAAGTTTAAATATGTCTCCGTGTATCTTGTAATTGAACCTAAAATGGCGAAATTGATCTTTTGTTCATTGACTAGTGTTCAAGAATTTAATCAACGAAAGAAAGAAAGATCGTGATTTTAGATGCATTGTCTTTTATGTCTTTTATGTTATGTGCAATTAGCACATTGGAAATGATTTTTTTTTAAATTAAGTATATTTAACGAGTGTTGTGTGGAGCATTTGTTGAAAAGGATATATATATTTTAATCGTTAAGTCAATAATTTATGTACTTATATAGTGATCCAACTCTATTTATCACCTAGATTGATCTATGTATAGAAGTCAAAACTTAAATGCCTTACTTTTTGGATTTTCCATTATTACCTTTGCATCAAAGTGTATGAAAATCAAGACGAGTCACTACTCTCTCTTCATCAAGCGACCATCTAATTGATATATGTTTATGAATTATCTACTCAATTAAGTAGCTCTTCAATTTTTCCAAAAAATTGATTATCTGTTGGCAATCACGCATGCTAGTAGCGTGGGTCTTAATACTAGTCTATATTTTTAATCCAAAAGTGGAGTTTGTCTCACTTTTTGCTTTCCAAAATTACACATTTAATCAAGTAATCACCCTTTAATGCGTAATTACCATTTTGTCTCACTTTTCACAAGGGTCGACATTGTCTTTGACAATAAACAAGTTTTTAACCCATGCTTTTAGACACGATCCTCATTTTCTTCTCGCAATGATATCACTAAATAACTATAAAAGGTGGAATTATCACAAAGAAGTTTTGCCTCGCTTCTAATTTTTCAAATTAACCCTTGCATTATCTACACCATCTTTAAAAAGTTCGACCATAGGACCAAAAAAGAAATAAAAATATAAGTAGGTGGCCGAAATCTTAATTATTTTGTGAAAATAATCTAAACATTTGGACCAATGTGCAATTTTCCCTGATTTATACGTCCATAGATACGCATAAGATGCAGAGATAGAGAAAACATCATTCGCCGGCTACATGGCGGCGTTCAAGCTGAGACCCGCCGTTAGCCCTCTCGCTCCCGCCGTCACGCTCCCTCTCCGCCGCCTCTGCGCCGCCGTCCTCGACGGCGCGGCCCCCGCCTCCGCCGACGACGGCCTCCCGACCCTCGAGCCCTCGAGCGACGCCGACTCGATATCCCAAATCCTGCTCCACCACCACAACCCCTTCCACGCCATGGAGTCGTCGCTCCAGCGCCACGGCGTCGCCCTCTCCCCTCCCCTCCTCCGCCTCCACCACAGCTCCAAGATCGCCGTCGCCCTCTTCAACTACGCCAAGTCCCTCCCCGACCCGCCTCTCACCTCCGCGTCCTACAACCTCCTCATCGACATCCTCTCCAAGGTGCGGCAGTTCGACGCCGTCTGGCAGCTCGTCGTCGAGATGGACCAGAACAACCTCCATCCGACGACCACCACTTTCTTCATCCTCATACGAAGGCTGGTCGCGGCCGGGCTCACGCGCCAGGCCGTGCGTGCGTTCGACGACATTGGTAGCTTCGTTGAGCGTGGACCGGGTAATAAGGATTACTATTACTTGCTCGACACGCTGTGTAAGTACGGGTACGTGAAAGTGGCTGTGGAGATTTTTAACAAGAGGAAGGCTTGTGGGGAGTTTGACCCGGATGCCAAAATGTATACGATCTTGATTTATGGGTGGTGCAAGATTGGCAGGATAGACATGGCGGAGAGGTTCTTGAATGATATGATTGAGCGTGGGTCGAGCCTTACTTGGTGACGTACAATGTGTTGTTGAATGGGATTAGTAGGAGAGCGAGATTGCATCCGGATTTGAGGTTAGAGAGGACGTTGAGAGCTGCCGATAAGGTGTTTGATGAAATGCGCGACAGAGGGATCGAGCCCGACGTGACTAGTTATTCCATTGTGTTGCTTGTGTATAGTAGGGCGCATAAGCCGCAGTTATTGCTCGATAAGATGAAGATGATGAAGGAGAGGGGAATTAGCTTGAGCGTGGCGACATATACTTCTGTCGTTAAATGTCTCTGTTCGTGCGGGAAGATCAACGATGCGCAGGAGTTGCTTGAGGAGATGGTGAGGAATGGGGTGAGTCCTTGTGCTGCTACATATAATTGCTTCTTTAAGGAGTACAGGGGAAGGAAAGATGTTGACAATGCGCTAAAGTTGTATAGGAAGATGAAGGAGGATAATGTCTGTGTGCCCACCATGCATACCTACAACATTCTCATAGCCATGTTTGTGAAGTTAGATAAGATGGGGATCGTGAGGGAAATTTGGGAGGATAAGAAGAGAAATGGTATGGGGCCAGATCTAGATTCTTATACCTTATTGATCCATGACTTGTGTGAGAAGCAGAAATGGAGGCAAGCTTGTACATTCTTTGTGGAGATAATCGAGAATGGCCTTCTTCCTCAAAAGGTTACCTTTGAGACACTTTACAGAGGCTTGATCCAATCTGACAAGTTGAGAACCTTTGGAACCGAGTTCCAAAATTATCACCTCAAGCCCTATAGAAGATAAGAAATGTCTTTGAAAAAAGGGTGTTAATCTTTGAGCAGGTTTATCAACCATCGGTTTCATTCACTCTTGCTCAGTCATACATGGAGCATAGAAATTTCAAGATTGTGGTCTCTTACACTGATTTTGGGGGTGAAGCTGATAGTTAACCACACTGACTACATTTATATTTCCCAAGATAATTATGCGTCCCAACAAGTCGCAGTCACAGTGGTTAACTCTGAAGGGGACCGCAAAGCACTTCCCACTCTAAAAGAGGTCACAGCAGTGGTGTTGCTTAGGATGAAGGTCATTCTGCTTTCTGTAAAGGTACAGTTTTTGAGTTTTTCTTGGTCTATTTTTCTCTGAAGTTGGTGCTTTCTTCGAGTTAGTATTTTAGATTTCTGATCCTAAATGTGGTGAGCCAATGATTCAATTTAGGGCTCGTTTTCTTGTCCTGCCTCAGTACCTTGAGCATCAGATTTCAGATCCTGCCTAAACAAATGTGTACAGCCAGTGCCACAAGGTTTGGTGGAGATGCCTTGAGTTCAGAATTCTGCTTACATGCTGGCTGCAGCTTTCCAGTGTATAATTTAATAAGGGAGGAACATCTGAAGCGATGACTTAAAAGAGAACTATGATTGCACTCATTGCCTGATGTTTTCAAGACTAGAAATTGAGAACTGCATGTTAACAGTGAAGAGGCTTTCTGTAACTTTATCGCTCTAGCTTGTTTTGGAATCAAGCACCATGTAAAGCAAGACTAAGAAGACAGCACATCTTTTCAACGTGGTGTTGAAATCACAATGCGATGCCTAACTCCGACGGAAGTACTTGCTAGTTGGAAGCTGCAGGTGGCATTCTAGAATATAAGTCCTTCCGTGTAGGGTGACGTACTCGACCTCTTCGACCTGGTCGTAGATTGGATCCTCGGTCTTGATCTGCACGGCGGACTCGGCTCTTGGGCCGCCAGCACGGAGGGCCTTGAGGCACCGCAACCCCTCTAGACACGTCGTTGAGGTGGCTCCTATTTCCTTCGCTGGCCGGCGACTCTTTGTTGCTTGTCTTCCAACTCTCTCTCTCTCTCTCTCTCTCTCTCTCTCTCTCTGGCTAGGCCTTCACCAGCCCCAACGAGGGCATTGGGCGAGGGCCGCCATGCTCTCGTCGCTACAGCGAGGGAGTTGCGGCCCTTACTGAGAGCCGGCGAGGGCTGTGATGCCCTCGCCCAGTGCCAGCGAGGGTCGGCCAGCAGCCCTTGCCGGCCCTCAACTAAAAATAAAATAAATTAATAACATAAAAGAAAAGAAAAAAAACCAAATAATTATGTAGAAATTTAGAAAATTATTAAATATTATTTACAAATATTCACGCTAGCACTGCTATGTCACGTAGAATGATTAAAGTCAATATTGATAATTTTTGGTCAAAATTGATTAGATAGACTTAATTGATATTAATACATAAAGGTTTAAGACTAAATTATAAAAAAAATATTTGATTATTGATTTGTAACATATTTTATAAATTCCGGTGGAATTTGAATTTCCACCTCTACCTCGGCCTCCTCCATGTCCTCGCCTTGATAGCTTCCTTAAATTGATGAAGCGATCCGACTTTACAATGTTTGCTTGGGATTTGAATTAACAGGCTTTTGATTCATTGTTTGCTCACGTATGTACAATCAACCCATCAATCCTCGATCCCTGGAATCGTGTAACCAAATCTTTCGGTCAAAGACCTCAAGAATTTTTTTCTAAGACTCGCACATCTTGGAAGTCTTCATTGTTAACCCTTAATTGTTTGATGATGGTTTGGACATGATCCAAATATATCGAGATTGATTCAAAGTCATTCATGTGTAAGGGCTTGAAATCACCTTAAAGTGTTTAAGTTGCACTTGTTTGATATAATCATCATCTCTATAGGAGTTTCACAAAACATCTCACGCTACTTTTGCAATCTCCCCAAATATAATTTCCATTATAGCTTGAAAGATCGCGTATAATGCATACAAGTCTTTCCTGCTAGACTCCAATAAATCGTCCTCCTCCTTTCTTAAAGCATTGAATGCTTCAGCATTAGTCAAGCATTAGTCATTGTTGTAATATTAACACGGAAACAATAAGCTCTTATAAGTTAAGTCAATGCAAAAATATCGAAAAAATAAACTAAAAATAATAAGATATGAGATATTTATGTGATTTAATTCGAGCATCGATATCTATCGATATCTATATTTACGAGAATAATCATTTAATAATAAAAGAATTAAAGTTATAATTATTCATATATTTGAGTTTTTTTAACATATAATCAAAATGTTCATAAATAAATAACTTAATTGGACGCAAGTTCACAGCACAGAAATCAGAGTGTTCACCCCCAAGCAAAAGCTTTTCTCGCACCACTGAAAATCCAAGAACGTCGCGTGTTCTTGAGTTTTTCCCTTCTTCGTATTATCTTCCTTTTTGTACGGCTTCTGCAGGAGACAGCGAGAGGGACAACTTCTTTTCTTTCCGTGGGTCCCTCACGCGGTCGAACCTTTATTGACCGAACACTACTCAAGAATGGGGACGTACACCTCTTTCTTTCCTCTTAGCGATAGAATTTTTTTCCCCATAAATAAATAAATAAATATTCGTAGAATAAATGAAACCCTTATTTTGTTTTTTAGTGCCCATGTCTTCCCTTGCTTTCTTTTGCACGGCCAAAAACAAATCCAACGAAGAAGAGCTTCTTCTACCGGATTCTAATCCGATGAGACAAATCTTTCTCCACAAATTCAATTTAATAAACTGATATCTGAATTCAAACTTGAAATATTACTTTAACAGTCACTTCAGTATAATCATTTTATATCAAATTTTATAAATCTTGCAATTTCAAAAACATACTAGTTATTGAAATTTTTTTCGTTTAGCTTAATAAGTTATAATTGAACGCAATTGGTAGACGTGGAATGGCTAATAAATGCCTAGAGACCATTCGTTAACAACAACCTCTTACAGTCACCTCCTGTTCATGACTTGGAAGCAAATGTTAGAGGATTTTTTTTTTTTAATTTTTAATATTTGTCCAGAAGTTCAAAAGTGAATTCAGAACAGGTGTTTGTGTACATCGCCTGAGCCATGTGAAAAGCACGAAGCATAAGAAACTCCATGTGATCTTGTAATGATAATGTCGGCCACTTTATTATTTTTAAATTCATCAACTTTATTGTCTCTGAATTTCCTATAGAGATAGAGCCATGTGAAAAGCCCGGAAAAAGAAGGATCACATGAAATCCATCAACTTTATTGACTCTTAATTTTCTACGGAGAGAGAGCCATGTGAAAAAGCAAGAAAAACGAAGGAATCCCATGTGATCCTGTCATGTTAAGGTCCTCCACCTTATCATTTTAAGTCCATCAACTTTATTAACCGTAAATTAGACGCTGCTGTGAAATGCAGTATCTCTTTTAATAAGCACGATGTTTAACTAGCGCTCCGAGAGTACCGATTAAATCAAACATTTACACAAAGAAAATTTTATTATTTAGAAAGCACGGCCTTCCTCATTTTATACACATATAGTGCATTGAGGATGTAAATACTTATTTTATTAACTATAGCTAACGAGTGTCCAGAGAACGCTTATTAAAAGGATCTATCTACTATGATCCTTCTTCGTGCAGTTACAATATTTCCTGTTCATTATTTGGAAGCAAATTTTTCAATTATTTTTAAGTAAGGCCACTTCTCTTTAGGTTGGAAATTAATGTATTATCAATTGATGTTCATGTCTGAACCGATCTTATGGACTCCAGATTAGATCTGAGTACACCAAAACTCTTAGAATCTTTTGGTTAATTAAGTCAATTTTAATTTTCCAAATCGATCGGTAATTGGCTCATAACTTGCGTCTTTATAAAGTTAATTTTATAGTCAACGGCCCTCTAATAAGTCTTAGAAAGTCTTCGTCGTGACTTCAAATATTAAACTCACGGACTTGCATCGAGATCTGCAAAGCATCTTCGGCATTTTGCGAAATTGCCTACAGCCGGTACAATGTGCTAGATGAAAAAGTATCTCAAGAGTGCCTTTTAGACAGAGAGAGAGAGAGTGAGTGAGGGGTGGCTCCGCTGGGCGCGAAGTGAGCTCCTATGGCGACATCAGAGACGGGAACCAGCACCAGCAATCCATTAGGAGAGGAATACCAGGTATTCCTAAGTTTTAGAGGACCCGACACTCGCCATGGATTCGCCGACGACGTCCTCTACCGCGACTTGTCTGAAGCCAGGATTCATGTTTTCATCGATCACGAAGAGATTCGACCGGGCGAAAGTATTGGCGGCGAACTTTTGCGAGCGATCAATGACTCTAAGCTCTACATACCCATCTTCTCCCCAAATTACCCTTCGAGTTACTGGTGCCTACGCGAGCTTGCGATGATGGTGGAGAAGTATGATTCTGGGAAAGATGAGAATAAGAAGGTGATATTGCCCGTCTTTTATGAAGTGAAACCTATGATGTAAAGCTGCGAACCCCATTGTATGAAAATGACATTCAGAAATTGGAGCAAACGAGGAAGGATAAGAAAAAGAATTTCAGCTCTGAGGATGCGAATACATGGCGGCAAGCGCTCAAAAAAGTTGGTGCCATCAGCGGGTTGGACTTGAAGAATTTTACAAGGTAACTACTTATTTGTGAATGCAAAAGTCATTTTTCACTATTGAAAGGTAGATCTAACAAAAAATCATTAATCATATTCCACCTCCAGTTTCCCAAAATTGAAATAAAAATTCTCATTCTTTTTTTAATTTTTTTTTTACATCATGAGATATCCAAATTTTTTCCGACCTAGTAGAATTATTATGACTTTGTTTTTTTACCTAATTTCCATTCTATAAAAGATTGGCTTTGCTTCATCCTTTTTACACCAACTCCATCTGTATATGTATTAAGATTTCTAATGTATGATAGAGAACTTTAACATGGAACTGAATGCAATTGCAAAGTTCTTTTTCACGTCTAAAGAAATAAGTAAATCTCATATTGCTTAACTCATCACGCATTTATATTTTGATTCTTCTACTTAATTTAAAGATCAAACATTTCTTCCTCGATTCCTTCAACTTAAACTTGTAATGGAAATTTATGTTAGTGATTTATAACCTTCCTGAAATTTTGGGGGTCATTTGAATTTTTGTCGAGTCTTTAGTCCATCTTATTCTAGTCCCGATTCGATTTGTGCCCTTTTTTATTGGATAAATTGTTGTTGCAGCTAACCCATATCAAAAAAAAAAAAAAAAAATCGCCTCATAATCATTAAGATATATATGTGTGTGTGTGTGAGTGTGGTAACCCATATGATTACTAGGTAGAGCGACCATCAAAAGTAAATCAAAGTAAAATTCTTAAGGGATCGTGGGGAACACGTACACGTATTTCGAGACATTTTATGGAAATTAATTTTTATTGTTTTAAGTGAAATAATAATGTGGTGATAAATTCTTAATGTCCTTGAACCCGATGAACATTAAAAAAAAATGATCTCGCAAAATTAAATGCGGTTTAGTATTTTTATTTCGGTAAAAATAAAAACACTTTTTTCTTACAATTTTTTCTTATATTGGTTTCTACGGGGTGGTTCTTTCTTAGAAACAATGATAAAGTATCAACATTAGATTCCTGGCTCCATCATTTAACTGAGTAATTTCTTAACTGAGCAATATCTGCCTTTTTGATTAGTTTATGAAATCGATCTAAAAAACAGAAGTGAAAAGGGCTCGTTGTAAGTTTGAATAGGAACCACTTATTTATATACTCCCTTTCTGTTCTTCTGTATTTTGTTTTTGTGCAAGAATTGTCGATGTCGTAACATAACAATAATATATTATGATTATATTATCCGTCCATATTTTTAACGTTTCCATGGGAACAATGTTTACGATAATTTGATTAAAATTAGTCGACCTAGTATATGGTTGGTCAACATGCAAGGTTACGAATTTGTTACTTTTTCTCAGTCCAAATTGTTTGACTTTGTGGCAGCGATGGCGCTCTAAGCGAGTCTGTTGTTAAAGAGGTTGTGAATAGGCTCCAAACGAGACAGAGAGAAGTGACCAAAGATTTAGTTGGAATGACGGACCGAATAGCAGAAATAAACAAATTATTAGATATTGACTCCGGTGGTGTGCAGCTTATTGGAATTTACGGGATGGGCGGTATGGGTAAAACAACACTTGCCCGAATAATCTACAACCAGTTGTGTCCTCGCTATGGGAAATATTGTAGCTTTCTTGATGATGTAAGGGAAATGGCAAAAACCAAGGGCTTAGTCGAGCTACAAAAACGATTATTGTCTGATATCGCTAACTCTAGAGTGGCTCACGACATTGCTAACGTTGATGAAGGGATCAAAGCAATTGAAGGAACAATTTGCAACAAGGAGGTACTAGTTGTTTTGGATGATGTCGATGACAGCAACCAAATCCAAAAACTAATCGGAAGGACTTCTTTGTGTCCTGGTACTAGGATACTTGTTACCACTAGGGATAGTGGGGTTCTGAATATTAGGGAACTTAAGTATAAATTCGAGCCTTATGAATTGGAGGGGTTGAGGAATGAATACGCACTTCAACTTTTTAGGAAGCATGCCTTTGGTGACAACTCTCCTCCGGACGATTACAACGCTCTTTCAAAAGACATTATCAATACTGCAAGTGGACTACCTTTAGCTCTCCAAGCAATAGGTGCATCGCTTTTTAATGAGGACAAAGAAACATGGAAAGAAATGCTAGAGAAGCTAAGCAGTAAACCTCATAATGACGTCTCGGGAAAGCTAAAGATTACCTATGATGCCCTAGAAGACACTCAACAAGACATATTTCTTGATATTGCATGCTTTTTCATCAATGAAGAAAAGACTGAGCCAGTCTTTATGTGGCGCAATTGTGGGTTCAGCCCTACGTCTGCTATTAAAGTGCTTACTAAGAAGTGCATGATAAAGGTTTTAGATAATAATAAATTTTGGATGCATGATCAGTTTAGAGATCTTGGAAGAGCAATTGCTAAGGAAGGCAATACCAGGTTGTGGGATACAACTGACATCAAAAACAAATTACATTCGACAGAGGTAAAGTATGAACATATTTGTATAGAAAATTGCTTAGCTTGTTCTCAATTGAGGATCCACGTTTCTGAATTGAGAGATACTCTTCTATTTCATTTTCTCTTCTCCCGATGAAATAAAGTTGTGGGATATTGACAAATTCTTGCTCATGCTCCTCAATGTCATTGGCAGGAGATGCATAGCGTTCAAGCACTCTATTTTCGACGGCAACAAGAAGGCCGTTCTATAGATGTCAAGGCGGAGGAAATTAAACGGTTCCCGCGTCTACGGTTTCTTTGGTTGACTAACGTATGCTTGCAAGGCAACTTAGATGGCTGTCTTCCCGAGTTGAGGTGGTTTTATTTGTCTGGAAACATGTTTCTCCAGGGCGTTGATCGACCGTTTATGCCCAATTTGCATCTACAAAACAAGGTTGTGTTGCATACTCGGTACTATGAGTGGACCAGAGGTGCGGTCAAGAGCCTACTCAAGGTATGTTAGAATCCCCCTCGTCTAATTTTCTCATTCATTGAAGGAAAAAAATTCGATGAATTTACTGTCTAATTTTCTCATTTAGTGAGAGGATCAAACGACAAACGATACGAGTTGGGAGCCCAAATCCATATTTATTTCTTGTATAAACATCTAATTCTCTGTCCCGATCTTTCATTGTCTTCTGTAGGAGGCGACGAAGTTGAAGGTTCTCATCATCGATGTAAGTTATTCAATAAATGGGTTAATAACCTTTTCCGAAGACTTAGTTTTAGAGAAGTTGCGTATTTTTCTATGCCCTTCTTTGAAGATTGATCACTCTATCGGAAAACTGAGGCAGTTGACTTACTTAGAATTTGAGAATTGTGATGCACTTCGAGAATTGCCTGAACAAATTGGCGAACTAAAGAATCTTCAGCACCTCGCTTTTATAGAATGTAAGAAGTTGAGGGAACTCCCCGACTCAGTTTTGGAATTAGAGTCGTTGATAGAGCTGGTTGCATCTGAATCGAGAATTAAAAGATTACCTAGGCCAATGAGCAAGCTTACTAAACTCTGTAAACTGGATCTAAGTAATTCCAATAAGATTCGAAAGTTACCGAAGCTCCCTAGAAGTTTAACCATTCTGAAGTTTTCATCTCTCTCATTGCGGACTGTCCCAGACGTCTAAAACCTTACAAATCTAGTTGAACTGGTCCTCTCAGATGACCATTATTATAGGAGCAATCCTTCAACTACAATTCAACCTTGTGACTTGCCAAATATTGGGAGGCTATCCAATCTGACAAAGCAAGTGTTGTGTCTTTTAAATGTCCGCGCAACATCTGTAGAGTGGGGTTCCTTTTCTCTGCTAGAAGAACTTTGTCTCTTTGGACTAGACTTGCAAACGCTGAAACAACTTCCATCAAGCTTGAGAGTTCTACGGCTCATGAGGACTCAAGTGAAACAAATAGGACTCGACGGGCTTCCGAATTTGGAAGAGTTGACTATCAAAAGTTGCGAACCCGTCGCAAGTATATCCATTACATCAAGTTTGAATAAACTCGGATATATTGAAGTGGGTTCTTGCAACAAGCTAGTTGAAGTCCAATTTCGCGGCATCTTAAAATCGATCAGGATCATATCTTTTTGCGAATGTGAATCTTTCGAGAGGTTGGTTTGTCTTCCACTACAAGCTTCCGAGTTGACTGATGGTCCGAGGAGAGTGTCCCTTGTCTCAAGCTCTCTAAAGATGCTTCAAAAACTGGACCTACAGAGCTGCCCTGGGCTACAAGAGATTCAATTCGTTGCAACGTTGGAAGCATTGATAGTACTTTTCGTTCGCCGTTGCATTTTGTTAGAAAGGTTAGGCGGTTTGTCAAACTTGCCGAATTTGAACAATTTACGAATTGAATCGTGCGAGAAACTACAGGTTGTCGAGGACATTGACAAGTTAGAGCGTTTGCAGAATTTGAACATTTCTAACTGCAGATCAATGGAAAGGATCATTGATACATCAATCTCAAAAATACCAGAGGAGTGCCAGATAACGATATTGAATTGTGGGCAGTTACTCGACACTAGCTCACATGTTTCAAGCATCACTTGGGAGTGTTACAGAAAGATGATTCTGAATCCACAAACACAAGCGTCGGACTCTGCTATCGAAACAACTTTTTCCGAAACAGGGGATCCTCTATTGGAACAGGTACACCTTCTTTTTATTCATAGATCATCACTGTTTCTTCTGCATTATTCGCTTTTTATTTCTGCTTTATTCTAGTAAAGAGAGACAATAAAATGATTCTAAAATGTGCAACCATGGAAAATCTCATTAGAAATTCCCATCTTACTAGGAATTTTATTTGTTATACTTGCGTCATCTTTGAAAGTGAGGTCAGGGTTCTTACATCACTCACCATCTGATCAAGAATCTTATACTATCCTTCTTGTTTGTGCTTTTAGTTCAGTCTATGCTTCTCACAATAAAATAAAATAAAATAATCTCTTGATTTCAAGCTCCAATTCCACCCAATCCTCATCTAGTGTTTCGCTTAACTTGTAATGTTGCTTTCTCAAACTAAAACTGAGAGAGAACCTTAACAATTCCAAGAAGATACAACATGTAATAATACCAAAAAGATTAGAAAATAGGGTTAAAATGCATCCTTTGCATGTCCTCAGCTCCACTAGGTGCTTGGTTGAGCCATGGTAGTAGGTCCTGGCTCATGGCAATTAAACTCGACCCAGTATGGCTTGACTCATCGGTGCCTCTGCAAGCGTCGGGGATTGACCTACTGAACGCTCATACACATGTAGATGCCTGTTTGCATCCCTTCACTTGAATCCAAGCTGACTTCTTGACAAACCTCCACATTGGTTCAAGTTTGCAGCCTAGTCACAGTCGTGATTCGTCAACTTCCATTGCTATGATCTCCCAACGCCTTCCCTGGGCTGCTTAAGTTGTATCATCTGGCCATGTCATCGTCTCATGTCATATGTCATATCATTCATTGTACATGCTATGTTATCACCTATGCCATGCCATCGCCATGTCATTGTCATGTCATATGCCATGTCATTTAGATGTCATTTAGTGTTGGCCACACTATCTCTTCCCCTTCTTTCTCCATCACTATTTTTGGCCTTAGTCATCGATGAAATTACTGTGTCTCATAACAAAACCTTCCAACTCGTATCACAAACCACAAGAGTAACAACATGACAGCCTACGAATCCACCATGCTCTAGGTTGCCTGCTTGACTTGGGTCTACTTACCAAATTACCACCACACTACATGAATTGCTTTCCTTATCATCCCAACGGCCTACTGCAGGACCAATTCCATGTGTAATAGGCTGATCATATAAGTTACCAACAGCATGTGAAAGATCAACTCTAGTACTACACCTACACATGGCATATACCTCTAACGATCAACTATACTAGCTTGTGAAATCTGATATATATATGCTCCACCTCCATCCCGATGTATAGTGACGACGGAAATGATGTCTTAAACATGTGGCAAGAAGGGTATTTACAAATCTTACCAGCTACATGTTGTGGTGCTTCGAACTTGTCTCACGTTACTCCTCTGAGTCATTCTCAATAGTCTGATTTTCCTATCTCTTTTTATCTTTATATGCGACACCTCCTTTGCTTCTTCCAAATTTCCCTATTAGATTTCCTTATTTTCTTAACTTATGTTAAGCCTTGGGAAAGTAATGAAGAAGTAAATCAGAGCCTAACGGTTGCTCCGTTCCAATTTTGAGGGAATGAAGATATGTGAATTTGTGAACGCTGTTTTTTTTTTTTCTCTTTTTTTTTTGGTCGAATTGTGAATGCTGCTTGATTCTAATAGATTTGTCTTCGATTGATAATTTAGAAAGCAGTCTTAGGGTGATTAAGTGTGAGGAAAACCCTTTGAGTTGATTCTCACTAGGCTCTTGCATTTGGGTGTTCAACTAAGGATTATTGTCATATGATTTTTGGGGAATCTGTTTTCTTCTTTAAGATGTTTAATCCATCTTAGCTACGATATTTTCAAACCTCTCTCTCCTCAGCAAGATGATGGTGATGACGAGGATGACAATGAGGACTACTGCCGGGAGGATGATGACGACGAGTACTATGAGGATGACCGCAGTGATGAGGACGATGAGGACGATGAGCATGAGGACCATGAGAATGATGACAGCGAGGATGATGAGGTTGACGATGTGCATTCGACTCACCAGCCTTCGCCGGATTCTTCCATGGACAACAGCGATGAGGACGATGATGTTGACAAGGAATTCGAAGGTGAAGCCAACAGTAATAGCAATAGCAAGGACGATGAGGACGAGGACGATGACAATGACGAGGACAAAAATGAGCATGAAGTTTTGCAGTCATCTCGTGGGCTTCCGCCGGGTTGTTCCGTGGGCGATAATGATGAGAACAACGAAGTCAACGAGGAAGGCAAAGGCGACAGTGACAGTGACGCGGATAGGATGAGGACGAGGAAGAGTAAGAGAGGGACGATGCAGAAGCCGAAGAGGAAGTAAGAGACCACAACACCTAAAACACAGCTGAAATCTGTCCTCTGTTCAAACTTCGTGCTGATTTTTTTAACTGCAGGTCGTGAGCTTGCTGCAACTAAAAACTTTGATCGAAGAAATTGATATTGAAAATGTCGTTTTTCAATCCAAAGAAGGGCTTTCTTCAAATCGGAGTAATAAAAAGTCACATAAGCAATTTCTATTAGTCAATTTGGATGAAATTAAAGGATTATATTGATTCTTGCCGGTTAAATGCATTTGGGTGTTCAAACTAGGGATTAATGTCACATGACATTTGAAGATTTTGACGTTTTCTTCTTTACAAGTTTAATCCACCTTAAACATGATATTGTCAAACGTCTCTCTCCTCAGTACAGTGACGGTGATGACAACAACAGCAACGCCTATGCCAATGATAAGGACAACGACGTCGCCTTGGATGACAGTTTGGAGGAGCATTTGCCGTTGTCTTGCGGGCCTCTGTGAGTTTTTTTCTGTGGACAGCGATGATGAGGTGGAAGGTGAAAGGCGAAGGCGAATGCGATGGCAACGACGAGGACGAGGAAGAGAGCGATGATGAAGAAGCCGAAGAGAAGGTAAGAGATGGAACAAAATGATATCATTGGGTTCCTTTTCCCTTCAAGACACGTGGAGAGATGACGATGACTAGTAGTTGAAAGAGTGTTAATGCCCATATCCTTATTGTCTCCAGAGCTGATCGGCGAAACCACTTTAGTTACTCGTCTCTTTCAGTTGTTATCGGTTTTTGTTATTTACCTTTTCGATTGTTCAGATGTTATTCACTGCTTTCTTTTCTCTCCATAAAACGATAATAGTGAGCAAGTGCCCTATTTATGCCACACGAATTTGTTTGGATTTTACTTGTTAATTAGTTGTGATTTGGTGTATGCATCTCATTATGTCGAGATGCCCCCTGTAGAAACATCATGAATCTCTCTTTGTTGATATCGTATAGAAAGTAAAATATTCTTCATTTTGGTACACTAACTTAAGTGAGACAAGGGAGAATATTTTACTTTCTATACAATCAATATCTAAGATTAGGACATGATTATACTAATTGCTTAATTAGTGTCCTTTGGGTACACCGACTTAATTGATTTGTTACCTAATATACTATATTTTTAATATATCATTGCCCTATACCATTGAATGATGTCCATGTATAAGCGCGCAATCAAGGGTAAGTAAACAATCATATTTTACAATAAAAGTAAAGTCTACGCACACTAATTAAATGAAACTAAGCAAAGTCTTGTGCTAAAACTTAAGCAACCTGATCAAGGCTTTTTTTTTTTTTTGGGGGGGGGGTAAAGGTAAGAAAACCTGATCAAGGCCTTTGTTTTGTATCGTTTTCAAATTTTTTGTTTTCCAATACTATCTAATTTTTTTATTTAGTATTTTATTACTTTTCAATTTTTATATTCTGAAAAGCAGGGATTCAGGCTGGGCCCTTGGGCCCAATCCGAACATGGACTAAACCTGGACACACAGGCTTGGGCCGCGGACACGAGTGGGCTTATTTAAAACAAACCCACTTCGAATAGGAAACTCATCGAAGCCCATTTTGTTGAAACTAATTGCAGGAAGCCCATTTTCCCTTCTAACAGCAACGAGTATCTCCCATGGGAAAACCCATTTGCTCATTTTTCTCCTTCTCTTTCCTTTGTTACTCTTATTGCAGACTGAAAAGGAACACCTAAAATGAACATTAACTCCAGAACATTCGAGGTTTGCCGATGGTCAACACTTTCGATCATTAAGCCGAGAACCATTTATCCACCGCCGTTAGTCATGTCCATCCGTCACTGGTCTGCCATTGTCGACTACCGCCGTCAACCTCCCGCAGTCACTAAAGTGACCACCGTGATCTTCGGCCACAATCTCTCACGCGCGTACACACAAGGCAGAAAATAAGGGATACTAATGTTGCTAGGGACTTGATGACAAGCATCGTCAGACATCCGAACTTGCATTATCGCCTCTAGTCATTTCTCATCGGTGGCACCATCAACAACCACTGGAATATATCACCTCAGGCAGAAAAATACGGTAGAAGAAGGAACTGAGATTCGTGTTTTGTAACCATGATCATATTGATAGAAATATTTCACCTAATTGCTACAAAATTAACGTCAACATATATAAAACATCAATATACGTTGTCGTTGACTGATACCAAAGCCTATTTTCGCAAGAATGTTTCAAATGCATTTCATCAAATAGATTGTAGGCACTGCAAAGATCGAGTTGAAGTTATTTCTCTTTCTAAAATCAGCATTAGAACAAGAATAACATCGCGAATCACCAAGTCACGACTCAGTTTTTTCAGTAATTTTCACATAAGCGTCATGAACACAACTCGGCACGACCACTCTCCAAAACAGAAGCAGAAAAGAAGAGAATGAAATTACCATGTCAATGGACGACGACGAAGCTATAATCCGTCACCAACTCAAGTTAGAGACTTAGGTTATCACTGCCTGTCGGGATCAAAGTGAACGAATAGATTCCAAGCGCGAATCTGTTGCTACGAAACTCCTGGCCGCACAACAGAGTAAAGCAGAGCACATCCTGCACGCCTCTGGAGCCGATTGATGGTGGCAGCGATCGACGGTCAGCTCGATAACCGTTGGATTTTTTGTATTAATAGTAGAGATGTAGGCACAGGTTTATAGGGAATTCTCTCATTGAAAACTTTGAAACCGAACTTATCATTGGATTTTTTTTTTTTTTAAATGTTTCTTGATAGTTGATATGTAATTGAGCAACTTCTACATTCACGTCATTTATGTGACTTACCTTATAATTTGGGTCCCTTCTAAGGCTACTTAAGTCAATAACTCACATGATTAAGGTGTGCCTGATAACTTCAAAATGTAACAGATCAACATATATAAGTAGAACAAATGTCTCTTGTTGGCACATGCCTAGCTTGCCATAACTATACATGCTCTTTGTAGAAGCTATTAAAACTCATTTGTACAGATAGATATGTGTTTATATACATCCTTAAGTGAAATCGTAAGAAAGCTTGGAAATGGGATGAACAACTTCTTTTTATTTTTGAGAACTGTGGTCTTATGATAACGGATTAATTTTTGTACATCAAACTAAATTTTGCCTTCCCATCGAAAGGGTGGGAATATGACTTTCCAGATTTGTGAGGAATTGCTCTAAAGCGGTTGGCCTAGCCCACCTAATTGCGCCCAGCTACAAATAAACTATGGGGTTTTCTGGAAAATATGTTACATTACTCTTTATTTTTATTTTCATTTTAAAAAATCGATCATCTTTATTTAAATAAGATAAATTGACCAAATGTACTATCTTTAAGGTCAAGACATGTCACGATCCATTTTCACCCACTAATCTCGATTGATTGATGAGGGAATTTGAATTTAATTATTGAATAAGAGAATTCGTATCCTCCCCAAATAATTAGTTTTCATGCAGTCTAGCTATTATTATTTGAACAAGTACCATATAGCCAGCAAGCTTTACCAAGGGGAGGTACCATTCGAACAAAGTCTGTAAAAAGTAGGAACAAAGAAATCTATTTCATAAGTGAACCAACTTTTATATATTCTTCAATCACGGACCCTTACTAAGTGGAAATATTGAAATCCCTACAATTTGCAGAATCACGTGTTCCACTTCTCCTCAGATTTCACTCATCAAGTTCGATTTTTCTTGCTCCACTGTACAAACCCTGAAACTCTAAGCCAAGTCGACTACAGGCCCCCCTAAATTTCCCAAGTAATAATCATGGCCTTCATAGAGAGAGAGAGAGAGAGAGAGAGAGAGAGAGAGAGAGAGAGAGCCTGTGTGAGGGTCATGGCGGGGCTGTTCGATAAGCAAGCGGAGATATACGCAGATGCGAGGCCGACGTATCCGAGGGAGTGGTACCAGAAACTGGCCGCTCTCAACCCCGCCAAGCCTTGGCTTGGGACATTGGCACCGGCAATGGTCAAGCTGCTCTTGGGGTTTTCTCTGTCTCCCTCTCTTCTCACGTGAATTCTAATATGCTTACGCTTCTGTACATGACTGTTCTCTTCTTAATTTAAACTAAAACTTTTTTATTTATTGTTAAGCTAGATGAAATCTTTTCATTTCCACCTATGTTTTTATGAACCGCTAGCTACACAGCCAATAATAAACAATCAATTACTGTATGCAGACGATTATACCGTTCTGTTCTAAGATAACATATTTATTCGTCTTGTTCCTTAGCCATTTGTTTCCTTTGCTTCATTTCCCTCCCCAAATGTAGGTTGCGGAGCATTATCAGCAAGTGATTGCCACGGACGTGAGCGAGTCACAGCTAAATTATGCTATCCCACATCCCCGCGTTCGGTACATGCACACTCCGCCATCCATCTCTGATGATGAATTGTTAGCCATGGTTGGTGGTGAGAGCTCTGTCGACCTAATCACCGTGGCTCAAGCCATCCATTGGCTTGAACTCCCCAAATTCTACTCTCTCGTGAATCGTGTCCTCCGCAAGTCAGAGGGTGTGATTGCAGTTTGGGGCTATCAAGCCATCCAAGTTAGCCCTACCTTCGATCCGATACTTTAAAAGTTTTTCGACGCGACGCTTCCATACTGGAATTCTAACATCAAGTACGTGTTCGACCAATACAAGACACTGTCGTTCCCTTTCGAAAGTGTCGGTTTGGGATCCAAGGGGAAGCCAGTGGCACTCGACATACCAACGGAGGTTTCTTTCGAGGGAATCCTGGGGATCTTGAGGTCGTGGTCCGCGGTGGCGACGGCAAAAGAACAGGGAGTGGAGTTGTTGAGTGAGGGGGTTGTTAGGGAGTTTGAGAGGGCTTGGGGCGGTACAAAGCTCGTGAGGAATGCGGTCTATAAAGCCTTTATGCTTGCAGGGAAAGTGAAGAAGTGACCTTCCTCGTATGATTAGTGAGGGCATGTTTGTAAATTACTTTGAATAATAAGGCCATTTCACATTCTTTATTAATCCTAGCTAATCCTTTTATCATTTTCTATGTGGTTCACTCATCTCTCTGAAGCATTTGATCAAGGCTGACGCTCTACCTGTGAGCTATATAAGGTTCGATTTGTTTTAGGTGATGGAATATAAGAGGTACATTTGATTTGGGGCATGTTGCCATCTCTAATAATCATGGTTGAGCGAAGAACTTAAAACTTGACAGCTCTTGAATTGAGTGAAGCGAGTAAATGTGCATTTCAAAGGTAAAGCGAATTCGGCCTTATTCATCTAACGGCTGGCTAGCGGAAACTTTTAAAACAATTGATGGGTGATTCTTCCAAGTTTCTCTAGAATTTTTCAATTGGTTCTTGTAATGGCTAGCTCGAAGATGTCATAATTATTACTATAGGAATTCAAAGTTGAATTGGTTCATAGATGAAAATAATTTGTACCAATTAACCTTTTATTGAAAGTAAAAGTTATATAATGACAATGAACCACAAAAAAAACTATTTTAAATTTACTTTTAAAAAACATCAGATGATTTCAAATGACCTATTTGTCCACATGAATGGATTTATAAATTTTGTTGTTAAATATAAAAACTCAAAGGTTAATTATTACTGTATATGTTTTTTGTTATAAGTTTTAGTGGCATGTGTTGACTAAGTCAAATAAGGTGGGTGATTAAGTAGACATGGAATTCTTTCAATGACCATAACGCACCGTCTTACAAACGTTCGATTATTATTGTTATTATTTTTTACGAGTGATAAACTTAGAGCAAGTCCTGAAGAATTAGTAGGGCTGGCTCGCAGGCTTGAGGAACAGAGTAAAGTGTAGAGAGGTTAAAGGCACACTAAAAAAGGTGGTTAAGACAGTCTAATCTTATGCGAGACCATGCATAAACGCTAAGACTTCATTTGAGTTGAACATTTGTTGTCCATTTGAAAAGTCAATTTGGGTAGGTGTGGCGGAACATTCGCAGGCTCTCAAAGTCTTAGCTTCATGGGAGAGATACAGAGGTCAATAGAGTGTATTATAAGAACATTTTGTTCCAATTAGTTTTTGTATAATGAAAATAATATAGGTACTTTAAAAGGCGAGAGGGTTAACATAGTGTAATAGTGTCTTCATAAGCTTTGCATAGTACGATTCTCTTGGGTTGCTGCCACTACATTCACGCCAAAATAGGCAACAAGTGATATACGAGTAGCTTCATGAAAGTCAATGTTTGGTGTCGGAGCTAAGCTTCCTTATCCAACACTATAAGACCAACTTCATTAGATCTAAACATACTACATATGGAACTTACAAATTTAGGATTTTTAAAATGACACGAGTGGCAAATTTTTTTATTGCACAAATTGCATTAAAAATATCTAGCGTAGGAGTACAGTATATATGCTACAACTATAAATAGGTATTGTACATGAACCAATGTGTTGCGCGACATGAAAAGTAAGGGGTGAGTAAAAAATGATTCAAGTTAAAACAAATCAAATTGAACAGTTTCTTTACGGTTCAGTTCAATTTAAAAGTACCTTTTTGGAAAAAAAAAAACGATTCACAAATGAAACCGTAATGTTTTTTGCATTTTGTTTTGGTTTTAATTTTTCGAAACCAAATCAAACCGAAAAATCATTTTGTATAAATTTTCAATTTTGTTAATTAATTTTGCCTTCTATATATGGAGCAGACTATTGATTTTCGTGGTGTGTGAATTCATGAATGGTTGTAACTGCGGGTTGTGGTTTTTTTTTTCATGAATTTGCAAAAGATGAAGAGGAAAAAATGAAAGAAGAAAGAATGATTAAACCAAATTTATCCACAAAAAAATAATTTGGTTTGATTGGTTCTGGACTATAATATAATTTAGTTTGGTTTCACTTTTCTTCAATCGTATTTATGCAGTTTGGTTTGGTTTGACATCCAAATTGTACCAACCACACCGTGCTCACCTCCTAATAGTTATAATAAAGAAATAAGTGTGGTAAAAGATTTGCATAATCATTTTGTTTTTAATATAAAGACACATTTTATAAGAAAATTTGAGTAGTTAAATGTAATCAATTCTAATAAAAGGCAAGTTATTAAGTTGAAGGGATCAAAACAAATACTCGATGGTGAATTGATAAATATATGCTGAGGCAGTACTTAGGTGATGCATTTTTTGAATGCTGCAAATTCTATAAATGCAATATGAAGGAAATTTTCTAGCTTAGAGTCCCATTTGTCATGTGGGACGCTATTCTTCAATCATATTTTATTATTATGTACTCATACAAATATATTGTAATTTTACAATATCAAAGTGGGATGTTAAATATGTCCAAACGTAGATATAGCAACAGAATATTGAAAATGATATAATTATTTCATAATCATTTTTTTAATCCAAAAATTCAAATGTAAATTCAGAACAGAGGTTGTTACATAGCCAGAGTCATTTGACATGAACGAAGAAGAGCCTCCAAAGAAATTTGGCATGCGAAGAGGTACACCTCTTATGGTCAGAAAATGAAAAAAATAAAAAACAAAGGTACACCTCTATATCTCTCCATCTTTTTTGGTCTCCACTTATTATCATTGCCTTTATTTTTTTATTTTTTTGTCAATCCTACTCTATTCACTCTCAGACTTTTGTCCTACTTCCTTACAAGGCGTGAGAGTCGAAACCCACACTTGAAACTAATTTGTCTCCATCTCAACTTCCATGAGAATGTGGGGATTCGAATCCCCCACCTCCTCTTTCCATATTGGAAGGGTGGCCCATTGCCTTTATTGACTAGTGGCACTTGTTGAGAAATTGCCTAAACGCGTTTTTGGTTAGGCCTTCTTTGTCCACCTTATCATTATAAAATCCGTCAACTTTGTTGACTAATGGAAGCACCACCTGCTGGGAAGTTGCCTGTATGCTTTTTCGACAGCAAATAGAGTCGAAGTCGTATTAATGTCTTTTATTAGAATTTTGTTAACCAGTATTGTGAAATCCTGAAATTCGACCCTGTTTCGATAAAATGAAATGTGCATTTCGTCGATGTGCCGATGATCCTTTTTCTCTGAGCTGATCACTCACGAGTTAGCTAACCTATTGGGTGAAGCCGTTAAGGGATATAACCGCGGTAAAATTCCTAAAAGCTACCTAATTGGTTGGACTGGACTAAAATCACGTCTGGTCGATTTTAACCATGGAATTTGATTTGGTATTGGGAATCGAATATTCGAGCGTGTCATAATTCATTTTTAGGACTGTCTCATCGTCTATCAATTTATTGCCGAGTTCGAAATTTCAAGAAAGAAATTATCGGAGGAAAAATCGAAGACCAAAAGAAATTAAAAAGGGAATGAGAAAAGGAAAATAATAGAGGAAATGAGAAGATGGTGTTTTCTTATTTAAAATATTATTTTCTTTTCCCTTTTTCTTTCTCTCTCTCTTTTTCTCTCTTTTCTCTCTCCTCTCCCCTCCCCCTTCGTGCGGACACCCCTTCCCCACGCCTACTCTCTCTTTCTTTTCCCTCTTTGACTAGTCAAAAGCTTATCCTCTCTCTCTCTCTCTCTCTTCTCTCTCTTCTCCCTCATCCCACGTGACCGAACCCACCCCCCTCTTTCTTCTTCTCCTGCTTTCTTCTTCGTGGAATCGGCGAACCAGAAGTTGAAGAAGATCGGAGACCGCAGCTCGCCGAAGCCGTAGCCGCTCGTCCCGCCGCCGCACGGCCGCTCGTGCACACCGCGCACGCCCCCGCATCCGCCGCTCGCTGCCGTCCTCCCCCGTGCGACCTCACCCCTGCTCCGCCTTTGTTCAGCCCCCGTCCAGCCACCTCCGGCCGCCGTTCGACCCCGCCGGACCTCCACCGGCCTTCCCCCATGCCTTGCTGCGCTTGTGGAAGTGGTTTGTGATTGTTTTGTGTCTGTTTTCAGCCATTGCAGCCACCCCACGAAGTGCGTTTCCAGCGGCTTTAGGCCCGCTTTTGAGCCGTTTCCGAGCCCCGGATCCGTGAGTCGCTTTGGGAAGAATCATTCCTCGCGTCGCCCCCGTCGGATTGATTCGATTTGCGCGCGATTTAGTGAGTAATCTCACTAATCTAGGATTAGTTGGCTAATTATGCTTAATATTAGTTTAGTTTTAATTAATTATGTTTAGGTTGTTAGATTAGAATAAATTAGCAATTATTAGTCAATTGTGATGCGATTTAGATAAATTGAATGCGCAATTAGCAAGTAGACGTGGTCTACTAATTATTGGAAGTGCCTTGGGATTTTTCCCGACCCTTAGTGGGCTCCAATTAGGCTTTTCAGGCCTAAGTAAAATTTTCAGTATTTAAATATTAATTTTCAAAATTAAATTAAATAATTATTTATTTTACGAAAATTCAACTGAGATGGTCTGGGACCGGAATATTATGCTGATGACCGTGGTGAAGTCCGTTTATTTAATCAGGCTTTATTTTGAGCTAAATTGAATTTTTAATATTAATTATTTAATTTTCGAAATTAATAAATTAATTATTTTTTTTTTCGGAAGTTAAGAGTTTGATGGCCGACGACCGAAATCTCGTGCTGATCGTCGTGGCGCAGTCCGCTTATTTATTTGAGCTCTACGTTGTATGAAATTAAATAAATTGTGATGGTTTAGGGATTTACCTTAATTTGATTGGAATCGATTGAGATTGAATTATTGATTTGGTGATTGGCCAAGTATGTTGTTCAGCATTTATAATGCTTTGTTGAGTTGATTTAATTATTTGATTGAGAAATCGTTGGGCATTGGTTGTCGGTATTGAAAGTAGATTGGTAATCACTTGAAAGAAAACACGTGGGCTTGGTGAATTGGAATAGCACTTGGAGAATGCACGTGAATTCAGTGGTTGAATATGTCACCTTGGCGAAAAGGTCGCCTGAGAGAATGCACGTGGCTCGGAGACTCGGTATGTCATCCTGGAGAATGCATGTGGCTCGGTGACAGAGTTTGGCATCTAAAAGGGCACGTGGCTTGGTGAATTGATGCATCACTTTGGTAAGCGAGTACCTTAGAGAATGCACGTGGGCCCAGGCATCTAAAAGGACACGTGGCTCGGTGATCTGATGCGTCACTTTGGTGAACTAGTGCCTTAGAGAATGCACGTGGGTCCAGTATTCGGAAATAGCATCTAAAAGGGCACGTGGCTCGGTGACTTGATGTACCACCTTGGCGAAGAGGTCGCCTTAGAGAATGCACGTGGGCCCAAGGTTTGAGGCACGTGGCTCGGAGACTTGGAATGTCGTCCTTGAGAATGCACGTGGCCTAGCTTTTAAATACTCCTCCGTGGAGAATGATTTGTGTGACATGTAATCGACTGGTTCGATTTGTTTTGAGTAAATGGGTGCCTATTGTGAATTGTACTGACTTGCAGGTAAGATTTGAGGCCAAGGTAAGTCCTCTACCCTGTGTGTGTTCAGGCAGCCTGTAGTATAATAGTTTACTAATCTGGCCTTAGTGGGGTAGAACTCGCTGAGACGTAGTCTCATCCCGGTTTAGGGAAATCATTTCAGGACCCCGCTGAGGAGATGAGGAGGAGGAGGAGTCTGAGAAGGATTTTTGGGAGAAGAAGATAATCCCGAGAGGGGCCTTGAGTACGGCCCGGGTGAACTGAAGTTCTATCTTCTTTTGAGATCTTCATTTTGATGTGAATAGAGTTTAAAGTAAAAAGTTGTGAAGTGCTCTGGTTTGTGGTTTGTATAAAAGTTTGGTTATAAGTTTTAATATGAAAAATATGGCCCTGTTTTTCTATCACATTATTTTATTGTCTGGGGATGTTAACTGCTTCCGCATGTGCTTAATAAATGAAAGGGGTCGGCGATACATAGTCCTGGGATATTGTATTATAGAATCGACCAAGTAAGAAGGATGTGTGCGTGCCCGAGGATCGGGGCGTGACAAGTGTTCTAGAGGCATTAATTAAATTAAACATCCACACGCAAAGAAATTTTTTCATTTTCAAAATACTATTTTTCTCATATTTTGCACCATTAGTATATTGAAAATGAAAAATATTATTTTATTATGAGTGGCTAACTAATGTTGTGAGGGCACTTATTAACAAAATACTTTTAATTGCTGCCATAGCATGTCCTGTTCATATTTTGCACCATCAATATATTGAAAATGAAAAACATTATTTTATTATGAGTGGCTAACTAGTGTTGTGAGGGCACTTATTAACAAAATACTTTTTAATTGCTGCCATAGCATGTCCTGTTCATGATATGGACGCAAATCTTTCACAAATTTTCTCATAATGCCACTTCTCTCAAAGTGGGATGATTATAATTACCATTGTTGTTGATGTCTGAACTGATTTTGTAGTCTCCAGATTATATTTGAATATTCCAAAACTTTTTGAATCTATTGGTCAGCTCAGTCGGTTTAATTTTCCGGATCAATTGATAGTTGGCTCATACCATGAGTATTTGTAAAATTAATAGAATTTCAATGTTCCTCTAATAAATCTTAAAATTTTTTCGTTATGACTTAAATAGTTATCAATAAGGAAATAATGGTTGTAAAAGTTTTGCGCAATTTTTTGCTTTTTAATATGAAGGCATATTTTGTGAGAAAATGTGAGTAGTTAAATATAATTAATGATAATATAAGGCAAGTCATTAAGGCGAAGAGATCAAAACAAATAATCCATGGTGAATAATAAATATATGCTAAGGGAGCGCTTACGTGGAGCATTTTCTGCAGAGAATGAAGCAAATCCAATTTTTGTAAAGTGAAGGAGATTTTTCTAATTATCTATAGTCCCACGTGGAATCACGATAGGTGATTCTTTACTAATATTTTGTTGTTGGATTTTTTTTATTTATTCAGAAGTTCAAAAGTGGATTCTGAACGGATGCTATCTACATAGCCAGAGCCATGTGAAAAGCATGAAGAAGAAGAAACTCCGTGTGACCTCGAATGATAATGTCCTCTTTATTATTTTTCAATCCATCAGCTTTATTGACTCTGAATTTTCCATGGAGACATAGCTACATGAGAAGCACGAAAAAAAGAAGAAATTCCATCTGATCTTGTAATGATAATGTCCTCCACGTTATCATTTTAAGTCCATCAAATTTATTGATTACTGCGAAGTTGCGCACACGCGTCTTTTATGGCCAATGGATTCAAATTCAAATATGTGAAGTGCAGTATTTTTTAATAAGCATTATGTTTAATTAGTGCTCCAGGGTACCGATTAAATTAAATATTTACACATAAAGAAAATTTTGTTATTTCGAAAGCTTTGCCTTCCTCATTTTATACGCAATCAGCACATTGAGAATGTAAATTTTATTTCATTAGATATAGCCAACAAGTGTCCATAGAACGCTTATTAAAAAGATTTGTCTACTAATGATCCTTGGCGTGGCCAAAACATTTCCTGTTCATTATTTGGAAGCATTTTTTCAAATTTCTTTTTAATAAGGCCACTCCTCTCTGGGTTGGAAATTATGTATTACCAACTATTGTTAATGTCTGAACCAATCTTATGGACTCTAGATTAGATCTGAATACACCAAAACTCTTAGAATCTTTTTGGTCAACTAAGGGCATGTCTAATAACACTCCTAGAAACAACTTATTGTATGTTTTTTTCATCACCAAGAATAAAAAAAGAATATAAATTCGTTTGGTAAATTTTTTGTTCTAGAGAACAAAAATATATATAGTTTTTGTTCATGGGAATAGATTTAGACATAATCAAAAAGTAGAAAAAAGTTACTTCTTGCTCCCGAAAACAATTTCTAGAATAAAGTCTAATTTTTTATTTTATTTTCTCTTCTCTTTTCTTCTCTTTCCTTTTCTTTTTCTTCTTTTTGGCCAATTGTGCGCCTTGGTCATGGCTCGCAACCTCGCTGGAGTGTCATCGGCCCCTCGCGACACCATGCCTTGTTGTGGTTGGGCGAGACTTGACCTTGCTAGGCCACCTCTAGGTTGGTGTTACTTGGTGGTGGCTCGACGAGGCTCGCCGGGTTTGGCAAGGCTCGGCCTCACCCAATTTGGTGAGGCCAAGCCTCGTGGTGGCTAGGCGAGCTCGCAGGACCTCGCCTAATAGGTCGCTGGCCATCGCTCTGGCCAACAACTGGCCACAAAAAAGGAGGAAGATGAAGAGAAAATGAAAAAGAAAAAATAGAAAAAATATGATAAAATTATTAAAAAAATTAAAAAAACACAAAAAAATTAAGAATCCTACCAAATGCATTTCTATCCCAGGAATATAAATTTTGAATAATTACAATTTTTTTTCCAAAAAATAAAAAATTATTCCCACAAACATAATAAAAAAATTATTTCTGAGCAAAAATTGTTTCTGGCAATATAATGGTTACCAAATGTGCACTAAATCAATTTAATTTTTTTCCAAATCGATTGGTAGTTGGCTCAGATCTTGAGTCTTTTTAAAATTAATTTTATATTAAAGGGTCCTCTAATAAGTCTTAGAAGGTCTTCGTTGTGACTTCAATATTAAAATCACGACTTGCATCGAGATCTGCACAACATCTTCGGCTTTGTGCGAAATTGCCTATAGCTGGTACGATTGCATCGCCATGGCATGTCCTGTCCATGAGCAAATAAATATTTTCTAATAAGCCGGAAGATTAAACGATGGTTTATTATTGAAGTAGTTAGAAATCTTGAAAGTATTAATAAATGTTGATATTTTTCAAAACCAAACAAGATAAAAGGTTGCATAGTGACTCAAATTAATTGGTATTTATTGTGACAAATGCTGGTATATCAATCAAACTAAGGTAATATCGAATAATAGTTAGTAACTTTAAAGGAGTTAATAGTCACAGGAATAGGAATTGGTAGATTATTAAACTAATTGCCAATCTTCTACATGTAAATAAATGTTGTTACTTTTCAAAATCAAGCAAAAAAAGTGCATAAAAGTATGTCAATAGTTTCCTCGGTTTGTGTGAAATTACTTATACCCAGTACAACAGGCTAGATGAAAAAGTATCTCAATCCTGCCTATTTGAGGGAGGGAGGGAGAGAGAGAGAGGTGACCTGACCCGCTAAGTGTGAAGTGAGCTCGTATGGCAAACTCAGAGACAAGAATGAGTACCAACAACCTATTAGGAGGTGAGTATCAGGTGTTTCTAAGTTTTAGAGGGCTCGATATTCGTCGGGGAATCACCAATAGCCTCTACCATGCCTTAGTAGATGCTGGAATTCGCGTTTTCATGGATGATGAAGAGTTTCGACCAGGAGAAAGAATTAGTGGCAACCTTCTGCTAGCGATCGATGACTCTAAGCTTTACATATCCATCTTCTCCCAAAACTATGCTTCGAGTCATTGGTGCCTCCGCGAGCTTGCAAAGATGGTGGAGAACACCTCTAAATCTAAAGAAGAGGGGAATGAGAAGGTGATATTGCCCATCTTTTATGATGTGAAACCTGCTGATGTGAAATTGAAATCCCCGTTGTACCGTGATGCCATATTGAATTTGGAGCAAAGGATGGAGGATCAGAAGAAGAAGTTTAGCTCCGGGGATGTAGAGTCGTGGTGCGAGGCTCTCAATGAAGTTGATGACACCAAGGGGTGGGAGCTGAAGAAATATTCTGGGTAACTATCTAACCGTGAATGTCAAAATTATCTTTTACAATTGAGCAATAGATCTTATAAAGATTCATTAATTATATTCCAACTCCAATTTTTTCAAATTTAAAAGGAAATTCTCAAATTCTTCTTGCCATCGGAATTTCTCTCTCGGAATCTTATAATAGTAAGACTCCACTCGTTCAAGAAGATGATCGTTGAGAAAAACTTGGATTGTTCGCACAAAGCCTAAGCCTTAGATTCTGAAATAAGGTTTGTTCTTACAGCAGCAATTGTTTATGAAAAGGAAAAGCTCACCTTATTAAGCTTCTCCGCTTACACCATTTTCATCAGTCAGACCGCCGGTATCAACGCTTGTTGATCAAACAGTAGTGTAGTTGGTCACTGAAGCTGTCCATGGTCGCCGGCAGCCGTTGCCTCAAACACCTGCTGCTAGACTCACCACCACCTACTGCCTTGCCGGCTACCCTCGCCCTTGAAGACAACCACCGTGGAATCAGACACCACCTCTACCACAATCAAATTCAGCCTCCACAACCAACTTCACACTTAACCACCGGGATAAGAACGCTTCAAGTGCCAAAAGTTGGCACAAAGGGACACTTAAGTGCCAAAAGTTACGAAATGTATACTTAAGTGTCACATTCGAAGAAAAACGGATCACTTAAGTGCCACTCTGGCTAAAGTCCGGCCAAAGGCTGACGTGGCGTTCTTCCGACAAATTTCCGGCAAAGTGAACCCAAAACGGCGCCGTTTTGCATGCTGACGTGGCAAGTAATGCAAAAACGGCATCGCTTTGGGTTGACATGGTAAAAAAAAATAATATAAAAATTAAATAAATTAAATTTAAAATTTGATATAGTTAAAATATTAAAAAATAATAATTTTAATAGTTAAAATATTAAAAAAATAATAAATTTAAAATTAGATTTAGTTAAAATATTTTTAAAAAATAATTTTAAAATAAAATTTAATTAAAATATAAAAATAATAATTTTAAAAAAAATTTAAAAAATTTTTAAAAAATTTAAAAATTAGATTTAGTTAAAAATTTTAAAAATAATAATTTTAAAACAAAATTTAGTTAAAATATTAAAAAATAATAATTATAAAAAATTTTAAAAATTTTAAAATAAAAATTTAAAATTAGATTTAGTTAAAATATTAGAAAAATAATAATTTTAAAATTAAATTCAATTAAAATGTTAAAAAATAATAATTTAAAATTTAAAAAATTAAAAAGAGGGGGGCGGTGGCTAGGCTGCCCTCAGCCACCGCCCCCCCTTTTTATTAATTTATAAAATTTTGATAATTTTTTTAATTTAAAATTATTATTTTAATATTTTAACTAAATTTAATTTTAAAATTATTTTTTAAAATATTTTAACTAAATCTAATTTTCAAATTTTTATTTTTTATTTTTTATTTTTAAAATTATTATTTTTTAGTATTTTTAATAAATTTAATTTTAATTTTAATTTTATTTTTTAACTAAATCTAATTTTAAAATTATTATTTTAAAATTTTTTAAAATTTTTAAATGATTATTTTTTAATATTTTAACTAAATTTAATTTTAAAATTATTATTTTTAATATTTTAACTAAATGTAATTTTAAATTTATTATTTTTTTAATATTTTAACTATTAAAATTATTATTTTTTAATATTTTAACTAAATCTATTTTTAAATTTAATTTATTTAATTTTTATATTATTTTTTTTATCATATGAGCCTAAAACGACGCCGTTTTTGCATTATTTGGCCATGTCAGCGTGCAAAACGGCGTCGTTTTGGGCTCGGTTCATCGGAAAAATGCCATGTTGGCATTTTGGCAGGATTTTGGCCGGATTGGCACTCAAGTGATCCATTTTGCTCCGATTTTGGCACTTAAGTGTACCTTTCGTAACTTTTGGTACTTAAGTGTCCCTTTGTACCAACTTTTGGCACTCCAGGGGTCCTTGTCCCCTTAACCACCACCAAACTCATCCCCCACCACTGCCTCGCACCTCAAGAACTCGACCAACTTTGCCAAACTCGTCCACCACCGTCGCCAGATCAGGTTGCCACCGCCACTATTATGGTTCGCCACCATTAAAGTCATGCAGCACATCACCACGCACGGAAAGACCCGGGTTTGAGTTTGGGGCACAAACCCAGCGTGAAACCTCATATCTGAGGTCATGCGACCTTCAATTTGAGGTTGTTCGACCTTAGGCACCATTGAGAACTCCATTGGCCGCTTGAGCTTCATCGAGTTTGGCCGTGATGGCTGGAATTTCGTCACGCTCGGGGCTACGGTCGCTCGAGCTTCATTGAGTTTGGTCGTTCGGCCATGGTGGTTGGAGCTCCTTCGAGCTCACAGCCATGGCCAGTAGAGTTTCCATGTAGTATTTCAAACTCCTGTCTCAAGAACTCAGTTTAAAGAAACCATGGAAAGTTTTAAAGAAGAATGAACAAATGATCAGATTGGAGAAAAAAGTTACTGGGGATGGGAGCAAGCAAGATTTCTTTCCACCGTTCTTCGTGCCCCTTCATTTATTCTTTTATTTGTTAGTTTCTCAGCCTATTTTCTAATGACAGGTCAATATTTTCCATCCATTAACGTGGATAGAGCTAAAGGAACAATTTGATTGTATCATTTTGACAAATTTTAGTAATTGATTGCATATTTTGAAAGTTTTAACACTCAATTATATTTTCGTGACAAATATTAAGGCTTCGGGTACATTAATTCCTTTAATAATCAAACATTTCTCTTTCTCTGTTTCTTCAACTTAAACTGGTAACGGATGTTAAGGTTTGTAAATTCATCATGTTCTTGAAGTTTTTAGGGTAACGTAATTGGTCTCGGTCCAGTCCCGTTTGTTTCGTGCCATTTTTCGTTGGATAATTATAGTTGTCTCTCAACATCCCAAAACTTGTTGTCTCGTGATGACGACGACAAATGTGTGTGTGTGTCTTTATATATATATATATATATATATATATATATATATATATATATACACTAGGTAGAGTGATCATGAAAAGTAAACTGCCAGGTAAACCTCACACAAGAGCGTGCCACGTGCATGCATGCGTGCGTGTGTATAAGTGAAATAATATGGTAGAGTTAAAGTTTAGTGTCTTCGAACACGATGAACATTCAAATAAAATGAACTTACAAAACTTAGTGCTGTTTAGTTTAGTATTATTATGTCGGTAAAACGCAAAAAGTACCTTTTGCTTGCACTACTTTTATATTGGTCTCTTACGTTGTGTTATTTCTCACATGCAATAAGAAAGTGTCAACATGAGATTCCTGGCTTCATCACTTAACTGATTAGTTTATGAAATTGATCTATGAAAGGGATTCAACAAATAATTGTTTGATATTTGAATAAGAACCACTATTTATATACTCCTTTTTGGTTCTTTTTAACGAGAGTTTTCCCTCTAGAATAGTTTTAACCTCATGTTCCCAACCTAACTTAGTAGATGGTTGGTCAATGTGCAATTAAACGAATTTGTTGCCTCTTTACAATTGAAACTGTTCAACTTTGTTGCAGCGATGGGGATCTTATCGAGGCTGTTGTTGTGGAGGTTGTGGTTAGGCTCAAGACAAGACAAAGAAAAGTGACTAGAGATTTAGTTGGAATGGAGGATCGAATAGCAGCCATAAATGGTTTATTGGACATCCAATCTGGTGGTGTGCGGGTTATTGGAATTTATGGGATGAGTGGCATCGGTAAATCAACACTTGCCAAGATCATCTATAACCAACTATGTCCTCGCTTTGGGAAAAACTGTAGCTTTCTTGATGGTGTAAGGGAAACAGCAAAAACCAAGGGCTTAGTCAAGTTGCAAGAACAATTGCTATCTAATATCTCTAATTCTAGAGTGGCTCGCAACATTGATAACATTGATCATGGAATCAATACGATTAGAGAAACAATTTGCAACAAGAAGGTACTAGTTGTATTGGATGATGTTGATGAGGGAAACCAAATCGAATACCTTATTGGAATTGATTCTCTGTACAATGTTACTAGGATACTTGTTACCACTAGGGACAAAAGTGTTATAAAAATTAGAGGATTGAAGTATGAAATTGTGCCTTATGAAATGGAGGTGTTAAGCGACAAAGATGCACTTCAACTTTTTAGTAGGCATGCATTTGATGCTGACTTTCCTCCAGACAAACTATATGACACTTCAAAAGACATCGTCTCTACTACGAATGGACTACCTTCAGCTCTTCGAGCAATAGGTTCATTGCTTTTTCTTCAGAAAGAGGAAAAAATATGGCAAGAGATGCTAGAGAAGCTAAGAAAAACACCTACTAGTGATGTCTTGGGAAAGCTAAGGATTACTTATGATGCCTTAGAAATGGATCAACAACAAATATTCCTTGATATTGCATGTTTTTTCATTGATAAAGATAAGACTAATCCATTCTTTGTGGGGAAAGACTGTGGGTTTAGCCCAGAGTATGCTATTGATGTCCTTATTAACAAATGCACTATAAAGGTTTTAGACGAAAATAAGTTTTGGATACATGATCAATTTAGAGATCTTGGAAGGACAATTGCTAATCAAGAGCGTTCTAGGTTGTGGGCTCCAGACGACATCATTCACGAATTAAGATCAATAGAGGTAATGTGGTGACCAAATTTAATACTGTGTTCATAATTAAGGATTCGTCTTTCTAAAATGAGAGCTACTCTTATGTTCCATTTTTTCTTCTCTTCAATGGAATAAAAACGTATAATATTGACAAATTCCTGCTCCTGCTCCTCAATTTCATTGGCAGATCAAGAGTAGCGTTCAAGCACTGGATTTGACAAATTGGTCAAGGACTGATGATAACTTAACTATCACTGCGGAGGAAATTAAACGTTTCCCACATCGTCGGCTGCTATGGTTGCATAACATAACCTGCCAAGGCGACCTTGCGGGCTGTCTTTCCGAATTGAAATGGATCAGTTTGTTTTACCCTGATAGAAGTTCTGAACGTCATCTACGTTTTGAGGCAACCAATTTGCATCTAGAAAACGTGGTTGTGGGGAATTTCGTTGGCCATGGGTTCACGGATGATCATGTCAGGGGCCTGATCAAGGTATGTCAATTTCCCTATCAGTCTAATTTTCTTATTCAAGGACAAAATTCATTGGATTTGTAGTCTAATTTTCTCATTTAGTGAGAGGATCAAAGGACAAATGATCCAAGTTGAGAGCTTAAATTCCCATGTATTTCTTGTTTAGACATCCAATTGTCCATGCTGATGTTTCATTTGCTTTTGTAGGATGGGAGGAAATTGAAGGTTCTCACTCTTGAGAATAATATGTCGATTTACATGACACCAACCTTTTTTGAATACTCAGTTTTAGAGAAGTTGAGTATTTCTAAATGTTCATCTTTGATGGAAATTGACTGCTCTATCAGAAAACTGCGGTTGTTGACTGATTTGAGTATTGAGTCATGTCAGAATCTTGAAAAATTACCCGAACAAATTGGAGAGCTACCAAATCTTCAGCACCTCTCTCTTAGGAATTGTGATAGCTTGAGTGAACTCCCCAAATCAATTTCGAAACTAGAGTCATTGATGAAGTTGGATGTGTCTCACACACCTATTACAATATTACAGGATTCCATTGGAAGACTATCAAGCTTGTCATCTCTCAATGTATCATCCACACCGATTGTGAAAGTGCCCAGTACAATGAGCGAGCTTCGTCGCCTCCAAACACTGGACTTAGAGCATTGTCATAAGCTCCAAGAGTTACCGGAGCTCCCTAAAAGTTTGACCATTCTACGGTTGAGATCTAGTTCATTGCAGACCATGCCTAACCTCTCAAATCTTACTAATCTAGTTGAACTACTTCTATCTGATGGTTCTGAATCTAAGGCCACATAAAATATAATTAAAGATTGTCACCTACAGTGGATAGGGAGGTTATCCAAATTAGGGAAGCAGCACTTGTGCCTTTTAAATGTCCGCGCGCAGCCTACAGAGTTGGGCTCCCTTTCTCTCCTAAAAAAACTTACTATGTATGGCTTAGACTTTGAATCCCTCGAACAACTTCCGTCAAACTTGATAGTTCCAGAGCTCGATCGCATTCAAGTGAAACAAGTACAACTAGACGGGCTTCCTCAGTTGGAAATGTTGACTATCAGAATGTGTGAACTCGTCAAAAAATTATCCTTTCCATCAGGTTTAAGAAAACTGAGAGAAGCTGAGGTGTCTTCTTGCACTGAGCTAGTCGAAGTTCAATTTCTTGGTGCCTTAATATCATTGGAGGAATTATGTATTGAGGACTGCAGATCTTTAGAGAGGTTTGTTAATCCATCGGAGGAGCTAGGGTGTAATGAGCTACAAGCTACCAAGTTGACTAATGGTGGGAGGAAAGTGTCCATTGTCTCAAGCTTTCTAAAGATGCTTCAAGTATTCCAGCTGTTGAGGTGCCCAAAGCTAGAGGAGATTCAATTTGCTTGTATGTTCAAATCATTGGGAGTATTTTCTGCCAAAGGGTGCACTTCATTAAAAAGGATAGGCGGTTTGTCAAACTTGAAGAACTTGACGCGGTTAGGTATTGTAGAGTGTGAGAGCCTACAAGTTGTAGAGGGCGTGGACGAATTAGAGCATTTGGAACAGTTGAAAGTTTATAGGTGCAGATCAATGGAAAGGATGATTGATGTATCAAGCTCAAAAATACCAAAGGAGTGCCAGATTCAAATGAGGGATTGTGGGGAGGGGAGAATTACCAAAAAAGTCCTAAACCTATTGCATTTGGGCCAATTCAGTCCTAAACTTTTTTTTTTGGCCAATTGAGTCCTAAACCTTTTACAATTATGCCAATTCAGTCCTTCCGGCCAAAATTGGCCGGCCGGAGCTGACGTGGACGCCGGCCGGAGACAGCTGGCCGGCGAACAATTTTTTAATAATTTTTTTAAAAAAATTCGATTTTTTTTAATTTATTGATTTTTTTAATTTTTTTTTTTATTTCTTACCTTCTTCTTCTTCCTCTGGCCGGCCGGCGCCGGCCAGAGGCGAGGGCCGGTGAGGCTGACCTCGCCGGCCAATGGCTAGGCTCGCCCCCGCCGGCCACTGGCGAAGGCGAGCCTCGCCCAGCAACGGCGGCGGCCGCCGTCGCCCAGCCAAGGCGAGGCTCGGCCTCGCCAGATCTGGTTACGGCCTCGCTAGTGGCCGGCGAGGCCGCCGTCGCCAGATCTGGCGAGGCTCGCCTCGCCATGGCTGGGCGAGGCCGAGCCTCGCCTTGGCTGAGCGACGGCCGCCTCGCCGTCGCTGGGCGAGGTTCGCCCTCGCTTGCCACTGGCGAAGGCGAGCCTCGCCCAGTGACGGCGAGGCCGCCGTCGCCAGATCTGGCGAGGCTCGACCTCGCCATGGCTGGGCGAGGCCGAGCCTCGCCTTGGCTGAGCGACGGCCGCCTCGCCGTCGCTGGGCGAGGTTCGCCCTCGCTTGCCACTGGCGAAGGCGAGCCTCGCCCAGCGACGGCGAGGCCGCCGTCGCCAGATCTGGCGAGGCTCGACCTCGCCATGGCTGGGCGAGGCCGAGCCTCGCCTTGGCTGGGCGACGGCGGCCTCGCCGTCGCTGGGCGAGGCTCGCCTTCGCCAGTGGCCGGCGGGGGCGAGCCTCGCCAGTGGCCGGCGAGGTCAGCCTCGCCGGCCAGAGGAAGAAGAAGGAGATATTAAAAATAAAAAAAAAATTCGAAAAAAATGAAAAAAAAAATGAAAAAATTCGAAAAAAAATTAAAAATTATTAAAAAATTGTTCGCCGGCCAGCTGTCTCCGGCCGGCGTCCACGTCAGCTCCGGCCGGCCAATTTTGGCCGGAAGGACTGAATTGGCACAATTATAAAAGGTTTAGGACTAAATTGGCCAAAAAAAAAGTTTAGGACTGAATTGGCCAAAATGCAATAGGTTTAGGACTTTTTTGGTAATTCTCCCTTGTGGGGAGTCATTGGACATTGGTCCAAATGATTCAAGCATCACTTGGGAGTCTTACAGAGAGAAGATTCTAAATGCCCCAGCACGAGCGTTGGGCTTAAAACTTGAAACAACTCTTTACGACTGTGAAACAAAAATAGAAACAAGGGATCTTCTATTGGAACAGGTGTGCCTCCTTTCTATTTATGGATCATCACCGTTTCTTTTGCTTTATTCCCTTTCTATTTCTGTTCTATTCTAGTGAAGAGGGACAAAAAATAATTCTAAAATGTGCAACCAGGGATAATCACATAAAAAATCCCCATCTTACTAGAAATTTTCATCTGCTATATGTGTGTCAACTTCGGAAATGAGGCCAGGTATCTTACATCACTCACCATTTGAGAATTCATACTCTCCTTCTTCCTATTTGTGCTTTTGGTTCATTTTGTGCTATCACAATTACTCAATGACGTTGAGCCTATTTTTACCTTAAAAAATGGAGGATGAAACTTCATGTCTTCCTTTTCCACTTGTTAAAATCAATATTTGCAATAGGATCATGCAATTTACCAAAATCACAAGATATTGGAAAATTAAATAAGAAATAGATTAACACCACAATTTGCATAGCTTAGTTGAAAGAGTGATCTAGATCCACGGGAAGTATAACAATGATAGATCCATTGCAAACTAGGAGATTCTAACATAAAAATAATCTCTTGATTCCAACCTTCGATTCCACCCAATCCTTACTCAATATTGCATTCTCTGGTACTGTTTTTCTTAAACTAAAACTCACAGAGAACCTAAAACAAGGTTGGTGCTATTTTTACCCCAAATATAACTAAATCCACCCTATTTACCTTATAAGGATTTTCCCTCCATCATTCAATTACAAAGTGATGGCTCCATTCTTTCTTATTCTATTTTTTCTATATCTATTTAGAATCTAATTGTCATGATTAACGTTTTACATGTTTTTTTTTTAGTATATTAAAAAAATCTACAAAATCTATCACTTCATCGACAATCTGCTAACGTTTTTACTCTTTTTGCAACTCCACTTATTTATGTGTACACCCCTTAGATCTTTATTTACAATTGGTTGCTCTCTCCTATTATAAGATAGAGCAAACTCGTCAAAGGTAACATCTTCGCTTATCATAACTCTAGCTAAAAACTCATACTTGTGCCATATCTTGTGTCTCTGGTGCCAATGCATAGTTTAGGAATATGTATCTCCTTGCTTGAGTGCCATCTTTCACATGAGCATAAATAGGGCAATTACAACTTCTCAATCTAGTGTGATAAGCAATTTGCTTAACCGCATTTCCTCATATTACTACAATCAATTGATATTGATGGTTATACTGTATTCATGGCCAAAATTGTAGAGTAAAGAGTGAGCTCTCTCTAGTGAAGTTATATTCATCGATCCTCCGAGGGGCTATTTGGTTGGGCATTCCCAAAGCCCCTTGGGGAAAATTTTAGTGTTTGGTAAATTTTTTGGAAGCTCTGCCCAAATATGAGCATTTAGAATGCTCAATGCTGAAAGCTGGGGAGGGGCAGCATTGGGCATTGGGCATTTGGGAAATGCCACGCCTACTGTTCATCATTTTTCTTCCTCGTCGTCTTCTTCTTCTTCTTGTCTTTTTCTTCTTCTTCCGGCCACCGAGCTTCTCCGGCAGCCATCGGCATTGCCGCCTAAGGATCACACGTCGCCTGTGACCACCGTCTGGGGGTGCCGCGACGCACGACCCAGGCGGCGCGGACCTTAGGCCACCAGATTTGGCCGTCCGGAGGCCAGATTTGGCCTCTACGACCTTAGGCGCCTGAGGTCGCTCCTCCAGGTGGCGACGACGTTGCCTGAGGTTGCGCTGCTCGGGTCTGCGCAACCTCAAGCCGCCAGATCTGGCCTCTGCGCCTCCAAGCGCCTGAGGTCGCGGTGACGGTGTCGCCTGAGGTCGCGACCTTAGGCGGCCGGACGGCCAAATCTGGCTGCCGGCCGCTGGATTTGATTTTCAGATTTTTTAAAAAATAAAAAATAAAAGCAAAAGCCCATTTGGAATAAATTTTGCCAAATGGTATTTTCGCACAAGCAACTTTTCAATGCGTAATTTGCCTAACGGCCGAGCATTCCCGAAAACCCCTTTATCCTAAAACGGGCCCTGAGTTTGCTTAAGTGTGGTGTGTTCACAGTAGTGTGGTGTCTCACTAAGCTTTCCTCAGTGCAAATCGGCTATAATTTTTTTTTATTTAAAAAGAAGATAAAAATTAGGGGAAAAAAGAAGGTAAAAGAAAAGAGGATAAGAATTAAAAGAATTACAAAGCTAATATATATATAAGGTAAGACTGTTGGGCTGCATCGGCGAGGGCTTGCGACCCTCGTTGCGTATTAGTGAGGGCTGTCGGTCCTCGTCGCTTGCAAACGAGGGCTTGCCAACCCTTGTATGTGTCTAATGGTGCTGGCACCCTTATTGCCATAAACAACCTACCAGCCTTAATCAAGCGAGCAACATCCTCGGCCACCATCTTTGTTGAGGGTTAACACAACAAGCTATGACACCAACTTGACCCATTTTCGACAACTATCATACCAGTATTTGATCCTTGCAAATATTCACTTTTGTCTCAAGAATCAGATTTCCTTCTTTTCTTCATTTGTCTCCAGAATCAGATCTTCCTTCTTTTCTTCATTTTGAGGGAATGAAGATATGTGAATATGTGAATGTTGCTTGATTCTAATAGACATATGTTAAATAGATGCTTTATAAAAGCATTTTTAGGGGGATTAATTGTAGGGAATCCCTTTATGTTGATTCTTGCTTGGTGCTTGCGTTTGGGTGTTCAAACTTAGGATTATAGTCATATGATATTTGGGAAATCTATCATCTTCTTTAAGATGTTTAATCCACATTAGATATGATACTTTTGAACCTCCCTCTCTCAGCAAGATGATAGTGACAAGCATGAGGACGGTGACAAGGTCGACGGCAGGGAGGATGACAATAGCGAGGACAGTGGCAAGGAGGATGACGACGATGACAACCATGTGAATATAGATGATGATGATGGCAAGGAGGATGACGACGATGACAACCATGTGCATATAGATGATGATGATAGTAAGGAGGATGATGATGACGACAACCATGTGCATGTGGACAACGAGGATGACGACAGCGAAGATGATGAGAATGTGCATTCATCGGGCAGGCCTTCGCCGGTTTGTTCCATGGGCAATAATGATAAGAATGAGGGTGTTGACAAGGAAGGTCAATGTGAAGGTGATGGCAATAGTGATAGCAAGGACAACGAGGACGAGAATGATAACGGTGAGGATGACGAGGACAACAATGTACATGAGCTTTTGCATTCGTCTGACGGGCCTTCTCTGGTTGGTTCTGTGGACGGTAACGATGAGAACGACAATGTTATCGAGGAAGGTCAATGGGAAGGCAACATCAGCGGCCATAGCAAGGATGACGAGGACGAGGACGATGATGGTGAGGATGACGAGGACAACAATGTGCATCGGCTTTCGCATTTGTCTAGCGGGCCTTCTCTAGTTGGTTCCGTGGATGGTAACGATGAGAATGATGATGTCGACGAGGAAGGTCAATACGAAAGTGACGGCAACAGCCATAGCAAGGATGATGAGGACGAGGACAATGACGGTGAGGATGATGAGGACAACATTATGCGTGAGCTTTCTCAATCATCTCGAGGGCCTTCACCGGTTGGTTCCGTAGATGATAATGTTGAGAATGACGATTTCAATGAGGAAGGCGAAGGTGACGGCTATAGCTATAGCTATGGTGACGGCAATGACGATGAGGGCAAGGATGAGGATGAGGAGAGGGATGATGAAGAAGGCGAACAAGAGGTAAGAGACGACAACAACCTAAAACTCAACTGACTATTCTCCGTTCAAAACTCGTGTGAATTTTTTGAAAAGCTGAAATTAAATCTAGGGATAGTTAATTGCAAGCTTGCTGCATCTATTAACTGTCGGGTTTAAATCAAAAGAAGGGCTTTTTGCACATCTCTATCCTTTGCTTTGCCCTACTTTCTCCAAATCCGAGTACCAACTAATTGCCAGGAAAAAGTCACGTCAATATTTTCTATAAATCAATTTGGATAGAATTAAGAGATTATGTTGATTCTTGTTAGTTGCTTGAGTTTGGGTGTTCAAACTAGGGATTCATGTAAAGTAATATGATATTTGGGAATTCTGACCTTTTCTTCTTAAGATGTTTAATCCACCTTGAACATGATAATTTCAAATCTTAGCAAGATGACGGTGATGACTACAACAACAATGAATACGATGACAACATGAAAGACAATAGCGATAAAGCTGGTGACGAGGGTGACTACAACGGCGAGGATGATGACGGCTACTAGGACGACAATGCGCAAGAGGTTCTGTGGTTATCTTGTGGGCCTTCGCAGGTTCATTTTGTGGACAATGACAATAAGGAGGAAGGCGAAAGGCAAAGGCGAAGGCGAATGCAATGGCAACAACGAGGACAAGAAAGAGGGCATTGATGAAGAGGCCGAAGAGGAGGTGAGTGATGGAACAGAATGGCGTACTTGGCTTCTTTTTTTCCTTCAAAACATGCGCGAGATGACTATGGCTAGCAGCCGAAAGATTGTTGATGCCCAATCCTTCCGGTCTCAAGAGCTGATTGGCCAAGCAACCTTAGTTTCTCGTCTCTTTCGGTTCTTATCAATTTCTATTATTTTCCTTTTCAATAGTTCAAATGTTAATTCCCTCCTTTCTTTTCCCTCCATAAAACGACTGTGGTGTGCAAGTGCCCCTATTTATATCACAAAATAGTTTGGATCTTGCTTGTTAATCAATTCTAGTTCTCCATATATGCATCTAATTATGTCAAAATTTCCCCCTGTAGAAGCATGCTTCATGAATATGTCTTTGCTGATATTGTTTAAGACTCATCGGTTAAACACTCTATGACACTCAAAAACCATAAAAACGGTACTAATGTTCCTTTTCTAGACCAAATCCTTCGTCCTTTGCCTTTTGGGCAAACAGGAAATTCCCACAATGCTTCTTCTTGCTTTTTCATTGTTGATCACATTATGATCGACTCCACTTTGTCTGTGAAGGCAGGCCCAATTAGTCAAGGCTTCTTGTCCATCCTATAAGATAATTTCATTGCCGACATTCTTACTTGTCTTTATAGTATATAAACAAAAACAGGTCCATCTCATTGAGATTAAGAAGGGAAAATAACACAAATGGTCCATAAACTTTGATCAATATGCAGTGTGATTTATGAACTTTTAATTTGTTCAATGTGGTCCATAAACTTCAATACAATTTATAATGTATTCCCTTAATTTTTAATTTGTTCGGTATGATCTTTAAAATTTTTATACATGTTCAAATTAGTTTATGAACTATATGAAAATGTTCAATATTATTCCTGGACTTAAAATAATGAATGACAGTATTGAATATTTCCATATAATTCAAGGACCATATTATCTATTGAGCCAAATTTTAGGAATTGTTTGTGTCGTTATCCTCATTAGGAAAGGAATTAACGTATTCAATCTCATGTACAATTTGTCCAAGTCGATGTGATGGTCTTTTGAAGGACCAATTGAAGACAGCAATTGAAAAACGCTTGCCTTACTAAAAGAATGAACGCAAATCCATGCAGGACGGCTTTTAGGCAAAAAGAGAATTCATCAATAATCAATGAAATAAGCAAAAACGTACGCAAAAGGAGAAGGAGATCAAAGGGCCCATGGTGACAGAAAGTTAGAAACATTGTTTACTGTGCACTTCTCTTTTGCATCCTTCCTCTGATACAACCTTGAGTGGCGGTCTAAAGTAACACAAAAGAAAGGGTTCCGAGAACAAGGCTGCATATGATTCTTTTTTTTTTTTTGGGTCGGTAAAGCTTTCTTTCATTCTATATGAGATTAAAAAGAACCGATTTCATTCCAAATTGTAACGAAAAATGGTGTTGTTGTCCCAAGTGATATGTATTTCGCACACGCTCTTCAACGTTGGATGAATGTGCACTTTGCATGTGCTCTGCAATATTTGACTTTCTTAGTCCTTTTATTGTGTAATATTTTATTGTGATCTAAACAAGTTATTAAGAAGGTGATTGAAAAGGACTTATAAGTTTATAGTTGTCCCAAGCAATATGTTTTTGGGCGCATGCTCTTTAACGTTGGAATAAGAATGTGCATCTCGCATGTGCCCTTCAATATTTGACTTTCTTAGTCCTTTTATTGTGTACTCAATATTTTATTATGATCGAAACAAGTTATGAAGAAAGTCATCGAAAAGGACTAATGATTTTATAGTTGTCCCAAGTGATATATATTTTGTGTGTGCTCTTTAATATTTGACTTTCTTAGTTGTTTTATTGTGTACCTAATATTTATTGCGATCGAAACAAATTACAAGGCTAATAATTTTCTGGTTGTCCCAATATTTTATTGTGTACGGTCGAATACGTATGTGGAATTTGCGGTGCAAGCATGACTCATGAGCATGAGCGTTTCTGAAGTGATACATACGAGCCACGAATTTCATAAACCGGATACTCCTTGAAGATTTGTCTCGTGTGAGATGGAGTGGGGTAGTTACACTTCCCATGCTCGATAGTGCTTGAATTACACAAAAGAAGCTGTGATGAGCGGGTAGGTACGAGATCAGCCGCTATCAACTCCAATGTGCAGTTTGTGACAACTCAAAATCCAATTTTAGGACTTCCATCAGTTCATGAATTTTAATGCGAGGATCTTGATGTTTGCACGACCAATCTCTCGCGCTTAATAGGATGGAACCAAATCTCTCTCGACATGCAGAGCTTATCTCTACCATTAATGGTAGTTTTCATCTCAAACCCTCACTGTTAATCCTTAACCCTTCTGGTATTTCCTCCATTACCGATGGATTGAACTTAGCGACCGCTTGCTCTACATCTCTCTTCTCTTCGTTTAGTCTTTAGCTTCTTCATCTCCTTTGAAGTTCCGATTCCAACCATTGTTCGTTTGAATCCCCAATTCAGCATCATTTACACAAGCGAACGTCCATGCATTCTCAATTCCCTACTCATCCTATGTTCTCTGCCCAAACTTTTCCCTTTTTCTTCTCTTTATACAGTTTTTTTCTGCCATCGCCTCACCATGTCCGAGCCCCTTCTGACCTAATTCAGCCGTTACCTTCGCAATCAAGTTATGGATTCCCATCATCTTAGTGAAGAATCGCGTCTGGCTGCCCTCAGTAGCAAAATGGGACGTCTGTGGTCCGAATATGAAATTGACGTCTGGGATGAACCCTCCTCTGACGGAACAGCTGCACGAATGCAGAAATGTGTTAGTAGGTACACTTCTTTCAAATCCTTCTGTCAATATTCAAGCTCTTCAAAGTACTCTAAGCCGAGTTTGGAGGATAGACAATGTTGAAATTACCCAACGTGAAGCTGGTCTTTTTGTCGCAACCTTTAAATTAGCAAGTGAAAAACAGAGAGTGCTAGAGAGTGGTCCATGGAATTTTGCCGGTCATCTGGTAATTCTTAAGCCTTGGAAACCAAATACACCTTTACATTGCTATGATTTTACTACATGCGCATTCTAGGTACAAGTTTTTGGACTACCCCTTGAGTGGTGTTCAGACCAAATGCTCTATAAAGCGGTTAAGAGTGTTGGCAGAGTGATTCAGGTGCAAATTGATAAAAAGGAAGGCACTACTATCCGAGCTGCACGTGTCCGAATAGAACTTGATCTAGCTCAACCTTTGAAAACAGGTCAATTACTTCGAATAGCTGGTAAGACTTTCTAGCTAGACTTCCGTTATGAGAGACTCTCTCATTTTTGCTATTCCTGTGGCCGACTCGGACACCATGCTTCTTATTGTCAAGAAATTCCATTTACTGAAGCGAAAATGACAGGCAAAGAGAAAATGGCATTTGGACAGTGGTTAAGAGCAGAGGTCAAGGAACACAGTCCTTATTGGATTACCTTTTACGGGATGAATACTGATTCTGAAGATACTGAAGAAGTGATTCCTAAAACTCCTCCTACAGGGACCAATAAACTCCCGGCGTTACCTCCTATAGAAGTTATATCAGTGAAACATCAATTACAAACAAATAAGTCCTACTCTTACTCCTCTGCACATCAACAGCCTAACCTGCATCTCTGTCCTGAAGGTCAACAATAAGCGTCTCCCTCAACTAGTGCTATTATACCTGCGGCACAAAAGATGAAAGGAGTCACTGAACTTCCACTAACTATTAAGGATAGGGATACCGATGATCAGCACCATCATAGAACGTCACTTCAATGTAATACGGCTACTCTGTTTCCTCCGATCCTTCCAGTAAGCACTTCCTCAATGTCTTCCATAAAGGTAGCACTTCCTCCCTCACCTGTTCATCAGCAAGGCATTCAAAACCTGATAGTTGGGGATGCATCGAAAAAGAAACAGAAGTATACTAGATTATCAACCAAAGCAAGGATTTCAAAGAAATTTAAAAGACAAAGTTCCCATGACTCGCGCATTCCTCTACTTGCAGATCTTGATGAAAATTTACTACTAGAAACTCCTGTTATTTCAGCTGAAGATGCCGGTAAGTGGGTTGAGGTGGCTTTCCCTCAAAAGCCACCGACTGCAAAATGAAGATACTCAGTTGGAAGTGTTAGGGACTGGGCTCTCCCTTGACAGTTCAAACCCTTAAGGCCCTTGTGGTCAAAGAGAAGCCTGACCTGGTTTTTTTGATGGAGACGAAGAACACAGAGGCTGTTCTAATTCGTCTTCAGCGTCGTCTGAAATTCCCAAATTCTCACTTCATTAATCCTATAGGACTTGCTGGAGGACTGGCTATGTTCTGGCAGTCTCATATTTCCCTATATGTAGAAGACTCTAATTAGCACATTTTGGATACTATATGTACAGATTCTAGGAAAGGTATTACGATGAGGCTCACTTGCTCACATGCACCAGCGTCATTCCAATCTCGAAAATTGTTCTGGAATGCACTTCGCCAAATTGCGTCCATCAACTCTCTACCTTAGGTTTGTGCTGGAGATTTCAATGAGATTATTAATCAATGGGAGAAAGTGGGGAAACGAGCTGCAGACTCTCACCGCATACATTCATTCAGAGAAGTATTACATGACTGTGCACTCATGGATCTTGAAAGTAAAGGTTGCGCTTTTACCTGGATGAACAACCGTCAAGGCAATGAACTGGTAAAAGAAAGGTTAGATAGAGTGTTATGTGATATGAATTGGAGATTAATTTTCCCTGAAGCTGAGGTTTTGGCATTACCTGCTATGGGCTCTGACCATAGTCCCCTGCTATTGAGCACAAAAGTTAAACAAAGCAGAAGAGGCAAGCCTTTCCTTTTTGAGGCCTACTGGATTGAACACCAAGACTGCTGTAGAACGATAGCTACTTCTTAGGCCTCTGCTGTGACAGTTGGCCGCGATCTGCCATACAAACTATGCCTGGTCAGCTGAGCTTTGAATAAATGGAGTCGAAGTACGTTTTCAAACGCCAAATCACAAATCGCAGACTTACAACAGCAATTGCAAATTTTGACTAATCAGAATAGCAGCTCACATGATAGAAACTTAGCAGACAGGTTAAAGCAACAATTACAAGAGGCATGGCAGCACGAGGAGCAGTATTGGGCCATGCGTTCTAGAATAAAATGGCTAAAGTGGGGTGACAAAAATACCAGGTTTTTTCATGCAATCACTGTGCAGCGTCGACAAAGGAACAAGATTAGCATGTTACTTGATCACAACCAAGAATGGGTAAGAGATGAGCTGGTTCTCAAGGATATGACTATGGCTTTCTATTCAAATCTCTACAGGTCAGCAGGACACCGAGACTATGGCCCTATTCTGAACCAATGTTCAAGTGTCGTTACTCCTGCAATGAATGATAGCTTAGTTGCAGAGATCACATCAGCAGAGATCAGAACAGCTACTTTTCAGTTGGGTAAAAATCAAGCACCAGGCCCTGACGGATTAAATGGTATCTTCTACCAAACTCACTGGGATATACTTAAGGATGACCTTATTCTTTCTGTTCAGGAGTTCTTTAAAATAGGAGTTATGCCAGTCGATTTAAACAAGACCACTATCTCTTTGATCCCCAAAGTCCCTAACCCGGAAAGCCTAAACCAATTCCATCCCATAAGTTTATGTAACTATGCTTACAAAATCATCTCCAAAGTCTTGGCTAACAGACTCAAACCCCTCCTGCCTAACCTAATTTCTACTGAACAAAGCGCCTTTGTGAGTGGCCGCCAAATCCAGGATAATATCTTGATTGTTCAGGAGGTGCTACACCAACTAAAGACCCGGAATAGAAAGAAACATTTTCAGGCAATTTTAAAAATGGACATGCAAAAAGCTTACAACAGAGTGGAATGGGACTTCTTGAACGATTATTTTCTCATATTAAGTTTCCATCCAGTTTGGGTGAAGTGGGTGATGCAGTGTATTACGACAGTCTCTATATCTATCAAGTTCAATGGAGATCAACTTAACTATTTTCAACCTACACGAGGCATTCGACAAGGTGATCCACTTTCCCCTTATCTGTTCATATTAATGGCGAATCTGTTATCAACCTTAATATCTCAAGCCATTGAAATGGGTAATCTCAAGGGAATCCAATTGAATAGGTGGTGTCCTACTCTATCCCATTTACTTTTCGTAGATGATGCTATCTTTTTCTTAGACGGGACAACTATGGAATGTCAAAATCTAGCTAACATTTTGAACCAATATTGTTTAGCTACCGGTCAGGAAGTCAATCGAAATAAATCAAGCATCTTTTTCAGTAAATCATGTCCTTCCACACTTCAGGACAATCTAGCACACCAATTCAGAATCCCTATGCTTCATAAGACTGGAAAATACCTAGGCATTTTGTCAGATTGGGGTCGGTCTAAGAGAGATATGTTTTCATGGATTTTGGGAAGAGTTAATTCCAAATTAGATGGATGGAAGGACAAAATGATATCAAAAGGTGGAAAAGAAGTCCTTATAAAGAGTGTCGTCCAATCTATTCCTCAGTACGCTATGTCCATTTTTAAGATTCCTATATCTCTGTGTCGATCCATTGAACAAAAAATTGCGAGATTTTGGTGGCAATCTGACAGCACAAAGAAGGGCATTCATTGGAGAAATTGGGAGTCCCTAAAGATCAGAAAGGAGTAGGGTGGTCTAGGATTCCGAGACCTAATAGCTTTTAATAAAGCGATGCTTGGTAAACAGGCCTGGAGACTAATCAAATCTCCTTTATCCTTATGGAGTAAGCTTTTCAAAGGTCTCTATTTCCATTCACAAGACTTTAGGAGTGCAGCAAAAGGTAACCGCCCTTCTTGGGGATGGCAGAGCTTATTATTAGGGAGGGATTTCATTTTACCAAAGCTACAATGGTCTGTGGGGGATGGCACAAAGATTAGTATTCGTGAAGATCGATGGCTACCTATGGGAATTCTCGGTGGACCTGCAACTAGTAATGAGCCACGACTAGTGGCAGATTTGATGTTGCCGAGTCTGAATTAGTGGAATGGTCCTCTCATTAATCGGTTATTTGAAGAACAGGTTTCCAAAGAAGTTCTTAATATTCCACTTAGTTCTACTTGCACTGAAGATAAATTAATTTGGACAGCTACTCCTCAGGGTCAGTATTCTGTTAAGAGTGCATATCATAGTTTATCATCTTCCATTCAGCCATCTGAGCCTATTTGGAAGAGCTTATGGAATCTTAAAACTGTCCCTGAACTCCGACTCTTCATTTGGTCTGTTTGTCATAATGCTGTCCCAACCAAAGCCAATCTTTTTAACAGACATATCAGTTCAGACCCCACATGTATATTATGTTCTCAGGAAGTTCTTGAATCAATCGAGCATCTATTTCTCCTATGCCCCTGGACTAAAGTAGTTTGGTCTCACCCTAAGATCGCTGTCAATATTCTTCAAACAGATGCACAACACATGATAGATTGGCTTGCAGCTAGATTTCGAAATAAACAGTTGTTACCTGGTATGGACGTTGTCGCCGCACTTCTCTAGCAAACATGGAAGGCGCGAAATAGGTTCATCTTTACTTGTCAGAAGCCCAATCCATCCTTTGTGCTCGAATCTGCATCAGCTCAGTCCCGATCGGCACGGATAAACCAACTTACCTCCTCTAACACTTTAAACCCCGGAATCAACCTTTCTGCTCCATCTTCTCTGTGGCGACCCCCTGATCGAAGTGTACTGAAAGTCAATATTGATGGGGCTTTTCAGGTTGTTGATACCAAAGGAGCAATAGCTTACATTTGCAGAAATCATACGGGCGAAATGGTGGATGGATATACCTCTCGAGTTACTGCTGCCTCAGCTTTGCAGGTTGAAGTTTCTGGCCTCCTTTCGGCGCTGCACCATCTCCAACGACTCGGCAAATCCAACGATCCGTTGAGTTTGGAATCGGATTGCCTTGTGATGGTCGAAGCAATCGCAGATCCTCGGAAGACTCCATGGGAGGTTCGGTCCATGTTTGATGAAGCGGCTGCTCTTCTCCCCTATTTCTCTCGACTGCATATTAGGTTTGTTCCTCGTATGGCCAACTCGGTCACGGATTGGGCTGCAAAGGCCCAGTTGGGCGGGACTTTACCTTTGTCTTGGCTCGCCTATCCCTCTCCTATCTTATTAGATCTATTTATTTCGGATGTAATGGACGCTGGTTGTAATGTTTCTATAAATTAATTGTAGTTTCCGTTCAAAAAAAAAAAATAATCTCTCGCACTTGCAAATCAAGAACAAGACCCCAATTGCGACAGCAATCGATCAAATCCCAAGATGGCCAGCATATTGTGCCACGTTCACGTGCATGACACACGTCCAAGGTTATGATTAAATCTTATGAGGGTTTTTGATTCACGAGCAGTGCACACAAGGCCACGTGAATTTTTCGATGGGCTCGAACTATCGCCAACGCGTCCAGTGATGTCGTGTGCGCACATAGCAGCGAACAACAAGCATCGCAGAGGCAAAACCTGAACCAGATAATTCTCTCTTGTGGGTTTGGATTGCAATTGGGCCCTTCTTTTTCCCATAGAAATGTCATGAAACGTCCGCTATTTTCTTCGTGCTTTAATTTCCCACATTCTCAAGTATCTCCGATCCACGCACTCTGAAGATCAACATGACGGTTCCTTTGTTGCCGAATTGTTGGAAGCAGCCATCGCCTGCATTTGTCGAGACCCCATGGGTTGATTGGTAGACGGATTTGCGAGATTAGCACATGCTAGCTCGGCCGCGCAGGTGGAGTGCATAGTTACGGTGGAAATCCTAATCTTCCTCTCTCTTTCCGCATGAACTGAAGCTTCGTTTAAGTCTTGAGTCCGACAATGCAGATCTAATGAGAGCCTTATCAAGCACAAATCAACTGAACTACGAAGTGCAATGGATGCACTAATTGGGAGAGTATTATATGATGTTGAGTTTTTCAGGCCTTAAGTTAGCCTATTGCAGCAGGGAGTCCAACAAAATAGATGATTAGGTCGCCAAAGCCTAATGAAAGAAAAGTCATAGTAATTGGACTATTTATCCACCTCAAGCCCCTAGGAACTTGATTTGCTCTGAAGTTTTAAACTTGTATTCACTAAATACTTCTAAGGGAATGGCATTTACGTTTTCAGACCTTGGAAAAAAAAATCATTTTGATTGTCTCTTCAAAAAAAGTTTTGCACTAGATTGCCATGGAGTTTGCTAGATTAGCCAATAAAACAGCCCCATAAAAATTTTAGTGACGAAACTAAAACATCGTGGAATGACATTCCTTGAGATTAATGTCAACACATTTTGCGCGTACACACATTATCATATGGAAATGGATTTACTCAACTGAACAAGAATAGAATAACACTGAGAGCAAAGACCATGCAAAATGAGTCTGACCAAATATCTTACATACACACCAAAATCTGCATTAGTTTGTTGTTAAAATCGTGCAAAGTTAAGAGTAACCTCTATATTAAATTGACTATTAAAATTGATAACGTTGCACTGGATTAAACCAAATGCACTTTGGCTAGCTAGGGCTCCTCAAGTCCAATGAGCCAAACAAATCTCGGAATTATTGTCTGTTGGAGAAAAACCTCCTTATTTGTTTTGAAGTTGACAAAACGTTTCCATCAGTCTAGTTTGAAGACTTGCAGGCTCTTTCGTCAAAGTCTGAAGACCGTCGAACTCAAGTTTTAAAGTCTGCCCTCATTAACAGTTTCTAGACCGACGAATAATACTTATCCAAAATTGAGTATTTATTCAACGATTTGATTCGAGCTACTAAAGAAGTTTCTCATGGCTGGAGATAGCATCTCAAGATTTTTACAAGTAAATTGGATTTGTTGATTGGCGAAGTATAACCTGGAAAGATCTATTTATGGAAACCTAGATCCTGATTGTATGGGCGAGCATGATTGGTGGGCTATCATCACATTCCTTAAGTAACTCGAAATTTCCCTAATTGATTCTGTCCAACGGGTAGATTGAAAAAACTCTTTTGGAAGGTGCCAACGGACATGAAGGCATTGAGGAGTATATAAGGAAGAAGTTCTAGTTATTCGAGTGTGTGCGTGATAGAAAAATTCTAAAGTCTAAAGCTCCTTGTTCTTTGTTGATTCAATTGTTGAGCGAAAACTTGTACTCAAAAGAGAGTTTAGACATTTGTGAGACCTTGAGAAAGTATAGCAAAGTCTCTACGCTGTGAAATCAATGACGTGATACTGTAACGACTCTTTTGATTCATAGTGAAATCCAGCCAGTGGGCTGTCAATGCGGGAGAGTGGACGTAGACTTGAATTAAGCCGAACCACTATAAACTCTATGTTTATTTTCTCTTATCCCTGAACTTCTTATTCATGCTTACTAGTTGTTCATTTATTTAAAGTTGGAATCTGTCTTATGACCAACATTTTCTAAAATCAAAATATCTTTTTATGTCTTGCGGAAATTCTTACATACAACTATTCACCCCCCTCTAGGTGTATTCTCTAGCCCTTTCATTGTCAAGATTGATTTCGAATGAGGGAGATGTCCCAACAAATCTTGCACTTCGTTTGTTTGCATTTCTCTGGCCCAGAGTCGCACCTACCGTGTCTGTCTTTTGTGGCGTTTGATCCTGTCGCGTTTGTCGTGTACATCCAAAAGCCGAAGAAAAACAATGAGATCAAATGAGTTGCCGGGTCGATGTGTAAGCTATCGCTTAATCCGTCTAGAGTTTTCATTTCCTATGTCAATAACTTTCATAATAAATGAAGATGAGATCCGCATAATGATTTGGTGTCATCTTATAGGCGGCAGTATTCAATTTGCGGCCACTATATATCAAAGATCTTTATATTAACTTTATGTCTTTTATTGTGTTCATTTATTGTCAAAATGTACGGTCCTTGGCTTGATGGACAAACCTATGATATGGAAGAAAAATCATGTGTAAAGATATGATCGTTTTGAGAATACAAACATAAATTGTTATTATAATGGAAAGATGAGTGCTCTATATAGAATGCTCGCTGATTTTATTGAACTCAAATTGGGAAGTTATCAATAGTTAGCCGGTGAATTTGCTATATTAACAATAGAAATGTAGGCAGAAGTGTTAAGGGAATTCTTTCATAAAAGTTTGAGATCGAAGTTTCCATTTAGTTTTTTTTTTTTGGAAATACAAATATAAATCATAAGTCTATTATATAAATGTCAATATAGTTTTGAACTTTTCAATTTGACCAATTTAATTATAAATATTTCAATAATTTGTCAATATAGATTTTTTGGCTAATTTTAACCGAAACTAGTAAAACAGACAACATTCTACTTGGTATAGTTAGCTACTGGCAAGGGTCGCAGGCCTTGCCAATTGTAGGGAAGGCAATTGCTAAGATCTAGTGAAGGCTTCAAGCCTTGTCCTCACGTACCACAATGGAAAAAAAAATATGAAAAATTAAAAATAATTGTAAAATTATTCACATTAGTACCGAATAGTATCTGTCGTCAATTTTTGGTCAACATTGATTGAAAGGATTATATAAATTGTCAAAAGATTTATAGTTTAAGACTGAATTGGTGTTCATATAATATGTTTAGGATTTTTTTTTGGTAATATTCCCCAATAAACTAAAAGCGTAATAAATGGATATACACTATATTCCTTTGATTAAAAAGTGCAATTAAAATATAGAGGAAATGAAGATTAGAAAATCGCATCATTTGTTAATATTTCCCAACTTTTCTTTTTCAAATACTGGGCAAGTCTAGAGTTGAATATTAGGGAGTGCAATGAACAGAGCAGAAACCAAGACCCAAGGGAAGGGCGACGCGAGCAGAGGCAGATCGGGAGGGGAGAGAGGAGATGGTGGGTCTTTTCGACAAGCAAGCGGAGATGTATGTGGACGCTCGTCCGACATACTCGGCACACTGGTACTCCTCGTCACTCCCTCGCCCGGGATGTTGGCGCCGCAATGGCCAAGCCGCCCTCAGCGTGAGTCCTCTCTCTCTCTCTCTCTCTCTCTCTCTCTCTCTCTCTCTCTCTCTCTCTCTCTCTCTCTCTCTCTCTCTCTCTTCTGTGTGCAAGATTAGTAGCAAGTTTACTGTTTGTCTTGATACGATGGAACCCAACATTGATCGGGAGCCGTGACGGTGTGAGCAGATTTTCTGGATTTTGCAAAAAGAAAAATGGGCTAGACCAGATATGATCGCAAATCATGCGAAATTCGACACTATATATGATTAAATACATATCAAATGCATGTCTCGTTGAAGAGGAATTTTGAGGAGAATCATTCATTCGAGCACTCACCATGTATGAATATTTTTCCTTTGTTTTTGCTTTTGGAAGTAATTGACTAGACATAGGGTGTAGAGAATGAGTGAAGATTAGCTCATCTTGGGTGAATTTTACCTGAATCCTCAGATACTACTTTTAACTCTGCTGATTGATAAGAAGTTGATTTATTCGATTTGATTTTGCTTGGGGCTTGGATAGGCTGTGTACTGCTTCCTAATCACCAACTGAAGGTGGCCATCCTCCAGCTCCACGTAATTGATCTCAAATCCTTTGTGTTGTTTTGAATGTGAACTTTAAAACTGAAGTTCAACCCATCTCAGTGTCTTCCAGGCTTCTTCTCTCTTTCTTGTCTTTTTAAAATGGGCTTCCCTTTCCTCTTTGATTTATTCAATCGAATTTCTTTACTTCCAGATTGTTCGTCACTTACAACTCCGTTCATATGCCCTACACTTGCTTGTAAAATAGGTAGCCCAGAACTACGACCGGGTGATCGCCACTGATGCGAGCGTAGCCCAGCTAAAATGTGCGATGCAGCATCCGAGGGTCCATTACGTCCACACCCCAATACCCATCTCCAACGACGAAATCATGACCTTAATTTGAGGTGAAATATCAGTGGATTTAATTACGGTGGCTCAAGCGGTGCACTGGTTTGACCTACCCAATTTCTACTCCCTCTTGACCCGTTTGCTTCGGAAGCCGGGAGGTTTGGTGGCAGTATGGTGCTACAATGGCATTGAAGTGAGCTCTACATTTGATCCGGGCATGAAACACTTCCATGAAACTACGCTGCTCTTTTGGGACCCCAACATAAAGCACGTATCCGATGGTTACGAGAAACTTCATTTCCCGTTCGAGAGTGTGGGGTTGGGGTGTGAAGGTGAGCCGCTGCCACTGGATATACCAAAGGATCTCTCTTTCGAAGGGTTTCTGAGGGTGTTAAGGTCATGGTCCGCAGTTACTACGACTAAGGAACGAGGTGTTGATCCGTTATCCATATGCAGTAATGAAGCTACGATTCACATCTAGACTATCACAAAATAAATTGTGGTATCCTAAAATTCAATGACAAGCCATAAGGTGTGTTAAAGTCTCTAATTAGGTGATAAAAATTTCCATGGCTTATGCTTTAGCCATTAGTCTTTTAATTAGATGATTTGTGCATATGATTGTGAAAATTTAAATTTGATAGATAATAATCTATGCTTGGCCATGTACTTTATAAACTAAATTTCAATAAACAAGATGCCCCAAGACTTTGGCCAAGATGAAAATTGAAATTTAAAAATATTTATAAAAGATTTTCAAAAAAAAAAAGAGGAAAAAGTCAATTTTTGGGATGGGCCAAGTTAGCCGGCCCAATGGAGGCCCAAGAGGAAGTGTCGACCGGCCCAAGCCCAAGCCCAAATTCAAAAGTCCATAAGACAAGTGGCACAAGACTCTCATGTATTGGCTTAGGGAAGAATGCCATGCATTGGCCATGGTTAAGGCAAGTAATGATTATCAATGATGAGAGTTTGGGGGTATAAGAGGGAAGAGAGAGAGAGGGTGGCTGGATTTCCCATTTGGCCAAGAGAGAGGGTGAGAGAGAGAGAGATTTTGAGAGAGAGAGGAAGTGGCCGAGAGAGAGCAGAGGAGGAACCGCCGTCCGTCCGCCGTGTGCCGCCATGTTCGCCGCCTTACGCCGTCGACCGACCGGTCTAGAGGCAAGTGGGAGTCCTCTAGCTTCTCTTGCATGTGTGTATAATGCTTGCATGTTAAATTCTTGGGTGTTAGGTGAGAAAAACCGAAGCATGGTCGATTTATGTGTGAATGGTGTGGCTGTTCTTGCTCGTACCCTGTGAGTCAGAATGTTGTTTGAGCTTGCATGTGTGTTTAGAGTCAGATTTTGGATTCGATTTCTTCATGAAAGTTGTATCTAACATCTTGAACTATAACATACTAAAATTTCGTGAAAATGATAGAGATTTGAGGGGTTAAAGTCTCATCCTACGAAGACCCCAGATCTGGAAAGATTTTACTGACCTCTGGTTGGATTTGTGGTTGCATGTTGGTTTGTGTTGAGAATCTCACTTCTATTCCTTCATGAAAGTTGTAGGGGACATCTTAAACTATAACATAATCAAATTTTAAGAATAGCCTAGTAAATCAACTAGATCTTGAAGACAGTGATTCTGGTGATGTATTCCGAGACACCCGAGACTTCATGGACATAGATGATGACTATAATATAGTTATTTGGTTTATATCTCTTCATGAAACTTGTAGAGGACATCTTGATGTATAACATATCCAAATTTCAGAGAAAACGAAAGAGAATAGGTAGGTTAAAACTCAATATTTCGGAGAAGTATACACTGGACGATGCGGTAATGGATCCAGAAGCTTCGTGAGATTGTATTAATTAATCTAAAAAGAATCTAGCTTGGAGTTCTTCATGAAGGTTGTACGAAATGTCTTGGCTATAACTCAGTAAAATTTCATAATTTTTGGAGGCCATATGGATATTTTACTTGAATTTCTTCGAAAACCGTGCGTTCTGGTTTCATCTGAGAATCATAGGATGTTTTGTGAAAATGGTGAGATTGTGTAAAATTCAATTTGGTCATGAATTTTGCATGAAATTGTCATCCTATTGGTTTGTTTAATGATTGCTTGAATTTTTATAATTTTTGGGAATTTATAGATATTGAATTTAATATTTATTTAAAAAAATAATAAAATAAAATAAAATGGATTATTTTATTGTCCATAAATTCCATAAATGATTACACCATGTAGCATGTATAATAAGATATTGGTGTATGTATGACATTGAATTGTGATGCATGTGTGAATCATATGCCAAGTATGACTTGTTTGATGTCACGCCATATACCATGTTAAATTGAGATCAAAATAATGATAAATGTGGATAATGATAAGTGAGGAGGTGGTTGTGGTGGAGGATAATGCCCGGAATGTATAGAGATGCATTGCCGGATGGCCCTGGAAGATTCAGGATGCCCGGAATGTGGGGGTGCCGGAAGCCCTGTCGGAGGTTTTTGCCCGAAGGGAATGCCTCGCGATGCCAGGATTTGCGGTGCAGGATGCCCGGCCAGAGAGTGTAAATGCCGGAAGCCCTGTCGGAGGTTTCTGCCCGAAGGGAATACCTCGTGATGCCAGTTGGGATGCGAGATGCCCGGAATGTGGGGGGCCGGATGCCCGGTGGCCTGGAATGGCTGAATGTCGGAAGCCTTGGAGGTCTTTGCCCGAGGGGATGATAAAATTGATGATTTGAGAAATGGGTGATGTGGTGATCAAATGGGAGGTTAAAAGTGGAAATTAAACTATGGCATGATGATATGCATGATGATATGCATAACGAAGATGATGATGATGATATAAGATATGGCATGATGATATGCATGATGATATGCATGACGATGATGATGATGATGATGATATATGATATGGCATGATGATATGCATGATGGTATGCATGACGATGATGATGATGATGATGATGATGATGATGATGATGATATATGATATGGCATGATGATATGCATGATGATGATAATAATAATGATGATATATGATATGGCATGATGACATGTGTAATGTGATGATGTCATGATGATGATGACATATATGATATAATGATGCCATGATGATGATGACATGTGTGATGTCATGATGTCATGATGATGATGACATGTATGATACAATGATGTCATGATGATGATACACATGTATGTGTTATAAATTGATATGATGATGCATGATAGTATGCGCATGGCTTCAAGGTAAGTAACGCCTGCAATGCATGTATGATTTGCATGATGCATTGAGTTGTTATTGGATTCCTTATCTGCTGAGTGGTTGTACTCATTCCTCTGGGGACCATCATTTCAGATTAGCAGTATGCCGCTTCCTGCCGTCGCGCGGGGTGCATTTTACGGGTTACCGTCCGACGTCGAGGTAGAGTGTGAGGAGTTCAGCTGTCCTTCTGTACCTGGACTCACCTACATATGTGTGCACTGTTTTGTCACTTACGACATGGCCTGACTGGGGGCACAGTCGTCCAGGAGTTTGTCTCCGTTCACGTTCGCCGCGATGGGGCGATGAGAGGGATGCTGCCACCGCCACCGCCTGATGCACCGGACTGGGTGTGAGGCTTGTGCGCGACGAGTAGGGGTTGTGTTTTTTTAGGGTTAGTTCTAACCCACTTGTCCACAACCAAAACATAGTACTATGTTTTTTTAGGGTTAGTTCTAACCCACTTGTCCACAACCAAAACATAGTACTATGTTTTGGTTGTGGACAAGTGGGTTAGAACTAACCCTAAAAAAACACAACCCCTACTCGTCGCGCACAAGCCTCACACCCAGTCCGGTGCATCAGGCGGTGGCGGTGGCAGCATCCCTCTCATCGCCCCATCGCGGCGAACGTGAACGGAGACAAACTCCTGGACGACTGTGCCCCCAGTCAGGCCATGTCGTAAGTGACAAAACAGTGCACACATATGTAGGTGAGTCCAGGTACAGAAGGACAGCTGAACTCCTCACACTCTACCTCGACGTCGGACGGTAACCCGTAAAATGCACCCCGCGCGACGGCAGGAAGCGGCATACTGCTAATCTGAAATGATGGTCCCCAGAGGAATGAGTACAACCACTCAGCAGATAAGGAATCCAATAACAACTCAATGCATCATGCAAATCATACATGTATTGCAGGCGTTACTTACCTTGAAGCCATGCGCATACTATCATGCATCATCATATCAATTTATAACACATACATGTGTATCATTATCGTATCATACATGTCATCATCATCATGGCATCATTGTATCATACATGTCATCATCATCATGACATCATGACATCACACATGTCATCATCATCATGTCATCATTATATCATATATGTCATCATCATCATGACATCATCACATTACACATGTCATCATGCCATATCATATATCATCATTATTATTATCATCATCATGCATATCATCATGCATATCATGCCATGGGTGATCATCATTATGCATATCATCATGTATATCATATATCATCATTATTATCATCATCATGCATACCATCATGCATATCATGCCATGGGTGATCATCATTATATCACATCACATATCATCATCATCACCCATTCCTCAAATCATCAATTTCATCATCCCCTCGGGCAAAGACCTCCGAGGCTTCTGGCATTCAGCCATCCCAGGCCACCGGGCATCCGACCCCCCACATTCCAGGCATCTCGCATCCCAACTTGTATCACGAGGCATTCCCTTCGGGCAGAAACCTTCGACAGGGCTTCCGGCATTTACACTCCCTGGCCAGGCATCCCGCACCCCAAATCCTGGCATCACGAGGCATTCCCTTCAGGTAGAAACCTCCGATAGGGCTTCCGCTACCCCCACATTCCGGGCATCATGAATCTCCTAGGGCCATCCGGCAATGCATCTCTATACATTCCGGGCATTATCCTCCACCACAACCACCTCCTCACTTATCATTATCCACATTTACCATTATTTTGATCTCAATTTAACATGGCACATGACGTGACATCAAACAAGTCATACTTGGCATAGGATTCACACATGCATCACAATTCAATGTCATACATACACCAATATCTTATTATACATGCTACATGGTGTAATCATTTATGGAATTTATGGCCAATAAAATAATCCATTTTATTATTATTATTATTATTATTATTATTATTATTATTATTATTATTATTATTATTATTTAAATAAATATTAAATTCAATATCTATAAATTCCCAAAAATTATAAAAATTCAAGCAATCATTAAACAAACCAATAGGGTGACAATTTCATGCAAAATTCATGGCCAAATTGAATTTTACACAATCTCACCATTTTCACAAAACATCCTATGATTCTCGGATGAAACCAGAACGCACGGTTTTCGAAAAAATTCAAGTAAAATATCCATATGGCCTCCAAAAATTATGAAATTTTACTGAGTTATAGCCAAGACATTTTCGTGCCACTTTTGTGAAGAACTCCAAGCCAGATTCTTTTTATATTATTTTATACAGTCTCACGAATCTTCTGGATCCATTACCGCATCGTCCAGTGTATACTTCTCCAAAATATTGAGTTTTAACCTACCTATTCTATTTATTTTTCTCTGAAATTTGGATATGTTATACATCAAGATGTCCTCTACAAGTTTCATGCAGAGATCTAAGTCAAATAACCAGATTATAGTCATCATCTATGTCCATGAAATCTCGGGTGTCTCGGAATACATCACCAGAATCACCGTCTTCAAGATCTAGTTGATTTACTAGGCTATTCTTGCTCATTTCACTTAAAATTTGAGTATGTTATATTTTAAGATGTCCCCTACAACTTTCATGAAGGAATCGAAGTGAGATTCTCAACAAAAACCAACATGCAACCACAAATCCAACCAAAGGTCAGTAAAATCTTTCCAGATCTGGAGTCTCCGTAGGATGAGACTTTAACCCCTCAAATCTCCATAATTTTCCACGAAATTTTAGTATGTGTAGTACAAGATTTTAGCTACAACTTTCATGAAGAAATAGAATCCAAAATCGGACTATAAACACACACGCAAGCTCAAACAACATTCTGACTCACAGGGTACAAGCAAGAACAGCCACACCATTCACACATAAATCGACCATGCTTCGGTTTTTCTCACCTAACACCCAAGAATTTAACATGCAAGCATCATACACACATGCAAGAGAAGCTAGAGGACTCCCACTTGCCTCTAGACCGGTCGGTCGACGGCGTAAGGCGGCGAACATGGCGGCACACGGCGGACGGACGGCGGTTCCTCCTCCTCTCTCTCTCTCGGCCACTTCCTCTCTCTCTCTCTCTCTCTCTCTCTCTCTCTCTCTCTCTCTCTCTCTCTCTCTCTCTCTCGAAATCTCTCTCTCTCTCTCACCCTCTCTCTCGGCCGAATGGGAAATCCGGCCACCCTCTCTCTCTTCCCTCTTATACCCCCAAACTCTCATCATTGATAATCATTACTTGCCTTAACCATGGCCAATGCATGGCCTTCTTCCCTAAGCCAATACATGAGATTCTTGTGCCACTTGTCTTATGGACTTTTGAATTTGGGCTTGGGCTTGGGCCGGTTGACACTTCCTCTTGGGCCTCCATTGTCCGGCTAACTTGGCCCATTAAAAGCTTAGGCCAATGGGCCTAAGGCCCATCCCAAAAATTGACTTTTTCCTCTTTTTTTTTTTGAAATTCTTTTATAAATAATTTTAAATTTCAATTTTCATCTTGGCCAAAGTCTTGGGGCATCTTGTTTATTGAAATTTAGTTTATAAAGTACATGGCCAAGCATAGATTATTAGTCTATCAAATTTAAATTTTCACAATCATATGCACAAATCATCTAATTAAAAGACTTATAGCTAAAGCATAAGCCATGGAAATTTTTATCACCTAATTAGAGACTTTAACACACCTTATGGCTTGTCATTGAATTTTGGGATACCACAATTTCATCAACATATTTAAATCATTAGTAGAACCTTTATTGCGGATGATTTTTCACTTAAACCATGACCAAACTTCTTGGCTATGTTTTCATTTGCAATCATTTAAAATAGAGGAAATTTAGTTCGATCTAGCAAAGGATTATGACCTGGGATGATTATTGATCGGATATGAATAAGGCAAACACAGGTACGGCTTCTAGGATGGGAATCAACGAAGCAAGTAGAAATGATCACTTTACGAGGTCTTCGGTTGTGGCGACTGCGAGCAGGGGCGAACAGAGTGTCCAGGGAGTAGCAGTGAAATCAGGAATCTGCAACGGAAACTGCGGTTGTCCGTAACCTGAGAATATCGGAAAAAGTGAATTGATCAGTGGAATCCAAGAGAGGTCTTTCATGCGTTAAAGAGGAAGATGTGGATTTATCCGAGAGGGAGCTTCCGAGGTGCTGCTCCATAGCCATGTCGCCGTTAATGAAGAGGAGCTTCAGAAGTGAGGATAAAACTGCTGGAAATACAAAAGAATCAAGAAATCAGTGCGACAATTGAATCGAAAATCGAAAATAGAAAATCCGATAACCCAGAAAACTTGGCTTCAGTTTCGTTGCCATAGTCCAGTAAGGTAGAGCTTGAAATGACAAATTTGATCTCAATGGAGCTCCATCTATGGCTGTTTTCTCCCCATTTCAAGTCAGGCATTTCGTCGTACACGCAAATCGCGCCCCCGTCAGCACACATACGTAACTGTGCGTGCTGAGCAGAGGAGTGAATCGGGGGGAGCCGCTGGTTGAGCATGACGAGCGCGTGCGCCGAAGGAGGCCAGGCGACGCTGTCGGCGGATGCGGAGGTGGAGGATCGAAAGCGAAAGAAAGAAAGAAGTTATCGAGGCCGGGCTTGTTGAGTCTTGAAGCGAGCTAAGCTTGTAAAGGTTTGGGCTTTTCTCAGTAAACGTGGGCTTGTTTTTTACTTTCCATGGGCTAATAATTTGGGCTGAATTGTTTGAACTTTTATAAGAAGGCTTGTAAGACAAGACACTCTCAAGGTGAGCTTAAATTCTGATCCTTGGCATGGGCCGGGTTATATGTATATATGCTATCAGTGCGAAAGGCTTTGACTGTCTTCGAGAACCGAGTTTTTTTTTTTTTTAATATCATTTTGCAAACCAAATGTAAAGTGAAAGTTACTCAAACCTATGTTACATAAGATAAATTTATGTAAACCGTGAGTAATTGTCAATATGGCTTAGGAACACGGGCCATCTTTCTAACTGGTCCTCACCTTAATATTTTTGAAGGCATCAACTTTAATGACTATAAATTGAAAGCTGCACCTGCGAAGTTGCCTATATGCGTTTTTCTATTTATCGCAAATGGGGTCAAATGCAAATATTTAAAGTATAACTTTTTCTAATAAGGATCTTACCAAGGAATATAAAACATCCACACATAAAAAAATTGTCATTTTCAATATACTGTTTTTCTTATATTATACATAATCAATAAAGTCACTTTTCATTTGGTGTGGAATGATTAATAAGTGTCTAGAAAGCACTCGATAACAAAAATTTTCTAATAATAATCATTGATTGGTCGTCGTAGCACCTCCTGTTCATGACGCCGAAGCAAATTTTAGAGGATTTTTTTTTTTTTTTTTTTGTCCAGAAGTTCAAAAGAAGATTCGGAACTGGTGTTGTCTACATCGCCAGAGCCATGTGAAAAGCGCGAAGAAGACGAAACTCCATGTGCTCTTGTGATGAAAATGTCCTCCAATTTATTCCATAACTTTATTGACTCTGAAATTTCTACATAGACACAGCCATGTGAAAAGCACGAAAAAAGAAGGAACTCCATGTGATCTTGTACTGATAATGTCCTCCACCGTCCATCAAATTTGTTGACTGTAAATTGGACGTAACTGTAATAGGATGCTGCACCTGCTGCGAAGTTGCTCACACGAGTCTTTTATGACAAATGGAGTCAAATTCAAATATGTGAAATGCAGTGTCTTTTAATTAGCATTAGCTCATTAGTTGTCTTCATTTAATGTATAGTCGTTGGTTTGATGGACAAACCTAAACAAAGATAATGTTTAAACATATGATTATTTAGAGATTATAAACACAATTTGTTATGAGATTGGGAAGATGAGTGATTTATAGAATGCTTGATGATTATGTTGACTTTAAATCGGGAATTTAGAAATAGTGATTGATTACTTGATGAATATCAATTATCATAAATAACTCTTTTGTTTATCTATAATCATATACATTATTATCGTTTATTTAGATTTAGGCATGGTTTCTCATGGATTAGTTTGACGAGGTTGAATAACCGTTGGATTTGTTATATTAAAAGTAAAAAAGTGTAGGCGTGGAATTATAGGGAATTTTTTCATTAAAAGTACAAGATTGCACTTAGCATTGGATATTCCTTTAAAATGTAAAGATAAGTCTCAAATGTGTTTTTTTTTTTTTGGTAGTTGATAAGTTCCAAATATTGACACGAATGGAATTGAGCAATTTTTGCATTCACCTAATTTACATAAGCTATCTCGTTATTTGAGTCCCTTGGAGGTATACTGAAGTCGATGGTTCACATGAATTGGGTGCACCCCCAATAACTTCTAAATGTAATAGATCAACGCATATAAGTAGATAAGATGTCTCATGTCGCCACATGTCTAGCTACCACAACTATATGTGTGTTTTCCCAAAGCTATTAAAACTCATTTCTAAGGATAGATATATGCCAATATACATTCATTAACGACGTTTGTGAGAAGCTTGTAAAAGGATGAACAACTCATCTTATTATTTTCGAGATCTGTGATTATATAATATTGTGTATTAGTTTTCATACATTAGATTAAATCTAGCCATTTAGTCGGAAATAATATCAAAAGATTTATATACCTATTATATTGGTACCAATTCAGTTTTAAAGTATAAAATGTATTTATACCAATTAAGTTCATTTGATCAATTTTAATTGGAAATTGCTAATATGGACATAGCTATCTTATGTGACACGACCGATGCTGACGTTGATATTTTTTATAATATTTTTTGAATTTTAAATTTTGTTTTTTCTTTGTTTTTTCTGTTCTTTTTATTTTTTTGAAGACAACCTTTGCTTTTCCATCAATACTGCTGCATCATGTAGCAAAGATGGGGCAATTTTCTTCACCGTCTTCTTTTTCTTAACAGTCTCTCCTGCAAGACCGTTTTTAACCTACGAATTCAACAAGCTGCACAAGACTGCTGTAAAAATAAAGATAAATAGAAGTGGACCCATAAGCATTTGGAGTTCTGACCTTTCGATACGACATCAGGGGAGCAATTAGTTCCGGCTCTGGTCCAGTCCTCTTGTTCGCGACGCTTGGCCACGAGCCCGTCGTTTTCATTACCTTCTGTAGTCGTGTATAAATATGCCGGTTTTTGTAACGGAAGTATTCCTGAATGGTTCTACTTATCCAAACTGTTATGGAAGTTTTGGTCCTGCAATTGGTTTTTACAGCAGCTCGTAAGAGAACAAACTACAGTAGTGGCGGAAAAAGGGAAAATTTCAAATTAGGGGCTGAAGTAGAGGCATTTTCTTAAGAAATGGTTTAGAGTGGACTTTGTCCCAAACAAGGTCCTGAAGTGGCCAAATTGTCTTAAATAAGAGTTTGAGCTTGCTGGCCAGCTAAATCATTGCCAGTTATTGAGCATGTAACTGTTGCAGCCATTGGAGAAGGGGTTATTTTAGTTAAAAAAGAAATGTAGGTATAAATAGACCTCTTAAAAAACAAAAATGGCCCAATCGGTTCTCTCTCTCTCACTAGACGTTACTCCCAATCTAATCAAGAAAATACTATTTTGCTCTTTCTCTCGCACCCATTTTCTTCTTCAATGCTAGTTTGTGATGTGAGGTGTTTTAATTAACTTTCAAGTTTTTAGAATTATGGCTTAAGTTTGGAATTAAGTGAAATCTGAGTTGCGAAATCTGATTTGGGGGTTGTTAAGCTGAGAAACTATGGGAATTGATAATTTGGGGTGTCATGGAGCGGTAGAATTTTACGAAACTCAGTTGAGCTTACTGTTTGCTTGACATAAATTTTTAAAGTTCCGCGCGTGCAATGAATAATACACGACCAGCAGCTTTCAAGTCAAATCGTTGGTTGCTGGCTAGAGTTTGAGTCGACCAAGAGTCGACCAAGCTGTGGTTCTTTGAGAACTTCCAGAGAACTTTAATTTTAATTTTGAATGTAAGTTTGTTTGAAATGGAGTTTGGTAAAGAGAGTTATAGCGTGACCAAGATTCGCACTCAAGTTCTACGTTGCAATTGGCTTTATGTAATCGCTCTGGGTAAGCAATTTGTTGATGTTTGAGGACTATTTGCTAGTGCTTAAGTTCAGTTTAGTTGTTTCGTAGTTGTGGTAGCGTTTTACTTGATTTTGACGTTGATTCTCTTCTATAAATTTGTAAACTCATGTCTTGAAAGTGGTAGAAATTTGATACACTATGAGGCCTAACATAGCATATTGTTGCATAAAGCGTTAAATTGCGTATTGACTACTTTTCGGTTATTTGTGAATAATTTGAGAAATGTTTTATGAAAGGCGTTTCAAAATGTTATTGGTTTATGGAATGAGTTTCGAGGTGGTATGAAAAATGTGTTGTTATGTATATTCTGTTTGAAGAACGAAGTTGAGAAATATTATATATTTTGGATTTGTGAAACCTTTTTTATCAAAGAATTACAAAGAACTCAACTTTGAGTATGGTTTATGAAAAGTTATATGTATTGATTTGTGAAATACGTTATGAAATGCATTATATTTGAAAAATTAAGTTGTGAAAGGTGATTTGGTTCGGTTTTTTCGAAATCTATTTATGATATGAGTTCTAAAATGATTTGAGAAATGTTTTATGAAAAATATTTTTTGTAGATGAGTTGAGTTGTGAAAGATTATGTATTTCATTTGTGCGATGTATTGGGCTTTATGAGATTAATTATGTATTTAGAGGGTGTAGGTTTGATGCTCAATATCACTGTGAATCTATTGAGGGGTTTGTGGGTTTACATATTAATGTAAGGATATTCTTGTGGGTTGGCCAATGACGATATACGTAGAGGCATAGCTAAGAAGGAATCTTGGTTGCCTTGTCAAAGAGCGTTATGCCTTATCATGATTAAATATTTGAGCACAAGTTTAGTTGATGAAATGGACTATTGACACTTGATTTGATAAGATTAATCAATGGATTAGATTATTGATATGTGAGTTGTTGATATTGATTACTAGACTAGACTATTGATATTTTATTTTGATATTATTGAGGAAATGAGTACTTCCGATTGTATAAAACTCTGTTGAGAAGATTAAATTTGTTATCGATCCCGCAAATATGATATACTATGCATTTGGCTTAAATGAGTTTCGATATGATTTTGCAAATATGCATAATAAGTGCTTAATTTGTTGAGAAGAAATATGCATCACTCATTGAGCTGTGGTTGCTCACCACTTTTCTTCCCAATCTTTTCAAGTTCCTTGGGTAATGACTGATGGTACGAGACAATCGTCGGAGACTTTTGGGAGTTTGAACTTGGTTATGGTTTGGACGAATTGTATATATTTCTAAGATGACATATGTCAGGTTTAATAGAGTTGATAGTGTGAATAATCTTTTGATGGAAAATAAAAACTCTTATGTTGTTGGTTGCATTTGATGTTGCGTCTTTTAGGAGAAATGACGACTGAGTCATTCCCTTTTTTTAATGAATTCGGGGTGTGACAGTACTTCCAAAGGTCAAACATCTATAAAATATTAATGTCTAGACTAATAGACTTCACCGGTTATTTACCATAAACATTCAAAAACGCGGTTTCATGATAATGACAGGATTTAATTTTATTAAAACGGTTCAATTATATTCTCCAAGCGTGGAATTTTTCTAGTAGGCCCGCAGATTAGTAGTCAACTGGTGGTGGATTGTTTGGAGAAACTTCCTCGCATCCCATCCCATTCATGTGAACTTACTTGCTCTTCAAGATTGCTTTAATAATTAATAATATCCATGCAGTTATAGTTTCGATATTCCACCTTTTGAATTGAAGTTTACACGTTTTCAATTTCCATCAATAACCAATGAAGGATGCACCTCCTTGATCGAAACTCTTATTTGACAAACTGGACCATATTCTTGATAAAATCCCGTCATAAAGATAATTCTTAGTACGATGATAATTAGTATGGTCTAAATGACTTCCTTTTTGAGAAGAATTTCTCATCATAATTTTAATTATCAGTTGCAGCGGAAGTTCTAAAAGACATTTTGTCCAACCAGAAAGATTTTCTTTTTCTCCGTTTGTTGCGTTGATTGTGTTCTCTTCTGAAAAATACCGGATCATGCCACGTACATAATATGACCTATGGATCGGTCGCCTTCATGACGTCTTATAAATAGTAATTAAACATGAAAAAAATAGAATGAAGCCCTTCGTCAGCTTTGAACTTGAACTTTCGGATTAGCCCGCAATTCTCCTCGCATATGATCCTTCGACTTTGTAGAGTGCCAAATGGCTATCTATGTGCCTATCATCTTAAAAAAAAGAACCAAAAATATAGGGAAAAAAAAAAGAATGTCTATATGAGCCTAGCTGAGCTTACCCCTGATTTTTCCACTATAAAAGCGCAACTCCAGCTATCTCCAGCTTCAAGAAACTTAACACTAAACTTATTTCGAAGTCCTCAAGTCATTATAAAAAATGGACGAGCAGCTGCAACGAGCCGCCGAACATGGAGACATAGACGAGCTTTATGCGCGTCTAGCTCGTGATCCACACATTCTCGAGCATATAGACAACATACCCTACGTTAACACTCCTTTGCATGTGTCTGCCTGTGCAGGTGAAACCCTATTTGCCATGGAAGTTGCCACTCTCAGGCCATCGCTCGCTTGTAAACTCAACCATCTCGGGCTGAGCCCGATGCACTTGGCCTTGCAAAATGGCCAGGTTCAGACTGTGAGAGCGTTGATAACCATCGACACGGACTTGATTAGGGTCAAAGGGAGAGGGAGAGTCACTCCGTTGCATTATGCGGCTGAGATTGAGGTGGACGACCTCTTGGCTGAGTTCCTCTTCGCCTGCCCGTCATCCATCGAGGACTTGACAAGCCAGCGCGAGACAGCTGTGCATGTTGCCGTGAAGAATGGCAGGCATAAGTCGGTCAAGGTTTTATTTGGATGGCTTATGCGAGTCAAGATGGAAGAGATACTGAACTGGAAAGATGAGGAAGGCAATACCGTCTTGCATACTGCCACCCTCACAAATCAGCCTCAGGTATATCCCTATGATTATTATTATCATTGGTTTCTCCTTTTGCTGTAGGTACTAGTCTATTATTTAAATTAATCATGATTATGTTTTCGTTTGGTACGTCATCAACGTGGAAAAATGATCTTTTGTTGACGAGTGGCTGTGTGCTTTGTCATGCGAAGGTCATCAAGTTGCTGATTAAGCATATGAATGTGAACGCAAAGAATTTGGAAGGTTTGACTGCTCTGGACATCTTTCATGATCTCCAAGAGCGATTTCAGCATAATAGCACCGAAGACGTCGGGAAAATCCTTCGCCGTGCCAAAGGAAAAAGAGCTTCAAGCCTCTCTGGCGTCACAAGGCTTGCAGATTACTTGAGTCGGGAACTTACCATCTTCGAATGGCAGGACAGATACTTGAATGGCCCTGGAAGCAGCAGCCGCACGAAATCACCTCGTAACGCAATCCTCGTGGTAGCTGTTCTGATCGTGACTACCACGTACCAAGCTGTTCTCAGTCCTCCGGGAGGATACTGGCAAGAAAATTACTATCCAAGCACCAACACCACGACTGCAACCACCACCTCCAATCTGACGTCAACAGGTAATAATACTACCGGTGGTAAAGAAGAACCGCACCTTGCTGGACAAATGATCATGCGCGGAAAAATTCTCTTCTACTTCTTGACAATGAATACTGCAGCGTTTCTGACCTCGGCAGGCACAATTATTATCATTTTACTAGGACTTCCTTGCACATCGATGCTTACAGTATCCATGTGCTTTCTCCTGCTGACCTACTACTATTCACTTGGTAGTAATTTCCCATCAGCAAATTACAGGCGTGCTTCAGTCTACATTGTTTACGTGTTGTGTTTACTTGTGGTGGCAGTTTACTGTGTTCCTGTGCAGTTGTTCAGCCGATACAAGAAGCTTAAACGCCGTATAGATTTTCCAAAGAGAGGCGTGGGAAACTTTCTGTGATCTGTTTAGTTAGAGATGTGTAGTTGACATTAACATTGGCTATCGTGTAAGAAATTAATGTATATTGTGAATGGATAATATATGTATTTAGATGGTGGGACCACACGTTCAGTCAGGGCTTTGTGGGTCGTCTATTGCATTGCATATCCTAAATATGATCCGCTTGTACACTCTAAACGATTGCACAATAAATTAATCATTAAGGTTATTTTGGATTGCTCCTCTGACATGGCAGGACCTGGTTTAATCAAGGTTCGCAATGAAAAGCACAGGACTCCACTTGATGTTGTAATGCACCATGATGTGATTTTGCTGAAGTCCACAACACTACTAGAAGAAGAATATAATATTTTTAATATGGAGCTCGATGATGATGATGATAATGATGAACCGTGAAGGTATAAATCAGGTTGGGGTGGAAATATTCTGTGATTTTTCCTCAGTAATATACATTCAGCGATTTCTCAACACGACTAAGCTATTTATACCCAAAAAAAAATCACTTCTAGACAAGATATCGTGGCTGAACTAAATCAAGAAAACTCTGATCCAGACAACCTTCTCCTCCGAAGGGGATCTCACCTAACCAGCAGCTAGCCTTCGGAGATGCTTTGACCATAAATCCATTTGAAATTAAACCGACAAAATTCTTGTCAGAAACACTAAGGCTTACCTAGGTCTAAACCCAAGTACGGAGATAAATATACACGTCTTCCAAACCACAATTCTTAACCTTTTTCCCTTAGCTTTTGTTGTTTGAGGTATAAAAGGGTAAAGTGGTCTTTAGAGCTTATTTTATTGATGATTACTTAATATATATATATATATATATATATATATAAACTATTATTGAATAATACAATACCATTTTCCCTTTGCATGTGTCGCGACCTCTTTTTTCTCGGCGCTCGATTAGAGGCGTGCGCCTTGCGGAGGCTAATGGTTCGGCTAGGTCTATTTTAGCCCGGACTCTCCCAAGTCCACTAATTCACGACTTAATAGTCCATGTTTTTAACCTGTAAGTTAATTTTTTAAACGGAGTCTCCACTAATCAATTTGGGGTGGGTCGATTAGAAACCCAAGCGAAATATCGTGAGAAATACTCGCTCCTGCATAACTAGAGAAATTAAGATTGGGGACTTGATTACACTAGTTAATCACTAATGCCCTTTCGATACCTAATATTGTTTAAACACTGAGGCTTTTTGGATATTTGAGGGATTTTCCTCGCATTTGTAAAAAAAACATTATTTGATTTTTTTGGTCTTTTTTTCTGAAAATATAAATCATTTTTGGCTTTTTTAGGAAAATATGAATTTTTTTATTTTCTAGAAAATAATAAATTTTTATATTTTTTATTAAAATATTATAAAAAAACCGACTTAGGTCGTCGACCCGAGACTTGGACGGGCCCGCAACGCGAGCCCGGCCCGAGATTTTTTTTTTTAAAAACCTAAAAGCCCAAACCCACTTTGGCCCTTTTTCATTAAAAGAAACCTAGCCCAAAGACTACCCGGCCCACGCGAACAAATCCAACCTAGGCAGAAACCCTACCCGATCGACAACTCGGATCTGCCCGACTTTGACTCGTTTTCCCCTTTGCTGACCTAGCTTTCTAGAGTTCACGAGATCTAGCGATTTGCGGCACTGATGAGGGACGATTAGGGAGGTCACCTACAACAATGACGATGACGACGGGTTTGTTTGTGAACTGCGTAACGGGGGGCGTCATCGAGGGGAAACCGTCTGGAGGTGCGGCACGGTGCCAAGATTGGTCGCAAGCGTTGGGCCTAGCAAGATGCAGGGGAAGGCGGTGACTGGAGGTGACATGGAGGGAGATGAGTGGCTGCAGGGACGGTGTAGGCGGCTGGGTAGCGACGGTGAGGCTCGAGGCGGCTGGTCTGGGGCTTAGTTGCGGTGAGAGCGAGGCATGAGGATAGCGTCACGACAAGATTTGGCGTAGCGACGGCATCGAGGCACGGACCTCCTCGGTTTCGCCTTCTCTCTCCTGCAACCCTCCTCGCCTTATAGATCTCGAACCTCCTTTGCTCAGAACTCCCCTCCTCCGACTGTATTTGAGATCTCTGGTTGCTCACCTTCAAACCTCCCCCGAAGTCTCTCAAGGAAGGTCTTCGAAGCTTGCTACCGATGATCCCTCACTTCGTCGTGCTCTCTCCTCTCGGGTTCACTTGCTGCTGGCCTCCCCCGAAGTCTCTCGGAGGGAGGTCGTTCGAGCTCGCGACCCAATTTCTCTCTCGTGCTCGCTCTTTAATCTCCCCCTGAAGTCTCTCAAGGGAAGGTCTCTGAGTTCGCCGTGTCCTTTGATGGAGGTTGTGCCCCGCTATTTATAGGTGAGGGGGTCCGATCGATGGAGAACCTCGGCCACCGGTCTTTGGCTTGTCGACCGGACGCTCGCAGTTGAACTGGCGTCCCATCCTCGCTCCTCCAACAAGGTGTGCTTGCCATTGAAGGCATCCCATAATGGCACCCGAGATCTGTCTCTTTTGGTCGACATCGGCCTACCCTCTTCAGCCATAGGTTGTCCTTCACGCGTCAGCATCCTTTGTGCGCGTGAATTGTAGAGGCGTAGGGGAAGAAGAAGGAAGAAGGAAGAAGAAGAAGAGAGAGGGGGTCGGGTTGGATTTGGGAAAAAAAGGCTGGGCCCGAGTTCGCAAGAGGGAGAGAAAAGGAGGGGGCCTGGGTGTGAAGGCCCAACCCCGATGGGCTGCCAATTTTTGTTTTCTTTTGTTTGGTTATTTGTTTTGTTGTTTTTATTTATTTTTTGTTGTTTTTTATTTATTATTTATTATCTAAAAGATGAAAAATAAAAGAAATTAAGACCTAATTAATAACCTAATCAAAATTTAGGTGTCAATAGCTGCCCCTCTTTGAAGGTGAGTTCACAAATGTTACATTTAAAGACAAACCTGATACCTAAATTTTGTCTGTACATATGCAATAGATTATGTCTTATTTGGGACCTAGTGTCCTATGCAGAAAATGACCAATATAACATTACACATGCTAAGACAAATAAGAAGATACTTGTAGTTACTTACTAGGAGTGAGTGAGATAGGGTGTGAACCCCGAGTTTTGGCAAGTATCAAGGCATCATCTTACCTGTTACATGAAGAGATTGCTTCTCCAGGACTCGAATGATTCTTCGATCACCTATTAGAGTAATAAATGGTTTGTCTAGGACCCGAACCTTTCTTCGGTCGCCTATTAGAGCAATAAGTTGTTTGTCTAGGACCCGAACCTTTCTTCAGTCACCTGTTAGAGCAATAAGTTGTTTGTCTAGGACTCAAACCTTTCTTCAGTCGCCTGTTAGAGCAATAAGTTGTTTGTCTAGGACCCGAACCTTTCTTTGATTGCCTTGACTGGAGATGCACCGACCTTTCTCAGGGTATTTGTTTGTTGGGAGATAGTACTTGGATGATCACAAATACAAACTCTTGGAGGATACCTGGATGTTCACAAGTATCGAAGGGGTACTTGGATGATTACAAATACAAACTTTTGAAGGATATCTGGATGTTCACAAGTATCGAAGGGATACCTGGATGATCACAAGTACAAACTCTTGGAGGATACCTGGATGATCACAAGTATCGAAGGGGTACCTGGATGATCACAAGTACAAACTCTTGGAGGATACCTGGATGATCACAAGTATCGAAGGGGTACCTGGATGATCACAAGTACAAACTCTTGAAGGATACCTAGATGATCACAAGTATCGAAGGGATACTTGGATGATCACAAATACAAACTCTTGGAGGATACCTGGATGATCACAAGTATCGAAGGGGTACTTGGATGATCACAAGTATAAACTCTTGAAGGAAGAATCAAGGGCGTACCTGAGATATTCGTGAAGGTCTCTCACCTCTTGGCATGTGGAAATATCGAGGATGGGTCTCGCATATTTGTGAAGGTCTCTCACTTCCTAGTAGTTGGAATATCGATGATGTACCTTAGATATTCATGAAGGTCTCTCACCTCTTGGCAACATAAACTTGAATGTAGTACAAGACCTACTTGAAAGGCTGCAGGCACTCAAAAGGGCTAGAACACTTGAGTAGCCACAGGTGTAAAAAGTACTGGAATACTTGGATGAACACAAGTATTTAATGATATGATCTGGGACCACTTAGGCAAGTCCAAGTGTCATGGTGATAAGAGAGCATACCTGGGTAACCGCAGGTGCACAACGCAGTGGAATGCTTGAACAACTACTAATATTATTTGGGGACAACTCGGGCAGGTTGAGTGTCAATAAGGGAGAGTACCCTAATAGGCACTCAAAAGTAGTGGGATACTTGGTCAGTTGCAAGCATCCTAGCTATGAAGACAACTCAAACAAGTTGAGTGTCAAGGAAAGGGAGTATCCGAACAGTGGCTGGTATCAAAGACAAGGGGATACTTGGACAGTCGCAAGCATCTAAACTTAGGAGATAACTCAAATAGGTCAAGTGTCAATAAGAGAGTACCCAGACAGTGGTGGGTACTCAAAGACAAGCGAATCGGGGTATGCTTACCTGGCAATATCTTTAACCTATGAGAGTATGTTTGCTATTTGCAGAGTATGCACACATGATTGTATGTGTTGTAAATTCATGAGTTCAAATGGGATTCATGAATGATAATTTTGTCAGTTTTGCATCATTTGATTTCTACTGGAGAAAAATTTTGAAAGACAACCTTCATTTAGAATGTAGATGTCTTGAGCATGCTAGATGAAGGACTTTCAGTCTAAAAGGACTTTTTACTCTCTCTTATGGAAAAGACTATTTTGACCATTAATGCAGGATTTATAAGAATCACATGTGACAGTCTGATTTTCTGCTTTTGTTTTCAATTAAATAAATCGGGTTTTTTGTCAACGTGCTTATAGCGCTATTCTCTGAGCTAATCACTCATGAGATAACTAGACTAATCGGGAAAGTTATTAAAGGATTTTGATGCAACAGACCTAAGAATTCGACCAGGAATCGACTATTCGACTGTGTTAGTCTACAAGGATCATTTCGGCACAGTCGAAAATCTATCAGAAATCGAAAATAGGTCGATTCGATAGAGATAAAATTAGGCTTGGGTGATTCCAACTAATTACAGAATTCTCGTCGATCGATACTAAACCGATTTTTCTGTTGTTTTGGTACCTTGTGCTCGTAAGTGAAACCTCGAAATTTTTCATGACAATCAAGAGTCGTTAATGCGTCGAAGATGTACATTGTGGCTCGAGAAAAATCGATCACGGGTCAGTGCACCAAATATTCCCAAAAACTAACTGATAATTTAAGTTGTGCTAAAATTACATTTGACTGAAATTAACCGACGAAATGATGTCGATTACAGAAATTAAGAATTTTCACGTGTCACAATTAATCCTGGGGAATGTTGTTGCATCTTTCCAAATTTTATGGACAACGGAAATAATTAACGGAAAAGAGGCAAGAATAACAAATTAAAAGAATAAAAATGAAATGCCACTTTTTAGATATGTTATGAGCATTTATTGTGAAACAATTGGAGAAAGAGTTATAGAAGTTTAAATGAGGATTTATAAGTGACTACTAAGGAACTTGACCCTATTAACTTAAGTGTTAATTTAGCAAATAGGAAAGGGGGAAAACTCTCAACAAGAAAGGAAAATTCGTAAGAAGGCATGCCCCCATGAAGTTCACCTCAATTTCCATGCCATTTGTGTGGAATAATGATGCATAAAGTAGATGGACCACTTGATAAGGAGAGGAATTCAATCTCCATGGGAAAAAGCTACGAGAACGAACTTCAAATTCGGATTCAGCAATCTACATGGATTCCAACCTTTTCTTTCATCTCATTTAGAAGAGACAACATTGGAAACTTTGTGGGGCCTATGATGGTGATAGGTGGCCAAAATTTCCATAGAAAAATAGGCCAAAAGCTGAAGGAAATTTCAGTGAAACTTCCAAGCATTTTCCTCTCCTTCCCATCCTTTACCCACACATGAACGTCTGCTGTATTTTACGATGGCAACTTCCACCTTTTTCTTTCTTCCTCTTATTTTATTCTTCTCCCTTTGTCTCTTTCAACGTACAAGCTATTGCTTTCTCTTCCCTTGAACGTGCTACTCCCGTTTCTGCTCCCTCTTGAACGACAAACCGGAGACTAAGAAACAAAACAGAGCAAGGCGTGAATGTGACGTTACCAAAAAAAGTCTTGGACCCACATAAACGTCGACCGCACAAGAACCGCGCAAGAACCACGCAACCGACCAAAATCCGTATTTAGTTCTCTCTACTGAAAAATTTATAAATCCATGTATTGATGTTGCCGTCACACCACAGCACATTCCTATGTGGTTTTGGCTCAACACTATCACCGAGAGGCTCAAGGCTGGTCTTTGTGTTGCTGTCCAACCACCAACGAGAGCCGCCGTTAGCTGTGAATAGGTGTGAGATTACATGAGATTGGTTTTGGCTCAACACTATCACATTCCTATGTAATATTGATTATATGCATTCAGGACATGAGATTACGCCACGAGTCTTTAGGTCGGGCGATGCTCCTTCGGGAATGCCCCAAGTCAACGGATGCCGGTTGCAATGGATGCTGGACCGATACTCCTAATTGGAATGCCGTCTAGATGTAGACGATACTGCGCTCGACGGTGCAAGGCGATGCTCGGTTATACCGGAAGACTGTTATCTGTGCATTGAAATCATTTATGACACATGAACGGGTGAAAGTGAGGGACCTAATTAAAAGACGGAATTGTATGGTGTGGTATGGGACGTGCCATAATGGTTTAGTCTGGTAATTGTGGGCCCGTGTAATTATGTGACATTTATGTTCTTACATATGTATATGTTGAAAATATTCTGATGATATATGATCTCGATATCTTATGCATGATTTGATTGACACTAACATGCAGGAAAGTATTGGTATTAAGAAATTGTGAGAAAGGCAATTAGATTGCATGTTGAGTGTATCATTCTCCTACTCTGGATTTAGGGGATTTACTCGCTAAGATGTGATCTCACCCCGTTGTGGGCTAAAATTTTTCAGGTCCCTAAATGGAGGAAGGCCAGGTCGTGTATAGTCGGTTGCAGTAAATGAAGAATAGGACTCTCGCTATCTCATTCCAAGTGATGACGGGTTTTCCGTCAAGACTGGATGTAGAGTGACAGCTCACTCCCAAGAAATTGAGAAGTATGGTAGTGCAGTAGTAAACCCCAATCTTATAGATAGAAGCTTAGTTAGTGGGTAATCGAATAGCTTCACTTTTTGTATCAAACCTTGGGGTGTTAATATATATATATATATATATATATATATATTGTAGGTTTGGCTTGTGAAAAATAATATCCTACGTTTCTATCCCACTGTTTTGTTGTATGGAGATCGTTTTACATTTCCACATATGCAAAATAATGAATGGGTCAGCAACAATTCCTAGGATGTTGCAAATTTTAAATCAACCATTGAGGGATGTTCATGTGCCCAGGGTTCGGGTTGTGACATCACACTATCTCACTGTCATCATGTCAGCAAGGGTCCAAGTATTCTCGCAAACGGTACGACTTTACCAATGTGAGAGGTCTTTGTCGAAACTGTGATGAAGTCTTGGTCAGCGGCTCATCAAAGGGGACCATCAAGGTCGAAGTCGATGGACGAAAATGTTGCACGATCATCTCCGGGTCTACAAGTCAAGAACCCTGCAAAAAGAGATAGAGTAATCTTGCTTGTATTTTTTCGAGCGATGCTTATATACATATGAAATCCTACGTTAATTAAAGTGCCATAGTCTAAAAAGACTTTTACAATGGGAATGTAATGTAGACTTGGCTCACATGTAAGAGGGTGAGAGTTGTTGACTGTCTTAGCATTTGTCATAGGTCTTTTCTTGTCAGATGGAGCTCCTATGGACCACAACAGCAACTTTTTCTTGGTTGTATTTTTGACTGGGGGCATTGGCCTTGCTTTTACTAGGCACACTGCTTTTTCATGCCCCTATTTTTATTCCAGTTCTTCATTTATGGGCATTGACCTTACTTTTACCAGGTACACTGCTTTTTATGCCCCTACTTTTTCTTGTCGTTGGAGGAACTGGCCTAGGCAAGTTCAATCGAAGCATTGTTATTAGACTCTTAAGTCTTCATCTTCAACCGGTGCTCTAGGCTATGGCAATGACTTTTGCTTTGTCTCAATGTGAGGGTAAAATTACATACTCACTTGGGCTGTACATTGAATACAAGTGCGTAGAGAGAGAATTGCTCTTTGTCATTTTAGGGCACTTAAATTAATGCAAGTGTTCATATGCAATAAAGACACCTAAAGATTGATGCAAGTGCAAGTGAGAAAATTTCTATCACCTTGTGATGCTGCTTCGCCTCTGATTTGCCCCAGTGCGGAGTGGTTCTTGATAGGGGGCATGAGAGAAGCTTCACCAATGTAAGGAGCTCAAAGGGGTGAGCAATGAAATGCTCCCTCTATTTTGGTTATCATACCATTCGCGAGAGAACTCTTTACCCTGTGGCCATGGAATCTTCTGCACTCATCTCACAAATGTATAGATGGGGGATTGTGTGTAGGATATAGCTTGCTAGTCATCATTGTGACGCGCCTCATCCAGCATACTCAATCAATCTTGTATTCTTCACTTAGCTGTCTATTCCAATAATCTTCAGTGGAATCAGTGACTTAGATAGACAAAATTATGCGAAATCCATTTGGAAAAGGCATGCAGCATTTTAAATGTGGTGGAGTTTGTACTCTCAGAATAGATGAATGGTTTTGGCTCAAAAAGACCTTGTTGGTAGCTTTAAGGGTCAACAGAATAGTGTTGTTAAATTTTGAACATCAAAAGGGTTATTCACAAATGGGTTTTGATGGATTGTTCCTATTAAGTAGGGACATGACACAAGAAGGATTAGCCGAGGTTGGGGATCTGATCGGGCATCTTTGCTTTTGCCCCTACATAAGAGAAGATGTACAAGTAGATCAATTAGTTTGGCCAAAATCAAATGTGAGTTGAGGTCTAAAGATTTTCTATCATTTGCTTTGGTGATTACTCAAGACGCCATTTCGCTTAGGAGAGCTTATCAGAGTTTGACATGTCTCTCATTGATTTGTTATCTTTGTTTTTTACAGTCAGGCGATTCTACAAAAGATAGGAAAGAACGTGTCAGTCACGAACTCTCTCATAAATTAAACAACTGGGAGTAATACAACATTACTCTTCTTTGCAGATGATTGGATGGACCTGAAGTGCAAGTGGGACACGAAGTCCTGTAATTTTCACTCCATTAGGTCACTTTCTCTCTCGTAATTTGCAGGTGCAAGAGAAGCAAATTGTTTTTATTAGTTTTCTTTTCTTTTTTTCTACCAAGCGGCTAACTGCCGCGTTGGGGATTTGAACCCCCGACTTCGGACCATTTTGCTTCTTCCCGGGTACCACTTGGCTAGAGGTGTCGACGGTGTCCGTAGGGCACTGCTTTTTTCATTTAACCGAATCGGCTCCTAGACGACACGTCCTTTTATACCAAGTTAGGTAAATCGATATGGGTCACTTGATTTGCCCAAATTAATCATTAATCTTATTTCTTGAATCCTATGCTTCCTGTTAATAGGAGAAAATATGTCAAAAGTGAGTTCAAATAGTGGGAGTATTGGAAACGATACCAAATTTCCCTTCCTCAGAGTTTGTATTTGCTGACTCCTAGGGATCTCTATATGTTGATGACAGCCTCTTTGTCTTGACACAGTTCAACGTCTCTTTTGATTGGCCTTTCTCATTCGTGGCTATGTATGCATGATTGGTAGATGTTAATTCATCTTCAACGCCTTCCTTCTGTGGAATTTCTCCTTCTATCTTTAACTATATGACTATTAGCAGCATTGGATAAAGTCATGTACTTCAAGTTTCTATGGAATCTGAGATGGACAATCAAAACCTCCAATTCTCTGATGGCAATTACTTCTTGGGAGAGCATGTGTCTGGAGCATGAAGTGAGGTTTCTAGGCCCTAAGTCATCATCCAAAATAAAGGGCTAGAGACTGCCTCCCTTGTCTAGATTTTCTCCTTGTTAACAGTATTCAATTCAAAAGAAGAGGAAAAATTCTTTTTTTTTTTGCACTTCTTTGGCTTGTCAAAGCTGGAAATCCCATTGATGAAACCACAGCATCTAGTTGCTCGGGCACGTTGTAGGGAAAAGATATTGCTCCGGCTTGAGAAGGAATTGGGTAGGAGCGAGGTGGAGTGCACAAAGCTCCTGGGGACAGCTTGATTTCAACCATATGCCTGTACCTATTATGTCCTATCTTTCGTTTCCTACATATAGAAGAGAGAGGACATTATTTCCAAAATTATATTTAGAGAATAAGACTCACCCTTTTTGAAATGGGATGATTATTTCTGTTTGCCCCTGTTTTCTTGGCAGCTTGCCTTTGAATTTGGCGAGTTCACATGGTGTGCTTGCTTCAAATGCCTCCTGTCACACTAAGTCAAAGGGGATGAGAATGATCTTCTGAGACATTAAGTGAGTGAGTTAGAACGACAAACATGATTAATTTTAATCATCTTATTTTGACAAAAACTTTTGGTAATAAAATATTTTCTGTTTTCAAAATATATCTCTGGGGTAGAAAAAGCATGAGGAAGCCCAGCCTTCAATATTCTGCTTGGATGATATTTTCTTTTCATGGTTGGATAGCATCATCGGGTCAGTTTGGGATACCACCTCATGCTCTCAAAATATTTTCAACTTTATTTAATAGGTGGATTTACATTTTGGAAAAATGTTTTCAAAAGTTAGTTCCTCAAGTGGAATTGATGTTGAAAATAAAACAAGCCAAATTTAAGAAAAATGTACAAGTTCCCATGTAGGGGAGTACGCAAGGAAATTAAAAAGGGTTCTACTTGAGCGGGCCTGCACCCATTTCCCCTAACAGTCCTTCGTTGATGACGCCCATGAAAAGGTATCCAAACATGGTGGTCATGTCATATGGCCCTTCTTTCTTTATTGCTAAGGGTGCTACTTCATTGCCTGAATAATACCCGGCCTCCACTAGCCCTTGACAAATATCAATGTTATGTGCTTGGACATTTCTGCTATGACTGTCTTAAGAACTTAATACCGCGTTTACTTTGTCGGTGTGATCAGGGAGCGAATTGCTCTGGAATGAGAAAGCTTTAGTGTCTAATAGGTTTTGGATTCGACTCTTGAGAGCGAAGCACTCATCATTCGAGTGCCCGACTTCTCTCATGTGATAGTCGCATTTTTTGGACGGGTCATAGTTAGAGAAGCTTTCTGTGTTTGGTTGCTTTGGCTCAGTCGAGAGGAGGTTCTTATTCCGGAGGACTGCCAAAACCTATGATAGAGATCCGAGAAGTGGAGTAAATTGTCTCATGCTGTTGCAATGCTGGGACAACTGACGTTTGGTGGTCCGTTGTTGTCTTGCCCTTGTCTAAATTGTTGGAGGATGATTACAGGTCGCATTGACATTTACTAGGGGTTCTTTGTCTTTCTTCATGCTGAGCCTACCCGTGGGTGCAGATTTAGTGAACCATCCCTCAACCCTATCTTGATTTGCTCTTCTACTGGAATGAGTTGATTAAATGATTCAGCGATCGTGGTTACCATTTGATTACGATGCTCATAGGGGAGGGTTTTGATAAATATCTTTCTTAGCTTGAAATCGGCTAGTTTGGGACTAATTTAGGTGGCTAGATTTCTTTGTCTAATGGCATACTCTTTGAATGATTCATACCTTTTCTTCTCGATACGGTCAAGATCCTCGCAAGAAGAGGTAATGTCCATTATGAACTCATACTGCTTGAGGAATGCCTCACTCACTTCGCTTCATGTTTCGAGGAGGTTTATGTTCTTTGTGATGTACCACCTCAGAGCAGGACCTACTAGACTTGATTGGAACAACTGGATCATCAAGGGTGCATTGCCATCTGAACTAAGTACATCTGCAAATGAGTCATTGGGTGAGTCGTGCTGTCATACTTTTCAAATTCGGGCATTTTGAATTTTTCTAGCATTGTGACTTTGGAATAAATGGAGAGGTCCGTCGAAGTAGGATCTTGGAAGCCTTGCAGTTGTTTCAGTCTCTCCTCAGGCTTTTCGAGACGTTTGTCATGCTCAGTTTTAGACAAACTATCTGGCTTAGCTTTCTCAATTGCGGTTTGGTGCATATCATCCTCCAATTCGGGCATATTATCGTCGATATCTCCACCTTGATCACCCATGGTAGATGATTGTGGCAACAATACCTCGATTGAGGCCGGGCCGGGAGTAAGTTTGCTCTGGATGGAGTCTATCTGCTTTGAGAGTTGTTGAAGCACATTGAAAACTTGCTTCATTTTGCTTTCCACGACCTCAATACGGCTTGGTACATTTTCTTCGGCCATTCTTGCTCTTGCTTTTGAGCGAGTCTGGATCGGCGAACGTTGACTCTCCGTGATTACCTGGCCATGAATAGACAAGCAGGTGTAAATACATGGCATGAGTAGGGAGTCAGTCCATGATGACAACCTAATCCTACCCTTTTGCTTATTTATGAAAAGTTTATACATTAAGAGGATTTCCTAAACGGGGATTGAAAGACATGCGACATATTAGCATGGACTAAAATGATATTTAATTTAAAAGGCGAAGAAAGCATGAATTGCAACAAATTTTGAAAAAAAAAATTATATTCCTTTTTGAAGCAAACGAAAATTTTCCCAAAAAGGAACTCCATAACATGCTTTGGGAAATAAAAACAGTAATTGAAAGTAATTTCTTTTGCATAATTTTTTTCTTTTAAATTTTATGACAATTACTTCCTAGTTTAAATGATCGTGATATTAAGTCCTAAACTAATCATGGACCACTCAATATATATAGGAAGGTAAGTAAATTGTAAAGTACACAAAAAAAACTTACTTCACACGAGAAAATTGATGACAATCACATAGATATGCACATGATATGTGCGGCTCGATTTCTAACTAAGAAGGTTTGTTGAAATTAAAAAGTTATCCACCCATCGCAGTCTCGCGTTAGCAGCGTACCCTCTTAACCTTGGCTAAAGAAATTCGGGGAAAAGAAAGGTAACCTCTACATCGCAGTCTCGCATTCAAGGCTATATCTTTCTTAACACCATCCTAGCTATCCTATGACAGCCTAGGTACGGCGGCCAAGTTGTGTGTGCCATGTGTAGTGCTAAAACAGTAAAGCATGCACAATAGTCTACAATCACAAAACAATCTATTTTAACCAAAATTAAAATAAACATTTAAGCTACCGACCTGCATTAAAAAAAAAGAAGTCAGTAAAGTGCTTAAACAAGATAAAATGGCCTAAGTCCTCAAATGTCCCCAGTGGAGTCGCCAAGCTGTCGCAACTTCTTTTTTCGGCTAGGTCTATTTTAGCTCGGACTATTCCAAGTCCACCAATTCACGACTGAATGATCCAAGTTTTTAACCTGTAAGTTAATTTTTGAAACGAAGTCGCCACTAATCAATTTGGGGTGTGTCAATTAGAAACCCAAGTGAAATATCGAGACAAATACTCGCTCCTGCGTAATCAGAGAAATTATGATCGGGGACTTGATTACATTAGTTAATCACTAATGCTCTTTCGGTACCTAATATTGTTTAAACACTGAGGCTTTTTGGATATTTGAGAGATTTTCCACGCATTTGTAAAAAAAACATTTTTTGGGACATTTTTCTTTTCTTTTGGACATAAAAAGCATTTTTTGATTTTTTTTAGTCTTTTTTTCTGAAAATATAAATCATTTTTTACTTTTTTTAGGAAAATACGAGATTTTTTTATTTTTTTGATTTTCTGGAAAATAATAATTTTTTATATTTTTTATTAAAATAATATTTAAAAAAAAACTGACTTGGCTCGAATTCTCAGGTTGGGACCGACCCAAGTCATTGACCTAAGACCCGTACGGGCCCTCAATGCGGGCCCAGCCTGGGAATTTTTTTTTTTTTAAACCTAAAAGCCCAAACCCACTTTGGCCCTTTTTTATAAAAAGAAACCCAGCCCAAAGACTACTTGGCCCACGCGAACAAATCCAACCTAGGTAGAAACCCTACCCGATCGACGACCCAGATCCGCCCGACTTCGACCCGTCTTCCCCTTTGCCGACCCGGCTTTCTGGAGTTCACGAGATCTGGCGATTTGCGGCACTAATGAGGGACGGTTAGGGAGGTCACCGGCGATGATGACGGTGACAACGAGTTTGCCTGCGAACTGCGTAACAAGGGGCATCGTCGGGGGGGAATCATCTAGAGGTGCGGCACGGTGCCGAGATTGGTCGCAGGCATCGGGCCTAGCAAGATGCAGGGGGCGGCATCGACTGGAGGTGACATCGAGGGAGATGAGCGGCTACAGGCACAGTGTAGGCGGCTAGGCAGCGATGGCGAGGCTCGAGGCAGCTGGTCTGGGACTCAGTTGTGGCGATAGCGAGGCGTGAGGATAGCATCACGACAAGATCTGGCGCAGTGGTGGCGTCGGGGCACGGGACCTCCTCGATTCTGGCCTTCTCTCTCCTGCAACGCTCCCCGCTTTACGAATCTCGAACCTCCTCCACTCAGAACTCCCCTTCTCCGGTCGGATTTAAGATCTCCGGCTGCTCGCCTTCAAACCTCCCCCGAAGTTTCTCAAGGAAGGTCTTCGAAGCTTGCTACCGGTGATCCCTCACTTCGCCATGCTCTCTCCTCTCGGGTTCACTTGCCACCGGCCTCCCCCGAAGTCTCTCAGAGGGAGGTCGTTCAAGCTTGCGACCCAATTTCTCTGTCGCGCTCGCTCTTTAATCTCCCCCTAAAGTCTCTCAAGGGAAGGTCTCCGAGTTCGCCGTGTCATTTGACGGAGGTTGTGCCCTGCTATTTATAGGCAAGGGGGTCCGGTCGATGGAGAACCTCGGCCGCCGATCTTTGGCTTGCCGACCAGACGCCCGCGGCTGAATCGGCGTCCCATCCTCGCTCCTCCAACAAGGCGTGCTTGCCATTGAAGGCAGCCCATAATGGCGCCTAAGATTTGTCTCTTCCGATCGACGTCGGCCTACCCTCTTCGGCCGTAGGTTGTCCTTCGCGTGTTGGCATCCTCTGTGCGCGTGAATTGCAGAGGCGTAGGGGAAGAAGAGGGAAGGAAGAAGAAGAAGAGAGAGGGGGCCGGGCTGGATCTGGGAAAAAATGGCTGGGCTCGAGCCCGCGAGGGGGAGAGAAAAAGGAGGGGGCTTGGGCGCGAAGGCCCAACCTCGATGGGCTGCCAATTTTGTTTTCTTTTGTTTCGTTCTTTGTTTTGTTGTTTTTATTTATTTTTTGTTGTTTTTGTTATTTATTATTTATTATCTAAAAAAGGAAAATAAAATAAATTAAGGCGTAATTAATAACCTAATCAAAATTTAGGTGTCAACGACATGGTATCAAAGCCAATAAAAAACTCTAATTGCTAGAGTAGCCATTTGCCGTTGTTGAATAGTCGCCGGAACAGTCACTTGCTACCATCAAGTAGTCGCTAGAACAGTCATCCACCACCGGTGAGCATCATCCGACCCAAATCTAGTGTCGTCCAATGTTGACCAACCAAGATCTAACGCCAATCAAGCTCCTTGGTCCTCTAGGAAAATTTTGGGATAGCAAAGGATGTTGTCCGGTACTCTATTTTTATGTTTAGACCGTTGGTTCAATTGGTTACTAGTGTGACATCCAGAATTTTCGACTTTTGATAATAGCATTTAGGATGATTTTCCATGACCATTACCGCCATACTAGTTGTAGAAGGGGATTGATATGCTCCGAATTTTGTATTTGATTATTTTTTTAGTTTTAAATTTACTGAGTTAAGATTTTCTTAATGTTTGATATTTTTCATTGAAAATTAGTGAGTTTGATATATTTTTCTAACTCATCGATGTTTAGAACGGACACTAATTTCCTTATTTGCATACCGATTTGATATATAATTTGGTTACTTAACAAAATATCTACATTGAAAACCATAGAGTTGAGCCACTTGTCACTCTTTAATATGTGCCGCCTCTCTACATTCCACCAATTATTTTTACCCACATACTCTTGATGACATTAAATGAGCCTGGCTTTGATGTCATGCATTACATCACCCATTTCAACCTTAGCCCATTAATGTTCTATGATTTCTCTCAAAATTTCTCTCATTTGGCTACTCTTATTAGGCTACTTGCATCCTTTATATTGAAGCACCATTCTCCTCTTTACACCTAGCATTTTAACCCAAAGTCCTTATTACCTTTAACATTACTTATGTGTTCAAGCAAACTAAGTGAGGCCATGTGTGCTCAAGATCATTATTACTTGGTTTACCCCCTAGCCTTATCATTGGATGGAGCTATGTGATCATGCCACTTGTGTTTCTCCAACTTGAACACACATCTTGCACTCTCCACCTAGCACTTTTTAACCTTAGGTCATCATTTCTTTTAACTTGGTTACTTGTTCTTAACCCCTTTAGCCTATAAGTAAATCTTCTTATGTCTTCAAGTTTCTAAAACAAGAATTCCAACTTGTTTTTTTTTTTTTTTGGTAAAAAAGAATTCCAACTTGTTCTTGCTAAGAAAGAAAAGGAAATCTTCCACTGCTTTCCTTTCTTATTTTCACATTCCAATCTTTCTTGTGAAAGGAAAGATTCTTTTCGTACATTTTAAAAGCTTCAAAATTCAATCTTTTAAGAGTTTACAAGGTGATTTGGTGGATTTTATTCTCTTTTCTTAAACTCATTTAACAAAAAATTGAAAGCCATTAATCTTTGTTTTGCTTTGATGGTTAAGGCTTTGAGTTGTACAACTCTTTAATTGAGATAAGTGAAACTCCAGGGGTTATGTTAGGTTGATCTACTTAACACATTTGACTTGATTGTTTGAAAATTGTTAATTTTAGTTTGAACTTTGATGTTAAGGGTGAGAAAATATTGATGATTGAGTGTTAAATCGTTGTATTTATTTGGCTTGAATCAATGAGCCTCTACATGACGAGGTTGTAATTGATCGATTTTCATAAGATTTGGTTCGATAAAAAGTGGGAATTGTTATATTAAACTAGAAAGTGATATTTTTGCAATCCAAATAAGTTACCGATTTATTGGTTAAGTGTTGCCGATGTTCACGTTGTCGATTATTTAAAATGTTGATATTCATGTTGTCGATTATTTGGGTTGTCGATGTATGAGTCTTAAGTTATCTATTACCTATCTATGGCTTCCGATTAAATGATGATGGCTTAGCATGAAAAGAGAAGGAAAATATTTCTGTTGAAGTGCATGTAATGATTTGTTTATTATTAATTGCATTAGAAAGGACAAATTATTGTCACACACATGGCAATTTTGGTGTTATCATGTGCATGTCTATGATGATACGTGATTTAGACCTTTGCCACAATTTATTCGCCATCGAGCAATGTCCTTTGTATGAGTACGTAGATGAAACTCTAGAGTTAGCCAAATGTTCAACCATATGAGCCAATTTTCTACAAGATTTAGATTATATCATATCTTATGATGACATGACTTTTATAGTTATGTTATGACATGGCTTTCATAAGCATGTTATGATGGTATGACATGGTTTCCATAGCCATGGTATAATGTTAAGAAATGACCATCATAATGCGGATGTACTGTGGTGTACTTATCCTCGCTAGTGTAGAGGACACCTATGATAAATAAGCTAAAGTGTGGCAAATGGTATGTATGATTCCATCTTTCATGAGTTGGTGATGATGATGCCTCATTAATCGAGATGCCTTGTGAATCGAGATGGTCTTGGCCATTGATAAGTATGGACTTGCGTGTGTATGATTGTGAGCTTCATGACAAATATAAACTTTCCTATGAATAATTTTATGTATAGGTGATACTAGGGCATTATAAAATAATATGCCATCTACTTGCTTTTGAGTAAATGCTTGCAATGTTGTTAGTGTTTTCTATTAGCATATCATGATGGTAAAGGTAGAGCATTTGTTATGCATTTGTCATATATGGTTATTTTGCAAAACTTGAACTCATGATATTTACATGTACCAAGTTAAGCAGTGAGACAATCTCCTACTTTAGTCTTAGAGACTTGATTTACCGGGCTTTGGCTTATGCCTGATTTTTTAGATTTATAGGATGTTCCCTACACATGGTGATGGAGGAGATGAGATGATCAATCCTTTAGTTTGATGATGGTTTGGTTAGTATAGCAGTGATGTTAGATGACCCTAAACTTTCCTAGGACTATGTATTTTGTTGTGATAATAACTACTAGTGTTTGTATGAAATTAAAGACGTATATATTACTAAACTCATGCGACTTTCTTGTAAGGGACGTTGGGATAATTTTATTGTGCTTTTGCATGTGTATTTATAATTATGAGTATAAATGGAAAGAACACATGTCGTGATTGACATTTTAGGGGTTACAACTAGTATTGTGATAACTTTGTTAAGCCATTAGTATGAAGTGGATTATTGACGTAATATTTTTCAATTTTATTGAATAATTGAACAGTTGAGGTTGAGTTGCCTAAAGGAAAATATTGTGGTAGTTTTCATAATATTATTGGAGAATGGGTGATCCTAATAAGAGTAATCCCATGATGACTAAGGTGACTTCCTCTTCTTTTGATCGAATTATCGATAACAAACTTGAGGGTAGTGCTAACTTTCAATAATGATAGAAAATTATGAACCTAACTTTGATAGGCAGAAATCAACATATATACTTGACTAGATCTAAACACAGGGATGATGCAACTAGGCATGTTGTTGATGCACGTATTCTTGATTAGATGCTGAACTCTATGGAGAGTAATATAGTTTATCTAGTAACTTATATTGACACAGTCAAAGACCCGTGGGAGTATTTTGGTGTCTTGTATTCTAGCCAAAATAACCTTTCATGGATTTATGAGTTACCACAGGAGTATTATCAATCTGAGAGGAAGGGGTGTTTTAACACGTAGTATTTTGCAGATTTTAAGAAGATGTATAAGGAGTTGAATGTTCTTCTCCCTATTTCGGCGAATGTCTAGTAAACGGAACTTCAAAGAGAACAATTAGCTAGAATGGAATTCCTAGAAGGTCTTGGTCTATGAGGTCTCAAATTCTTGGATGATGGACTATTGCATCACTCACTGATATATTTACTTGATTTTTTTGGGTATCTCACGAGTCATCTCAAGACGCTACTTTGTGGTAGATAGTTCAGCTCTTGTCCCAATCTCGAACTAGTGGTAGTGGTAAGAGTGATGGAATAAATCGTAGAGGACATAATGGCCATGGTGGTAGCTGAGTTACAAAAATAGGGAGAGGCCAAAGCCAACAGCAACTTTATGGACAATCTCACATTTCGACTAATAGCTCAGGGGTTGTTTAGACTTGTCATTACTACAGCAAATCTGGTCATTTCAGAAATTTTGCTGCAAGTTACATGGGAGATCATGGCAAAAACAATACTCTGCAAATGCTGCATTTGGTGTTGATTTTTCTTCTTTGCCATAGTCTTATGAATGTAAGTTAATAGTTATGTCTGATGAGAAATTTGCTCAGTACAACGAGTTTCACTTAATCACCTGTATCATGCAAAAAATATTAAATATTACAAAAAATTCCAAATTGATATATCCATGAAAAATTACCAAACATTAATTTTTTATCACAAAAAATATCAAATCGATATTTATGTGATAAATTTATCATAAATTAATTCTTTAATTAAAAAAATCTCAAATTAGTACATTTGTCACAAATGCACCCTTTGTTAATTTTCGTCAAATTTGATTAATACTATAAAAATCACAAACTTGTACACCTGTGACAAGTGGAAAGTAAAACTCTAAACTGGTGCACCTTTCAATTATCATGTATTATCAAACTCAGCAATTTGACAATAAAATTTAATATAAAATAACATGCATGCTTTTGAAATAAATTTATCATATATATATATATATATATATATATTAAATTAGAGTTTTTTGTGATATTAATCTAAAAATATTTAATGAAAATTATAAATTGAATATAACCCTTTCTTTCATAATGGTAACAGACGGTAACATATCAATTTGCGTCTATTCGAATTAATTTATGTCAATTCCCATCGAATCCTCGAATTCTAAATTGGTGGGTGGGGCTTATAATTGCTTCCGACGACCCTTCCCCATGGCCAAATGCTTCCCCCCGTTCCCCCAGGGGGACAAAATAGACATTTCTCACCAGCTTGGCTTCCGGCTTCCTCGGTCTCCCTCGTCCGTAAGTTGCTCGCGCAAGACAAAAGAGACGGTACTCGCTCCAAAAGAAGAAGAAGAAAAAGCGAGAGAGAGAGAGAGTGTGTGGGGGGCTGCGACATCGGTGGCGATGACTTGACCCCGCTCCTCGTCTCACAGTCTTCGTCGTATCCATCTCCCCGCACATGCGCTCGTGTACCACTATTGCTGCTCGTTCGGAAGTCTCACCTGATGGGGATGATTCTCTTCTCCTCCTCCTCCTCCTCCTCCTCCTCATCCTCCTTCTCGAGCGTGCTTGAGCTCGACAGATTCGACGAGCCGCGCCAAAAAACTGATGTGGGCTTCCCACGTTTTCGTGCTTGAAAGAGAACCATGATTGCACCGTTGCCCGCGGTTCAAAAGATTCCAAGACTAGGAATCGAGAACTGCATTTTTATTGTGAAGATACTTTCTCAACTTCATCACACCAGTTTGTTTTGGAATCAACGCACTATGTAAAGGAAGACTAAGAGGGCAGTAAATCTTTTAATCGAGGTATTGAAATCGGAATGCGATGCCTAACTCCGATGGAGTGCTTGCTAGTTGGAAGATCGTCTGCTGCTGGTGTAGTTGTAGGATATAAGTCCTTCCATGTATGGTCAAACATTTTTAACACCTTCCCTTATTATTTATATATGGGCAAGAAAACATGCCAGTTGTGTAATGAAAGTATTCGTCCTGAATGGTTCTTTTCTATACAGACTGTCACCGAAGCTTTCTCCCACGATTAGCGAATCCAAGATTAGTTTTCGCAGCAACTCGTACAAGAACAAACTACAATAATGGCGGAAAAGCGAACCTTGAATTCTTGGACTTGGGATTGCAATTTGGAATTTTTTTTGGCTGATATGCGAAGTCACATTTAGATTGAATATTTGAAATTTTGATGCTTAATTAACTCACCTTTCAATTATCATGAACATTTAAACACGCGATGCTTTGAAATTTTGATATCCGATTAACTTCATCCGTCATTTATCATGAACATCCAAACACGCGGTTGTTTGAAATTTTGACATCTGATTAACTTCACCTGTCATTTATCATGAGCATTCAAACACGCGGTTCTTTGAAATTTTGACATCAGATTAACTTCACCTGTCACTTATCATGGACATTCAAACACGTGGTTCTTCGATAATGACTAAACGCGGTCCTTTGATTAAGACAAGATGTAGTTTTGTGAAGACAGTTCGATTATGTTCTCTAGCGTGGAAATTTTTTTTCAGAGGTCTCCGGAGAAACTTGCGGTCCTTTGATTAAGACAAGATGTAGTCTTGTGAAGACGGTTTGATTATGTTCCCTAGCGTGGAAATTTTTTTTCAGAGGTCTCCGGAGAAACTTGCGGTCCTTTGATTAAGACAAGATGTAGTTTTGTGAAGACGGTTTGATTATGTTCCCTAGCATGGAAATTTTTTTTCAGAGGTCTCCGGAGAAACTTGCGGTCCTTTGATTAAGACAAGATGTAGTCTTGTGAAGACGGTTTGATTATGTTCCCTAGCGTGGAAATTTTTTTTCAGAGGTCTCCAGAGAAACTTCCTCCCGCTCGCCATCACATTCATGTGAATCCACATGCTCCTCAAGATGGTTAAAATAAAGAATTATATCCATGCAGTTATATTCGTTCTTTTTTTTTTTACCTTGTCCCTTTTGAAGTAAGGTTTACACATTTTCAAGTCCATGAATAAAGTGATCAAGAATGTACTTACTTGATCCAAACTCTTATTTGACAAACTAGACTTGATGTATGTCCTCGATTTCAGAGCAAAGATTTTGAATAGCGGTGGATCTTAATATTGCTAATAATATCCCATCATAAATATTACTTAGTAGTAGTATAATGATAGTAATTATAGTCTCAATTAGGGGTGAGCATGATTTTAGGATAGAACCTGGAATTTGAGAACTAGACTAGTAAGAACCAGTAGTTACATATTTCAAAAATTGAAGAACCTATTTCGACGAATAGGTTTAAGGTCTTTGCGTGATTCTGTAATATCCATAGCATTCAATGATGAATTTATAACGTGGAAACACTAGTCTGAGCTTCCGATGTATGATTAAGACTTTTATTTTATTAATATTTACATTTTTCATTTGTCTAAATATAAGTTGTGGTCAGTAAATTATAGAGGTAAATGATATGCAAGGTAGGTTCTAGATTCCAAAAAATAAGAAACATGTTCAAACGAATATATTTAAGATTCTAGGTATGATTTACACGGAACATAGAACTGTTAACTCCTAATCTCAAATGACTCATTTTTGTGAAAAAATTCACATAACAATCTTAATAATAAGCTGCAGCACAAGTTCTAAAGATATTCTGTGCGTTCCCAAAGATTTTCTTCTTATCCTTTTCTGGGGTTCGATTGTATGCTAAAAGAGAGTTCTGAAGAATGTACGGTCAAGCTGGTGTTCATACTGTGACATATAGATGGTCGCGCTCATGACGTGTTATAGAATAGAAATTTAAAATGGAAATCGAATGAAGCCTTCTGTCAGACTTGAACCTCTTGCTTTTCTCGCAGTAGCCCTCAATTCTCCTGTACAAGATCTTCGAATGGTAGCGCGCCAAATGGCCATCTATTGGCCAATCATCATTAAAAAAATACCCAGATATCAAAAGATATTATTATATGTGCCCAGCCGAACTAAACCCAAGTCAAAAATAAGATTTCTGATTTTTCCACTGTGAAAGGGCAACTACTTACTACTTCCAGTTTCAAGAAACTTAACACCAAACAAGTTTTTTCTCAGTCCTCGAATCATTATAAAGCATGGACGAGCAGCTGCAGCGAGCGGCCGAAGATGGGGACATCGACAAGCTCTATGCGCGCCTAGCCAGTAATCCGCACATTCTCCAGCGAATAGACGACACGCCGTACGCTAACACCCCTTTGCATATGTCTGCGTGTGTAGGTGAAACGCTATTCGCCATGGAAATTGCCACTCTGAGGCCATCGCTCGCTCGTAAATTCAACCATCTCGGGCTGAGCCCGATGTGTTAGGGAAATCCCTTATGATGTTTTGAAGATGACAAAATAAATCAAATGCTACTAATGTGTTTAATGGTTAAGTAATAGACCATGCAAATGATAGAACATGTAAAGGATATTGTCAAAGTGTTAAGACGACCAGAAGACTGAACGTAACATATGCCCAAAGTATATTATGAAGATTTCCAGACTTCTGTATCAAAGTCTGAAGACTGCTAGACTTTAGTGTCAAAGTCTGTTCTACATCAGAAGTCTGCTCACTCTGACAAATTCCAGACTGAACGTGAATGATGAACAAGAACACAGACTCTATGTTGAAGCTGAACTGAATACAAAACTTAAAGCTAAATCTGTTTAGAAGCAGAATATGTTCAGACTCAGATTGCAAAGTCTATCGCACTCAGACTCAGACTGTAAAGTCTATTGCTCTCAGACTTTACATCCAGATTCGATGAATCGTAACTCAAGCCCAATCATATAACGACTAGTGATTTGGTTTGGATTCCACATCAAGATTGATTTGATTGACTCAATCTATTTGATTGACGATTGGATCTTGAAGACAAGAACTTTCTATACGAAGAAGCTTTACTTATGGAAACCAAGATTCCGTTTGTATGGGCGATCGGAATTAATTTGGGATTCTACCTTTGTCACTCAACGGCTACCAATCTTCTAGATACAGAGCTATCCAATGGGTATATTGGAAGACGATTCTCTAGGATACTATCCAACGGCTAGTTTGGAAGTGGAGAAATATTTAAGGAGATGAAGGACCGATGAGCAAGTAAGAGATAGAGCGTAGAATTTATAATTCCAAAGTCCAAGCGATCTTTGTTCATACACTTGTCTTTGGAGAGCTTAAACGTTTGTGATCGTGAGAGAAATAAAGTAAAAGAGTTATAGCGTGACCAAGATTTGCACTGAAGTTCCGATATGCAATCGGCTTTATGTAATCGCTCTGGGTAAGTGATTTGTTGATGTTTGAGAGCTATTTGCTAGCGCTTAAGTTCAGTTTAGTTGTTTCGTAGTTGCGGTAGCGTTTTACTTGATTTTGATGTTGATTCTCTTCTATAAATTTGTAAACTCATGTCTTGAAAGTGGTAGAAATTTGATACACTACGAGTCCTAAAAGAGCATATTGTTGCATAAAACATTAAATTGCGTATTGACTACTTTTCGGTTATTTGTGAATAATTTAGAAATGTTTTATGAAAGGCGTTTCAAAATGTTATTGGTTTATGAAATGAGTTTCGAAGTGGTATGAAAAATGTGTTGTTATGTATATTGCGTTTGAAGAACGAAGTTGAGAAATATTATATATTTTGGATTTGTGAAACCTTTTTGTCGAAGAATTACAAAGAACTCAACTTTGAGATTTTACCCAAAAAAAAAAGAACTCAACTTTGAGTGTGGTTTATGAAAAGTTATATGTATTGATTTGTGAAATACATTATGAAATGTGTTATATTTGAAAATTTAAGTTGTGAAAGGTGATTTGGTTCAGTTTTTTGCGAAATTTATTTATGATATGGGTTCTAAAATGATTTGAGAAATGTTTTATGAAAAATATTTTTTTGTAGATGAGTTGAGTTGTGAAAGATTATGTATTTCATTTGTGCGATGTATTCGGCTTTATGAGATTAATTATGTATTTAGAGGGTGTAGGTTTGATGCTCAATATCACTGTGAATCTATTGAGGGGTTTGTGGGTTTACATATTAATGTCAGGATATTCTTGTGAGTTGGCCACTGACAATATACGTAGAGGCATAGCTAAGAAGGAATCTGGGTTGCCTTGTCAAAGAGCGTTATGCCTTATCATGATTGAATATTTGAGCACAAGTTTAGTTGATGAAATGGACCATTCACACTTGATTTGATAAGATTAATCAATGGATTAGATTATTGATATGTGAGTTGTTGATATTGATTACTAGACTAGACTATTGATATTTTATTTTAATATTATTGAGGAAATGAGTACTTCTGATTGTATAAAACTCTGTCAAGAAGATTAAATTTGTTATTGATCCCACAAATATGAAATACTATGCATTTGGCTTAAATAAGTTACGACGTGGTTTTGCAAATATGCATAATAGGTGCTTAATTTGTTGAGAAGAGATATGCATCGCTCACTGAGCTGTGATTGCTCACCACTTTTCTTCCCAATCTTTTCGAGTTCCTTGGGTAATGACTGATGGTACGAGACTATCGTTGGAGACTTTTGGGAGTTTGAACTTGGTTATGGTTTGGACGAATTGTATATATTTCTAAGATGACATCTGTCAGCTTTAATAGAGTTGATAGTGTGAATAATCTTTTGATGGAAAATAAAAACTCTTATGTTGTTGGTTGCATTTGATGTTGCGTCTTTTAGGAGGAATGACGACTGAGTCATTCCCTTTTTTTAATGAATTCGGGGTGTGACAGTACTTCCAAAGGTCGAACATCTATAAAATATTAATGTCTAGACTAATAGACTTCACCGGTTATTTACCATAAACATTCAAAAACGCGGTTTCACGATAATGACAGGATTTAATTTTATTAAAACGGTTCAATTATATTCTCCAAGCGTGGAATTTTTCTAGTAGGCCCGCAGATTAGTAGTCAACTGGTGGTGGATTGTTTGGAGAAACTTCCTCGCATCCCATCCCATTCATGTGAACTTACTTGCTCTTCAAGATTGCTTTAATAATTAATAATATCCATGCAGTTATAGTTTCGATATTCCACCTTTTGAATTGAAGTTTACACGTTTTCAATTTCCATCAATAACCAATGAAGGATGCACCTCCTTGATCGAAACTTTTATTTGACAAACTGGACCATAATCTTGATAAAATCCCGTCATAAAGATAATTCTTAGTACGATGATAATTAGTATGGTCTAAATGAATTCCTTTTTGAGAAGAATTTCTCATCATAATTTTAATTATCAGTTGCAGCGGAAGTTCTAAAAGACATTTTGTCCAACCAGAAAGATTTTCTTTTTCTCCGTTTGTTGCGTTGATTGTGTTCTCTTCTGAAAAATACTGGATCATGCCACGTACATAATATGACCTATGGATCGGTCGCCTTCATGACGTCTTATAAATAGTAATTAAACATGAAAAAAATAGAATGAAGCCTTTCGTCAGCTTTGAACTTGAACTTTCGGATTAGCCCGCAATTCTCCTCGCATATGATCCTTCGACTTTGTAGAGTGCCAAATGGCTATCTATGTGCCTATCATCTTAAAAAAAAGAACCAAAAATATAGGGAAAAAAAAAAGAATGTCTATATGAGCCTAGCTGAGCTTACCCCTGATTTTTCCACTATAAAAGCGCAACTCCAGCTATCTCCAGCTTCAAGAAACTTAACACTAAACTTATTTCGAAGTCCTCAAGTCATTATAAAAAATGGACGAGCAGCTGCAACGAGCCGCCGAACATGGAGACATAGACGAGCTTTATGCGCGTCTAGCTCGTGATCCACACATTCTCGAGCATATAGACAACATACCCTACGTTAACACTCCTTTGCATGTATCTGCCTGTGCAGGTGAAACCCTATTTGCCATGGAAGTTGCCACTCTCAGGCCATCGCTCGCTTGTAAACTCAACCATCTCGGGCTGAGCCCGATGCACTTGGCCTTGCAAAATGGCCAGGTTCAGACTGTGAGAGCGTTGATAACCATCGACACGGACTTGATTAGGGTCAAAGGGAGAGGGAGAGTCACTCCGTTGCATTACGCGGCTGAGATTGAGGTGGACGACCTCTTGGCTGAGTTCCTCTTCGCCTGCCCGTCATCCATCGAGGACTTGACAAGCCGGCGCGAGACAGCTGTGCATGTTGCCGTGAAGAATGGCAGGCATAAGTCGGTCAAGGTTTTATTTGGATGGCTTATGCGAGTCAAGATGGAAGAGATACTGAACTGGAAAGATGAGGAAGGCAATACCGTCTTGCATACTGCCACCCTCACAAATCAGCCTCAGGTATATCCCTATGATTATTATTATCATTGGTTTCTCCTTTTGCTGTAGGTACTAGTCTATTATTTAAATTAATCATGATTATGTTTTCGTTTGGTACGTCATCAACGCGGAAAAATGATCTTTTGTTGACGAGTGGCTGTGTGCTTTGTCATGCGAAGGTCATCAAGTTGCTGATTAAGCATATGAATGTGAACGCAAAGAATTTGGAAGGTTTGACTGCTCTGGACATCTTTCATGATCTCCAAGAGCGATTTCAGCATAATAGCACCGAAGACGTCGGGAAAATCCTTCGCCGTGCCAAAGGAAAAAGAGCTTCAAGCCTCTCTGGCGTCACAAGGCTTGCAGATTACTTGAGTCGGGAACTTACCATCTTCGAATGGCAGGACAGATACTTGAATGGCCCTGGAAGCAGCAGCCGCACGAAATCACCTCGTAACGCAATCCTCGTGGTAGCTGTTCTGATCGTGACTACCACGTACCAAGCTGTTCTCAGTCCTCCGGGAGGATACTGGCAAGAAAATTACTATCCAAGCACCAACACCACGACTGCAACCACCACCTCCAATCTGACGTCAACAGGTAATAATACTACCGGTGGTAAAGAAGAACCGCACCTTGCTGGACAAATGATCATGCGCGGAAAAATTCTCTTCTACTTCTTGACAATGAATACTGCAGCGTTTCTGACCTCGGCGGGCACAATTATTATCATTTTACTAGGACTTCCTTGCACATCGATGCTTACAGTATCCATGTGCTTTCTCCTGCTGACCTACTACTATTCACTTGGTAGTAATTTCCCATCAGCAAATTACAGGCGTGCTTCAGTCTACATTGTTTACGTGTTGTGTTTACTTGTGGTGGCAGTTTACTGTGTTCCTGTGCAGTTGTTCCGCCGATACAAGAAGCTTAAACGCCGTATAGATTTTCCAAAGAGAGGCGTGGGAAACTTTCTGTGATCTGTTTAGTTAGAGATGTGTAGTTGACATTAACATTGGCTATCGTGTAAGAAATTAATGTATATTGTGAATGGATAATATATGTATTTAGATGGTGGGACCACACGTTCAGTCAGGGCTTTGTGGGTCGTCTATTGCATTGCATATCCTAAATATGATTCGCTTGTACACTCTAAACGATTGCACAATAAATTAATCATTAAGGTTATTTTGGATTGCTCCTCTGACATGGCAGGACCTGGTTTAATCAAGGTTTGCAATGAAAAGCACAGGACTCCACTTGATGTTGTAATGCACCATGATGTGATTTTGCTGAAGTCCGCAACACTACTAGAAGAAGAATATAATATTTTTAATATGGAGCTCGATGATGATGATGATAATGATGAACCGTGAAGGTATAAATCAGGTTGCGGTGGAAATATTCTGTGATTTTTCCTCAGTAATATACATTCAGCGATTTCTCAACACGACTAAGCTATTTATACCCAAAAAAAAAAAAAAATCACTTCTAGACAAGATATCGTGGCTGAACTAAATCAAGAAAACTCTGATCCAGACAACCTCCTCCTCCGAAGGGGATCTCACCTAACCAGCAGCTAGCCTTCGGAGATGCTTTGACCATAAATCCTATTCGAAATTAAACCGACAAAATTCTTGTCAGAAACACTAAGGCTTACCTAGGTCTAAACCCAAGTACGGAGATAAATATACACGTCTTCCAACCACAATTCTTAACCTTTGTCCCTTAGCTTTTGTTGTTAGAGGTATAAAAGGGTAAAGTGGTCTTTAGAGCTTATTTTATCGATGATTACTTTATATATATATATATATATATATATATATATATAAACTATTATTGAATAATACAACCATTTTCTCTTTGCATGTGTCGCGACCTCTTTTTTCTCGGCGCTCGATTAGAGGCGTGCGCCTTGCGGAGGCTAATGGTTCGGCTAGGTCTATTTTAGCCCGGACTCTCCCAAGTCCACCAATTCACATCTTAATGGTCCAAGTTTTTAACCTGTAAGTTAATTTTTGAAACGAAGTCTCCACTAATCAATTTGGGGTGGGTCGATTAGAAACCCAAACGAAATATCGTGAGAAATACTTGCTCCTGCATAACTAGAGAAATTAGGATCGGGGACTTGATTACACTAGTTAATCACTAATGCCCTTTCAGTACCTAATATTGTTTAAACACTGAGGCTTTTTGGATATTTGAGGGATTTTCCACACATTTGTAAAAAAAAAAAAAAAAATTGGGACATTTTTCTATTTTTTTGGACATAAAAAGCATTTTTTGATTTTATTGGTCTTTTTTTCTGAAAATATAAATCATTTTTGGCTTTTTTAGGAAAATATGAATTTTTTTTATTTTCTAGAAAATAATAATTTTTTATATTTTTATTAAAATAATATAAAAAACCGACCTAGGTCGTCGACCCGAGACTTGGACGGGCCCACAACGCGAACAAATCCAACCTAGGCAGAAACCCTACCCAATCGACAACCCGGATCCGCCCGACTTTGACCCGTCTTCCCCTTTGTTGACCTGGCTTTCTAGAGTTCACGAGATCTAGCGATTCGCGGCACTGATGAGGGACGATTAGGGAGGTCGCCGGCAACAATGACGATGACGACGGGTTTGCCTGTGAACTGCGTAACGGGGGGCGTCGTCGAGGGAAACCGTCTGGAGGTGCGGCACGATGCCAAGATTGGTCGCAGGCATTGGGCCTAGCAAGATGCAGGGGAAGGCGGCGACTGGAGGTGACATTGAGGGAGATGAGTGGCTGTAGGGACAGTGTAGGCGGCTGGTTTGGGGCTCGGTTGCGGTGAGAGCAAGGCGTGAGGATAGCATCACGACAAGATTTGGCGTAGCGGCGGCGTCGGGGCACGGGACCTCCTCGGTTTTCGCCTTCTCTCTCCTACAACCCTCCTCGCCTTACAGATCTCGAACCTCCTTTGCTCAGAACTCCCCTCCTCCGGCTGGATCTGAGATCTCCGGTTGCTCACCGTCAAACCTCCCCCGAAGTCTCTCAAGGAAGGTCTTCGAAGCTTGCTACCGGTGATCCCTCACTTCGCCGTGCTCTCTCCTCTCGGGTTCGCTTGCTGCTGGCCTCCCCCAAAGTCTCTCGGAGGGAGGTCGTTCGAGCTCGCGACCCAATTTCTCTCTCGTGCTCGCTCTTTAATCTCCCCCTGAAGTCTCTCAAGGGAAGGTCTCCGAGTTCGCCGTGTCCTTTGATGGAGGTTGTGCCCCGCTATTTATAGGTGAGGGGGTCCGATCGATGGAGAACCTCGGCCGCTGGTCTTTGGCTTGCCGACCGGACGCTCGCGGCTGAACCGGCGTCCCATCCTCGCTCCTCCAACAAGGTGTGCTTGCCATTGAAGGCAACCCATAATGGCACCTGAGATCTGTCTCTTTCGGTCGACATCGGCCTACCCTCTTCAGCCATAGGTTGTCCTTCACGCGTCGGCATCCTCTGTGCTCGTGAATTGCAGAGGCGTAGGGGAAGAAGAGGGAAGAAGGAAGAAGAAGAAGAGAGAGGGGGTCGGGCTGGATTTGGGAAAAAAAGGCTGGGCCCGGGTTCGCAAGAGGGAGAGAAAAGGAGGGGGCCTGGGCGCGAAGGCCCAGCCCCGATGGGCTGCCAATTTTTGTTTTCTTTTGTTTGGTTATTTGTTTTGTTGTTTTTATTTATTTTTTGTTGTTATTTATTTATTATTTATTATATAAAAAATGAAAAATAAAAGAAATTAAGACCTAATTAATAACCTAATCAAAATTTAGGTGTCAACAGCTGCCTCTCTTTGAAGGTGAGTTCACAAATGTTACATTTAAAGACAAACCTGATACCTAAATTTTGTCTGTACATATGCAATAGATTATATCTTATTTGGGACCTAGTGTCCTATGCAGAAAATGACCAATATAACATTACACATGCTAAGACAAATAAGAAGATACTTGTAGTTACTTACTAGAAGTGAGTGAGATAGGGTGTGAACCCCGAGTTTTGGCAAGTATCAATGCATCATCTTACCTGTTACATGAGGAGATTGCTTCTCCAGGACCCAAATGATTCTTCGATCGCCTATTAGAGTAATAAGTGATTTGTCTAGGACCCGAACCTTTCTTCGGTCACCTATTAGAGCAATAAGTTGTTTGTCTAGGACCCGAACCTTTCTTCAGTCACCTGTTAGAGCAATAAGTTGTTTGTCTAGGACTTGAACCTTTCTTTAGTCGCCTGTTAGAGCAATAAGTTGTTTGTTTAGGACCCGAACCTTTCTTTGGTTGCTTTGATTGGAGATGCACCGACCTTTCTCAGAGTATCTGTTTGTTGGGAGATAGTACTTGGATGATCACAAATACAAACTCTTGGGGGATACCTGGATGTTCACAAGTATCGAAGAGGTACTTGGATGATTACAAATACAAACTCTTGAAGGATACCTGGATGTTCATAAGTATCGAAGGGATACCTGGATGATCACAAGTACAAACTCTTGGAGGATACCTGGATGATCATAAGTATCGAAGGGGTACCTAAATGATCACAAGTACAAACTCTTGGAGGATACCTGGATGATCACAAGTATCGAAGGGGTACTTGGATGATCACAAGTACAAACTCTTGAAGGATACCTGGATGATCACAAGTATCGAAGGGGTACCTGGATGATCACAAGTACAAACTCTTGAAGGATACCTAGATGATCACAAGTATCAAAGGGATACTTGGATGATCACAAATACAAACTCTTGGAGGATACCTGGATGATCACAAGTATCGAAGTGGTACTTAGATGATCACAAGTATAAACTCTTGAAGGAAGAATCAAGGGCGTACCTGAGATATTCATGAAGGTCTCTCACCTCTTGGCATGTGGAAATATCGAGGATGGGTCTCGTATATTTGTGAAGGTCTCTCACTTCCTAGTAGTTGGAATATCGATGACGTACCTTAGATATTCATGAAGGTCTCTAACCTCCTGGCAACATAAACTTGAATGTAGCACAAGACCTACTTGAAAGGCCACAGGCACTCAAAAGGGCTAGAACACTTGAGTAGCCACAGGTGTACAAAGTATTGGAATACTTGGATGAACACAAGTATTTAATGATACGATCTAGGACCACTTAGGCAGGTCCAAGTGTCATGGTGATAAGAGAGCATACCTGGGTAACCACAGGTGCACAACGCAGTGGAATGCTTGAACAGCTACTAATATTATTTGGGGACAACTCGGGCAGGTTGAGTGTCAATAAGGGAGAGTACCCTAATAGGCACTCAAAAGTAGTGGGCTACTTGGTCAGTTGCAGGCATCCTAGCTATGAAGACAACTCAAACAAGTCGAGTGTCGAGAAAAGGGAGTATCTGAATGGTGGCCGGTATCAAAGACAAGGGGATACTTGGACAGTCGCAAGCATCTAAACTCAAGAGATGACTCAAATAGGTCAAGTGTCAATAAGAGAGTACCCAGATAGTGTTGGGTAATCAAAGACAAGCGAATCGGGGTATGCTTACCTGGTAATAGCTTTAACCTATGAGAGTATATTTGCTATTTGCAGAGTATCCACACATGATTGTATGTGTTGTAAATTCATGAGTTCAAATGGGATTCATGCATGATAATTTTGTCAGTTTTGCATCATTTGATTTCTACTAGAGAAAAATTTTGAAAGACAACCTTCATTTAGAATGTAGATGTCTTGAGCATGCCAGATGAGGGACTTTCAGTCTAAAAAGACTTTCCGCTCTCTCTCATGGAAAAAGGCTATTTTGACCATTGATGCAGGATTTATAAGGATCACATGTGACGGTCTGATTTTCTGCTTCTATTTTCAATTAAATAAATCGGGCTTTTTGTCAATGTGCCTATAGCGCTATTCTCTGAGCTAATCACTCATGAGATAACTAGACTAATCGGGAAAGTTATTAAAGGATTTTGATGCAACAAACCTAAGAATTCGACTAGGAATCGACTATTCGACTGTGTTAGTCTACAAGGATCATTTCGACACAGTCGAAAATCTATCAGAAATCGGAAATAGGTCGATTCGATAGAGATAAAATTAGGCTTGGGTGATTCCAACTAATTACAGAATTCTCGTTGATTAGTACTAAACCGATTTTTCTGTTGTTTTGGTACCTTGTGCTCGTAAGTGAAACCTCAAAATTTTTCATAACAATCAAGAGTCGTCAATGCGTCGAAGATGTACATTGTGGCTCGAGAAAAATCGACCACGGGTTAATGCACCAAATATTCCCAAAAACTAACTGATAATTTCAGTTGTGCTAAAATCACATTTGACTGAAATTAACCGAGGAAATGATGTCGATTACAGAAATTAAGAATTTTCACTTGTCACAATTAATCCCGGGGAATGTTGTTGCATCTTTCCAAATTTTATGGATGACGGGAATAATTAACGGAAAAGAGGCAAGAATAACAAATTAAAAGAATAAAAAGGAAATGCCACTTTTTGGATATGTTATGAGCATTTATTGTGAAACAATTGGAGAAAGAGTTATAGAAGTTTAAATGAGGATTTATAAGTGACTACTAAGGAGCTTGACCCTATTAACTTAAGTGTTAATTTGGCAAATAGGAAAGGGGGAAAAGTCTCAACAAGAAAGGAAAATTCGTAAGAAGGCATGCCCCCATGAATTTCACCTCAATTTTCATGCCATTTGTGTGGAATAATGATGCATAAAGTAGATGGACCACTTGATAGGGAGAGGAATTCAATCTCCATGGGAAAAAGCTACGAGAATGAACTTCAAATTCGGATTCAGCAGTCTACATGGATTCCAACCTTTTCTTTCATCTCATTTAGAAGAGACAACGTTGGAAACTTTGTGGGGCCTATGATGGTGATAGGTGGCCAAAATTTCCATGGAAAAATAGGCCAAAAGCTGAAGGAAATTTCAGTGAAACTTCCAAGCATTTTCCTCTCCTTCCCATCCTTTACCCACACATGAACGTCTGCTGTATTTTACGATGGCAACTTCCACATTTTCCTTTCTTCCTTTTATTTTATTCTTCTCCCTTGTCTCTTTCAACGTACAAGCTATTGCTTTCTCTTCCCTTGAACGTGCTACTCCCGTTTCTGCTCCCTCTCGAACGACAAACCGGAGACTTAAGAAAGAAAACAGAGCAAGGCATGAATGTGACGTTACCAAAAAAATTCTTGGACCCACATAAACGTTAACCGCACAAGAACCGCGCAAGAACCACGCAACCGACCAAAATCCGTATTTAGTTCTCTCTACCGAAAAATTTATAAATCCGTGTATTGTTGTTGCCGTCACACCACAGCACATTCCTCTGCGGTTTTGGCTCAACACCATCACCGAGAGGCTCAAGGCTGGTCTTTGTGTTGTTGTCCAACCACCAACGAGAGCCGCCATTAGCTATGAATAGATGCGTTGTCTTCTAAATCTGGACTAGAGGTTGAGTACCTATTTTAGGAATTCGTACAAGTTAGAAATATGTAGATGACATTATATATGGATGGATGTTGGTTAGGGATGTTGTGATGGCCATAGAAAAGCTTAGATAGGGTTTAGAGAACAAGACAAACGTCATGGAGCAAGATTCAGACTAGAACAGTAGTTGATTTCTGAAACAGTTTCCAGGACGTGTGTGTTTTGCTAATTTCGTAGACAACTATGTGTTATGATTTTGAAGGAATTTTCTTCTGAAGAAACGTTTTGGACATCCTAAATAGTAACATTTATTTTTCTTATAATTTTTAGAAATTAAAAAGATGACGATTTTAATGACGTCATCTTCGGAACAGTAATTCGGACAGTTTCGTAACTCGTGACCAGTTACGATTCCGAGGGCTGTTACTGACCTTTAAAAGTCAAATTTCCAATTGGCTTCTTCATAAAAGTTGTTCATTACAACTTATAGTTTATCATACTCGAATTTCAAATCAAACGAACCAGATTTTGACCCAAAAACGAATTGATTTCTATGAGTTAGGCTCTCTGGAATTGGACCCAACTTTTGTGCTGGATAGAGAGAATCTCTGGGCCGAATCTAGAGGGATCTGGATCTCGGTGTCTTCATGAAAAATGTTTCTTTTATGTATTTTCTAGTACGTGTCCAAATTTGAGAATTTTTCGAGCTCATACGAGTGGGTTTCTGACTTTGAATTTGGAAGAGCGTAATTGGACTTTTTTTGTGAATTTGGGTTAGTAAGAGTGTATGCTTGTTTTGAAGTATTCTTGCTGTAGAATTGCCCAATTGATGCTATGGATGCTATGTGTAAGTGATTATTGAAGTGTAATATTGATTATATGCATTCAGGACATGAGATTCCGCCACGAGTCTTTGGGTCGGGCGATGCTCCTTCGGGAATGCCCCAAGTCAACGGATGCCGGTCACAGTGGATGCTGGACCGATACTCCTAATCGGAATGCCGTCTAGATGTAGACGATGCTGCGCTCGACGGTGCAAGGCGATGCTCGGTTATGCCGGAAGACTGTTATCTGTGCATTGAAATCATTTATGACACATGAATTGGTGAAAGTGAGGAACCTAATTAAAAGACGGAACTCTGTGGTGCGGTATGGGACGTGCCATAATGGTTTAGTCTGGTAATTGGAGGCCCGTGTAATTATGTGACATTTATGTTCTTACATATGTATATGTTAAAAGTATTATGATGATATATGATCTCGATATCTTATGCATGATTTGATTGACACTAATATGCAGGAAAGTACTGGTATTAAGAAATTGTGAGAAAGGCAATTAGATTGCATGTTGAGTGTATCATTCTCCTACTCTGGATTTAGGGGATTTACTCGCTAAGATGTGATCTCACCCTGTCGTGGGCTAAAATTTTTCAGGTCCCTAAATGGAGGAAAGCCGGGTCGTGTACAGTCGGTTGCAATAAAGAAGGAATAGGACTCTCACTATCTCATTCCAAGTGATGACGGGTTTTCCGTCAAGACTGGATGTAGGGTAACAGTTCACTCTCGAGAAATCAAGAAGTATGGTAGTGCAGTAGTAAACCCCAGTCTTATAGATAGAAGCTTAGTTAGTGGGTAATCGAACAGCTTCACTTTTTATATCAGACTTTGGGGTGTTAATATATATATATGTACTATGATGTTGTAGGTGTGGCTTGTGAAAAATAATATCCTACGTTTCTATCCCACTATTTTGTTGTATGGAGATCGTTTTACGTTTCCACATGTGCAAAATAATGAATGGGTCAGCAACAATTCCTAGGATGTTGCAAATTTTAAATCGACCATTGAGGGATGTGCATGTGCACGGGGTTCGGGTTGTGACATCACACTATCTCACTGTCATCATGTCAGCAAGGGTCCAAGTATTTTCGCAAACGGTACAACTTTACCAATGTGAGAGGTCTTTGTCGAAACTGTGATGAAGTCTTGGTCAGCGGCTCATCAAAGGGGACCATCAAGGTCGAAGCCGATGGACGAAAATGTTGCACGATCATCTCCGGGTCTACAAGTCAAGAACCCTGCAAAAAGAGATAGAGTAATCTTGCTTGTATTTATTCGAGCGATGCTTATATACATATGAAATCCTACGCTAATTAAAGTGCCATAGTCTAAAAAGACTTTTACAATGGGAATGTAATGTAGACTTGGCTCACATGTAAGAGGGTGAGAGTTGCTGATTGTCTTAGCATTTGTCATAGGTCTTTTCTTGTCAGATGGAGCTTCTATGGACCACAACAACAACTTTTTCTTGGCTGTATTTTTGACTGGGGGCATTGGCCTTGCTTTTACTAGGCACACTGCTTTTTCATGCCCCTATTTTTATTCCAGTTCTTCATTTATGGGCACTGACCTTACTTTTACCAAGTACACTACTTTTTATGCCCCTGCTTTTTCTTGTTGTTGGAGGAACTGGCCTAGGCAAGTTCAATCGAAGCATTGTTATTAGACTCTTAAGTCTTCATCTTCAGCCGGTGCTCTAGGCTATGGCAATGACTTTTGCTTTGTCTCAATGTGAGGGTAAAATTACATACTCACTTGGGTTGTACATTGAATACAAGTGCGTAGAGAGAAAATTGCTCTTTGTCATTTTAGGGCACTTAAATTAATGCAAGTGTTCATATGCAATAAAGACACCTAAAGATTGATGCAAGTGCAAGTAAGAAAATTTCTTTCACCTTGTGATGCTGCTTCGCCTCTGATTTGCCCCAGTGTGGAGTGGTTCTTGACAGGGGGTATGAGAGAAGCTTCACCAGTGTAAGGAGCTCAAAGGGGTGAGCAATGAAATGCTCCCTCTATTTTGGTTATCGTACCATTCGCAAGAGAACTCTTTACCCTGTGGCCATGGAATCTTCTGCACTCATCTCACAAGTGTATAGATGGGGGATTGTGTGTAGGATATAGCTTGCTAGTCATCATTGTGACGCGCCTCATCTAGCATACTCAATCAATCTTGTATTCTTCACTTAGCTGTCTATTCTAATAATCTTCAATGGAATCAGTGACTTAGACAGACAAAATTATGCGAAATCCATTTGGAAAAGGCATGCAGCATTTTAAATGTGGTGGAGTTTGTACTCTCAAAATAAATGAATGGTTTTGGCTCAAAAAGACCTTGTTGGTAGCTTTAAGGGTCAACAGAATAGTGTTGTTAAATTTTGAACATCAAAAGGGTTATTCACAAATGGGTGTTGATGGATTGTTCCTATTAAGTAGGGACATGACACAAGAAGGATTAGCCGAGGTTGGGGATCTAATCGGGCATCTTTGCTTTTGCCCCTGCAGAAGAGAAGATGTACAAGTAGATCAATTAGTTTGGCCAAAATCAAATGTGAGTTGAGGTCTAAAGATTTTCTATCATTTGCTTTGGTGATTACTCAAGACACCATTTCGCTTAGGAGAGCTTATAAGAGTTTGACATGTCTCTCATTGATTTGTTATCTTTGTTTTTTACAGTCAGGCGATTCTACAAAAGATAGGAAAGAACGTGTTGGTCACAAACTCTCTCAGAAATTAAACAACTGGGAGTAAGACAACATTACTCTTCTTTGCAGATGATTGGATGGACCTGAAGTGCAAGTGGGACACGAAGTCCTGTAATTTTCACTCCATTAGGTCACTTTCTCTCTCGTAATTTGCAGGTGCAAGAGAAGCAAATTTTTTTATTAGTTTTCTTTTCTTTTTTTCTACCAAGCGGTCGGGGATTTGAACCCCCGACTTCGGACCATTTTGCTTCTTCCCAGGTACCACTTGGCTAGAGGTGCCGACGGTGTCCGTAGGGCACTGCTTTTTTCATTTAACCGAATCAGCTCCTAGACGACACGTCCTTTTGTACCAAGTTAGGTAAATTGATATGGGTCACTTGATTTGCCCAAATTAATTATTAAGCTTATTTCTTGAATCCTATGCTTCCTGTTAATAGGAGAAAATACGTCAAAAGTGAGTTCAAATAGTGAGAGTATTGGAAACGATACCAAATTACCCTTCCTCAGAGTTTGTATTTGCTGACTCCTAGGGATCTCTATATGTTGATGACAGCCTCTTTGTCTTGACACAGTTCAACGTCTCTTTTGATTGGCCTTTCTCATTCGTGGCTATGTATGCATGATTGGTAGATGTTGATTCATCTTCAACGCCTTCCTTCTGTGGAATTTCTCCTTCTATCTTTAACTATATGACTATTAGCAGCATTGGATAAAGTCATGTACTTCAAGTTTTTATGGAATCTGAGATGGACAATCAAAACTTCCAATTCTCTTATGGCAATTACTTCTTGGGAGAGCATGTGTCTGGAGCATGAAGTGAGGTTTCTAGGCCCTGAGTCATCGTCCAAAATAAAAGGCTAGAGACTGCCTCCCCTGTCTAGATTTTATCCTTGTTAACAGTATTCAGTGGCGACGGAGAGGGAGCGTGACGGCGAGAGCGAGAGGGGTGACGGCGTGCTTCAGTCTACATTGTTTGCGTGTTGTGTTTACTTGTGGTGGCAGTTTACTGCGTTCCTGTGCAGTTGTTCAGCCGATACAAGAAGCTTAAACGCCGTATAGATTTTCCAAAGAGAGGCGTGGGAAACTTTCTGTGATCTGTTTAGTTAGAGATGTGTAGTTGACATTAACATTGGCTATCGTGTAAGAAATTAATGTATATTGTGAATGGATAACATATGTATTTAGATAGTGGGACCACACGTTCAGTCAGGGCTTTGTGGGTCGTCTATCGCATATCCTAAATATGATCCGCTTGTACACTCTAAACAATTGCACAATAAATTATTCATTAAGGTTATTTTGGATTGCTCCTCTGATGGTTTAATCAAGGTTCGCAATGAAAAGCACAGGACTCCACTTGATGTTGTAATGCACCATGAAGTGATTTTGCTGAAGTCCACAACACTACTAGAAGAAGAATATAATATTTTTAATATGGAGCTCGATGATGATGATGATAATGATGAACCGTGAAAGTAGAAATCAGGTTGCGATGGAAATATTCTGTGATTTTTCCTCAGTAATATACATTCAGCGATTTCTCAACACGACAAAGCTATTTATACCCAAAAAAAAATCACTTCTAGACAAGATATCGTGGCTGAACTAAATCAAGAAAACTCTGATCCAGACAACCTCCTCCTCCGAAGGGAATCTCACCGAACCAGCAGCTAGCCTTCGGAGATGCTTTGACCATAAATCCTATTTGAAATTAATTCTTGTCAGAAACACTAAGGCTTACCTAGGTCTAAACCCAAGTACGGAGATAATATACCCGTCTTCCGAACCTCAATTCTTAACCTTTTTCCCTTAGCTTTTGTTGTTAGAGGTATAAAAAGGTAAAGTGGTCTTTAGATCTTATTTTATTGATGATTACTTATAAACTATTATTGAATAATACAATACCATTTTTCCTTTGCATGGTATCAAAGCCAATAAAAAAATCTAATTGCTAGAGTAGCCATTTGCCGCTGCTGAATAGTCGCTGGAACAGTCACTTGCTACCATCGAGTGGTCGCTGGAACAGTCATCCACCACCAGTGAGCATCATCCGACCCAAATCTAGGTTGTCCAATGTTGACCAGCCAACATCTAACGCCAATCGAGCTCCTTGGTCCTCTAGGAAAATTTTGGGATAGCAAAGGATGTTGTTCGGTACTCTATTTTATGTTTAGACGGTTGGTTCAATTGGTTACTAGTGTGACATCCGGAATTTTTGACTTTTGATAATAGCATTTAGGATGATTTTCCATGACCATTACCACCATACTAGTTGTAGAAGGGGATTGATATGCTCCGAATTTTGTATTTGATTATTTTTGAGTTTTAAATTTAATGAGTTAAGATTTTCTTAATGTTTGATATTTTTCATTGAAAATTAGTGAGTTTGATATATTTTTCTAACTCATCGATGTTTAGAACGGACACTAATTTCCTTATTTGCATACCGATTTGATATATGTTTTGGTTACTTAACAAAATATCTACATTGAAAACCATAGAGTTGAGCCACTTGCCACTCTTTAATATGTGCCGCCTCTCTGCATTACACCAATTATTTTTACCCACGTACTCTTGATGACATTAAATGAGCTTGGCTTTGATGTCATGCATTACATCACCCATTTCAACCTTAGCCCATTAATGTTCTAAGCTTTCTCTCAAAATTTCTCTCAATTGGCTACTCTTATTAGGCTACTTGCATTCTTTATATTGAAGCACCATTCTCCTCTTTACACCTAGCATTTTAACCCAAAGTCCTTATTACCTTTAACATTACTTATGTGTTCAAGCAAACTAAATGTGGCCATGTGTGCTCAAGATCATTATTACTTGGTTCATACCCCCTAGCCTTATCATTGGATGAAGCTATGTGATCATGCCACTTGTGATTCTCCAACTTGAACACACATCTTGCACTCTCCATCTAGCACCTTTTAACACTAGGTCATCATTTCTTTTAACTTGGTTACTTGTTCTTAACCCCTTTAGCCTATAAGTAAATCTTCTTATGTCTTCAAGTTTCTAAAACAAGAATTCCAACTTGTTCTTGCTAAGAAAGAAAAGGAAATCTTCCACTGCTTTCCTTTCTTAGTTTCACATTCCAATCTTTCTTGTGAAAGGAAAGATTCTTTTCGTACATTTTAAAAGCTTCAAAATTCAATCTTTTAAGAGTTTACAAGGTGATTCGGTGGATTTTTTTTTCTCTTTTCTTAAACTCATTTAACAAAAAATTGAAAGCTGTTAATCTTTGTTTTGCTTTGACGGTTAAGGCTTTGAGTTGTACAACTCTTTAATTGAGATAAGTGAAACTTCAGGGGTTATGTTAGGTTGATCTATAGTTTGAACTTTGATGTTATGGGTGAGAAAATATTGATGATTGAGTGTTAAATTGTTGTATTTATTTGACTTGAATCGATGAGCCTCTACAGGACGAGGTTGTAATTGATCGATTTTCTTAAGATTTGGTTCGATAAAAAGTGGGAATTGTGATATTAAACTAGAAAGTGATATTTTTGCAATCCAAATAAGTTACCGATTTATTGGTTAAGTGTTGCCGATGTTCACGTTGTCGATTATTTAAAATGTTGATATTCATGTTGCCGATTATTTGGGTTGCCGATGTATGGGTCTTAAGTTATCTATTACCTATCTATGGCTTCCGATTAAATGATGATGGCTTAGCATGAAAAGAGAAGGAAAATATTTATGTTGATGTGCATGTAATGATTTGTTTATTATTAACTGCATTAAAAAGGACAAATTATTGTCATGCACATGGCAATTTTTGTGTTATGATGTGCATGTCTATAATGATACGTGATTCAGACCTTTGTCACAATTTATTCTCCATCGAGCAAAGTCCTTTGTATGAGTATGTAGATGAAACTCTAGAGTTAGCCAAATGTTCAACCATATGAGCCAATTTTCTACAAGATTTAGATTATATGATATCTTATGATGACATGACTTTTATAGTAATGGTATGACATGGCTTTCACAGCCATGTTATGATGGTATGACATGGTTTCCATAGCCATGGTATAATGTTAAGAAATGACCATCATAATGCGGATGTACAGTGGTGTACTTATCCTCACTAGTGTAGAGGACACTTGTGATAAATGAGCTAAAGTGTGGCAAATGGTATGTATGATTCCATCTTTCATGAGTTGGTGATGATGATGCCTCATTAATCGAGATGCCTTGTGAATCGAGATGGTCTTGGCCATTGATAAGTATGGACTTGCGTGTGTATGATTGTGAGCTTCATGACAAATATAAACTTGCTTATGAATAATTTTATGTACAGGTGATACTGGGGCATTATAAAATAATATGCCATCTACTTGCTTTTGAGTAAATGCTTGCAATGTTGTTAGTGTTTTCTATTAGCATATCGTGATGGTAAAGGTAGAGCATTTGTTATGCATTTGTCATATATGGTTATTTTGCAAAACTTGAACTCATGATATTTACATGTACCAAGTTAAGTAGTGAGACAATCTCCTACTTTAGTCTTAGAGACTTGATTTATCGGGCTTTGGCTTACGCCTGATTTTTTAGATTTATAGGATAGTTCCCTACACATGGTGATGGAGGAGATGAGATGATCAATCCTTTAGTTTGATGATGGTTTGGTTAGTATAGTAGTGATGTTAGATGACCCTAAACTTTCCTAGGACTATGTATTTTGTTGTGATAATAACTACTAGTGTTTGTATGAAATTAAAGACGTATATATTACTAAACTCATGCGACTTTCTTGTAAGGGACGTTGGGATAATTTTATTGTGCTTCCACATATGTATTTATAATTATGAGTATAAATGGAAAGAACACATGCTGTGGTTGACATTTTAGGGGTTACAACCAGTATTGTGGTAACTCTGTTATGCTATTAGTATGAAGTGGATTATTGACGTAATATTTTTCAATTTTGTTGAATAATTGAACAGTTGAGGTTGAGTTGCCTAAAGGAAAATATTGTGGTAGTTTTCATATTATTATTATTGGAGAATGGGTGATCCTAATAAGAGTAATCCCATGATGACTAAGGTGACTTCCTCTTCTTTTGATCGAATTATCGATAAAAAACTTGAGGGTAGTGCTAACTTTCAATAATGATAGAAAATTATGAACCTAACTTTGATAGGCAGAAATCAACATATATACTTGACTAGATCTAATCACAGGGATGATGCAACTTGGCATGTTGTTGATGCATGTATTCTTGATTAGATGCTGAACTCTATGGAGAGTAATATAGTTTATCTAGTAACTTATATTGACACAGTCAAAGACCCGTGGGAGTATTTTGGTGTCTTGTATTCTAGCCAAAATAACCTTTCATGGATTTATGAGTTACCACAGGAGTATTATCAATCTGAGAGGAAGGGGTGTTTTAACACGTAGTATTTTGCAGATTTTAAGAAGATGTATAAGGAGTTGAATGTTCTTCTCCCTATTTCGGTGAATGTCTAGCAAACGGAACTTCAAAGAGAACAATTAGCTAGAATGGAATTCCTAGAAGGTCTCGGTCTATGAGGTCTCAAATTCTTGGATGATGGACTATTGCATCACTCACTGATATATTTACTTGATTTTTTGGGTATCTCACGAGTCATCTCAAGACACTACTTTGTGGCAGATAGTTCAGCTCTTGTCCCAATCTCGAACTAGTGGTAGTGGTAAGAGTGATGGAATAAATCGTAGAGGACATAATGGCCATGGTGGTAGCTGAGTTACAAAAATAGGGAGAGGCCAAAGCCAACAGCAACTTTATGGACAATCTCACATTTCGACTAATAGCTCAGGGGTTGTTTAGACTTGTCATTACTATAGCAAATCTAGTCATTTCAGAAATTTTGCTGCAAGTTACATGGGAGATCATGGCCAAAATAATACTCTGCAAATGCTGCATTTGGTGTTGATTTTTCTTCTTTGCCATAGTCTTCTGAATGTAAGTTAATAGTTATGTCTGATGAGAAATTTGCTCAGTACAACGAGTTTCACTTAATCACCTGTATCATGCAAAAAAAATATTAAATATTACGAAAAATTTCAAATTGATATATCCGTGAAAAATTACCAAACATTAATTTTTTATCACAAAAAATATCAAATTGACATTTATGTGATAAATTTATCATAAATTAATTCTTTAATTAAAAAAAATCCCAAATTAGTACATTTGTCACAAATGCACCCTTTGTTAATTTTCGTTAAATTTGATTAATACTATAAAAATCACAAACTTGTACACCTATGACAAGTGGAAGGTAAAACTCTAAACTGGTGCACCTTTCAATTATCATGTATTATCAAACTCAGCAATTTGACAATAAAATTTAATATAAAATAACATGCATGCTTTTGAAATAAATTTATCATATATATATATATATATATATATATATATATATTAAATTAGAGTTTTTTGTGATATTAATCTAAAAATATTTAATGAAAATTATAAATTGAATATAACCCTTTCTTTCATAATGGTAACAGACGGTAACATATCAATTTGCGTCTATTCGAATTAATTTATGTCAATTCCCATCGAATCCTCGAATTCTAAATTGGTGGGTGGGGCTTATAATTGCTTCCGACGACCCTTCCCCATGGCCAAATGCTTCCCCCCGTTCCCCCAGGGGGACAAAATAGACATTTCTCACCAGCTTGGCTTCCGGCTTCCTCGGTCTCCCTCGTCCGTAAGTTGCTCGCGCAAGACAAAAGAGACGGTACTCGCTCCAAAAGAAGAAGAAGAAAAAGCGAGAGAGAGAGAGAGTGTGTGGGGGGCTGCGACATCGGTGGCGATGACTTGACCCCGCTCCTCGTCTCACAGTCTTCGTCGTATCCATCTCCCCGCACATGCGCTCGTGTACCACTATTGCTGCTCGTTCGGAAGTCTCACCTGATGGGGATGATTCTCTTCTCCTCCTCCTCCTCCTCATCCTCCTTCTCGAGCGTGCTTGAGCTCGACAGATTCGACGAGCCGCGCCAAAAAACTGATGTGGGCTTCCCACGTTTTCGTGCTTGAAAGAGAACCATGATTGCACCGTTGCCCGCGGTTCAAAAGATTCCAAGACTAGGAATCGAGAACTGCATTTTTATTGTGAAGATACTTTCTCAACTTCATCACACCAGTTTGTTTTGGAATCAACGCACTATGTAAAGGAAGACTAAGAGGGCAGTAAATCTTTTAATCGAGGTATTGAAATCGGAATGCGATGCCTAACTCCGATGGAGTGCTTGCTAGTTGGAAGATCGTCTGCTGCTGGTGTAGTTGTAGGATATAAGTCCTTCCATGTATGGTCAAACATTTTTAACACCTTCCCTTATTATTTATATATGGGCAAGAAAACATGCCAGTTGTGTAATGAAAGTATTCGTCCTGAATGGTTCTTTTCTATACAGACTGTCGCCGAAGCTTTCTCCCACGATTAGCGAATCCAAGATTAGTTTTCGCAGCAACTCGTACAAGAACAAACTACAATAATGGCGGAAAAGCGAACCTTGAATTCTTGGACTTGGGATTGCAATTTGGAATTTTTTTTGGCTGATATGCGAAGTCACATTTAGATTGAATATTTGAAATTTTGATGCTTAATTAACTCACTTGTCAATTATCATGAACATTTAAACGCGCGATGCTTTGAAATTTTGATATCCGATTAACTTCATCCGTCATTTATCATGAACATCCAAACACGCGGTTCTTTGAAATTTTGACATCTGATTAACTTCACCTGTCATTTATCATGAGCATTCAAACACGCGGTTCTTTGAAATTTTGACATCAGATTAACTTCACCTGTCACTTATCATGGACATTCAAACACGTGGTTCTTCAATAATGACTAAACGCGGTCCTTTGATTAAGACAAGATGTAGTTTTGTGAAGACAGTTCGATTATGTTCCCTAGCGTGGAAATTTTTTTTCAGAGGTCTCCGGAGAAACTTGCGGTCCTTTGATTAAGACAAGATGTAGTCTTGTGAAGACGGTTTGATTATGTTCCCTAGCATGGAAATTTTTTTTCAGAGGTCTCCGGAGAAACTTGCGGTCCTTTGATTAAGACAAGATGTAGTTTTGTGAAGACGGTTTGATTATGTTCCCTAGCGTGGAAATTTTTTTTCAGAGGTCTCCGGAGAAACTTGCGGTTCTTTGATTAAGACAAGATGTAGTCTTGTGAAGACAGTTTGATTATGTTCCCTAGCGTGGAAATTTTTTTTCAGAGGTCTCCGGAGAAACTTCCTCCCGCTCGCCATCACATTCATGTGAATCCACATGCTCCTCAAGATGGTTAAAATAAAGAATTATATCCATGCAGTTATCTTCGTTCTTTTTTTTTTACCTTGTCCCTTTTGAAGTAAGGTTTACACATTTTCAAGTCCATGAATAAAGTGATCAAGAATGTACTTACTTGATCCAAACTCTTATTTGACAAACTAGACTTGATGTATGTCCTCGATTTCAGAGCAAAGATTTTGAATAGCGGTGGATCTTAATATTGCTAATAATATCCCATCATAAATATTACTTAGTAGTAGTATAATGATAGTAATTATAGTCTCAATTAGGGGTGAGCATGATTTTAGGATAGAACCTGGAATTTGAGAACTAGACTAGTAAGAACCAGTAGTTACAGGTTTCAAAAATTGAAGAACCTATTTCGACGAATAGGTTTAAGGTCTTTGCGTGATTTTGTAATATCCATAGCATTCAATGATGAATTTATAACGTGGAAACACTAGTCTGAGCTTCCGATGTATGATTAAGACTTTTATTTTATTAATATTTACATTTTTCATTTGTCTAAATATAAGTTGGTCAGTAAATTATAGAGGTAAATGATATGCAAGGTAGGTTCTAGATTCCAAAAAATAAGAAATTTGTTCAAACGAGTATATTTAAGATTTTAGGTATGATTTACACGGAACATAGAACTGTTAACTCCTAATCTCAAATGACTCATTTTTGTGAAAAAATTCACATAACAATCTTAATAATAAGCTGCAGCACAAGTTCTGAAGATGTTCTGTGCGTTCCCAAAGATTTTCTTCTTATCCTTTTCTGGGGTTCGATTGTCTGCTAAAAGAGAGTTATGAAGAATGTACGGTCAAGCTGGTGTTCATACTGTGACCTGTAGATGGTCGCGCTCATGACGTGTTATAGAATAGAAATTTAAAATGGAAATCGAATGAAGCCTTCTGTCAGACTAGAACCTCTTGCTTTTCTCGCAGTAGCCCTCAATTCTACTGTACAAGATCTTCGAATGGTAGCGCGCCAAATGGCCATCTATTGGCCAATCATCATTAAAAAAATACCCAGATATCAAAAGATATTATTATATGTGCCCAGCCGAACTAAACCCAAGTCAAAAATAAGATTTCTGATTTTTCCACTGTGAAAGGGCAACTACTTACTACTTCTAGTTTCAAGAAACTTAACACCAAACAAGTTTTTTCTCAGTCGGCGAATCATTATAAAGCATGGACGAGCAGCTGCAGCGAGCGGCCGAAGATGGGGACATCGACAAGCTCTATGCGCGCCTAGCCAGTAATCCGCACATTCTCCAGCGAATAGACGACACGCCGTACGCTAACACCCCTTTGCATATGTCTGCGTGTGTAGGTGAAACGCTATTTGCCATGGAAATTGCCACTCTGAGGCCGTCGCTCGCTCGTAAACTTAACCATCTCGGGCTGAGCCCGATGTGTTAGGGAAATCCCTTATGATGTTTTGAAGATGACAAAATAAATCAAAGGCTACTAATGTGTTTAATGGTTAAGTAATAGACCATGCAGATGATAAAACATGTAAAGGATATTATCAAAGTGTGAAGACGACCAGAAGACTGAACGTAACATATGCCCAAAGTATATTATGAAGATTTCTAGACTTCTGTATCAAAGTCTGAAGACTGCTAGACTTTAGTGTCAAAGTCTGTTCTACATCAGAAGTCTGCTCACTCTGACAAATTCCAAACTGAACGTGAACCAGAACACAGACTCTATGCTGAAGCTGAACTGAGTACAGAACTTAAAGCTAAATCTGTTCAGAAGCAGAATATGTTCAGACTCAGATTGCAAAGTCTATCACACTCAGACTCAGACTGTAAAGTCTATTGCTCTCAGACTTTACATCCAGATTCGATGAATCGTAACTCAAGCCCAATCATATAACGGCTAGTGATTTGATTTGGATTCCACATCAAGATTGATTTGATTGACGATTGGATCTTCAAGACAAGAACTTTCTATACGAAGAAGCTTTACTTATGGAAATCAAGATTCCGTTTGTATGGGCGATCGGAATTAATTTGGGATTCTACATTTGTCACTCAACGGCTACCAAATCTTCTAGATACAGAGCTGTCCAATGGGTATATTGGAAGACGATTCTCTAGGATACTGTCTAACGGCTAGTTTGGAAGTGGAGAAGTATTTAAGGAGATGAAGGACCAATGAGCAAGTAAGAGATAGAGCGTAGAATTTATAATTCCAAGGTCCAAGCGATCTTTGTTCATACACTTGTCTTTGAAGAGCTTAAACGTTTGTGATCGTGAGAGAAATAAAGTAAAAGAGTGACTTAGTAAGATAGTGTGATCTACTAAGTGTTTGCACTCTAAGTTGTAATCTTTTATTGATTGCATAGTGGAATACAGCCAAGAAGGCTGTTAGCATGGGAGAGTGGATGTAGGCTTGGATTAAGCCGAACCACTATAAATCTTGTGTTCTTATTCTCTTCCCTAACTCCTTTGTTTGAAGTTTATTTTAATCCGCATGTACTTGCCAAGATTTATTTTAAATACCTATTCACTCCCCTCTAGGTGTTCATACTAGCTACATCACGATGCACTTGGCCTTGCAAAACGGTCAGGTTCAGATGGTGAGAGCATTGATGACTGTCGACGTGGACTTGATCAGAGTCAAAGGGAGAGGGAGGGTTACTCCGTTGCATTACGCGGCTGAGATTGAGGCGGACGAGCTCTTGGCTGAGTTCCTCTCCGCCTGCCCATCGTCCATCGAAGACTTGACAAGCAGGTGCGAGACAGCGGTTCACGTTGCCGTGAAGAATGGCAACCTTAGGTCGGTCAAGGTATTGGTTGGATGGCTGATGCGAGTCAAGATGGAAGAGATACTGAATTGGAATGACGAGAATGGCAATACCGTCTTGCATATTGCTACCCTCACGAATCAGCCTGAGGTACATCCCTGTGATTATCGCTATTACTGTTATTGGTTTCTCCTTTTGGTGTAGGTACTAGTCTTTTATTAATATTTATCACGATTACTTTATATTCTTGTTTGGGACACCATGATCACGAAAAAAATGATCTTTTGTTAACAAGCGGCTGTGTGCTTTGTTCATGGGAAGGTCATCAAATTGCTGATTGGGCGTCTGAATGTGAACGCAAAGAATTTTGATAAATTCACTGCTCTAGACCTTTATGAGCGATCTCAGCATCATAACAAGGTAGAAGTGGGAAAAATTCTGCGCAATGTCCATGCAAAACGAGCTTCAAGCCTCTCTGGTGTCACAGGGCTTTCAGATCACTTGAGTCGGCAACTTACCTTCTCCGAACTGCAGGACAGATTCTTAAATGTCCTTGGAAACGGCAGCAACACTAAATCACCTCGTGACATGATCCTCGTGGTGGCTGGTCTGGTTGCAGCTGCCACGTACCAAGCTGTTCTTAGTCCTCCGGGAGGATATTGGCAAGACAATTACTCTCCAGACACCACCACGGCCACTGCAACAGCCACCTCCACTGCAAATGCTGGTAGAGAAGGAAAACCACACTCTGCTGGAAAAATGATCATGAGCGGACTCTGTCTGTACCTCTTCTTGGGATATAATACCGCGGCATTTCTGACCTCTGCATGCGCAATTCTCGACATTTCACTTGGACTTCCTTGCACATTGATGCTTAGATTATCTATGTCCTTTCTCCTGATGAACTACTACACTGGACTCATTGGTAATTTACCATTAGTAAATCATGGGGATGCTAATCTCTTCTTTATGTTCCTGGGTTATATACTTGTGGTGGCAGGGTGCTGGGTTCCTGTGTATATGTTCAGCCAACACAAGAAGCGTCCCCACCACATAGATACTCCAAAGAGACGCATAGGAAACTCTGTTACCGGTTGAGATTGAGATGTTTAGTTGACATTAACATTGGCTACTATATATGAAGTCAATGTATACTGGAATGGATAAGATATGTAATTAGGTGGGGAAAGCACCCTTTCGGTCAGGGTTCTCTGGGTCATCTATCGTATATCCTAGATATGGTCCGCTTGTTCACTCTGAGATAGAGAGAATGCACAATAAGTTAACCATCAAGGTTATTTTGGAATGCTCCTTTAACACGGCAGAACCTTGTGTAATCAAGGTTTGCGGAGAAAAGCAGAGGACTCCACTTGATGCAATGCACCGTGATGTGATTTTGTTGAAGTTCACTACAGTACTAGATGAAGAATCTAATATTTATAATCTGGAGTTCAATGATAATGGTGATGATAATGATGAAGCGTGAAAGTAGAAATCTGGTTTCAATGGAAATATTCTGTAATTTATCCTAAGTAATATACGGTGATTACTATACGTAATGAGAATTGATGTATCTACTGCATGATTGCTCGAGGCTTACAAATAAATGCTTAGCTGTTCAGAAATTTATCACGACATTAATGGTTAAGGCAGCTTTCTCAACACGACTAAGCAGCAGCCAGACTCTGGAAATGCTTTGACCGTACATCCTATTTGAAATCAGATCGACAAAATTGTCATCACAAACACAAAGGCTTACCCAGATCTAAACCCAAGTACGGAGATAAATATACACATCTTCCAAACCACAATCTTTAACTTTCTGCCTTAGCTTGGATCAAACCTGGAAAAGGAGACTAGGCAGCTAGAGTTTCATGCAGGGGAAGGCCTTAGGTAAATTGATTTAGGCAGACATTTGCAAAAAATGAAGTTATCTCCACAAACATAACATCTTCCAGTAACGGGCTCACAAGTCACAGAGACGAAAGTCTTAATTGGTGGCGTTGTTACCACCTCGTCTACCTCTGTTCACGGCCGCCCACACTATTGGAATGAGCTCTGACACTTCATTTGCACCATGTCTTCCTCCACCATTTTGAAGCTGTCCTCCCACCTACACATTGGAATTGGAACAAGTTCTTGGACTACAACAAGCGATACATAAAAGGAGGATTCTATGACAAGAAGTAAATAAAAACAAAGAAAGGGTAGATAGATGAAAGAAGGAAAACTAAAGGTACAATCTGTTTCTTCACCATATCCCTGTCAACGCAAAGTCTATTCATCCCAATATGATACTATTTGCATATAATTTGCCTAATTAATGCAGATCATAAACAGTAATGGGATCAATGACTTATAGTATGCGGTCCAACAGGGGCTGAAAATGAAGGATGGACCAAGCAGACTAGGAAGTAGAATCATACGCAGAAATTCTACCCTTCTGACTGACATGAGTAAAACTTCCGTCCTTTGTTATTCGCCATTTTCAGCAATTTGTGAAGGCAAGTACCACAGGAAATTGGACCACGTTGCTGTTGATATAAACAAGAGGATATAGAGTTCACAATGAGGATTGTAACATCCCGGCCCACTGTGTAATATTATCCGCTTTTGGTCACCTGCCCTGGTGTGGACGAACCGTCATCCCAGCCACGGTATTTTCCCTCAGGGCTTTAAAACGCGTTACACAGATTAAAGGGACCCAAGCCTTATAAAAGTCCAGGACTCCCTCCTTAGGCGATGTGGGACAAGAGAGGGACTCCTTCCTTGCGCACGTCCGAAGACCGTCGCTCGGGCCGTCACACTCTCCACCTCTTAACAGAACACTGTCCTCACTATGGCCCCACGGGCGTCAGAACAGCATTCTTTGTTGTGGCCCCACATGCGGTCGGGAGTTGGCTCTTATACCAAAAATGTCGACCCCAAAACTACAAAGAATGGGGATGACGCGGCCGTCCTTCTTTACGAAGGACGCATCCTCAAACACAACTAACAACTTGATATTAACTTATATATATCTCAAACTATATATATACATATCAGATAAACCAACAAATTGGTTGTAACATCAGAGTTTCTATAATCCACTAAAAAGAGAAAAGAGATATACGTTTAAAATTCAGACGATCCAACCACTAGTAAGGATCATTTGCACCACTTCCTTAAACCATACCAAAAACAAAATAGAACTCCCCAAAAGTTTCCCATCGACGACACACTCGCTCTATTCGTTACTAGCTGAGGAACCTGAAAAGATCAAAGGAAGAGTGGAACCAGCAATAATAGCTCAGTGAGTAGTAAATATCTTCTAAGCAGATCGAACAACCATTATGCATATATACAAAACAATACCAAATTTCATAACGCCAATTTAATATATAAAATACATATCGAATCATATAAAAGTTATTTCTCATCATCAAAGCTTTATACTAATATGGAAAACTCATTTAAATCGCCATTAAAAGTCAAGTATCAATGATCAAATCCATTGAATAATCTCCATAAAAAACACATATCAATGGTCTATCCATTAATCAATCTTTTACTCAATAACTAACCATGGTCACAACACAACGCCTTGTGACAAAGTGACCAAGATTCTCCCCTTGGCAAGGTTTCCACTTACAAAGCCGATAGCTGGGCCTAGAAGGATATCCTAAACCTGGTATGCATACCTCAAAAACCCCTCACTGGGTTCACAGTCATATTGAGCATAAATAACCATTCTCCAATACCAGAAATCCAATCTGGAAATCAATATATTAAACCAAATAAATAATATTTTGCAACATAGCTCATCAGCCATTTCATATTTGTTTCTCAAATCATAATAAACTTTTCCATAAATCAGTCGCAAAGCAATTCCATATATGTTGTTTCATAAACCTTGTATAACATGTTTTTCAAACATTCACAATCAACGAAAGAGTAGCAATTGCTTGATTTGGCTTTTATGCAATAAAAATGCTATTCTTGATTCAATATATATACATACATACTTTAAGACATGATTTTATAAAACCAAAGAAGATATAGTACCACTCACCTCGTCGTCTATGACCAAACGACGAACGATACCCGTATCGTCGAACTCATGGCCCCATCAAATAACCGAAGAAAAATGTTAAAATCTAATAAAACTATATCTCCACTACGAAACAACTAAATTACGCCTTAACTCTAACAAAAGGACTTCCACGCACTAACAAATCGCATAACAAAAACGATTGTTCAAGCCATTCGTGACGTGGAGTTTAAGCGCAGAACTTAGTCATGCAATAACTTCCTCCTCCGAACCCTGTTCCGAACATACTTATAGTCAATAGAGAGCTCTTGACACATATTACAAAAATCCCAAATTGGCCGCCCCAAATTCAAGCCGAAAAATGACAAAATACGGGCCCAAAGCTGCTGAACGCGTACTGTTCACTGTGCGCGGGAAACTTTGAAATTTTGTTTCGGACAAACCATAAACTCAAATCACGATCCGTAAAATCCCATGGCTCCACAACACCCTAAACTATCATTCCTACAAAAATACACGGCTCAACGACTCCAAAATCAGATTTCGCCGCTCGATTTTCCAAAAATTCTGAATTTGAGCCATAAATCCAAAATTACTTCAATTGGACGAACGATGGGCCTAATCTCTTACCAGGTGCTGCGTTATGATGCCGAGGCGTCCGAGGCGTGCACGTGCCAAAACCCCTTTCCTTTCTTCCCCTTTCTCTTCTTCTTCTTCTTCTTTTCTTTCTGGTTGAGGACCCCTTAGCTTCTATTTAACCGAGCCCTCTCCCCTCTCCTTTTTGCTTTATTGACTTTTCAACTTCTTTTTTTATTTCGTTTTTTTTTCTCTTGGGCCCACTAACCTAATATTACAGGGATAGTTAAAGAGAAAATATGAATTGACCCCGACTTTCTTTATTCTCATACGAAGGTTGATAGCTACCAGGCTCACGCGATCAGGCCGTACGTGCGTCGACGACATGGGTAGCTTTCTTGAGCCTGGAGCAGGTAATAATGATTACTGTTACTTGCTTGACAGGCTTTGTAAGTATGGTGCGTGAAAGTGGCTGTGGAGATTGTTCACAAGAGGAAGTCTTGTGGAGCTTTTGACCCAGATGCTAAAATGTATACAATCTTGATTTATAGGTGGTGCAAGATTGGCAGGATAGACATATGCGGGAGAGTTTCTGGAATGATATGATAGAGGGAGGGGTCGAGCCTTATCTGGCGACGTACGATGTTTTGTTGAATGGGATTTGTAGGAGAGCGAGATTGCATCCGGATGTGAGGGTCGAGAGGATGTTGAGAGCTGCCGATAAGGTGTTTGTGAAATGCGCGACAGAGGTTTCGAGCCTGACAGGACTAGTCATTCCATTGTTACGCACGTGTATGGTGGGGTACATAAGCCGCAGTTGTTGCTCGATAAGATGAAGATGACGAAGGAGATGGGAATTAGCTTGAGCCTGCGGCGTATACTTCTGTTTTGAAATTTCTCTGTTCATGCGAGAGGATCAAGGATGCTGAGGAGTTGCTCGAGGAGATGGTGAGGAATGGGGTGAGTCCATGTGCTGCAACGTATAATTGCTTCTTTAAGGAGAATAGGGGAAGGAATGATGTTGACAATGCGCTAAAGTTGTATATCCCTGATAAAATCCTAACATAAAGATGATACTTAGTATGATGATAATAAGTATTTATCTCAATGGCTCGTTTTTGTGAAAATTTTCACTTTATAATTTGTATGACTAGCTGCGGCATAAGTTATGGAGATATTTACTTTTTCTCTTTTTCTTGTGTCAAATTATGTTCTGAATAGATTCTAAAAAAATGTACGATCAAACCACATAAATAACATGAGGTATGGATCAGTCACATTCATGACATCTTGTAGATAGTAATTAAACATGAAAAATCGAATGAAGCCTTTCATTGTCAGCCTTGAACTTGAAATTTCACAGTAGCCTGAATTCGCCTTAGAGATGATCGTTGACTTTGTAACATGCCAAAAAGCCACGAACTAAACCAAACTCACCAATAATTTCCCACTATAAAAGCACAGCTTCAACTGTTTCCAATTTCATGAAACTTTAACACCAAACAACTTTTCTAAGCGGTCAAGTCATTATAAAGAATGTTTGAGCAGCTACGATTGACAGAGACATAGACGAGCTTTATTTGCTAGTTGTTCCTGTGCTTTTGTTCAGCAGACACGAGAAGCCTTAACGCCGGATGGATACTCCAACGAAAGGCATCGGAAACTTTCTTTGATCTGTTGGGCTAGAAATGTGTTGTTGACATTAATATTGGCTATTGTACAAGAAATTAACGTAAAATGTGAGCAGATAGTATTATGAAATCAGGTGGTGGGAGAACACATTATTAGGTTTGGTGGGACATCTATTGCATGTCCTACATATGGTCGGCTTGCACAATTGAAAATAGAGAGAATGCATAACAAATAAACCTTTATCGTTATTTTGGATCGCTCCTTTAACGTGGCAGAACCAGGTTTAATCAAAGTTTCACACAAGAAAGCAGAAGACTCCACTTCATGTTGTAATGCGCTGTTATGTGATTTTGCTGAAGCCAACAACACTACTAGAAGAATCTAATTTCTCTTGAGCTCAACCATGATAATGATGAAGTGTGAAAACAAAAATCAAGCTTCGTCAGAGTTCCATAAATCATCCTCGGTAATATACAGTGATGAACGTTCATGTAATGAGAATTGATTGTGTCTGCTGCATGTTTGCTCAAGGCTTACAATTAGATGCTTAGCTGTTTGGAAATTTAATCATCTCGTCCTGGTTAGGGCAGCTTCCCAACATGGCTAAGCTATTTATAACAAAAAAATCACTTCTAGACAAATGCAATTGTGGTTGAACTCCGTCAAGAAAACACTGATACAGACAAGCTCCTCCTAACAAGAACTCACCTAACTAGCAGCTAGACATTCTCCATCTGTTCCTCGGAGATGCTTTGTCCATAAATCCTATTTACATCTCAGATCGAGAAAAATTCTTGTTAGAAACAAAGACTTACCTAGATCTAAACCCACGTACAGAGATAAATATATTAACCTTCCAAACCACAATCTTAAACTTCTTGCCTTCGCTTGGATTTTAAACATTGAAAAAAGACTAGGCAGCTAGAGTTTCATGTAGGGAAAGGCATTAAGTAAATCGATTTGGACAGGCATTTGCAAAATGTGAAGGATCTCCACAAACATAACATCTTCCGGTAACGGGGTCACCAGTCGCAGAAACGAACGTCCCATTGGTGGCGTTGTTACCACCTCGTCCACCCCTTCCACGGCCACCCAAACTATTGGAACGAGCTCTTGAGTTACTGGCACCTCCATTTGCACCATGTCTTCCTCCACCATTTTGAAGGCTATCCTCCCACCTACACATCAGACATTGGGAAAAAGTCCTCAAGACTTAAAAACTGATGGACAAAGGGAGGATTCTATGACAATTAGTAAACAAAAACAAGGTAAGGGAGAGTGATGGGATAAAATATCATATAATGCGGTCCAACTGGAACTGAAGATGAAAGATGGATCGTGCGGATAGTAAGTAGATTCATACACGAAGAAATTGCATCCTTCTGACTGACATGAGTAAAATTTCCGTCCTTTGTTATTTGCGGTGTTAGCAGTTCGCATAGGACATGATGCTCCGCAAGTATCACAAGAAACTGACAACCCTCCTGCATTCAGATGCACCAAATTAGCATTTATCAACTAGGCGGAAGTTCTAACTGGATGGCACAATGTAAGAATTCACATCATAAATGCACAATTAGCAATCAGTATATCACAGCAACTCCTGTCGCAATGGCTTCTTTGAGGACCATTAAGTTATTCTTGTTGAGGAATATCTAGTTGTAGTTGCAAAGACATGGATTTCCAGTCCCGGACTGCAAATGACTACTTGCATTTACATATCCAGTTATTTTGCATCTTCAAAATAACTGTGGATGGAATCGATCTGAAGCAAGAGGATATATTTGACAGAACTGGACCAAGTACTTCCAGTGTAAACAGAAGGATGTAGAGACCAATAAGGATAGTAAAATAGAAAATATGGAGTGAACAAGATTGTGCTGGATATTGCTATGAAAGCAGCATTGAAAGTGACTGCAACCCGGCAACTACATCTGGTCAAGGAGAGAGTTGGGAGAAGGGTTTTCTCTGCTTTCTCTTGGGTTGGGAATTCGATACAGATAGTGTAAGAAGAGTCCATATGTCGGAAGTTAAAACAATTACTGCTCAAAATCATTGTACTCAATGCTTTCTCTTGATGGCCCTTAAAATTCTTCCTATCATCTTACAACATCCGGTGTGCCAGGAAGAAATGGAAAATAAGCATTTAGCCACCTTTTTAATCCTCAGTGATAGCTAACACATTATGTTTCTACTTCTTTAATAAGAGATTATATGATTCAACAATAAAATGGGATAAGAGTTATCTTTTCAGTGTGTCTTAACTGCTAAAGATACATCTTCATGAAGTTCAAAGAAACTTGCCTTCAAACCAACCGCAAATTTTCATTTGACCCAAAGAAACATTAGCTGTTTCATTTTTCTTTTTCTTTTTTTAATTTTATTTTAACTTGGAGTTATAAGTCCTTACATCATGATAAAGATAAATAGTATCGGATGTTCTTGACCTGTTGTCGTATTATTTGCAATCGTCTTGCTGGGTATACAAAAGTTGCAGACATATTTAAAAAATTGAATCAGCACCTTCCTAATCTTTGAACAAAAGAGAGAATTAAGTTGACTAGCATACCATCTTGTTGGTCTGCTCTGTGAGACCGAGAATTTCGAGTGCCAGAGATGACTGAGGGACAATCGGTGGAAGAATGCCCCAATTGCCGGCAGTTGCTGCAAGCCTGCTGTCTACTGTTACTCCTTTGGGCAGAACTGGACAAAGGAGTGGGCCCTCCTCCTCTTGCTGCTGGATATATCATGTGAAATATAAATTCCAAGATCATGATAGGGGTTCATCATAGGTGTAACATTAAAGCTAGCAATTTACTAATGCCATAACAGTATCATGATGTCCATGTCAGTTATTCTTAATTCTTCCTTTTCATGAAAGCAGAAAACTGTAAAAATGAGGAAATAACTAATCTTGAGGTACGAAATTCCATGACTACACCAATTACTTGAGAAACTTTTACATTACCAGAATCAGAATTACATCCTACAAGTGAAGCAGAGTAGAGAGAGATACCGACTATCTTTACCAATCAACAGCTTCTTCAAAAAGAGACCATTTACTCAGTTAACAATTACCATTTTGAACATACACATGCACACGAATCTTTAACAAATTTCTAATTGATGTTAACAAAGAGATCCATGATGTAAAATCAAAACCAAGAAGTCAAAACAAAGATACTGGGGATAATAATAAATTCTGTACCCTCATTAATACCCTCTCTAAGGAAGTGCATTAGTCAGAAGAGTCTGTTAAACAATTTAAGGGCATGCACTATTCAGAAGAGACAAATAATAGAACATGTTTTCTACTACTCCTGTTAATGTAAGTGTACTAGGTGTCTCTTAGAACAAAAAACCAAACATAGTTTTCTAAGAACTAACCAAAACTTAAGCAAACTTCTTACAAAAGTTAAGCCACGTAAGAAATAAAATTTCTATTTAAAAGATGAAAAGTACAGTTAAGACAGATGAATATAAATTATGCTACACAAAAAAGAAAAAGGCAAGCCATAGAGAACTAAGCCAAAAAAAAATAAACGAAAGGATCATAGTACAATTAATAAACAAAATATTGAAAAGTAAATTCAAGTTATTAGAAAAAATTTAACTAATGTTTATGAATTTTTCAAATCAATCATCCACTTCAATACAAACACACGAACACACCGTGATTATGCAAGCCCATGAGCGGCATGGCATGCTCCAGCAAGAATATTTTCCAAAGCACCATCTTTATCCTTTTTTTCGATTTCAGCAAAGTGTAACTTCTGCAAAAAAAATTTACCAACCTGACATACGAGAACCCGTTCCACATATTTCTGTCAACTGTTGAAGAGTGTCGTCACATCCACCTATGCATCCTGATAGAATTTCGCAGTTAATTTGCCATTGAGCCAAATAGAAAGTTCAAAATGAATTATCCTCGAGTAGGTAAAAGGAGATGGCATGCAATTATATTCCTGTTAACTAATTGACCAACTCCATTTGAACGTAATCCAGCTACAGAAACAAGTATGGAGAACAAAAGGTTCAGGGATGGCATCAGCAGTTTTAACATTAATAGATGCAGTCTTATAGCCAAAGAAAGACAACTGGATGATCTGACAAGGGAAAGGCCTGTGAAGATGTATGGCGGACATAAACAAGCGGCGTAGCAACAGAAAGAGAGCCAATCAATGAAATTCACAGAAGCATTTGCATATGTAAGAAAGGTAGCTTTTTGACAATTCTATGGGCTAATGAAATGGTCAGGCTTCAAAAGACCAACAACTGCAGCCACAGGCCTTACTATTAGTGGCAAAGATTTTTCTACAAAAACAAGAGCTCTTTAAAAACTTAAAAAAGAGAGCTTCCAGTAAGATGAAGAATAAAATAGAAGCATAATATTTTAAACATAGCCACAAGTTAGTTCAAAGTTTGTAACAGCATTCACTTACTTTCCAGGACAAAAGCACATACCTAGGTGGTCGACACTGAAGTATGGAGGAATTTCCAGCCGCCGAAACTTAAACTGAATCATGTAGATAGGACCTAAAGAATTGTTTAAATGAAAAATAACATTTGTAGTTAGTAAAAAGGAAATGTGAAATGATATGTCACTGATGAAATTGCAAAGCAATCACCAAAACCAAGAAGAAGATTCTCATGCAAACAACGGAGAATGAAGAACCAAGATATAATAAAAGTTCTAATATATGTAGATATCAGGCCTCCCTCAACATTTGTAACAATATCCAGGAGTAAACATAAGTAGTTTATTAAAATGGTCCATTTCAGTAGTAATTTTCAGGGCACCTAGAGCAGCTGCTACCACAAAAGAAGGAAAACTGTTCTAGTGATGTTTCTTCATTCAATGTACTATACAAATAGAGGAGTCCACAAGGTTTGTTCTTCTTTTTGCCACAGCTAGAGTTCAACATAGTAAACAAAATAGTAAAGACAACGCAAATGGAAACATCCAGTTTTCCATGACAACCAGGTTAGGCAGTTTCTTCTGCTGTACGAGAAAACAACACTCAGATTACAGGAAGATGGCCACACCACAGATACATCCCCTTACTCCAAAATCTCAAGTTTAAACTGGACATGAGGTATTTCAAACAACAATTTTCCAGTTAGACTCCTAAAGCTGAATGCATTAGATTGACAAAAACCTGGACTGCAAGAATTGCAAATGTTGGCTGTCACAACTGCTTCTGATACTGACCCGGGAAGCCATACAACATTCCTACACTGAATTTGCACAGCAAAAATTGGATCAAGAGCAATATGACCATACAAATATAACCTCAGAACAAAGAGTGTAACAGTCTTAGTTTCAATATCATTTTCACATAACTTAATTATTGGAATATCCTAATTGTTTATACAATGATTCTCCTGTTTTCTTTTCATTTCCAGCTTAACAATGGCATTAAAAGGTTATATGGTCCTCTAAAATCATTTAAAGGATTCTTGAGTTGGTAAAACAATAGGGTACTCCATTGCTATTTTCAACTGCTGGGAGGAATCTCCAAAAAAAAAAAAAAGAAAACACAGATGTTAATGAAGCAGATAGTTTGCATCCATCTAACTAGATTTAGATGGTTAGACATGAACCCAACAGATTGTCTTGATAGAATGAATTGATGGAATCCTTGTAGTATTACAATGAAACGATCATGAACTCTATTTTCCTAATATCTTTTGTAGCCCTGTAAATAGAGTGTGCGAGAAATGTCCCAGAAACTAAATTAGCAGTGTACTAGTTACTTAAATTAAAAGTACGGTGACGAACGAAAACCTGTGGAAAACCGAGGCAGCCAACCATAAAATTGCCATCCTGTTCAAAGTGAAGGAGTTAGCTGAAATTGTCTTTGAGAAAAAAACCAAATGTGAGTAGTACAGAATTCATTACTGAAGATAATAGCATGATCCGCACAGCGCCCAACACTATTGGATCTATTAGGACTACCCAGTGTTTGAAATATTTTCAAAAACACAGCCGATCTTTTATGATTTTTCTTCCGCATTCCAGAAAAGCCCTAAAATAATTTTGATCAAAATATCCTTTGTGAAAAACTTAAGAAAGATGCATTTTGTTCATTAGAATCAGAAAGTGTCCAACTTTTATTTTAAAATGGAGATAATGCTGATATCCATGCCCAAAAGGCAAATTGCTCTTCAACTGAAGCCACAAGGCACTTCCTACATTTGAAAACTAGTTACATCCTTTCAAGATAAGTGGAGGGAAGCCATTAAAATATATCTGGGAAGGGATACTTGCAACAATTTGAAAGGTTCAGTGTATCTACGCAATTTAAGCAAAGCAACAGCAGATAATTTGGGTGCAATGCGGAAACAGAAGCGATTGTGAAATCCAATGACACGACCAAATGAACAAGAGAAAAATACAATTATGCTCTCAAAGGATAAATAATCCATTACCCGATTACGCTTGAGCACCATATTTGATTGATGACAGAGTCCACATAACCGAACAAATTCTCCCACCACATGCTGCTCATCTCTGGCTGTTCGAGCGGCCCTGCAGCATCAATGATAGATGCACAGTAACAGCAGTACAAATGTATCAGGAATCTGCAAGTCGGGAATCTACCTCTCAAAAAATACAGCCATGGCTTCCATCAGTTTTTGCTTATTTGACCTGGCCTGCAAGAATTCACACCGTAGCCTATATATCATCATTTCTTGTTCTTCACCTGTATCATTATCAACAACTCTGCCTAGAAAATGCATTTGAAACCCAAAATCTTTGCTACCACAAATAGCAATCATCCTCAGTATGCTTCATTTGAGGGAAGTGGATATTCATATATCGACTGACTTTGTTGTCATGCATTCTACATTTTCTGCTTCTACTAGAGACAAGAAAATTCAAAACCCACCAAGTACCATGGGACTTACAAGCATTGAAGACAATTAAAGACTTGAATATCCAAGTACGTCAACACTCAGAAATTTTTAGTCTTGAGTGCCTCTGGGAAGTCTTCTCACTTTATTTGGTTAATATATAAGAAAGACTTCTGCAAGACCTCTGCGACTCTTTAGAAATTTAGTATGTATCCAGTGTTGGAAAGTTTGAAGCAGAACTAGTCAGTTGCCGTTCTCAGCTTCCATATGTCGGACAATCTTTCTTAAACAATTGATTTCAAATGAACATAAGACTGTTCTCTGACTTTGGTTTAATGAGAGGATCCATTAAACAAAAGTCCCCCTTCCACACATTATGTAATCATAAGCATGTATTGAAGTCGATCATAGATTTGTTGCAACAAGCAGCAGAAAGAAGTAACAACCGTACATCTAGAAAGCAAGCTTTCATCTGCTGCAAGCATGTTTCCAGAACTTCAGCTTTCGTCTTGGCACCCTCACTAACTGCCCTCATGTCAAATTCCATCATTGACCTGAGGTTAGGCTTCCATAGCTTGTACCTGAGCGAAAAATGATAGCGCTCTCACAATACGGTGCATCTTACTCAGCTAAACATATAGGGCTATAAGAACAATCTAACTAAGATGTTGCGATGGCATGTTACTCATATTTTTATCCAACTTACGCTGTCTCCTATATGTATTTGAGTGAACTAAGCTACTTCTACTTACATGAAACTACAAAGTTCCAAGGAAGCATTTGGTAAGTCTTCAAAAACAAAAGCAGATGAAAGTTTAAGTGTGTAAAAAGTAATTTGACTGGTGTCAAAAGTTGCCAACAAGGAAAAAGAAAATAGAAACTCAACTATATATAAACTTAAGAAAGAAAATGAATATAAGGATAGACAAGCAAAAAATTTAGAAGACTTTATTCGTTCAAGTTGAAAAGAAGGCAAATTACTTACCCCATGTCATCATATCCCATGACTAGAGCCTCACCCTGTTCATATATTCACCAATTAGCAAAGATAAAAACATGAAAGATGACTTACTTTGTGCTTGCTTGATCTGAATCAAACAAAGCGAGTTCTCTCCATAATACAATTACTTGAGCCATTTGGAGATAAAACCTAAGATAGTTAACGTTGCTCCAAGAATATAATGTTCATTGACCGAAAACAATCAAATAAGGAAGAATGGTGTGACTACATCCCATATGCGAGTCTGTATATGCTTGAATGCTGAGTCTTGAGAAATTTACCCAATATGCCACACGCCAATCAAGCGCAATAAGTTTCTTACGATTACAAAGCCAACTAAATATGGGAACGAGTGTTGTTTCTGAACTTGTCCAAAGCAAGAGTCAAAATCCAGAGAAACAGTGCTAGAAAGAAGGAAATACTACCTTTCTATAAACTGATAATTAAAAGGTAAGGAGGTAGATGCAAAAATTTTACCAGGTTAGTTGGTGAGAAGCGCATATTCTGGTCTTTGGTTGCATAGAACCGATCAAGTAGCTTCTTTATGTGATCATGCATCGTGGCATCAGTGCCAATGCCAGCCTGAAGAGACAAAGTGGATGAGCAAATTATAAGACATGCTATTACAACATACATCCACTGCAGCAGAAACCTATGACCAACAATCATTTATATCAGAAATTTGACCGAAAAATAAAAATAGTAATTATCTTTTTCACCTTGTCCATGCAGTTCAGTAAGTCAGCTTCACTTAGAAGTGGCGGGGGCCTGGTAACTCCTGAATCCAGTGTTAAAGTTGTAGGGATGAACTGTGATATAGATGGCAACAGTAAGAGCACACATCTATGTCTTGAACTTCCAAGCAAATTATAGGAAAATTGAAATGTTGACAAATATTATTCAAAATAAATTTCCTCAAAACATTCCACAGAAATCTGTGTTTCACTTCTGACTCTATGGCTCTCTGCATCCATAGGTATGTGCTTTTGTTACGTTCATTTCTTTGTTCAGGCACTTTATGTTGGTTCTTACATATTAACTGATAAAATCACACCCCTCACTTTTATAGATAATAATCATCATATTTCACATCTCAATGAAAAAATAGTGCATTAAATCAATTCAAATAAGAGAATAAGAACTGCAACTGTAGTCAAGAATTAGAAAACCACTGATTGCAACCAATATTCCACCTAGTGGATGAGTTCGTTAAGAGGAAAAAACTCCCAATCAATATACAACATGTTCACAACTTTCTTAGACATAGAAAGAAACCTGATAAATGAGCATACTGTAGGCAAGGATAACCAATAAAAGGATCTCGTGTGGTGGTCGGGTCCCACAGCTAATGATTGAGCCTAGTATTTAATATCAATCAACTATGGTACCGTTGGAAGTAAAACTTCTTTTTTTAGGTCAAATCCTACTATTCTAATCTCATCTCTACTCAGATGCAAATGCAAATGCAACAGAATATGCTCTTCCCATGAAAATTTATTTGAAAGTTGAAAAACAGGGTTCCTTGAAGGCTATCTTTTTCTCTTGGAGAGCAAGCAGCCTAAGACCTATTCTCACTTTGCATAATCTTTAAAAGAAACGAAAAAACATTTGTAAATAGATCCATTTGAAGCAGAGAGTGTGTATCACCTACTAGTTACCTTGTAGCTAGAACAGACAAATTTGGATTATGGTTTTAGGTGTAAAGTGGGTGACTGCAGGCAAGGTGCAACACAAACTTTAGGCTTGGAGAGGGGCCATTGTTCTTGTGTTGTAAAGAAGAAAACTACTACGATAATTCCTCACTTTTTTTGGCTCATTAGGAGAAAAAAGGATGGCATTTCAAGGAGTTCAATCCTCTTCGGATTTTATCAGGCTTGATTCACCTGTTGATCACATGAGTAAGAACTCTTACTCAGAATTGGTAAGTCTTGAATGACAAACAAAATTTCATTAATAGGGTAGCCAGGGTGCTGCCCCTGTACAAGACGGCTTCATAGGGGAATCCAGCCATACAAAAAAATTTGCACACAAAAGACTTCTCATAACACTTCCAATAAACCAGAAGTATGAAGTAGTACACATTGGACGAGCAAGATGAGCCTCTTGCACCAGGCTCACCCACGTGATCAACAGGTGGATCAAGCCCGATAGCATAATGCGCTATCGTGTCTCTAATCAATGTTATTTTCAACAGTGGGACTGAAAGAGAATCTAATAATTCCAAAATGGCAGCCTTTCATTTGAAGGGACTTACACTTGCCTACAGAGCGACAAGGAACCAAATTAATTTTGGGAAGCAAAGTTAGTTTTCCTTGTCAATACCAGATGAAAGCAAGACTTTGCCATAGTGTAAACTCGTAGTGTGTACATATCTCCTTGAAAATTATTTTTCTTGTCCCTCAGAAAGATGATAAAGAATCAGGAAGTGAACTATATCAAATGGTCCAGGGCCACGGTATTCTAGATCTGATAAATGCATGATCCACTAACAATGAAAGACTGATTCTAAGACATGATGAGAGCTATTTTAGACATTCTATTATAGTGGAGAAACAAAACAAAGGGAGGCAGATGAATAATGAGGATGGATCATTGTAAATGGAGGAATATAATTCGAAGAAATGCAATATTCAGTGGCAAACCTGCTGTCCAGGCACATAAGTTGGGATCACTGAACCTCCCCACGATTCAAACCGGTAGACGTCCAAGTAATTTTTCTGGCCAACAAGACCATTTAGATTCACCACAATATCATAATAACAGCGAGATTCAATAAGAACTAGGACTAATGTGATATAACTATTTTACTCCAAGCAGAGAACAGTCTCATTCTCAGATAAGACAGACAGGTCATGACATTGAAAAATAGCTAAATCAAATAGATGCCGGTGAAATATTTCATTGAGTTAAAACCCGATGGTTTGTTGAGAGACACTGACAGAAACATTGATCAATTCCCAAAAAGGAATCATTCTTTCTAGAGGTGGTATGCAAGGCCATGGTATTTCCAAGAGTACTGACATGCCTCACCTCTAGAACATTCAACAAGGGTGACCCACTGCATGAGACTTTGCCTATGCAAGGGTCAGGGGACGGTTCTATTATATGCAACCTTACCCTTGCATTACTGCAAGAATGTTTCCACAACTCAACCCCATGACCTTCTCGGCCACAAGTGATAACCTTCCGTCTATAAAACGAACTCATGCTGAGAAACTCATTTCAATTAGCATGAGCAGCCTCCCAGTCACTGGTCATTACAGGAATTCAATCTAACAAAGGCTAATCCAATAGTTCTGACTTCATTGGAATGCCATGGGAACATATGAAAAGGTTATGTACAAATGAATCTCCAACTAATTTCACTTTTCCATTTTGCTTAAGAAAGCATTAATCCAGCACCCACAGAATAGTGAAGCAATACTGTGAAAAAAGGCATCACCACATCGGTTTTTATTTTTGACCTAACAGAATAATTTATGCAGACCTTCACATTATTGGGAAAAGAAGGGACAACTAAAGTGGCAACTCCTTCATTACGATACTAAAAACTAGAGAGGCAGCCAGTATACCTCATAAACCTACACTGCTTTATCCGGTTCCATCAAAATCCTTGTGCAAAGCAAATTCTAGATAATCAAAATTCAAAACTGAAATGACCAGCATGACTTTCAGAGTGGGGTTAAGAAACATAAAAGGGGCAGTCACCAAGTAAACAATAAATTGAAATGATTGCTTCTATATCAGCAATTTTTTTCTTAAAATGATGAGTCATGTAAAATCCAATTATCGAGAACATAAGTTATTTCCTTCCTCAAAAATAAATGGCAAGCTCAAAAGTCAGAACAGAACTCACAGCAATGATCACGCGCCCTGATGCAGCAAACTGCTCACCAGCAATATCAATTTCAACAGTGGTTTCTGCCCCTACAGCTGGCTGCGAAACACATGCCAGGAAATGGCGAACGACCAATTCATAGAGTCTCTGCAATAAAAAACAAAACATACAGGAATTAAGTGCGGTGTGCATGGGTGTTTGTTGTATTTTCTCCTTTTTTTTTTTTTGTTTTTTTTTTGGGGGGGGGGGGGGGGGGGGGAGGGGGGGGGGGGGGGAGGGGGGGGGGGGACGGAGATAGAGGAGAGCGGGGCCATGTCAAAATTAAAGTCTACCACCAAAGCAAGGAAAGATTCCTTAGATTCCTTTAAGAAATCACAAGAAGTCACTTACATGATGATCCTGACTCCAATTTCTCTCCCCACCGGAAAATTTTGTTGGATGAATTGGTGGATGGGCCTTATCATCATGGCCACCATTGCTGGGGTTTCTCCAGAGTCCTGAACTGGGGTCCAATAAACGCTGGGCATATGATCCCCATACAGGATGCCCTTGTTGCTCTTGCACGATAGCCTACGTGTCAACAAATACTCAGACCAATAAACAGAATTCAAAGGGAGGAAAGTAGCCAAAAGGAGCTGGAAAAACAATGCATGACCAATTAGAATACGCAAAAGAAAATATCATAAATGCATGCAACAAGAGCCAAAGTCTCGGCTATTGAATAGTAAAGCCTAAAGTAGGGGCCTTCTACCAAGGCTCAGCAAGTTAAAAAAGCTCATAACCTGCTGACTTCATCACTTACATGAGAGTGGAAACGGGGAAGGTCTTAATAACTAGAGAGCTCAATTTAAAAGAACCTACACTACCTAGAATATCGATCTTACATATAAATGTGACATTGGGGCATGATCCTAATTCTAACCCAAAACCTCATATCATATGCTCGAAAGAAGCTTATATGTCTGAAATAAGACCAATCTGTAATGTCTTCACTGACGCAGGACATCCACTCAAATACTGTTCTCACCAAGTGACTTATTTATGAACTGCCATCCAGCCTCCAGAAATCTGTCTTATCTCTTTCCACAAGCACCACATCATCAACATGGACATCTTCCAAACCAAGAGACTTCAAAATTCCGCAGCAATTCCATTACTCCAATTGCAGCATCCAAAAAATTAATAAAAACAGACAAACAAGTTACCAGCCCTTGCACACATTCAACACTGCATAGCAATAAACACCCATTTTTCAACTTATTCTTCATAAATGGGAGGGAGCCCTTTACTCACATGAACGAGGTGGCAAAATATGTCATTTTAATGTACATATCAAAATAAGCAATTCATAGCGGCAGGTCAAATTCTTCTGCTTATCCAATCATAAGAAAAGATGGCAATTAACCACCAAATCTCCTTTAGGATTTGATAGCCATATTATTATAAAATCATACTCCTAACTTACTCATCAGCAGACAATCAATTAAAAAGCAGCAAAAGATGCACCAACCTCAATTCAGATTATTTAGTTTTGCTATCATGAAAATACCCAAAAAGAAGAATTCCCCTACCACCTTTAAACCTGCCACTACTTATTTCTAGTTAGCTTTGAAATCAGTATATCTGATTGGCAATGTGCTAACGAGACAATAGAAGTTGTCTGTGGGCTTTCATTTCCAGAGTACTATTTTTTTGTTCTTTCTGACCTAATGCTATGTATATGCATCACAATACCAAGATAAATGCAGTTACAAATTATTTCTGTCCATTTTGGTTTTGCCCCAACATTCTCCATTCATAATTCCATTCATGAACTGCAGAAGCATTTCTATCATCTGTATTTTAGTCAAAATTTTAATCAAAAAGAAATATTTGCAATTCCACCTTCATAATCTAAGAGATACTCACATGCAAATCAGTCCTGGCAGAGAAGTTGTCAGTTTCAGTACGAGGATAACTTATAAATCCTGCTTGATAAAGCTCTTCCGCAACCTAAAACAGCAGGAAAGGAGGAAGTCATTGGACACAAGCTAGTGACAGGAAACGATTAGCATTTCTCAATTTGCAACCATATTATAACATAATGTAAAACCTCAAAAGTAAGCAAGAGATCAGGAAAACAGAACATTTTTTAAATCATTTTTCCCCCTTCTATAACAAAGAAGCTTGCTTAAGGTTAGGTAAACCCTGGCAAGTGAAGTACCCCACTAACTTCTCAATTACAAATCAGTGGTTATCAAACTAAGCTCAGTGAGCTTCTTGTTCTTCATATAAAGAATGGTAAAAGAATAGTACGCACAACGATATGCAAGGATCCGAAACTTTTTAATAGCTAACCACAGCATCTTAAGAAGATAAAATCAAAAGGATTATGTATCATCAACAGAAGTAAACAGAACTAGATTTGATATAAATTAGTCATGAAAACCAAACAATTCTAAGCAAATGTAAGTGAGCTTCCTAATCTCGCTCTAAAAAATGATAAGAGGAATAGAACGCACAATGAGGTATGAGGACCCAAAACTTCAATATATAGAAAAGTGCAAAAATACTGTTTATCAGAAGAGAATAGCTATCCTTCAGGGAATTAAGAAGAGTATACATTGTTAAGAAAAGTAACTCAGTTGCTCAGATTGGAAGAGCAAAGAAGCCTCTCACTAAAAAAAAAAAAAAATGAAAGAGTTAAAAAAACCAAATTGACAACATGAATTTGAAACAACTGGCATAATTTGGGCCATACACTGCCACGATCATTCCCGAAAGGAAACATTCATTGATAGCAGCCATTCTAATTCACACGAAAAACATAGTCCTAATCAGCATACAGCTAGATATGATCCTATAGATAGATAGATAGTTTCCAGGTTGCAACTGCTCACCTTCATGGTATGCTCAGAGCTCATCCGGAAGTATCTAGAAGCACGTTTTTCCAGCTCAATGGTACTCAAAGGATGTGGAGGATACTTGTATTTCTCCTGCTGCCTAACTCCTGCGACCTGTATGACCGAGGTAGTAATTTAGAGTATTACCATCAAACCAGTAGTTGATCCAACCACAGTAATCAGCATAACATACAGTTGCAGATGGCTCCTCGACACACATTTCATAAATTATAACTGCACAAGTGTAATCAAAGAGATGTCCACGCCTGAAAAATGAAGAAAGACTCCCATTTCAATAAGAACCAATAACATGTGAAAGAATAATATTACGCATCAAGACAGTCAAAGCTTACGCCCAGTTGAATGTGGCAATGCCCTCTTCAGATTTGTGAGAACAGTTAACTGTCCAGAACTCCTCAGGTTCATGAGATTGTATCTCCCAAAATCGTTCGACCACAAAGCCAAGTGTGGGGAACTGCACCAATGAAGAACAATAACTATAGGATATATATGACAGTGTATAAATTGAGAATACGAGGAATGTGCTCTTAAGTCACCATACTTGACATGGACCATAACTTAGGACTAGGTTCCGGTCATCCGCAGCAGAGTCAATGACAAATGCGTCTCTTAGCAGCATAGTCTGGAACCTTGTAAAAGATGCACCTATCCTGAGGTCTATTTCCTGCACAAAGCTCCAATCAGTTCCCTATCCCACAATGAGCAAACTATCGAAGAGAGGAAGCACCTTATGCAAAGACGCAACCTAGTTTCACATGCAGCAAAAAATATTCTGAGAAGTATTTGGATGCAGCCATTTGCCGAACAGACTTCACAGCACTAATGACAGTAGAACTTCACCAGAAATGCAGAAATGGGAGGGCACTCACTTGCCTTGCGTCCACAGCATCTGCAAACCATCGATTGGGTTCGACAAGATTCTGCACAGAGTCATGTATTTCCCTAGTATCACAAAAATAGGACGTCAAAACCGAGAACCTATAACCCCCAAAAAAAAAAAAATTTAATCCGACCAAACCTTTCAATCAAAGCAGAGAACCGAGCCCTTTTTATGGTCAGATTACGGTTAGCTGCGGTGCATGTGTCGATAACTTCGAATGCTATGTTTTCACCTTCCCTATCGCAATCAAGCCATAGAACGAGCCACTGGCACCTTCTAGCTTCCTCTTCCAATGTCCTCTTGATATCCAACTTGTCCTGTAATTTCCATAACAAGTAAACAGAAAACACACAATCCACAGGCTATTCCCCCAACTCTAATCAGAAAACAAAAAACGAACTTATGGTCTGAATTACGCCATAACCCCATCAAAAATCTTCGCGACACGAAAAAGTCAGTTCCTTTCGGCGGTCTTTCGTGTCGCGGTGGAACGAAAAAGGGCAGGGCACCGTCGTCGTTGCGGTTCCTTACCTGAGGGACGGACTTGCGGACGGGGGCGGCGTAGAGGTCGGCGGGGTCGCAGGAGTGCCACTTGCGGAAGCGCTCCTCGAACTCGAGCTCCATGAGGTGGCCGGTGACGGAGGTGACGAGCATGCGGCAGCGCTGCCCCCGGATGCCGTAGTCGAACTCGAAGATCTTGTTGTACCGCGACCGCCCTTCCCGGACCCGCATCCCCTGGCCCCTCGACAGCAGGGTGGCCACCGACTTCGCCACCGACGGCTTCTCCGCCACGTTCAGGACGTTGATCGCCCGCCCGCAGCCGGACATCGGCGGTCGTGGCGGCGGTCGCCGGAGCCGACCGTAGGCGGTTGAATTGAGTGAGAGGGGTTCTGCGCTTTGCGAGGAGAGGAGGGTTTTCCCGCCTTTCTGATTTTCTTGGAGGGAGGGAGGATGGCTTCTTTGAAATATAAAATGGATTTTTTTTGTTTTTTAAAGTTTAGTATACACCATCGAATTTACTTAAATATCTCTAAGTTTTCTATGATTCTTAGGATGGTTAATTTCATGAGAAATCTCAATCTGATACATCTATGACAAATACCATCAAAAGCTCCTAACCGATACGCTTGTATAAATTTACGCTTCATTCATTTTCGCTAAACTAAAATTACACAATAAAGTTTTACAAATTGGCATATATGTTTGAAGATAAAATTTCAAATTAGTATATCCATTAACAGCAATGTGTAATTTAATTTAATAATTTGACAATAAAATTTAACAAAAACTAATTAAGAGTAAATTTTTTATCGGTATACTAATTTGGGATAAATTTAATATAAGTATACTTATTTAGTGTTTTTGTGGTATTGATCCTTCTCAAAATTATAAAATTCACTTCCAAAAATCTCGCAAAGGGTTTTTTTTCCTTTAATTCTTTGGCATGTGCAAGAATTTGATTTTTTCTTGAATAAATATTTACTCCGTTAAATTTCCTTACAAGATATGTACAGTTTGTTCACTTTTATGTTCAATTTGTCAACTATATTAATAGGGAGTGGCCAGAAAAATCATATACCTAATAAGGCAATTGATGACAAGAAACACGTGATCCATACTCAAGAAACAAACAAGCTACAGGCAAACTAGATTGGACCTAATCGATGGCGAGCTAACATAGTGCCCAATTGAAAATTTCATGTACAAAGTGTCAATGATATAGACACTTATATTTTGTCTTTCATAAAATAATTTTGGCCTAAAGTGGAGGGGATGTGGCCGAACAAGGAATTGGCCTTGCTCTGTGCCGGCCGAAACGTGGTTTGGACTTGGCAAATCGCAAACCAACAAAAGTTCGTATAAATCACATCTTTGAAAGTAAATAAAGCGGTGGAAATGGAGAGACTTTTATTATTACAAGTTACATTTTTGTTAGGACCCTCTAGCCCGCAATGAAGTCAAAATTTGCACCTAGCTGCGTCAATTTGATGATTAGCTTGTTACTTTATTCAACGCTGCTTATGTTACTGTTCTATTTACTTTCACTGGTTCAACTTACCCATAAACTTTGCTGGCGTACAAATGAGGTCCCGATCCATCCGGCGATGATTACAATTTCTTTTCTTGGACACACATAAATCTAGTTAAACTTAATTTGTAATTTTGAGCTATTTTTTCGCATGTTCATCAAAGAAAATCCATTTGTTTTGAACCCAAATTCAACTTCATCTGTGTGTGTGTGTGTTTTTTTTTTTTCCAATGAAGTCACCTTCATCTCAAATCGAAATCCTTTCATGGTTTGCTCCTCTAACTATTTTTTCTTTTTCCTTTCCCCAAAAAACACCCATGGGGAAAAATAGGAAAATATATCCAAGTAAAGAGGAAAGGTAGCAAAAACTAAATACCCACCCTCTATAGAACAAATTTTTTTTAAAAGAAAAAACAAAGAATTTTTTCATCAACAATTTTTGCAATAAAAAAAAGATCAATATCCTTGGAACAATCTTTCCCTCAATCTTCTTCCCTATGTTCCCAAAGCACGTGTCAAGAAAAAACAAGGGAAAATATCTCCTGCCAAACAGAAAAGGGCGGCAAACATAAATATCAACTTGGATTCTTCCCATCCATCAATCCATCAATCAATCACCTACCCACTAATTCAAAGATTAAGCATCTGATTTGTTCAATTATTACTAATGGGAGATTAAAATTCGAAGTTTCTTTCTCAAGCCCTCCGGACACTTTTCCCATCCACATGCACATATTATATAATATAATCTAATATCACAAAAAATTTTAAATTTACATATTTATGAAAAATTTATCTCAAAAAAATCCCAAATCAATGAAATTTGTAATAATTTTACTTTCTATCAACTTAAAATAATATCTATAAATTGATATATCTATCGATTATTACGTATTATTTAACTTGATAGTTTGATGGTAAAATTTAACGAAAATTAATTTGATATTTTTATAGTTAAAAATTAGTCTGCGAAAATTTATTATAGATTAATAGGGTTGTTTTATATCAACCCTTTATATGAGATAACGATGTGGCATGATAATTCAATAGAAAAATAGCTTACTTTATTAATACAAAATCTCCCCATGGGCCCCCACAACTGCAGGAGGGCCCTAATATTCCACTGACCTCGTTGAATCATTGGACATTTGATGCCGAGCGAGACTAATGTGATTTACAGAGCGACGGGGTCCCTTTTCCCTCGGACCTTTTTGCCCTCGCCTTCCGACCAGATTCTCGTCTCTTCCTAATTTTGTCGCTTAACCACTAGTATCATAATTTTTTTTCTTTATTAACATTACGAAATACATCAAACTAGTATATTTATGATAAATTACTTATAATTAATTTTTTTATTATAGTAAATCTCAAACTAATATATATGATAAATTTATTTAAAATTAATTCTTTAATTACAAAAACTTCAATTATAAAAGATAAAACCTCAAACTAATACTCCTTTCAATTGTGGTATGTTATTCAATTTAATAATTTAATGGTAAAATTGAATATAAACTAATTAATAATAGATTTGTCATATGTATACTTTTGGAGCAAATTTATTATAAATATATTAATTTGAAATTTTTCATGATATTAATTAAAAAATATTTAACGAAAATTAAACATTGAAAATAACCCTTTCTTTTATAATGGTAGTAGACGGTAACATATCAATCTGCGCCTCTCCGAATTAATTTATGTCAATTCACACTGAATCCTGGAATTCTAAATTGGTGGCCGGTGTAATAATTGCCACCGACGAACGCTCCCGCCGGGGGACAAAATGGACATTTTCGCACCGGCCTGGCTGCCAGCTCCTCGGTCTCCCCTTGTCTTGTCCGTAAGTTGCTGGCGCGACGCAAAAGAAACGGTACTTTCTCCAAAGCCGTCCAAAGGAGAAAATTAAAAATGGAGTCTTTTCAAACACTCCTTCAATCTTTCTCCGTTTTCGTCCACCATTAATCGAGGAGAAAGAAGAAGAAGAAGAAGAGAGAGAGAGAGGGAGGGAGGGAGAGAGAAAGATTGTCAGTCGGGGGCTGCGACTGCTGTGGCGATGACTTGACCCCGTAGTCTTCGTCGAATCAATCTCGCCGCACATGCGCTCGTGTGCTGCTCACTACTGCTCATTCCAAGATCTCGCCTGATGAAAAACTGATGTGGGTCTGACAGATTCGGCGAGCTGCGCTGAAAAACTGATGTGCGTTCCCCACGTTTCCGTGCTTGGATGAAGGGTCCTGAGGTCGAGGACTAGTTGCCCATTTCTTCAGCTCTGTTTGTCCGGGCCTGTGTGGTTGTTGTTAGCATCGTTTCTGTCGATTGACTCAAGAGTTCGGAAGTGGGTCGGAATGGGTTTGTCCGGTTCGTGCGTGGAGTGATAGATTCGTGGCTGAATTGGTGATTTTTTTTTTTTTTTCGTTTTCTGGGGTGGTGCCCTCGATTGGTCATGGTGTCTGATGATTATGATCTGAGCTTGTTCCAAGCTCTTCCTGATGATGTCCTGGCCATCGTCTCCCAGTCGCTGTCGCCGCGGGATTTGTGTAATCTCGGCCTATGTTGCCGGAGCTTGAGTGCTCTGGTGCAGTGCGAGAAGGTCTGGCTCACCCAGTGCGACGCGCTGGGGGTCATCGCCCGCAGGGATTTGATCGAATGGAGGAAGGGGGTGTCGTCGTATAAGGCGCTCTGCCGCTTTCTCTTTGGCGTCCAGCCGCTGATTGGGATTTGGGTTCACCAGAATCCCGAGCTTGGTAATGTGGTTTATGTCATGCCGGGGTTTGTTTCGGTTGTCGGGTGCAGGATAATTCCGCAAGAGTTGGGGCCGTTGGGGATTGAAGATGGCCCTATATTGTGGGCGCCGGTTTTTGAAATCATCGGGGATTTTGATGGTTCTGCTTTGTTTTTCCTGCACGGAAGGGAGAAGGGAACTGACTATGTTTATCCCGGATCTCTCAAACATATAGATAGGAATTGCAATGTGTTGCTGCTTGAGGTGGAGCCGAGTTTGCAAAAGAATGGGGGTAAATTGGAGCACAGTATGAGCTTTGTTCGGTACTCGGATTCAAGCAAGATCTGCAGGTCGGACAGTGGATTGTCGAGGTCACAGAGGGCGTTAGGACAGAATGAGACGAAGGTGCCCTTCAGCAGGCTGGCCTTCTGTGACAGGAGAAAGTTGCTCGAGGTTGTGACCAACCAGGTGCGTCAAAAGGTGCCCGACTCAGCCGGTGGGCCTCTCTTTGCCCGTCTGAGGGATGATGATGAGAACTTTCGGAAAGACATGCTGCTCCTGAACGAGAGAAGATCCTTAATAATTCATATGCAATCTAGTACGTTTGGCGGAGGGCACGGTGATTTGTGTCTAGAAAAACCTTCTGATCTGACTCAGTTGGGGTTGAGTGGGTTGAGTGAAATCAGGAAGAATCTTGACCGATCAAGCAGCGCTGTCAATTCATTCAGTAGCAATAATGCTCTTGGACAATGCGCCAGAAAAAAAACACTCGTTGGGTATTTTAGGTCTGGCTTAAAGCAGATCCTCGGGAAATCTATCTCGTTTAATGGCGACCATGCAGTTCTGAGAAATAGTTCTTCAAGTAGTGAGAGTAAGCACGCGCAGCTTCATGAGTTTCTGAAATCCGGTGATATGATTGGATTAACGCTGAACGCATCCACTGTCAAGTTATCATCATACCGAGCATGGCCAAATATGCATGATAGTCGTTTTGCCCTTTACAAATTACCGCTGAGGCTACCAAAACCTGACCAAGAATATGCTGGTTTGTGGGGTGGGACATTTGGGTGGCCTCCTGGGAAGCCTACAGAAGATAAACCTGGGAAGGCTTTATTCCTTCTCATGCTCTCTTACGAGGAGTCCCAGGGTCAGCCCTTGCTCATCGCAACCAAAATATTAGAAGGCACCCACTATGTTCTTCATCCAAACGGTTCGGCAATGTTTATTGCCTATATAGATCAGCCATCACCGGATCCATTTCCTTGGAGTAGTGATGCTAATTCCCTCCCTGTGATTACAGATCATGCTTTCGTTGGGGAGGGCATTGCAAATGGTTATGGCTTTAGATATCCTGGTGCAAAGCCAGGTTCACTCTATGTATTGCATAATGGTCTAATTGCCTTCATTTGGAAGGAGTCAAAGGCCGTCTTGACCTTACAGAGACTTAACTTACCGGACCTTTTAAAGAAAGGTGAACGCGTGCCTGCGCTAGCTGCAATCACCAACTTCACATATTTGACCAAGTCATACTCAAATGTGTTTGCTGGCTTCTCAAACACTTCAAATTGCTTGTCATCACCAAGGTATGAATCGCTTCTATCTATGTTTTGGTGCAATCCTGCTCTGGTTAATTTTGGGTTTTGAGCTCCCTATCGGGTTTTAGTAAACCTTTACTTTTAAATTTAAGTTCAACTGCCACTATAATTATTGCGGAGATTGCCTTGAATTGTTCTTGGAGAGTCGATGTGTGGGCTGTCCTGTCTCACGTCTGATCACTTGAGATTCAGCCATATTGATAATATGATTCTGACTACCCTACTCTTTCATAAAGAAACTTCCTTCACATGAAGCAAATTTAAGCATCGTCTTTATCATGCACTGCACATCTTGCTCATTCTCTCATGGCTATGATCGGATATTTTTAATAGATTGTCTATACAATCATATCCCCTGTTTTTCACAAGCATGGCGATTTATGGAGTTGAATGGATGATATTTATGGTTTTGGATGGATAGGCGACTAAGATGTGCTTACTCTTCTGTGTGACAGGCAAAGGCAGGCTTAGGAAACTCATGAGCATTTGGATTAAATTAGGGAAGTTTTAGCTGGTTGTCATGCCAATGCAAGTTTGAATTGATAGGTGATTTTTAGATCTCCTTCAATGGGGATGATTCTTTTTGTATCAAAAGCATGACAGCATCTGTCATTGCAATCGCCAATTTAGCGCCTTCTTCAGTGCTGCTTTAGTGGTGTGGGCTCCTCTTGTTGAGGTCCTTGAAAGAGTCAGGTATTTCACTTTCACTGTTATTATAGATACTACTACATATTGTAAAGATCAACAGAAGCATCTAGCTGTTTTCAGTTTACATTGTGGAAAAGTTCAAAAGCATATTTGCAGACGACAAATAAAGCTTCTCAGGAATCTGGTTGAAAGATCATAAAGAGAAAATGGACTAGCTTCTATAGCCGATACCACGCCAAAGCTATTTCTCATACATTCTCGGGACATCCTGAGAAATATTGCTATGCTTTCGGTTTACTTTGATTAGGGTTCTGACAAAACCAACTGAGACACATGATTATTGGGTGAAAATGATCAAGTTGACCGAAGCAACTGAAACACAACGATTTGTAGAAATTTTTACAGTTGCATGTCAATGAGAAAAATACGGGTGTGGCGAACCCGGAAGTTTAATTTCTTTTTGCCATGCAAAATACAACTAGTTGATGAGGATGAGGCCTGAGAATGTTGAGCTCTAGCCACACAAGATTTGGACAGCACAGTTGCTCAAACTCGGAAAGGAATTAAGCTGAATTGTAGCGTGTGGTTCATGTTTAGAGTAGCCCACAAATGGTTCAGATCGTGCAATTTTATAAAGACCACCGGAGCTAATTCTAAAGCTCAACTGGCGCACCATTCCACAAAAGCCATCACACAGACCACGAAGTACTAAAATGAAAGAATTTGGAGGGAATTATCTTTCCGAATTTCCACAGTCAAAGAGTTCCAACACAAGGCATCTGTATTGAGAATCTCACATTATTCAACAGTCGAAAAATGCCGTCTTTCTCTCGTTTGTTTATTTCGTCTGAGATTCCTCTTTTCTATAATCGATGATGCTAAGAAAATGGGATAGAAATGAGCATCGGATTAAATCAAATGGATGGCTAATTGTTATAGTAAGCTTAAAGTAAGAAAAGAGGGAATTTTCATCTGGGAAAACGTGCCCATTTGCTTGAGAATCGTGACCTTTAAATTCGGATTTCAACGAAGGCTGCGCGATTAGGACCGAGACACCTTCTTTATTCTGCTTTTTGGGCCAGAAGACCAGAAGCAGTACTTTTAAGTCAAGCCATCTTTTAGGATCAAGATTTTTAAGAAAGTTCCAATTAAAAATTTGAAGTGCCGTCATTTTTTAAAATAAGCAAGTTATCTCAAATAAAAATTTAAGATAGTCAAATCACCCCAAATAAGGACTTTTGACTTGACATTGAAAAAGGGATATTTCATTAAAAAAATTATATGTTATGTTTTTTAATTTTTTCCTTTTTCCCCTTCCCTCCTCTGCCATCACTGTGCCTTGTCAATGGCCATCACCGGCCTCATGCGAGTGCTGCCCTTGTCGATGTGAGGCAAGGTCACCCTTGGTTGGGTGGGCCAAGACAGCCCAGGCAAGGACAAGGGAGTTCCTTACTAGATTCAATAAGGGCAGCCCTTGCCTAAGTCCAGCAACCTTTGCTATGGTCAACGGAGGGAGGAGGGAAAAAGAAAAAAGAAAATAAAAAAAATAAAAAATGCAAAACACGAAAAATGATCCTTCGGCAAATAAGGTTAGACTCTTCTTTGATACTTATATGGCCACTCATGCCCTTATTGGAACTAATTCCACTTCATAATTTATTTAAGAAAACGGGAACACTTCAAGCCTTTACTTAAAATAAAATACATTTTAAATCCTTATTTGAGAAAATGAGATAACTTCGGGTTTTTATTTTCTCCAGATTTATTTCTCTGAAAATGGACTCATGGTATGTAGGCTCAGATTCAACTCTTCCAGAGTACAGCAAACATTTTTTTTGTGTTTTGCTAAGCAAGAACAATGTATCTTTGGCCACGTTGGTTGACAAATACATTTCGAATTCACCTATGATGAAGCGGGAACAATCCTCACAAGCTCATCTCCGAGTTGTCATACGTTTACTTCCTCCAGACAATTCTGTGTTGCTGAAAGGTTTACCTCGATTCACTTTAAACTATGCAATGGAGTTCGTACAAATCTGAACTGCATCTAAGAATGATGACTCGATTACAAATGGAAGATCATCTTCAAAACAAGCATGAATATGCCAGCAAAGAAGAATTATTCGATTGACCAGAATAGCATAGACACTATTTTACCTTGCTTTCTGTCAATTAACAACCGTGCCAACATTTCCGTTACATCAAAAGGCCCCTATAACACGTCATGGGCAAAGCAAAGGGAAACTACGCACCGAATTGACAAAAATCATCAGCAGAAAGAATCACTCATTCGTCAAATTAAATAATGAGTATGATAACCAATACGGTTGGCCTACATCATGTAAACATCTTCCGGAGAAAAGTAAAATCATAATACAAACATATGCACTGTAACTAGTTTCCTTAGACGTGGCGATCGAATCATGACTATAGTTCTGATTTGAGAATTCTTGGAAACCGAACCAGGGGCGGAGGAGAAAACTCAAAAACATGAGAAATCCAGCAGCACCAAGAGTCGAAAGAATGTATGCTAATTGCATGGCAAAAAAATTCCGTATTTTCCATTATAATACAAACTGAGATTTACATAAATCAGAAAATCCAATCAAATAGCTGCATGATAGCATAGAAACTATGCAGGGTAGGCGACTGGAAGAGTCCATAGGCACTCCAGGAATCACCAGATGGTAATGTTGTTTCAACCAAATTCAAGCAGGCAGCGGTTCCTCCATAACTGTTTCAAAGAAAAGATGTGCATCAATACTCACCATAACCGCTGAGAAAAAAGACAAATCAAGCAAGTCAGCATTCATAGTTTGTGCGTGTCTGTGCGCGCGCGCACGAGAGAGAGAAAGAGACCCTTTATTTTTGAGGCAATTTCGGCATCATCTACAGCAGCATTGGCAGCCACGGGTGCCTTCTTTGGCACCTCAGGAAGGTCAAGTGTCTCTTCAACTACCTCAGGAGTTGGAGCTGCAGTAGGAACTTTTGGCATATCTTGGACAGCAATCTACAATAAAAAAGTTTCCTCTTTCGTCAGCCAAATCATATGTTCTTCTAATGTAATAGTCAAATGAAAAATCCAATAGTTCATTGCATATATTCTGAATGCCTAATCAGATCTAAATCCAGAATGGAGACATAGCAAAGTGAAGTAATTCAAAACATAACCAACTAAAAGAATGAGTTTTATGATTCCAAGCGACATAAAGGATCTTGCATGATAAAAACTGTCTTCCATCAAATCATCCAACTGAAAAATTAATGGTAAAAATTTCTCACCCAAACAGCAATCCTAATATTAAAAAAAAATAGCTAAAACTCTCTTCATAGTAAACGCACATCTTGCATGGTAAGTTATTTCATTGGATTTATCTAAACTGAAGTGATAAAGGTTATTCTACGTGGGAGAACACAAAAAGAACATATCACAATTTCATAAAACTTCAATTTGGTCAAAGAACAGGAGAAGAATTCGTGCAAAAAAAAAAAAAAAAGAATAGGAAAAGAAAGAATTTCATGCATCATATTCTTTTCCTAAGGATTTTATACATCACAAAATAACAACAGGCAAAAACTAATGAAAATGCATATATCTTATTCGAATACTTCACATTCTGCTCTAATTAATACCTGCAAAGGCAACAGATATATATTTCGAATGTGGCATTTCTCTAAGGTAGTCATCAAAATGTCATCAGAAAAATAAAAACCACATTCTCCCTCACGAGACTGATAAACTAAAATGCTTACTTGAAGTAGGATAGTCAGACTAGAAGCAGAATCACTAGGAAAACAAAGATGCCTCTAGTGGGAACCAAACGTACCTGTGATTCCATAGTCTCAAATTCTGCAAGAATCTCCTCTTCATCTTCTGCTGATAATTTCTCTCCCAATATTGCATTAATTTCCTACAGGTTAAGGAGAGAAGATACAATCTTATTAGCAATGCATCACGAGTTCCATTTTCTGTTTGGCAAAAAGATATCTCATGTAGAAAAAAGCACCAGAAAATATATGCATTGACGAAAAGAGGTTCGTTCGATGCAGCCATTATTGGACATGTGTGCAACAGATTGCAAGATGTAGCCAAACTCAAGCAAATCTATAAAAGTATACAAGACTGGTACCAAAGCATGGCAAAGCCAATATCTACCCATAGAAAAGAAGCATATGCCTATGGACACCAAAGGAAAGCCATCTCTTCAAATTAACCATCTCAAGTGGTGGAGCAAATAGCAATCTCTAAAGCGCATCACAAGGTCCACCAGCCCTCGCCCCCTGTGAAAGCCAATGTACCACCAAAGACCTAGTCACTACATAAGCCATTGCACTTCACCCTTCACACTACCTCTAAATACTCTTTCATGCCATCTCATATAACTTGATGCACGTTACAGTGAACACGTATAAGCCTCCTATACAAAGGAAGTAATTAGAACTTGGCTATTCTCTGACAGAGAGAATTAAAAAAGATGGAAAATTCGCTCTGCTCTGTTTCAGACTCAACTGAACTTATTTGGTTTCTGACACGACAATGAAAGCGTTGAAAACATGTGAAGAGAGACTATGTTATCAGAGAAAGTCTCTTTAACCGTATGGTTCTGGTACGGCTTTCAAGAAAACTATATCGACATCCATGGGAAAGCAAAAGAGAGAGACAAAATTGAGATTGACTCACATCTTGATAAGCTTTTGCTTCTTCAGTGTCATCCATTAGCTTTTGCACATCATCTAAGTTGATTTCGCTTTGAATTGCTTTGATTGCTTCGGTCCCTGACCTTAAGCTCTCAAAAACAGCCCTCTGCTTACTTGCGAGTTCGATATCTGCCAACTGAACATGCAATTCATTATAAATGGCAAGAATCATGACCATTACAAAGTTGACAGCATGTCAGAGGCCACAAACTGGATAGATTAGAAAAAATGAAGCTACCCTTTTGCTGAAGAAGTGAAACACGGAAGTAGAGATTTACCTGTTGCTCAACATTAAGAACCCATGCATCCACTTGTTTCAATAAATCTTCCTGTGCCTTTTTCTTCTTCAGAGCCAACAATGCCCTGTCTTTCCTCTTTTCTTTGATCAGATCCCGAGCAGCTTGCTTTTCAGCTTCAATAACAGCCTCGAGCTGGAAACAGCGTGACAGCAAAAGGAGTTGACAAGTCACCATTGCCACGGTGAATGATCTCACTTATGTACTTTGCAACACCCATAATTCCAATTTCACAATACTGGAAGCAACACAAATTTTCTAATCCTTATCCAAAAATGGATACTAACTACTAAGCACCCATCAAGCAATTCGACTACATTATTTATTTTACCGCTCAATTGGACCAAACCGAGTCCAATGTGCATTACAAAGAAAACTGCGCAGCCCGAATTGAACGAAGGACGGAAACAGAACTTCAAACAGGCATGCACAATCCCTCATTGGAACTAATTCTCGAAACCCAAATCATTAAATCATCTAAGCATCAGCCGCAACTCAAAGAGAAACGCAACGAATCCCATTCACCTCATTCCAATTCACCTCATTCCAAACACTACAGAGCCGTAAACCCGTTGCCCAATTCGTCAATCAAGCGAAACAAAAAAACCAGAATCGCAAATTCAAATGCAAGAACCAGCGAAACAGGAAACCACGAACCAGAAAGCAACGACAAAACTAATCGGGGGACACCCCCAAAGAGCTCAAGAACGAGAAAGGGAGAAGAAGAGAAGGGGAACCTGTTGCTGATATAGGCCGAGCTTGCGCCTCTGGGTCTTGAGAGATAGGATGGCCTTATCGACGTCGGTGACCTTGGGCTTCTTGACGAACAGATTCCCCATAACATCAAATCGAACTCACTCGATCAATGCTTTTCGACTGTGCAAGAGGAAAACGATGAGCGAGAGGCTTTCGATTTCGATCAAGATACCGATCGAGGAACCCTAGGGATACGGAGATTTCGGCATCCCTGCGATTCAAAAGAGGGATTTTTTGATCGTTTGTCGGATTGGGTAAGATGAGTAACGGAACTGTCCGATTGATCTGTCGAACGTGCTAAGGATGTCTTTCTATTGCTCGTTCGTTCGTTCGTCGGAGACGACTAAGGAATCCGAATGGCCAGGGTCCCGGGTCGGGTCTAGCCCGATTAATCAAACCGACTCGATATATACACACACACATATATATACTTCACGTTTAAATACGAGATATTTACATAAATGATCGGAAAAAATTTTGCTCAATGCACAATACAAACTTTTAATCTATTTAATTTGGTCTATAAATTTTAGGGTTAATATCCTGAAAAACCTAAAACTGATATATTTGTGACAAACTTATCTCAAACTATTTTTTTGATCATGAAAAACTTCAAACTGGTACATTTGTGACAAATTTACCCCGACTGACTATAAAAAATCATAAACTGGTACATTTATGATAAATTTACCATTCGCTAAATTGGATTAATACCACAAAAAAATCACAAAAATTATAAACTATGACAAACGGATCATAAAATCCTAAATTGGTATACCAGTTAATTGTCACGTGTCATTTGCCTTAATAATTTGACAAAAAATTTTAACGAAAATTAATAGAGGATAAAATTGTCATAAATGTACCATTTTTGGGTAAATTTGTCAAAAGTATATCAGTTTGGGATTTTTAGTGGTCAAAAAAATAGTTTGGGATAAATTTGTCACATATGTACCAGTTTGGGGTTTTTTAGGTTATTAGCCCTAAATTTTAACCTAATATGTAATATTATTCTTAAATTTTTAATTTATTCAATATAATTACTCAATTTTTGATAAATGTTCAATCTATTACTTGAATTATTATATCTCTGAGTTCAACCTAGATTATGCATTTAAACCTAACGGAGTTCAAAGGGATTGAAAACTTGATTAGTCGCAGCTCATTTCCGACGCTCTATCCTCTGCATAGTCGTCTACAAGTCAAATTGGAGCTAGCATTGCAAATACTTTCAGTAATCCGCGCGGTGCCCGTAACAACCAAAAGAGTACCTATGCGCATAGATCCGGGGTTTATGAGGGTGGCTGGTGTTCAAGGTATCCAAACAGAATATTAATGATATCGGAACAATTAAATGGAGTTGCCAGAACCTTACTGAAAAGGTTCGAGTTCAAGTTAAAATTCAACCAAGGATTGAGGCGACGTTTGAGCCATGAGATGACCCGAAGGAAACCAAATTGTCGGATTTTTTATAATTATATTTCAACCTGTCTACAATGCCATGGTGTGTTAAGCAAAACATTCTATGATTCCACATTGACTTAACGGTCCACTCACAGATCTATGCATGCTGGCTTTCAGCATATCTCTCGCTCTCCAAGCTTACATCAAAGCATTCCAGCAACAATGTAACCCCCAACAACATCATGTTGAGAAGCAACTTCTTCGGTTAGCTCATTTGTGAGTCAAGACACAAGATCAAGTACCATCCAGGATGCTGTCCACGGCATCCCTGATGCGGAAAGCCAACTCCTCATTCGCGGCACTGATTAAAGTGCTTGTGCTTCTAATTTCAAGTACAGCTTCACTAGGAGCGTCGATACACAAGATATGAGCATTGCTCGATCCATCTGTAACATTATCTTCTTGTAGAGATCCGCCAATACCCATCTCTGATAAACGAGCCAGGAGCCTTTGCAAGTCTAGAGCCACCCCAAGCAATGAGGGCTCACCTTTTGAGCAGTATAGCTCGTTGCTAGGTAGAATCCACCTTCTGGCATCACTCATGACGAGGCTGCCATTGAATCTTGTGATGCTCAAATTTTAGTCTTTCAAGTCTTTCTAGTTTTTCCACTGTAATGAAGACAAGCAATCGAACTAACTAATATACCATCAAATCCTAACCAGATGAAGACATGCTCAGGGCATCCAATGCGGACAAAGTGCCAAATATAGAGTAATTACAGCTTGTTCAGGGTTTTTGCAGAGAGTATAAACATAGCATACTAATTGATCACCTGACTTTCTTGAAGGTGCAACTACAGGAAAGAACATAAGCATATAGTTTGGTTTAGGTGATTTCCATCATCCAAAAAAAATAAAAAAAAATGCTCTAGATGAATTTCTTGCCAAATACAGATAGTTCGGGCTTTTTTATCACCATCATTAAGTTCATTTCAAGTGAAATTCGAACCTTATTCTTGTAGCATCAGCTTTATCTGATATCCACTGAAGTAAGAGAAGACCAATGTTACAGTATAAATTTTAAATGCAAACTGATGGATTACCTTATAATGTGGGGATTCCAGGCAAATAGATATCTTCCCCAAGAGTTATAGGATGATACCAAGTCGTCCTATAGGAATGAGTACTGAACCACCGGCTTTAACAGCATCAACTACACAGGAGCATAAAAAGTTCAATTTGTCCATTTCCTCTGAGCTCTCATCAGCATGCAGTAAGAGCTCCTCCAAATTGAGCATAAAAAGTTCAATTTGTCCATTTCCTCTGAGCTCTCATCAGCATGCAGTAAGAGCTCCTCCAAATCACTGGTTTCATCACAATAAACTCACAGCTTAATTTCATAGATGCCAAGTATCAAGATCTACCCTTTTTGGAAAATATGAAGAGCTGGAAGAATCAAATTGCTTTACAATATACAACCATGCATTTGGCCATAGTATTCAAAACCCAAGAGGAGATATACTCAATAAAACCAGGTTATCTAGCAAAGCTTGGTGCAGTGAATTGATCCAATCAGTGGTTTTAGAAGGCATAGGCAGGATCACAAACCCTTCAAAGCATCACATTATTCTGCACTGACACAAATAAAGACGGCAGCTACCTTGCGCCAGTGGACTTTTCACGTCTTCTTATATTTCACTGTTCGAAGTAAGAAGCAGCAAGTTGAATGAGGAAAAATTTTGCAGCTGCAGAGGCCAACTTAAAATCAGGACGCACACTTTTTGTTGTTATGCCACATCTCATATTATCACGAAACTCCATTCCACTACCTTTTATGAATATTGAAGTAAGTAATGTAGTATGTCTAAAAATGTACAATGAGCAGGCTGAAGAAGCTAAGCCTCCTGTTTTATGAAAGAAGGTTTGGTTCTATCTAGAACTGGAAACCGAACCTTTCAAGACCAGCTCCCCGGTATTTTACCAGGAAGTGAATTGGTTCCCATGGGAATCAGCTTGAAGGAGTCGGGTTCAGTCTCAATGCTCTCCATTCTTCCCACCACAAACTAAAGCTCGAATTCTTAGCCAGAACATCAGCAGACACCTCTTTATCGTCGACTAGCTTCATTGCATATGCTTCAAACTCATTGAGTCTATCTCGAAGAAAAGCCAGGTTGTTGTGGTTGCTCTCCTGCCTAATTTTGTCCAGCCACTCCTTTGCTTCCTCCACCCTTGCCCAAAAGCAAGGGTCTTGGGTTAAGCTTGCATACCTGATCCTCCTACTGCCCACTTTTTTGGTAACAACTTTCTCACTTCACCACTGATTCAAAATTCCGTACCTCCTCTCTCTTCCATTGCTTATGTAGTGGCCTTTCTCAAGGTGCATCCCCGACCGATAGTACTCTGCAATGTCCAACGGCTCCACAAGAAGCAAATAGAGCAGTGACTCCTCGTTTACCCATTCTAAACTTCTGTGAAAGTTGAGTGGGAGCTCGTTCCTGTCCAACATGCATACGACTTTATCCCAAAAGGCCGCAAGCTTGAACTGGTTCTTGTTTATCTTGGACTCTTTCTTTGAGGCCCCTCTCTGCTTGAAAGAATCGTAGTATCCTCTTTGCTCGTCAGACTCATCGCAACAAGCTTTATACCACTCTATCTCCGCCTTGTAAGGAGCAATTTTGGATAGCCTAATGGCTAAATTAGCAGCATTTAGGTTTGGCGCGCGCCCTATTCGCCTTGCAATCTTCAAGCAATCTCTTGCCCTTGGTGCAATCGACACCTGCGAAGAAGGGGATCAAAGGACTTTTAAACACAGGGAAATTGCACCTGGGAATAAAAAGCATAGGTTGATGCATTCACAGATCACAATCACTCGATGATCTAAGGTGCGGTGCTTCTACCTGTTGAGATGTCCCCAAGGAGTTCAAAGCCATCGAAAGACTTGCTTCATAGCTTGATTCAGAGAGATCTCCTTCCATGAAGCTTCTCTTCAAAGGCTGACGAGTCAGCCTTTCAACATACCACCCATACTTAAGGTGCTCCTCAACGATACAATTTGGAGAGCCTGGCCTTAGCATCAAATGCATCATTTTGTTGACTGATACAGCATTGTCCAAACAAATCGCGCCCTCATCTGAACAAAACAAGTAATTCCCAGATGGGCAAAACGACCTCCCTCCCGAGCCTTCCCCTGCGTGCACCAGATTCTCCATAGTGGCCGCATCAAAGGAAAATAACCAGGCTCTTTCTTCTTCAGTTAATTGGAAGTTAGCGAAATTCATAAAATTCGATGACATGTAACAGAATCGCATAAGGTCCTGCCACTGGGGGGGAGTCAGAGTGAGTGATCTGTAGAGAGATAACATCGGCATGATATCGTGCGTCGACACGATGTTGCAGAAGCTGCCACCCAATCTTTCACGGAGAATGGCTCGGGAGAGCGACTCATTGCCAAGGAAAGGAGAGCCGAAACCGATGCAGAGGATCGAGCGGGGTGGGAAGATGGATTTGAGGTAGGAGAGGAGCCAAAGAGCAGCGAGGAAGGCGACTGATCCTCCAACGGAGTGGCCCGTGATCACTATGGACTTTGTTTCAACCAGCAAGTTACGAATCTACACATCCATATTCAGGATTTCTTAAAATTAGCTAAACGCTCGTCAACTCCAAACCACAAAAAGCATCGGTTCACAGACTTTCGAAATTCGGATGCAGAGGATTACAGAATGTCGACATACTGGAGCTTGGGACATCTCGAGAACGGCGAAAATCGCTAACCTGGCTTTGAAAATCTGGGCGCGAATGATGATGAAGGAAGAGGCGAAGCACTCCGGAGTGGACCATGACCGGCTCCTCCCCATCGTGAAGGCATTTCAACGGCGCAAACAGCCCGTGGCCTGCCGCATCCAGCGACACCAGCACGCCGTAGTTCGGATCCCAATCAAGCACCGGCAGCTCTTGGACGGCCGAGAATGCCACATACCCCACGCCGCCGACTTGCTCCGCCACGAAGCCACCGTACCCCACCGCGTTCGCGTCCCCGCACACCCTCCACGCCTCCTTCAGCAGCGGGGTCGAAGTCAGGAAAGACCCCACCATCTCGCTGGTCTCGAACCTTCCCGAAACAACAGAGGAAAAGGAAAAAGATAAATAAAATGAAAAAAGAAGAAGAAGACAAAGTTAAGGAAGAAGGGAGGATTCGTTACGATGGAAGTTCGGTCTCCATGATGATGATGAAGATCGACTTGGGCAAGGCGAAAAAAAAAATGCATGCGCTGCTTTACTTTGCAGAGCCGGGACTTGTATATACTCCCCCAACCCCCACGTGGTCAAATTACGATTCTACCCTCCCGTTCATTAACTGGAAAACGGTCTTACCAGATTGATGGGCTCGCGGTTTGGGCCACCAGTAAATGGATCGAGCACTATCGAAAGGAAGGAATTTTAATTAATATGCTCCCTACTCGAAGCCGAGATATAGTATTTTGTAGTACGATTTTTCAGATGCTTTTGGGAGGATTTTGGGTCAGATTCTTTATCTATGAAAGCCACGACTCGATTTTTTTTTTCTTCCCTTTATAATATGGAACTATAACACCACATAGTATGTGATTTATGCGCACCCCAAAGGCTTAGATGGTAGCAACGTTCAGGTTTAGATTTTGAGTTAATATTACAAAAAACCTCATACCGGCATATTGGTGACAAATGTGGATGGTAAAATCCTAAATCCATACATCCGTCAACTGTCACATGTCATTCAACTTAGTAATCCAACAGTAAAATTTATATGAAAATTAACGGGGTAGAGTAAACTAGATAAGTTCAATTTGGTTGGGAGCCTTCGGTATTGAGCCTTCAATTTTCATGCGCCAGCACTAGTTACATTAAATCTTGGGAAATTTCGCAACAACTCACCGAAGGTCAGTAAAAAGTACTTTAGGGCAAGGGCTTTCGTTTTTTTTTTTTTTCCAATCTCGCGTTTTGTCTTTTAATATGTTGAATGTTTTATGGTCCCGTGTAACGATCTACAAGACCGATCCCGTACGCAATCTAGAGGATTAAAAGGAAAAAATATACCGTCGGATGATTTGAAAAAATGTAACTAACTAACAATTAAGGAAAATTACTAACTATAAGATTGCCAATGTTACTATTGATTCAAGAAAACTATGACATATGAGGACAATAAATCATACGAACAGCTAAGGAATGTTACAATCATAGAGTTAAATTATCAAGAAAAGAATAACAAGATCTACAGTAAATTCAGGTCAATAACAATTTTTCATGAAAAGAAATGCTTGGATATTCAACCTTACAAGACCTTAAGGTCCATACTACGTGTGACATGTGATTACTAACTTGTCATGTACAAGGGCTTATAGGAAATTCCAACCATTAAGGACAATTACCAAGACCAACTACCCTTATTAACAGTAAATCAGAAATGAAATCGGGAAAAAAAAAAACGGAAGAAATGGGAAAATCAATCGGGACACATCAAAAAGTTTAAAAAAAAAAAAACTAAAAGGAAGAAATACTGATTGATGAAATCAAAATTGTTAAAATTGAATGATGGCTAAATTAGCGGCATTTGGGTTTGGCGCATGCCCTATTCGCCTTGCCATAGTCAATTAGTCTTTTGCCATTGGTACAATACATAACTACAAAGTAGTGAATAATAGAACTTTTAAACGGGAGGAATATCACTTGAAAATAAAAGTCTAGATCGATACATTTATAGAACTCGATCACTCAACAGCTGAAGGTGCCATGTTCCTACCTGTCGATGAGTCCCCAAGGAGTTCAAAGCCATTGAAAGACTTCCTTCATAGCTTGATTCAGAGTGATCTCCATCGACGAAGCTTTTGATTAAAGACTGACGAGTCAGTCTTTCAACATACCACCCATACTTAAGGTGCTCCTCAATGATACAATTTAGAGAGATTGTCCTTAGCATTAAATGCATCATCTTGTTGATTGATACGTTGTTGTCCAAACAAATCGTGCCCTTGTTTGAACAAAACGAGTAATTCCCAAATGGCCAAAACAACTTCCCTCCTAAGCCTTCCCCTACTTGTGCCAGGCGCTCCATGTCAGCCATAGTGAAGGAAAATAATCGGGCCTTGTCTTCTTCGATTAATTGGAGGTTAGCAAGATTCATAGAGTTTGGTGACATCATAGACGTGTACTGGAATCTTATGAGGGCCTACCACTAAGGAGTCGGAACAAGTGATTGGTCAAGAGATAACCTTGGCATTATATCTTGCGTTGACACAATGTTGCAGAAGCTGCCGTCCCATCCTTTGTGGAGGGTGGCTTGGGAAAGCGGCTCGTTGCCAAAAAAACGCTAGCCAAAACCAATGCATAAGACAGACGAGTGGGAAATTGGCTTTGAGCTTGGAGAGGAGCCAAAGAGCTGTGAGGAAGGTAGTTGATCCTCCTATCAAGTGGCCCGTGGTCACTATTGATTTGGTTTATCCAACAAGCTATCAATTTGCATACACAATAAAGAATTCCTAAAATATGGTTTAATGCTTCCTGAAAAAATCTTGATTACAACGCTTCAAAAGCTACACTAAAAAATCAACTTTCACCGGATCATGTCAGATTAGAAGAGTTACACGAATAGATCGGATAGGAAATCATCGGCTATACTACAATTGCTAAACATAGGAAAGTATTTATTAACCAAGTTAAAACAACACTAACACGTTCAGCCGATAATGATAAGTATAGAAATATATTTTGACACGTATGGCTCTTGTATTTAGATAATCTTATTAGAAGAGTACAATTCATGACCAGGAGATCTGTCTCAAGAACGGTTCGGTTTGATATAACTCTAAACCAGAATCATCTGTCTACAGTAATTCGAAATTCGGACCCAGAGGTTATCATGGACCAAATGGGCAGATAGACCCGCAGCCCATGCTTGATCAACGTGAATAGGCCCAAAGGACAAAATCGCGGGCCTGAGCTTGGCCACTTCGGCCAGTTCATGTAGAATATGAAGAAGGAAAGAAAGCTCATTAAGTAAACAGTGAAGTAGGCGAACAGAAATTGCAAACCTGGCTTTGAAAATCGGGGCGCGAATGATGATGAAGGAAGAGGTGAAGCACTCCAGAGTGGACCATGACCGGCTCCTCGCCTTCGTAATGGCATTTCAACGGTGCGAACAGCCCTTGGCCTGCCGCATCCAGCGACACCAGCATGCCGTAGTTCGGATCCCAACCGAGCATCGGCAGCTCTTGGACGCGAGAGAATGCCACGTACCCCACGCCCCCAACTTGCTCCGCCACGAAGGCACCAGGCCCCATGGCGTTCGCCGTGCCGCACAGCCTCCATGCCTCCTTCAGCAGCGGCGTCGAAGCCAGGAAAGTCTCCAACATCTCGCTCGTCTCAAACCTTTCCCAAAAAGCAATGAAGATAGAGAAGATAATAAGGAAAAAAAAATGGCAAAAGTTAAGGAAGAAGGGCGAACGAGGAGGAGGAGGAGGGAGGACGTCGTTACGCTGAAGCTTCGGTGTCCATGATGATGAATATCGAGCCGGGTAGCGCTGCGAGGCGGAACGTATGTCTTTGCACCGATCCGATGCCAGCATCCAAATCGTGGGGGCTTTTATTTCATGACTTGCCTGAGGTCAATAACAACGAGAACTCTCCCCACGACAGCAGAAACTATAACCCTAAAAGGTGACGGCGACGTGCAATGGAACTTACATCTTGTCCTTGGATTTATGTGCCCAATATTCGCAGCGTGTCTAGGTTTGAATTTTAATACAACAGCATGAATGTTTTATTTATATTATTGAATATTCAAAAATTTCGCAGCAACAATAATAAAATTACTTTGCGGGACGAGTGCTTTTTATTTTAGCGAAGGCGAATGATTAGCAGAATATCTTTTTTCGCCTAATCTTATGACTCCCGTCTTAACCAATCAATAAAGTTACTAGGATATTTAATAGACTCTAAAATTCACCTAATATAGGTTTTGTTGTCAATAAAAAGAAATGCCTAGACAAGTATGCCCGAGCTATTAGAGGAAATTCTATAGTTCGGCCTAACAATTTACAAGACGAGTCATGTATGTAAATGATTAAAAGGAAAAAAATTTCAACTGTCGAATAATTTAAAAAGGTTGTTACTAACGAACAATTAAGTAAAGTTTTGCTATAGTTAATCGGTTGCCCCTAGAATGATTTGAAAGAAATTCTATCGTATTTTGCCTTAGGCAGATGTCATGAGGATTCGAACCTAACACCTTCTTAGCGCAAGACATGACTGCTTATTTATTATTCCAAAAAAGCATGAAAACTTGAATTTGTTCAAAGCGTAGAACTAGACTTCCTATCTTGGCATCACTCAACAGTCCCTCATGTATCTTTGGTCGATCGGTGAGAAAGTTTGAGAGTTGAAGAGTTGATGTAACGGCATAATATATTCCCAGGTGCATCATATCAAGTTTTTATCAACAACATATCAATTTGTACATATAAGATTGTTGCTGCCAGGGCTTGACATACTTATAACCCACCTCAGTCCTTGGCACCATAGGAAATATTGCTCTTTTGTAAGATTAGACTAGAACGACAAATTAATCCCCACTTGAGTGGTGTACAATGTCAAAGAAACATATATGGGAGCCAAATTCAATCCTTGCTAAACATGAGATGCTAGGAAGCTAATTCTGACACAAACAGATAAATGAGAAGTTTGTTGCTGGCTCTGTAACTTTAAGGGTGCCGATCCTCTATCTCATATGCAAATTCTATTTCCTACGGCTCCTCCGTGACCACCGAGATCATGGCCTCACCACCAAGTTCTTTGGCCTTGGAGGTGTCAATCCTCTAGATCTCGAGGTGGTGAACCCTCCATGGCCATGGAGGCCGAGCTTCCAGATCCAACGGTGATGACTCCTTATCGGCCAGAGGGAGCTCAATGCCACGTCAATTGTACCCCTCCCTCTATACCTATTGATGTGTCCCAATCTCATGAGCCCTAGAACTCGACTCGCCACCAATTGAATCTTAAATTAATAAAAGTTCAGAGGCACGCGTCATCATCCTAAACAAGTGACATTGATTGGGACACATCAATTTGTGATTTCATTGCTTTCCATTCTTTTAACCACAAACTAAAGCTCGAATTCTTAGCTTCTACATCGGCAGACACCTCTTTATTGTCAACTAGCTTCATTGCGTATGCTTCAAACTCATTGAGTCTATCTTGAAGAAAAGCCAGGTTATTGTGGTTGCTCTCCTGCCTGATTTTGTCCAGCCACTCCTTTGCTTCCTCCACCCTTGCCCAAAAGCAAGTGTCTTGGGTCAAGCTTGCATACCTGGTCCTCTTGTTGTCCAGTTTCTTTTTAACAACTCTTTGAGCCCACCACTCATCGAAAATTTCATACCTCCTTGCTCTTCCATTGCTTGTGTAGTGGCCTTTCTTAAGGTGCATCCCTGATTGATAATACTCCGCAATGTCCAAAGGCTCCACAAGAAGCATGTAGGAGCGCGACTCATTTACCCATTTTGATCCTTTGTGCAAATCATGTGGGAGCTCTTTCCCATCTAGCATGCGTATGACATCGTCCCAAAAGGCCGCGAGCTTGAACCGGTGCATGTTTATCTTGGACTCTCTCTTTGAGGCCCCCCTTTGCTTGAAAGAATCGTAGTATCCTCTTTGTTTGTCTGACTTATCGCAACAAGCTTTATACCACTCTATCTCTGCCCTGTAAGGAGTGATTTTGGATAGCCTAATGGCTAAATTAGCGGCATTTATGTTCGGCGCACGCCCTATTCGCCTCGCCATAGTCAAGCAATCTTTTGCCATTGGTACAATATATACCTGCAAAGTAGTGAATAATAGAACTTTTAAACCAGAGGAATAGCACTTGGGAATAAAAGCCTAGATCGATATATTTATAGAACTTGATCACTCAACAACTGAAGGTGCCATGTTCCTACCTGTTGATGAGTCCCCAAGGAGTTCAAAGCGATCGAAAGACTTGCTTCATAGCTTGATTCAGAAAGATCTCCTTCTATGAAGCTTCTGATTAAAGACTGACAAGTCAGTCTTTCAACATACTGCTCGTACTTAAGGTGCTCCTCAATGATACAATTCGGATAGCTTGTCCTTAGCGTTAAATGCATCATCTTGTTGATTGATATGGCGTTGTCCAAACAAATTGCGCCCTCATTTGAACAAAACAGGTAATTCCCGAATGGCCAAAACAACTTCCCTCCCGAACCTTCCCCTGCTTGCACCAAGCGCTCCATGTTGGCCACAGCGAAGGAAAATAATCGGGCCTTGTCTTCTTCAATTAATTGGAGGTTAGCAACATTCATAGAGTTTGGTGACATCATAGATGTGTACCAGAATCTTATGAGGGCCCACCACTGAGGAGTCGGAACAAGTGATTGGTCAAGAGATAACCTTGGCATTATATCGTGCCTTGACACAACGTTGCAGAAGCTTCCGTCCCATCTTTTGCGGAGGATGGCTCGAGAAAGCGACTCGTTGCCAAGGAAAGGAGAGCCAAAACCAATGCATAAGATTGAGACAGGTAGGAAATTGGCTTTGAGCTTGGAGAGGAGCCAAAGAGCTGTGAGGAAGGCAATTGATCCTCCTATCAAGTGGCCCGTGATCACTATTGACTTGGTTTTATCCAACAAGCTATCAATCTGCATACACAATGAAGAATTCCTAAAATATGGTATAATGCTTCCTTAAAACATCTCAATTACAACGCTTCAAAAGATGCACTGAAAAATCAACTTTCACTGGATCACATCAGATTAGAGGAGTTGCATAAATAAACCGGATAGGAAATCATCGGCTGTACTACAATTGCCAAACATACGAAAGTATTTATTAAGCAAGTTAAAACAACACTAACATGTTCAGCAGATGATGATAAGTATACAAATATGTTTTAACACGTATGGCTCTTGTAATTAGATAATCTTATTAGAAGAGTACAATTCATGACCAGGAGATCTGTCTCAACAACGGTTCAGTTTGATATAACTCCAAACCAGAATCATCTGTCCACAGTAATTCGAAATTCGGACCCAGAGGTTATCATGGACCAAACGGGCGGATAGACCCGCAGCCCATGTTTGATCAACGTGAATAGGCTCAAAGGACAGAATCGCGGGCCTGAGCTTGGCCACTTCGGCCAGTTCATGTAGAATATGAAGAAGGAAAGAAAGCTCATTAAGTAAACAGTGAAGTAGGCGAACAGAAATTGCAAACCTGGCTTTGAAAATCAGGGCGCGAACGATGATGAAGGAAGAGGTGAAGCACTCCAGAGTGGACCATGACCGGCTCCTCGCCTTCGTAATGGCATTTCAACGGTGCGAACAGCCCTTGGCCTGCCGCATCCAGCGACACCAGCATGCCGTAGTTCGGATCCCAACCGAGCATCGGCAGCTCTTGGACGCCAGAGAATGCCACGTACCCCACGCCCCCAACTTGCTCCGCCACGAAGGTACCAAGCCCCATGGCGTTCGCCGGGCTGCACAGCCTCCATGCCTCCTTCAGCAGCGGCGTCGAAGCCAGGAAAGTCCCCAACATCTCGCTCGTCTCAAACCTTTCCCAAAAAGCAATGAAGAAATAGAAGAAAATAAGGGGAAAGAAAAAGAAGAAGCAAAAGTTAAGGAAGAAGGGCAAAGGAGGAGGAGGAGGAGGAGGGAGGACGTCGTTACGGTGAAGCTTCGGTGTCCATGATGATGAATATCGAGCCGGGTAGCGCTGCGAGGCGGAATGTATGTCTTTGCACCGATCCGATGCCAGCATCCAAATCGTGGGGGCTTTATTTTATGACTTGCAGAAACTATAACGCTCAAAGGTGACGGCGACGTGTAATGGAACTTTCATTTTTTCCTTGGATTTGTGGGCCCAATATTGGCAGCGTGTCTAGGTTTGAATTTTAATGTTCCAGCATGAATGTTTTATCTATAAAATTTTAATATTAAAAAATTTCGCATCAACTCTTTAGTTGAACGGAGGCAATAATAAAATTACTTTACGGGACGAGTACTTTTTATGCCGGTGAAGGCGAATGATTAACAGAATCTTTTCCGCTTAATCTCATGACTCTTGTCTTAACTAATCAATAAAGTTACTAGGATATTTAATAGACTCTAAAATTCACCTAATATAGGTTTTGTCATCAATAAAAAGAAATGCCTAGACAAGTATGCCTGAGAAATTAGAGGTAATTCTATGGTCTGGTCTAACAATATACGAGACGACTCTTGTACGTAATCTGGATGATTAAAAGAAAAAAAAAATCAACTGTCGAATAATTTAAAAAGATTGTAACTAACCAACAATTACGTAAAGTTACTAACCGAAAGATTTGCCGATGTTAATATTGATTCAGGAAAACTATAATATACAAGGATCATAAATCACCGACACAGCCTTTAAGTTTACAGACATTGAAGGAACGTTATATCATAGAGTTAAGTTATCAAGAAAAAAATAAAAAAAGATCTACAATATATTTCGTCACTGTGAGTTTGCAATTAAATCAAATAGTGTCCAGAATTGAGATGTGGCGGATGAGGTGGCGTTTGATGGCTATTCGTGGCGAATCTTCTTGATCTAGTTGGTCTGAGGGTGGTGAGTCTGGTGATGATGTTGACTTTTTGAAACAACGCGCGAAAGATAGAGAATTTGAGGGGAAACAACAAGCGGCCAATGCAGCTGGCTTGTGAAATAATAACCGAGAGATGCGGCCTATACGACTAACGTTATAGCATCAAGCGGCTTATATGGTTGGCTTGGGAAATAATTACTAAGCAATGTGGTTTGTATGACTTGCATCGAAAGCAAAGCCATCCCGTGATAAAAGGCTTGATCACCATGGAGTGGACTCGATTAAGTACTCGATTAAGTGCTTCCTCATATAAGACTTGTGCGCACAAAGTGGATATCGTTGAGCGGCAAGGACAAATATTTTTCGAAAAACCCTTTAACTCAATGACACTTGCATTTTCTCAATGACATCCCCTAAAAGCCGAAGGGCCAAAAACACTTCTTCTTTTGAAGCACTGTGCTCGGTAGGGTGGCTTTTGCTTTTACCTTTCTCGGCCAATTTTGTAACCTGACTTAGCGCATCAGTCACAATTAGATTTTTTTCTCCATTGGCGTACACGAATCTTTTCTGGAGATTGGACTTTGATTTCCAGATAAACCTTCGACCAAAACCAGAAGAAAGTGCATAAACTAAGTAGCGTTGACACTAACACGATATGACACGACACGCCGGCACGTTATTTTTCAAAAAATATAAAATTCCGACACGTTGGGACATATTGTATATTAAATATATATTTTTATTTATACATGATAAATTATCATTTTTATTATTATTTCAATCAAATTAGTTTGATTCAAATTTACAAATAAATAAATAATAAAAAAGAGCCTAGAATGAGTTGAGACTAAAAACATTAATTCACCATTTGTTAATATCATTCATTATTTCAATTTGAAAAATTCAATTACATTCCATTCAAATAATCCATAAAACATGACAGAAAACAAAAATCACATTTCACTATTAAATTAAATATTTAACGATAAGTCGAAAAAAAAATTACATTTCACCATCAAATATAACAAGAAGTTTTTCACCATTTATTATTTTTGTTGTTTTTATTTTTTACATATTTATATTTTGACCTCTTATCTATTAAAAATTTATAAAATCGATTCTGCTTGTGTTGGGACTCTAGACTTGACTGTCAAAGTGTGTTGGGAGAATTGATCACATGTTGGAGCATGTCGAAAATGTCAGAGCATGTCACTCCGATACGGCACAACAATCATAATTCCACCCTCTAATTTCCACATGTAAGGGAGATTTTTTTCGCAATCTGTGGACCTCTCTATGACATGCATTATGTCCAAATATGGAAATATTTGTCTTTTTTCATGAATATTTGAGAAAATTCCAAATAATGACTTAGAGTGTCATCATTTTCTCAAATAAGGGTTTGATAAAGACATTATTTCAAATAAGACTCTAAAATACTCTCATTTTTCTCAAATAAATACCTGAAATAAATCTTGTTTCGAATAAAGGCCTGAAGTGACCATATTAGTCTTAAAAAAAAAGCCTCAACTCACTATTTGATAGGGGCAATTTCGTCTTTTAATTTTTAATTTTTTTTCTATTTTTTCATAAAAAAAAAACTAGAAAAAGAATAGAGACTGGAGAAAGGGCTCCCTCTCACCTCTGTTTTTTTTCTTAGTTTAAGTTTTTAAATTTTTAATCTAATTTAATTTAAATTAAATTATGTTTTGACAAAAGTACTTTTTGGTCGACCGAAATTTTTTACTAACTGGTGAGCCGATGAGATGAGACCCTTATTTAAACAAATATAACCACTTCAAGTCTTTCTTTGAGACTGATATGGCCATTTCAAATATTTATTTGAAATAAGATTTATTTCAGGCTCTTATTAGAAAAAATGAGTTCATTTTGAGTCATTATTTGAAATTTTCCTTTATTTTTTCAAGGAACAATTTCAAATAAAGACTTGAATTGAGGCCTTTTTCTATTAAAAAACAAAAAATAGGACATAAGGTAGATATAATTTCAAATTAGATTTTAATTGGCCAATTTTGTTTAAAATTAGGAATAATGATGGACTTGTACTAGTATAGTTTCGAGGAAAATAAAAGCGCCGAGGCTACAACCAATCCATAAATTGTTCATGCTTCCATAAAAGCTAGACTAAGCAATAAAATACCTCGTATTTTTCCCTCCGCCTTGAACTGTCTTGTAATACCTTCTACAGCTCGGCCCGCGGCAGTACCTTGACCAACTCTAGGTTCAATAGAAGCAAGCCCGACAGCTAACTTCTGCGATCAAAGACAACAATGAAATGACACGACAAAGAATAACGTGACAATGCATGGGGGCAATGTTTGTTTTTCCCTCGTTTACATTTTTTGTCCTTTTCCTTTAATATTAAATTACGACTCCTTTTCCTTTAATATTAAATTACGATCAATTCGTTTTAGAACTTTTGACAAATTTTGTCGGCGAACGCACGCACGCGTGAATAATTGACTCTGAAAGTTTCGACGCTCTCAAATTTAAAACGCGGGAATTAAGCAAAAAGTTAAAGAGTCGAAACACTTTTAGGGTTCACGTGGTGTTGATTTACACCAAAGATAGAAAACGCCAAGTATGACCTGCCTCGTGAAGCACATTATTGTTGGCGGCGACTTCCTTTGAGATTTTGGGTGGGGCCCATGGGTGCTCGCGCTGACCCATTTTACTCATTTCGTGAAAAATAACTTTCGAAAAAACGTTTTTTGAATTTTCTAGCGTTCGTTTTACGAAAAATGAATTAGTCAAGGAAAATATTTTTTATCATTAAAAAATACAACCTTTAGAAGTTATAGAAAATGTTTTCCACTTCTTCTTCCATGCTTCTTTTTATCAATACATTTTTGTTTTATTTTTATGCTTTTTTTTAAATCGAATTTTTAACTTTTTTTCCTTTTCAATTTTTCTTTTATTTCTTTCCTTTTTATCTTCTTCTTTGGCGGCAGCCAGCGACCAGCCATGGCGGCATCCAGCGATCGGCCACAAGCTAGCTCGAGCCTCACCCTAGGCCGGCGAGGCTCTGCCTAGCCTGATCTAGCGAAGCCGAGCTTAGGCCTCACCAGATCGGGCGAGCCAGAGCTCTTGCCAGCCTGGGGCGGAGCTTGCGGCTCACCAGAGCCTGGCGAAACTTTGGCGAGCTTGGGCGAGATCGGCCGAGCCTCGAGCTTGCTGGATTTGGTGACCGAGTCTTGGTTGATAGCCAGGCAGCGTCAGGCATGCGGCGGCGGAGGAAGGAGGAGGAAGAAGGAAGGAAAAGAAAAGGAAAGAAAAAATAATAAATAATAAAAATTTCAATTTTAAAAAAATACAAATAATTAAAAATTCATTTAAAAAAATATATAAAAAAACTAATTTTTTGGTCAAATAAAAATATTAAAATTCAATTTTTGATAATTTTTCTCAAATAATTAAATTATCTAACGAATGGTGGAAAATATTTTCCAATCAAAGTTTAGATTTCGGCCAACCACTGAAAAATAGAGTCATTTTTCTGGAAAATGACTTTCAGGAACATGTTTTTCGGAAATATGATATTTTATGCGAAACGAACGGACTCTTAAACTTTGAACTTTTTCTAGCGGGCGATTGAGATATATAATTGCACGATGGTACGAGTTGGATTGGAAGTCACACCATTTATCCGCAAGCCGAAAACAATGCCACTTTATGACCCACGACGAAAGTATCATGCGATAGGTTATCATTGTTACGTGATACAACCCATCGTTAAAACCACAAAAGACGTGCCCATCCATTGAGAAGCCATTTAGGTCCCAAAAGAAAGGAATCAAACAAATAGCTAGGGATGAGCATTGATCCAGGGTCAATCCTGGACCGACCCTGGAATGGCCCAACCCTGTCGGTCCTGGTCCGGTTCCTAAGGAGATTGGGTCGGTCTTTGGTCCTGAAATTCCTGGACCAGCATTGTGTGGGTCAGTCCTCGATCTTGAAAGTTTTGGATCGGTCTAATTCGGACTAACTCTGACTATATATATAATCTTTTTATATAGAGAAAACTTTAAAATAAACGACATTAACAACATTAAACAGTTATTTAGTGAGGAGTTCAAGTAATTTTACATTGTTCTTTAATAACTTAGGTTTTTAATGTCTTTTACGGTGTCAATAGTTATAATTTACGAAGAAGGAAAATATTTTTGTGAGAAGTCCTCACGGCGTCCAAAAAGACACCTTATGGTATCCTCCTCTAGTATTCGTTCTCTTTTGTCTTATTTATCCTCTTAGTCTTCAATTTTCCAAAATCAAAAGAAACAATTTCTCCACTCGCCACTCGACACTCGCCTCGCTCGCTTTGGGTCACTCATGCCGCTTGCCGCTCGATGCTTGTTTGGCTTGTTACTTTTCGCTCGACATTCGATGCTAATTCTGTTCGACGCTCATCCCACTTGATCATTACTACTTGCCTTTCTTAACTAACCTTACTCATCGTCGAACCCATTGGGTTGATACGATCCCCTGTTGTCATTTCAAGGAGTACAACAAATGAAATAAAAAATTATCGATTGGTCCTGGGTTGACCCTGGAATTACACTGGACCCATTGGGTCAGTCCAATTCTTGGTCCCAAGCTCAATAGGGTCGGTCCTCGGTCTCAAAAATTGAAGACCAACACTATGCAAATTGGTCCTAGGGTTAGGGGGTGGACCGGCCTAACTCGGACCATACTCACCCCTACAAACAACCCATTTTCAAGCTGTACTCGCGAACTCCCAAAAAAGTCCATGAGAAGGATAAGCAGCATGGGCACTTTAATCATTGATAGTGTGTTGGTCTACTCTTCTCAAGAACCTAATTTACTTATCCGATTCATCATGCATCTGATTTTTCTAATCTGTAGGACGATGTGCTGTCGTGGCTTCAAGGAGCTCTAAAGCGAGCCTATAAAAATACTTGCCCAATACAAGTATTTCCATCATTGATTCGGAATAACAACACAATTTTGGCCTGATATGTAATATGATCCATAAACTTTTAATTCGTTTAATGTAGTCTCTAAACTATAACTCAATGTGTAATATGATTTTTGAATTTTTAACTTATTTAATGTGATTTTTTGACTTTTAGTATATATTCAATTTAGTCCCCGAATTGTATGAAACGTTTAATATCAAGTTCGGGTAACATTGAACGAATTAAAATTTCAAAGATCACATTACACATTTGACTATAGTTCATGGATCACACTAAATATATTAAAAGTTTATAGATCACATTGTCTATTGAATTAAATTTAGAGCATGTTTGTGCTGTTTTTCCAAGCCTAGGGCGTTGGCTTACGTAGAAGACTATTACTGCGGATTCCTCAACTCTTTTAAGGCTGTATAAGGACTGGGGTGCATCTCAAATAGAATGGACTGGGCTTTCACATTTGCACCGAAATGCATGTGAATTCAAGCCTAGGGCGCTGCATATCTTACGGCTTAAGCATATCGAAGCCCTTCGAATGCACATGAATCCAAGGACAATCCGAAAGCAACGAAAATTCCCCCATGCGTTTCACGAAGTCCCTTCATAGACTTAGTCGTTAACTTACGTAGAATAACAGTACTGCGGGGTGGTCGAGTCTCTGGTCTCCGGCCGCCCCGCGCATGGAATTTTGTTTTTGGCCCAATCAATTGTCTGCAACTTGCGTGGCATGCGGGCGATGAGATTTGAAAACTTTTAATCTTTTTGGACAGGGACGACGAGCTTCCTATGGACCAAATTAGCATGTAAGATGAGGTCAAAATTGATAGGAACTTTAAAAGTTTCGAGGTCCAAACTTTTTGACACGGTCCAAGTTACTTCAATTGAAAATTAAATTTATGTAATAATTGAAAGGATGTATTTCAGCAAAGTCAATTGATCTCCACAAGATATATGAAGAACCGCATGCTTAAAGGGAACATTGTCCGGACAAATCTAAATTTATAATATTGTGATCAATTCAATTATAAACTTTTTTAGTTTTATCAATTGAGTACTAAATCTTTTGACAATTTATCAATTCAGTCCATCCGATCAATAGAAAAATTGTCCATGTTAGTGCCGATGATGCCTCATAGGATAATTAGTGTCTACGTCAGCCAAAATTAGTTTGATGAATTGAATTGACAAATTATCAAAATGTTTATAACTGAATTAATCAAAGTGAAGTAATTTCATGAATTTTTTAGACAATATTTCTCGTGCTTAAGTCATGTAACAAATCGGAAGTTGACATTTAGATATAATGAGTCATTTTTTATTCTAATAATCCTTTCACACATAGGTTACTACTTTAATTTGCGGAATCAATTTTACTACGACTAACATTGGTTGTTGTAAACTTCGTTTTTTCCTGTGGTCCCTCTTTAAAGAGGAAGGGAGAGTTGCCAGAGCGGCCAAAGGGACAAGCAAAAGCAACTCTCATAGGACCATGCGGTGGTTCCAAAGAAATTGATTTTCTAAAACTGGAGTTGCAGAAATGTAATTTGGTAACCATGCCAGGTCGTCTCCCATTTCGAAAACGTCCCCAAGTCACAGTCCAACACGTACGGATGTTCTTTTTCAGACAATTATTACTCCTTTTTAGATTTTTCTTTTGAAAACAACCCTCATTTAGGGCCCGTTTGGTTCGGCTTTGGGGGAATGCCCTTGGCCAAATGCAAATATCTTTGGGGTAAAGGAGTTTTCGGGAATGCTTGGACGTTTGGCAAATTGGGCATTGGAAAGTGACTTTGGTGTAAATACCGTTTGGTAAACCCAACATTTTTCAAAGGGCTTTTATTATTATTATTTTTTTTTAAATCCATCGAAATTCCGATCAACGGCGGGCCAACCACCGGCGACCAGATCTGGCCGCCGGCCAGGCTGCCTGAGGTCGCGCGACCTCAGGCGGCGCCGCCTGGGCCTCGCCGGCGGCCAGATCTGGGTTCGCGCGACCCAGGCGACGCCGCCTGGGTCGCGGGTCCCGCCACCCCGGGCGGTGGTCACCGGGGACGCGGGACCCCCACGCGGCGGTGGCGGCTGCTGGGGAAGCCGAACTCTCGGTCGGCAGGGAAGACGAAGAACAGTAGTCGACGAACAGGGAAGGAGGAGGAAGAAGATGAACAGTAGTCGATGAACAGTGATTGGGCATTTCCGAAATGCCGAATGCTCAAAGCTGGTCCTCCCCAGCATTGAGCTTTCAGCATCCGGAATGCTGATATTTGGCCAAGTAGCTTTCGAAAATAGTTGCCAAACACCAAATATTTTCCGAAAGGGGCTTTCGGGGCCGAAAGCCCCTTCGGAAAGCCCAACCAAACGGGGCCTTACTGTCCCAAGGGAGGTCACTTCTACGGAGATAATAGCATAAATGATCATTATTCATAAAATTTTAATTTATTTAATGTGATATTTGAATTTTGATCAAATATGTAATGTCATTTTTAAATCTTTAATTTGTTCATATAGTCCTTAGATAAATAAAAATATATAAAAATTCATTAATCACATTAAACGAATTAAGAATTCAAAAATAAATGTTATAAACCAAAATTGAGACATCATTCATGTCATTTTCATTGTTTATGCAAAATATAAAATAGACGGACTAATAAGGGTTTGAGGTTTTTTGGTGACATCATAGGGAAAGAATATTACGTGATTCGAGAACGTGCAATTACGACCATTGATTTTCTCTTCAATGGAGATGTGTGTGGAATCCTCGTCAAAAATCATAGGATCAAGAGGTTGGGACGGATTCGATACACGTGACCGCGGGCACAAACAACAATTTCCGGGCACCTTAGGTTGGTGGCACTCAATTTCCGGGCACCTCTATCTTCTTACCGGCTTTTTCAATTTATACTTTTTTAAGGAAAAAGTCACAAAAAAATCTCAAACTTTATCTAATGCTACAAATTTGCCCCGATTTTTTTTTATGACACAAAAAATTCAAAAATTTATCAATTATGACACATTTGCCCCAAACACTATAGCCGAAGGGCATTTTCGTCTTTAATTTTTTTTTCTTTTTCTTTCCTTTATATGTTTTTTTTTTTTCTTTTTCTCTCTTCCCCCGTTGGCCCAAGCGAGGGTAGCTCTCGCTTGGGTTGGCAAGCAAAGCCCTCGCTTGGTGCTGATGAGGGTCGCCCTTGCCTACGTCTAATGAGGGTTGCCCTCCTTGAATCTGGCGAGGGTTGCCCTCACCCACCCAAGCAAGGGTGACCCTTGCTAGATGCTAGCTCGATATTGATGAGGGCAGGCCTTGCTTGAGTCCGACTTCCCTCCATCGGCCATGGCAAAGGGACGATAGAAGAAGAAAAAAGAAAAAAAAAGAAGAAAAGATAAAGAAAAAGAATAAGCATAAAAAGAAAAGAAAAAAATAGAGTAACAAATGAAAATACCCTATAGTTTATGGTAAGTGTTAGTTTAGGATAAATGTGTCATGTTGATATAAGTTTTGGATTTTTGTATCACGAAAAAAAGTTCGGGATAAATATGTTACAATTGGCAAAACCTTTATTATTAATTGATCGGATACTGCTCGCGTAAGTAACATAAATCCTTGAAAGTGAAATACAGCTCCACTCTCAGGAAGAAAAGGTGAAATAGCTAATGCTTAGTCCTTACACTATTCCCGAGAAAAATGAACATCAAAGGACCTTCATCTTAATCTCAGTCGGATGATCAAAAGGCAAGAGAGCTATATCTGTTGGAACCAAAAGGATTTGGAAGGAGAGAGTGCAAACACACAAAGAGAGATTATATTACATAATATGCCTTGTAAAGGCTTAATAGAGTACACACACAAGCTTTGCTAAGCTTAAAACTCTCTCCAAAATCTCACTCTCTCACACACTCTCTCACTCTAAATAAACTTACGTAACCCTATATTTATAAGCATCTTCACCGCCTGGACTTCACCGCCATTATCTTCAACGTGCAAGAGTTGAAGTTGAACTTTTCTTCTTGGCTAAGGAGTCAACAATTGTGGGCTGTCTTCTTTTCCTTCACGTCCAAGTACTAGCAAAGTTGAACTTTGCTTCTTGCTCCTTGAAGGCTCCAGTAACAATTATACTATTATTTTAATATGTGCCCATCCATTCCTTCATGCGTACTCTTGCTGCCCACGTCCAGGCTTCATGCATAATGGGACTTTCATTATTATATTAGGTGTTGACTCCAACAATATCACTATCCATGCCCTCCTGCAAATAGAACAAAAACGTCTCGTCGAATGCTTCTATTCGCTGAAAAATAGGAATGAGTGAGAGAATAAATTAGCACCTCCCAGATGAGTAATGATTATTCATCCCCATGCCAACGTATGAGCAAATGGACAGGTGGGCCAAGTCGCGAACTCCAGCGAGGAGGACAAAATACAGTGCACGGCTCCTGCCAAAGAAGCCTGCACACATTCTAACAGCTATCTGAGGAAACGATCAGGTGACGAGTTGCACGGTCAAAAGACAAGGTTTTCGCACGATAGCTTAGGAGATTAAGTTGCGGGATACACTTGCAGCCCTTCTCCATTCAAAAGCTCGACATGTGCCATTACATATCTTTTCTTGCCTTTGTTTGCACCCCCCCCCCCCCCCCCCCCCCCTCAGGGTATTATGTTGGTCTATGCCAATAACTCTTCTGCTACCGAGGAGATAATCAATATGGGAACCTATTGAGAGAACATATGGTATTACAAGGACTTTTTTGGGTTATGAGACACATAACTCTGAAGAGCCACTTTTCCAAAAATATTGATTGCCTAATTGCCTTTTTCATTCTGGAACATCTCATTTAGAAGTACGTTGGACATAGACTTCACTTGCATCAGTGGAGGCGACCAGAACTCTAGTTCGCAAAAGTAACTACAAAAAATAAAATCCCGAGACTAAAACTATAAGATCACATTGAATATAACACTACTAGGTTAACCACAGCCGATGATTTTTATCCAGAAAAACCATAGGGCAAGCATGTTTGATGCTCATTGTGGTCTTGGAGCACAAGATTGCATTGCCATTCGAACGTGCAAAAGGAGTTCCGAGATCTTTACATCGTAAAACCCATCACAAAAGGAAGACAAGAATTCGAACTAACTAATACACCTTCAAATTGTAACCAGATGAAGACATGTCCAGGGCATCCAATGCGGACAAATTGCCAAATATAGAGTGCTTATAGCTCGTTCAGGATTTTAGCAAATAGTTTAAATATAGCATGCTAGTTGTTCACTTGACCTTTTTGAAGGAGCAACTATAGGAAACAACATAAGCATTTAGTTCAGTCTAGGTTATGTTCATCATCCCAAAAAAAAACAATAATAATAAAGTTGGTCTAGGTGATTTTCTTGCGTAGGAACACAAATTAGTTTGGTTTTTTTTTTTTTTTTAATCACCATCATCAAGTTCATTTCAAGTGAAATTCGGACTTCATGCGTGAAGCATTAGCTTTATCTGATATCCACTGAAGTAAGAGAAGACTATTGTCACAGTATAAATTTTAAATGCAAACCAATGAAATACATTATAATGTGATTTTCTAGGCAAATAGATATCTGCTCCAAATGTCGTAGGATTATTCCAAGTCGTCCTATAGGAATGAGTACTGAACCACCGGCTTTAACAGCATCAACTATGCACTATGCAACCATGCATTTGGCCATAGTATTCACAACCCAAGAGGAGATATACTCAATAAAACGGGTTGCCTCAAAGTTAAAGAATCCTCAGGAGCAGTGTAATTACTCCCCTTGTTGGCTGTTTCCAGGATATCCAGGGACGAAAAATCTGAATATATTAGTACATCGCATGATCGAAGAGTGCTATAATTAAACTCCAAAGTATGACCAGGAACAAATTCAGAGTTTGAGACAAATCTTATCATTCTATCTAGATATCTTATTGTCCAATTACAGGCTCCAATTTCCAACCAGGTGCTGATTGGTTTGACACTTATCTTGCCATTGTAGGATGCCACTTCTGCTTATTTAAGTCTTCTAACCTTCTTAACACAATCCTCTACATCAGTTGCACTGAGAGGCACTCTTCATCACTATTGCTTAAAAGTTTATCAAACAAACAAAAATGCAGTTTCTAGGAAGAAAGGTAAAATGTAGTATGAAACAAGTGTGATCACAACTCGGAAAATGCAAGGATACCAATACTTCATAATCTTCAACGGCCAAAGCTTTTGACCACGATATGTGAGGCTTTGCGCATTTAATTTAGAGATGCATGACCTATCCAGAAAGTCATCTAACAAGAAAAGGCAATTTCAGCCTTGGCTGCAGGACAAACTCCCAACATCAAAATTTTATCTGGATCTGATGCCCATTAAAAAGCTTGGGCTCTATCCTGACTAAGGGAGGGGCTGAGAGAAAAAAACTAGCATTTGTGCTTTGCAGATAGTTACAATGAGGATCTAAGCCATGATAAACTGTCAAGGCACATCTTGTCTGCGATTTAGCTACCGATCAGAACTACTACATGAAGGCTGTTCCTTACCTAAACAATGGCATCCATCCAAAAAGCTCAATCCCATCAGTGCCTAATACTATCCCCTTCAATGCAGAAGTGATTCCAGCTCCTCCCACTTCATCCAGTGAGGACTACTGAATTCCTCTTGCATTGAAACAAGGTACTCCATCAGAAGTTTCCCACGGTTCGCTGCCGCCTCGGTTACAGATACCTAAGGTAAAAGCACGGATCTTTAAGCAAGTCACAATCTTTCCACGCACAAGCCCAAGACCAAGCGATAATTAAACTAGCACTCAACCATGTACGTAAAAATTACTTCAAATTCAATCAATAAGCCCTTCGCTGAGAAGCCCTTCGAGTAAGAAACAACAACCCCAGCATCCCAGTGGGGCTCGAGATCAACACTACATCAATGAACGAGAGATTCCACAAGTGCAGGTTCGCCACAGTTTTGCGTCGCGGTTTGAAACGAATCAAAGCCTTTGCTTTCATGGGTTTCTAAGTATTCTCCCTCTCTTCACTCCCAGATTCACAGCCATCGGATTCATCAACCGAATGTCCCAAATCTTCCTCATCTTGCACAGCAGAAAATCCAGGAGGTATAGGGGTGAAAACAGGGAGAGCAGACAGGTCTAGTGGACAATCGATCAAGATCCTAAACCCACGGACACTCAGCATGTGACATGGGGGAGAGTGAAACCCTTTACCTCTGCTCAAGCATGTCTGCATAAGAGTGTATATGTCGAATTCAAATTAAACCGGATGCGAGCGCCAGATGCGTCGACTGACGAAAGAAAGTGCGTTACAATACCAATTAAAGAGAGACTTACCAAATTCATGAGGCCAGACCAATGCGTAGGAATTTAACAGGTAATTCACACAAAATTTTTAATCCGAATGAGGAGATTTAACACAAACTCGATGCTCTTGTCCTGGGCGGAACTCAAGCGAAGGAGAGTGGATGGCTTTTGGCTTTTGGATTGCCACTCTTCAGACGAGAAGGGAAAAAAAAGAAAAAGAACGGAGATCGGCAAGCTCTCAACCTCCACTCGATTCCCACTGTTATGAACTCGTACAATTGGGTCCTCGAGAAAAAAAATTATCACCTTGGTTTCGCGAAAAATGGAACGATGTAAAAAACAATAATGAACAGTCTTTGTAAACGAGACCTGAGAACGAGAACAGGAGCTATACGGCAAAATCAGAGGCGGCGAACCCGCGAAAGAAAATCGAGCCAAAACGAGAGCAGTACCTAGAGCGCGAAGTTGGGACGGCGGACGGCGGACGGCGAGACGCAAGACCGTGGTGTTGGTTGCGCGAGAGAGAGAGAGGGAGAGACGGAACTCGAGCGCGGCACCTTGAGCGGTGGACGGCAGCCAGCCGGCGAGACCACGGCGGCAGGCCGGTGGCGGGCAGGCTGCGCGACAGAGGGGGGACCTGGACTGAGAGCGGGAGCGTGGGGGCGGTACATTAGATCGAGAGAGGGGCGACAAAAGAGACAAGGATCGAGAATTAAAAACCTTATTTGGAAATTTTGCTTTGCTTCGAAAAAAATATAAAAGAAATCTGGGCCGTAAAAAAAAAAAAAAAAACAAAAGGCCAAATTTTTTTTAAAAAAAAAGTGAGAGAAAAACAAAAATCCAATTTGGTAAATTGTTAGTCCAAATGTTATTCATGAATTTGATTTTTTAAAAATGAGATCCAAATACTAAAAAAATATTTTCGATCACATATTATTTAATAAGAGAAAATTAATCATTATTCTAAAAAAATAATTTTTTTTGAAAACATTTTCTTTATCATAATATTTTTCTTCAAATAAAGATATCCTGAATTCATTATCTATGTGATGAAATCATTTTTTTATTAGCATATTAATTATGTTCATATGAAAATATTTAATATCATAATAATGTAAACCTCCCCAAGTGATAGGGGTAGCAAATGGGTGGGTTGGTCAAAAATGGGTTGACCCATTTAACCCGTTTCGATTCATATTCTTGTAGTGTAAATCAAGTGACCCATATCCAACCCGACCCGTATTGCTAAAACCTACTTATTATTAAAATATTTTTATGCAATACAAATTTAATGAAAAAATTTTCTAATTATTTTTAAAATATTTTTTAAAAATCGAATTTTTAATTTTTTCAATATATTTTTTTAATTATTTGTTTAAAATCTAATTTTCAATTATTTTTATAATTTTTATTTTTAAAAATATCATTTTAATAATTATTTTCTTTTTTCTCTTTTTTTTTTCTTCATCTTTGGCCTGCGATCGGCCACAGGCAAGATTGAGCTCACCGGTGTTGGGCGAGGCTCAATCTCACCGATCTGGCAAAGCCAAGCCCTTGCCCAACGCCGGCGAGCTCAAGGCTTGCTAGATCCAGCGAGTCTTGAGCCTCGCCAGTGGTCAGCGAGGTTGATCCTCGCCGGATCTGGTGAGACTCAAGTTCTTCGGCATCAGGCGAGACTCGAGCTCAGCGGCGTCGGGCGAGGCTTGATCTCGTCGATTTGGCGAGGCCGAGGCCTCGCTTCCACCGGCGAGCTTGAGCCTCACCAGTCATCGGCGAGACTTGAGCTCGCCGGCGTCGGGCAAGGCTCGATCTTGCCAGATTTGGCGAGGCTGAGACCCCGCTCGATGCCGGCGAGCTCGAGCCTTGCCAGTCATTGGTGAGGCCGAGCCTTGCCGAATCTGGTAAGACTCGAGCTCGCCGGCGTCGAGCAAGGCTCGATCTCGCCGATCTAACAAGGTTGAGGCCTCGCTTGACGTAGGCGAGCTTGAGCCTCGCCAATCGTCGGCGAGGCTGAGAGATCTGGCGAGGCTCAGTCGTCGGCAACCTTCGAGGGAGTGGCGGAGGTGAGCCTCAGAGGCGGGCGGCAGAGGCAAGTTGTGGCGGCGAGTGGCGGAGGTAGCGAGCGGCGAAGATGAAGGTCAAAGGGCTTTATAAAACTAAACTTAAAATGGGTCGAATGTGGGTTATGAAGTGGGTTATGACCCATTACAATTTCATAACCCACATTCGATCCATTTGTGAAAAATATGGGTGCAAAATTTTGTCACCTCTACCAAGTGATGATGATGTCCAAAAACCGCCGAAACGTGGCAAGATTGTAAATTCCCGGGAAGAGAGAGAGAGAGAGGACGGCCCGACGGGGCTGCATTCCGACAGGTGAAAAGAAGCGTCTGCCCCTACCACGGAGCCGAATCTCCGGGCTAGGAACGGCACGTTTCTGGTACTCTGGGGGGTCGAGCGTGTTCATGTCGAGGAACTTTCGGGGTGGGGTTGTTATTGTGGATCGGTAATTTTTAGGGTTCTTGCGGAAATCGACCGATAGAATGGCGCGAATTGCAGCCCGACTAAGGGCTGCGGCGTCTTTAGTCCACGGTGGTTTTGTGCATTTCCATGATTACTTTTGGCGTTTCTTCGGTGCTGGTGTTCATGGCGCGACTGAGCAAGGAATTTCGCGTGATTGGATGGATCTTGATGGAATTGTACATGCCGGTAAATAAATCACTAGAACATTATGGTCCATATCAATATATTCTGGAAAATCTGCACGAGTCAATGCTTCCCCCCTTTTCCCTTTTCCTTTCCTCTTTCTCTCTCTCTGTGCAAATTTGGTTTATAACAATTTGAAGATGATCTTGAACACAAGAACAAGGTTACAAATCTTTTGATCCAACATCGGGTCAACAATGAAGCAGCAGAGGGCAAGAACCAATTCGTAGAAAGGTCACTGGAGAGAAGCGGTTTAATGAACTGGGCTACAAGCAAGAGCTCAGAAGAGAGATGGTAACTTTGATTTTTAGCATATTTCCACTCTTTTTCCACACTTCAATTGTATAAAAAGTCGTTTCTCAAAAAATATATATATAATTTGTTTTTAAATATCTTGTGGTGGCAGACTTTATTCAAGACTCTTGCAATATCATTTTCGACGATGACGCTCTTCTCTGGGGTCACTCCTCTCTATAGATCAAGCCTTTTGTATGCACGACCTGCAAGCATGGTTCGGGGATGGATTGTAATTTCGTTCTTCACTTGGTTTGGCAGGATCGCAATGGCTTAAATCTGCTTTTCTTTCGCAGTTTGTTCCTTGCCAGTTGTTCTCCTTTTTATTTTTTGCTATCTTGTCTGTCGATCTAGTATTATCTTTGAAGTGTTCGGTGATAACTTAGGATAGTTTGTTTGTGCATTTAGTACCTTTTGACACTTAAGACCTTGTTTGAAATTCATGCAGGTGGTGTTTGTTTATCTGAGCATCATGATTTATCTTTTCTATTTTGGGTCTAAAATAGACTCCTCTAGTCATACCATCTTACATGAATTTTGACTGAAAAAAAAGAACCAAGAAAGGATCCAGGGAGTTATGCTGGTGTAACTCCAAACTGCAAAGCTTCTTCCTTAGCTGAAATGTTTGGCAAATTTGAACCTCACGGAGATTCTTTGTTCTTCCGTTTCAAGAGACGATAGTAGAACTGACCCTAAAAAACTAACAAGAACACTTAGAAGGGAAAGTGGTGCATGTAAAACCATTTTGTTGAAACTTAGTCGCTGGTCTGTTTTCCGACAGAATTTAAAGGAAGTTGGGAACAAAGTCCTCCAAAGTACTAAATGCTTCATTTTCCTTGATATAAGCTTTACTTATGCTATACGGAGGGTTTCTTTCGAAGAAGGAGTTGATGCTTTTTCATGATCTTCAATGATCTTATCTTAGTGAACTTTTAACGGACGACTGGTTCCCTTTATTTTTGGGCTGCGCATCTTACCAGCCCCATGTGGGGTCCATTTGTTTTTGCTGTATTATGCTATTTTGTGCATGTTGATACTTTCAGGACTTCGACTATCTATATGATCCGATCAATGAGATGGCGGATGTGTTTGTTCCTGCTCAAATACTCTGATGCATTGTTTTTCGACAGGCTTTCCATCACTGCCAATGCAGCAAGAATGATCGATGTCTATTCCTCTTTTCCTTTGTTACGCTTCACCATCTGAAAAGTTTCGGGCTCTCTTCAGGTATATGCGTTCAAGAGACAAGGGCATCCCACTTCATCGATATGGCGAAAAGTGCATTCAAAGCACAAAGTCCCATCTAATGTAGTATGGCTCTGCTCAGCCATCTACGTTCTACTTGGAATTCCAATATTGAAAGTGAACGTAGCCTTGACTGCCATAACTTCCATATGCATGATAAGATGGGTCGGAGGACACGCAGTCCCGATATTTGTGAGGATGGTCATGGAAGAGAAGCATTTCAATCCCGGCCGTTTTACTTGGGCAATGCAAGTAGAACAATCTGGTTGATAGCGTTTATGTGGATGTGTCATATCTACTTAGTGTTTCTTCTGCTGACTTTGTGTCCCATTACTTGGGACACATTCAACTATGTATTGGTTGCTTAAGGTGCAGGTTTAGGTATGATAATGCTTTGATGGGTGTTTGATGTCCAAAGACGGTTTAAGGGACCTATTAGGAACATTGATGCACACAGCGGAAATTAATGATCCGATGCTCTTGTATCCTATGTTTCACTATGGTTGCCCCTAGAATAATTCGAAAAAAATTCTATTGTGTTCTGCCCTAGGCATATGTCATGAGCATTTGTACTTTATACCTTCTTAGTGCAAAACATAACCACTTAGTTAACATTCAAAAAGAGCATGAAAGCTCGAATTTGTTCATAGCGCAGAATTGCATTTCCTGTCTTCACATCACTCAATAGTCCGTCACATATCTTAAGTCAATCGGTGAGAAAGTTTTGAAAGTTGATGTAACTGCAAAATATCATCCCTGGTGCATCATATTAAGTTTTATCATCAGCATATTAATCCATACATAAAAGATTGTTGTCTGCCAGGGCTCAACATACTTATAACCTACCTCAGTCCCCGGCACCATAGGAAATCTTGCTCTATTGCGATGTTACACTAGAATGACGAATTAATCCCCAGTCGAGTGGCGTACCATAAAGAAACATATACGGGAGCCAATTCTCCATGGCTGCAGAAGCCGAGCTTCTAGATCTGAAGGGGACGGCCCCTTTTCAGCCCAGGCAGGAGCTCGATGCCACGTCAATTGATGCTGTTAAAGGGAGAAATATTTGATTTCGTTGCTCTCCATTCTTTTAACCATAGACTAAAGCTCGAATTCTTAGCCACGACATCAGCGGACACCTCTTTATCGTCAATCAGCTTCATTGCATATGTTTCAAACTCATCTAGTCTGTCTCGAAGGAAAGCCAGGTTGTTTGGGTCGCTCTGCCTCCTAATTTTGTCCAGCCAATCCTTTGCTTCTTCCACCCTTGCCCAAAAGCAAGTGTCCTGGGTCAAGCTTGCAAACCTCATTCTCCTATTGCCCAGTTTCTTAGTAACAACTCTCTCGGTCCACCGCTGATTGAAAATTTTGTATCTCCTCTCTCTTCCATTGCTTATGTAGTGGCCTTTTCTAAGGTGCATCCCAGACCGATAATACTCCGCAATGTCCAATGGCTCCACAAGAAGCTTATATAACTGCGACGCACTTACCCATTCTGACCTTTCGTGCAAATCGTGTGGGAGCTCTTTCCTGTCCAACATGCGTATGACCTCATCCCAAAAAGCTGCAAGCTTGAACCGATTCATGTTTACATGGGACTCTCTCTTTGAGGCCCCTCTTTGCTTGAAAGAATCATAGTATCCTCTTTGCTCATTGGACTTGTCACAACAAGCTTTATACCACTCTATCTCCACCCTATAAGGAGTGATTTTGGATAGCCTAATAGCTAAATTGGCAGCGTTTAGGTTTGGGTGGTGACCCATTTGCCTTGCCATTGTCAAGCAATCTTTTGCCAGTGCACTGAAAGCCTGCAAAGTAGAGGATCAAACAACTTTTAAAATCAATGGAATTGCACCTGAGAATAAAAAGCCTAGATTGATACAATTACATATCGTGATCACTTGATAATCTAAGGTGCCGTGTCCCTACTTGTTGAGATGTCCCCAAGGAGATCAAAGTCATCGAAAGACTTGCTTCATAGCTTGATTCAGAGAAACCTCCTTCCATGAAGCTTTTGATTAAAGACTGACGAGTAAGTCTCTCAACATACCACCCATACTTAAGGTGCTCCTCAATGACACAACTTGGAGAGCTTGTCCTTAGCATCAAATGCATCATCTTGTTGACAGATACAGCGTTGTCTAAACAAATCGTGCCATTGTCTGAACAAAACAAGTAATTCCCTAAGGGCCAAAACAACCTCCCTCCCAAGCCTTCCCTTACCTTCGCCAGGTGCTCCATGTCGGCCATAGTGAAGGAAAATAACCAAGCTTTGTCTTCTTCAATTAATTGGAGATTAGTGAAATTCATAGAATTCAATGACATCATAGACATGTACCATAATCTTATGAGGGCTTGCCACTGGGGAGTCAAAACAAGTGATTGGTTGAGAGATAACATCGGCATTATATCGTGCGTCAACACAATGTTGCAGAAGCTGCCACCCCATCTTTCGCGGATGATGGCTTGGGAAAGTGACTCATTGCCGAGGAAAGGAGAGCCAAAACCAATGCAAAAGACCGACATGAGTGGGAAGATGGATTTTAGCTGGGAGAGTAGCCAAAGAGCTGTAAGGAATGCAACCGATCCTCCTATGGAATGGCCTGTAATCACTATTGACTTGGTTTCGGCCAGCAAGTTATGAATCTGCATCCATATATAAGATTTCCTAAGATCTAGTTAAATGCTTCTTGAAAAAATATCAATTACAATGCTTCGAAAGCTTTAATGAAAAATTAAATTTGACCAGATCATGTTAGACTAGAAGAGTTATGGGAATGGACCGGATAGAAAATCATTGGTCATACTGCAATTGCTAAACTTGTGGAACTGTTTATTATGCTATTAGAACAACACTAACATGTTCAATGGAATATGTTAAGTGTGCAAATATGTTTTAACATGTGTATAGAATGTATTTATATGTATGGCTTTTGTATTTGAATAAATCTTATGAGAAGAGTACCATTCATGACCAGCAGATCTGTCTCATGAACGGTTCGGTTTGACATTACTCCAAACCAAAATCATCGGATTCACAATAATTCAAAATTTGGTCCTAGAGGTTATCATGGACTAAACGGGCCGTGAGACCCGTTGCCCAAGGTTGATCACCATTGACAGGCCCGAAGGACAATACCGCGGGCCTAAGCTTGGCCAGCTCACTTCGGACAGCCCGTGCCTTAATAAAATTAAATATTTTAATCGTGGGAAAGAAAGAAAGTTTACAAATGAAAAGGGAAAGGGTTGGCGTAGGGTGGCATGCTAAGCCCAGACTAACTTTATCTTTTCTTGACTGTCTGATCGTTGTGGGGTACCTTTTTTTCTTTTCTAAATTTAGCAAAGATGCTATCATGAATATAATAAAGAAAAGTTGCAATTGGCCTGGCTTTGAACATCCAAGCGTGTGGCTTGGTAAATCGAACCGAAGTGCATGGATAATTTGAGTCATTTTATCTTCTTTTTATTGATGATTAAACTAGCATTAGGTGAGCACAAAACTTCGAGCCTATGAAAAAGCCTAGAGAACTTTATTGATTAGTTAAGGGTATCGGTCATGATTTTTCCTGAAATAGTCATTCGAATATTCAATTTTACTAATTTAAAGTTAAATTACTATATGAGAATGACGATTAGTAACTTGACATTTATACATACCTATAAGAAAATTACAATGATCGAGAATAATTACATAGCAAATTTGAGTTATTTTACTATGCTATTTTTTAATCACTAAGGCTCCATTTTTTTTTGACGGGTAATAATTTTAAAGAAAACGTTTTTTGGATTTTCTGGCACTCGCTTAACGGAAAATGAATTAGTCAATGAAAACGTTTTGTACTATTAGAAAAAAAAAGACACCTTCAAAAATGAAGAAAATGTTTTTCACTTTTCAAAAAGTGAAAAATATTTTCCATAACTTTTTCCACTTCACTTTCTTTCACCAAACAATTTTATTTTTATTTTTATGTTTTATTTTTATTTTTTAAAATTGAATTTTTAAGTTTTTTATTTTTATTTTTATTTTTCTTCCTTGGGCTTAGCTGGCGTCGGCTATGGCAACGGCTGACAACCGGCCTTTGGCGAGCTCCAACCTTGCCTAATCTGGCAAAGTCGAGCTTGCTTGAGGTTGGCGAGCTCGGATCTTGCCAGATTTGGTGAGTTGGGCAGGACTCAAATGTCGCTCGATTAGGCAAGGCAAAGCCTCATCGGCCTAGGGTGAGGCCGAAGCTTGCCAATGGTCGGGCGTTGTCATAGCTGGTGACTGGCTAAGGCGAAGGAAGAAGAAGAAAAAAGAAAGAAAAGAAAAAAAAATTAAAAATTGAAAAATCAATTTGAAAATAATAAAAATTATTGAAAATGAGTTCATGTAGGAAAAGATTTTCTTTAACGAACATCAAAAAATATTTTCTAATTCATTTTTAAAGTTCAATCAAATATTGAAAAATATGGTTATTTTCCTAAAAAATGATTTCCTTGAAAACAATTTTAGGAAAATGCTATATTTTTCGCGAAACGAATAAAGTTAAAGTACTGAAATTTTCACATTAAGAATTCTATAAATAAATCACTCAATATAAGAGTAAATTATGAGATAATTGTGAATATGTTACAACTGTGCAAGTATAAGATTCATAAAACGACCAAAAAGAAAGATTAACCATAAGTATAATGAACCTTACAAAAGCTTTAGATAATTCAATAAATTTATGATGAGAGCTGTAAGCGATGTAAAATTTAACTTTATAGAGGAGTCAATAGAGCAGATGGGCAATAGAAGTTGCCAACCTCGTCTTGAAAAGAGCGCGTCTGGTGACGAAGGAAGAGTCGGAGCACTCCGGAGTGGACCATGACCGGCTCCTCGCTATCCAAACGGTATTTCAACTGCGCGAACAGGCCGTGGCCAGCCGCATCCAGCGACACCAGCATGCCGTAGTTCGGATCCCAACCGAGCACCGGCAGCTCTTGGACGCCTGAGAATGCCACGTACCCCACGTCCCCGACTTGCTCCACCACAAAGGCACCACACCCCATCGCGTTCGCAGTGCGGCACAGCCTCCACGCCTCCTTCAGCAGCGGCGTCGTGGCCAGGAAACTCCCCAACATCTCGCTCGTCTCAAACCTTTCCAAGACGACGAAGAAAGAGGAAAAGAAAATAAGGAAAAAAAAAAAAAGATGCAAAAGTGTTAAAAGGAAGAAACGGAGTAGCAGCTGGAAAAATGGAAACTCCCGAAATCGAGGTGAGCAGGAGAAGGGAGTAGGCTGTTACGATGAAGCTTCGGTGTCCATGGTTTCCTCTTTTGCCGGTGGAGTAGGAAGTGAAATGGAATATCAACCTTGGGTTTTTATCGTCTGAAGGATGGCGGCCTTGTTGAATGGGTCAAGTCCTGGGAGAGGGGTGCTGAGTCGGAGACCCGCCAGGACTGTTGGCCAGGCCTGCGAGTCGGATCTTCCTGAAGATGGGACTTCGATGTCCAGAGACAAGGAATGGAACTCGCAGACCAAAGACGGGAGAGAGATAATGGAGAACGCGAAGGAGGTTGTCGTCCAGTAGAGACAGAAGGAGGATGTGTCCTGTAAGAAAAGCGGGGGGAGAGGAAGGACAAGCTGACCTTTTGAAAACCATTCAGATTGCTGGAAAAAAGAACGTACTTACTAACTTTTTGTTAAGATCAAAAGCACTTACTAACTTTTTGTTAAAATCAAAAGCACTAGCAAAAATCAATATGTATATCATGAGGCATGCTTTCCATGCTTTTCACCACAATGAAAAGTATAAGATTGAGAGAATATGAGGTTGGCCAAGCTAGCAATACCCCAGTAAATTGTTGAACAAATTCAGAATGATAGCCTTAATGAAAATCTAGAGAATAACAATGCCACACAGATCTATTCAGACTCTATAGAGGTTCTATTCTTTATACTTTTGGATTGAATTCCAACTATCCGTTCATACACCATCTAATCTGGAAGGAAGATGACTTTCCTAATCATCCGATGGTTATTATGGTACTTAACCAATAAGTATTTAATAAGTATTGAAATTCCCACTAGAATATTTGCGCTTAAACAAAACACTGAAAAGGAAAGTGACAGAAACCTCTTAACTTTTCTCAATTGGTTTTATCCTTCCACTCACTGGAAGCATCTTCTACAGCACAAACCGAGAATTGTCTGACTAGACCTAGAAATCCACATTGTTCTATTCTTCAGACGACCATGGGCTTTTGTAAAAAATAATGGCAGCATCATTAATGCCCTACAAATTATAGGAACTACAACTATAAACCTTAGCTGCACCTTAAAGAAGCTCGGATTTACAAATCTTTTCTAGGACCAGTTGGTTGTTGTGAACACCAGTATTGAGAACTTCAAAGAGTTTTGTGCTAATAAAATAAAATTATTCTTGAAAATGTATGGAATTATAATGTATTCACTGCATGGGATCATTATAGCCTTACACCAAAAGCCAAAAAAACACTCGAAGAATTCAGACATACTATAAGAACAACTTCATCATCACATGAGCAAGAATTAACGGATACAGATAATCCTACGCAATCATCTCAAGACTCCTAACACAATGAGGGATCCTCTTTCTCAAGATCCCTATGATCAAGAACTCTTGTCCTTATCTCTAGGAATGGACACATTTTACTATGCTCAACCATCTAATTGGCGTCAGCCAAACATGCCTGACGTTACTACAAAATCTTTTAGGAATCGTGAAGAAGCATTTTCATCAAACGAGGCAAACAGGTGGAATACTCGAACTATCTTTGAAGATCTACTTGTAGGACTTGAGCAAAAATACGAATAACATCTTCCGGTAGAGATGCATAGTTTTGATGACTCAGATTATGACTATAATGCCCATGACGAAAGAGATCGCTAACTGTAGCAGATCACCGTAGAGTAGGCTGTTCATTATCACTATTCATATCGTCAAGAAGAAGAAGATAAAGTTAAGGAAGAAGGGAGGAGGAGAAGGGAGGATTCATTACGATGTAGCTTCGGTGTCCATGACGATAAAGATCGATCCGGGCAAGGCGGAATCAATATCAAATATCAACTCTGCTTTGCTTTGCGCTGGAATGATCCCGATCCCAGCACATGGGTCGGCGGCATTTATGCTCCCATGCGGTCAAATTGCAATACTACCCTTCCCTTCATTAGTTGCAAAACTGTCGTGCCGATTGATGTACTCGCGTTTTGGGCCAGTTAATGGATCGAGCACTATCGAAAGGAATGAACTTTAATTAATTTGCTCCCTACTCGAAACTGAGATAAAGTATTATATGTAATATGGTTTTTCAAATGCTTCTGGGAGGATTTTGGGTCGGGTTCTTTATCTATGAAAGCCACGACTTGAATTTTATTATTATTTTTTATAGTGCGGAACTATAACACCACGTGATATGCGATTTTTTATGTGCGCTTGAAAGGCTCAGATAATAGCAGCGTCTAGGTTTGAATTTTGAGTTAATATTACGAAAATCCAAAATTAATACACTGGTGACAAACGAAGGATAAAACCCTAAATTAGTACATTTGACATCTGTCACGTGTTATCCAACTCTACAATCTGATAGTAAAATTTAACTAAAATTAACAGAAGATGGTAAAGTAGATTAGTTTAGTTTGATTAGTAGTAGACCTATTAAAATGAGTCTTAAAATCATATATTATGCATTTGAAATATAAGTGGGTCATATATGGGTCACTTATATCTTGAAGAGAGTACTTGAATGGGTTTAAAAATTAAAAGCCTAGAATAAATGGGTTTTAAATGAGTTGGACTTATAACCCATTTCAATCGAAGGCTCACACTTTCTCTTTTCCTATTTAGCCTTATAGAAATATATATATATATATATATATTATAAAAATCAAAATTATAATTATTTTTTATATTTCCTTTTTCTTTTCTTTTTTCTTTCCCTTTTTTTTTTTTTTGTCTTCTCTTCTTCTATCTTCCTTAGCTAGTGGCTAGCGCAACGACGACTGACGATTGGCCAAGTGAGGCTCAAGCTCGTCGACATCAGGCGAGCTCGAGCTCGCTATTGTTTGGCAACCTGGCGAGACTCAAGCTCATCGGCGTTGGGCGAGCCTCGAGCTCTCCTATGGCTAGTCGTTGATTATTGTTGTGGCTGCTAACTAGCCGAAGAACAAGAAAAAGAAAAAAAGAAAAAACTTAAAATTATATTTAAAAAATAAAAATAAAAATAATTTATTTTTTAAAATTTAAAATAATTTATTTTTTAAAATTTAAAATAATTATAAATTCGATTTAAAAAAAATAAAATTAAAATATTAAAAGGAGTTATGAAGGGAAATTTAATCATTTTTCATACCAAATGACGAAAAATATTTTCTAATTTATTTTTAGATTTTAGGCAAAAACCAAAAAATATTATAATTTTCTTGAAAAAATACTTTTGGAAAATATTTTCTAAAAAAAAAATGGAGGCTTATTTTTAAAAAGAATTATAAAAATTTTCAAATAGATTTGTATTTGCATGAAATTGTTTTAGCAATACCATTTAAAAAAATTATAAAAAATAAGTTTTCTTAGATTTAGTTAAATAAATCGGATATGGAGTTGGAAATGGGTGGAGTTGGGTATGGCTCAAGAATTCTGCACTAGGATAAATGGATCATAGATGGTTAAGTTGATCGGTTTGGATCAAACTATTTATGAGCTGATCCAAACTTGCCTCGACCCATCCATTTTTGTTGATGCCAAAAGTTGGTCTATTAGGCCTAGATCTAAAAGGAGTTCATTAGGCCCATTATGAAATAGGGCTGCCAATTATTAGATATACTAAAGCTTTGGAATTAGTAACTGCTTAGGAGTGAAAAGATAAGAATGGAGATAGTTTCGAAGACCTGTACCAACGATAAATATGGAGTGAAGCAATGATTGACGCGGCACCAAAGTTTGTGGAAGTAATTTTAAATTCGAAAAGCTAATAACTACCAAGGAGCGGTTGTTTTTAGATTAGCCTCTAAATAGCCGAAGGAATGGAGTTGTAAGGATCTTTTGATAAATCCACAAACATAAGAATAATTGTATTTTGGCTATCTTTTCATTTATTGCACATTTACCTTTTATTGCATGTTTATCTCCTGTTTATCCTTTAGTTTATTGCAAGTAGGGTAAAACTTTTCACTTCCTTTCTAAACTACATAAGACCCTATCCCAGTAACAAAAAGCAAAAGACTAGCCGCTTCGGTAAAAGATATTTGTAAGGGAACATTTTCCCGACAAACAGTTTGACATGTCTAGTTAGCAGCCTTCGGTATTAAGCCTTGAATTTTCATGTGCCAGCACTAGTACTATATTAAATCTTGGAAAAATTTCAGAGCAACTCACGGGAGGTCAGTAAAAAGTACTTTAGGGCAAGGGCTTTCGTTTTCTTTCCGATAGCGCGTTGTCTTTTATTATGTTGAATGTCATATGGTCCCGTGTAACGATTTACAAGATTAGAAGGAAAAAAAATTTCAACCGTCTAATGATTTTAAAAAACGTAACTGACCAACAATTAGGAAAAAATATTGACTATAAGATTGCCAATGTTACCATTGGTTCAAGAAAACTACGACATACGAGGACTATAAATCATACGAACAGTTGAGGAATGTTACAATCATAGAGTTAAATTATTAAGAAAAGAATAACAAGATCTAAAGTAAATTCAGGTTAATTACAAATTTTCATGGAAAGTAATGCTCAGATATTCAGACTTTAAGGTTAATTACTACGTGTGATATGTGATTACTAACTTGTCCTCTACAAGGGCTTATAGGAAATTACAACCATTAACGACAATTGCCAAGCACCACTACCATTATTAACAGTCAATCATAAATGAAATTGGAAAGAAAAATTGGAAGAAATGGGAAAATCAATCGGGACACATCAAAAAGTAAAAAAAAAAAAAAAAACCGAAAAGAAAGAAATACTGATTGATGAAGTCAAAATTGTTAAAATTGGTTGATGGCTTGAGAGATAGAATATCGCCTCATCGACGTGGGTGACCTTGGGCTTCTTCACAAACAAACAAGTTTGTTCCCGCGAATCGACTGTACAAGAGGAAAATCACGAGCGAAGGGCTTTCGACTTCGATCAAGCTACCGATCGGGGAATCCCAGGGATATGGAGATTTTGCATCCCTGCCATTCAAAAGAGGGACCTTTTTCGTTTGCCTGATTTGATGAGAAGAGGAGTGGAACTGTCTGATCGATCTATCAAATGTGCTGAGGATGTTTTCTGTTCTTCATTCGTTTGTTCGTTGGAGACTACTAAGAAACCTGAATGACCAGGGTCGTGGATCTAGCTTGATAAATCGACCCAACTCGAGTTATATCATAGTTACATGAATGAACTTTTAATTTTGCTCAATATGCAATGTCACCTTAGAACTTTTAATCTGTTGAATTTGATCCATAAACTTTAGTTCAATATACAATCTCATCTTTGAGCTTATAAATTGTCCAATGTGATTACTGAGGTTTTAATAAATGTTCGACCTATTAATATCCCTGAATTCCATCTAGATCCCGCATTTAGACTTAAATGAGATTCGGAGATATTGAGAGCTTGATTAGTCTCAACTTATTTTCACCGCTATACACTCGGCATAGCCGTCCATGGGTCAAGTTGGAGCTAGTATTGCAATGCATCCAATAATCCGCACGATACCATGACATCTGAAAGGGGACCTTTGCGCATAGATCCAGGATTTATGAGGGCGGCTCGTGTTTGAGGTGTCCTAACAATATAGTAATGATATCAGAACAATCAAATGGAATTGCCAGAAAATTACCAAAAAGGTTCGGGTTTAAGTTAAAGGGAAAAAGCCATGAAAAATCCGGAACTTTGCTCAAAATGACACATTTACCCCAAAACATTCTATGGTTCAACATGACTTATGGTCCACTCACAGATATGTGCATTCTGGCTTTCCGCATATCTCTTGCTGACCAAGCTTAAATCAAAATCATTCCAGCAACAATGTCACCCCACAACAACATTATGGCGAGAAGCAACTTCTTCAGTTAGCTCATTTCTAAGTCAAGAGTACAGATTAGACACGAGATCAAGTAGTACCATCCAGGATGCTGTCCACAGCATCACTGATGCGCAAAGCCAACTCCTCATTCGTGGCACTGATTAAAGTGCTCGTGCTTCTAATTTCAAGTGTAGCTTCACTAGGAGCGTCGATGTGCAAGATACGAGCATTGCTCGATCCATCTGTAACATTGTTTTCTTGTAGAGATCCGCCAATACCCATCTCTGATAAACGAGCCAGGAGCCTTTGCAAGTCTAGAGCCCCCCCAAAGCCACGGGGGCTCACTTTTTGAGCAGGATAGCTCATCAATAGGTAGAATCCACCTTCTGGCATCACTCATAAAGAGGTTTCCTTTCAATCTTGTGATGCTCAAATTTTGGTCTTCAAGTTTTTCCATTGTAATTGAGAGATCAAGTCTGCTGTGATTTCTAGTTCTGGATCTTCCTTCAGGGTGGGCAGCTTCAATGTCTCATTCAGAGAGTAGTGAAGGACTGAGTACGAGTCTGCGACTGGTGATGTGATCAGCTGCCTAAAATCTTCAGGTAACTATCTTCAATAGAAAGTGCAAGAACAGAAAAGTCATCGATCTGAAGTAGCATCATCAAAAAGAGAATGTATGGAGGATCAGGTGATATTACCCCAACAAACTTCGGTTGCGATACATTGAATAAAGGTTGAACCTTCTTCAACCTACAAGTGAGGCCAATCCATGAGATAATATGTGCAAGCATTATAATTTCACAGTTAATGGACATGCATGAATGCAAAGCAATTGGACCGGTGGAGTAGTTCAGTCTCATGAAGAAAAGGCAATATAGCTGATGCATGGTCCTTACACTATTCCCAAAAGAAATGAACATCGAAGGACGTTCATCTTCATCTCCTTCGGATGAAAAGGCAAGAGAGCTATATCACTATCCATGCCCTCCTGCAAATTGAACAAAAAGGTTCTGCTCGTTGAATGGTTCTATTTGCTGAAAAATAGGAAAGAAAGAAGCACTTTCCGTTGTTGGATGAGTGATATAATATATTAGCACCTCCCATATAAGTAATGATTTTTAACCCCCATGCCAGCGTCTGAGCAAATGAACAGCTGGGCCAAGTCACAAACTCCAGTGAGGACAAAATACAATAAACAGCTCCTGCCAATGAAGTCTGCACCCATTCTAACAGCTATCAGAGGATACAATTAGGTGACAAGTTGCACAGTCAAAAGAAAAGGTTACCGTACAATAGCTTAGGTGAGTAAAATTGCAGGATACACTTGCAGCCTTTCTCCATTCAAAAGCTTGACATGTGCAAATAATGGCTCACCAGATAACAACTGTGAAGGACATAAACTCAACAAAAAATCTGCTTTTAGTAGGGATGTAAATGATCAGTTGGAGACTTCCTAAATTTATAAATCATATGCCCTCGTTAGCATACCTTTTCTTGCCTTTGTTTGCACACCAACTCAGGTATTATGTTGGTAGATGCCAATAACTCTTCTGCTACCGATGAGATAACAAATATGGGAACCTATGGAGAGAGCAAATGGTATCACAAGAACTTATTTTAGTTATCGGACAAAGAACTCTGAAGAACCACTTTTCGGAAAATATTGATGCCTTTTTCATTCTGGAATATCTCATTCAGAAGTACATTGGACATAGACTTCACTTGCAGCAGTAGGAGTGACCAGAACTCTAGTTTACAAGACTAAAACTGCATGATCACCTAGGAGATAACACTGTCAGGTTGACCACAGCTCATGTTTTATATAGCAAGACAATAGGAGGATTAAGTTTGTTGCTCTCTGTGGCTCTGAAGCAGATTATTGAATTGCTGTTTGAAAGTGCAAAAGGAGTTCCCGCATCTTTACATTGCAAAGCATATCACACAAGCAAGACGAGCAAACTGAATACACAATCTGCAGAATCAGCAACTCTTGTCGAATTAGATAGGTTTACAGTTAAACAGTTAAAATGCGGCGACAGCCAATTGGACTAACTAATACACCATCAAATCCTAACCAGATGAAGACATGCTCGGGGCATCCAATGCAAGTGCCAAATATTGAGTGATTATAGTTTGTTCAGGGTTTTAGCAGAGGGTTTAAACTTTTTGAAGGTGCCAATAAAAGAAATAACGTAAGCATAAAGTTCGGTCTAGGTGATTTTCATCATCCCCCCCCCCCCCCCCCCCCCCCCCCCCCCCCCCCCAAAAATAAAAAGGTCTAGGTGATTTTCTTGTGCAGGAACACAAATGGTTGGAGCTTTTTGATCACCATCATTAAGTTCATTTCAAGTGAAATTTGAACTCTATGCTTGTAGCATCAGCTTATCTGATATCCACTGAAGTAAGAGAAGACTGATGTTACAGTATGAATTTTAAATGCAAACCAATGGAATACCTTACAATGTGATGATTCCATGCAAATAGATATCTGCTCCAAGAGTTGTAGGATGATTCCAAGTCGTCCTATAGGAATGAGAACTGAACCACCGGCTTTAACAGCATCAACTGCACAGGAGCATATAAAGTTCAATTTGTCCATTTCCTCTGAGCTCTCATCAGCATGAAGTAAGAGCTCCTCCAAATCACTGGTTTCATCACAGTAAACTCACAGCTTAATTTCTTAGATGCCAAGTGTCAAAATTTACCATATTAGAAAAAAATGAAGAGCTGGAAGAATCAAATGGCACTACACTATATAACCATGCATTTGGCCGGAGTATTCACAACCCAAGAGGATATATACTCAATAAAACAGGTTACCCTCAAGTTGAAGAATCCTCGGGGCAGTGTAATTACTACCCATGTTGGCAGTTTCCAGGAAATCCAGAGATGATACATCTGAATATATTAGCATGCTGCATGATCGAAGAGCGTTATAATTAAACGCCAAAGCATGACCAAGAACAAATTCAGAGTTCGAGACAAATCCTATCGGTCCATCCAGATATCTTATTGTCCAATTACAGGCTCCTATTTCCAACCCAGAGCTGATTGGTTTGATGCTTATTGTGCGATTGTAGCATGCCACTTCTGCATATTTGAGTCTTTGAACCTTCTTAACACAATCCTCTATGTCAGCTGCACTAAGAGGCACTCTTCATCACTATCTCTTAAAAGGTTATCAGACAAACGAAAATGCAGTTTCTAGTAAGAAAAGTAAGATGTAATATGCAATGAGCATGATCACAACCCGAAAGATGCAAGGATACCACTACTTCATAATCTTCAAGGCTGAAGCTTCTGACCACAATATGTGAGCCTTTCCGCATTTAATTTAGAGATGCATGACCTGTCAAGAAAGTCATCTAACAAGAAAAAGGCATTTTAAGCCTTGGCTCCAGGACAAACTTCCAACATCAAACTATAATCCACATCTCAGCAGATTATAGCACCTTACAAAGGCACACCAAGCCAATTGCCTTTTAAAAATTTTGGGCTCCATCCCAACTACGGGAGGGGCTATGTAGAAGAACCAGTATCCTGAGTTTCGCAAATAGTTACAATGAGGATCTAAGCCATGATAAACTATCAAGCCACATCTTGTATGCGATTTACCTACAGAACAGAGCTAACACATGAAGGTTGTTCCTTACCTATACAATGGCATCCATCCACCAAGTTCAATCCCATCAGTGCCTAACACTATCTCCTTCAATGCGGAAGGAAGTGATTCCAGCTCCTCCCACTTCATCCAGTGAGGACTACTGGCTTCTTCAGACCCATAAAACTGCCTGAATTCCTCATGCATTGAAACAAGGTCCTCCATCATAAGTTTCCCAATTTTTGCTACCACCTCAGTCACATGTACCTAAGGTAAAAGCATGAATCTTTAAGCAAGTCACAATCTTTCAACGCACAAGCCCAAGACCAAGCGACAATTAAACTAGCACTCAACCATATACGTAAAAATTACTCCAAATTCAATCAACCAGACGAAGATTACCTTCGCTGAGAAGCCCTTCGCTCAAGTAAGAAACGGCAACCCAAGCATCCCGGTGGGGCTTGAGATCAACACTGCATCAATGAACGAGAGATTCCACAAATGCAGGTTCACCACAGTTTTGTACCACGGTTTGGAACGAATGAAAGCCTTTGCAGTCATGGGTTTCTCAACATTCTTCCTCTCTTCATTCCCAGATTCACAGCCATTGGATTCATCAACCGAATGTTCCATATCTTCTTCATCTCGCACAGCAGAAAATCCGGGAGGTATAGGGGCGAAAGCAGTGAGAGCAGACAGGTCTATTGGACAATCGATCAAGATCCTAAACCCACGGACACTCAGCATGTGACATGGGGGAGAGTAAAACCCTTTACCTCTGCTCAAGCATGTCTGCATAAGAGCATATATCTCGAATTCAAATTAAAGCAAATGCGAGTGCCAGATGCGTCAACTGACGAAAGAAAGTGTGTTACAATACCAGTTAAAGAGAGACTTACCAACTTCACGAAGCCAGACCAATGTGAAGAATTTAACAGGTAATTCACACCAAAATTTTTAATTAGAATGAGGAGATTTAACACAAACACGGAACTCTTGTTCTTGGGGGGAGCTCAAGCAAAGGAGAGTAGATGGTTTTTTGCTTTTGGCTTGTCACTCTTCAGACGAGAAGGAAGAAAAGAACGGAGACCGGCAAGCTCTCAACGTCCACTCGATTCCTACTGTTCTTGACTCTTACAATCGGGTCCTCGCGAAAAAATAAAAAAATTATCACCTTTGTTTCGCCAAAAATGAGTGACGTAAAAAACAAGAACGAACACTCTTTGTAAACGAGACCTAAGAACGAGAAGAGGAGCTGTACGCAGACATCAGAGGAAAAACGGGAGCAGTACGTCGAGCGCGAAGTTGGGGGCGGCGGACGGCCGACGGCGACCGGACGGCGAGATGCAAGACCATGGTGTTGGTTGCGAGAGAGAGAGAGAGCCAGATAGACGGAACTCGACCGCGGCACCTTGGGCGGCGGACGGCGGCCAGCCGGCGAGACCACGGCGGCTGGCCGATGGCTGGCAGGCTGCGCGAGAGAGAGGGAGGACTGGTGCGAGCGTAGGGGCGAAAACGAGAGAAAAATTGAGAATTAAAAACCTTATTTATGGAAATCCGGGCCGTAAAAAAAAAAAAAACACAAGGCCTAAGAATTGAAAAAAAAAAGTTGAGAAAAAAACACAAATATAATTTGGTAATTGCCAGTTGAAATGTTATTCATGAAATTGAAATCACGAGATCCAAACCGAAAAATATTTTCAATCACATATTACTAACTAAAAAAATTAATTATTTTCCAAAAGCATTTTCCTTTATCCTAATATTTTTTGCCAAACAAAGTTATGAGTTCATTATCTATGTGATGAAGTCATTTCTTTATTGACACACTTAGATGTGTTGATAAGAGAATCTCTAATATCATAATAATGTTCTCGAATGGAAAATGTAAACCTCCACAAGTATTTCAATACAGCCCTCTAAAATGTGATTATCCATAGGAACATGATGGAAACCTCAATAAATTATGGTAAAATCATTCATATCGCAATGAGTAATGAATATGTGAGTGATTTGAGGAGGAAAATTTTTGAATTGGTGGTTTGAATGACTTCATCACAATTTTGAATTTCATTGTGTAAAAGTCCCTCATTTTTTTTGCAAATATTGAAATTGTATCGTTCTTTTTTCTTTTTCGTTTTGTTGGCTAATAACTCATTCACCCTTAGTCATGGATTAGTTGGCAATTGAGGATCAATAATAAAGTAAAGGTTGAGGAATTGCTATCATGAAGTTATTCATTTTATTTTAGGAAGAAGTATACCCCAAGTGCCAAAATTTGGCACGAAGGGAAACTTAAGTGCCAAAATTGGAACAAAATAGATAACTTAAGTGCCAATTCGACCAAAATGCTGACGTGACGATTTTCCAACGAAATAAGTGCAAAACGATGTCATTTTGCATGCTGACGTGACTAGAAAATTAAAAAATAACATTATTTTAGTGCTGACGTAGTAAAAAATTAATTAAACTAAATTTAAAAATAAATTTATTTAAAACATTTAAAAAATATATTAAAAAAAGGGTGGGAAGGGAGACGGTTGAGGGTTGAGCCCTTGCTATCGCCGCCTCCCTGCCGTTGCCAAAAAGGGTCGATGACGGAGGGGGGAGAGTCGGCCGCGGTCGCTAGCCCTTAGCCAAGGCCCGGCAACCTTGGTCGACGCTCCCCCCATCGTCGCCGGCCTTTCCTGGCAACAGCTAGGGCCTGCGAGCCCTCGCCCAGATTCGGCGAGGGCTTGCAAGCCCTCGTCGCCGATCGGCCAGGGGCCAGCAACCTCGGCCAACCCTCCCCTCTCTGTTGCCGGCCTTCATGGCGGCAGCAACGAGGGCTCAACCCTTAGCCGCCTCCCTTCCCCCACTCATTTTAAATATTTTAAATAAATTTAAATTAAATTAAATTAAATTGATTTTTATATTATTTTTTACCATGTCAGCACTAAAATGATGTCATTTTTGAATTTTCTAGCCATGTTAGCATGCAAAACGGCATTGTTTTGCACTTATTTCATTGAAAAATCGCCACGTTAGCATTTTGGCCGGATTTTGGCCCAATTGGCACTTAAATTATCCGTTTTGCTCCGATTTTGACACTTAAGTGTCACTTTCCTAACTTTTGGTCTTTAAGTGTTCATTCGTGCCAAGTTTTGACACTCCAGGTGTTTGACACTCTTTTATTTTATTTCAGAAGATCGAGTTGCATTGACGAGTGTGGTTAATATAGTTAAAAATCATATTTTCTAATCCAAATTAACACGTAGCTTTATACAAGACCTTTCCAAAGTGAAGGCCAGTTGTAATTTTGCATGAATGATATGCTCTTTTTTTTTTTTTTTTTTTTGTTTTTCCCACATTAAGCTTGCAACCAAAGTACCACAATTGGAGGATTTCCTCTCACCCACGGCCTATTTGGTAACCGGCCAAATAGTAAAAATTTCTATTCTTTTGTTTATGGGAGTAGTTTTGGAACAGAATCGTGCTTGGTAAACTTTTTGTTCTCGAGAACAAATTTCTATTTTTTTGTTCTTAGAAATAGATTTGGAACAGAATCAAGAATAAAAGAAAGTTGATTCTTATTCTCGAGAATAATTCTAGAATCAAGCCCATATTTTCTTTTTTCTTTTTATTTTCTTTTTTCTTGTTCTTCTTCCATTTTCTTCTTCATTTATCGTCGCGGTTGCTGTCTGCCATTCGTTGCCGTTGCCCACCGCTGCCGATCGCTGGTGACTGGTTCGGCGAGCTCGCTGGAAGCAAGCCCAGCCACTAGCAAGGCCGAGCCTCACCGGTGGCCAGGCGGGCCTCATTGAGGTTGGGCGAGGCTCGCCTGGCCACCGGCGAGGTTCGGCTAGCCTTGTTGAGGCTAAGCCGAGCCGAGCCTTGCCCAACTGCCGGCGAGGCTCAGCCGACGAGAGTTGACAATGCTTCGGTGAGATCTCTGGCCCTAGTTTGGGCCATTTGCTGGTCATCCCAAGGCCGGCGATTGACGACTTGAAGAAGAAGAAGGAGGGAAAGAAAGGAAAAAAAGGAAAAGAAGAAAAAGAAGAAAAAAAGAAATAAAATTATTTAAAAATTAAAAGAAAATAATTTGGAGTAGAAATTTTGAGCACGATATCAAATGCAATTCTATTCTAGAATCATAAATTTTTTCCAATTACCAAGCACGTTCTTTTGCTTAGAAATTGTTCCCGAGAATAAAATAAAAAATAATCATTTTTGATCAAAAATTGTTTCTAGAAACAAAAGCGTTACCAAAGGCGCCCCTAGTGTCAGTTTCTCTCAATCCTCGAGGCGATAATTCTCCTCTTTCAAACCTAGAAACTTAAAACTAGATTTCCCCTCCCATGGCAGCGCCAATCTCACCTTCTCCAATTGGGGATTTAGCTTTCTCCAGTTGGAATCTATCGGTAATGCCCTCCTTAGCGTTGAATCCATCATCTCTATTCTCTCCCCCCGAAAGAAAAATAAAAAAAATAGGAATATTAGAAACCACCCTTCCACTCAAACTTGAACCTAGAAACCCATACAGGCACACCTTTACACAACCATCCCAAAAAACCATATAAATCAAAAACCCCAACTGCAATGAACTACAATTTCTTAAGAGCTCCCTTCACTCCATAACCTAGAAGCTTATGGCCCTTCTTCCTCACATCTACCCCCTCAAGCAACTAGATCACAGTAGGCTATAAATGGCAAGGGCTTCTGAGAACTACTGGCGACTTTGTGCAGGAAAATGAACAATTTGTGGTTTGAAGAGGATATCACAAAGGTGGCAACAAAAATCCTTGAAGAAGAGAAATAGGAAAATGAATTGATACTCTATGGAAAACTCTGCTATAAACCCACTATCAATTTTCAAGCATTTCTAATTACAATGAGGAAAGCATGGAAACTAGAATCGGTAAAATGTGAGCAAATAGGGCTTGGGTTTTTCTCTTTCATTTTCAGTTTTGTTGAGGATAAAAGAAGAGTATTAGAGACGGGACCTTGGTCATTTGCCATCAATCTTCTTGTTCTGTAGAAGGAAACCCAAATATTTCATACATTGTTATGAATCCACGCATCACGCTGGAGCTTGGTTTTCTTGAAGGAAACATTCTCTTCATGGAGTGGCTTGCAATCGAACTCAAGGAAAAGTGAGGTATTCCTCTCTGGAGGGTCACCTTCCCTAAAGAATCGAATCCTATTGGAGCTTGGTTTTCTTGAAGGAAACTTGCCGGTTCGCTACATGGGTGTACCAATTATCACGGTAAGGCTAGGCAAGTCGAACTGTGCTGCTCTTGTTAGACGTATCACAGCAAGGGTGCAATCTTGGACCCATTAGTTCATTTCTTTTGTTGGGCACCTTCAACTGATCAGGTCAGTTCTTCATGCCATTCAGGCTTATTGAGCAAGTGTCTTTATACTTTCTGTGTTAGTGTTGGACCAGATTGAGTGTATTCTCAGACAATTCCTGTGGAAAGGCCCTGAGTTGGGTAGAGGGGGGGAGCAAAGATCTCCTGGGAAGAGGTTTGCCTCCCTAAAGCCGAGGGAGGACTTGGTATTCGGAGACTCCATGAATGTAATAAGGCAGCTATGCTCAAACACATCTGGAACTTGTTCTCAGATAAGGAGTCGTTGTGGTGCAAATTTTTACTCGACTTTCTTAAAGAGAAGGAACTTCTAATTTGTGAAGTAGCTAACTTATTGCTCTTGGGCTTGGAAGAAGATTCTACAACTCAGGGCGGAAGTATGGCTGAGCTACTCATGGAGGATAGGGAATAGCCTTTCTATGTCACCCTAGGGGGCCTTTGAACTTATTTTTCTCAGATGCGCTCATCTATAGCTCTGAGCCCTCTAGGCAAGCTTCGGCAGTTGACATTTTTTCTGATGATGGCCAGGCAATCAGGTCAGTGATTAAGACTTGGGGATCACCTCTTCCCTCCTTGACTCGGACCCAAGATTGTTTTTGTTGGAGAAGGGAGTCATCGGGCATGTTCTCTGTCACTTCGGCTTGGGAGGCCATATGGTGTAAGAAGAGCCGAGTCAATTGGCACCCTTTCATCTGGAACAATGCCATCCTACCTCAGTATCAACTCAACCTTTGGCTCATTACCAAATGCAGGCTGCCTACCCAATCTCTTCTGTTATCTTATGGTAGAATTGATGCTTCTTCTTGCCTCTTTTGCAATGATATGCCTAACTCTATTGATCATCTCTTTTTTAGTTGTCGTATTACTACTAGTCTTGCTTTCTTTTGGGCTAGTAGATGTAATCTTCCTTGGCGTAATGGGTCTTGGGAGGACATCCAAAGATGGGCCAGTTCTTTGCTTTTGGGCAAGGGGTTTTATAAGTGTATTGCCCGTTTTTCCTTCAGTGCAATTTGCCATATTATTTGGAAGAACAAGAATAACATTCTCTTCAAGGGGGAACCGGTTTTTGTACTAGCCATGAAGAAGCATCTTCTCAGAGTTGTGAAAGACAAGGCTGTCTCCTTCAGGAATGTGGAGGACTCCATTAGAAATAGAAGGCTACAACACTCTTGGGATCTCAATCCCATTATTTTATCTTCTGGGGACCTCCATTCGGTTGTTTGAGTGTCGGTTGCTGATTACGTTTGTTGCCTTGTCCCTGGAGGGAGTCCGTTCTTTCAGTTCTTTCCTGCCTTGCTGGAGGGGTGTTGCTACTTGCTATGAAAGTCGTGGTTCTCCTCCTTCGTGGTGGTTTTTGCCTTTTGGCTCCCGGCTGCTTTGCCATGCTTATCTTTTGTAGTTTGTGCGGCCTTATGTTTCCTTGCCGCTTCTTGTTTGTTTTACATCCCGGCATCTTTCCACTCACTTTGATTCTCTTATCTTTAGTATAAGTTTTGGAGCCGTGATCTTCTGTACATTTGGCCTTTCCTCAATATAATTCTTACATTTCACCAAAAAATAAAAATAAATAAATAAAAAATCCATGCATCACACTTTCTAGGTACAAATCCTTGAACTTCCTTGAACTCGTATTAATGAAGCCTCTATGTGGCAAATAGCAGAAAAATTAGGCAAGTTAGAAGAAGTAAAACTTGAAGCAAAAAACAACAACTTGAGTAAAGCTGAAAAGGTGAAAGTGCGTTTAAATTTGACAAACCCACTAAAAACTAGCACAATTATCAGCATGGGAGATAAAAAAAAAATGGTGGTTAGACTTCAAATACGAGAGAGAATTCCACATTTTTACTACTCATGTGGGCATGCTAACTATTGTCCAGAGATTTCTTCTAAAGAAACTGGCCTAGCCCAAGATCAACCTAGAAGATATGGTTCGTGGCTCAAGGTAGAAGTGAGGGAACCAAGCCTGTTTTGGAAAGTTTTTTTTTTATTTTATTTTATGGATATTAGAATCATGTTTTGAAGAAGGGAAGACAATGCCAACCTCACCAACACTTTATGTTGATGTCACTACAAGGAAGGAAAATGTAGCGTCGAGTGAGATGGCAATTATCCCACACAATGTAGAAAATGACATAGTGGAAGAGGATAATATGGCATCAAACATGTCCACAAGTTAGGGAAAGAGAACACAACAAATGCAAGTTCTACCACTCAACTCAACAAGCCTATTGAAGTATCCAAAACTGCTGAAGAAGGAAAAAGCATGACACAAAATTCCAGTAGCCAAAAAACAGAAGTATATCCAACCTTATGAGAAGAGGGAATCATCGGTTACCTTGCTTGATGAGGAGCATCTACTAGATACTCCAATCCAAGTGTGGGAAAGGGAACGAGAACGGGCTTTGGTGACTAGCCTTAATAAGCTACCCAAGCATACATGAAGTTATTGAGTTGGAACTGTCATGGGTTGGGCACACCATTGACAGTCCAATATCTTTGAGCCTTAGTGGCTCTAGATAGGCCCGACTTAATTTTCCTTACGGAAATCAAGAATAAAATCAACATGGTGACTCGCATAAAACAGTAATTGAAATTTACATATTTAATTATCATTGATCCTATTGGAATTGCAAGGAGACTAGCATTTTTTTGGAATGAGGAGGTGAAGGTAGAAGTGGAATCTAGTTCTGGGGAGTTAATAGACGTCACCTGCAAGGACCTTAATAGCAGATACCTAATGAGGATATATTTTCTTCATGCCCTTACAAACTACTAGGAAAGATTACAATTGTGACAGACTATTTGCTCTATTATTTCGTCCTATACTCTCCCATGGCTTTGCAAAGGAGATTCTAATGAAGTATTGTACCAATGGGAAAAGACTGGAAGGCGAGAAGCAAACCAATATAGGATTGTGGCATTCCAGAAACTTTTGAAATACATGCTTACACATGGATATTGAGAGTAAAGGATGCACTTATACATGGACAAACAATAGGGAATGAGATGAGTTAGTGAAAAAGCGATTGGATAGGGCCATATATAACATATAGTGGAGAGTTCTCTTCCCAAATGCAGAGGCTTTTGCATTACTAGCAATAGGGTCAAATCATTGCCCAATCCTACTTTCCTTAGACGCTAATGGGGTGAGAAGAAAGAAAATTTTCAAGTTTGAGGGCTACTAGTTAGAAAACACAAAATGTATAGAAGTAATATGTAGAGCTTAGGAGAATGAGAGCTTCAATTACTTGAATATTAAAGCCAAGACAAAAAAGGTGGTAGCAGCAATGGGAAAATGGAGTAAGGACAAATTCCAGAATGCATCAAGGCAGATCCAATATACTTACTGAGCTTTTCAACTGTGTAAAAGATGGACCAAATAGTGAGGAATACATAAAAATTGTAAAATAGATTGAAAACTTATGACGGCAAAAAGAAATGTTTTGGTTCATGCGATGCAAAATAAATTGGATGAAATGGAGAGATCAAAACACAAATTTTTTCATACCACAACAATACAGAGAAGACAATGAAACAAGATCTCCATGTTACAACTTGATGACTAGCATTGGAGCTGAAACCTATCAAACATCAAACAACACATCAGAGCTTTCTATATTTCAGTATTTACTTCGATGGGTTATAGAGACTACCAGCCAATATTAGACCAATGCACACAAGTGGTAAATGACGATATGAATGAGTCTTTGATCAAGCTAGTTTCCAGAGAAGAAATTAAAAAAGCGGTGTTCAAAATGGAAGCTAGAAAGCATTAGGGCTAGACGGGCTAAATGGATTATTCTATTAAAGCCAATGGTTTTTTTTTTTTTTTCTAGGAAGACATTTTCAAGATGGTTAACACATTCTTCAAACAAGGTATTTTTGACCCTCAGATTAATGAGACCTATATGGTTCTAATTCCAAAAGTAAATAACCCAGAAAACATCATTTAATATAGGCGGCTTAGTCTTTGTAATTTCAACTATAAAATCATTGCAAAGGTAATGGCTAATGGATTGTAACTCTGGCTCCCTAATCTATCTCCCAAGAGCAAAGCGCTTGCATTTGCAGACATTAAATTCAAGACAACAAGTTCATTGTATAGGAGGTGTTGCATAAGCTAAAGGTGCGAAAAAGGAGGAGGAAATTTCAAGCATTCCTAAAACTTGACATGCAAAAAGCCTGCGACAAGATTGAGTGGGACTCCTTATGTAATTATATGTTGAAATTGGGCTTCTATGGAAGATGGGTCTTTCTAGCAAAACAATGTATATCCTCAGTTTCCTTTAGAATCAATGTGAATGGAGAACTTTATGAACCATTTTAGCCAACTCAGGAAATTAGACAAGGGGAACCTCTATTCCCCTAGTTGTTTATTATAATGGCTAATGTTCTATCCTCTCTTATGACTAAAGCAGTAGAAGATTGAACTATTAAGGGATTAAACTGAATGGCAGCTATCCAACACTAGCACACCTACTATTTGCAAATGAAAACATCTTCTTCCTAGATGGAACAACTAGAGAAGCCCATATTATAGCATCTATCATGAACCAATATAGTTTTGCCTCTGGCAAATCATATATTTTTTTTTGGGAAAAATTGTCCCTAGAGGCTCAAGTCAAATTTAACATATAAGTTGTGGGTCTTAATATAGAAAAATAGGGAAGTATCTTGGAATACCTTTAGACTGGGTTCGACCAAAAAACATATGTTTGCCTAAGTTCTTGCCAAAGTTGATAGAAAAATAGAAGGATGGAAACAGAAACTGATTTCAAAGACAAACAAAGAAATTTTAAACAAAATAGTTATTCAAGCAATGCCACACTATGCCATGTCCATCTTCAAAATCCCTATATCCATTTGTGGGGCAATTGAAAAGAGAGTGTCTTCATTCGGGTGGAGACAAAACATAGCAAATAATGGCATACATTGGAAAAGATGGGAAAACTTGAAAAAGGAAGGATTGTGGGAGCCTAGGCTTTAGAGATTTGATACATTTTAATAAAGCGACGTTGGGAAAGCAAGCTTGGCAACGAATCTGAACACTGGATGCTTTGTGGAGCAAAATTTTCAAAGGCATTTACTTTCCCAAAGGAGATTTATGGAATGCACAAAAAGACCCCCAACCTTCTTGGGAGGCAAAGTATTTTAGTAGGAGGAGATGTTATAGAATCAAAAATTCAGCAAGAAGTTAGGGATGGAAGAACAATCCGAGTAAGGGAGGACAAGTGGCTGATCTCTGGAAGAATTGGAGAACCAACAAACTGTAATGACCCCCACTTGGTCAAGGATTTAATTGACAAAAACTTAGGTTAGTGGAATACCCAAAGACTAAGCGTCTTTTTTTTAGAAAAGAATAGTCAACGGAATTGTAGCAACCCCTCTAAATCTAAACCTTGGTTTATAAACTAGTGGGGATAGCAAATAATGTAGGGATCTATCTAGTCAAGAGTGGCTACAATATTACACATGCTCAGGAAAGTAACAAAACAGAGAAACAACCAACAACATCCTACCAAGCCCCTAAAATGCTATGGATTAACATCCAGAAACTACATATCTTCCCTAAAGTTTGATTTCTATTGTGGAGTATTTGCAACAATGCAATCCCAACAAGAGAAAATCTAGACAGGAGGAAGATGATACCTGAACCAACTTGCTCACTATGCAGCCAAGCTCTAGAGACAGTGGAACTAGACAAAAGAAGTTTGGTTAGACCCCAAAATGGAAGTAAATGCCTTGCCTACAACAATAACTAGAATCGACAAATGGGTTTGTAATTTCCTCATCTTGAACATGAACCCAAAGTCGAAAGCATTGTTTGCATGGGTCCTATGGCAACTCTGGAAGGCTCGAAACACTCTAATTTTTGGAAGAAGGAGACCATACCCAAGATCTATTACTGAAGAAGCCACCTCCTAGGATTATCTTTATGTGAAATGGCAATCCAAGGGGACGGAAGGTGAAATGAGACCCATGTCGGGATAGACGCAATGGAGTCTGCTGTTGCCAAACTCCCTCAAGCCGAATGCCGATAGCTCTTGGAGAACAGGGATTTGCCAATTAGATCCGAGCTCTTTCAGTGTTGATTGCGAAAACCATAGATGTCCAAGAAGGCCTTATCGTAGCTGAGGAAAAGTTCATGGAGAAAGGAAAGTACATCCGCATGAGTTGAACTGAACTATGAACAACCTCCACACGTGGAAGTTATCTCCAACAATTCTCAAGTAGTGGAATGCGTGTCGAGTCGGCTGGAAATACCTTGGGCTGCTCGGTTCATAATTGAAGACTTTAGATTATTAATGGGCCAACTACATGGGGTTTTTTTAAAGTGTGAGCCAAGAACTACAAATCAAGCCGTAGATTGGATTTAAATGCCCACCAAATAGATTCTCTACAATCGAATTGGAAAGGGAGCCCCTCTCTTCACTATGTTTAATCTTATGTCTTGATCTTGAAACTTTTATATTATCCAACTAATCGTTAAAAGTCCATCTTCTAACTTTAAAAAAAAAAAAAAAAGTACTACAAGAGAGAAAAGATGAATATGATTATATTTCTACCCTTTAGAAAGTCAATAAATAAATAAAATAAATAGATAAATGGAAAATCGAAGAAAATTTGCGAGAAAGAAAATCAATTCGTCTTGCAAGCCTTGTTGAATTTGGCGGTCCTCAGTTTGTTGCGGACAAGCTCGTACAAGCCGAAAAGCCCAAAGTAGGTGCTTTTGTCTAATCGCTTGCTTTGTTCTAAACATGGTATGTCTTAAAGGATGGTGTCCGAAGCCTCTTATGTTTTCGGGTAATAGACTGTTATAGTGGATAACTTGGTTTTTGGTAGAACTGCTGTAGATATTATGCTTGGAGCTGTCTCATTAAGAGGAAACATCAAAGTGAAGTATCTTTCTGTAGTAGATTTTTTAAGTTTGCTACATAATGATTTTGTCATGTGCATGGTCACAGTGTTAGTTTCTTGCTTAGAAGGCTGGAAATATTAGCTTCATATCTAGATCTAGATAGATGAACTCTTTTGTGAGTAAATAATTCGAATTCAGTGGTCTACACAGTGCATAAGAGATGATCAACATGATGAGCGAGAGAGACAATTCTGGGCTACAGAGATAATGGCAAATGATACATGCTCCTATCAACTGCCTTATGAAGCATGGTTGCTCACTATGACATCTTGAATTTTTGACTCTGTCTTGATAAAATGAAATGGGCTTTTCACCAACGTGCCTATGGTTCTTTTTCTCTGAGCTGATTACTCACAAGTTAACTAACCTATTGGGTGAAGCTGTTAAGGGATATAATCACGGTAAAATCCCTAAAAGCTACATGGTGGGTTAGATTGTACTAAAATTGTGTCCAATTGATTTTAATCATGAAATTGGACTCGGTTTCGGAAATCGAACGTTCGAGTGTGTCACGATTTATTTTTAGAACATCGTCTCATCTTTTGAGGAATTTCCGTCGAGCCTAGAAATTTACGGAAAAATCAAATTTGACAAATAGGATTTTTGGAAATTCGGAGGGGCACCTTTGATTAAATTTTTGACCAACAAATTGGCTTAATTTATGAAGAGTGGAAGGGAAATTCGTATGGCCTGCTGCCATGGGATTTTGGGCTGCCAAAATGACTTGATTTGGTGAAGTATTGAGAAGAAATAGTTGGAAATTCGAATGGGTAGATGGCTGGGCATTTTTGGCCACCAAAATGAAGTTCATGGTGAAGAAAAGAGGAAAAATCAGCCACCGGTTCATGGTTTGACAAAGGGGGTAGAAGACTTTAGGGGTTATGTACTCAAGTGAATGATATTTGTGCATGAAAGGCTATTGGTTGGCTTGAAGACTTTCATGGCCCTTGTCCCCCTCTATATTCCCTCTCTCCTCCCCCTTGGTGTGCGCATGTCCCTCCCTTTTCCAGCAAAACCAGCATCAACTTTTTCTTCTTTACTTCATCTTTTTCATCTCTATTTTCTTGTTACAAAACAAAACCAGCAACTAGTCACTAGAAAACTAGCCCAAGCCAGCATTGCCAACCCCTCACGTTTGCTTGTTGCTGCCACCAGCTCGCCCCCATCGTCCCTGCGCCGTGTACAACCAGCCCAACCAGCAGCCACAGAAGCAGAATCGACGTTCCAGTAGTAAGCAGTGAGCTTGCAAGGCTTTTTTAGCCCATTTTGGCCCCTCGTTAGAGCCGCCATAAGCACGAGATTTTACCGCTGTCGCGCCGTCGTTGCTGTGAACCCGTTTGCTTGCTAATCCGGTGAGTTAACTTTCTAATCCTTAATTAGGTTGTTAATTACACTTAGAGGGTTAGATTAGTGTTAATTAGCTCAGTTAAATTAGTATTAAGTGAGATTAGCCTTAAGATGGATTAATGTTAATCTTACTTGGTTATATTAGCCTTAAGATGAATTAATATTGATCTAATTGGTTGGATTAGTACTAACGAGGGTGATTTAGCTTGGTTTAATGGATTTCTCTCGGATTAGTTTACTGGACCCTCACTGTTTGCCATTTTTGTGGGAAAAAATGTGTTACGATTTTGAGGTTGCTTCTTTCTTGAAAAATGTTTTAGACATCTTTAGCTATGACATATATTTTACTCAATATTTTAGGGATTCAAAAGAATGAGGTTGCAACTTCATTAAAAACAAAGCAGAACCTTTGTTTGTGCTGGAATTTGTGACATTCTGGTGTTCAATGAATTTTTATCAACTCTTAGGGTTCGAATTTTGAAAGGGTTCATTCCCAAAATTGTTTATCACATCTTTTAGTTTAACATAGTAAAATTTCAGATCAAATGGATACGTTTTGGATCTCAAACCAAGCTGGTTTTGGAAAACGTGATTTCTGGAAACGGACATAGTTTTGGTAACAGATTGAACGATTTACTACACTTAATCTAGTAATATATAGGCTAAGGTATCTGCATAAAAGGTGTTCTTTTATGTGTCATTTACAACATATTCAAATTTGAGAATTTTTCAAACTCGTTTGATTAGGTTTATAGAATTAAACTTGGAGACTTGCGAGTGGCCTATTTTCTGCTGGTTAGGATTGGTAGTGATTTTGTGATTGTTCTTGATATTGTGCTTGTTGGACAATGCATATTTGGTGATGTGGTTGACTTTTGGCATGCGTAGAGATTATGCTTGTGTTGAGAAAATCAAGTGTGTTGTGAACCGGGTACATGACTAAGTGCTACACAACAACGAAATTTCGTGTGAGTCACCTCTAGGGCCTTGTAGTCAAGGGCTAAGTACTACATGGCGACTTGAGTCACATGGGAGCAACCTCTAGGGCTTTGCACTACTGTTATGCGAAGTCAAGGGCTAAGTGCTACACGATAACGTAACTTCGTAGGAGCCACATCTAGAGCCTTGTACTATTGTTATTCGTGGTCAAGGGCTAAGTGCTATACGATAACGTAATTTCGTGGGAGCCACCTCTAGAGCCTTGTACTATTGCTCTTCGTGGTCAAGGGCTAAGTGTTACACGATGACGTAACTTTGCGGAAGCCACCTCTAGGGTCTTGAGTTTAGATATTGAGCATGAAATGAACCATTGATATGAGATAGTCGCGCCTGATTATGGGATAAAATTATTTGGCACAGAATGGGACGTGTCATAACGGTTTGGCTTTATAATCGGGACCTTTATAATTGTTTGATAGATGATTGGATGTTTTCCAATTATGGTATATGTTTGTTGTGTGCATATGTATATGTGATGCACTAATGTGTAGGAAGGTGCTAAGGAGAGATAAGTTTGTGCGTGACGCCTGTTTAGGCTGCATCTGAGTGAATTCTCGTTCTAATCGGGGTTTAGGGTGTTGACTTGCTGAGATTTATTCTCACCCCATCGTAGTTTAAATATTTTTAGGTCCCTAGTATAGAGAACCCAAAGCCCGAGGCTGAAGGGTTCGGAGAGTAGGTGGCTTAGTAGTCTCTTTTTGAGATGGACCTTTTGTATATAAACTTGTAGGATTGACCTGGTGTGTTTATAAAGTATCTTTTGAGAAAAATATGTTGTCCTGCTTTTACTATCCCATGTTTGGTTGTTGTCGGGGTGTTTGTTAACTCGCTTCCGTATGTACATAAAACGAATGGGTCGGCGACGCGTCTTGGGAACGTTGCAATTTAATCGACCGTTGAGAGATGTATGCATGCCCATGTTCCGTTAATGTCAATATTTGACCAGATCTAAAACCCGAATAATTTAAGAGGAAAACTGAACCAAAACTCTGGTTTAGTTGCATTCAATGTTCTATGATCAGACGTGATGGTGTAGTTATAGTTATCGCTTGATCATATAATTGAATATGTAAAATGCATTCAACCGTGTTTACTTGACTTTCATTCCTCCATATTTTACGATGATGATTTAATTAAATCAAAATTGGCTTGATTAAGGTCTTTAGGTTCTTTGTCTGTAAACTTATAAGTGATAGGTTGATAGTTTTGGCTTTGGCTCGGAGCTTCCATTTGCTCAAAACCCTCTTTTTCCAAACAGGAAAGTATGAAAGATGCTGAAGTGATGGGAGTGGTGGAAAGATTGGGCCATGGAGGCTTGCTAGTTTATGAGTTTGAGTACATAGTGGACAGAACCAGGGGAGGGATGAAAAGGATTGTTTGGCTGCCTTGTCACCTCAAAGAAGCTCTATCTATCAAACATCGCTCACTCAGACAAGCTAGAGAACCCGCATGACACCTAAAATAAGGATGATGTTTGAGGAAGCTCTCCATTCTTTTGATGCTGTTCTAGGCACACATGAACATTAGTGTCCATCATGACATGACTATTTCCTCAATGTCACTCTGAATATGATCACTAACACTTGAGGTAATGCACTACTAAATTGATTTAGTTGAATAGGTGTCGATCTAACAAAACAAGAAAACTCAACATGGTTTGTGCCTAGACTGTGGTAGAGAGATTGAACTTATGACCTCTTTGATCAAAAAAACTATTGCAGAATTTGGAATATGTTAGCTTAAAAATATGCATATGATCACATTCTTCTATGTCATTCCTTGTGCATCTATGTGCCGGGCAACATACGGTACTTACTATGATTGTCTGGCACCTTTTTTGTGCAACTTAAAATGTTACTCTGTGACATCCTGAATTTCAGGTTATGTTTTCGATTGAATAAGTTGGGCTTTTCATTGACGCGCCTATAGTTCTTTTCCATGAGCTGATCACTTACAGGATAACTAGTCTATCTGATGAAGCCGTTAAGAAATTTAAATGCAATAGACCAGAGAATTCGATTAGGAATCGATTGCTCAACCGTGCTAATCTGCAAGGGTCATTATGACACCGTCAAAATCGATCAAAGACTGGAGATATGTCGATTCGATAGAGATATGTGATTAGTGTGTGGGTGATTCTACCTAATTGCAAAATTTTTGTTGAACATCACTAGACCGATTTTCCTGTCATTTCTATACTTTGTGTTCGTATTTGAAATCTCGATATTTTCATGACAACCGAGAGTCGCCAATATGTCGAAGATGCACAGTGTGGCTCGAAAATGATCGACCATGGGTCAATTGTACTAAACAAATTCCTAAAAACTATCAAGTAGGTTAGGTCACGCTAAAATCACGTCAGATTGAAATTAATTGTGAAATTGAACCCGATTTCAAAAATTGAAAATTCTGTCATGTTACAATTTATTTTAGGAACACCGACTCATCCTTCAAAGAATTTTCGGCGAGTTCGGGATTTTTTTTACGGAAAATCAATTCGGATGTTTCAGAGAAGAACGTAAATTCGGATGGGCCAAATCGAAAAGATTTTTGGCCTCCAAAGTGAACTATTTGGTAAAAGGGAAAGTGTGGAATTTGTGTCGGCTTTTTCTTCAATAAAATTGGACATCAAATTGGGGAATTTGGTGAAGAAATTGAAGTCTAAGGTGAGGAAATTCGGAGCCTTGGATGGGGGCTGCAACATTGGCATCAAAATTTGTTATTTATGGGATTTTATGTGCTAGAAAGAATTGGGGGACCAAGGGATAGACATGAAAACTTTGGGGGACCAAGCTTTAATTGAATTGGATATTTATTATTGACTTTTGCCCCCTTCCCCCAATCTTCTCTCGCACGCTTCCCTTTTTCCTTCTTTTCGTCGAGCATTTCTCTCCCCCGATCCCTTCGGTTTTGCTTCTCTTTCGATTTCTTCATTCGAAGACTGCAGCTTGACTTCTCCACAGGAGCACACGTCCTCCACCATCGCTAGCTCCCTCCATCAAAGCAACCTCCACCAATCCAGCACCCGCACATCCTCCCCCTAGTCAACCCTAGCTCCCACCGAATGTCCCTGCGGTTGACTCCTCCACACATCGTCCACCTCTATGAAGCTGCTTCTTTGCTGCCATTTGTCCGTGGAGAACTTCCACCGAGTCAAACTCCCTAATCCAGTAAAGCCGACGTTGACTGAAGCAGCCCCACGCGGATCTAGCTACTTCTCCCTTCATGCGCGACGCCACCCACCAGCGAATTCGGTCAGCTGTAGCATCCGTTTCACAGTTCAGCCTAGCCCATTAAACCATGTCATCAGCTCACGCAAGTTCCAGCCAGCTTTGGCCGTGAATTGCAAGGCCTTTTTGGCCCGGTTCGAGCCCTCGTTGACACCACTGGAAGCCAGAGTTTCAGCTGTTGTCGCGGTGAACCGATTTTCGTGCTAAACCGATGAGTTTATACACTAAGCTCTACTTAGGATGTTAATAACGTTTACGGGTGTTTAGTTTAAGTCAATTAGGGATTAGGTGGTTAGTTAGATTAGATTAGCAATTTAATTATTTAATTATGCATGATGTATTATTTATCTAAATTGATTTGGAAATTTTTCTAGGCCTGTTTCGGTATTTAATTAGGCATTTCCGGCCTAAGTTAGCATTTTTGGTATTTAAATTGAAATATTTAATTAATTTTGGTAATTATTTAATTATTAAATATTTTCCATAAATTAGACTGGGATAACCAGTGATCGGAATTTCGTACTGATTGCAATAGTGTAGTTAATTTATGCAATTGAGTATTAATTTGTATAAATTGAGTGCTGATTGGAATTTTGGTCATTTATTCCAAAATTTACGAATTTCAATATTTATTCAGAAAATTCGGAGTGTCGAGTTTTAACACTGAAAATGGTTTTATATACTATATAAAATAGTGGGATTTTAAATTAGAAGATATCACTTTTCTGGGTCAAGTTGACCGTGTACCCACACATAACTATTTTCACTAGGTGTTTTAATACGAAGAAAATATGCCAGGTTCACCATTTTAATTGAGGTATTTGAGTGCAATGCACGGTGTCCTATGCCGAAATTGAATGGTTGTGTGTTGGTTAAGAGAACCCGTCCCAGGCGGTTAAGCTGGACGTTACCCCTATATGGGATGCTCTTGGACAACGGATGTCGGTCATAGTAGATTCTGGACCTATGCTCCTTCGTGAAAGCCGTCTAGTAGAGATTTTGCTGTGCTCAATGGGGTGAGACAACACTTGACTATACTAGAAGACCGCCGAATAGCGAGTAAGCCATGCTATAAACTGAGATCAAAACTAGGAACGCATGTTTAATTGAGTTAAATGTATCGGATTATGGGACAAAATTGTGTGACACGGTATGGGATGTGTCATAATGATTTGGCCTTATGATTAGGGCCGCTGTGCTTGCTTGAAATTTGAGTGTGGTGTTCTAGTTAATTGAGCTTGGCTGTTGCTCATGCTTTGGAGCTGTTTGTGATATGAATTGTGCTGACTTGCAGGGAGGATTTGAGACAAGGTAAGTGTCTGTGGTTGTATGATTATGTGGTTAGGACGCCTCTAGGCGTATTACCCTCCTAACCGGGGTTTAGAGTGTGAACTTGCTGAGATTTATATCTTACCCCGTCGTGGGCTTTAACTTTTCAGGACCGTAGAATGGAGAATTTGTAACCGAGCTGAGAGGATCCGAGGTGTAGGTTAGATAAGACTACCTCTTTTTGAGAACTAGTCTTTTGAAGTCTTTTGGTTATAAAATTTTGTATATGACTCAGTGTGTATAAATAAAAAAACATGTTTTGTTTGTGAATATCTGTTGTCCTACTTTTCTATCCCGAGATGGTTACTGTTAGGAGATTTGTTATTCGCTTCCGCATGTGCAATAAAATGAAAGGGTCAGCGACTTGTTCTAGGAAGTTGCAAATTTTATCGACCATCGAGGGATGGGCATGCGCTTGAGGATTGGGGCGTGATATACTCGACTGTGAAACTTCATCATTTAAATCTCATGCATTAGTGAGGGCATTTCAAGAAAATTTTTTTGGGCATTTTTGTCTTGTGGAGAGGAGTAAACAACATATCTTTTGAGCACCTTATCTTACAAGTTAAACTTGTGTTACAGGTGGCAAAGCTCACCGCTTCGATGATTCTGGCGATGTGTTCCAGAAAGCAAATGGTATCATTCTTTACATTCTTAGACGAGGTAAAAGGTGAGGTGGTTTTTGTAAACAGCCTCTGTGCGGCATTATATCATTCTTGCGTTTCCACATACCTACAAGAATTTGTTATGTGAGATTTCTCAGATTCTTTATTGTGTTAACATCATTAATTTGTTTGAGAAAAGAGGTACTTCTCATATTTCATTTTTGAAACTTTTCAAATGAAGAAGGTAATTAAAAACATATTAGCTGAAATGCTTGTAATATTACACTAAAAAAACAAATTAATCCCTAGGCGAGTGGTGTACGAGGTCAAAGAAACACATACAGGAGCCAAGTCTCGTGGCCATGGAGGTGTCGATCTTTTAGATCTCGAGGCAATAGCTCCTCAATAGCCATGGAAGCCAAGCTTTTAGATTAGAAGGGGATGGCCACTTCTCGGCCAAGGTAGGAGCTCGATGCCTCATCAACTGATTTCCTTAAGGGGATAAATATGTGATTTCGATGCTCTCCAACCTTCTAACCACAGACTAAAGCTTGAATTCTTAGCCACAACCTCAGCAGACACCTCTAATCCTTCAATCTTCTTCATTGCATAAGTTTCGAACTTAATGAGTCTATCCCAAAGAGAAGCTTGATTTGCTAGTTCGCTCTCCCTCTTGATTTTATCCAGCCACTCCTTTGCTTCCTCCACCCTTGCCCAGAAGCAAGGGTCTTGTGTCAAGCCTACATACCTAGTCCTCCTATTGCCCCGTTTCTTTCTACAGACTCTCTTGGTCCATAACTAATCAAATTTTTTTCTTTTTTGATGACCGAGGACTCCACCACAGGCCCCTCATGCCAGGATGGTACCGAAGGGCTGGGCCCCTATACATTGGGGGAGACTAGCACAGGACCCCAATACCATGGTCCTCCACTTACAATGCTAGCAACTGCGGGTTTTGAACTCTCAACCTCGGCGATGAAGGAGAGACTCTCAACCAACACAGTTACTCATGGTTGGGTACTGATAGAAAATTCCGTACCTCCTTGCTCTTCCATTGCTTATGTAGTGGCCTTTCTTTTGGTGCATCCCCGATCAATAATACTCTACGATGTCTAATGGCTCGACAAGAAGCATGTAGACTGGTGATGCGGTTACCCATTTTGAACTTTTGTGCAAATCATGTGGGAGCTCGTTCCGGTCCATTATGCGTACGACACCATCCCAAAAGGCCTCAAGCATGATCCTATTCATGTTTATCTTGAACTCTCTCTTTGAGCCCCCCCCCCCCCCCCCCCCCAATGCTTGAAAAAATCATAATATCCTCTTTGCTCATTGGAATCGCAACAAACTTTATACCACTGTATCTTCAACTTGTAAGGAGCAATTTTGGATAGCTTAATACTTAAATTGGCAGCGTTTAGGAACTGCAAAATAGGGATCAAAGAATCTTTAAACTCATGGGAATTGCACCTAGGAATAAAAAGCCAAGATCAATACATTTACAGATCGTGATCACTTGATGATCTAAGGTGCCGTGTTCCAACCTGTTGAGATGTCCCCATAGAGTTCAAAGCCATCAAAAGACTTGCTTTATAGCTTGATTCAAAGAGATCTCCTTCCATGAAGATTCTCTTCAAAGACTGATGAGTTAGTCTTTCAACATATCGCCCATACTTAAGGTGCTCTTCAATGATACAATTTGGAGAGCCTATCCTTAGCATCAAATGCATCATCTTGTTGACTGATACATCGTTGTCCAAACAAATCGCATCCTCATCTGAACAAAACAAGTAATTCCCAAATGGCCAAAATGACCTCCCTCTTGAGCCTTCCCTAGCATGTGCCAGGCACTCCATGTCGGCCGCAACCAAGTAAAATAACTACGCTTTGTCTTCTTCAGTTAATTGGAGGTTAGCGAAATTTGTAGAGTTCAGTGACATCATATACATGTACCAAAATCTTATGAGGGCTTGCCATTGGGGAGTCGGAATGAGTGATTGGTCCAGAGATAACCTTGGCATTATATTGTGCATTGACATGATGTTGCAGAAGCTGCCACTCCAATTTTCACGGAGGATGGCTCGGGAAAGCGATTCGTTGTCAAGGAAAGGAGAGCCGAAACCAATGCATAAGACTGAGATGGGTGGGAAGATGGATTTGAGGTAGGAGAGGAGCCAAAGAGCAGCGAGGAAGGTGACTGATCCTCCTATGGAGTGGCCCATGACCACTATTGACTTGGTTTCAGCCAGCAGACTACGAATCTGCATACATATTCAGGATTTCTTAAAATTAGCTAAAGCACTTGTTAACTCCCAACCACAAGCATCGGTTTACAGTCTTCCGAAATTCGGATGCAGAGGTTTATAGAATCCCGAATTACTGGAGCGGGGACATCTCATGAACGGCGAAAATCGCTAACCTGGCTCTGAAGATCAGGGCGCGGGTGATAATGAAGAGGTGAAGCACTCCAGCGTGGACCATTACCGGCTCCTCGCCGTCGTAGTGGCATTTCAGCAGCGCAAACGGCCCGTGGCTCGCTGCATCCAGTGGCACCAGCATGCTGTAGTTCGGATCCCAATCGGGCACTGGCAGCTGTTGGATGCCAGAGAATGCCACGTAGCCCACGCCCCCGACTTGCTCCACCACGAAGGCACCACACTCCATCGCGTTCGTCGCGTTCGCAGTGCTGCACACCCTCCACCCCTCCTTTGGCAGTGGCGTCGACGCCAGGAAAGTCCCCAACATCTCGCTTGTCTCAAACCTTTCCAAAACAACAGGAAGCACATAAAGAAAAACGAACAAAACAAAGCGAAAATAGAGCAGGAGAACGGAGGAGGCTGTTACGGTGAAGCTTCGGCGTCCAAGGTTTCCTCTTTTGCTCGTCGAATGGGCACCGAAATGAGTATAGACGGTGGAATTACGGTTTGGATACTAGTAAAGGTGGCGGTCTTATACAGGAGGGACTTCACTCCTGAGCGGGGGCCAGCAATGCGGGTCCTCTTCGGACGGATCGACGTTTATCTGCTGTGTGGAAGTATCTTGTCCGAATGCAACTGTAATTTTTGTCTTCTCCCTCAACTTTCTTAATTAAGGAAACCTCCTCGAAAACCCCAATTTTACCAGCGAAGTCAAAAGTTAGTTTTCGTTTTGTTTTCAAAATACATTTGATTAAACACCACTTGTATTTCGATTTTTTATTTTTTTTTAAACTCAGCGGCTTTTGCAATTTTTGAGGGACATCCCCTCAGAATCGAAAGGCCGAGAACACTCCTTTTGAAGCACCATATGCTCAACAGAGTTGCTTTTGCCTGTACCTTTTTCTGGCCAATCACGTAACTCTAGTTAGTGCAGTCAAGTTTTTTTTTTTTTTTTACCATAATTAGTGCAGTCAAGTTATAATTAGATATTTCCATTGGCCATTTCTGAGGGACGTTCTCTCAACACCGAAGGGCCGAAGACCCTTCTTTTGAAACACTATGCTCAAGAGAGTTGCTTTTGCTTGTACCTTTTCCAGCCAATCTTGTAATTGGATTTCTCTTGGTGAGCTCAAGCCGTGCCAAGACTTGGATCTTCCTAAAAATTGGACGTTGATTTCCAGAGATAAGGAAGATAGAGAATGTGAAATAGCTAGTTGTGTTAACTATACAACAATTATAATTCAACCCTCTAATTTTCACAAATAAGGAAGATTTTTATGAATCCATGGATCTTCTTCTCTATGACATGCGTTATGTCCAAGTATGAAAATATTTTTCTTTTTCCATAAATATTTATACAGTTTCTTCTCATTATGTATTCTTGTTGATAATTTCATATAATAATTCAAATATTTCGAAATTATATGAGTCGAAAGTAAATTATTTATTAAACATTCAACAAAAAATAGAACACTCTTTAATACCAAACCCATAAGCGAATATGATATACAATTATTGCTTATTAACAATATCTATAAATCATGATGTGATGTTTGATATTATTGTTATCTAAAAGAGTTATGATTCGAGAAGGAAGTGATACACGATTTTTCTTGGGTTGAAGGAATTCATGCACTTAACACATGTAAATTCCACGAAATTTCTACGACTTAACAACCCGTCTTTTGAAAAAAAAAAAAAAAATTCCCCGGTGTTCACCATGGAGGTTTATGACCGTGGCTTGCCTTGGGTCAGTCAAAGGATCCCTTGGAAACAAGTGAGGTGATTGCCAAGTGTACCAATTGTGAACGACTGGCCGAGACAAGGGGGACCTAGCAATTTATGGACCCGAGGAAGAAAATAACAGGCAATAGCTATCCAAAGCTTCCGAATTATAAAAAGCACAAAGCACAAAGCAAAAATAGTTATCCTTAAAGATAAGACAATATAATATTAAGATACGACTCAAATTTGAACTCATTAAATGACCCGATTCTAAGTTAAAGACAAATCTTACAGATAACATAAATTATTTATATATTGAAGATGTGGTCAAGAATAAAAATGTTATCGACTTTGTTAACACCTAAATTTCACCATTTTACTTAGGACTTAATAGTATTAAAAGTTAGGAATAAGTTGCTAAAAAAAAGGAGAAAAAGAAAAAAAAAACAACAAAACAAAACAAAAAGAAAAAAAAGAAAAAGAAAAAAAAAGAAGAAAAAACACCTAGAGATTGGGTTGGGCCAGATCTGGCATTAGCTCGGCTCGCCACATGCCTCTCTTTCCCCCTCGTTGGGCCGACCCACTCTTCTTTCCTATTCGGCCCGACCCGCGCCAACTAGGTCTTCCTCCTCCTTCCGTATCTTCGTGTGAGGGGGAACAAAAGGAGGGAGAGAAAAAAGAAAAAGAAAAAGGAGGAACATGAAGCCCAAGGGAAAAAGAAAAAGGGAGAAGAGGAACCAAAGAGAAAAAAGCAGAAAGAGAGGGGGGCAGAGCACATGAGCAGGGAGAGTAAAGAAAAAGGGAAAGAGGGAAAAGAGGAAGAATAGGCCACTGCACTTCCACTTGTCGTTGCCGCCGCTACAGCGGCTCGACTTCGTTACCATCTCCGAATGCCGCACCCCTACTCGCTCATTTGTCACTAGTGACGCCCTTGTTGCTTGAGCCGCTTTAGCCTCTGCTGTCTTTGTCGTCGACGCTTTGCTTCCTCCGTTGCCGGACGCTGCATCACCGTTCCACCAGCCACCGTCGTGCTCCACCTCACTTGCAACCCACAAGATCCTAGCGAAGCTGTTGCTGCCCTTTCTCTGCCTGTGATCTGCTCGCTCGACGCCGCTCCTCAGCCATGACCCAACGCAGCCCCTGCAATGCCTTTGCTCGCGATGCCGTCACCGTCCTTGCCGTTGCTGCCGTCGTCCGCTGCCCACCGCGCCATAATCACTGAGTCGTTGGCGTCCCAAGCATCCTCCTTCAGCGCCGTGGAAGCCCTGGAGAGGAGGGCACAAAATCAGGTCATGGCCAGGTCGAATCGAAGCCTCCAATCGGGTAGGGTTTTAGGCGAATCAGGGCCAGGTTTGGGCTTGTAGGCTTTTGACTTGTGGGCTTATCGGTTTATGGGCTTATGGGGTTCTTTCTTTTAAAAAAATTACACGGGATTGGGCCTGCACATTAGGCCCAACCCAGCTAGGTTTCCGCTGGCCTTGGGCTGCACGGCCCAACCCGGTCCGGGTTTGGGCCGTCTGGCCCGATCCTGGGCCCTTTTCATCAAACCGGGTCGGACCCAACCTAGGGATCCAACTTGGTTCGGTTTAAATATATTATAATATTATAATATTATAATATTAAAATAATATTTTTAAAAATTAAATATTTATTTAAAAAAATTAAAAAATTCGAAAATTAAAAAAAAAAATTGTAGGGTTTGGTTAGGAATTATCATATCTTGCCTTCTTAGTGTAATTAGGCCTTTATTTGCTCATATTTTGATTATATCGTATGTTTAATTTGCATATCTAATTATGTTTAATTGCAAGTGTTTAATTTTACTGCAATTAGAATTTTGGTAGCTATGATTGTTACTTTAATGATTGCGCACCTGCATGATCACCTCACATGTTAGTGGATAGATATAACATCAATCCAAATTGCTTGACAAGAATCGTTTCTTTTGAAATGAACAAGATTAGGTGCCAAAAGGACACTAATTGATTAATTAGTGTAATTAAGTCCTCGATCCTAGATTCTCTAGTTGTATAGAAAGTGAGGTATACTCCCATACCTCACTTGATTTCTAGCCAACCCCAATAGGCTAGTGACAACTTTGTTTTGCAAAATTCTTTAGAATACCCCAATATCACGCGAGATATGGGCTTGGGAGAGCCCACGCCTAATCAAGGGCCATAAGCCCGTCCTTTAGGCAATACCCCTAAACCTATTCCCTCCCCCTAAGGGTAAGTCGTGATAGACTTGAACTTTTTATAGGATGAAGTTCGTTAATAAAATTTCTCATATGAGGTATCACAGTTGGCCAAGGAAAGATGGAAAAAGACAGTTACACTTGTGTGGATTGAATGCCATTGTGGCTTCTTGACCAAGTTGACTCCATGTTTATACAAATATATTTGGGCCAGGTTCATTAAAAATTCTAAAACTTATCATGGAAGTGTAACTGAGTTTTAAGACTTGCAAAAAGTGTATTCAAATCTTAAAACTTATTAAATTAGTTCAATCGAGTCCTTTTGTTTACTCCATCCAATTTAGCTAATGGAAAATATTAACATGTCTTATTTTATTACTTTCTTAAGAAATGGGGCGATGATGTAGTGCCCACCAACCAACATGTCATAAAAAAAATTATTATAAAAAATAGATTAAAAAATAAAGAGCTATATATATATATATATATATATATATTTTTTAAAAAAAAAAAAATAAAGAAAAGCACAAACTCACCCGGGGCTTGGCTAGGCCGTTGTGACCACTGCCATAATGTCAGGAAGGGCTAGCGGAGGTTGCTTGGGCCTTCTTGAAGCCCATTGACCTCGCTGGCCTCGAGTGAGGGCTTGGCAACCCCTAGCGGGGGGAGAGCATGACCCTAGCCCCAAATCCGAGGGAGGGCTAGTGAGGCCTCACCTACAGTGGAATAAATATACATGGGAATTGACACATTAAATTCTAATAGAATAATTGCACATCGTTTTTTTCTTCCAATTATTACATTTTCATTTTTTCCCCTTTCTTCTTCTCGTTTCACTTTCACCATGACATGCCACCATCAATTAGGGGTGAGCATTGATTCAGGGTCAACTTGGGACTAGTCCAATTAGTCGGTCCTAGTTCGGTTCTCAAGTGGATTGGGCTGGTCCTTGTTCTAGGAACCTTTGGACCTCGCATTGTGCAGCTTTGTCCTCAATCCTCGAACTTAAGGGTTAACCTTGTATATATTAAGTATTACATATATAATATATATTATGTATATATCATATTACACATCATATATAATATATTATATATTTTTGTCTACTTTAAATCATTGTGCCTCTACTATGTTTTTTTTATGCAATTGTGCTGTGTAAATTATAAAGTAGGAACCTAGCTCAGATTCAATAAAAAAAAAAAATTAGAAACCCTCTTCACCACTTCATTGCTCACCCTGGCCTCTCCTCCCTCGCCTCATGAGCATACCTCAGCTAATGAAATTGCTCACCTCTCTTGACCCGTCTCTCGAACACAACTCAACAAAAGATTCTATATATATATATATTATCTTAGATTTATGTTTGATATGAGCCGGTGTTCATAATTTGGTTGCTTAATGTCACATTGTTGATAGATATGTAATTTGAAAAAGTATATTTGTCGTTTCAAGGAATATAAAAAATGAAGTAAGAAAATAATGGGTTGGTCTTGGATTGACCTTGGAATTAGATTGGACCCATAAGGTCATTTTGGTTCTAGCCTAGGCCTTAGGCTTAACAAAGTTGGTCTGCAGTCTCAAAAATTGAGGACCATGTAGATTGGTCACTAGGTTAAATGCTTGACTGGCCCAACCTAGATCATATTCATCCCTGATATAGCTAGTATGAGTACCTAGAGGGGAGTGAATAGGTATATAAAAGATTTTTCTTGATAATTGCACAATACTTAGACAGTTGAAGGATTTGTGACAAATAATAATCAACGTAAGACTGAGTAAATGAAAGAGAGAATTGAACACGCGGTTTATAGTGGTTCGGCTTGATTCAAGCCTACGTCCACTCTTCTGCACTGACAGCCAATTGGCTGGATTCCACTATGAACAAAGAGATATTACAGCGTTGATCTTCCTTGATTTCTAGGTGTAGATGATCTACCACACTCGCTCAAGGTATTGCCAATTATAGACACTCTCTGTGTATACAATTTCGCTCAAACTGTATCGACTAATAATCAAGGTGCTTCAGACTCTGGAATTTCTCTATCGATCACATTACTAAAACAACTAGAACGTCTTCCTTTTATACTCCTTTATGCCATCATACCCGTTGGCACTTACCAAAGGAATTCCTCTAATCTACCCGTTGGACGGAATCAATTAAGAAGATCATTCGAGCTATTAAAGGAACCTGACGATAGCCTATCAATCATGTTCGCCCATATAATCAGGATCTTGGTTTCCAAGAATAGAACATTCCAAGAATATTTCGTCGACCATCGGATCTTCAATCGATCTAGATATGAATAAAAGAATCCGTTATATTTATCCAACCAAGAGATCTTCTCCAGAGGATAGGGTTAAATCCTCAACCATATACTTCGGCTCTGGATTTCCTTCGACACTGGATCAGAAAGACTGTCAATGAGAATAGTCTTGAGTCTTAAGTCTTGAGTTTTGAGTGCTGAGTCTGGTGATCAGAAAGTCTTCAGACTTTAAACAGACGGTCTGCAAATATCCAGACTAGACTGATAGAAACGTTTTGTCAGCTTCAAAATATTCTGGAAAGATTTCTCCAACAATCTCCCCCTTTTTGATGGTGACAAAACTTTCTTGTAGATTTGAACAACTTTGACCTGCAAAAACATTTCTCAAGCAATATGGCTATCTCATAAAGATTAATAAAACAACCAGACTCTGCATCCATAGAAAATTGGTTAGTCTTTCATGAGTAATACCATATGACAACACTTGATATAAATGCAAACAGTCAAGTATCAAAATCCACAGCCAATTCAGTCAAATTCAAGTTCACACCCAAGTTCACTCAAGTCATACTAAAAAACAAACAAAACCACAAAAACAAATTTAAAGTCAAAGTTTAAAGTTTCAAATTGGTTGGGTTGGTTCAAATTGCTTCTCCCCCTTTTTGTCATCATTAAAAAAGGTGAGAAAGGAGTCATGTCTGCTTGGGAATGCGCACGATCTGGAAATCTCCCATGGACTGGACTATGCCTTCTAGCCTCTTCAAGTCTTCCCTTAGTTGAGCTACCTCCTCTCCTTTGGCATTGGCTTGAAGTTGTAGAGCGAGGTCTTTCATTTGTCCTCCAGGGTAACTGAAGATGCTTGTCCAGCATTCTTTATGGTTTGAATCTCACAGTCCAGAGCATAGATTTGGCCCCGCATTGGCCCCGCATTTCCAGAAGAACATCAAGAATACGACGAAAATCTGTTGAATTGTCCGTCTGTGTACTTGCATTTGCTTTCTCAGATGGAGTGAATGCAGACGATGGCGCTTCTGTATAATCTTGCAGATTTGGTGTTGACGTATCGTGTCCTTCTTCAGGCAATTGAGAAGCCTGAAACTCTTCTGGATCTGCTGGAGATTGTCTTAGACCTTCACTATTGGCAGCATGAGGTGTGGACCTTTCTTGCTCGCCAACTCCCCCTGTCTCTAGGACATCAAAAGGGGAAGAGTGATGATGATGCTCTTCTGTATCTTGATTCCCCTTCTCTCCAGATTTAGCTGTAGACTTTTCTTTCTCTTCTTCTCATTCTTCTTCAGCTTCTTTCTCCTTCTCTCGCTGCTCTTCTTCTTCTCTGTTCTTGGCTTGCTCCTCTTCTTCTCTCTGTTTCTTCTAAAGTTCCGTCGGTTGAGATACAGAACGTCTGGTTCTTATCAAGGCAGAGATTGTGAGATCTTCCTCCTCATCTTCATTCTCCAAGATGAGAGTTCTCTTCTTTTTGGATGGGGCACCAATGGCCTCCTTGCCTTTTTCTCTTTGAAGCAGACGGTACTGGAGTCTTCACTCTGAATTTCTCCATTGCCTTGGAAAGTTCTTTCAGACGCATCTTCGTCAACATCTTCAAACCTACCACCATCTTATCGCACGGTCGAACACAAAGTGTATGTGGCAGTTCAATATTCATGTGTCTGAAGATCTTGGTCACCAGACCTGGGTAAGGCAATTGTCCCTTGTCCTTCGACATTGCTCTGTACATGTGAAAGAGAATAGTGTGAGGGAGACAGAACTTCTTCCCTGAGTTGATTGCGTACATCAATTTTGCCTCGGAATTAGACACATCAGTCTTTGATGTAGACTTGGGCCTGATGCAATTGATCACAATTTTGTGCAGCACAATATTGATGGCACGCATCCTTGAATAGATGATTCTTCCCTCTATATCTCTATCTTTGACAAGTTCCATTGAGGCACGAGCAACTGAGACTTTGATTGGTTGATAACGTCCTCGTTCAACTCCAATTATGTCCGCCAACATGTCCACGTCTACCACATAATCCTGGTCTCGAACACTGAATGATATTCTATTCGCATCTAAAAAGCTGAAATTCGAATAGAAGTATGCTATCAATTGCGCATAACCGTCTGTGGTATCGGTGCAAAATTGCTCAAGTTGAAGCAGATTGAACTTCTCCCTTAAGTTCACATTAACGGCATCCGAGAAATCGAAATCAACACTCCTAGGGTTTATCACCCCTCGTTTCAGCAGTCTGAAGAACAGATTCTCCTGTTCCTTCGATTTAAACAACTCCATTCTCTTTCCCTTCACCTTCGCAGCAACACCCATTCTAGGTTGAAAATCACTGAACATTTTATCATCATCGTTCCCGTCAGTCGAATTTGGTCCCGACATACGAGGGTCACTTGGAATGTTCGCAAGTGCTTCCTTAGCCTTTCCCTTGGGAGCAATTCCCAAATCCTCCATTTTTCTCAGAAAGATATACTCATTTCCATAATTCTTATCTTTAAGAAAATCATCCACGTAGTTTAACGGAGTCCCAGTACTTTTCAACGCACAGTAGAGTTTGTAAATAAAAGAGGGTTTTTGGACTCTTACAAGGTCTGCGTCCTCGATTATCTCTTCCTCCGGTTGTTGACCCGCACCTTGTGGGGTAGATGGCGTTGAGTGATGTGGTGGAGAGTGAATCGGGCTCTGTTGCTGACTCGATAATTCTTCCTCTTCGGTGAGATCAAAATGGGTAGGTCCCTCCTTCATTCTCTGTGGTCCCCTGTTCGCGATTCTTGAAGACTTCCTCGAAGAAGACATCATTCATTGTCGTTGAAAGATTCCTTTACTTGCTTTCCCAAGAAAAGATGACAACTTTCTCGAAGATGAACACGAAGTAGAAACCGGATTGGGAGGATAGTGCCTTTTAGGGTTTTGAAGATTGGGTGAAAAAGAAAACTGTATATATAACTCAGTTTTGAAAAGGAAAGTTCAATCGGCACAAGGAAAGTGTACGAACACTTCTTTTTAAAATCATTAACTGCCAAAATTAATCCTTTTGAAAAGACAATATTTCGTTTTTCACGGAGACTATAAAATAACTGAACGAAAGATCATACCTTTTCGAGTTTAGAAAAAAATAGCAACTTACAGTCTATAGCCATGAATGTCTGAGTTTGAGGATTTAGAGTCTGAGAGTTTAGAGTCTTAGGGTTGGAGAGTCTCTAGACTTTAACTTCTTCAAGCTTTAAAATGTTGAGTCTGGAACAGATAAAATCGAATTGATTTTTCTCCAAAGGCTTTGTGAATATATCTACTAGTTGACTTTTTGAATCAACAAATTGAATCGAGATTTCTCCATTTTGAATATGATCTCTAATGAAGTGATGTCGAATCTCTATATGCTTTGCTCTTGAATGAAGGAATGGATTTTTGGTGAGATTGATTGCGCTGGTGTTGTCACATCTGATTTCTGTGCATGAGTCTTCAATCCCAAAGTCTTGTAGCTGTTGTTTTATCCATAGAATTTGCGAACAGCAGCTTCCAAGAGCTACATACTCTGCTTCTGTTGTTGAGAGAGCTACAGTGCTTTGTTTCCTTGAAAACCAAGACACTGTCCTGCTTCCAAGCAACTGGCAAGTTCCTGAAGTACTCTTTCTATCGACTCTGCAACCGGCCAGATCTGCGTCTGAATATCCCAGAAGATTAAAGTCTCCCTTCTTAGGATACCAAAGACCGATGCTTGAAGATGAAGCAACGTATTTAATGATACGTTTTGCAGCACTGAGATGGGATTCTCTAGAATCTGATTGAAACCTAGCACAGATACAAACACTCAACAAAATGTCAGGTCTAGAAGCAGTAAGATAAAGAAGTGAACCAATGATGCTCCTGTACAGCTTTTGATGAACTTTCTTCCCTTCTTCATCTTTGTCTATCTTCAAAGAACTTGACATTGGTATATCAGTCTTTTTGCAATTTTCCAATCCAAACCTTTTGACAAGATCATTAGCATATTTTTCTTGATAAATGAAAGTTCCTTCCTTCAATTGCTTTACTTGAAGACCAAGAAAGAATGTTAATTCTCCCATCATACTCATTTCAAACTCATCCTGCATAGACTTAGAAAATTTCTTGCATAGACTTTCATTAGAGGATCCAAAAATAATATCATCCACATATATTTGAACAAGTAAAAAGCTTTTGTTTTCCTTTTTGATAAATAAAGTAGTATCTACTTTACCTTTGACAAAACCATTCTGTAATAAGAACTTACTTAGTCTGTCGTACCAAGCTCGAGGTGCTTGCTTTAAACCATACAATGCCTTTTTCAGTCTAAAGACTGAGTCTGGCTTCTTTGGGTCTTCAAATCCAGGTGGTTGTTCCACATAAACTTCCTCATGGATAAATCCATTTAGGAACGCACTTTTGACGTCCATTTGGAATAACCTGAAATTTTTATAACAAGCAAACACAAGTAATAGTTGAATAGCTTCTAACCTTGCTACAGGAGTGTAAGTCTCATCATACTCTATTCCTTCTTCTTGCGTATATCCTTTGGCCACGAGTCTTGCTTTGTTTCGTACGACTTTTCCTTTTTCATTCATCTTATTTCTGAACACCCATTTTGCTCCAATAACAGTTTTGCCTTTTGGTTTAGATGTCAATTCCCAGACATCATTAATGTTGAACTGTCTGAGCTCTTCTTGCATAGCTTCGATCCAGCTTTCATCAGATAAAGCTTCTTCTATGCTTTTTGGTTCAATTTCAGAAATGAGAGCCACAGCACTAGGACTCTTCACGTCTTTTGGATCTGGTACGAATTCCTTCATTAATTTCGCCGATAATGAGATCTTTGGGATGACTGGATTTATGCTTCCAGTTACTGGTTGATTTGTATGAATGATGATCTCTTTCTTTATTTGAATCTTCATGAACATCTTGATGCTGGTCTTCCAGAGTCTGAGATACTTCTTGAGTTGTAAGCTTTGGAAGGTCTGGAGCAGGTTCAGACTCTTCATACTGAGTCTGACTGGATTCATCTTGCGTAAAGTCTTGAAATTTGACATTCATTGACTCCTCCACAGACTGGCTCTTCTTGTTATAGACTCTGTAGGCTTTGCTTGATGTAGAATATCCAAGGAAGATGCCTTCATCTGATCTTTCTTCAAACTTACCAACTCGATCTTTTGCATTTTTCAATATGAAGCATTTGCAACCGAACACATGAAAGTATGAAACAATGGGCTTCTTACATTTGAATATCTCATAAGGGGTTTTCTCTAGAATAGGTCTTAGGAAGACTCTATTGATGATATAGCATGCTGTTGAAACAGCTTCAGCCCAAAATCGTGAAGAAATTTTACTTTCAATTAAAAGAGTTCTAGCCATTTCTTGAAGAGATCTATTCTTTCTTTCCACAACTCCATTTTGCTGAGAAGTATATGGAGAGGAGAACACATGCTTAAATCTAGATTCATCACACAATTTTGTAAAATCTTGATTTTCAAATTCACCTCCATGATTTGTTCTTATACTTGAGATAACACATCATTTTTCATTTTGAACATTTTTAACAAATTTTTCAAAATACGAGAAGGTTTCTGACTTACTTGCAAGGAAATATACCCAAGTAAAACGGGAGTAATCGTCCATAATTACTAGGCAATATTTCTTACCTCCAATACTCTGGGTTCTGGTTGGTCCGAAGAGATCCATATGCAGCAACTATAGTACATGATTAGTAGAGACATGATTTATTGGCTTAAATGAATTTCTTACCTACTTTCCCAAAATACATGGTGTGCATGGATCGGACTTTTGGTATGGTAATTTGGGTAGACCTCGAACAAGCTGTTTTGATGAGATTTTGGCTAATTGCTTCATGTTGACATGACCAAGCTTTCTGTGCCATAAGCTTGCTTCATCTTGAATTGAGATTAGGCATTGCGATTTATTTAGTTTCATGTCTAAGAGATAGATATTTCCATGTCTTCGACCCATGAAAGATAGAGTAGAGTCTTTACTGATTCCAGAGCATATTCCTTCTTGAAAGGAGATCTTAAAACTAGTATCACACAATTGACTAATGTTGAGGAGATTATAGTTGAGTCCTTCCACTAGAGAAACATTGCTTATTGTGAGATTTCCAATTTTCACAGTTCCATATCCCACAATACTTCCTTTGCCGTTTCCTCCAAATGAAACTTTTCCACCATTCACTTGAATAAGCTTTATGAAGCAATTTGAGTCTCCTGTCATGTGTCTTGAACATCCGCTGTCAAGATACCACTTTACCTTTTTCTTGACGGAGACCTGCATTTAAAAGAGAGTCTCAAGCTTTCTTTGGTACCCAAATTTTCTTGGGTCCTTTGGTGTTAGTAGGATAAACATTATTAGGCCATACTTTCTTAACAGGCTTCCAAACCATAGGACACTCTTTTTCAAAGTGATCTTGACTGTTACACTTTGAACACCTGAGAGCATTTCGACCTCCAGACTTTACAAAAACTTTCTTGAAATGATTTTTGTAAGCCTCTCTCGACGGTCTTTTCTTAATTCTTTCTTTTACTTTAGGAAAATCAATCAACGGAATTGTTTCTGCTGTCATACCTAGACCAGACTTATTGAAGTAAGGTCTTTGAACTGAAAGAACTTTTTCAAGTTTTTTGGATCCTATCGAAAATTTCTTTGAAATATTTGATAAGTCAGTTTTTAAAAAACATTTTCTTTCAAAAGATTATCTTCTTTTTCTTTAAGAGTAGAAACATTCAAGTCTAAACTTTTAACTCTTTCTTCTAAAATGTTTTCCTTTTGTTTTAGAGCTGAGTTTTCTTTTTTAAGTTCGAAAATTCTTTTAAGAGAAGTCTTAAGACTAAAACACAGTTCATCAATGTATTTAGAGACTTTGATAGGAATTTTAAAATCACTTACCTCAAATTCACTGTCTGAGTCTGATCCAGAATCTGAGTCTGAGTCTGAATGTGCCATCAAACATATGTTGGCATATTCATTATCACTTTCTTCACACTCTGTATCATTCCAGGTTTCGGCTTTGAGAGCTTTTCGAAACTTCTCATCTTTTCCTCTTTTCTTCTTTAGAAAAGGACAATTGGGTCTGATGTGTCCCTTTTTCTTACATTCAAAGTAGAATACATCTTTGTTTGGTTCCTCATCATCAACAGACTTGGTCTGCTGTCTTTGGAAACTTTGTTTCTTTGAGTTGAACCTTCTTCCTTTTCTATTCAGTTTTCTGAATCTTCTTATCATGAGAGCAAGCTCCTCATCGTCCATATCATCTTCAGAATCTGTATCATCAAAATCATCATTTGATTTTAATGCAATGGATTTCTTACCTCTTGGATCTTCATTTTCATTAATTCGTTCAACTTCATAAGACTGAAGAGTTCCAATCAGCTCGTCGACAGATAGTGGCATAATTCTTTGCGTCTCTCTTATTGAAGTCTTTATATGATTCCAATCCTTGGAGAGTCCACGCAGTAGCTTGTTTACCTTCATGGGATCAGAAATTTTTTGTCCTTGGTTCTCAAGACCATTGACAATATCTGTAAAACGACTAAACATGTCAGTTATAGATTTTCCTAGTTTCATTTTGAAGGCTTCATATTGACCGAGGATAATGTTAATTCTGGTCTCCTTCACTCGATCTGTTCCTTCATAGGTGATATATAATCTGTCCCATACTTCTTTTGCTGTAACACAAGAAGATATTCTGTTATATTCAGTTGGTGACAAAGCACAATATAAAGAGTAAATTGCTTTTGCATCGAGTGCTTGTCTCTTGTTTATCTCTTCATGAGTCATTCCGCTGGTCTCAACAATTTCTTTTCCTCTTTCAGAGACAGATGCAGCAATAGAAGTGATTCCTCTTTCCACAACGTCCCATTCCAGAGGATTCTTTGATCATAGGAAAGCTTTCATCTTGTTCTTCCAGATGTTGTAATCCTTTCCATCAAAGTAGGGTGGTCTGGTATTGCTTTGCCCTTCCACCAGCCCTGGTGCTAGCATACTAACCATGGATCTTTTACTTTGAAGTAAAACACTTCAAATAAAGTAAGAACACGAGCTCTGATACCAATTGATATAGCTAGTATGAGTACCTAGAGGGGGGTGAATAGGTATATAAAAGATTTTTCTTGATAATTGCACAATACTTAGACAGTTGAAGGATTTGCGACAAATAATAATCAACGTAAGACTGAGTAAATGAAATAGAGAATTGAACATGCGGTTTATAGTGGTTCGGCTTGATTCAAGCCTACGTCCACTCTTCTGCACTGACAGCCAATTGGCTGGATTCCACTATGAACAAAGAGATGTTACAGCGTTGATCTTCCTTGATTTCTAGGTGTAGATGATCTACCACACTCGCTCAAGGTATTGCCAATTATAAACACTCTCTGTGTATACAATTTCGCTCAAACTATATCGACTAATAATCAAGGTGCTTCAGACTCTGGAATTTCTCTATCGATCACATTACTAAAACAACTAGAACGTCTTCCTTTTATACTCCTTTATGCCATCATACCTGTTGACACTTACCAAAGGAATTCCTCCAATCTACCCGTTGGACAAAATCAATTAAGAAGATCATTCGAGCTATTAAAGGAACCTGACGATAGCCCATCAATCCTGTTCGCCCATACAATCAGGATCTTGGTTTCCAAGAATAGAACCTTCCAAGAATATTTCGTCGACCATCGAATCTTCAATCGATCTAGATATGAATAAAAGAATCCGTTATATTTATCCAACCAAGAGATCTTCTCCAGAGGATAGGATTAAATCATCAACCATATACTTCGGCTCTAGATTTCCTTCGACACTGGATCAGAAAGACTGTCAATGAGAATAGTCTTGAGTCTTAAGTCTTGAGTCTTGAGTGCTGAGTCTGGTGATCAGAAAGTCTTCAGACTTTAAACAGAGACGGTCTGCAAATATCCAGACTAGACTGATAGAAATGTTTTGTCAGCTTCAAAATATTCTGGAAAGATTTCTCCAACAACCCCTACTATCAACCTAGCCATGAGATTAACTTAACCCTATTTGGTGGCCTTCGATGGGTATGTTGCAGAGGGCACCACCAGCAACCTCTTAGCAACGATAGCTCTTGCAAAAGTGATGCAACTAAGAGAGCCTCTAGTTGTTGTAGTAGTAGAGCTTGATATTGCTGGGATCACAATAAGGGTGTTTTATAGTTTTTGTTTCCCACATAAAATCTTTCACTAAACGTTGCGTTTTGGTTTTATATATGAGACTTAGGTTTTGTATTGAATTTGAAAAAAGAGGATGTCAAATGCAAGGATAAATTTTATTCTTAACTTGTATAGACAACCCTGACAATTGATACTCAAATGACTTAAAGACAAATAGTCTCCAGGTACAAATTACATTGAAATTTAATCAACGATGTAACATGAACACAAGTAACTAGATAACCTACACTTCGGGCTCAAAGTATGCCGAAATTTAATTTTTGACACAGCTTGTTTTAGGCATATAGCTGGAATTTAATAAATAGCAATACCTTTGGATAGGAAACACAACGCCGAAATTTAATTGATGGGACTGAGCTTGTGGAACAATATTGCAATTTAATCGACAATGATGAACCATATAAAGACACATCAAAATTTAATTAACGACAAGAATCTTAACAATGACATCTAAAATGCAATAAAATAAAGATAGTTGTGTTGTTCGGGGGCTCTTCGTTGAATAGGTTTGGTATTTATAGGGTGAACTAGTAGCCATCAATAGGTTGCTTCTCCTTGGATGCCACTCTTAGCATTCCCCACATTTTCCTTTTCTTCTTGGAAACTTTATCCATAAGTAACGGTTTCCTAACTCGTCAACAACACTTGCATGACTTGCCCATCAAATAAATAACAGCTTCCTATTTTTATGAGCATTTCGCGTGGTAGCTATTCTTGCGAGGGCTTTAGTGCTAATTCCACTTAAACTCCAAGTCTGATGCATTACTCCCAGAGTCTAACACCTGGCAATTAATTCCCTTGCCGTCGACTCAGGTATATATGTCTAAAATCCTGTCAATACTTAGCTCAAAATACCCTTCACAAACACTGGAAAAAGATGTTTTCACAAACAAAATATAGCGTATCACCCTTATTATTCCCTCTCGTGGCCAGCACGTGAAAACATGAGTACTTTTGGGTGGCAACAGAGGGCATTTTGGCTGTTCTTGCTCTGGGAATCAACACCTCGTCCTGGGTTGAAATAGTGATGATGGGTTGTGGTGCATTTCCTCGTCTACTATTTTAGTGAGACTCACCAGAAAGAAGTTCAAGTTCTGAGAGTTTCAAGGACTGAAAATGGTCGGAATCAAGAGTTTTGAAGCCAAAATGATTCGATTTTCATGGTGAATTTGTGAGTTTGAGCCCAAAGAGCATGCGCGAAACTGAATCTTGGTTCTGTTTGGTCTAGGGTAAGAGAAAATATTACCTCAAACGTGAGATTGCGCACCTCAATCGCGGGTGGGAGGTCGACCATTGGGGAGAGAGAGAGAGCTTGGGCTCATTTTGTCGTCGCCCGGGCACAAAATGGATCTACAAAGGTAATGGCCAACGAAGGTGCCGTCTTGAAGCTTGAAAAACTGGAATTCAAAATGGGGGTCTTGGCAAAAACTGCCGGCAATGATTCCGACGACTGCCCACAGCCACAGAGGGTTTGACAGAGCTCGTGGTGTGGCGTAGGAGGTCTCGGTGGCCATGGATTAGCACCGGTGAACTGTGGCCCAGCGAGTCCGTGCAAAGAAGCCGATGAACAGTGTCACTCAATGGTGGGAGTAAAAGGAGGAAGAAGAACAAAAAAAGAGAAATGTAAACTAAGCTGATATGTAGAAAAACGACACAAATCTCTGTTGGCGTATATGTCTCGCTTACACGCATGTTTCATCTCTGCTGGCGCAGGTCCCTCTGTCGCGCTTCTCTGTAAGCTTCGCGAACTCTACTTCACGCTTCGCTATGGTTCTGTTACTGTTTGTGTCTGCAGTACGACGAAATGTGCGGTAATGTGGCTCGCGTTTCATATTGTAAGTCTTTGATCCTTTAGAGTCGTTGGCCTGCTGGATGTGCAATTGAGGAAGTTTGCTGTGAGCCACGCTGCGTTGCTTGCTGCATTGCGCTCTATTGTTGCAACTGACGAGCTAAAAGCCGGTTATTTAATCGGTTTTTTGCATAGCGAGGGGCATTATAGTTTGAGAGTGTTGCGTAAGATTTTGTAGGTCTTCTCACATTGGGTGTTTAGGTCTCTTTCCTTTTGGGGCTTCGGTGCTCTGGTTCCGTCTTAGGGCATTTCTGTGCATATTAAGGGAATATTATTGCGTCCCTGTTTTTTGTTATGCTTGAAATAAGGGTGTAAATGAGTTAAACTATCTTCTCGTCTCAACTTGTAAATTACTTGAGGATGGATAGAGTTGGAGTTGGCGTAGGTTGCCCCAAATCGACCTTCGGCTCCTCTAAAGGTCGTGGCTTCATTCTCGATTCAAGTATGAGCTTCTCAATCCATAGCTGTATTTTGGAGATGCTCTTGGTCTTTGTGAACCCAAATATCATTGGTAACACCGATAGCCATTTTGGGTTAGTGATAATGATTGACTTGTTTCTCATGTCGATCATGGCATTCGCACTATGAAAGAATTCCAAGCCAAGATAAGATCATATTCATCAAGGGGATTACCTCAATTTTGAATTTTCCCTTCCAGTCATCAATGTGTAGTTCCATGTTTACAGCAATGCCAATAGCTGGTACACCATCCAAGTTGACCTCTTTAAATCGATGTCCAGTTGGCTCCACTTAAAATCCCAAACTCTTCGTAGCTTCGCTCAACAAGAACATGTTAGACCGCCCTCATTCAACCAAGGCATAAAGTTTTGTGTTCCTAACCTTGACATCTACGAATGACAAATTAGTACTTGGAGGTCTTGGGTGGAGCTTGAGTCTTTACGAAGTTGAGAATCTCTATGGTTCAAAACCACACTTCTCTCTTCTCCTATTTTGGTTTCTCCTCTTCTATAGTGAGTAGTGTCGTGAGTTTGTTCTTCTTTGGGCAATCTCGCAATCATGGGGACCATTGAAAAAGAAGTAAGGTGATGGTGGTGGCTTCTTTCTCCCTTTCTTTGTGAGAGCCACCTTTGGGTCAGTTCCATCTTTGGTGGGTCATTTGAAAGGAACTTCTACCCACGATCTTTCCTATTGATCTTTTTGACCACGGGTAAATTTGCCTTACTTGTCTTCATTATGGTGGTGATCCATTCTCCACTCATTTCCATTAGACTTGGAAGATTTGGGTTTTTAGAATCTAGCAAGAGACTTGGCTAAGATGAGTGCTTTTGAGATACATCGTGTGACATCCTGAATTTCAACCCTATTTTCAATGAAATGAAATGGGCTTTTCATTGACACACCTATGGCATTTTTCTCTGAGTTGGCCACTCATTAGATAACTAGTCTATCAGGTGAAACTGTTAAGGAATCTAAATGCGATAGAGTTGAGAATTCGACTAGAAATCGACTGTTCGACCGTGCTAATCTACAAGGGTTAATATGACACCATCAAAATCGATTAGAGACCGGAGATAGGTCAATTTAATAGAGGCATATAATTAAAGTGTGGGTAATTCCACCTAATTGCAAAATTCACGTCAAATGGCACTAAACCAATTTTTTTGTCATTTCTGTACTCTGTGCCCAATTTGAAACCTCAAGATTTTTACGACAACCGAGAGTCGCCGACGAGTCGAAGATGCACAATGTGGATAAAAAATAATCTACCACAGGTCAAACGCGATAAAAATTCCTAAAAGTTACTCGGTAGGTAAGTCACGTTAAAATCGTGTTCGGTTGAAATTAACCACGAAATTGAACTCGGTTTCAAGAATTGAAAATTCTATCGTGTCACAATTCATTTATAAGACGTCACCTCATCCTTCAAAGAAATTTCATCGAGCCTGGGATTTTTCGGACATTTCGGAAAAAAGGAAAAGAATTCAGATGGGAGAGAGAATGGCCATTTTTGCTGTCCAAAACTTGTTATTTGTGGGAATTTATATGCAAGAAAGTATTTGGGAGACCAAGGGATGTGCATGAAGGCTTGTGGGACCAAGAAATGATGGAAATGGATATTTTCTATAGACTCCCCCCCCCCCGGTCCTAGCTTCTCTTGCACGCCTCAAACTAGCTACTCTCCCTCCTTCTTCATGCTAGTCGTCTACCTCACCGAAGCCTTCTGCTCCTGTTTTTGTTTCATTCCCTTCACGATGCTTCACCCCATCAATAAACAAAGCCCCTTCATTTCTTCCTTCGCTGCCAGCCCATCTCACTCGTGCACCTCACTCCTTGCCAGCGTTGACTTACCGCACTTCCACGCATCATCATCACCCCGCGTTCTCCACCTCAGCCCATTTCCCCCCTCACGATCGCCATCTCTCTCGGTCTTTGTTGTAACCAACCACTTCATTTCCCTCCATCTTCTCTCGGTACCACCGACGTCCACAACTCGACTCGCACGTCAACATCACTCCACCGAATCAACTCCAATTGCCCTGCCAGCAGTCACACCCCTGCTGCACCCCAATGCCACCGTCTCTTTGTGGCCTCACTTCCCAATTTCTTCGTCTCCATTTCACACCTTCGGTCCAGCCCGCAATTCAGCCTCAAAGCAAGTAGAAGCCAGCCCGCTCGGGCCGACCAGCGGCCTTTCACAGAAGCAAGTTGGAATCTCAGCTTTAGTTGAGACGTGTTGGACCATTTTTAGCCTGATCCAAGCTTCCTTCGGTGCTGCCGTAGGCCCAAGTTTCGGCCGCTGTCGCGCCGTCATTGCCGTGAACCGGTTTTTGCGCTAAATCGGTGAGTTTATGTCCTAAACTCTTTTTAGGGTGCTAATGATGCTTATGATGGATTAGTTGAATTAATTAGGGATTAGTGAGATCCCTAGTTAGCCTAGTTAGCTAGTTAGTGTAACTAGGTGGTTAGAATAATTAGTTCCTAGGCTAATTTAGTTAGAATGGGTAGTTAGGAAATTTAGTTGGTTTAATTAGTTTATGTAATTAGCTTATTAGATTAAATTAGTTAGGTTGGTTAGATTAAATAGTTGGTTCAATTAATTTAGCCCGGTTGGCTTAGATTGATTTAATGGAGTGTTTTAAATTAAATATTTTGCAATTTATTTAATTAAATGCAAATTTATTTAATTATTTATTTATTTCCGCAAATTATACTGGGATAGTCGGTTGTTAGAATTTCATGCTGATTGTCGAGGTGCAATTAGTTTGTGCGATTGAATGATAATTTGTGCAATTGAGTGGTGATTGTGATTTTTGATTAATTATTTCAAAATTGTGAAATTTTGGTATTTAATTAGAAAATACTAGGTGTCGGGTTTTGACACTAAAAACATTTTTAAGTACTATATCAAATAGTGGGATTTTAAAAGGAAGGATACCAGTTTTTATGGTTCGATCTGACCGTGTACCCACACACGATTATTTTACAGAGTATTTTCAATACGAAGAAAATATGTCAAGTACATTATTTTAATTGAGGTATTTGAGTGCAAAGCACAATATCCTTGGCAGGGATTGGTGTACATGTGATGGTTGTGAGAATACGTCACCCGATGTGCATCGGGTGGACGATGCTCCTATGTGGAATGCCTTTGACAACGGATGCCGGTCGCAGTGGAGGCTGGACCGATGCTCCTATGTGGAATGCCATTTAGAGGTAGACGTTGCCGTGCTCGATGGGGCGAGACGATGCCCGGCTATGCTAGAAGACCGCCGAATGTCAAGTAGGCCGTGCCTGTGTGGCCGTAATCAATTGGAATGTGTGGATGATTGAGATAAACACGCTTGATTATGGGACAAAATTGTGTGGCATAGAATGGAACGTATCATAATGATTTGGTTTTATAATCAAGACCCCTATGATTGTTTGAGATATAAGTTGAGACGTTCCAATTGATGAGTGCATTTGTTGTAATTATATGTGATATGAATTGAATCGACGTGCAAGAAGGAACTGAGGCGAGGTGAGTCTTGCATGATGTGTGATTAGACTACCTCTAGGCGTATTTCCTTTCTAATAAGGGTTTAGGGCGCGAATTCGCTAAGACATTGTCTCACCCCGTCGTGGCTTACTCTTTTTTCAGGTCCTTTGATGGAGGCACATCATGTGCACTATGGGGTTCCGAGGGAGGTAGATTTCTAGCACTCCTATTTCCCAATTTTTGGGACCAGCCTGACCCGTGAACTTGTTGTGTCCACCGTCTAGGTCGATGAGGGCCTACCTCACCTGGTACCTCATCGTTTCAAGCCGTGGTACCTCCACAAGCCCGATGGGAGTCTGGAGGGTCCTTTAGGTGGTTTTGACGGGCCTCTAGTTGGGACCGGGGAGTGGGAGATAGGGCACCCTTTGGACATTGACACTCTGGATGGTGCCGTGGAAGACCCGGAGCCGGGGTTTGGAGAGCCCAAGGTTTAGGTGGCTTCGTAGCCCTCTTTGATCTAGACCCCTGTACATAAACCTTAGAGTTGGCCCCTATGTATAAACTTGCTTGTTTATAAAAGTGTGTTTGAGTTATTTGATGTCCTGCTTTTCTATCCCATGTTGAGTGTTGTCTGGGGATTGTTTATTCACTTCCATATGTGCAATAAAACGAATGGGTCGCCAATGCGTCCTGAGATGTCGTATATTTTATCGATTACCGAGGGATGCGCGCGCACTCGAGGTTCGGGGCGTGACACATTGAACATCTTATTGTTTCAAATTGAGTTGGTCCCAAGGCTTCAAACCATCAATGAACGCTCCAAGAGCTCTGTCCTCTCCTAAGTTGGGAATTAGGAGCTTGAGTTTAGTGGACTCCTTCACGTTTTCCCAAACCATACTTTTTTGTTCAAGGCAATGAAGTTTGTTATGGAGCTTTGTTAGGCAAACTTAGGAAAGAAGCAATCTCAAAATTCTTTGACAAATCATTCCACGTACTAATGGGATTGGCACTACCCTTGGTCTCATCATCATTTATTTTGCCATCAAAGCATGACATCATCAGTTAGGAACATAGAGACGTTTTTTTACCTTGGCCACTTCATCTTGGATGCCAACGGTGTCAAACTATTGTTCCATGTTTCAAATGAAGCTATTCACCTCTTTAGTGGGTTGGTTGCCTTTAAACTCCTTGAGTTTCGACATATCCACCTTGTGTGCCACTTGAATAGGTATGGCAACGTTTGCTATACTAGCCTTGCATAACACTAGTTTAGTCTTGAGCTTTAAGACCTTAAACTTCGAAGCTTCAACTTTGGCTTTGTGGGAGTTGTCATTTTTAAGCTCTAGGACTTTCATCTTGAAAGTCTGGATTGTGGCTCAAGGGATTTGTCTTTAAAATGTAAGGGGCCGTGGATTGATCCACGATAGTTGTGAATTTGGGGCGAAGCATTTTTCAACCTTGTTGATTTGCCCTTTTGCCTCATCGAGTCCGTCCATGAACTTCACCATGGCAACCTTCATTCTAGCAAACCTTTCCTTGAGAGCGGACATGACGTTTGTTGAGAAGGCCATCCTCTCGGCTCTACCGCAAGTCTCTTTCTCTTGAACAATCTTCTCCGGGGAAGCTTTACAACAACGGCAACAATGACAATCCCTTGGTTTGACATTCTCTTGATCACTTGATATTCTCCTTGATCTCTTTGAAAAAGCTTTCTTCTACTTGTGATCTGATATGACTTGTCACAGGCTAACGCTTGAGATTGAGACCATGTGGCAACATAGGCTTCCTCTGGTTCGTTGGGTCACCTAAGCAAAACCTTATTCCCAAAGATTGACCACTCACTCATTTCCCGAGATCATAGCGAGAGAAAGTATTTAGAAAGAGAAGTTTTGGGAGAGAATATACTTCTATTACTCAAATATTTGATAATACAAATAAGGGGAGAATGCCCCTATCTATACATGAAGTATTGCAATTACTACTGTCCCAACTACCAGCTATCTTATTAAAAACAAGACTACTATATACCCCAGTAGGGGATGAGGAAGTGATCTCAAGTAACATATCAGTTTTGGAGTGCTTATAAGGCAAAGCTCAAAGCGCATGGGCCATTTGAAACCTCATCGAGGAGTGTAATAGTTAGCTAACCCAGCTGAAAGGAGCTATAGTAATCCATTGTCCATGAGAAATAAACCAAGATGCGAACTGGATTGTGAAAGCCCATTGAAAAGGGACCGTTCCTCTTAGTTGGCTTTCTATGCCTACCCAACAACCCCTTTGGAATACGTTTAGGGACTTATAGTGTATGTTCTACGAACTTTGTTGCTTGAATGAAAAAAAGTTTTTATGACCAAAAAAAAAATAAATAAATAACCCGCTCGATTTGTGCTTCAATTAATTAAGTCTATTAGAATACTTTGATATTAAACCGCGCATTCATCTATTAAATTAGATTCTTAAAATAGTTAGCAGTGGTCCCATTATGTTTCACAAAATTCATGATTTTTCCTTAGCATTTTATGCTGAACATTGTTGGTTTTATATTCTATAAGCGAGATGATTGTCTAAAATTTCTTAAGTCTATTGTTTGGAGGTCAATATAGTTATAAAACAATTCAATTGAGCATATTTAATCCTAAAGTTTTTGATAATTTACCAATATAATCATTTCGACCAGTTTTGGTTTAATAATGTTGACATAGACACCAGTTGTTGTATGTAGCATGGTTAAAGCTGAAGATCCTCTTTTTAAAAAAAAAAAATTATTTTCTTTTTATCTTTCCGTTTCTTTTTATTTTTAATGGCCAATGAGGCCATTGATCACTGGTCGAGGCCTAGGGACCCACCTTGGCCACTAATTGAGGATTGTGACCCTTGCCCAATGCTTGCGAGGGTCATGAAGAGTGCTTTGTGGCCCTTGTGTATGGCCGGTGAGCATCACCAATGGCCCTACAACTTCCATTGGTCATATCAAGAAGGAACGGTAAAAAAATAAAAAGAAAAAATTTAAAAATTCAGAAAGGTTTTTAAAAATTATAAAAATTGTCCAGGTCAATGTCATTTGTGCCATATAGGATAGTCAAAGTCCACACCATTAATTTCTAATCAAAATTAGTTGGAAGACTAGATTGGTAAAATGTCAAGAGATTTAAGATTTATTTGGTCATTTTGAAAGGTTTATCGCTAAATTTGTTGTTGTACGATGACTTGGGACTTTTTAAACAATTATCCCTGATAAAATTAGTAGTCACTGATGGAGATAACATATTTTAAATTTTTTTTAAAAAAAGCCTCACAAATAAAAAAAAAAAGTTACATCCCTACAATATATTGAAAGTTTCTCTTTAAAATGAAATTAAACCACAACTAATATTACTGACTTCTAATAGTTTCAAAATTACATTGACGTCAAAAAGTTACTAAGGACACGACAAAGTTACCAACTTAAGATGGGAGAAACTTATTTGTGATAAAGAAAATCGATCAAACTCTTTATATGCCCTAAAGAAACTATCAAAATATCTGCAGATGGGTAACTTTGTTGCAAGGAAGAAACATTTGTAGAACCATGAGGAAATCACGGCTTTACAGCAAATGTGGCCCTGTATTCGAATTCGTATTAGCGGCTGGGGATCTGCTGTAGAGTAGAATTGGCCTAGTCTTGAATACATCTCTGCTTATGCATGCGTAATGCCAAGCCCAGTGAACTCATGCTGTTGCTGGCTAGCCAGTAGAATTGGCCTCTTCCTTGTGCTTCCATCTCGTCTCCTTCATAAAAAGTGTTTCTCCAATTCTAAAGAAAACAACAGAAGTTCTTTGATATAATAGATAAAGAGATTGGGTATTTCTTTTCAGACTAATGAAATGAAAAAAATGAGATATATACCGAGAAAGTGAGCTTCAAAATAGGGGGGACGAAAAATATATAAGTTGCTATAAAAGCAATGATAAAGAAGATACTAGTGTTTATTTTCTATAAAAAAAAAAAAATCAGTTTATTTATATTAGAAACCATAAAAAGAAAAATAACCAAGTCAAAGGGAGCTGTGCAACTATGGAAACCATCGACGCAATAAGTGGATTTAGTCATCTATGAGATAGAAGTATCTCTACCCTAATCTATTTTTGTTTTTTTTAGAATCACAATAGTTCGACTATAGCAAGGAGTCATTAAAACTCTCTTCTTGATTTAGATATTGAGAGAATTTTCATCTAAACTTCTCAACGATGGTAACCATCGTCCGAATGGGTATTACATATAGGGGGTGGCCACCATACATATTTTACATCTACTTTGTAAGCTTGTTGAAAGAGCCTTACCTGCAATGTGACGACGGCGGATGCACCTACCCAGCATGCTATGTTGCACGTAAGCCTAACTTAATTTTACGGTTCCCTTTCTTCATGATATGAGCAAATTTCAAATGGTTTGGGATTCAAGCATCGACGGTGAGGCATCCCATCAATAGTGTACATTGACATTATTGTGCTTTTGGGATTTTCAAAGACGATAAATAAATCCAGTTGGCCGGAGTTGGTGGGCGTAAATGGGCCTTATGCGAAGGAAACAATCGAGAATGAGAATCGGCAAGTGACCGGCGTGATACTATTGAAGGGAACTTCTCACTCTCTCGATATTTGCCGTAACCGTGTATTCATTTGGGTCAACGACAAGGGCAATACTGCTGAAGTGCCCACGATCGGATGAGGGCAAGAAAATGCTGTACCGAATCCCTCCCCACAAATCCCGAGTGCTCTAAAGTAGCTCATCAAGTTGTTTATATAGATTATAATGAATAAATAACGATTTCATGTGAATTAAATATGTCGAATTTAATTTTTTTCATGTAACTGTTTCTTTTTCATTCCTCGGTCCCTTTGGAGAAGAGTTAATTCTAGTATATCCTAATGTATAAAAAATCAATTACATAAGAGGTGTTATTAACCCTTGATTTGAAGATTATAATCATCCACTTTTTGACCATCTCTTAAATAGAGGGTGGGTGAAAGAACTTGTGTAAAATTTTCTTTCACTAACGACATATGTCCTAATATTCATCTAGAGAGTACTTTATATTTTTAGTGGGAATTTTTGCACCTTTTAGGCTGCATTTAACAGTAATGACAAAATTCATAAGAGAATAAAATTTATCATATCTTGCATTTAGTAGTACTCAACACAGGATACAATCAAATATAAATAAGATATAATCCAGATAAAATTCCATCATAAGGGGATATCATTACGCAAAACCCGCCATAAAGAATGGGAGAGTTGGAATTCTTAAGATCAATCTAAAAGAATGCTTTTAATTACAATTTTTGACTCAAGAAAGCAAACAAAGTAATTAAAATATAAAAAAAAAAATAGCCAGAAAACTCGCGAAAGAAAAAAAAGTCGGTGAGAGATTATCCACTTTACAGAGCACGCGAGTGGATGCGTGCTTCTCTTCCATCATTCCCCGACTAATTCAGCGATGATGTTATTGTCTGCGCCATCTCTCCACCGCTCCGCCGGCCATGGCTCTCCGAACTTGCTTGGCCCTCTCCGACCACCTCCCTCTCACGTCCAATTCCTCATTCTCAATCACCGCGCCTTGTGTTCTGACTCAGAGTCGTGGCCCTCGCACCTGACTTTCGGCCTTTCCCCACGAGGGCGACCGGTTCTTGATGCCAGTAGTTCGTCCGAGCAAGATGGAGGCGAGCCTGGCGTTTTTCGCAGTCCTACTAAATGGGTGTGGCTTGAGCCCGTCAATGGCGACATTGCAACAAGAAGTGGAGATGGAGAGGTGCACATGTTGGATGTAAATTGCGCAATGCCAAGATTTCCATAACCAGAACAAAAACATGCATTATTGAGTAGAAAGATTAACGCACCTATTTTAGGATCTATCGTTCTTGAACCAGAAGTGGAAAACCAATATTCCACACGCAAGTCCTCCTTTATTGCTCTCCGTATCATTGGCTCAATAAGACAGCTCCCTTACCCTTTAGCGTTAAGTTGCGTTAGGTAAACGCTCTTTATATGAGGATACATGTGAGAATTAGAGTTAAATGAGAGACTTGAGCACTATTTATAGAATTTCCAGCCAGGCCCCCTCATTATGGGCCAGGCTCAACTCAGCTCACATTAGCCAACCCCATATTAGACTAATTAAGAAACATTCTATCTCACTTTAGACCAATCCCGTTTTACAATAACCGTGAAACAGTAAATTACAATATCAATTAATGTAGTCCATTAGGAAAACTCTTACAATCACCTATTTGGACTATATTGATTGAAATTGTACTATATGTGCGCACATTAGTCTAGAGATAATTCCTAATAGTCAATCATATCTCATAAAGTCTCAAATACCAAATCATGGCGGTAACTACATGTATACACACAGAGCTTTCCATGGTCACGAATGTTCTCAACTTTATTGATATGGATTCAATATGGTAGTGTGCAAATGGATAACATCTGTCATAGAGAAATCCCATTTGTCAGTCACTATTCTCTTACCTTAAGCGTCACAAAAAACTTGTGTCACTAGAGAATGTCTTTATGGTTCCAATGAACCCACATATGCCTTGTCTTTACGGTTAACCTTTCTTTATGTATAACAAGACATATGCACAATACTAATAATCGGATGCCCCTAGCCTTCACTCAAGGTTTATACAATATCTTGAAACTTTATCAATATATATTCAATATAATAACAACATATTCAAAAAATATTTTATTCAATGCAAAAGTTGATAATATCAAACCGTTACTAATTGTAACGAACACAGATGTGAACTTTATTAAAGTAAAGTCAAAATAGCTCACACTAAACAACATCATCTCATGATACTATTAAGCTCATATTAATGACATGTCATTCAAGAACAGAAGAGCGAAATCCTTTAGTTAGTGGATCTACAGCCACATCATCTGTGGAAATATGCTATATTATAACGTTATCTTTCAGTACCATTTTTTTATGGTAAAAAATTTGACTGTCAAATATTTAGACCCATTGAGATCTCTGCCGTTAATACTACAAATTTATTATCGTAATACAACCGTATGGATCAATTTATAAAATTAAAAACGGTCAACTCCTTAATGAGGTTCCGGAGTCTAATAGCCCAAGTAATAGTTTAAAAGAATGTTACAAACTCTGCTTCCATGGTAGAAGATGACATAGAACTTTATCAACTACACTTCCTGCTAACATAAATAAATAAATAAATAAATATATATATATATATATATATATATATTATGTTATTGATATTACGTCATTCTAACATTTAGCAAAGTTTATATCTAGATATTCTACTAGTTGTAAGAATTGAACATATCTGTATATTAACATATAATCTCTTGTCTTCTTTAAGTACCTTAAAACCTTCTTGGCAGCAACCTAATGATTGTATCCTAGATTTGACTGATATCTGCCTAGAAATCCCATCACAAAGACGATATTTAGTCTAGTACAAATTCGAGCATACATTATACTTTTAAATGCACTGACACAAGGTACACCCTTTAACTGAATTTTTTCAATATCTAAATAAGGACAATCTAATAGATTCGGTCCATCACCCTTAACGACAGGAGCAATTCCTGACTTGCAATGATGTATATTGAATATTTTTAAATGCGATCAGCAAATGTCCTTTGAGATAAACCTAATAAAATCCAATATATATGGCGAGAACAATTCTTACAAACCTCAATGCTAAGGACAAAAGATGCCTTAAAGTCATTACTTGTATGTGAAATATCATGTTCAGAGAGTATGAGGAAAATAAATTTCCTCCCACTGACCTTGCAGTATATATACTAAATTATTTTGTTCCCTAAATGACAACACTATGAAACTTTAATAATATTATTTGGAAACTTGCTTAAGACCATGAATAAGACTTTTCAGTTTACACACAAGTTTACTTAAAACATGTGTTGCAAAATCTTCTGATTGCATTATATGAATTTTGTGTCTATTTGGCGTAACTTCATATCAAAAAGAGCTATTAATGTCATGTTCACTTTGAAAGAATCTTTAAAAACTACTGGAAAGAAATAATTATTTCTTCACTATTAACTATCCACCCCTCTTTAGAATTATAACCACCGCCTGTGGTGATCTAACTGGATAAGAGCCCCCATGAAGTCTACCCAAGACGGAGGGGTTCAAATCCCGCAGGACGCACGAGATCTTAAGCGCGACGTCGAGGTGGTGGGTCCTACGCTAGCGTCGCCCCAGGGTTTACCCGCTGGCTGCTGGCTGTACTGGGTTCCCTGGGTATCAAAAAAAAAAAAAAAACTATCCACCCCTCTTTCAGAGTAAAAACTTTACCTACCAATTTAGCATTAAGCTCTATAACATTTCTTTGAAATCCTATTAATTTTGTACACCTATTTACAACTAATGAACTTGTTATCTTTAAGTAAGTCAGTAAATTTCCAAACATGATGATATTTCATAGATTCCATATCGCATTTTATGGGATCTAATCACATACTTGATTGAGAATAAGAAACAACATTTATATAAGTCACTAAATCAACCATGTAGTGGATATTGTAGTCATGCTCTCACAAATAGACTATAAAGTCTGATGATATAATTGATCGTCTTTCTCTAACAAATCTCCTGAATAAAGTTACAACCACTTCATTCTACGCTTGAAAGGTTTGAGAAATTTCATCATAAACTATATCTAAAATAGTACATTGAACCTCAACAAGTTTAGTCTATGGTTTAGAAGATTCCACAATTGTCCATACCACAATTATTTATATGGGCAAAGACAAAGACACATTGATCTTCCATCGTACTATTATCCTTAATAGTCTGAGAGCAATTATCCTCTACAATTATGTCAAACTGTAGAAATTTTACAAGATGTGATTCCATAATTCTTGTACCTTCTTTAGGGTCATTAAATCAATACCTCTTTGAACAATGTATGTAAGATAATATAAATTCCAACGCACTTAATATTTGATTAGATAACCTCACTTCTACATGACACCTTAAATTTAATATGATTCAAGTAATTTACGTCCAGTCCATAACTCAAAAGAAGTTTATGAAACAACTTTGATAAGAAACACGTTTTTTTTTTTTTTTTTTGTGACCCGGGAACCGCCGTATAGCCGGCAGCTGGTGGCGTAAACTCAGGATGAACCAAGTTCACCCACCTAACCCAGCCACAGGTGAGTCGCGCAATGTGCACACCGGGATTCGAACCTCCCCCTACTACAATTAGAGGGGGAAAGGCCCAAGCTAGCGCGCTCACAGTGGGGCGAGTAAGAAACACGATGGTGTAATTATGCATTTCGGCCAAATCTTTTTGTTAGGATTTTCAGGCATAGTAAATTAAGTCATCACCCCATAATTTACCAAGTATTTGACAAATAATCCTTTAAGCTATTCCGCATTGTCATGCTTGCCAAAATACTCATGGCCACTATTAAGCCTGACAACCTTTAAAACTAATTCTAACTGATTTATTTTTTACCTCAGTCATTTACTTTGACAATAATCTATAGAAATCTTGAAATAACTGTTAAGAGTAGATATAATATCAACACTATCACTTATTCTACTATTTTTTTAAACATGTGTAAGATTATTCTTTAAAAAGATAACTTTTTGAAAACAACCTTTTTAACTATATACGAGATATATATAATAAAAAGTCCTTGCAGATGTAGCCTAATTTTAGTATTAGACAAGGCATAATTGCAAGCCACTAGGGCTTCCATCATCTTTTAGCAATGCAATCAGTAGACAAGCCACTTTTCAAGTGTTCCTGAATGGAACACTTCATAGACGGTAAGCAAATTCTATTACTCTTTTCCCAAGCAGCAAATCATATGTCGACTACTTAAAATTTGAACTAGTAAAAACCTCAATAATATTTGAGTTATTAATTATAGAAAATGTGATTAAAATAACAAGCAATGTATGTAATTAATATTATGTAAGCACTGTGTAACTTGACGTACAAGTACACATCCAGAGAGTTACATGCAAAATCATATAATTACCTTTGTGCAAAATACATGACATGCAATTGTACACAACCCACATGATAGTGGTTATGAAAATATATTCCAATCTTCATGAATTTATCACCTTTGGGCATATGAACCACTGGGATCAGTCACTCATTCACCATACCATCATGTATCCCTCCATGAACTAATACACAATCACCTTCTTTGGGAGTATGATTACACATTAGATCAGGAGACATCTCAATCAATATACGAGACCGAAATTTATCAAATCCAATCAAGCATGCCACTTTGGAGTTTACTACTCAATTGAATTCTTAAAACTCTCTCATACCAATGATATAAACCTTACTACTTACCTATACCATATATATGTGTGTGTGTGTGAGATTTTAACTTTAGTGACATGAGTAGTAAATCATCAAAATCACATGTCATGCTAATTACACTGCTTTATTTTTATTGAACAAAAAATCACGAAAATCACAAATTATGGCAAAAACTTTATGCGTTCAAGTTCTAGGGTTATGGTTGCTCTGATACCACATGTTGGATGCGAATTGCACAATCCCAAGATTTCCATAACCAGAAAAAAAAAAAAAAACATGCATTATTGAGTTGAAAGATTAACGCACATATTTTGAGATCCATCGTTATTGAAGCAGAAGCTGAAAATCGATGTTCCACACGTAAGTCCTTCTTCTCTATTGCTCTCCGTATCACTGGCTTAATGATACGCCCCCATCACCTTTTAGCGTTAGATAAACACTCATTATGTAAGAATACATGTGAGAATTAGGGTTAGATGAGAGACTTGAGCACTATTTATAGAATTTTCAGCCAGGCCCCCTCATTACAGGCTAGGCTCAACTCGGCTCACACTAGTTAGCCTTATATTAGACTAATTAAGAAACCTTCTATCTCACTTTAGACCAACCCCGTATTACAATAACCGTAAAACGGTAAATTACAATATCAATTAATGCAGGAAAACTCTTACAGCACAAACTTCGAGGACAGCGTCACCCTCCTCTAACTGTCTTCTTGGGTGAAGGTACACTTTTTATGTAACAATGTACTATGTACTAAGGATACCAGACGTGCATGAATGTTGTGACAGTCCAAGTATTGTTTGAGTACTATTGGGGTTGAATTTTTTTTTTTTTTTTGGGGGAATTGAAGGTGAACAAGGCAAGGGCGACGGTGCTGTTTGAGGAGCCAGCCAAGGGGAGCAACAATGTGGGAATGGTGATGAGTCCAGTTCGTCTTGTGAGCCTAATGGAATTTGGGAGTCCTCAGTTTGTCGTGGATAAGCTCATACAAGCCGAAAAACGCAAAGTAGGTGCTTCTTCAATTGCTTGCTTCGTTTTGAACGTGGAATGCCTTGATACTACGTTGTCTGAAGCCTCTTATATTTTGAGGCAAATGATTATTTGGTAGATGATTTGGTTCTTGGTAGAATTGCTGAGAAGAATTGTGTCCGATTCCGCAGTTTGCATTCATGGATTTCTCAGTACTCTCCCTTTCTTCATTCCCAGATTCACAGCCATCGGATCCATCAGCTGAAGGTCCAAAATCTTCTTCTTCTTGCACAGCGGTAAATCCGGGAGGTACGGGGGCGAAAGCAGCGAGAGCAGAGAGGTCTGGGGGACAATCAATCAAGATCCTAAACCCACAGGCACTCAGCATGTGACATTGGGGAAAATGAATGCTTTTACCTCTGCTTAAGCATGTCTGCATAATGGGGTATGTTCCAAATTCAAATTAAACTGAATGTGAGCAACGGATACGTTAATTGACACAAGGACGTGCATTAAGAACACCTGTTAAAGAGAGACTTACCAACTTCATGAAGCCAAATCAAGGGGAAGACTTTTACGAGATAAATTACAGAAAAAATGACAATTAAAACGAGGAGATTTCACCCGCACTCGGCGCTCGTCCTCGGGCGGAGATGAAACGAAGGAGAGTGAAGGGGTTTTGGGTTCTTCACTCCTCAGAGGAGAAGGAAACAGAGCAAAGGCCGAGAAGCTCTCAACAACACAACGAGAATTTTTGTTTATTTATTATTTAAATTGTATTCAGAAATGGAAAATCCAAACGTGGACAAGAACTTCGGTACCCTCATTCGCCGTTGGCTGTTGGCTTTAGCGGTGATAGGGGGTTAATAATAAGCAAATATATATTCTTTGAAATCTATAGTATCGTCAAGGAAGATTTTTTTGTTTTAGTACTTTCTAGTGAGAAAAGAAGATTTGATCTATTGGCTGGGGAGTTTTTTTTTTTTTTTTGACAACTTGTTATAACCCAAGTTAATTCGCAATATTATATGAGATCTTTAAAATTAAGGCCAATTGTCATTCTGGATAAACTCCCAACCGAAGTGTCATAAGAGCAAAGGATGGCGATGATTATATTTTTGTCCTCTAGAAAGTGATGATGATGATGATGATAATTTGGTTTTTGGTCAAACTGCTGAGAAAATTTGTGTAGATATCATGCTTGAAGCTGTCTCATTAAGAGGAAACATAGAAGGGAAGTATCTTTTTGCAGTAAATTTTTTAAGTTTCCTCAATTAATATTTTTTTGTATACATGGTGACAGTATGGATTTCTTACTCACAAAGACTGGGAATATTAGGTTCATAGCTAAATTTGTGAGTAAGTAATTTGAACTCAATAATCTATACAATGCATAAGAGATGATCAACATGATAAATGAGCGAGAGTGAGAGAGAGATAGAGATTTTTGAGTTGTAGAGATGATGGCAAGTGAGGGCACTTCAAGATTCCTTTTTGGCATCTTGTCTTATCTCACTAGTTAACTTGTGTTTCTGGTGGCAAAGCTCACCTCTTAAATGACTCTAGCGACGTATTCCAGGAAGCAAATGGTATCACTCTCTATGTTCTCAAGCGAAGTAAAACGGAAGATGCTTTTTGTAATAGCCTTTGTGGATTGTTGACACTTAAAATCTGGCGACCCAATCATTCATTTACTGCATAGAAAATTATGGATTAATTTTTAACCCTTAGACAAAAATATTAGAATTAAATTGCATAACATATGATTTTAGGAGCATTTATTTTTTATTATTGCATTGGACCGGTGACGGATGGATTTGAATTGATGTTTTGAGCTTTAAGTTGACGAGTTGGACTAAGGCCATAGAGAGAGGGAATTCACCTGAGCCTGTTGTTCTTGATAACCGAAAATTGACTTATGATGAATGGTGATTTGATATTTTCAAAAAAGATTCGTATTATCCTTTCAATATTCAGTAAATTGCATATATTTATGTGATATATACACTAAAGAATATATTTTGCAACAGAAGGGAAGATTTCTGATGAAATATTGAAAGTAAGAGTGAAAATAAAAAAGACACAAGCGTGCGGACATGGAAAATTTAGGTCGGCAACAATCTTTGCAGAATATGTACATGAAGGTTATTTCAGGAAGTGAATGTGAGGGAGACGGGACACGGTCAATTCTGAGGATAGTGGGAGGAATTCGGTCAATGAAGAAATAGCAAAAAAGAAGGCAATTGTATCTCTTGCCGTGGATACGGGTTTGGAAAGAGGAAAAGAAATCTTGCTTCTTTCCTTGGAGGGCACCGCGTCGCTTGGTGTATAAAAGGCGGTCCTTTCTTTTGTCTAAAGAGGGGCGCCACAATTCCGAGGGATAGCCCGTTCATTCACGAAAAAAGAGAGGAAAGCGTGGGAGGCAGAGACAGAGAAGCGACTGCCCCCCCAACTCAGATTTTTTTACAATATTTCTCTCCTTCCATCGCCCCATTCACGCCTCTGCCCCCTTTTTCTTCGAGCAAATCACAGACTCCACTATATTATTTTTACAATTCCTCATGATTATGGATGGTCGCGCGGACTATCCATGATCTGACCATCACTACTTGGACACCACCAGTAGAGAGAGACACGTCCCTTGGCGAAGCTACCGGCGAAGTCAGCTGCGACCACGTGCTCCAGCGAGCGCCTGAACCGCCCATCAAGACATCGAGCCCCTTGGCGAACCTGTTGTCCCCGGCGTGCCAAGCCGACACCAAGCCCTGCCGCGACGTTGACGCTCGTTGCCCCTTTGAGCCGCAATGCCCTGACGTGCTTGAAAAACAGAGCCCCGATGACGAGCTGTTGCCTCCTTGCACTGTTGCCGAATTTTCAACGACGATCACTTTAGGTCGCCTATTAACAACTCTTTCCTCTAGTTTTTCAACATCCGTGGCGTCACAACAAGTGCAACCTTCATCGACGATTTCCATCGACATCTGGCTCATGTGCGACGTCGAGCATCATTAAGAAACTGAATCTGATCGTGGAAAGATTTTCAGAACGTCCAGTAGACTCCAAGTGATGATCGTGGAATCAGTAGGGGCGTGGTCAAAATAAAAGTGTTCTTGGTGGCTTCCTGCAGCTCTTCCCCTGCGTTCGAGATCTTCTTATAACACTGGAGAAACGCTCGCTCTCGCGCTTATCTTTCCGTTTGCAGGTTTACCAAATTGGAGCAATTAATTTTTAAACTGCAGCATAGTCGCAGCATCTCACCTGTCCACAAGCATTGCCACCGTTCACCGTCAGTGGAGCTGGCTATGATCTCAGGCCAGAACTTTTTCCGAAGGTGAATCTATCAAACTTGATTAGCCATTAACAAGTAATCCTAATGTGGGTGGATTTGGTCAAGGAGATGCGGAAATAGTACTTTAAGATTCATTACGTGTCCAAGGCCTATTGTTCTTCTTGGCATATGTTATTTTGACACAAATATTTTTGGTTTTTAAGAAGAAACGGTTTGAGAAGGTTCAATTGTCCGAAATAAATTTCTAGGTTAGCGGATTTCCAATATCAAATTTGTAAAAAGAATCAAATTTTGTTGTCAACCATCGAGCCGATTCCATTGAGTTCAAATTTGGCAATTTTACATGCGAAATTAGGTAATTATCTTATATAAATTTGATTTGGATATTTTATTGTCTAATAGATGTCTATCTCCAATTAGGATTTATCTCTTGATTCGCAACCACATATAATCTTTGATTCTATCTATAAGGCTTTAATGGAATTTATTGATTTCGTAGGAATCTATCAATTGATATTTTGATTTTTAAGGCTTAAGATCAATTTATATTGATTTTATTCATGAAATTTCAAATGATTAGGTTTTGTTCCCATGTTTGAATTGATTGGATACTAGTTGATGAGAGTTACTTCGGAAAAAAAAAAAAAAACGAAAGTCAAATTCATTTGGACTATTTTCTCAATTCCAATAAAATGCAACTAGATCTATAGTAATTCATCTAATTGGTTAGATCAAATTAGTTAGGTCTAAAATAAGAATATCCCTTTTATATGATCTCCTATAGATATCCACATATAGATACATTGACTTTTCATTTCCTACATCTACCTTGATTCCGATCTATTTGAAAATTGCTATAATTTATTTACCCATATATTTATGCATACATAAAAGCTATGTTCAAAGGAAACTACCATATTCTACTAAATAGATATACCCTCATGGATTGAATGGTTTAAATATTTTGATTGCTTTATTTATCCTAAAAATACAAAAAAGATTGCATTGATAGAATAGTTAGATACCTTTATAATTATATTAGAATGCATATTTAGATGATATATAGGTTAGATAATATATTTGAATTAAATTGCATGTTGAGATATCTTTCTAAGTTAAGATAGGATTTAATTAGTCTATTTCCTAACTTAAAGTAGATAATATCTCACTTTGGGTAGATTTTTAATTTTAGCAACTTTTAATTATGAACTTTAATAAAAGATAAAAAAAATATCATGTGCATGTCATATATAATTAGGTTCATAAAATGCATGCCATTTAGTGATTGTTGCTAGCTCCGTTTAATTAAAAAATTTCCATCATTAGAATTATGCCATTGGGTTAAATTGCATTGCACGTATATTAGATTTCATTAAAGAAGAGAAAATCCTAAAATATTGAGTGACTTTCTGTTAATTAGAATCATATCTAGGGCTGTTAATGTGAATTCTAAGTTTAACATTACAAATGTTTTTGTTGCTACATGGTAAGTCCTGTAATTTATTTATTACTTTCTTCGGTGGGTGTTAAATTGGTAATTTGTACACCAGCATGGTCACCTCACATGTTAGAAAAGTATATTAAAATTAATTCAAGTTGCTTGCAAAATATTTTTTTGGAATAAAAGAGAAAAAATCTTGAAATGGCGTTAGAGAAAACTAGCGTAACCAAATCTTCAAACCCACTAAAGTAAATCTCCCATTACTTTACTTGGGTTTCTAATTGACCCACCAACAATAAATTAATGACGACTTTTAATTAAAAAATCATTTGCATGTTAAGAACTTGAACCTAGGCCGTGAATTAGTATGGGTTTGGGAAAGCTCGAGCTAAGTTTAAACTTCGTAATCAATTAGCCAAACCATAGGTAGTGATCCCAAGGTTAGGTCACGACATGGATGATGACTAAGAGGCTTTATATTATCTCAATTTCCACTTTTGTTTCTACCTACCTACAAGAATTTCTCATGTCGAGGTGTTCTCCTATCGATGATTAGTAGTTACTGATTAGGCAATGCTTTTTATCACAACTAGTATGGCGCTTTCGCTATGCTCGTTCTCAATTATTTGCCTGGCAATGCTCAATTAGTTTCATCTTCCCAAGTTTTTTTTTTGGTTGGATTCATCTTCCCAAGTTTGCTTTTGCGCATTTAGTACCTTTTCACGCTTCCAAAGTCGTTTGAAAGGTCAAAACATATGCAGGTGGTGTCATTACTCTTAAACATAAAAAAGATTGTTTATCAGAGCATATGAACGTAAAAGAGGAATCTTTTTTGGGTCTGAAATAGACTCCTTTAGTCATAACATCTTATAAGAAAAACAATTTTGAAAAGCAAACAGAAAGGATACAGGAAGTTATGCTGGGGAAACTCCGAACTGCAAAGCTCTTTTCATAGCTGAAATGTTGCCAAATTTGAACCTTAATGAGATTCTTTGCACTTCTATTTCAAGAAAAGCTAGCAGAACTGACTGAAGAAGATTAACAACAACACTTTAGAGAGGGGAAATTGCTGCATGTAAAACCATTTTCTCGAAACTTAGATGCTGTTCTGTTTTCCAAAAGAATTTATAGGAAGTTAGGAACGTCCTCCAAACTACTAAATGCTTCATTTCCCTCGATATAAGTTCTATTATGCTATTTGGAGGGTTTCTTTCGAAAGAAGTTGATGCTTGTCCAAGATATTTATTGATCTTATCTCTGTGAACTGTTAACAGACGATTGGTTCCCTTTACTTATGGGCTGCGCACCTTGCCTGCCCCAGCCAGATGACGCTCTTCTCTGGGGTCACTCCTCTCTATAGATCAAGCCTTTTGTATGCAGGACCTGCAAGCATGGTTCGGGGATGGGTTGTAATTTCGTTCTTCACTTGGTTTGGCGGGATCGCAATGGCTTAAATCTGCTTTTCTTTCGCAGTTTGTTCCTTTCCAGTTGTTCTCATTTTTATTTTTTGCTATCTTTGTCTGTCAATCTAGTATTATCTTTTAAGTGTTAGGTGATAACTTAGGATGGTTTGTTTGTGCATTTAGTTCCTTTTGACACTTAAGAACTTGTTTGAAAGTCATGCAGGTGGTGTCATTATTCTTAACAAAAAAGATTATTTATCTGAGCATCATGATTTATCTTTTCTATTTTGGGTCTAAAATAGACTCCTCGAGTCATACGGGGAGTTATGCTGGTGTAACTCCAAACTGCAAAGCTTCTTCCTTAGCTGAAATGTTTGGCAAATTTGAACCTTACGGAGATTCTTTGTTCTTCTGTTTCAAGAGACGATAGTAGAACTGACCCTAAAAAACTAACAAGAACACTTAGAAGGGAAAGTGGTGCATGTAAAACCATTTTGTTGAAACTCAGTTGCTGGTCTGTTTTCTGACAGAATTTAAAGGAAGTTGGGAACAAAGTCCTCCAAGATCTTCAATGATCTTATTTTAGTGAACTTTTAACATACGATTGGTTCCCTTTATTTTTGGGCTGCGCATCTTACCAGCCCCACGTGGGGTCCATTTGTTTTTGCTGTATTATGCTATGTTGTGCATGTTGATACTTTCAGGACTTTGACTATCTATATGATCCAATCAATGAGATGGCGGGTGTGTTTGTTCTGGCTCAAATACTCTGATGCATTCTTTTTTGAAAGGCTTTCCATCGCTACCAGTGCAGCAAGAATGGTCAACGTTTATTCCTCTTTTCCTTTGTTACGCTTCACCATCTGAAAAGTTTCGGGCTCTCTTCAGGTATATGCGTTCAAGAGACAAGGGCATCCCACCTCACTGATATGGCAAAAAGTGTATCCAAAGCACAAAGTCCCATCTAATGCAGTGTGGCTCTGCGCAGCCATCTGTGTTCTACTTGGAATTCCAACGTTTCAAAGTGAATGGAGTCTTCGACCGAAAAAAAAAAAAAAAAAAACAAAAAGTGAATGGAGTCTTGACTGCCACAACTTCCATATTCACGATAATATGGGTTGGAGGATACGCAGTCCCGATATTCGTGAGGATGGTCATGGAAGAGAAGAATTTCAAGCCCGAACCATTTTACTTGGGCAATGCAAGTAGAACTATCTGTTTGATAGCAATTTTGTGGATATGTTATACCTGCTCGGTGTTTCTTCAGCCGACTCTGTGTCCCATTACTTGGGACACATTCAAGTATACACCGGTTGCTTAAGGTGCGGGTTTAGGTACGATAATGCTTTGGTGGGTGTTTGATGCCTAAAGATGGTTTCAGGACCTGTTAGGAACATTGATGCACAGAACGGAAATTAATAATTCGATGCTCTTGTATCCTATGTTACACGATGGTTGCCCGTAGAATAAATTGAAAAAAATTCTATCATGTTTCTGCCTCAGGCATATGTCATGAGCATTTGTACTTGATACCTTCTTTGTGCAAGACATAACCACTAAGTTAACATACCAAAAAAATTTCAAAAAAGCATGAAAGCTCGAATTTGTTCATAGCGTAGAACTATATTTCCTATCTTCACATCACTCAGCATTCCATCATACATCTTAAGTCAATTGGTGAGAAAGTTTGAGAGTTGATGTAACTGCGGAATATCATCCTTGGTGCATCATATCAAGTTTTATCATCAGTATATTAATCCGTACATAAAAGATTATTGTCTGCCAGGGCTCGACATACTTATAACCTACCTCAGTCTGCGGCACCATAGGAAATCTTGCTCTATTGTAATATTACACTAGAACAACGAATTAATCCTCGGTTGAGTGGCGTACTATGTCAAAGAAATATCTATGGGACCCAATTCTCCACGGCTGTAGAAGCTGAGCTTCTAGATCCGATGGGGATGGCCCCTTATCAACCCAGGGTGGAGCTCGATGCCACTTCAATTGATGCTATTAAAGGGAGAAATCTGTGATTTTGTCGCTTTCCATTCTTTTAACCATAGACTGAAGCTCGAATTCTTAGCCACTACATCCGCAGACACCTCTTTATTGTCAACTAGCTTCATTGCATATCTTTCAAACTCATCTAGTCTGTCTCGAAAAAAAGCCAGGTTGTTTGGGTTGCTCTCCCTCTTGATTTTGTCCAGCCACTCCTTTGCTTCCTCCACCCTTGCCCAAAAGCAAGGGTCTTGGGTCAAGTTTGCATACCTGGTTCTCGCATTGCCCAGTTTCTCGGTAATAACTCTCTCGGTCCACCATTGATCAAAAATTTTGTATCTCCTCTCTCTTCCATTGCTTATGTAGTGGCCTTTTCTAAGGTGCATCCCCAACCGATAATACTCTGCAATGTCCAATGGCTCCACAAGAAGCTTATAGAACTGCGACGCGTTTACCCATTTTGAGCTTTTGTGCAAATTGTGTGGGAGCTCTTTCTTGTCCAACATGCGTATGACCTCGTCCCAAAAGGCCGCAAGCTTGAACCGATTCATGTTTACGTGGAACTCTCTCTTTGAGGCCCCCCTCTGCTTGAAAGAATCATAGTATCCTCTTTGCTTGTTGAACTTGTCGCAATAAGTTTTATAACACTCCATCTCTGTCCCATAAGGAGTGATTTTGGATAGCTTAATAGCTAAATTGGTGGCGTTTAGGTTTGGGTGGCGTCCCATTTGCCTCGCCATTGTCAAGCAATCTTTTGCTAGTGCACTGAATGCCTGCAAAGTAGAGAATCAAACAACTTTTAAAATCAATGGAATTGCACCTAAGAATAAAAGACCTAGATTGATACAATTACATATCGCGATCACTTGATAATCTAAGGTGCCGTGTCCCTACCTGTTGAGATGTCCCCAAGGAGTTCAAAGTCATCGAAAGACTTGCTTCATAGCTTGATTTAGAGAGACCTCCTTCCATGAAGCTTTTGATTAAAGACTGACGAGTAAGTCTCTCAACATACCACCCATACTTAAGGTGCTCCTCAATGACACAACTTGGAGAGCTTGTCCTTAGCATCAAATGCATCATCTTGTTGACAGATACAGCGTTGTCCAAACAAATCGTGCCATTGTCTGAACAAAACAAGTAATTCCCTAAGGGCCAAAACAACCTCCCTCCCAAGCCTTCCCCTACCTTTGCCAGGTGCTCCATGTCGGCCATAGTGAAGGAAAATAACCAAGCTTTGTCTTCTTCAATTAATTGGAGATTAGTGAAATTCATAGAATTCGGTGACATCATATACGTGTACCATAATCTTATGAGGGCTTGCCACTGGGGAGTCAAAACAAGTGATTGGTTGAGAGATAACATCGGCATTATATCGTGTGTCAACACAATGTTGCAGAAGCTGCCACCCCATCTTTCGCGGATGATGGCTTGGGAAAGTGACTCATTGCTGAGGAAAGGAGAGCCGAAACCAATGCAAAAGACCGACATGAGTGGGAAGATGGATTTTAGCTGGGAGAGTAACCAAAGAGCTGTGAGGAATGCGACCGATCCTCCTATGGAATGGCCTGTGATCACTATTGACTTGGTTTCAGCCAGCAAGTTATGAATCTGCATCCATATATAAGATTTCCTGAGATCTAGTTAAATGCTTCCTGAAAAAAATATCGATTACAATGCTTCAAAAGCTTTAATGAAAAATTAAATTTGACCAGATCATGTTAGACTAGAAGAGTTATGGGAATAGACCGGATAGAAAATCATTGGTCATGCTGCAATTGCTAAACTTGTGGAACTGTTTATTATGCTATTAGAACAACACTAACATGTTCAACAAAATATGTTAAGTGTGCAAATATGTTTTAACACGTGTATAGAATGTATTTATATGTATGGCTTTTGTATTTGAATAAATCTTATGAGAAGAGTACCATTCATGACCAGCAGACCTGTCTCATGAACGGTTCGGTTTGACATTACTCCAAACCAAAATCATCGGATTCACAATAATTCAAAATTTGGTCCTAGAGGTTATCATGGACTAAACGGGCCGTGAGACCCGTTGCCCAAGGTTGATCAACATTGACAGGCCCGAAGGACAATACCGCGGGCCTGAGCTTGGCCAGCTCACTTCGGACAGCCCATGCCTTAATAAAATTAAATATTTTAATCGTGGGAAAGAAAGAAAGTTTACAAATGAAAAGGGAAAGGGTTGGCGTAGGGTGGCATGCTAAGCCCAGACTAACTTTATCTTTTCTTGACTGTCTGATCGTTGTGGGGTACCTTTTTTTTATTTTCTAAATTTAGCAAAGATGCTATCATGAATATAATAAGGAAAAGTTGCAATTGGCCTGGCTTTGAACATCCGGGCGTGTGGCCTAAATCGAACCGAAGTGCATGGATAATTTGAGACATTTTATCTTCTTTTTATTGATGATTAAACTAGCATTAGGTGAGCACAAAGCTTCGAGCCTATGAAAAAGCCTAGAGAACTTTATTGATTAGTTAAGGGTATCGGTCATGATTTTTCCTGAAATAGTCATTCGAATATTCAATTTTACTACTTTAAAGTTAAATTACTATATAAGAATGGCGATTAGTAACTTGACATTTATACATACCTATAAGAAAATTACAATGATCGAGAATAATTACATAGCAAATTTGAGTTATTTTACTATGCTATTTTTTAATCACTAAGGCTCCATTTTTTTGACGGGTAATAATTTTAAAGAAAACGTTTTTTGGATTTTTTGGCACTCGCTTAACGGAAAATGAATTAGTCAATGAAAACGTTTTGTACTATTAGAAAAAAAAAATAAAAACACCTACAAAAATGAAGAAAATGTTTTTCATTTTTCAAAAAGTGAAAAACATTTTCCATAACTTTTTCCACTTCACTTTCTTTCACCAAACAATTTTTCTTTTTCTTTTTATGTTTTCTTTTTATTTTTTTAAATTGAATTTTTTATTTTTTTATTTTCTTTCTTTTCTCCTTTTTCTTCCTTGGGCTTAGTTGGTGTCAGCTATGGCAACGGCTAACAACCGGCCTTTGGCGAGCTCCAACCTTGCCTAATCTGGCAAAGTCGAGCTCACTTGAGGCTGGCGAGCTCGGATCTTGCCAGATTTGGTGAGTTGGGCAGGACTCAAATGTCGCTCAATTAGGCAAGGCAAAGCCTCGTCGGCCTAGGGCGAGGCCGAAGCTTGCCAATGGTCGGGCGTTGTCATAGCTGGTGACTGGCTAAGGCGAAGGAAGAAGAAGAAAAAAGAAAGAAAAGAAAAAAATTAAAAATTGAAAAATCAATTTGAAAATAATAAAAAAATATTGAAAATGAGTTCATGCGGGAAAAGATTTTCTTTAACGAACATCAGAAAATATTTTCTAATTCATTTTTAAAGTTCAGTCGAATGTTGAAAAATATGGTTATTTTCCCAAAAAAATGATTTCCTTGAAAACAAATTTAGGAAAATGCTATATTTTTCACCAAACGAATAAAGTTAAAGTACTAAAGTTTTCACATTAAGAATTCTATAAATAAATCACTCAATATAAGAGTAAATTATGAGATAATTGTGAATATGTTACAACTATGCAAGTATAAGATCCATAAAACGACCAAAAAAAAAGATTAACCATAAGTATAATGAACCTTACAAAAGCTTTAGATAATTCAATAAATTTATGATGAGAGCTGTAAGCGATGTAAAATTTAACTTTATAGAGGAGTCAATAGAGCAGATGGACAATAGAAGTTGCCAACCTCGTCTTGAAAAGAGGGAGTCTTGTGACGAAGGAAGAGTTGGAGCACTCCGGAGTGGACCATGGCCGGCTCCTCGCGATCGAAACGGTATTTCAACTGCGGGAACTGCCCGTGGCCGGCCGCATCCAGCGACACCAGCATGCCGTAGTTCGGATCCCAACCGAGCACCGGCAGCTCTTGGACGCCTGAGAATGCCACGTACCCCACGCCCTCGACTTGCTCCACCACAAAGGCACCACACCCCATCGCGTTCGTAGTGCTGCACAGCCTCCACGCCTCCTTCAGCAGCGGCGTCGAAGCCAGGAAAGTCCCCAACATCTCGCTCGTCTCAAACCTTTCCAAGACGACGAAGAAAGAGGAAAAGAAAATAAGGAAAAAAGAAGAAGAAGCAAAAATGTTAAAGGAAGAAACGGAGTAGAAGCTGGAAACATGGAAACTCCGGAAATCGAGGTGAGCAGGAGAAGGGAGTAGGCTGTTACGATGAAGCTTCGGTGTCCATGGTTTCCTCTTTTGCCAGTGGAGTGGGAAGTGAAATGGAATATTAACCCTGGGTTTGTATCGTCTGAAGGATGGCGGCCTTGTTAAGTGGATCAAGTCGTGGGAGTGGGGTGCTGAGTCGGAGAGCCGCCAGGACTGTTGGCCAGGCCTGCGAGTCGGATCTTCCTGAAGATGGGACTTCGATGTCCAGAGACAAGGAATGGAACTCGCAGACAAAAGACGGGAGAGAAATAATGGAGAACGCGAAGGAGGTCGTCGTCCAGTAGAGAGAAGGAGAATGAGTCCCTTAAGAAAAGCGGAGGGAGAGGAAGGGCAAGCTAGCCTGGTGGTCCAAGTGCATCCAATATTTTCTCTGGCTTTATTAGTATAACAGTCATTAGGATAATGTGAGAATAACAATACATTGTGAGTCACAAATTCTTAAAAAAGTGAATCCCACAACAATATATGGTTATTTATGAAATGATTTTTTATGATCTATAATAGACTGTTATAACTGTTATTTTCATAATAAATCAAAAATTGTCACGCAATTATATCTCTATTTTCTCAACCATCTAAAGTCATAACTCGATGACCATGGCATGGAATGGATGGGAACATCATGGTTTATAGATATATGGTTAACAAACAATAGTTGCGCACCATATTTGCTTATGGGTTTAGTACTAAAGAGTGCTCTACTCTTTTCTCTTTTTTTCTTTTTTTTTTTTGTCAAATGTGTAATAATTAATTTACTTTCGACTCACATAATTTCGAAATATTTGAGGTATTACCTAACGAAGTGAAATTATCAATCAGAATACATAATGCGAAGAAATAAATATTTATGGAAGAGAAAAATATTTTGGTAACTCGACATAAGGAATGTCATTGAGAGGGAGATCCAACTATTCGTAAAAACTTTCCGCAGCTGAGGGCATAACTATAATTTCCTTAGCCAACGCGATGAGATATTTATCACGTTCTCTATTCCTCTATGAGATTCGGGAGACGAGCTGGTACGGTCGTCGAAGTGCATTTCTGCAAGTCCCGCTTTGTCACTCATTTTCTTTGGAAGCATTATACGGTCGCGAGAGATGCTTTTTCTTGTACCTTTCTCTGGCCGCTCTTGTAACTCTATTTAAGCGCCGTCTCTCCGTCTTCCTGTTTATACGCAGATCATAGAAAATGAGTTTTGTAATGAATAATGCTAGCCATAGCGAAATTGATTTCACAAAGTTGGCAATGGATCGATGTGTTAAATTGATTTGTTTATTTGAGTGTCAACTCGCAACTTCCTACGTTGGTCACTTATTTCTTTTTTCTTTTTTGGTCTGAACGTTGTTCACTTCTCGCCGCGCACTTTTGTTTCCCTTTCTTCTTCTTCCGAAGACTTCCTCCCGAAGACTTCCTCCTTTCACTCCGCTGGAGACGACAACAGATTCGAGGTCCACCAGGGTCGGGTAGGCAATGGACGAGGCGAAGGCGGAGGCGAAGGCGGTGGCGTGGTTCGTCGACGCGGCAGAGGTCCTCGAGCTCCTGGCCAACGCGGGCACTGACGCGGAGGGCGTGAGAGGAGTTGGACGGGAGGTGGCGGCACCGGAGGTTGGAGAAGAAGCGGGAGAAGATGGAGGCAGAGATGGAGGCAACGTGCGGAGGCGGCGGCGTCTTGGAAGCGAGAGAGCATTTTGACGAAAAAAAAAAATAGAGTGGGTCTGTTCTTTGTATCAGAAAACGCAGAAGAGAGAGGAGAGAGGGTGAAAGGAGGAAGAAGAAGAAGAAGGCAAGAGCAAAAAAGAGAAAGACGAAAGAAAAGTAAAAATATTAATCAAAAAGAGAGAGGATGCAAGGTTTCTGACGTGGGCCCAAAATGACACGTTTCAGACATTGAGGACTTGTGTAATACTGAGATGTCTATCCACTTTTGCACCTGTCTTCTTGTGACATGAGAAGCAGCCACCCTCATGGGATGGGTGTCGTTCGGGTTACGTCAAATCCGGGGGAATTGAAACAGGGACAAAACCCGGATTCGTAGGCCAACAAAGCAGGCCGATGGAGAGAGTTGAAGCGGGAGCTCAGAGACACTGGGGGCCATTTGTATGTCATTTTGCTGTTTGTTCGGGAACTTTCTCTATGAAAAGAAGAAGGAAAATGCAGCTCATGAAAGTTTAATGGAAACTCTTCACAAGTTTCCCTGTGAACCACTTCGACGCGTGTTACATAAATTACCTTACATTATTTAGCAAGTGTTTGTGTCGTTTTATCCATGTTCCTTTTCCCACTTACGTTTTTGCCTTAACCCCCTGTTTTCCTCTGGTCTATAAATGGTGGCAACGTGTTTTATGTGCTACCATAGGATTTGATGACTTCATTCACAAGCAAAGATGCGCCCTTCCTCATGTCATATGCATCCTCTCCACGTGCTCTCCATTTTGATTTATTGCGAGAATAATAACTCGATATGATTTACAAATTTTTGAATGAGTGAACTCCATGATAATTTAGAATTTTTTGTTATTTATTTTTTGTAGTCCAAATTATGGTAGATTAAAGACCATTGCTCAAATATTTTTCATTTTTATATGATTAAGAACACAGATTTATCCGGAGAGAAAAGTGGGTATGTATTTGACCATGAGTCGGGGGACGTTTTCGAAACGGGAGACGAGCTAACATGGTTGCCAAATTATATTTCTGCAACTCCAGTTTTAGATATTCCTTTTCTTTTGGAGCACCACGCTCAAGAGAGTTGCTTTTGCTCGTACCCTTCTCTGGCTACTCTTGCAACTCTATCTAGCGCCCTCTCTCCCTCAACTCTTTTGTTCGTGGATCTTAGAAAATTAAGTTTTCTGACGAGAAATGCTAGTCATAGTAGAATTGATTTTACACAATTGGCATACAAATTATTGTGTTAAATTTGATTTGTTTATTTGCTACATGGGTTCAAGATTGGCCATGCTTTGCATATTTGATTGGGCTTCATTGACTCCACTAAATATGTTTTTTTTCCCAATTATTACGTAAATTAATCTTTGATTGACTAATTTGACCCTATTAAATTTTCGTTTTCACAATCACTAAGCTAAATTCCCATCAATTTGACTATGATGTTACGTGCTAATTTTGAAAAAGTTTCAGGTAATGTTTTGCGAAACAATAAAGATAAATTCAAAGGTAGATATATGGCCAAATAAGGTCATTTTCCAAATAATTTCGAAAACAAGTAATTTTTTTCCTTTTTGTCTTCTTCCTTCTCCAGCGACTGATTAGAGCCGAGGTCTGGCAAGCGCATCCTAATTAAACAGAAGCGAGATATAGACAGCGTACCCAAGTCACGTTGCTTTTGCATTGGGATTTGTTGGAGTGGGGAGTGGACAACATTTTCTTTTTCTTTTTTTTTTAACTTTTTTTACGATTAAAAAGGCTACACTTTTTCTGCACATGAACTCCAAATCAGGTTTCGACCAAAAAATGAAAAAACTCCAAATCAGGGGCTTGCGTCTGTTGCCATTCGTGGACCAACAGCTTCCTACGGCTGGTCGGCTAGGCTACACCAGCCCCCATTCGGATGAGCAACGACGGATTTCTCCGATTGCCTGACTGGGATGGGTTGGGTGATGCCAGATTTGGAGGTCTCCACACTGGATGAACAACGATGTAGCCGACCGCGATCCGCGTTGGAAGGGGTGGAGATTTCGATGGGATGTGCCGTCTATTCCTCCCGGTCCTCCCCATCGTGCTTCCTTCGCTGGGATCGCCCTCCTTTCCAGCCTCCATCCCGGCTCGCCTTTGTACCTGCCAATTGCTCTTCGGCAATATTTTGGCATCCGCCAGGGCCTCGCCACAGCGGGTGAAGGTGGCTGTGGCCTTACCCGCCGTGAGGAGGCCGACCTCGCCTACAGCCAGGAAGGCCATGATGAGGCTAACAAGGATGAAAAAGGAAAAAAAAAAAGGAAAAAGAGGAAAAAAATAATAAAATTTAAAAAAATAGTGTTAAAAAAATTATTTATGTTAGTATCGGTTGGACGGTCGACGTCCACATAAACACTATTCGACCAAAATTAGTTAGATGGATTTAATTGATACAATTGTAAAAGGTTTAAGATTGAATTGACAAAATAAAAAAAAATGTTTAGGATTAAATTGATACAATTATAATAGATTTATAACTTTTTTTGGTAATTCTCCCATTTTATTGGGTATAAAGCGAAGTTGGTGAAGACCAATGTTATGATATGAAATTTAAATACAAACCAATAAAATACCTCGCAATGTGATGATTCCTGGCATAAACATATCTGCTCCAAGAGTTGAGGATGATTCCAAGTCGTCCTTTAGAAGTGAATATTGAGCCTCCGGCTTTAACACCAAAAAATGGAATGAGTTGTAGGATGCTTTGGATATTTGTATTATAATATGTAAATTTAGGGTTTTTAGTGATATAAAAAATATTAAATATTTTTTCATAATGGACATAATTCAGAGTTTTTTTTAATAGTATTAATCCTATTTTTGACATTATCCAAAATATAAAATGTAGGCATAGATGATTTAGAACATCAAATAATGTGCATTCTTTTAAGAGACGAAGCTATAAGAAAAATCTCAAATCATGTCTATAGTGACATATTTACCTAGAATTTTTTTTTTGTGACGCCAAAAACTTCAAATTATGCCCATTGAGATAAATTTACCTTAAAATTCTTCTTGTAATTTAATAAATCCCAAACTTATATCGATGTAATACATTTACCATCTATTAATGTTTCCTTAAATGATTTTTTAGCCAAAACAATAATGTTTTATAAGCCGGGGAATCTTGATATTTTTATCCTTTGTCAAGGTTTCACTAATGAACCCATTAAGTAAAGTTGCCTAATTATATTTCACGGACCCAAGAAGATGGCCGAATCATCATGAAAACAATTTGACATCTTGTATGCCTCCAATATAATCTAGCAATCGAAGCCACTGCACGAATATTCGTGAATTATATGACGTCGATTGATTTCTATCTTCTATTTCAAACGTGGAATAGGATTTTGTATAAAAAGTTCCACCATTACACATGGAAGGAGACGTTTTAACAATAGGATCGATTAATTTAGAAAGATAGTATGCTGACGTGGACATTACAAATTAAGTTCGGACGACATATTCTTATTATGGTTTTAAAAAATTGATTACTTGTATAAGTCTCGACGTGCTAGTTACGAATTTCACTTCTTAGACTTCTCATGCATGATGTGTCTTCTAATATGATTTAATAATTGACTGGTTCGAATTTTAATTTTGCTATATTAGTGATACGCTCCTCCATTAATCATGTTAGACAGATCTGTTTGGTAGAGTTTATTAATTGACTGAGAAAAATGGAAGAGAGTATCTTGAGTAAGATTGCAAGCTGCATCTTCTAATCATAATAGACCAATAAAACGTGAGGACCATTAAGGTTAATTGCAAGCAAAAATATAAAAGTTCTTTGGCAGGCGGTCAGGGGCACGAACATTCAAACAGGTTAAGCAGGGCATCATTACAAGTAAGCCAAAATTCAATCTATGATATTGAAAAATTCGTCCATTCAATCGATTACTTGAGGCCTTGAGTTTAACTGAGAAAACTATTTTTAATTTGTGGGAAAATTACAAGGTAAAATGCATATTTGAAATGATTTACATGGAAATAGACATACAACTGATGATGTATTTACAGTATAATTCCTGAAAATAGACTTCCCGTTTAGAAAGAAAGAGCGCTCGGGTATAAACCTGAACCGAAACCTTATTTGCTGTCTTGACTCTTTGTGTCTCAACTAAAAGTCAGAGTCCACAACTGATGGTCTAAAGTTCTACAAGGTGAGTGGATGTGTGCAAAAAGGCGATTAAGAAAGGGTTCTTTCCCTTCAGTCTCATTCCTGCCTGGAATCTATCACAATCCCACTTTATTAACTCCACTAACATGATAATAGGAATGTTGCAATCCCGAATCGTTAGAAATCTCCTTTGAATCAATCGTTGTCTACAGGAGAAAAAGCTTGTCGCCACCCAAGTTCACGAGGACAGGATCAATTATAGCATTTAATTATGCAGTTTTCGCACTACACGTGAAATCTGCATAATTCGATAATTTAATTGCAGTCGGTCTGCGAGTCCCCTTCCAGGAAAGTCTCTCCTTCAGTCTAAGTCAATGACTAACTTCAGACATATTTAAAAGCAAATTAGGTGATTGCCAAGTGTACCATTACAAACGATTTGCTGAGACCAGGGGACCTAGTAATATATGCAACCGGGACCACTCCATTTGTAATTTATTAACTCAAGGAAGAAGATAAGTAGGCAATAATTGTTCTATTACACAGTGGACAGCAAATTAATATGAATAGCAATAAGCCATAGAAATGATCATTCTTGGGGATAGCGCTGTATAAAATAGTAAGATTCGCCATCTAGAGAATAGTCTATTATTGGCCATTATATTAGTACGTATCTGGATTGATCTGCCCTCGGGAAGGTCGCGAGGAAGGACTACTTTAAGTCATTTTCAAACGATGCATTGCATCGCCTTCCTAGAATGACAGTAACGTACAAACAATGAAGGATAATTACAAATTATAAGATTGTTCATGTTCCTATAAGTTAAGGAGAATTACCATACATGAGGATAATTTATAAGGACATATAGTTTGAAATCAATTATTGAGGACTATTAGCAATATTAGAATATTTAATTGATTCCGCATATTTCTCCTTTGGTAGAGCGTATTCTTGATTAATTATACTTGATATTATATTATTTTATTACCTTAGATATTATCTCATATAGTGTATATATAGGCTCACGTATTCCTCATTACTACATATTAAAATTTATAGAAAATTTTTTATCCATCTCTTCTACATTTTTCTTAACTTGAAATCAGATGCACTCCGTAAATTTCCCCCATCTTTCTACTTTATCATTCTTAGCTTTGCATCGATGCAAACCTAGTAAAACAAATCCACCCTAATAGTGTTCACCCAAATGTCTCATTCGCGTTTGACCAACTGTCATGGCATATTACAACGTTGGCGACGCATCACCAAGTTGAGCTTTTCTTTTCCACTAAGGTATTTTTTGATGCTATGAAGACACATCTTCCCACAATAACCCGTGCTCAGTAGTGCCCACTTGTTGTAGTTACGCTAGCCTTATTAACCACGTACTATCTTAGCAGCAAAGTCAACTGCAAAAGGAAGCATGTTGTTTGGCTTAAATGCCTATGATTCTTTACTTTTCACTTCGTGTTTTGAGAAACCAACACCATCACCAAACTCATAGTTGTCAGACAAGCAACATATTGAAATCTTCTCATCAACGGAAGTTTGGAGCCATCACACGCCACTTCATCTTAGATACGTTGAGCTTATTTTAATTGAAGATTTTTGTGACGTTTGGATTATCATCTAATCAAGTTGATTCGTTTCAATTCATCATCTTGTGTTTGAGGGGATATTAGTAATATTATGTTAAATTGATTTCGCATATCTCTCAAGAATATGCATATATCTCTTTTGATAGATCATGTCATTTGATTGATTATATTTCCTTAGATATCATATCATGTAGTCTATAAATAGGTTCATGTATTCCTCATTACTACATATGGAAATATACATAAAATTCTCTATTCCTCTCTTCCGCATTTTTCTTAACTAGGATGATTACCAAGAATGGCGCATTATCCTCATGGGAATAAAAATAATCGAGAGACGAAAACAGCATCTTCTGCTTCAATTCATCAATGGAAGCATGACGTGTTCGAGAGCTTCAGACGGGAAAAAACAAGGAAGACCTTCGCAGCCCACTTTTTCACGCTCTGGGGATCTACTATTCTGGGGACAATGACAAAGTGGAGATCGAGATCTAGCCCAAGCTGCTTGATTCGATTCGCCACTCCAGGTTTTTCCTCGTCATGTTCATCAATAACTAAGATGGCTCGCGGTGATGTCTGAACATGCTAGCGGATATCCTTGAATGCAACTAGAGGTTCAGAGATCAACTGGCGTCGCCTAAGGCCGACGACACCATTTGAGCCAATCACGACGCTGCGCGAATCGCAGTGTCAAGGATCTGAAAGGGACAGAGATGGCCGCCGACAGGGCGTCATGGGTCGGTGATTGGGTGACAACAGGGGACGCAACGACGTTTGGCGATAGCACGGCAAGGTGAGGCGATGTCAGTGGCAGTTTGACAGGTGGCGGCGGAAGGTAACGATGAGGTCGTGTTGAGGACAATGGTGCAAAGGTGGAGGGGAAGACTGAAAAATTTATGTTATCCATGTTATATTCGCATATTTATCAAATATTGTATGAGATATTAAAAATCACGTCATTATCAGATCCGACCTCAATTCTGTTTAACAAAAAAGTCCAAGTAACCAAAAGCAGCCTAAGTGTGCAGTATTTTCATGTTAGATTAATCACTTTATATAAAATATATTATTATTTGTAAGTGCAAATAAGCCATGATTGTGCAAGTTTACAACCCTTAAAGTAGAAAAATAAACCACAAGTATTACCAGCCTCACGAGAGCTTTAGATAATCCAAGAAATTTAGGGTTAAATACCCAAAAAAAAGTCCTAAACTTTTTTGCACTAGGGCTAATTCAGTTTTAGACTTTTAAATTGTATCAATTAAATTCTAATTTGTCAATATAATCTATTTGGTCAATTTTAACCAGAAATTGTTGATATAGACACAGCCGTCTTACATGACGTACTAATAAAGACACGGACAAATTTTAAAATTTTAAAATTTTTTTATGAATTTTTTTCTGTCTTTTTATTTTTACGACTTTTAGAGAAGATTCAATAAAGCAAATGATAGGCAATAGAAATTGCTAACCTGGCCTTGAAAATCATTGCGCGAATGACGATGAAGGAAGAGGTGAAGCAATCCGGAGTGGACCACGACCGGCTCCTCGCATGCGCGGATGACTTTCCTGGCTTCAACGGCGCGAACAAACCGTGGCCGGCCGCCTCCAGCGACACAAGCATGCCGCAGTTCGGATCCCAACCAAGCACCGGCAGCTCTTGGACGCCTGAGAATGCCGCATACCCCCACGCCCCCGCCTTGCTCCACCACGAAGGCACCACACCCCATCGCGTTCGCAGTGCTGCACACCCTCCATGACTCCTTCGGCAGCGCTTCGAACGCGACGCTCGTCTCAAGCCTTTCCAAGACAACGAAAAAAACAGAGCAAAAATGTTGAAGGAAGAAACGTAGTTGTAGCTGGAAACATGGAAACGCCGGAAATCAAGGTGAGCAGGAGAGGGGAGTAGGCTCTTACGATGAAGCTTCGGTGTCCATGGTTTCCGCAACATCTGGAAAATTGCATTTACAGAGTTAATCTCGGTATGATATCGTGCGTCATAGACGTGTATCAGGAATCTGATAAGGGCCTGCCACTGGGGAGTCGAAACAAGTGATTGGTTGAGGAGATAATACCAGAATCTCATGAGGGCCTGCCATTGGAGAGTCGGAACAAGTGATTGGTTGAGAGATAACCTCGGCATGATTTCATGTGTAGACGCAATGTTGCGGAAGCTGCCACCCCAACTTTTGCAAGGGATGGCTCGGGAAAGCAACTCGTTGCCGGGGAAAGGAGAGCCGGAACCGATGCATAGGACCGAGATAGGTGAGAAGATCGATTTGAGATAGGAGAGAAGCCAAACAGCTGTGAGGACGGCGGCTGATCCTCCTATGGTGTGGCCCGTGATCACAATCATACAGTATTTCGAACTTCGGATCCAGAGGCTTACAGAATCTCGACATACTGGCGCGGGGACATCTCAAGAACGGCGAAAATCGCTAACATGGCTCTGGAGATCAGCACGGATGATAATGAAGGAAGAGGTGAAGCACTCCGGAGTGGTTTATGACTGGCTCCTCGCCGTCACAATGGCTTTTCAACAGCGCAAACAGCCCGCGGCCTGCTGCATCTAGTGGCGCCAGCATGCTGCAGTTCGGATCCCAACCGAGCACCGGCAGATCTTGGATACCAGAGAATGCCATGTACCCCACGCCCCCGACTTGCTCCACCAAGAAGGCACCACGCCCCATCGCGTTCGCGGTGCTGCACAGCCTCCACGCCTCCTTCGGCAGCGGCGTCGAAGCCAGGAAAGTCCCCAATATCTCGCTGGTCTCGAGCCTTTGCGAAACAAGACGAAAAGATGAATAAATAAAAGAAGAAGAAGATAAAGTTGAGGAAGAAGGGAGGAGGAGAAGGGAGGATTCGTTACGATGCAGCTTCGGTGTCCATGACGATAAAGATCGATCCGGGCAAGGCGGAATCAATATCAAATATCAACTCTGCTTTGCTTTGCACTGGAATGATCCCGATCCCAGCACTTGTGTCGGGGCCATTTATGCTCCCACGTGGTCAACTTGCAATACTACCCTTCCCTTCATTAGCTGCAAAACTGTGGTACCGATTGATGTACTCGCATTTTGGGCCAGTTAATGGATCGAGCACTATCGAAAGAAATGAACTTTAATTAATTTGCTCACTACTCGAAACTGAGATAAAGTATTTTGTAATATGGTTTTTCAAATGCTTCTGGGAGGATTTTGGGTCAGGCTCTTTATCTATGAAAGCCACGACTTGAATTTTATTAATTTTTTTTTAATAATGCGGAACTATAACATCACGTGATATGTGATTTATGTGCACTCGAAAGGCTTAGATAATAGCAGCGTTTAGGTTTGAATTTTGAGTTAATATTACAAAAATACAAAACTGATACACCAGTGACAAATGGAGGATAAAACCCTAAATCAGTACACCCGACATCTATGTAGCACCGACACGGACACGCGACACGCGACACGACACGACACGACACACCGACACGTCATTTCTTAAAAATAGAAAATTTCGACACGTTCCGACACGTTATATATTAAATATATTTTTTTATATAAATATATAAATAAATAATAATAAAAATAGCCTAGAATTTAATTTACACGAAAAATATTAAATAATATCATTCATTATTTTAATTTGTTACAATAATACACAAAACTTAGAGGAAAAAAAACATTGTTTAAAGAAAAATGCTTAAATGATATTTTTAAAATTATTTATTTATCATATATAGCATTTTTTTATTACTTCTTTCACGGTAAAAGACTTTTAAAAAAAATTAAAAAATTCTAAAAAAACAAAACTGAAAAAAAAAAATTGACCCCATGCGTGTATATTTATAGCAATTTTATTACTTCTTTTACTACTTCTTTTGTGTATATTTATATTTTGACCCCTCAAGTATTATAAATTTTTTAAATTGACCCCGTGCGTGTCGGAATCGTGTGTCGGAATTCTGGACTCGCGTGTCGGAGAGAGTTGGCCACGTGTTGGATTTTCCGACACTTGTTGACCACGTGTCGGAGCTTGTCGGGACGTGTCGGAGCGTGTCGGACACGTGTCGGAGTGTCGGACACGACACGAAGGCTTCTGGAGAGTGTCCGTGCTACATAGCCCGACATTTGTTACATGTCATCCAACTCCGCAATCCGATAATAAAATTTAACTAAAATTAACGGAAGATGGTAAAGTAGATTAGTTTAGTTTGATTAGTAGTAGAACTATTAAAATGAGTCTTAAACTCATAAATTACCCGTTTAATTATAAATGGGTCATATATGAGTCACTTATATTTTGAAAAGAGTACTTGAATGGGTTTAAAAATTAAAAGCCTAAAATAAATGGGTTTTAAATGAGTTGGACTTAGAACCCATTTTCAACCGAATGCTCAAACTTTCTCATTCCCTATTTAGCCTTATAGAAATATTTTTTTTTATAAAAATCAAAATTATAATTATTTTTTATATTTCCTTTTTCTTTTCTTTATTCTTTCCTTTTTTTTCCCTCTCTTCTTCTATATTCCTTAGCTGGTGGCTAACGTGGCAACAGTCGACAATTGGCCAGGTGATGCTCAAGCCCGTCGGCATCGAGGGAGCTCAAGCTCACTATCGTTTGGCAACTTGGCGAGACTCAAGCTCTTCGACGTTGAGCGAGCCTCAAGCTCGCCTATGGCTGGTCACCGGCCATTGTTGTGGCTGCTGACCAGCCGAAGAATAAGAAAAAGAAAACAAGAAAAAAAATTAAAAATTATATTTAAAAATAAAAAAATATTTAAAAAATTAAAATAATTATAAATTCGATTTTTTAAAAATATAAAATTAAAATATTAAAAAGAGTTATGAAGGAAAATTTAATCATATTTTTCATACCAAATGACGAAAAATATTTTCTAATTTATTTTCAAATTTTAGGCATAAACCAAAAATTATTATAATTTTCTTGAAAAAAAAATACATTTTGGAAAATATTTTCTAAAAAAAAATGGAGGCTTATTTTAAAAAAAAATTATAAAAATTTTCAAATAGATTTGTATTTGCATGAAAGTATTTTAGCAATACCATTTAAAAAAAATCATAACAAAAAAAAGTTTTCTTAGGTTTAATTAAATGAATCGGATATGGATTGAAAGTGGGTAGGGTTGGGTATGGCTCAAGAATTATTTACTAGGATAAATGGGTCATAAATGGGTTAAGTGGATCGATTTGGATCAAACTATTTATGACCCAATCCAAACCCGTCTCGACCCATCCGTTTGTGTTGACGCCAAAAGTTGATCTATTAGGCCTTGATCTAAAAGGAGTTCATTAGGCCCATTATGAAATAGGGCTGCCAATTATTAGATATAGCTTTGGAATTAGTAACTGCTCGGGAGTGAGAAGATAAGAATGAAGATAGTTCCAAAGATTTGTACCAACGATAAATATGGAGTGAAGCAGTGATCAACATGGTACCCAAGTTTGTGGAAGTAATTTTAAATTCGAAAAGCTAATAACTACTAAGGAGCGGTTGTTCTTAGATTAGCCTCTAAATAGCCAAAGGAATAGAGTTGTAAGGACCTTTTGATAAATCCACAAACATAAGAATAATTGTCTTTTGGCTATCTTTTTCGTTTATTGCACATTTATCTCTTGTTTATCCTTTAGTTTATTGCAAGTAAGGTAAAACTTTTTACTTCCTTTCCGAAACTACACAGGACCCTATCCCAATAACAAAAAGCAAAAGACTAGCCGCTTCATAAAATATATTTGTAGGGAAACATTTTCCCGACGAACAGTTTGACATGTCTAATTAGTAGCCTTCGGTATTAAGGCTTGAATTTTCATGTGCCAGCACTAGTACTATAATAAATCTTGGGAAATTTCGCAGCAATTCACGGGAGGTCAGTAAAAAGTACTTTTGGGCAAGGGCTTTCGTTTTCTTTTCGATATCGCGTTGTCTTTTATTATGTCGAATGTTTTATGGTCCCGGGTAACGATTTACAATATTAGAAGGAAAAAAATTTCAACCGTCCAATGATTTGAAAAAATGTAACTGACCAACAAATAAGAAAAATTATTGTCTATAAGATTGCTAATGTTACTATTGGTTCAAGAAAACTACGACATATGAGGACAATAAATCATAAGAATAGTTGAGGAATGTTACGATCGCAGAGTTAAATTATTAAGAAAAAAAAAATAACAAGATCTACAATAAATTCAGGTTAATTACGATTTTTCATGGAAAGTAATGCTCAGATATTCAACCTTACAAGACTTTAAGGTTAATTACTACGTGCGACATGTGATTACTAACTTGTCCTCTACAAGGGCTTACTGGAAATTACAATCATTAACGACAATTACCAAGCACCGCTACCATTATTAACAGTCAATCAGAAATGAAATTGGAAAAAAAAAAAAAAAAAAAGGAAGAAATGAGACAATCAATCGGGACACATCAAAAAGTTAAAAAAAAAAACGAAAAGGAAGAAATACTGATTGATGAAGTCAAAATTGTTGAAATTGGTTGACGGCTTGAGAGATAGAATATAGCCTCATCGACGTGGGTGACCTTGGGCTTCTTCACAAACAAACAAGTTTGTTCCCGCGAGTCGACTGTACAAGAGGAAAATCACGAGCGAAGGGCTTTCGACTTCGATCAAGCTACCGATCGGGGAACCCTAGGGATATGGAGATTTTGTATCCCTGCGATTCAGAAGAGGGACCTTTTTCGTTTGCTTGATTTGATGAGGAGTGGAACTGTCTGATCTGATGGGTTATTTAATTGAGATGATGAGCCTAGATAGGCCCGTCCACCCATGTTGGGCCTAAAAGCCCAGCCTGCAAAATAAGGGCCCATGGAGAAATGGTTGTGATACGAGACGTTGTGTCTTTTGGAGAAGACGTAAGAGAGAAAAGAAAATGGAACATACCCTTTCAAAGTACGCACATTTTCTTTTCTTTTCTCCCCCTCCCAAAAACCAACGTAAGTTTTTTTCCCCCTTGAAGATACAGTACGCTCCTTGATAGACCAGAATCAAATTCTTCCTCGATCTTCAACATTGGTGTTTAATCTATGGATAATAAAGTACGCTCAGTTCCGTAGTGTGTCTTTGATCGGTGATGCATATTTGTTCTTAGGCTCGTCTTCCGCATTCATTTTAGGGGTTCGATTTAGTATCGAATTCGTTTTATGGAATTAGTAATTCCCAACATTGGTATCAGAGCCGTAGTTCATGTTTCCTGATCCCCTTTTTATGTTATTGAATTATTTTTTTGTGGTCGAAATTCGAGAAAAGCCGCTGTTGGTCGATCGGGGACGGAAAAACCCGACAACCGCATATTGTTCGCCTTATTTTGTGATTTTCTGCAAGTCGAAATTCGTTTTTGATAGCGCAGGGTTGAAGCTCTCGTTGATACAAGAAAAACGAGTGGCAGATCATCGCTGGAGGCCGCCGGATGCGCTGCCATGCGCGGCCGGAATGAACGGTTGCACGCGCCGATTCGGTCCCCCATAGATGCATGCGTCGCAGCGCCGTTTCGGCCCCAGGCGTGTGCGACGCACGCGTGGGGTGCTGGCGTGTGCCACACGCGTGCTTGGCTGACGTCACGATGACGTCAGCCGGTGCATGCGTGGCACGTGCTAGTCGGTTTGTCCAATCGGCCCGTCTAGTCCGACCCGGCTCGTCTGGTCCGACCGATTCGACCCGACCCGTCCGATCCAACCCAACCGCCCGTTGACTCCGACTCGGCTGACCATTGACCAAAAAAAAGAAAAGAATGTGTTTCTTTTTCCAATTAAGTTTATGTGGATTATATATAATCCCTTATTTGTTTTGCATTTGTTGTAAGAACAATGGCTCCCCTTAAGTTGCACATACCTATTCGTGCATTTACCGATAAACAAAAGGAAATACTTTCTAAGTTGATAGCTAAGCTGACTAATCATTGATGGAAAAATGACGATTTAATTGATCATGTTCTTGAAGTCAACGGGAAAATACAAAAGGTCATATGAAATAGTCGTCCCATGTCACAATGTGAGATGATACGATTTTTCATGAACACTCTTTCACCAGAATGGCAAGGAGTGTTGAATCACTTATGAGAAGTCAACAGAGCTACTTCATATAGGAGTCTTGTGATGGCTTTTATAGATTAATATTATTGGATTGTTACAAAAGAAAAGATTAGGAAGTTGAACAAAAAAAGACATTTCCCAATTCATATATTGACTTGGTGTTAAATGTTTTTGACTGGTCTTTATTTAGTATGCTTTAAGAACATATTATGTAATGTTTTCTACCTAGTTGTTGTTGGTGTCGTAACTGATATGTTGGTTGTATTATGTGAAAGTATTATTATCATATTATTGTTTGATATCAAATATTATTTGCTTTTTGTTATTGTTAACTGTTGTGGGTAGTTCATAGAATTTTTTTTGTAATTTCAAAGAATTTATTTTGCATAGAATGTTATATTAATAATAACTCCAAGTTAGGATTTTAGATGATGATTGAAAACATAGTGACCTTTTGATTCTGAAATCTTACTTGAAATTATTCATTAATATAATGGTTTTGTAAAAAATGGATGCATAAATGATAGGCATTAATAATTCATGCATATATGTCTGATATGTTCAGATTAATGGCTTCAGCAACTAAGAACATAATTGTTAATTTGAACAAAGAAGACAAAATGAACGGCGAGAATTGTGAAATATTGAATATGAAAATTCAATATGTGTTTGAAAAGCAAGAAGCACTAGAAACTCTTGACCATGTTATGGAAGAACTTGATGATGTTATGCGCCACTTTAAGCTAGCAGAGGACTGCCTCAAGGCATTTGAGAAGGAAATGCATATTTGCTATATTGCTTTCAACTTAGAATGAGCTTCGAGTTTTAAGTGCAAGCGCATTGATTCGTTTAATATGTGGAAATGCAAGGGATTAGTCCTTCTTGCAAGAAACCAAGAGCTAACCAACATAAGAGAAGAAAACGTTATCGAGTGAAGAGTATTTCAAGGCTAAAGTGTTATAACTATGACCAGAAGGGTCACTATGTTCACGATTGTCATGAGTCAAAGAAGATATACACCCCTTGTACTTTTAAGAAATTTGCTTATGTGTCAAGTTCTGTATTCTTAATTAAGTCTAATCTTTCGTGGATTGTAAATTCAAGAGCGATAGACCATGTAGCGAAGGATAGAGAATCATTCGTGGAATTTCGACAAGTACCAACTAGAACTAAGTAAATTTATGTAGGAAATAATTCTAAAGCCAAAGTAAAAGGAATTGACATCTGTCAATTGAACATACGTGGTGGATGCACTATATTCCTACATAATGTGTTGTATGCTTCGGAGATACGTTGGAGTCTAGTGTTTGTTTTAGTGTTTGTTAAGCTTGGTTTTAATATGAACTTCCATAATAGTGGTGTGGATTTGTATTTGGATACAAATTAAAATGATTGTAGTTATTTTCAAGATGGTTTAATTGTATTAAATATTGACTATGCTAATGCCAATATTTGTTATTTCCTTTTCACATCTCATAATTTATATGATAATGATGTGAATGTGTGGTATGCTAGACTTAGTCATATTAGCTAACAACATATGAATAGACTAGCCAAAGAGGGCTTGTTGGGCAACATTGAAAAAAGTCAATTTGTCAATGTGTAAGTATTGTCTAGTAGGGAAAATGACAATGAAACCATTTTGAAAAGGTAAAAGAGCTGAATTTCCTTTGCATTTAATTCATTATGATGTCTGTGGTCCGATGAATGTGAGAGGAAGGCATGTGATTGTTTATTTCATCACATTTATAGATGATTATACTCGATTCGAATATGTTTATTTGATTTATCATAAATCTGAAGTATTGAGTTGTTTCAAAAGGTTTATGAATTTCGTAGAAATTCAATTAGACAATAAAATAAAAGTATTGAGATCCGATTGAGGTCGATAATATTTGTCTGATGAGTTTAGAAAGTTATGTGATGAAAAATGAATAGAAAGACAATTGTCTATTTTATATATTCCTCAACAAAATGGTGTTGCGAAGAGAAGGAACAGAACCCTATTGGAAATGGTTAGGTCCATGATGGCGCATGCTAACTTACCTATAATTATTTGGAGTGATGCGTTATTAACTGTTGCCTATATACTTATCCGGGTGCCTTCCAAATCAATTACTTTCACTCCATATGAGTTATGGACAGACAGAAAACTGGACTTAAGTTTTCTTAAACCATGGGGCTGTGCGGCCTATACTCATGAGCTCTCTCACAAGTTTGGGAAATTGGGTCCGAAAGAAAAAAAGAGTATTTTCATAAGACACTCTGAACACTCGAAAGGGTATGTATTCATAGGTGAGCAGGAAAGTGGAAGTATAACTGAATTCGAATCACGAGATGTCGCATTCTTAGAGAATGAATTTCCTAATTATGGCGAAATAGGTGAGGATTACTCCCTATTTGAAATCTTAGATCAAGATAATAAACTAGTTCATTCAAGTGGGAGTAACATGAAAAGTGATGAATTTAATTCAACTCACTCTCAATTACAACCACATGATGAGATGATATCGTCATATCTAATTTGAGTGGGAGCATGATGGGAAATGATGTGCAAAATGTACAATCTCTCATACGGCGAACAAGTCACAAAAGTATTCCCCGTCGATGTTTTGACATTAAAGAGAAAACTTTTATAGTTGCTCCGCAAAATAAGGATGAGCCAAAAAATATTAATGAGACTCCAAATTGTCATAGTAAGGAAAAATGGATGCATGCAATGGAAGATGAAATTGAGTCAATGAAGTCAAACCATGTTCAAAAGGACGCAAAGCTATTGGGAACAAATGGGTTCTCAAAATAAAGCATAAAGTTGATGGCTCGATAGAAAGGTATAAAGCTCGCATTGTGACGAAGGGGTATAGTCAACAGGAATGAATTGATTATGAAGAAACATTTTCTCCTGTAGTGAGATTTACCTCAATTCGCATTATTTTAGCAATAGTGGCAAGTACGGATCTTGAATTATATCAAATAGATGTAAAAACTGATTTCCTCAATAGAGAATTAGAGGATGAAATATATATGGAACAACTTGCTAGTTTCATTATGGAAGGCCAAGAAGGAAATGTATGTCGACTTTTGAGATTGATATATGGCCTTAAGCAGTCGTCGAGACAATGGTATATACATTTTCATAATGCTATAATGGCATATGAGTTTACAATGATTGATGAAGATTATTGTGTATATATCAAAAGATCTAAAGATCAATTTATGGTCATATCATTATATGTTTATGATATACTAATTGCCGGAAGCAATATGAAGTTTGTTAATACTATCAAAAGTTGGTTATCTTCCAACTTTGAGATGAAAGATATGGGTGAGGCTGCATACATTTTTAGAGTTAAGATTTCAAGAGATTGTTCAAAGAGGTCATTATTTCTTTCGCAAAAAACATACATTAATAATGTTCTTGAACGATTTTATATGCAAGATTGTAAACCCATAAATACTCTTATTGTAAAAGGTGAAGGATTGAGCCATAGATTGTGTCCAATGACTTCACAAGAAAATGAACAAATGAAACATGTTCATTATGCTAGTGCTGTGAGATGCTTAATGTACGCTATGATATGTATAAGACCTAACATATGTTTTGCAGTTGGAATGGTGAGTAGATACCAATCCAATCAAAATCAAGCACATTGGAAGGCCGTTAAAAGAATACTGAGGTATTTAAAGGGAACTGCTGATTATAAGTTGAATTACCAAGGAAAGGATATGCGGCTTGAAAACTATTCAGATGCTGATTGGGGAGGAGATTTAGATGAAATGAAATCTACCTTTAGTTTTGCTTTCTTACTAAATAATGGCATCATATCTTGGAGCAGTAAGAAGTAAACGTGTATAGCCTTGTCCACGATAGAAGCTGAGTTCGTGGTATTATCAATAGCAGTACAAGAAGGTGTTTAACTTAAGAGATTTTTTGATCATTTAGGTGTTATTGGATATACTGCAAATCAATTATTGATTAACTGTGATAGCCAAGTAGTTATAGCGTACACCAAAGATCCAAAATATTATGGTAAGATCAAACATATAGATACCAAGTACAATTTTGTCAAGGATATAGTTGCACGAAAATATGTGAACTTACAGTACATGTTTACGTATAGAATGGTAGCAGATCCTATGATAAAACCAATACATATATATATATATATATATATATATATATGTGTTTTGTGGTTATATAAAAGTTGTTGGAATCTTGTTCATAATCCCATTCTGAATTCGCTTAGAAATGTTCCCATCCTCTATGGGAAAATCCAGAATTTTTTGTCCGCCTTCCATTAAAAAAGAATGAAGACATCAATTCAACAAAAGCGAGTCATATGGGAATGAAGCCAAAGCACTTGGCTTTAGTTCAAAGAGAATGCTTAGAATTACTGCAGCAAGGCCTTATTGAAACCTCTAATTTTGAATGGGCTTGTGAAGCCTTTTATGTCAATAAGCGTGCCGAGCAAAACAGGGGAAAAATGAGGCCAGTGATCAACTATCAACCCCTCAACATTTTCTCCAAGATGATAAATTCCCTTTACCCTCAAGAGATTCCCTCTTTACTAGTCTAACCAAGGCTCACATTTATTCCAAATTCGACCTTAAAGTCGAATTTTGGTAATTGGGCATCCATCATGAAGACGGATTTAAAATAGGATTCTGTATCCCTAACCAGCACTTCCAGTGAAAAGTTCTTCTTTTTGGCTTAAAGGTAGCACCATCCCTTTTCCAAAAGGCCATGTGTTGTATTTTCCAACCAATCTTATCAAGTGCAGCTGTATACATTGATGAAATTCTGCTCTACAGTCCTGATGAGCAGTCACACTGCCAACTTCTTGAGCAGTTCACAGAAATCATGAAGAAACATGGTATTATGCTTTCCCAAAGGAAAATGAATATTGCCTAGACAAAAATTGAATTTTTTGGTATGCACATCAACAAAGGTATATACTACCCAATACCACATATCACTCAAGAATTATTGAAGTTTCCTGAAGATAACTTCACGACAAAACAAGTTCAACAATTTCTTATGATAATCAATTATCTCAGGGATTTTGTCCCAAACATTGCAAAGCTCCCGATTCCTTCGCAATCCATGTTGAAGAAGAATCCCCCACCTTAGGGAAAACCTCAGACTAAAGTAGTCCATGAGCTTAAGGAGATTATGCAAAATCTCTCACCATTGCAAATACCATCAACAGGAAAGAGAATCCTTCAAATTGACGCTAGTGATGAATACTGGATAGCCATCCTGTTTGAAGAAATTGATGATAAGAGACATCTTTGTGCTCACAAAAGTGAAATTTTTTCCCAAGTTGAAATGCATTACCATTTCATTTTGAAAGAAATTCTAGCAGTGAAAAATGGAATAAAAAAGTTTGAATTCCATCTCATTGGCCATCACTTTCTAGTAGAATTAGACATGGCATCTTTCCCTCAGATGACCAAATTTAAACAAAAGTAGATTCTAAATTCTTAACTGCTTAGATGGGCTAAATGGGTTTCGAAATATTCTTTTGAAACCAAACATATTCCCGAGAAGAAGAATGTGCTTGCCAACTTCTTGTCAAGACCAAAAGTACCAACTGAAATCAACATGTATATCAAAAGGCATGCTTTTCACATTCTCAATCATGGAGTAAAATACAATATTGAAAAGATCAAAGATTTGCCAAGCTGGAAATATCCTCAGGAGATTGTAGAACAAATCCAAAATGACAACCTCACTGAAAACATGGAAAATCTCATGTGGCAATGCTACACAGATCTATTCAAATTCAATGGAGATTCGATTCTTTATCATTTTGGGCTAAATTTGAATTATCCATTCATTCATCTCCTTATTTGGAAGGAAGATGATTTCCCGGATCAACTCAAGACGTTATTATGGTACTTAACCAATAAGTACTTAATAGCTATTGAAATTCCAACCAGAAAATTCATTGCCAATCTCACCAGGATATTCTTACTCGGAATAAATGTTGAAAAAGAAAGTGATAAGAATCTCTTAGACTTTCTTAATTGGTTCTATCATCCTACTCATTGGAAACATTTCTTGGAAAAAGAACTGAAAACCATGACCCAAAATCTTGAAGTCTATACCATCTTATTTTTTTGACGCCCATGGCATTTTTTCAGAAACAATGGCAACATCATTAACACTCCACAAGATATAAGAACCACATCCTATGGACCTCACTTAGACAATCGAGAAGCTCGGATTTACAAATCTTATCCAGGATTTATTAGATCTTGTGAACACCAATACCAAGAACTCTAGAGAATCTTGTGCCAGGAGAATAAAACCATTCCCAAAGATGTATGGAATAATGTACCCACTACGTGAAATCATTATGACCTAGCACCAGAAGCTAAGGAAGCACTCAGACAGTACAGACAAGTTGCATCATCCCAAGATCATGAAATGACAAGTGCAGATGATGTTGTCCAATCTACTCAGAACCCCTATGCACGTTGGGAAGGTCCTCTTTCCCAATATCCCTATGATATAGGACCTTCATCCTTATCCTAGAGTATGGACACATCTTTCTATGCACAACCATCCAATTGGCCTCAACCAAGCATCCCTGCCAACACTATAAATGATAACACAAACTGGGCTGAAGAAGAAGCATCTCACTAGGCTCGTGAAGAAGCATCCTCATCTCAATAGCTCAACCAAATTTTATCACCAGAAGGCCTTGAAGCACTTGAGCAAAAGTATGATGAACATTGTCTAGCAACAGTGTATAGTTCGGATGACTCTGATTATGACTACAATGCTCATGACGGACGACACTGTTGAGTCAGTACAATTTCACTGTAGTAAATCAATGTTCACTTTTACTGTAGCACTAGGCTAGAGAAAGTACTGTTTATAATACGGTCACTATTCATAGTGTGCGAATAATTCTCTCCCGGAAGTTTCTAGTGCCTTTGTTTGTATTCGGACCCATGAGCTAGGTCCTTGTGAGTGTCTTTGTGGCCTCTTATTGTCTATAAAAGGCGAGGAGGGTGTAATATGTTGGGCAGAGTCTCCTGAAATAAAGTGTGTGCTTTGAATAGGAGTCCAGAATCCCTGTAGTGTTCATATTTAATGAATTTGTGTTTTTTCATCATTAATGCCTACGAATCTTTATTAACGTTTATGCATATTAATGCTTAGTGCATTATATTAAGTTGAGAAAGTATGTCGGACAGATAAAAGATTAACCCACTCACACGGGTAATCGCCTCTATTTACTGTGTGATAAATAGAGATGAGACAATTTTTAAAGCTTATTATTTATGTAATAATCAAGAGCTCAAGCTTAAAATATATATATGTCGCCTTAACTAAGTGTTAAGATGATGACATAATATTTATTATGTCCGAAAGTAAAATAATCAACATATTTTACTTTATTTGTCTATGATACCAGATGTGAGTTCTGATAAATTCTGTGAATGAGTAGATATGTGAACTCAAGCTAGATATTAGGTATGTCTGAACTATCATCTGTACGGTATTGATGGTGTAAACATACGCTCCATGGGAAAAGATTTAATACCGTAATACGTATTTTATACATGAGACGGCCAATAAGAGTGACAAAAGTTTGATCACAACTTTTATGCCGTGTAAGACTCTTTAGGAAAAGAGTTCCTCAATTTAGTGCCCTCATGACTCTTACTTATTCTCAAAATTTCTATTCAGTATTTGTTATCTTAAGATGTTGCCAATGATTATGTATTGATTTGATCTAATGGGACATTTCTAGAAAAGCAAGCTAAACTGAAATTGAAAGTTTGAAGGAAAGAGGAAGATCGAATATGGAGAATCGCATTCTAAGTTTTGTATTTACTGATCGACAAATTATGACTGTCTTTGGAATAATCGTAATTGTGAATACAATATATCATTATTTAAAAGGAGATCAAGAGTGATATAAATGTGATTTGATCGATTTAGGATACTACATAATAAATCTACTTAAAGTGTGATGCCCATTATGAGTCGCTATATATTCCTAACAGATGTATAGTAACGAGCTCTCAAAGTATGTTGATCGCACGGGTCATTTACTAGTATGAATATTGTAAAGAGGTAAAGAGGATCCTGTTCAGCCGACCATGTGCGAGTGGGAGATGATGGGTTATTTAATTGAGATGATGGGCCTAGGTAGGCCCGTTTGCCCATGTTGGGCCTAAATGCCCAGCCCGCAAGATAATGGCCCATGGAGGAACGGTTGCAATGCGAGGGGTTGGGTTTTTTTGGAATAGGTATTATGTTGAAGAGGTACGTCTTTTGGAGAAGACGTAAGAGAGAAAAGAAAAGGGAACATACCCCTTCAAAGTACGCATGTTTTCTTTTCTTTTCTCCCTCTCCCAAAAACCAACATAAGTTTTTCTCCCCTTTGAAGCAACAATACGCTCCTTGGTAGACCGGGATCAGATTCTTCCTTGATCTTCAACATTAGTGTTTAATTTGTGAATAATAATGTATGTTCGATTCTGTGGTGTGTCTTTGATCGGTGATACATGTTTGTTCTTAGGCTCGTCTTCCGCATTTGTTTTAGGGGTTCGATTTAGTGTCGAATTCGTTTTAGGGAATCAGTAATTCCCAACATGATCAATTTATCAAATATGCTGAGGATGTTTTCTATTCTTCATTCGTTTGTTCGTTGGAGACGACTAAAAAACCTGAATGACTGGGGTTGTGGATCTAGCTCAATAAATCGACCCAACTTCGAGTTTAAACATAAGATATAGTTACATGAATGAACTTTTAGTTTTGCTCAATGTGCAATGTCACCTTAGAACTTTTAATTTGTTGAATTTGATCTATAAACTTTAGTTCAATATACAATCTTATCTTCGAGCTTTTAAATTGTCCAATGTGATTACTGGGGTTTTAATAAATGTTCGACCTATTGATATCCCTGAATTCCATCTAGATCCCGCATTTGACTTAAATGAGATTTGGAGATATTGAGAACTTGATTAGTCTCAACTTATTTTCACCGCTATACACTCTGCATATTCGTCCATAAGTCAAACTGGAGCTAGTATTGCAATGCATCCAATAATCTGCACGATACCATGACATCTGAAAGGGGACCTTTGCCCATAGATCTAGGATTTATGAGGGTGGCTCGCGTTTGAGGTGTCCTGACAATATAGTAATGATATCAGAACAGTCAAATGGAATTGCTAGAAAATTACCAAAAAGGTTCGGGTTTAAGTTAAAACTCCAGCGAGACTGGCCCTTTTATTTGGATTCAGGCACGGTTCGAGCCATGGGACGACCCAAAAGAAACCAAATGGTCAGATCTTTGATTTTCATATTTCAACCTGTCTGCCATTTGTGTCTTTAGCAAAACATTCTATGGTTCAACATGACTTATGGTCCACTCACAGATATGTGCATTCTGGCTTTCTGCATATCTCTTGCTGACCAAGCTTAAATCAAAATCATTCCAGCAACAATGTCACCCCCCAACAACATTATGGCGTGAAGCAACTTCTTTAGTTAGCTCATTTCTAAGTCAAGAGTACAAATTAGACACGAGATACCATCCAGGATGCTGTCCACAGCATCACTGATGCGCAAAGCCGACTCCTTATTCCTAGGGGTGAGCAGCGGTTTAGGGTCGACCCTGGACCGACCCTGGACCGGCCCAACCCTGCCGGTCCTGGTCCGGTTCCCAAGGGGACTGGGTCGGTCCTCGGTCCTGAAATTCTAGGACCAACACTGTGCGGGTTGGTCCTCGGTCCTAAGAGTTTTGGGTCGGTCCAACCCTGGACCAACCCTGTATATTATATTATATTATATTATACATAATTCTTTTATATATTCAAACCTAAGTAAAATGTCTGTTATATTATATTATATTGAAATGTTCTATCAATAACACTAATATTAATTTCAATTTAAAACTTTTGTTGAGTATTAATTATGTGTCGTTTGTTTTATTTTTAGGTGTTTAGAAGTTCAAGTGAATTAACAAGATGTGAAGTTATATATTCATGATTTATATTAAGTATTTTGAACTTTTTATAGTTTAATTGTATTTTACTAACGAATTTCAGCTGCATTTTACTTTTCAATTTGTGTCAAATGGTAGAAGTTTTTGAAGAGTAGAGTAATATTGCAATTGCTATGGTGATTTGCTAGTCAAGTGATGTAAAGCTCATTTTTTGGTTGAGTGGACTCTACATGATCAAATGCAGGAAAAAACTTTTGCATATGGTGTTATGAATATTAAAGATAGATGATTACAAGAACTTTCCATCTTGTCCCATATCTCGATGAGTAGTTAGCAAGTACGAAATTTCTATTGTGTCATCTTAAATTTGTTAAATATGTATTGGTATTTATAATTTAATTGCACAATGCCGCATTATCAATGGATGTGTAATTTAAATTTGTAAGTTTTCTTTTTTAGGGAGTATAAAAAATAAGACAAAAAAAATTATCAATCAGTCCCGGGTTGACCCTAGAACCGGACCGAACCCATTGGGTCGGTCCGGTCCTTGGTCCCAGGCTCAATAGGGTCGGTCCTCGGTCCTAAAAATTAAGGACCGACACTGTACGGGTTGGTCCTAGGGTTAGGGGGTGGCCCGGACCAACCCGGACCATGCTCACCCCTACTTATTCCGGCAATGATTAAAGTGCCCAAGCTTCTAATTTCAAGTGTAGCTTCACTAGGAGCGTCAATGCGCAAAATACCAATGTTGCTCGATCCATCTGTAACATTGTTTTCTTGTAGAGATCCGCCAATACCCATCTCTTATAAACGAGCCAGGAGCCTTTGCAAGTCTAGAGCCCCCCAAAGCCATGGGGGCTCACTTTTTGAGCAGGATAGCTCATCACTAGGTAGAATCCACCTTCTGGCATCACTCATAAAGAGGTTTTCTTTCAATCTTGTGATGCTCGAATTTTGGTCTTCAAGTTTTTCCATTGTAATTGAGAGATCAAGTCTGCTGCGATTTCTAGTTCTGGATCTTCCTTCAGGGTGGGCAGCTTCAATGTCTCATTCAGCGAGTAGTGAAGGACTGAGTCCGAGTCTGCGACTGGTGATATGATCAGCTGCCTAAAATCTTCAGGTAACTATCTTCAATAGAAAGTGCAAGAACAGAAAGTTCATTGATCTGAAGTACCATCATCAGAAAGAGAATGTAAGGAGGATTAGGTGATATTACCACAACAAACTTCAGCTGTGATACATTGAATAAAGGTTGAACCTTCTTCAACCTGAGGCCAATCCATGAGATAATATGTGCAAGCATTATAATTTCACAGTTAATGGACATGCATGAATGCAAAGCAATTGGACTGGTGGAGTTGTTCAGTCTCATGAAGAAAAGGCAATATAGCTGATGCATGGTCCTTACACTATTCCCAAAAGAAATGAACATCGAAGAACGTTCATCTTCATCTCCTTCAGATCAAAAGGCAAGAGAGCTATATCACTATCCATGCCCTCCTGCAAATTGAACAAAAAGGTTCTGCTCGTTGAATGGTTCTATTTGCTGAAAAATAGGAAAGAGAGAAGCACTTTTTGTTGTTGGATGAGTGATATAATATATTAGCACCTCCCAGATAAGTAATGATTTTTCATCCCCATGCCAGCGTCTGAGCAAATGAACAGCTGGGCCAAGTCACAAACTCCAGTGAGGACAAAATACAATGCACAGCTCCTGCCAATGAAGTCTGCACCCATTCTAACAGCTATCAGAGGATATGATTAGGTGACAAGTTGCACACTCAAAAGAAAAGGTTACCGTACAATAGCTTAGGCGAGTAAAATTGCAGTATACACTTGCAGCCTTTCTCCATTCAAAAGCTCGACATTGGCAAATAATGGCTCACAGAGAACAACTGTGAAGGACATGAACTCAACAAAAAATCTGCTTTTAGTAGGGATGCAAATGATCAGTTGGAGACTTCCTAAATTTATAAATCATATGCCCTTGTAAGCATACCTTTTCTTGCCTTTGTTTGCACACCAACTCAGGTATTATGTCAGTATATGCCAATAACTCTTCTGCTACCGATGAGATAACAAATATGGGAACCTATGGAGAGAGCAAATGGTATTACAAGGACTTATTTTAGTTATAGGACAAAGAACTCTGAAGAACCACTTTTTGGAAAATATTGATGCCTTTTTCATTCTGGAATATCTCATTCAGAAGTACATTGGACATAGACTTCACTTGCAGCAGTAAGAGTGACCAGAACTCTAGTTTACAAGACTAAAACTGCATGATCACCTAGGAGAAAACAGTCAGGTCGACCACAGCTCATGTTTTTATAGCGAGACAATAGGAGGATTAAGTTTGTTGCTCTCTGTGGTTCTGAAGCAGAATATCGAACTGCTGTTTGAAAGTGCAAAAGGAGTTCCCACATCTTTACATTGCAAAGCATATCACCCAAGCAAGATGAGTAAACTGAATACACAATCTGCAGAATCAGCAACTCTCGTCGAATTAGATAGGTTTACAGCTAAAAATGCAGCGACAGCCAATTGGACTGATTAATACACCATCAAATCCTAACCAGATGAAGACATGCTCAGGGCATCCAATGCAAGTGCCAAATATTGAGTGATTATATTTTGTTCAGGGTTTTAGCAGAGGGTTTAAACATAGCACACTAATTTATCACCTAACTTTTTGAAGGTGCAAATAAAAGAAACAACATAAGCAATAAAGTTCGGTCTAGGTGATTTTCATCATCTCCCCCCCCCCCCCCAAAAAAAAAAAAAAGAAAAGAAAAAGATCTAGGTGATTTTCTTGTGCAGGAACACAAATTGTTCGACCTTCTTGATCACCATCATTAAGTTCATTTCAAGTGAAATTCGAACTTTATGCTTGTACCATCAGCTTATCTGATATCCACTTTAGTAAGAGAAGACTGATGTTACAGTATGAATCTAAATGCAAACCAATGGAATACCTTCCAATGTATGATTCCATGCAAATAGATATCTGCTCCAAGAGTTGTAGGATGATTCCAAGTTGTCCTATAGGAATGAGAACTGAACCACTGGCTTTAACAGCATCAACTGCACAGGAGCGTATAAAGTTCAATTTGTCCATTTCCTCTGAGCTCTCATCAGCATGAAATAAGAGCTCCTCCAAATCACTGGTTTCATCACAGTAAACTCACAGCTTAATTTCTTAGATGCCAAGTGTCAAAATCCACCATATTAGAAAAAATGAAGAGCTGGAAGAATCAAATGGCACTACACTATATAACCATGCATTTGGCCGGAGTATTCACAACCCAAGAGGAAATATACTCAATAAAACAGGTTATTTCGAAGTTGAAGACTCCTCGGGAGCAGTGTAATTACTACCGTTATTGGCAGTTTCCAGGAACTCAAGAGATGAAAAATTTGAATATTTTAGCATGTCGCATGATCGAAGAGCGTTATAATTAAACTCCAAAGCATGACCAAGAACAAATTCAGAGTTCAAGACAAATCCTACCAGTCCATCCAGATATCTTATTGTCCAATTACAGGTTCCTATTTCCAACCTGGACCTGATTAGTTTGATACTTATTGTGCCATTGTAGCATGCCACTTCTGCATATTTGAGTCTTCGAACCTTCTTAACACAATCCTCTATGTCAGCTGCACTAAGAGGCACTCTTCATCACTGTCTCTTAAAAGGTTATCAAACAAACGAAAATGCAGTTTCTAGGAAGAAAAGTAAGATGTAAAATGCAATGAGCATGATCATAACCCGAAAGATGCAAGGATACCACTACTTCATAATCTTCAACACTGAAGCTTCTGACCACAATATGTGAGCCTTTCCCCATTTAATTTAGAGATGCATGACCTATCAAGAAAGCCATCTAACCAGAAAAAGGCATTTTAAGCCTTGGCTCCAGGACAAACTCCCAACATCAAACTATAATCCGCATCTCAGCAGATTATAGCATCTTACAAAGCCACACCAAGCCAACTGCCTGTTAAAAATTTTGGGCTCCATCCCAACTTCGGGAGGGGCTATGTAGAAGAACCAGTATACTGAGTTTCGCAAATAGTTACAATGAGGATCTAAGCCACATCTTGTATGCGATTTAGCTACAGAACAGAACTACTACATGAAGGTTGTTCCTTACCTATACAATGGCATCCATCCACCAAGTTCAATCTCATCAGTGCCCAATACTATCTCCTTCAATGCAGAAGGAAACGATGCCAGCTCCTCCCACTTCATCCAGTGAGGACTACTGGATTCTTCAGATCCATAAAACCGCCCGAATTCCTCATGCATTGAAACAAGGTCCTCCATAATAAGTTTCCCAAGTTTCACTGCCACCTCGGTCACAAACACCTAAGGTAAAAGCATGAATCTTTAAGCACGTCACAATCTTTCAACACACAAGCCCAAGACCAAGCAATAATTAAACTAGCACTCAACCATATATGTAAAAATTACTCCAAATTCAATCAATGAGACGAAGATTACCATCACTGAGAAGCCCTTTGCTCAAATAAGAAACGGCAACCCAAGCATCCTGGTGGGGCTCGAGATCAACACTGCATCAATGAACGAGAGATTCCACAAGTGCAGGTCTGCCACGGTTTTGTTCCATGGTTCGGAACAAATGAAAGCCTTTGCATTGATGGGTTTCTAAACATTCTTCCGCTCTTCATTCCCAGATTCACAGCCATCGGATTTATCAACTGAATGTTCCATATCTTCTTCATCTCGCACAGCAGAAAATCCGGGAGGTATAGGGGCAAAGCAGGGAGAGCAGACAGGTCTGGGGGACAATCAATAAGATCCTAAACCCACAGACCCTCAGCATGTGACATGGGGAAGAGTAAAACCCTTTACCTCTGCTCAAGCATGTCTGCATAAGAGCATATATGTCGAATTCAAATTAAACCGAATGCAAGTGCCAGATGCGTCAACTGACGAAAGAAAGTGTGTTACAATACCAGTTAAAGAGAGACTTACCAACTTCATGAAGCCAGACCAATGTGAAGAATTTAACAGGTAATTCACACCAATTTTTTTAATTAGAATGAGGAGATTTAACACAACCGCGGAACTCTTGTTCTTGGGCGGAGCTCAAGCAAAGGAGAGTAGATGGTTTTTGGTTTTTGGCTTTTGGCTTGTCACTGTTCAGACGAGAAGGAAGAAAAGAACGGAGACGGGCAAGCTCTCAAGGTCCACTCGATTCCTACTGTTCTCGACTCTTACAATCGGGTCCTCGCGAAAATATAAAAAAATTATAAACTTTGTTTCGCCAAAAATGAGTGACGTAAAGAACAAGAACGAACAGTCTTTGTAAACGAGACCCAAGAACGAGAAGAGGAGCTGTACGCAGACATCAGTGGAAAAACGGGAGCAGTACCTCGAGCGCGACGTTGGGGGCCGCGGACTGCCGACGGCGACCGGACGGCGAGATGCAAGACCGTGGTGTTGGTTGCGCGAGAAAGAGAGGCAAAGGCAAAAGCGAGTAACCGACCGAATTAAAAGAGAGAGAGAGAGAGCCAGAGAGACGGGACTCGAGCGCGGCACCTTGGGCGGCGGACGGCGGCCAGCCGGCGAGACCACGGCGGCTGGCCGATGGCTGGCAGGCTGCGCGAGAGAGAGAGAGAGGGAGGACTGGCGCGAGCGTAGGGGCGGGAGATCAGACAGAGAGAGGGGCGAAAAGAAGAGATAAATTGAGAATTAAAAACCTTATTTAGAAATTTTGCTTTGCTTCGAAATAATAAATAAATAAATAAATAAAGGAAATCTACAAAAAAAAAAAGAATAAAAACACAAGGCCTAAGAATTGAAAAAAAAAAAGTTGAGAGAAAAACACAAATATAATTTGGTAAATTGCCAATTGAAATGTTATTCATAAAATTGAAATATTTTCCAAATGAAATCCAAACCGAAAAATATTTTCGGTCACATATTACTAAATAAAAGAAAATTAATCATTTTCCAGAAGCATTTTCCTTTATCATAATATTGTTTTCCAAACAAAGTTATGAGTTCATTATCTATGTGATGAAGTCATTTCTTTATTGACACGCTTAGATGTGTTTATAAGAGAATCTCTAATATCATAATAATGTTCTAGAATGGAAAATGCAAACCTCCACAAGTATTTCAATACAGCCCCCTAAAATGCAATTATCCATGAGAACATGATGGAAACCTCAATAAATTATGGTAAAATCATTCAAATCGCAATGAATAATGAATCTATTTGAAGAGCTCCTAATTCATGTGAGTGATTTGAGGAGGAAAAATTTTGAATTGGTGGTTCGAATGGCTTCATCACAATTTTGAATTTGATTGTGTAAAAGTCCCTAATTTTTTGCTAATATTGAAATTGTATCGTTCTTTTTTTCTTTTTTTGTTTTGTTGGCTAAAACTCATTCATCCTTAGTCATGGATTAATTGGCAAGCAAGGATTAATAATAAATTAAAGATTAATTAATCATTTAGGGTTGACGAATTGCTATCATGAAGTAATTCATTTTATTTTATTTCGGAAGATCGAGTTGCATTGACGAGTGTGGTTAATATAGTTAAAAATCATATTTTCTAATCCAAATTAATAAGCGGCTTTATACGAGACCTTTCCAAGTGAAGGCCAGCTGTAATTTTGTATGAAAGATGTGCTCCTTTTTTTTTTCCACATTAAGCTTGCAACCAAAGTACTACAAGAGGAGGATTTCCTCTCACCTAGTGTTAGTTTCTCTCAATTCCCCAGGCGATAGTTCTCCTCTTTCAAACCCTAGAAGCCCAAAACTGGATTTCCCCTCCCATGGTAGCACTAATCTCACCTTCTCAAATTGGGGATTTGGTTGACTTCCACCAAGCTTTCTCCAGTTGGAATCAATCGGTAATGCCCTCCTTAGCGTTGAATCCATCATCTCTATTCCCTCTCCCCTCAAGAAAAATCAAAAATAGGAATACTGGAAACCACCCTTCCACTCATACTTGAACCTAGAAACCCATACAAGCACACCTTTACACAACCATCCCCAAAAACCATCTAAACCAAAAACCCCAACTGCAGTGAACTTTGTTAAGAGCTCCCTTCACTCCATAACTTGGAAGCTTCTAGCTCTTCTTCCTCACATCTACCCCTTCAAGCAACTAGATCACCGTAGGCTACAAATGGTAGGGGCTTCTGAGAACCATCTAAGGCTGGCGAATTTGTGCAGGAAAATGAGCAATCTGTGGTTTGAAGAGGATATCAAAAAGCTAGCAACAAAAATCCCTGAAGAAGAGAAACAGGAAAGTGAATTGATCCTCTATGGAAAACTTTATTATAAACCCAATATCAATTTTCAAGCATTTCTGATTATGATGAGGAAAGCATGGAAACTAGATTCAGTAAAATGTGAGCAAATAGAGCTTGGGATTTTCTCTTTCATTTTCAATTTTGTTGAGGATAAAAGAAGAGTATTGAAGATGGGACCTAGGTCATTTGCCAGCAATCTTCTTGTTCTGTAGGAAGGAGACCTAGATATTTCAGAACATTGTTATGAATCCATGCATCACGCTTTTTGGGTACAAATTATGGGGCTCCCTCAAGCTTGTATTAATGAAGCCTCTGTGTAGCAAATAGCAGAAAAATTAGGCAAGTTAGAAGAAGTAAAACTTGAAGCAAAAAACAACTCATGTAAAGCTAAAAAGGTGAAAGTATGTTTAAATTTGACAAACGCACAGAAAACTGGCACAATTATCAACATGGGAGACAAAAAATGGTGGTTAGACTTCAAATATGAGAGAGAATTCCATATTTTTACTACTCATGTGGGCGTATAGGCCATTATGCTAACTATTGTCCAGAGAGTTCTTCTAAGAAACTAGCATGGCCCAAGATCAACCTAGAAGATATGGTTCGTGGCTCAAGGTGGAAGTGAGGGAACCAAGCCCGTTTTGGAATTTTTTTTTTTAATGGAAAAATAGAATCATGTTTTGAAGAAGAGAAGACAATGCTAACCTCACCAATACTTTCTGTTGATGTCACTACAAGGAAGGAAAATGCAACATCAAGTGAGATGGAAATTATCCCACACAATGCAAAAAATGACATTGTGGAAAAGGATAATATGGCATCAAACAAGTCCACAAGCCGGGGAAAGAGAACACAACAAATGCAAGTTCGGCCACTCAACTTAGCAAGCCCAGTGAAGTATCCAGAATTGTTGAAGAAGAAAAAAACATGACACAAAATTCTAGTGGCCCAAAAACAAAAGTATATCCGACCTTATAACAAAAAAATATCATTAGTTACCTTACCTAATGATGAGCATCTACTAGATACTCCAATCCAGGTGTGGGAAAGGGAACAAGAACCGGCTTTAGTGGCTAGCCTTAATAAGCCACCCGAGCATACATGAAGTTATTGAGTTGGAACCGTTAAGGGTTGAGCACACCATTGACAGTCTAGTTGAGCCTCAGTGGCTCTAGATAGGCTCGACTTAGTTTTCCTTAAGGAAATCAAGAATAAAAACAACATGGTGACTCACATAAAATAGTAATTGAAATTTACATATTCAGTCATCATTGATCCTATTAGAATTGCGGGAAGACTAGCACTTTTGTGGAATGAAGAGGTGAAGGTAGAAGTGGAATCTAGTTCTAGGGAGTTAATAGACATCACTTGCAAGGACATTAACAACATATACCTAATGAGGATATCTTTTCTTCATGCCCCTACAAACTCCTAGGAAAGATTACAATTATGGCAGATTATTTGCTCTATTATTTCATCCAATACTCTCCCATGGCTTTGCTTAGGAGATTCCAATGAAGTATTGTACCAATGGGAAAAGATTGGAAGGCGAGAAGTGGACCGATATAGGATTGTGGCGTTTCGAAAACTTTTAAGTACATGCTCACTCATGGATATTGAGAGCAAAGGATGCACCTATACATGGACAAACAACAGGGAATGAGATGAGTTAGTGAGAAAGAGATTGGATAGGGCCATATGTAACCTATAGTGGAGAGTTCTCTTCTCAAATGCAGAGACTTTCGCATTACTAGCTATAGGGTTAGATCATTGCCCAGTCCTACTTTCCTTGGAATATAATGGGTGTGAAGAAAGAAAATTTTCAAGTTTGAGGCCTACTAGTTAGAAAACACAAAAAATGTATAGAATTATATGCAGAGCTTGGGAGAATGAGAGTTTCAATTACCTAAATATTAAAGCCAAGACAAAACAAGTGGCTGTAGCGATGGGAAAATGGAGCAGGGAGAAATTCCAGAATGCATCGAGGCAGATCCAACCACTTTAGAATAGACTTACGGAGCCTTTTTACTGTGTAGAAGATGGACCAAATAGTGAGGAATACATAAAAATTGTAAAATAGATTGAAAACTTATGATGGCAAAAAGAAATGTTCTGGTTCATGCGATGCAAAATAAATTGGATGAAATGGGGAGATCAAAACACAAAATTTTTCCATATCGCAACATTACAGAGAAGACAACGAAACAAGATCTCCATGTCACAACTTGATGACCAGCATTGGAGCTAAAACCCATTAAACATCAAACAACACATCAGAGCTTTCTATATTTCATTATTTACTTTGGTGGGTTATAGAGAGTACCGGCCCATATAAGACCAATGCACACAAGTGGTAAATGATGATATGAATGAGTTTTTGATCAAGCTAGTTTCCAGAGAAGAAGTTAAAAAAGTAGTGTTTGAAATGGAAGCTACAAAAACCTTAGGGCCAGACAGGCTAAATGGATTGTTCCACTAAAGCCAATGGTTGGTTATCCAGGAAGACATTTTCAAGATGGCTAACACATTCTTCAAACAAGGTATTTTCAACCCTTAAATTAATGAGACCTATATGGTTCCAATTCCAAAAGTAAATAACCCAGAAAACATCCCTTAATATAGGTGGCTTAGCCTTTGTAATTTCAACAACAAAATCATTGCAAAGGTAATGGCCAATGGATTGTAACTATAGATTGTAACTCTGGCTCCCTAATCTATCTCCTAAGAACAAAGCACTTGTGTTTGTAGCCACCAAATTCAAGACAACAAGTTCATTATCTACAAGGTGTTGCATCAGCTAAAGGTGCAAAAAAGGAAGAGGAAATTTCAAGCAGTCCTAAAACTTGACATGCAAATAGCCTACAACAAGATCGAGTGGGACTCCTTATGTAATTATATGTTGAAATTGGGCTTTTATGGAAGATGGGTCTCTCTAGCAAAACAATTTATATCCTTAGTTTCCTTTAGAATCAACGTGAATGGAGAACTTTCTAAACCATTCTAGCCAACTTGGGAAATCAGACAAGGGGACCCTCTATTCCCCTAGTTATTTATTATAATGGCTAATGTTCTATCCTCTCTTATGACTAAAGCAATGGAAGATGGAACTATTAAGGGATCAAACTGAATATCAGTTGTCCAACACTAGCACACCTACTATTTGTAGATGAAACCATCTTCTTCCTAGACGAAACAACTATAGAAGCCCAGATTATAGCATCTATCTTGAACCAATATTGTTTTGCCTCTGGTCAAGCTATAAATCTCAAGAAATCAGATATTTTCTTTTGGAAAAATTGTCCCTAGAGGCTCAAGTCAAATTTAACATATAAATTGCAAGTCTCAATCATAGAAAAAAATAGGGAAGTATCTTGGAATACCTTCAGATTGGGTCAGACCAAAAAACATATGTTTGCCTAGGTTCTTGCCAAAATTAACAAAAATAAAAATAAAAATAGAGGGATGGAAATAGAAACTGATTTCAAAGGCAAACAAAGAAATTTTGATCAAAATAGTTATTCAAGCAATGCCACAATATGCCATCTCCATCTTCAAAATCCCTATATCCATTTGTAGGGCAATTGAAAAGAGAGTGTCTTCATTTTGGTGGAGACAAAACGCAGCAAAGATTGGCATACATTGGAAAAGATGGGAAAACTTGAAAAAAAGAAGGATTGTGGGAGCCTGGGCTTTAGAGATTTGGTACATTTTAATAAAGTGATGTTGGGAAAGCAAGCTTGGCAATGAATCAAAACACCAATGCGTTATGGAGCAAAATTAATGCACAAAAAGACCCCCCTACCTTATTGGGAGGCAAAGTATTTTAGTAGGAAGGGATGTCATAGAATCAAAAATTTAATGGGAAGTTAGGGATGGAAGAATAATCCAAGTAAGGGAGGACAAGTGGCTGATCTTTGGAAAAATTGGAGGACCAGCAAACTGTAAGGACCCCCACTTGGTCAATGATCCAATTGACAAAACCTCAGGTTAGTAGAATACCCAAAAACTGAGCGCCTTTTTTTAGGAAAGAATAGTCAACGAAATTACAGCAACCCCTTTGAATCTGAACCTTGGACATGATAAACTAGTGTGGACAGCAAACAATGTAGGGATCTATCAAGTCAAGAGTGACTACAATATTATACATGCTTAGGAAAGTAACAAAACAAAGAAACAACCATCAACATCCTACCAAGCCCCTAAAATGCTATGGAATAACATTTGGAAACTACAGATCTTCCCAAAAGTTCAATTCCTATCGTGGAGTATTTGCAACAAGGCAATCTCAACAAGGAAAAATCTAAACAGGAGGAAGATGATACTTGAACCAACTTGCTCACTATGCAGCCAAGCTCTAGAGACAGTGGAACACCTCTTCATGTTATGCAACTAGACAAAAGAAGTTTGGTTAGACCCCAAAATGGAAGCACATGTCTCACCTATAACAATCACTAGAATTGACAAAGGGGTTTGTGATTTCCTCACCTTGAACAGAAGGTGAGATGAGACCCACGCTGGGATAGACGCAATGGAGTTTGCCATTGCCAAACTCCCTTAAGCTAAACATCAACAGCTCTTGGAGAACAGGGATTTGCCAAGTAGATCCGAGCTCCTTTGGTGTTGATTGCGGAAGCCATAGTTGTCCAATAAGTCTTATCGTGGCTGAAGAGAAGTTATTGGAGAAAGGGAAGTACATCCACACGAATTGAATTGTACTCTGAACAGCCTTTGCACATGGAAGTTATCCCCAACAATTCTTAAGCGGTGGAATGTGTCAGGTTGGTTGGAAATAACTTGGGCCGCTCGGTCCATGATTGAGGACTTCAGATTATTAATGGGCCCACTACATGGGGTTTCTTTAAAGTGTGAGTCGAGAACTACAAATCAAGCTACAGACTGGATTGTAAATGCCCATCGAACAAATTCTCTACACCCGAATTGGAAAGGGAGCCCCCCTCTTCACTATGTTTAATCTTATGTCTTGATCTTGAAAGTTTTATATTATCCACCCAATCATTAAAAGTTCATCTTCTGACCTTAAAAAAAAAAAAAGTACTACAAGAGAAGAAAGATGAAGATGATTATATTTCTGTACTTTAGAAAGTCAATAAATAAAATAAATAAATAGATAAATGGAAAGTGGGAGAAAATTCGCGAGAAAGAAAATCAGGTGATGTCAACGTTTGCGCCAATCCTCCTCCACTTTAACTGCGGTGACTCTCCGAACTTGCTTGGCCCTCTCGGGTCATGACTCTCTCTTCCAGCTTCGATCCTTCCTGTTCCCTCCTCAAATCCAATTCCTCATTTTCGATCACCAAACCTCGCGTTCCGAACTCAGAATCATGGTCCTCGTTGATATAGCTAGTACGAGTACCTAGAGGGGGGTGAATAGGTATATAAAAGATTTTTCTTGATAATTGCATAATACTTAGACAGTTGAAGGATTTGCAACAAATAATGATCAACGTAAGACTGAGTAAAGAAAAGAGAGAATTGAACACGCGGTTTATAGTGGTTCAGCTTGATTCAAGCCTACATCCACTCTTCTGCACTGACAGCCAATTGGCTGGATTCCACTATGAACAAAGAGATGTTACAGCGTTGATCTTCCTTGATTTCAAGGTGTAGATGATCTACCACACTCGCTCAAGGTATCACCAAGTATAGACACTCTCTGTGTATACAATTTCGCTCAAAATGTATCGACTAACAATCAAGGTGCTTCAGACTCTGGAATTTCTCTATCGATCACGTACTCAAACAACTAGAACGTCTTCCTTTTTATACTCCTTTATGCCATCATACCCGTTGGCACTTACCAAAGGAATTCCTCCAATCTACCCGTTGGATGGAATCAATCAAGAAGATTATTCGAGCTATTAAAGGAACCTGACAATAGCCCATCAATCCTGTTTGCCCATACAATCAGGATCTTGGTTTCCAAGAATAGAACATTCCAAGAATATTTCGTCGACCACCGGATCTTCAATCGATCTAGATACGAATAAAAGAATCCATTATATTTATCCAACCAAGAGATCTTCTCCAGAGGATAGGATTAAATCCTCAACCACATACTTCGGCTTTGGATTTCCTTCGTCACTGGATTAGAAAGACTGTCAATGAGAATAGTCTTGAGTCTTGAGTCTTGAGTCTGGTGATCAGAAAGTCTTCAGACTTTAAACAGACGGTCTGCAAATATCCAGACTAGACTGATAGAAACGTTTTGTCAGCTTCAAAATATTCTGGAAAGATTTCTCCAACAATCTCCCCCTTTTTGATGGTGACAAAACTTTCCTGTAGATTTGAATAACTTTGACCTGCAAAAACATTTCTCAAGCAATATGGCTATCTCACAAAGATTAATAAAACAACCAGACTCTGCATCCACTGAAAATTGGTTAGTCTTTCATGAGTAATACCATATGACAACACTTGATATAAATGCAACCAGTCAAGCATCAAAATCCACAGCCAATTCAGTCAAATTCAAGTTCACACAAGTTATACTCAAAAACAAACATAACCACAAAAACAAATTTAAAGTCAAAGTTTAAAGTTGGTTGGTTCAAATTGCTTCCCCCCCTTTTTGTTATCATTAAAAAAGGTGAGAAAAGAGTCAGGTTTGCTTGGGAATGCACACGATCTGAAAATCTCCCATGGACTGGACTATGCCTTCTAGCCTCTTCAAGTCTTCCCTTAGATGAGCTACCTCCTCTCCTTTGGCATTGGCTTGAATTTGTAAAGCGAGGTCTTTCATTTTATCCTCCAGGGTAACCGAAGATGCTTGTCCAGCATTCTTTATGGCTTGAATTTCACAGTCTAAAGCATAGATTTGGCCCCGCATTTCCAGAAGAACATCAAGAATACGACGAAAATCTGTAGAATTGTCCGTCTGTGTACTTGCATTCGCTTTCTCAGATGGAGTGAATGCAGACGATGGCGCTTCTGTATAATCTTGCAGATTTGGTGTTGACGTATC